>OX276426.1:12691531-14036047 GCA_946251915.1 Abrostola triplasia
TAAAAAAAAAAAATTTTGGGAAATTATCAAAACTCAATAACTTTACCTACCCTGATCTGGGAATTGAACCCAAGACTAATCAGCGACCAATCGATGAAAAGAAAAATCGTTCTCGGTCACACACGAGGATATAGAATCAATTCCTATTCGATTCCAAGTTACAAACGTGTTTCGTTGTGTGTGTAAAACGTGTTTAAATAACATCGTGTGTGGCCGTGTACATGTACCTACGTATCTCTATGAATTGTGCTCCCATAATCCAGGGTAAGTTCTTCAAGTGTTGTAATTCAAATTCAAAATGGTTTTACTTCACGAAAACCTATTACACGCGCTTACGAAACGTTAGGATGCTAGTTGCACGGTTCCAAAATGTCATTACAATGGAGAAGAACCGGCAAGAAACTCCAGAGGTTACTCATTTAAATAAAAATGGTACGAATTGGTAAATTTACAAAGCTTCATAATGCGACAACAAAGTAAAGTAATGTGATAGGAGAAGGGAAAAAAAATTACAAATTGGGCCAAAATATAAAACTAGATAGTTTTAACGACTGGGCCCCTGGAAACTTTTTGTTTATTCATGTTATCATAGGCCTTCATTTCGTTCAATTTCCTATCCTAATAATATGATGTTGGAATTTCCTTTTTATCATGTGTAATGTCTGCAAGAAGAAGTACCTATTACACTTTTAAATATTAAGTTCTTTGCAAATTTTTATTTAACTTGCAATGTTTGTATGTACCTACATATATGTGAGTTTGTTTAGGTCAAATCTTGCAATCTTTAGAACCACTTCTTGACATCCGATTGAAATGAAATTTTGCATATTTAAATAGGTATGGTGACAATACACTATTATGGTAGGTACTTTCGATTGAAAAGCTTGTGTTAAAATGAATTTTTATTATTAACTTATTTAACTATCAAAGTTAGAGATTTAAAATAAAAGACGTTTTATATATTTATTGTTTTAAACTATTATGCTCGCCCACATTGGGACCTAAAAACATAACTGGAGAAATGTGGGTGTACTATATGTGCACCTCTGTCTACCCCTTCGGGGGATACAGGCGTGAAGTTATGTATGTTATATATTTATTCTTTGAAACTATTATTCTCGCCCACATTGGGACCTAAAAACATAACTGGCGAAATGTGGCTATACTATATATGCACCTCTGCTTACCCCTTTGGGGAATACAGGCGTGATGTTGTTATTTTCGAAACTACAGTTAACTTCTACGCCTTCTTTTTATTTTAGTCCTTTTTATTTACTTATTTTTTTTTTTCTAATTTTAAAAGTGTAATTGTTTTGGAGGCCAGTGTATTTCTGCCACCCATTTTTCAACCTTTGCACCTAACTATATTATTAGAAGCTATACAATATACAGTGATGTTATACACGCATTCAAATCTAGTACAAATAACCTCATCCTACACGTCAGTGTCAAATACTGTCCTTTAATTACAATGATCTGTAACGTGACACTAATTAGCAGATGTTTGCGGCTCCGACGTCGCTTGAAATTTGAACTATCTCATCGCTTACGACCACAGAGAATGCAGGAGATTGTCTGTTGTATCTGAATGGTAGCTGCTCTGTGGTGTAGGTAGAATGCGTCGGATCGTCTTCGGGTTTAGTATTTACGGTTGAATGTGTTGTATTTACAAGCATCGCACCTGTATTTACTTTATATGTAAAGTAGTATTTCGTCAGAAAGAAATAGCTATAATAAGTAAGACTGACCCCTTACTAATAATTTTCAATGTTGAACAATTGATTGAATTATTCCCGTCACTATCGTTTGGATATAAAAAATAGAGATGTCAATAGACTTAAGAACATTGAAAACTTAATTGTACATTAGTTGAAAGAACCATCTTACTTATAAACGATGCTTAAATGTGTTTAGTAAGTAAAACGGTTGTTTCAATTAATGAAACATTAAGTAATCAAAGTCTACTTGGATTTTCAGTTCATGACTAGTTAAATAGACGTCGAAATTATCTCTATTTATTATCTCAAAAACTCCAAACAAGACGTCATAGCACCGCTCAAGCAATACAGTCGACATTTCCAAACTCGACTGCCATTTAAAATCGACTTAAACCTTCTTTCGACCAAAGCGTCAGTCCCTTTGGTCGAAAGAAGGTCCAATAAACAAATCTAATAACAAAGCAACGAATTCGGATTTAACTTTTGTTACGGTATTATCTCTAAAACTTTCCCTTTATTAAACAAACGTTCAATGTCTTGATACTTGTTCTTTGTCTCATTAGAAATTCGCAAACTTCGAAGAAGAATTTATTGAATGCCCTTAAAACAATGTGTTCGCTAAGTGATAATGACATATTGTTTTAGAATTCAAATTGTTTTTGAGTGAGATCAGCAAGTTCACTTGTTTTACATACTGGAAGTAAATGATAATTATTCTTAAACTCTGTTCTGTTTTGAATTAATAAAGCTTGTCAGAGCAGCGCATTTCCTCCTGTTTGGATGTTTAGCTTGTCAGTAAAATATGCCATTGTAATAAGATAATTATTACATCTCATTAATTATATCACAATTCATTTTCTGTTTCTTTTTGTCTTCGTATGTGTACTGATATAATTTGTAAGTAAATTTTTACTATCGCCACGAGTCTTGTTACTCGAATTATAGATTATTATCTAGTATACAGAAAATAATAGAAATATTTAAAAAAAGACTCGACTCCATTATCTAAAATGGCAGGCAGCACAGTTAGTGATAAGAATAAAAGACAGAATTAGTTGTAAACTGCCGATATACGCCAGTTTCTTTATGATATAATACTACAGAGAAAGGATAACACTTGAAATTTTGTTTCTGGATACATTATAAGTAAATAAAAATCAGTATTGTATGAGAAACCAACAAATAAACACACCAGAAGAAAGCCAGTACTTGAAACGTTATTAAATCCAAACCAAACACGGACGATATTGTTATTTATTTTTTAGACTTGACTGGTTCCATGAAAACAGTGGACGTATTTTTCTGGCGCTACGAAGTAAGCAATATAGGTTTAATTAACGCAGCACAAACATTTGTACAACTCTCCTATACGTCACACGATCGGGTTAGACAGCGGTGCTCAAAGATTTTCAAAGCTCCTGCAAGGATATACAACGAAATTCTGTGAAAATGGTGCCTGCATCAGTATGTAATTGTATTTATAGGTAACTAGCTGATCCGTCGAAATTTGTATCGTCTTCTCACCATGTAAACCTTCCCTGGACTTTCATGAATATTTTAAGCCAAAATTAGCGAAATCGGTCCAGCCGTTCTCGAGTTTTAGCGAGATTAACGAACAGCATTTCATTTTTATTTATATAGATTAGCTGGCCCCGTGAACTTTGTACCGTCTTCTCACCATTTAAACTTTCCCTGGATTTTCATGCATATTTCAAGACCAATATTAGCCAAATCGGTCCAGCTTGAGTGCCATTCTTGAGTTTTAGCAAGACTAACGAACAGCAATCATTTTTTATATATAAGAAGAAGAGGAAATAGAATGGATAGATACCTATATAGAAGTTTTTCTACGAGTTGAGGAAAAGGAAAAGTTTAGGACTGTGCATGTTCTTTTTTAGGGTTAACCCTTAGGTTAACCTAATTCAATATTAGCACATGGAGGCAAAGTATAATCAATTTGGTATTAATATTTCTAAGTATATTCCATGAAACCTAAGCAAACCTGAACATATAATATTTACGTGTGATAAATAATTAACAATATAGGCAAGAATATATTTTGTTCAGAAGTTTTTAATACTGACAATGTTGACGGAGAAAATTGAGTACTGTTTAACATGTATAATAAGAAAATAATGTTCTCAAGGTAGTGTATTAAGGTATAAAGTTTGTCATCCATGAGCAGATTAATTTGATCGAATCACGCTCTTCCAAGCTGCCTCCTATTTTTAGAGGCTTTCCAACTTTCACGGTAATAAGGTTATAAGTTCTTAATGTATTGACGTCAGAGATATTCGTTGTACATTTATTATTATGTTTCGCTTTGTTATATGGCGAAGATTGTTTGAAAATCTTTGAAACAAATCTCTTTATGAATAGAAAGGTATAATGTTATTAAGCCTGTGAGGCTTGAAATAGCTATACAGCCCCAAAAGACGTAGGCACAAACGTTGTCAGTAGCTCATACATCACACGCACATCACACATCCTCATCATCATCAGCCGGAAGACGTCCACTGTGGAACACAGGCCTCCTCCTTAAAGAGGGAGGGTGTGCCATAATTCCTACACTTGGTAAGCGGCTTGGGAATCGCAGTATTGGTGGTGAAGTTACAGAAGACTTACCACACCCACAGGAGAAAAGGGGGTGGGCAGTTCTAAGCCGGATATCGTTCGGCATTGACTCACATATCCACATTTTGTGTACAGCCCCATGTAATAGGCGGAGAGCCTATTGCAATTCATCGAGCCCACACAATATTTCTAGAATACGGTTGTCTTCAACGAGAACTTCTTGAGCATCAAGAATAGTGTTAAAAACTGTAGTGCACAGACTTTTATAAAGTCAAACAAATATGGGACTTTTTCAATTGCTGAAGAAGCTCTAAATGAAGATCTTAATCATTATAATCATCATCATCAGCTGCAGCCCAACTTCACCCAGCTTTGCTATAGGCATCTCTTTTTGGTTGCCAGATCATTGTAACACTAACATCGATTAGTGCCTACATCATCAAATAAATTGATTTGATCTGGCCGTTAAAAATCTTAAAATTTTCTTCGATGTTTTATAATATAAACATTATTATGACTTCCAAAGGTTGAAATGTCTTTCCAGTTAAACTCCTTCGTTCCCAAGTGCGAGGGCGTTACAAACTTTGAGAGCGGCAGCACTAAATGAAATAGCCGGCAGTCTTCCTGTCACATTATTGTGGACACAGTAGTCGCCGACTAGTTGGATTTCGTACGTTATACGCTCCACGATTTATTGTTCTTCGCGTTTTGAAGCTGCTTTAAAGTTTAGCTACGGTGATAATATATTAAAATGTACGTGCTTGGTTTTGCTTCGAAAATATGGACCCCACAAATATAGACTAAGGATATAATGTTTTGTCTTGTCTATGTCTAATAACTTATGAAAACTAAACCCTATGATTCCAGACCATGTGGACGGACGATAATATCGTCAGAGTTGCGGCCAGAGACTGGTGGATGCAAATACATAGCAAGTTGTCGTTCATTGTGGCGTTTTAAGTCTTTGTTGAACAGTGGACGTCTTCCGGCTGATGATGATAATCAAGCTGTATCTTAAAAAAACAGCGTTCTTGTGCGTGTAATAACTGCGACGATTATTGACACAAAACAATAACGCTCAAACCCAAAAATTATCGTGTCAACAACCTTATGCTCAAGTTTCACACTCAATTTCTTTTTACTTTTATATTCAATTCTTGAAACTTGAGCTATAAATATATTTGATAGTTTCGTACGAATGGATCCAACGTTGAATATCATTTGATAGCCATGCACTCAGCGCTCGATCAAAGCCTTTCTATGTCCATATCCATATCAATTAGGATTATATTTCAATTAGAAATACTGAAATATATAGCTATGACTTCTATTTTGGGAGGCTGCTCAGAGAATAGGCTAAAACTGGAAGGCCTTTAGGAATATAAAATTAGTTAGTGAATACTGTTGTGGTGGTCGTGTGGCAAGAGCGATAGCATGTTGGAGGACTTTAGTACTTCTTCGAGATTTCAATTGTAACAGTGTAAGATAATAAGTTTTAAACACATCCACACATTGTAGCGTTCTAAGGGGGAGGCCTTTGTTCAACAGTGGATGTCTTCCGGCTGATGATGATGATATACATAAAGTCGCGCTTGTTTCCCTGAAGGGCAGGCAGAGACCTTAGATTTCCATTTACTACGATCCTGGCATACTTCTTCATCTTATGTAGCTAAGTCGAGATGTTCCCCTGTGCAAAAGTTTAGTCAGGACGGCCAAAATCCATTACACTTTTTCTTATCGTATCAGAGTTAAAACCGCATGTAGGCCTCTGCACACCGTTGAAAAATCTCTTAGGTGTGCCTGTTACGTCACAATGTTTTCCTTTACTTATGTGAATTAGAAAAGACATTAGTGCGTACCGGGGTATGAACTAGAGACCTTAGCCGTGGCAGTACAACGGTCATACCAGTCGGTTATCAGTGCTATTACATTTATTATTGCAAGGAACATGTTTATGCGCAAACAAATGTATACTAACACATTAAAAACTTTCAACGGTAATTTTCAAAGGAGTCGGCAAAGTTTTTTCGATAGATAGACAACCACTTAAAGTCTGAGCATTCACAATTCACCGATTATGTCTTATACCTATCCTGTTTCGTTTGCCCGATATTCGGCGATAATTTCGTCCGTATGTCACCCACACCGACTCGAGTGGGTAATTAGGCAAATCTAGGAGTCGACTGTGGCTCAACAATGCCTTTGATTAGTGGATTACTAGCCGAAGCGCTTTTGGTCTGTTTCCTATTACCCACATATTCTTGGTAACACCGACCATTGTAGCGGGAAAATTCACCGCAGAATTAGCTGGTTTGATTATGTTTATTATGAACATAGACCCCCAAGGGATTGTGTGCATGTTATTGTGCCTATGAATCGAATAGGCTAGACTGTAATAATATTATTGGAAAGTCTATGCAAGGTAAGCTTGTATATTTGCATAGTTTATCTATCTTTATTATACATACCTATAACTAAGCTTATTGCTTGAACATACTTTATTCACTGTCTGAAGCAGTTTTAATGCAGATTGTATACATAACATCACGCCTGTATTCCCCGAAGGGGTAGGCATATATAGATGTACACATATAGTACACCCACATTTCGCCAGTTATGTTTTTAGGTCCTAATGGAATAGGGAGCGAGTCTATTGCCATCAACTGGGTACAAATCCAGACTCCGTGCTGCTACTGAGAATTAGCTAATGGAAAAACCCAGAAACACTTTGCCCGACCCGGGATTCGAACCCAGGACGTCGTGCTCAGCAGTCGCGCTTAGTGGCCAATAGACCAACGAGGCAGTAGTATAAAACAGGTTCTGTTCAAAAGTGTAACAGAACGCGAGTACTGAATGGATCCATTACTTGAGTTTTAAAGCTCAAGTTAATTTCGTTTGTTTATACTATGCCTACCATGGTACATAGTGGAGAGAGGGCAGTAGAACAACATATTTATTTAGACCTTTTTCGACGATTATGACAATGATTTTTCGTGACTATTTTATAAGTAATCAGAGAGAAGTGACGCTTATATTCCTGCAGGTCTTCGATGTTTGTTATTTAGTATACGCCTGTATTCCCCGAAGGGCGCGAAGGTGCATAGTAGACTTATATTTTGCCAGTTATGTTATAATTCTCAGTGTAATAGGGGGCGAGTCTATTGCCATTATTTGAGTATCAATCCAGGCTCTATACTGCTGCTGAGAATTACCCAATGGAAAACTTAGTACCACATTGCTTCGTCCGCGATTCGAACCCAGGGTCTCATGCTAAACAGTCGCACTGTGCGCTGACTAGACTAAAGAGGCAGTCAGAGTGTATCTTTTTAAATATTCTGTTTCCCACTGCTGGACAAAGGCCTCTTTCTTCTTCCAAACTACTCAATCATTCAGTATCAGCAGTATCTGACCACTGTGTATATGTATTAGCAATAAATTCAAATAGAACAATAACAAGCTTCAAACAGAATTAAAAACTCAAATTATAATTCTCATCTAACTTGATCTACTGTTACCCCGCCACACACCCAACAATACCCACTTCGCGTTTATTTAACTCTACATCTTGATGAGGAACAAGATGGCAGACCATTCATTTTAAATGACTATTTCTCTCCATTAAAACATGGAAAGATACAGCGTACACAAAATAATTAATTACACCTAGGAGATTACGGGTTACGCTGATATTTTAAAGGTTGTTGAACGTTTTTAACGGTCGGCCATGTTTGTTGTAATTCTTGTGTATCGGACGGTTTTGGCGATTTAAAGGTGAAATCTGATGAAGAACAGCTGTCCCCTTTTGCGAGTCTTCAAAATGGGAGCGCTAGTAACACATCTATCTGTACTTTTTGAAATACCATCGCTCGACACACACAGCCGCGTGTGGCCGACGTCTGTCGCAGCCGCACGATTCTTTAAGAAACACAAACCACCAAATATTGTTTAACAAAATGTCTTCCCATAACTTATGCTAGTTACTTACGGCTATCCAGAATCAATACGTAGAGACGGCGAGGCGATACCAGCCATGAATATTCCATCAATGCAACTCACTAAATAATGCAGCATTAATCTGAAATCTGAAGTGGCCGCGAAGTTTTCTCCCCAAGTACAAATAAATTGAAAATGGACCCTGTATAGTAACCGGATGAATTGTGAATAATTAATACCCGGATAACTTTATGGATTTATATCTAGCTTATTCCCAGAGGTGGGCAAGCCAATCGCCGGCAGACTTACATACCTACTATATATTTAAGCGGTGTGTGTATTTATACAGTCTTATAATAGTGTTAGTTTCAATGTAGAGATTTACTGATCGCATTTGAGAGCAGTGAGCAGTGATAGCCGAGTGGTGACCTTTGGAATTTCTTGCCGGTTCTTCTCCCTTGGAATGACATTGGAACTGAGCAACTAGCATCCTAACGTTTTATAAGCGCCTGTAATAGGTTTACACGAAATAAAAACTTGAATTTGAATTGAATTGTATAGCCCGGTGAACTGCCAAGTCAAAGGTCGCATGTTCAGACCAATTCATGTGCTGAGTACTTATGCTATATAAATCTGTTATCAATTGCTACAAACGGTAAAGGAAGACATCGTGAAGAAACCGGCACACCTGACAGATTTTTTAAGCGTTTTTTAATGTCTATGTCAGAGGCCTACATAACTACTAATAACTCCGTATAACTTGCGACCACGGTGCAACTCGGTCAAAACGACAAGCCAAAATTAAAAACATAACATAACAACATAACATCACGCCTGTTTTCGCCAAAGGGGTAGGCAGAGGTGCACATATAGTAAACCTACATTAAAAACATGTTCGCGTTAATTCCCGTATCGTAATTAAATTAAATTATAAAGACTGTTTATTTAAAAATCTAAAACATTTGTTTCATATCATGCAAAGCAATAGTTTAAAAGTTAGTAGATAGTCTTTGATCATACAATCTAGCCAGCCAAGTATCTTTACAAACGCATCCAAGGCACGCTTTGCTTCCAAAACTCCAGAACATGCAACATCGATCGCTGTCCACCAGCGCAACATTGGCTCAACTGACTGATTATTCTTTGCAAACTCCTCAGTCTCCATAAAACAAAAACACAAATTTAACAAACAAACTTGCGGAACGGAAGACGTAATTAATATAACAGACTTTAGGGTTCATTAATTCAGTTTTTGCATCATATTTTATCTCACCAGCGTTCTTGTTTGACGGGACAGAAGCTTCGAAGCCTCGTATTTGGATAAAAAGCGCTTTATGACAGCCTATTCATCATGAGGACTTACTCTGACATGTCTTTGTGTTTTAGCTTTGGTTGTACCTCATTCGTTTGCAGCGTTCGCCGAGATCATCCAGAGAGTTTTGACTCTGCCCCGAATGAATATGTTTACATAATTTATCTGAAATCTAGAATTTATTCAGCGTTTAGATGGTAATAGAGAAGAGATTCCATGCTTTTGTACTCAAAAGATGAGCCAAACAAACTTGATTCGGAAGGTGAATGTTAGTACAAATGCTGAGTGATTTATTTGTGGATTAATGTGGTCTAAAATCTCTTTAAAATGTATTTTCCGTATGAATAAAATGCAATAATGGAGACGTATGTACGTTAGTAATTTTGTGCAGTAGGGTGCTTATAACTGCAGCATACACCTCATTATTTAACAAAAAATACTTCAGGACATATTGGCCAATCTAAAGAAACTTTTGCTTTACCTAGATATAACATGCACAGACTCAGTAATTGCATTGATTGCCTCAACTGTAACTATAGGCATATCAACATTCAAGCATCATGCCTTTTGGGCACCCTACCAGTCGACAGCGATGAGGAGGAATACTTTGATGCATAATTTTTAATTTTATTTTTTTATTTTGTATAAGTATATTTATTTTTTAACGTGTGTAAATAAATGTAAATAACTTTGTAAATGAAAAATAAAATGGTTTATCTGTAACATTCAAATAAATATTCTCGCTAAAAATTTTCTAACCCTTCCACTGCCAGACTAAATTCTTTTAAATCACGTCCCAATACTGAAGCTTAATCCTTACTTAACTTCAATTAACCCTCCTTCTTTCTTCAAAGCTAATTAATTGGGTCTGAAACGAAATGGGATATCGCACGGTCGATTCGGCCCCGTTTGAGGTAATGACGTGTAAAATTAACGTTCTTCAGTTTTTGACAGTTTTCTATTAGCACGGGATATTAATAACACGAAGGCTCGCTACGTGTTTATTTGTAAAGGTTGTATGTTTGATTTATTATCTTGTGTGTTTGTTTTAATCTATGTTGTACGTGTACGTGTGTGTGTGAAATTATAATTTACATTTTGCTTGTAATTAACGTTAGAAGTTTATGAGTTTTGATTCATTTTTCAGGTTTAAGAAATGACAGCTTTGATTTTTTTACATGGGTTTGGTGTCTAGTTACCTATATGCTTTAATTATGGAGAAATATACCGTCTTTCGAACCTCTGATTATAGTCTACTGGCATTTTTATCCAAAATCCGCGCGGACGAAATCGCAGGCGTTTTTTTTCTCTGAAACCTAAAGAGACATACTCAACAGTAATAAAACATGTATTTAAACCATTAATTCCGTTCTTTTTAATGCCATTATAGTAGCATGGACAGCTTGATGTGTTTGAAGGCTGACAAATTAAACTGTCTGACGATGCAGGCCGGCTGATTGACAGAGCGATTATGTGTTAATTAAGAACATCCATCTCATTTCCTTTATTGGAAAATTTCTGAAAAACACTAATTTACTGCAATACTGTGTAATGTATCGCGGGATATACAGTTACACATAGTCGTGAGTAAAGCAAACGTATGAATATTTTTGAAGGCCGAATGATTATTGCTTGGATTTGGACGAGAAAAAACCAATATGACAGTTTGCTGTAAAAGTCAGCGCGAAAGAAAGACCCCACAAATATTACCTGCAAAAACACCACTCCACCAGTAATTAATTGTTAAAAAATGCGCACGGATGCGAACATGAATTAGAGCCAAAACAAATAATAATTGTGTGCCACAGCGAGGTTTCAAAGACCGCTCGTGTCCATAGTTTTTTAAATTTCCTTTATCAATATCAATAATTTTGTGGTAAAATCCAGCCTTGTACCAGTTCTACAACATAACATAACATCACGCTTGTATTCCCCGAAGGGGTAGGCAGAGGTGCACATATAGTACACCCACATTTCACCAGTTATGTTTTTAGGTCCCAATGTAATAGGGGCGAGCCTATTGCCATCAACCGGGCACAAATCCAGACTCCGTGCTGCCACTGACAATTACCTAATGGAAAAAACCAGTAACACTTTGCCCGACCAGAGATTCGAACCCAGGACCTCGTGCTCAGCAGTCGCGCTTAGCGACCACTAGACCAACGAGGCAGTCAGTTCTACAAAATAAGGTATTATTTCCTACATACAAAAGACTACAAACAATCCCGCGTTCACTGCGCTGCATGTAGGCGTCAGACTATCAAATCCGCGTTTTATATCAATGTTATCCAACATTGTGTAAATAAACCACCTCTTAACGGCCATAAAATACGAAGAGACCTATTTGTTGTGGTCTATTATAACAAGCTTGACACACAATTATTTTCGGTTCACTGCTAAGAAAATAATTATGAGAACGTCGCAAACGAAGATCTATTTTCATTATACTCGAGACCGATATTGTTCGAGATCATTTTCCTAGAACAGTTTGTCGTCGGAGAAAAATAAGTAGATATCCGGCCGGAGGCGATTCATATTCATAATGTCTTGGCGAATAATTAGTTTTCATTATTCACGAGGCCCCGGCCGGTCTGAAGGCTAGGGACCAGATAAAAATATGTCTAGGGACAATTTTGTCGGATTTAAAATTCTAAAACTAAAAATGGGTACGAATTTTGCGTTTTTAAGGTTTAACAGTGCTGAAGACTTGGGTCCAGCATTTTATTATCACAGTTACATGTAGTTAGTTATCGTATCATCATTGGTTGAGTTCTTTTAATAATTTCTCGTGTGGTCTGTCGATGACATCTTATAAAATCACCCTTTTGTACATACATATATAAAGTCACGCCTGTTTCCCTGACGGGTAGGCAGAGACCACGCATTTCCATTTGCTACGATCCTGGCATACTTCTTTTGCTTCATTCACTCGCATTACATTCCTCATACACGCTCGTCGGTCACCCTTCTATAATTGTTTATAATACACTTAAACAGAGTAAAGGTCTAGTCTTAATGTGACATTTGTGTGAAAATAGTTGGAAGGTGTGTCTTGAATCTAAACTGTTGTTGAAAATTACGGGAATCTCTTTACTAGAAATAATGGACGACTATTAAAAAAACTGACAGGAGGTTACTAAAGGCTTTGGGAACTTGAAAGAGAGGCATAAGACTATCAGCAGTAATGTTCTCCTCATACGGTTCCGGCGGCCTATCTCCGAGACTAGCCAAGTACGAAGGAGATATTATACTGCGCAAGTATGCGCGCAAACACAGGTGCACTCCCTATTCCCGTACTCTTATTGTCCGATGGGACAGTAGACCGACGCGAACGGAAAGAGATTAGGCGCAGGACTAACGGCTTCACGTGCCTTCCGAAGTACTAAGGTGTGTTGATATGTGAAATCGGTCACCCATCACGAGACTGACCGCGGCGAGCACGGCTTAATCTCGCAGAGCGACTGATCTGCGCGATAGCCACTTAGCTATGTGCCCGTTGGCAGTAGGTATATTATTTTAAAGAAGGTGGAACAAAAAATAATCACAAAAGAAGGAACGCGTTTTAATCACAAAGATAGGTCTCTGTGCGTTCATATTTAGAATAGAATAAAAGTTCATTTAAAGAAATATCATTTTAAGTCATCTTTGTTTTATTTGTTAGGTCGTAGGCGTCAGAGCCTTCAACGATACTCTTCGCTTCGAAGAATTCGCAGTAGCAGGAGCTATATTTCAAAACCGCCACAAAGAAATTCCATTCTCCGAAATCAAAACATTTATATTTTCGATTCTCAAAAGTAAAATATTCTGGGTATTGAAAACAATATTGACACGAGAGCCATTGAGTCGAAAGTACTTCAATTGAACTCTACTGAAGTGAACATTGTACAAGACAATTGAGTACTGACTGAATTGCTTTTGTTTCTACTACATCTGAATTGTCCTCAAGATATTTTAATAGTTCAAGTTATTATATTTAAGACAATTATTGCTGGTTGTTTTGTTTTAACGACTGAACATTGGATTCCAAGTGAGGTTTTAAATTAACAATGTAATTAGTCTGTTCTTGTTTGAGATTTTACCTTTCTTGTACGTTCTGTGGGCTTGAAAAATATGTTTTGATTGGGGTACGTCAAGTGCTTAATGATTATTGAATTCTGGTGGAAATATGTATTGAAAATAAAGAGGCATTTTGTAAAGGTACAGTCGTTGTTAATTGACAGAGATTCGAATATATTTTAGTTAAATATTTGAAGTATTATAGACTAGTTTTGCGTGCAACTTTGTCTGGATTGAAAGTACTTGACAACAATACCTATAAACAGGGGTCCATGGACCATTTGTAAAAATGATTACTATCAAGCACTGATAGCCGAGTGGTATGACCGTTGGACTGCCATATCAAAGGTCGCAAGTTCAAACCCCGGCACGCACCAATGTCTTTTCGAATTCATGTGCGTATTATATATTAATCAGTTGCTATAAACGGTGTAGGAAAACATTGTGAGGAAACCAGCACACCTGAAAGATTTTTCATTGTTGTGTAAAGCTATGTCAGGGGCCTCACGCGGTTTAAATTCTGACACCAGGTTGTTCATCAACTATACGATAAGAAGAAGATTGCTATCAAATATTTTTTTCGCGATAGCTTCTGTTAGATGAGACGTCCAACTTTTTCTGATACAAAAATAATTTTTAGGCCCTCTAGCGATAACGAGGTCATAAAAAATTATTACTAATGTTTCCACTGTTGCTTAGTTAATATTTATTTAATTTAACAGCACAGCAGTGGTACACATTACAGGCTAATTAAAAAAATAACAGCTACACTGTCCTACAACTTGCGTGGTACGTTATCCCGGCTCTACGCTCAACAGTTGTAGTGTGATGAAAAATGACGAGGATTTATGTGCGAGGAAATGTTGGACGTCTTTCCAAAATGAAGCTACACACGAAAATTTAACATAATATAACATCACGCCTGTATTCCGCGAAGGGGTAGGCAGAGGTGTACATATAGTACACCCACATTTCGCCAGTTATGTTTTTAGGCCCCAATGTAATAGGGGGCGAGCCTATTGCCATCAACCGGGCACAAATCAAGACTCCGTGCTGCTACTGAGAATTACTTAATGGAAAAACCCAGTAACACTTTGCCCGACCTGGGATTCGAACCCAGGACCTCGTGTTCAGCAGTCGCGCTTAGCAACCACTAGACCAACGAGGCAGTCAAAAAAGTTTGCTTGATAGAAATTAATTTTTGATATGGTAAGTGGATCCCCGACTATTACGCTTGTAGTGTGTATGAATATGGGTATAATAGTTATTCTTCTAATCCAGCTGAGTGACCTGAATAATTGAGCATTGCATATTCATACATATTGCTTGACCGTTATCGTAACCACAGAATAGGTTAAACACAAACATCTATACACATGCAAAAGTAGGTCTGTCTGCCTGTCCTTCTCATAACTAAACCGATGTGAGGAAATTGTATAGTGCGTATTATAAACTAGCTGTGCCCCGCGTAGTTACCCGCTACATTTTTTCAGGATAAAAAGTAGCCTATGTGTTAATAGAGGGTGTCAGCTACCTCCATATGAAATTCCATTAAAATCCATTTAGTAGTTTTTAAGTAAATATTTATTTGTATACAAATCAAATAATTTGTTAAAATTGTTTCGTTACAAACACGAACTTTGAGTACAATGGATGCAGCCCACACAACAGTGAAACATTTAAACCAATTACGTCCAGCATCGGTGGTATTGAGATCATAAATCGTGGTGCCGCTTTGATACCCAGTTATTAATTCAGTTGAGAGCCTGTGCCTGACAAATGATGACAGCCAAACGTGTTTAGGACGAGCTTTGTTTCAACACCCGTTATTGCGTAAATATAACTGTATAGTCCCACTGAGAGTCGTGGTATGACCGCTGGACTGCCAAGTCAAAGGTCGCATGTTCAAATCCCAGCACGCATCATTCAGCAATGTCTTTTCGATTTCATGTGCGTACAGTGTGCGTAAATTAGTTATTGGTTGCTGAAAACGGTGAAAGAAAACATCGTGAGGAAACCGGCACACCTGAGAGATTTTTAACGGCGTGTAAAGCCAGAGGCCTACTGACGGTTTTAACTCTCACACCATGTTGTTCATCAACCATACGACAAGAAGAAGAAGTCTCTATAGTATAAGGAAATAGCTAGAAGTCCCTGGAGTGGTAGATGCACTTTTTAAGGTTATGTTGCATACATCACACTTGTATTCCCCAAAGGGGTAGGCAGAGGTGTATATTACACCCACATTTCGCCAGTTATGTTTTTAGGTCCCAATGTAATAGGGGGCGAGCCTGTTGCCATCAACCGGGCACAAATCCAGTCTCCGTGCTGCTACTGGGAATTACCCAATGGATAAACCCAGTAACATTTTGCCCGATCCGGGATTCGAACCCAGGACCTCGGGCTCGGCAGTCGCGTTTAGCAACCACTAGACCAACGAGGCAGTCTTCAAGGACTCCTCATCCACATAATAATAGTATCAAGTCCTCAATCAAAATAACGAAATCAAAACAATTGAAAACGAATTTCGAGGTTAAAATCGAAGTCTTACACCGTCACCCCTCATTTTCTTCCGAAATTGCACACAAAAGTTCCCTAAGTAACCGCAGCTTGACCGAGGTGAAAGAGGGTGTATTAATAACTTGTAATAGGGGCAAGGTACAGGTGTACAAACCACCCGCCCCAACAGTAATCTATTACAAGGGATTTTGGGGCTTATTGTCTCCTAACAAATTAATAAAACCGTACACTTTTTGTTTGTTTCTTATTAACTATGAAACTGAAATTTATGCGCATTGTTTTAATAGACACTCGAATGGATTGGTCTCGAGTTAGGTGCTGGCTCGTAAATTATTTTTTTGACAATAGACGTGTAAAACGATGACATTGGGGGCGCAGTTTAGAGCCCGACGCGAGACAAATATTTCATTGATCCGTAGGTATTTGTCATTAGTCTGAGCATGTGAGGGTAATAATTCGTGCCCATAAACGCCTCCGGGACTGTCCGCCCTGAAAAGGAACAACCTTTGACATGTGCCCCCAGAGGATGAAGGGAGCAGCAGGTCTTCGGCGAAAGGCAGTGTGATGCAGAGGTTGGTCTTCCAACCAAGTCTCCACTAGCCTCCGCAGAGCGAGGAGTCGGCTAGTCCAACCCCTCAACGTATTCTCTTGTCGCGCAGCGCTTGGTGTAGCGCGCGCTGTCGGACCCCGGAATAAACCTACTTCATCACCAAATTTCATAACCATCGATTCAGTAGTTTCGGTACCAATACGATAACAAACAAACATGCACATGTTTATGTATAAAATCATTTCTAGGCTAATATTTTATCTAGCAATAATAAAGCATTTTACTCTTATTTCTTAAGGCTGTCTGGCGTTATTCAGATGGCGCTTAATCATAATACAAGTAATTAGTCCGGTGTGCTTGTAATAAATTAATGAGGTCTGAGTCTAGGCGTGCTCATTATTCAACACTGGTGTCCCGTGGCTCGTAGTCTAGGGGTAAATTAAGGTTTACGGGCGGTTGCAGAAGGGTACTAGTTTGAAATTGAGCAATAGGCTATTTTACCAACTTTAAAAAGGAGGCGGTTTTTAATTTCACTTGTTTCTGTGTTTGCGTATGTACGTTAATTTAAACGACTTAACGAGGCTATTTGACTGTATTGTTTGTGTTTGAGAGAATTGAGAAATTGATTTTGTCACCGTTTGCAGCATAAAACATAAAAACATCACGCCTGTATTCTCTGGTAGTCAGAGTTGTACATATAGTACACCCACTTTTCACCAGTTATGTTACGTCCCGATGTAGGGGGGCGAGCCTATTGCCATCAACCGGACACCAATCCAGTCTCCTCCAGTTGCAGCAACCGTTGCCGATTTCTGAAACTGGCAACTAGAGTTGTTTATATATTTCCAGTGAAAATCTAAATTTTTTTTCCAGTTGCAAGTTGCCGCTACTCGGGGTTATTACTCCAATCAAGTCTTAAGTATTATTTTTTCAACTGTCCGTAAGTCTGTACATCAATTCGTAGAATCGTGTTTTTAATTCCGATTAATTACTAACCTCATGTAATTAATTAGCCGCATCAAGTTTAATAATTTTCTAATTTATATTAATTTTAATTTAGGTGCGTAATTTCTCTGAACGTTAATTATTTCGATGGAGCGCACCAATTTTTTGTTTCCTACAATTTGTTGGACTAATTTTGTAAATCACTTCGGTCTACATTAATATCTATTCCAATTAATATTGTTCAATTAACAAATACGTCTGTGGGATGATACAAATTCGTCTTATAAATTAGGCTAATTAACAATTATATAAATTCTAATTCATCAATTGGCTGGCAAAATGTAATCTAATTTGTATTGTGAAGTAAGGGTTTTGAAATAAGGTCTGAGGGGTTGATACATTCGAAGTTACTACTGTATAATTGTTATAGGATGTCTACGTATAACCATCGTCATTATATATACACATAAATAAAGTCACGTCTGCTTCCCAGAGGGGTAGGTTTTCTTTCTACTATGATCCTGGCATACTCCTTTCGCCTCATTCACATAACTTATTCACGTCATTAAAATTATAATTAGGTTGTAATTACATGCATAAATAGCCTCCTCCTGACCCCAAGGTCAGGGGGAGGACTTTGTTCAACAGTGGACGTTTACCAGCTGATGATAATGATGATGATGATACATAAATGTACAATCATATAATCATAACTCTTCCTTTTGGCTTTGCCGCAGTCGGATAAAAAGTAAGAATTGACTGAGCGTTAGCGTTTCTCGTCTCCTAGCTACACCCACAAACACAATCCGCTAACACAATAACATTAAGAAACAAAAATAGCTATAACAAGGTGCATTACACACACTAAGTACAACACCGGTGATCCTCGACGTAGTACTAAATCGTAATTTTATCGTCTCGCCCGCGCCTAAGTACACATCTCATGAAAGAAATATATATTGTTCTGCGAAGGGCTACGGCCGAATGAGTGTGTAATGTGCGTCGGATTCGCCTGAACTATTTATTTATTTATACTTAATGCATATTTGTAGAAAGGCGGACTTAATGCCATTAGGCATTTTCTACCAGTCAACCTGAGGGTGAAGCAGAGTTGAACAGTGGTAGATGTACTGGGTGGAACTATTATACGAAGGAGTACACTATATAGTACATACCTACAATCTCGCCAGTTTAAACATAACATAATATCACGCCTGTATTCCCCGAAGGGGTAGGCAGAGGTGCACATATAGTACACCCACATTTCGCCAGTTATGTTTTTTTTAGGTCCCAATGTAATAGGGGGCGAGCCTATTGCCATCAACCGGGCACAAATCCAGACTCCGTGCTGCTACTGAGAATTACCTAATGGAAAAACCCAGTAACACTTTGCCCGACCCGGGATTCGAACCTAGGACCTCGTGCTCAGCAGTCGCGCTTAGCAACCACTAGACCAACGAGGCAGTCTCGCCAGTTTGAAGTCAGGTATATTGTTTTCTGTATTAATCTATACTATTATTTGCTATATATACCGGTTTTACTCGTGTCATCATGTGTAATCGCTTAACGACCACTAGACCAATAAGGCTAGTCCCTCTTTAAACATAATGCTTGAAAATAATAATATACTTAAAAAGTCATGTCTACAACTTTTTATATTCTGTGTCCATCTATGTTAAAAAGGTTATTCGGTATGATTGTTTGTATTTCTTATTCAACGACAACAGAAACAATATCAGTGAGACATCGAGATTGTCCCTCGGACGCATGGGGCCGATTCACCCTGCTCGTTCCACCTCACATTCCATTTATATCAGCTACAGGGCCCCAGACCTATGTAATTCCAGCCTTCTCTGCAAACTCAGGGATTTCGTACCTAATCCACGATTATACTTAGGTTTTTAGTACCAAAGCGTGTAAGACACTTATTGTGGGATTTTGGTTATTGCACTCAACTGAGCTATTTGTATGAATTTGAAATTAGAGTCGTCGGGGAAACGCCTTTCGGCTGGTGCTAAATTTTTATACGGTTGGTACAATTGACCGACTGGGAGTTTCGTTTGTTTCGGTACCTTTTTTTGCTAGGACCGTTTACTTTAATAAAATATCACCTAACGCGTTACTTTTAAGTAGACATTTTTGGTATATTCTCTTTAACTATCTATGTGTATCTTTTGTTTCTTTGATAAAGAAAGAAGTTAAAGAAAGTAGATATATATATTTACTTACTTAAAAACATAACTGGCGAAATGTGAGTGTACTGTATGTGCACCTCTGCCTACCCCTTCGGGGAATGCAGGCGTGATGTTATGTTATGCTATGCTTATTCCATTTTTGCTGATGAAATCCTCATAGACTCCGTTTTGGGGCGTGCCGAGAAGTGTGCTAGACTCTTACTGGATAAAACCCCAGGGTGTCCACCTGACCTGACCTTAGGTGTAGGGAAGCGGGATCTATGTACGCTGCACCGCATCCCTTGACAGGTCCTGACGGGCGGGTCCCGCTCAGCCATTTAAACTTACTTCTAGTGTATTTCTTTAAAAGTTAAGCTCATACACATTGCGACAGATAGTCCGCAAGCTCTTTTTTCAGTAAGCAAGACTGTTGTGAGGCTGATTGCCTAGGAAGAACCCACGAGTTCGTACTGTCAATAGTGGCTTGCATTATGGCACTTGTAACTTATACAAATACTCCTTCAATAGGCCTTGGGATCATACATTTGTGTTCAACGCCTTGCCATTGTCCGTGTTGATGACGTGTATAATTAAGCACGGTTGCCATTAGCGCTTTGTTCCTACTCACGCCGACTTTCACTAACTGTAGTTTTAGGGCCGGTTGATAGATGAAGCCTTTTGACGTCTCGGCCTTTTTTACTAGTGTTAATGGATGGCTAAACGTTTTGTGTTAATTTGGAATATTAGGCCCCTTTTTTGTTGTTATTTTATTGCGGTAGTACGGACAATTTTAGCTAGGGTAATGCTTCGTAACTAATGTCTAGTCGTTTAATATATAATGAATAGAGGTTAATCAAGAAACACATTGATGGATAATATGATTTTAAAATCAAATGAGAATTTCATTATTGGAGTATCACTTTATTACAGTAAAGGTAGTAACAGAATGTCTGTCTATCAACGTTTTGTCTTCGAAGTATTAAGGAACGGTTTAAATAAACTTTTAACTAATACCTAATGGTAAAGTTGCACATCATATTATCACAGCACTCAAAAAAACGAAAGTACAAACTTATAGGTAATCTGTAACCAAGCGAATAAAACTGGTCCGAAGTCGAGGGGTTGCCATAATCCTCACGTTAGGCAAGCGGCTTGGGGATCGCAGAATTAGTGGTGAAGTTACAGAAGACGCTACTGCCCATCTTCTGGATTTTTCCTTAGTCAACTCTTACGACACCCACGGGAGGAAAGGGGGTGATCAATTCTAGGCCGGATACCACTGGACAAATGATTAAACGTACATAGTATTAAGAACATAGCTCACTCAAACATAGCCAAAGCTGCCTAGCGTGGAGACTGCAGGAAATCGAGCCGAGATGATCCCGAGCATCGAGTCAATCGAATTCATTTGCGTTAGTAATGGATAGGCCCCGCCCACTCCACCGATACCAGCACTTTGCCTGTTCAGGACAGAACCGTGATGCGTAGTCAGCGATATACGTAGTATGAAGCCTTAGGCTTCAACCACAAATGCAGCCGAACGGTCTTCGTGCATGCTCGTGTTATGTCGGGTTGGTACGGAACTTATATACAGCTACGGTTGATTAGGTTTTGCACTATTGGGGCGAAAGGCGATTAAATAATACTGCACACGTAGTGGTAGGTACATGATTACTATGCAAATACTGTATCACATCACACTATCATACGTCACACTAATATTATAGAGGCGAAGGTTTGTAAGTGTGTTTGTTTGTTTGTTACCACTTCACGCTCAAACGGCTAGACCGATTTTGAAGAAAGTTTTCATATGGAGGTAGCTTACACCCTGGATTAACACATAGGCTTATCCCGAAAAAATGTAGCGGCTAACACCGCGAGCAGTTGGTCAATAAGTTGACGAATTAATGTTGAAAGTGATTGAATGCGAATGATGAGATACAGAATCCACACCTGATGGTAGAATTTCACACGTGCCTGTATTCACGCAGCCGTAGCCTATGGCTTAAAAACTATATTTGTCACGAGAGGTTTGTAATGAAATTCGTGTATGTTAACACAGCTGCAAAAATAAAATCAGAAATAGAATGAAGTATTTTTAAATGTCGAAGAAAAAATTCAGACGTCAAAATTGATATCAGAACTAGAGCTCAATGTTGGTAAATCGTTTTAAATCTTACATGGTATCGATAAAAATAAGTTTCTTGAGAACTTGTTAACGACATCCGTGCGTCACAGATACACGAAAACTAATCGCCTATTACTTTATATGAACGTTTGGAGTTTAGACCTATGTAAGGGTAGCTTTATAGTCTGTCTACTATAGATCTTTTATGATAAAATTTCATGTATAATACTTTGAGACGAGACTACAAACGTTTTTTTTTTAAGAAGAAGGTTAGAGTATATTTAAAGTGATCCTACATCCCCCACTACGATACCCTGTGTTGCAGGATGCAGTCTCTTCGCTTGGTTGGAAATACTTGGTTTCTACTATAGAATATAATAGAAATCTTTATTTGTCAATGGTGGCATTAAGTTTCGCCTAATTTATCGATTTGATCGATGCAGAAAAATAAGCCCGGCAGATGGCGCTGCAGTCGGTATTTAGGTTAATTATAATGCAGGACAACGTCTATCGGGTCCGCTAGTATAGTATAGAAGCCTTTAAAACAAGCAAACACATTACAAACACAAAAACTGTATTTAAGTCCAAAACTTTTTTAAGACCAAACTCCCAATTTAATAAGAATACGAACTTTAAACAAGGCGTAGTTAATTTGACTGTAACAATATAAAAATAGTTTGGGTTAGCGACGTGTCGGTCCTTGCTCAGCGGCGTACGAACAAATTTAATCTTAGTCGAGAACAAACAATACACCTTCGTAAACCACTGAAATTCCGAGACCGATTACGTGTGCGTTCACGGTTTACGTTACGACAACGTTTCTATGTCGACTTCGATCGATATCGATACGTTTGCGTTTTAGTTTAGATACTAAACTCTTACCTTCAATAATTATAATTATATAGGACTGATAGTTAAGTGGTATGACCGTTGGACTGCCAAAAAGGTCGCAAGTTCTAAATCAGGCACGCACCAATGTATTTTCGAATTTGTCTGCGTGTTCTAAACTAGTCATCAGCTGTTAAAAACGGTGGAAGGAAGTATCGTGAGGAAACCGGCAAACCTGAGAGCTTTTTCAACGGCGTGTAAAGCCATATCAGAGGCCTACAGGCGGTTTAAACTCTGACACCAGGTTGTTCATCAACCATACGATAAGAAGAAGAAACACATAATAATAATTATTGTTCAATCGCCTTATCCATAACTATGTACATCAGTTTCGATAAAGTTGTGACATCATTTGAATTATCCCATCTTTGCCTTTCTCCCCTAATCTTAAACCTCCAGAATACGGCTACGATGGCTAAAAGCCTCGCACCTTCGGAAACTGCTAGACCCTTGTCACGGCGACCAGCAATCAATATTCGCGGGAACACTCCACAAATATTAACTCCTTGCTGCCTCGGTAGGATGTGTTGCGAATATCATTCACTATCACTGCCTGCTTTGTTTGTTTATACTGGGATTATCTCGTTGGTAAGACGAAATTGCAAAACAATGCAAAAGGAAAAAAGAGGTCAAAATGCCGTTCAAGGAGGCTTGTGCCCAGCAGTGGGTCACGTGGATCACCTATGACGAAAATTTAATGAAACAAAAACATAACAGCACCCCCATATTCCCTAAAGAGGTAGGCAGAGGTGTACCTAATAGTATCTACGTCCAAATATCGCTAGTTATTTTGTAGCTCCCAATGTAAATTGGGCAAGCTTATTGCTATCCAGACTCCGTGCTGCTATTAAAATATCCAATAGATAAACGCAATAACACTTTGCTCGACCCGGGACTTAAACCCAGGACCTCGTGCTCAGCAATCGCGCGTAGCAACTGCTAGACCAACGAGGCAGACAAAAAAAAAGAATCCGTAACGAAAATATAAAATTCCTTTCCATCAGGATATTTTCTTAGGAGTTTAAAGTAGTAATGCATCCGAGAAATGAAAACGTCACCAAATCGGCATATGCTGAGTGTAGAATACCCAGCGCTGGTTGTCAGTTGTCACCTCACAATGACACGTGAATAGTGGCACTTTTTTGGTGGCTCAAGCAATTCTAGAGCGAAACCCGTCCCGTATGCAAGCGTGTGTCACACACTGTACAAGTCCTGCGACAGATGGGCCAGTAACTTCATGACTATTATTGTAATTTCTTTACTAAGCCAATCTAAAACATTAGCGATAATGACAATTACAACACGGGATACGCCAACACAACTGTTTGAATTTTTGGCTTGACGTTTCGACCGTGTAACACCGGCCGTGGTCACAAGCAGACCGAGGCTGCAACGCAACTGCAAATGTAATCATGCAATGCGATAGTTTAAAAATGAGCAGTAGCGATGATTAATATAAGTACTTATTATTTTCTCTCTATTTTCAACCAAAAGGTCTAAATTCATAACTTCAAGTGTCTCCTCCAGATGATAATTATCTTGTTACAACAAGTTCTAATTTCCTAGCAATAGGCATAACTACGGAATTTCAGAATCTTGCCTGAGATTAGGGCATCCCAGTGTGCAACACAATGTTCTGTCATGATCCATGCTCTATACAATATTATGTTGGAATATATGCTGATGTTCATTCTGGGAAGGTCTTTGTTTTAAACCATCATCAATTTCACCACGTCTGAATCTAAAGAGACATGCTGTATTTTTGGGTGCTAATTTACGTGTTGCGCCTATATTCTCCGATGGAGTAGGCAGAGATGCATAGATTGTACACCCTCATCCGCCAGTTATATTACAGGCCCCAATGTAGTGGAGCGACGTCTTTTTTAAATGTATACTTTAATATAGCCTGATTTTCCTGTAGTGTGTCGCACTGCTGGGCAAATGCCTTCCCTTTATTTCTCCACAAATCTCGGTTCAGTGCCATTTCCGGCCATGTCAAGGAGGTTACCTCTACCAAATCTGTCAAAGTGTGGGTGTGTAGTACAGGAGTAGTAGTGAGTGTGTAATACTCTCTGACTACACAACCACGATTTAGTAATAAATCACGAGTCATAGATGTCGAGCCTATTATATGAATTTTAATCCATCAAAACCTAATCTATGAAAGTGGTTAAAACAATGAAGCACTAAGATTTGTACCAGACGGTCTTTATTGGACAACCAGAGCTAAGGAACGAATCCTTTTGGATATAATTAGGCAGTGTAGACGTCTGGAAGCTACTGCGCATGTTCCTTAGCTCACATTATAGTTTAGTTAATTGTACAATGATAACCTGTTTCAACTTTTCTGTTGCGTACTCATTGCTAAAGGGAACGACTTGATATTCAAAATGTATGGCTAAAAGACTGTCAAATATTGAGGCTTGCTCATTGCGTTCCATAATAGTATATAAGCGGACTTATAAATATAAAATATCATTATGGACCTTGTCGGATATAGTAAAAGCCGAGGTAAGGTAAAGAAAATACCATTAACTGTACGACTGAATTTGGCATAAACAATTGGCAAAAGTTTGTTTGTATGCAGCGGGGGAAAACTGCGAAACTGTCCATGCGATTTTTAAAACTTTGCACCAATATATACAATGGACTTCTATATTTGACATAGGCTATATTTATCCCGGAAAATATATGATAACGTCACGCAGACGAAGTCGCCGGCAGAAGCTCGTTTTGAATCATCATCATCAGCCGGAAAACGTCCACAGTTGAACAAAGGCCCCCCCCTTAGAACGCCACTATGTATGACACCTTTTTAAATATTGCATGCCCGTTTTAAATATTGCCATAAAATTAAAATACAACACACACAACTAACTTACCTTTCCCATAATCTAAAATAATCACTGCTAATAAGGAGAATGTCGTGGA
The DNA here is from genome assembly GCA_946251915.1 of Abrostola triplasia. NCBI lineage: Eukaryota > Metazoa > Arthropoda > Insecta > Lepidoptera > Noctuidae > Abrostola > Abrostola triplasia. Next base: position 12,717,261 of record OX276426.1, read on the forward strand.
ACCAGAATCATTTAAAATCCATCTCTACTAGGATGCAATACCTATAATTGAATTCGTGTTGGCGACGGATCGCATCGGCGGAATTGCTCACACTTAGCAGCCCCTATATTGAGGCTATGAAGCCAGTGACGTCACACCATTCAGGCTGGAACCACTAAAATTAGAGTGATCACAGACAGTATTTTTAGAGTTCTCAATTAAGAGTGTCAGTTGGCGAAGTTGGATTTGATATAGATTTAAGTATTTGAATTTAAAACTGCAATAGATGATATTAGACGAATGCTTGAGGAAGACAGCAGTAAGAGAGAAATGACGAGGAGTGGTCAAGCGTCCTACCAACACCAGAACTGAAGACTACTCTTTCAGCAATGATATACTTATCTGTTGAACAAAGGCCTCCCCTTAGAACGCCACAATTACTATATTACTCAAAGGTAATCAATTTAGAGTCTATTTATCAAACTTCAAGATTAACTTGTATGTTATATGTACAATACAGTTTCGAATTATTTGAAGTCCTATGAGTAAAACTAACACAGCTAGAATCAAACTAAGCACTTGCTCGATCAAGCGGCGATCTTTCATTACAGTTAAACTACAGGAGACCTGAGACCTCAAATCCAGATTCACATTAGCACATAATACGATTCACATAGACGCATCGTCAATGAAACTGCTAACATTTAAAGTGGCTTCAAATGGACCGTTGGCGCTTGTGTCGGCTGGACGTTACCCGATTGTATCTAATAAGAGATCACAGGCTGTGATTCGACGAGCTATCTATATGTGTGGACTATGGAGAGAGGGTAATGGATATGTGATATGTTAACGAATTTGATGCTATTATTTAATAAAATTGATAGATTAAAAGTTCGTTATTTCATGCGATGTTTTTGTACTGAAATTTTATAGTTTACTTAGACTTTCTTAAACATCTTGTAAGTCTTTAAAATATAATATTAAACTCAGTTTTTATGTAAGTAGTCCTAAAAGATTCTGCTTTATCTTCGGTATACAACAAAATGATGTATACCATAGCGATATACTGCTAAACAATTGTTTTTTAGTAATAAATATACATAGAGCCTAATATAGTAGTTCAATACCTTAATAAAATATCTGCAGAGCAAAGATAAAAAAAATCTAAAAATAAATTCGATTGCGACTATTGATCGTACTAATTTAAAACCTAGGTTTAATGGGTCATCCATAAAATCTACGGGTTTATGGACGTGTGCTATACGTTATCAAATCTCTAGGGAGCGATCCCTGTTAAGTTTCCTAGGTAGGAAAATCTATTGTCATATAAAAGGTGTGATAAGAGAGCTGTTGAATATAGGAAGATTTGGGGACCAAGATAAAGAAAGGTATGCTTAGATTGGCCATGTATTTTATCAGAGGTGAGATATTACACAGTGTACTTCCATATTACGCAAGACCACGCAAGACCGAAAAACTAAAAATTTGGCAAAATTATTGACGTCACGGGTTCTTTTTGCTATACAAAATGTACGACGGATAGTGTTTCGACAGCTCAAAAAACTATGTCAAATGATTTGTGGTTTCAAATACGCAATTTTATACTTCTCAAATATAAAATCAACCTCAACCGACTCTACCAATTCTCAATCGTCCAGTGTCGCAACGGTGGGGCCACAGTCGCCCGACACTATCTACATAGCGAACCGGTCAATCGAATTAAGATGCACTCTGCGTCTTCGTGCGACGGACTTACTAGTTCACTTTGTGAAATTTCAGTGTTATTCATCATGCTAATTTTTTTTTTTTTTTTTTTTTTTTTTTTTTTTTTTTTTTTAAAAACGTCGCCCCACACTAGGAATTTCTCCTGTATCGTGGGTGCGTTTCACAAACATGAAATATCACAAACACAAACACCCAGACTCGGGACAAACATCTGTGGTACGCACAAAGTTTTGCCCCGTGCGGGAATCGAACCCGCAACCCTTAGCGCAGCAGTCCAATCGCTCAACCACTGCGCTAATCAGGTCGTCTATTAAATAAATTCGTCTAGTAAATTGATGGTAATTGCAATTTAAATTGAAAATATAATAACGTCGCGTTAAAGTTTTCAATTGAATTCACTTCGCTGTAGGGAGGTTTTACGGAGCTATGGGACTTATGTATTACTATTAGAAGTAATAGTTGAAATGGAGTTATGTAATGGAATATTTTTAATAGTCTTATATAAATCGATTCGAATTTAGGGTAATGAGAAATTGATGATTGGTAGCATTAGTTCTGTGTATGAAGGGGTAAAGGTAGTGCGGGGAGGGTAGAGGAAGAGAGTAGTGAGTAGTACACACTGGATTCAATTAACGATTAATGATAATTATTTCTCTGAACTTTAAGCCTTTACCCTGTAATTAAATAAGTAGCCTTTATCCACCCAATGTTATTAAATATGGTTATTATATGTTTAGAATATCTAGCAAGAAAATTGTTATATTAGCTGCACCTCGCGGTGTTACCCGCTACATTTTTCCGGGATAAAAACCCTATGTGTTAATTCAGGGTGTCAGCTACCTCCATATGAAATTTTATTAAAATCCATTCAGTAGTTTTACGTGAAAGTGTAACAAACATCCATCTATACTTCCAAACTTTCGCGTTATAATATTAGTAGGGATTTTACAGTAAAACGACTCACTTCTGAACAAATCTTATAATCCAGTATTCATAGCACGCAGTTGTGCTTGAAAAACATTGGTTGCTAAAAGTAAAATATGGAGATGGAATAACAAAATACAAGAAAACACTACAAGGAATGGTAGTGAATCGAGTGCGGGCCATTCGCGATTAATTCTCGGTATCTGCTCCTAATGGATTCCTGCAATCTAAAGCCACTTGATGACAATGAGTACTGAAACCCATCTTGTGCTGCGTTTACACTAAAAGAGGTACTAGAAAAAACAAAAGATGACTGGTTTCACACTCAGCTGACTGACGAGTCACTTGCTGAGTCACTGGCTTGCTAAGGGTTAGGTTATGTTAGGTTATGCTTGGGAGAAACATTTGTGTGACTCAGAATCATTTCTTTGGAATGGAAATATTTGATTTATTGTTGAATATGATATTTTGTGAGGATAAGTATGGTCAATTATAAAAACGTGGGGCAGGAAAAAAAAATGGGGGTATACACTTGATAGTCTATGACCTGATTGGCGTAGTGGTTAAACGATTGAACTGCTGCGCTAAGATGGTTCGATTCCCGCACGGACGAAAATTTGTGCAATCCGCAGATGCTTGTCCCGAGTCTAGGTGTTTGGGTATGTGATATTTCACGTTTGTGAGACACACCCACGATACAGGAGAAGTTCCTAATGTGGGTTGAATTTTAAAAAAAATACGTTGAACAAGTTCTAAAAATCTTCTTAACTTGGTTAAAAGACGTGAACGGTCGCAATATATATATATTTTTTTAAGTAGCCTGTTCAGTGGCATATTGCAATCTCATCAACAGTCATATACCTATACATAGTCATACATCGTATAATCGTTCTAGACCTGACGTCATGTGATAATGAGACGACCTAAATTGCCAATTTCGAAGTATTGATATTTTGGTTCACCTTGCAAATACGTCTGACGTTAAAAATAGAACTGTCTCTGTCTATAAAAGGTACAATGGAAGTATAATGTATGATGTCAATATTAGTGAGATACCTATAGGTATTATATTAACAGACGACTGGATTGGTGCAGTGCCTAAGCGATTAGACCGCTGTGCTAAAGGTTGCGGGTTCGATTCCCGCACGGACGAAAATTTGTGCAATCCGAAGATGCTTGATCCGTGTCCAGGTGTCTGTGTATGAGATATTTCATGTTTGTGGAACACACTCACGATACAGGAAAATTTCCTATTATTGGGCGACGTTTAAAAAAAACAATATGCATTTTAAGGTTCAAACGCGACTAAAGTTTTTGGCTTTAAAAAAGAGTACTCAAAAAATGACTACTCCAAAATCTAAAAGAGTAATCTATCAAGTAACTCGACCAAACAAACGTGGGCAACAAACAACCTAAACGAGGCACCATTGATTATAACTTATATATAACGATTGCGGGCATCGGCCGGTAAATGGTAAATAATTGCATTCGGATGCGAGAACAGCATGGGCTTCAATTAAATCGAAACACTTAGAAATCGATTCGATTCGAAACGTTTCAATGCGATACTCGTAATCGAATTAAATCGGATCTCACTAGGTTCCGTACGGTCGTTTTATTTTTCCTACCCCAATACCGACGTATTTCCGCTTCGATACAGAGCTTGTAATTATTTTTCTAATTGGATACAAATTAGTTTTGTATTTTACAATGGCTTTGTAATAAAACTATTTTAATTCGAGTTCCTTTGTTATTTCGTGATTTTATTAGAATTTAGCCAATTAATGGAATGTAGTTCTTTTAAATGCAAATTATGTGTTTTAATTATACTTTATTAAGAGAAATAAAAATTCTGCCTCACTAAGAATTTTCATTCATTTCACACATCAGAAATGTCGTTTGGTTTTGAGGACATGAAATATAACATGTATAAATTGACTCGAAATTATTATTAAGTACATATAAGCAAGTGAATGAATCAAGTCACGACCATATTGGCGTAGTGGTTTAGCGACTAGACTGCTGCGCAGGGTTTCGAGTTTGATTCCCGCACGGGACAAAAAATTGTGCGATCCGCAGATGTTTGTCCCGAGTCTAGGTGATTGTGTATGTTATATTTCACGTTCGTTAAACGCACCCACAATACAGAAGAAATTCATAGACTGGGGCTAAGTTTTTTAAAAACAACATTGAAACCATGAAACAGTTAACAGCCACTTTCAAACCATGGATACGTCCGAAAACAATATAATTAACTAGAACAAAAATTAGTCTCTACTTATTTTACGAACAAGAAAACAAGTAAGTTAGCCCGATGACATTAATTTGTTCGAAGCGCGGCCACATCTGGACTTTAGACCGCTGTTGGCAGCTCGGGGCGCTTTCCAAACTAATGGAATGGAACTAAATCAAGGGCGCCTTAAGAAAGGGTTTGTTAAAGGAAGCAAAGATCCTTTAAACTAACGATGTGTTGATTGGATTTATTTAATTACTGTTCTACTGTATTCGTAATTATTAATGTCTACCACCAACACCTTGAATTTGTGACATTATGTGGTAGGATCAGTAACAGGTGGAAACTTTTTCGTCTTGCGTTATAAACATTTTTTTTAAAACGTCACCCCACTCCAAAAAAATCTCTTGTATCTCGGGTATGTTTCACAAACATGAATAATCACATACATAAATAGCCAGATTCGGGACAAACATCTGTAGATCACACAATTTTTTGTCCCGTGCAGGAACCGAACCCGCAACCTTTAGCGCTGCAGTCCAATCGCTTAGCTACTGCGCCAATCAGGTCGCCAAAGTCATGTTACAAATAGATCAAAGGTGTCTTAGAATATCTAAATTAGTATTTATGACATTGAAAAAGTCATATTGATACTTGCCCGGGTTTCGTCAGTCGGAAGACGTCCACTGTTGAACAAAGGCCTTCCCCTTGGAACCCGGGTCCCAAATTGTGCATACAAATCCGGTAACCACTGGGCCATCACAACAAAAATCTGTGAAATGCTCTAAATAAAGATAATATTGTACTGAATCGTACTGCCAACAAATACGCGATCTACACAACTTACAACACCCAACACCGAACTCAAATCATCGTGCATTTAACAGCAATAATGAAACGAAAAACAAAAGCATTGATCACACGTAACAAATCAATCTGGCAGCATATATCGAGGAGTCCGTAGCAACCCGTGCAAATTGGAAAAAGTAATTGAATTTAAAATGTACGCACAGAGAGATGAAAAAGCGTCCGTGGCGATAATTTAATTGCTACCTGTTACCTGAATGAGTGAGCCAAAAGACTGATTCTATATGTTCGTTTACTTAGTTGCTGATGTGATTTGGAAAAGAGATTTTGTAAACATCACTTTTTTAGTGCGAAAGTTTTGAATGACAAATGTTTGAGGAATGTATTACTTTGATTTTGTGTTTTCAAACTGTTTTATGTACGTCGAGTTGTTGTATACATTTCGTTAGTAACAGACGATACGCCCTGTGTTTAAACCCTCACTTTTTTAAAGTCGGCTAGCAGCTTAAAATTGGTAACCAAATAATAATAGACTTTATTTAAAATAATTACTCGTACAAGCGTTAGTTATAATGTATCACACTAATATTATAAAGGCAATAGTTTGCAAGTGTGTTTGTTACTTCTTCACGCATTAACGGCTGGACTTATTTTAATAAAAATTGGTATAATAATGAGGTAGCAGACACCCTGGATTAACACATAGACTAAAGCTATGGATGGAACGGTGGATTAACATAAGAATTTAAAAATGTAGCGGGTAACACCGCGGGGCTTAGCTAGTCTATCATAAAAATAAAATATGCGTCAGTATTTAACTACAAACTGATAAAATGATTATAATATATTCTTCTACTCTCCATTTTAGCAATCATGTAAACTCGAACTTTAAACGTGATGGTACATTGATGAGGATAAATAAACACGCTTATCCCCCCCACTGACCCTTATACAAACTCAATAGCCTTTCACAACAACAAAGCACACAAAAACAACATTACCATCCCTAAATCAAGCTCAAATAAAATCTAATCTTCAATAAATATCCACCGTCTATTTGCGTTGGCAAACAAAAACCGAATCGCGTGAAAAAAGTAACAATATAGGTACTAACAAAAGATAATGTAAACAAGCTCTACGCTGGTGGGACTGTGCAAACATTGCATTGAATCAGAAAACAATTATTTTAAGAAAACATGTATTGTTTTGTAAGAACACCATCGAGTGTGTGGGATATGTCTTGGTATAAGAAGATTTTTTATGACTTTAGGATGAAGAGAACGTGTAAGGCTGATCGAACGTGAATGCGCGATCATCGCGCGTGCAAACGTCAATTAGGACACCTATTCGAGATCAATATGCTTGATCGCGCGTTCATACGAACTAAGTTCGTGCGCATACATTTTAGTCGCGCGATAACAGCCCGCAAACTTTTATAAGGACATCTATTCGACATCAATTTGTTTGATCGCGCATTCGTACGAACTAAGTTCGCGCGAACTTGCAATGATCGCGCATTCACGTTAATTTCTGAATTTTGAACACAGCAGCCATTTTCAACATAGGCTGGTACGTAGGTAGGTTTGTAGGAGTATATAGCTCACAGTTGATATTATAGTACACACTATTATCTCACAGACTTGTGCGAACTTTTTGAATTGACTGCGTCGTTGGTCTAGTGGTTGCTAGGCGCGACTGCGGAGCACTAAGTCCTGGGTTCAAATCCCGGGTCGGGCAATGTGGTACTAGGTTTTATCATTAGGTAATTCTCAGTAGCAGCACGGAGTCTGGATTTGTGCCCGGTTGATGGCAATAGGCTCGCCCCTATTACATTGGGACCTAAAAACATAACTGGCGATACGTGGGTGTACTATAATGTGCACCTCTGCCTACCCCTTCGGGGAATACAGGCGTGATGTTATGTCGTGTCATGACTATATCGCACACATTGCGATATAGTGTATTTTTTATTCGTGCGTACTTGAACCATCTCTTTATTTATTTATTTAATCTATTTATTCAATCATCTTTGCCATGTACATTATATTTGATTTGTCAGCATACTGACACGACTGGAGTATTGAGAGCACGCACAGGGCCAACTCAAGTATGATTTTACTATAATTACGTTAAAATCATACTTTTGTTTTGATAATATAGTAGTCTGTGTCCCAATATTCCTGAACGTGAGGTGCCACTTGTCTAATATACAGAAGATTTGGTTTTGTTTAAGTTTCGAGGGTTTGATACATAAGGAAAAGGTTGTTCTGCTTCAATTAGTTTGTTGATGATGCTTATATAAGACTGATACAATAGAAGAAATGAATACACCAATATAATTGTTTATTGTTATTTCAATTGGTTATGAAGCAATTTAGCCAGCACAATTTTTGGTTTTGCTTGGGAATCGAATATAGGACTGTTTTAGCAGTTAACAAGATTATAACTACTAAATGCGCATTTTGCCTTGTTGGATTTCAAATATTATTAGCATTATAATTCATTATTATAAACTATTTTATTATGTCAATAACATGAAACTCATCAAACAAAAATAATATTCAAACAATTACCATAAAATAATGCAATTTAAAAAACTCACAATAAAAACTTTTTCGAATAAAAGTGATATACCACCTCCATGCACCCTAAAGAGATTACAAACGAAGCGGAGATAGCACGGGCTGGCACGAAACACCACACTGACGTTCGAATTTCGAACGGCATCAGTGCGGTCGTGACTGCCAATCGTACCCTACCAAAATGGCGGCTAGAACAGGTGACAGGTCTAAATGGAGACGAAGAAAATGCTCCAAAAGTCCTTCAGAGGACGACAACGACTGTGCAAGCCTCGCATGGCTTTTAAACTTCAGGTTGGACGATTTCGTGAACATCAAAGTGCCGGATGACGAGCCTGTGGTGAAAGAACCGAAGGTAGAAGTCCCTGATACACCGCCGGCGCTGAAAAAGCCACCATACACGTATCCTGAGTTGATTGAAAAGGCATTGAGAGAGAACGGAGAGTTGACAGTGTCAGCTATATATCAGTGGATCTCGTGAGTGGAACGTTTCACATTATTCTTGTCTAATTAGTTTACTTTTCAAACTTTCATATTAAATCCTCGCTATGTTGAAACTTTGATTACATTCTGTAATCCAATTACCCGAGATTGAATGAATTTAGAAGAAATTCACATGAGAGACGTTTAACATTTTTTTTTAATTTTAAGTTCAAATCTTTTAGTATTCGTTTTATTGTATCTGTGGATGTTTCTGAACTTATTTACGTCGCGCAACATATTTCATATTATATTTTTAGAAATGGTATTGTGTGTAGCTGTTCTGATATTGATGTTTGTTAATTTAATTATTGGTGTTACCTATTATTATGGCGTTTATTTGGAAAATAATTAGGTTTTTAAAAATAATTTTATAAGTAGGCATGACAGAGCTTACATAAAACTGTACGGAAAGAGAAAATGTGCTGACAACGTCAAAAGTAAATTTTCTATAAATCTCAGCAAAGATAAAGAAAAATGCTGTAATACTAACGTAAGTAGAATGTGAAATCATTTATACTGATGATAGGTACGTGTACCCATCACAATCTGATGACAATCTCAATATTTATCATGTTTGTGACACTATAATTTCATTATGTCACTGCCTGCTGCTGCCTTGGAGTGCAGGTTGTTGTATTTTAACACAAAAATAACAATTATTGTCAATTCATTTCGAGTCTGGTACTTAGTTGAAACAGTAACAGCCAATTTCTATTGACTAGATGGTAGCATGCAGGTTTCATGGTAAGTGACGTCACCCTTAAGACGTAAATACTAAAAGAGAACTCGAAATTCGAGGATTACGAGTAGGACGCAGTAGATTACATAGTTGGTAGGCGCTGCGGCCACGGTTAGGCGGTCACTCAAGTTCACAATTTGAAGTGTTTATTTGATCATCTACAACGGTAGAATAGTCCTTATAGGCGAAAACAGTAGACCTAGTCATAATCATAGTGCATTTCTGCGCACGCCTATAATCCCCGCAAGGGTAGGCAGAGGTACTGTTGTCATTTATCAGAAGTCTGCACTCTATGCTATATAAATATTTTTTTAGTTAATATAGCTAAAAGGCTTTTATCGTCTAGGCAATGATTATGCCAGGTCCATGTGTATGTGGCCTTATAGTGTGGGCTGTACACATTCATGTGTCAAGATTATTTCGTAATCATAATGTAATGTATTTTTTTTCTACATGCCTAATTAGTTCGCGCACTGCGACAATTGAGTAATAACTACGCGGCCTCCCTCATTTATTCGTTTTATATTTAAGACATCAATTTCAGACTTTTTTAACAACAGACGGAACACAAAAGCCTAATATCTAATTACGCGAACAAAAGAACACGTTCCGATGTTACTTGGTACCATTTTGTGGGGCTTGTCGATTCCATTATGTCGCATTATAATTATGTAATTTACAGGTTTTTGTTGAACGAATGATAGGTTAATGGTCGGGTGGTCGATTGGATTCATTATCACAGATACGAAATATGTACCCCACCTCCAGATAGGCCTTTCTCAAGACTATAGGCAACTGGGAGGGGCCTCATATTTACTTACTTGATTACAATTTAAAATAAACATTACATCACGCCTGTATTCACCGAAAGGGTCGGCAGAGGTGTATAGTACACCTAAATTTCGCCAGTTTTGTTATAGGTGCTAATACTGCCAATTTATTAAGAGGCGATGGAATTTTGTCATATATTTTTCTTTTACCTTTTTAATAACATAATTGTGTACATTTTTATATCATTGTAGAGCGATCAACAACAATGGAATGCTACGATTCTGTCATAACGTCTCCACCTCGTCATTCCGTGTCCCTAGAAATTTCCTTGTTGATTTCCATACAATTTTACAATTAAATCATGGATTCTCTTCACATTTAACCCATTTTTATAACGTGAAAATCTGTGATTAACTGACCATTCCTTAAATGCTTAGGTACCATAATATTCTAATACCACAAGCGTGACAGTGTGACGGGAAAACATAACAACAAATAGCTCTAATCGAACAGATTACATAGAATCACAAAGCTCCCCTAAACGGTAGTATAAACATTATCGCGATAGTAAATTAATAACGTCGCCCCTCGGTTACGCTCCGATAACCATCGCAATCCCGATGTTAACCATGTCAACGAATCGCTGATACCGTAATTATATAGCCGGTGATTATACAAGTGGGGGTTTTGATGTCGAGATTATTTATGATTCGGGATCAAATAATATGCAGTATACGCATCCGTGGCTCGCGAAAATTTGATATTGAGGAGGTTTAGGGTCATAGAAAAACAACATAACATAACATCACGCCTGTATTCTCCAAAGGGGTAGGCAGAGGTGCACATATAGTACACCCACATTTCGCCAGTTATGTTTTTAGGTCCCAATGTAGGTAATAGGGGGCGAGCCTATTGCCATCAACCGGGCACAAATCCAGACTCCGTGCTGCCACTGAGAATTACCTAATGGAAACAGTAACACTTTTCTCGACCCGGGATTCGAATCCAGGACCTCGTGTTCAGCAGTCGCGCTTAGCGACCACTGGACCAACGAGGCAGTCATCATCGTATCAGTCATATAAGGTCATAGGACACATATCAAAACGGAAAGTGATCGTCACCGTATCGCCTTTCGCCTCGCCGTCAAACAGGCGTTAACTTTACGTAAGCACGTAACCAAATCGGATCAGCTGCTCCGATACGTCGACTCGGCTCCGGCTAGGTGACGCGAAGCCGCGCTTACGGCTCACCGGTCCCGTGGCGAGGTTATTACGTTCCCTTTCCGGGTTGATATTTGCTAAGATCTTTAATTATAGAAATCAGAAATTATTATCAGTTTAATGCCCTCATGACCAAGTGCCTCGAGCAACAACTGAAGAGGCTCACGTTGGACTGCTGGGTTAAGGGCTTGATGCCGAAAGCGGTACTCCTTGATACTCTCTCTGGACTGACTACCAGTAGCTTGGGCTCACTTCTCGATGCCAGTTGGGCCTTATTTTTATATTTTTTAACATCGTTTCTATACCAATTAAAATTTATCATAATAATATTTTTGGGCAGTTCATTGAACTCATGACCTATCCATTTTTCGGCAAAACATTAGAATATAGGATTCAAGAATATTCTATCAATGTTTTTATTCATAAAGGCTTTTGTTCGGTTTTTATCAAGAGAGAATAATTTTGAGTAGGTAATGTTATTGTACACGAACATTACCTATGCCTATATTCTTCGAAAAGGTATTGTTACAGTTTCCTTTGAAGGATTTTTGTTTAAGTTACGTTATACGTAAAAGTAAAATGTATAAATATAAAATATTAGAGACATATGGCAATTGTCAAAATGCTTCGAAACTCATCTAATCCATCACTCGTAAGAAATTGTCATATTATAGTTGACTATGAAAAATATATCGTCATGCATTTTAGCCTTAAATCATTTAAGGTACACCATAAGCCAGACTGTTAGATAATTGTAATATCACCGTGCATAAGTCTGTCGCGGTTCGCATAGCAATCGATCACGGTGCCAAGCGGTGCCGGGACGAGCGCCCTAGCTACGGAGGTCGCGTGTCCCAATGTCCCTTGTAAACATTATACAGGTAGCGCTAAGCAGGTGGTTCAGTTTTGGGAACTATGTGTTTGTAAATTGTGAGTTTAGTGCCGCATCATTGGAAGTTATTTGTCGTTGCGATGGAGCTTTATGATTTGATGTTAGATTGTGAATATGGCTAATGGCAACGGGATTGTGTCGATCTGGTTTATATAAACAAATATATCAGCATGAAGTAGAGGTAGAAATATTTCAAAATAGGCGTAACAAAGCTTCAAATAAACCTTCTAACATAGCGCGTGAGTAGCTGCATTGTAATCAATATCACAAAGAGACAAAGATTAATGTTGAAATAGGCTCACCGCGGATGCATACAAAGGATGGCAGATTTACACATACCTACGAATACAAACCACAAGTATTATGTAGTATGTATTATTTCGTTTCGTGTTCAATTGGGTGGTTTATTCAGTTCTGCTTTTAAAATATACCAGTGCATTTATCAAACCCTAGTCTGATAAGCTAGGAAATTTCAAGTTTAATAATCTTACACTAAATGTTTGTAATGGTAGGTACACGTAGATACGTTTTTGAATTTTGGGTTTCATGAAATGTTTAGCAAAAATAAGATTAAAATGCAGTTTTTCTGTCATTATTTACCTGAATAGGAGCAGGTATGACTTTAGAAGGTATAAATATTATCACACCACAAACTTCTTTTTGAAATAATGTTGAATGTTACATTTTAAATAATGAAAGTTATAGTTTTGGCAAATACTACAGCTGTTATTCTACCACCTTCATCGCTTTCTTGTTGATTGTTACAGCGACCGCTTTCCATTCTACAAAGCGAACGATGAACGCTGGAAGAATTCTGTTCGACACAACTTATCCATCAATCCTCACTTTCGGAAGGGAGCCAGGGCTCCACAGGGTGCCGGCCATCTGTGGTCTTTGGCAGCCAATGCGATAGACTTGCTGCCTCTCAGGAACCCAATGTTTGAAGAGAAGAAGACTGTCGAAGTGGTTGAGAAGACCAGGGTTATAGGGTTCCCCAAGGTAAATGTAAGAATGCTTATATTATTTTACTTACAATTTGTAGGTATTGCCTAAGTCACATCCAGGCCAAATTATCGACTGGATTCTGTCTGCTACAATTATTGTTTCCAAGAAATATCTAGTTAATTTGTACAAATAATTAAATTAAGACTTAGATACTTCATGCGAAGAAAACAAAACATCTTATGCTAATGTGATTAACACTTATGATTTTGTAAAACATTTATTGAATAAGCCCTGTTAAGTTATATCAAAAGTATTAACTTCAAAAAATCTCATATCACGTATAATAATAAGTTGAGCCGTAGACAAAAACACTCCATCACAAGGCTCATACATTTTGAATGCTGACACGACCTTGTTTCTAAACGGGTGTGCTTAGGATTTTATTATCGAGGTGCCTAGGTACCTACAACATACATAATACTATATGCATAGACTGTACAATGTACGTATTAGACCTTTAAAGGTTCTGTTTATATAATATGATTTTTTATTAAGTCAAGCTGTTCCTTTGTGAAAAACTTGCGACAACTCACGAGAAATCCTGGCTAGCTTTTAAACTACCAACAGTTGCCGTATGAAGTTGAATACACATAAAAAAAAAAACGGCTATAAACAACCAGTAACTTTGTCATGCATAGTTTGTAGAACTCTCGTCAAATTTTATTTGTGCTGGTTTGAAATGAAAGTTTACTAAACGGTTTCTGATATCACAGTTTAAAATAGTTAACTTTCTCTTTCAGGGCTTTACAGAATGAAGTCTAATGATTTTTGTTTGTCTATCTTGCAGTATTGAAGTCAAGCTACATGAAACACAACTTTTTCGTTTAAATACCTAGCATTTTCTTTACTTTAAATTACCTGATAAAGTTGGTACTGTAGAATAATTGATTTGAAAACTGTATTTCCTAAAAGGGTAGGCAGAGGTGGTGGCTATAGTAAAGTACACTTATATTTCGCCAGTTATATTATAGGTCTAAATGTACGGTGCCAGCTTATTGCCCTCAACTGGGTTCAAATTCAGACTCCGTGCTGCTACTGAGAAAGACCTTATACAAAAAAAACAATAACTCTCGGCCTTACCCAGGACTTTGTGCTTAGCAGTTGCTCTTCGCTACTACAAGACCAATGAGGCAGTTTTTATATACTTGTAAATAAGCAATCATTTGGTCACGTTTTCAGGTGATAGTGCTTGACGAAGCAGCGATTGCGGCCGCGAGCATCATTCCGGACCAAGACTTATTCACTGGTAGTACAAGTAAGTATATATTTATTTGATCTCTAACTTAATATGGCTTCATTTCCTAATCAGCGCAGTAGCTAAACGATTGGACTGCTACGCTAAGAGTTGCGGGTTCGATTCCTGCGCGGGGTAAAACTTTGTGTGAACCACAGATGTTGTCCCTAATCTGGGTGTTTGTGTATGTTATATTTCATGTTTGTGAAACGCACCCACGATATAGGAGAAATTCCTAGTGTAGGGCGACGTTTTAAAAAAAAGTTAAAAACTCAATTTGAAGGTTTTTTAACGGGTCAAGCCCGCGACTCGTGTTTATCATAACTCCTGTAAGTCAGTCACAAATATGACGATAGAAAGAAATTTCATTTTTTTTAAGGTTTTTTGTTCTTTTACTTATTTTGTCAGACAGTCAAAAGCTTTTTCAAAAATATGATTACACGAATGCAATTTTTTTCATCAGGTCACTTCAATATTATGCAGCTATCTTACTTCTTTATTTTAATGACTTCTTCTGTTTATTTTCAGTGTTCTTAAACCCAGTTTCGACGGAGCAAGTGGTCAGAGAAAGTGGGCTCATCACAGTGGATTAGAAAATAACGTTTGTGTCAATTTAGTCATTATTATTTAACGCTGGAGTTATTTTGTTGATGCCTGTTGCATTGGTACTAGCACTATTATAGGATTGTTAATGTTCTATGGATTAACCATTTACCCTGATTCATAAAAAGGCAATTTCTAACCAAGGAATAAATTGTATCAGTCTCTGTCGTTTGCACGTGAAATATATTATGTCAAGAGACTTAAGATGGGTGTAAGTTAATGCAGGGTATTATCCTTGTTTATGAATAAGAAACCTAGAGTTTAATCGAGATAGTCTTAATTTTTTTGAACGTCTAAGAAAAATATTTGTTGCCTGATTTAGTCACAAATATGTCTAAACCTAGCGACGAAACCTTATAAAGTCACTGTCTGGACCAAAATTTACCTTCTTTTGAGCCATTAGCTAATACATTGTACCATGCATTTTACAAACTGCTAGGACACTTCCTCTCACGGAGAATAAATTGGTGTTGTTCTTGAATATGTTTTGGTTGGATACTTGAGCTTGGAAATACTACTATTTTGGCTTGTAATTAAAATTGTTGTTTATAATTTTTGTGGATATAAGGTTTGAAAAGGGTGGAATAGATGCAAGGGTCTTCATTAAACCTTTATGTTCAAAACCCATTTTGGATGCAAAACGTTTCTTCAAAATGGCTATTCTATCAGCCAATTCCATTATTCAACTTAGTGGAAAATGCTCTGTATATTCTTGACTATGGGTACTTAGCTTGACAAGACTTCTTTCTTAAAAAAAGCTAACAGATCTGTTAGCTTTTTGATTTTTACTTCATCATTATCATTACCAGCTGGAAGACGTTCAATGTTGAACAAAGGCTTTTTACTTAACTGTGTGATATACTGATGAAAATAGAACCTTATTTTTGACGTCGGTTAAATATGCGGTAGCAAAAGTAATAATATACTTTTATGCACATAAATAACATTCTGAAGTTTTACATCAATCACTTTCTCCTTAATAATTTTCTTTCTCTCAAAATATCTATCAAGCTATCAACAAAATGACTTCAGTATTATTGTTAAATAAAAAATTAGTAATTAATATACAATGGAATACATTAGATTAATTCGGCGATCTCATTCTACTAGAACTTATTGTAAGGCGATGTATTTAATAATGATTGGTTTTAATATAATAAAATACTGTATGTACTTTGTTGTTTAAGAATTTACTTCTCATAAGCAAGAGTTTTCAACTTTGTGCAAAGCCATGTCAGAGGCCTACATTAGTGGTCTTATGGGCCGTTTTTGAAGCGTTGATCGGTAATCTAGTACATTTTTGTTCGAAGGCTAGTGTCGAACTCACCGCAGATTTAGAAGCGAGTTCGTCAGTGATGTCTTTAGCTCAGCTGATATTAACCTTAACGCAGTTAGAATAAGACTTATTTCTAAACTTACTGTGCTTATCTGCCTAATTAATGTCGCCGTCAGAATTGACTCCAGCCAGAACAAATAGGGTTGGCATGTCACAATAATCCTTAACACGTACTTACGAAGATTTACAACGTACAGAGGGTCTATCTGAATATTACATTCCTGAGGTTGGACACAAGGTAGTAAAGTGACAGAAGGATAACGTTGCAAATACTAGATCTTGTATGGAAACACTGAGAAGATTTTTTCGAATCAAGAGGTTGACTTCCTCGTTGGTCTAGTGGTTGCTAAGCGCGACTGCTGAGCATGAGGACCTGGGTTCGAATCCCGGATCGAGCAAAGTATTACTGGGTTTTTCCATTATGTAATTCTCAGTTGCAGCACGGAGTCTGGATTTGTGCCCGGTTGATGGCAAAAGGCTCCCCCCTTATTACATTGGGACAAAAAAAAAAACATAACTGGCGAAATGTGGGTGTACTATATGTGCACCTCTGCCTACCCCTTTGGGGAATACAGGCGTGATGTTATATTATGTTATGTTAAATTAAATTGGTAAAATGCAATGCAAAAAATATTATTATACCTACATATTTTTCTACATGCTATTGCTGATTCTCGGAGTAGTTCTTCTACAAAGTTCTTGTGATATCGGCTGAGGTTCTGGACCGACATTGGTCTGACGTGACGTCAGTTAGGGCCACATGTCGCGGTTTCATAATAATAGTACATCACCGCTTTACTACGATTATCTTAGGTATAATATAGTAAGTACAGTTATTAAAGTCAGTTTTGAACAAAAAGTTCTTAATAAACAACACTATGATAAACAGTCTAAATGAACGAATAAAGACTCGCTTATCTCCGTAGATGTAAATGAAGTGAGGTATTTTTTAACTATCGGAGTTCTCAACTTCATCCAAATCTGTTTACCCATTTTACCTGATCGAGTAACAAAGATCCAGACTGACAAATACGAACTTTTACATTTAATATTAATAGATTTCCGAGGACGCGTGTGGTCACACTGCGGTTAACATTTCGGACGCGTTGACGCTTCTACCTCTTGTATATGGTTATGTATAAAGGTATAACTATAATTATATAGTATAGTAGGTTGTCCTCCTATACATACGAGCCTTAGACACACCCTTGGCCCTTGAGGCTGTGTAGGACTAATAGTAGCAGTAACTTTGAATTTTGAATGACTGTAAAATTGAGAAGAGTACAAACACGCGTTAGTTTGTACCCGATGCGATTTCTGTCCATTAATAATGTAATTAATATTACATAAAAGGCTTAAAATGCTGCCTGGTTGCTTGCTGCGCTAGGGGTTGCGGGTTACATTTTCGCACGGGACAAAAATTTGGGTGGTCTACAGGTATTTGTCTTGTGTAGTTTTGTGTTTGTGAATTGAGGGGTAATAACGCATTTCATCACGTTAAAAAAAAGGACCTAGAGCCACAAAGCGTCTGCAAGTTAATGTCTAGTTGTTACGCATAAAAGGCTGCCATAATTCTCAACAAGCAAAGTAATTTCTTTAATAATTTAGAATTCTGGTCTTGCCCTGGAATCTCCTAACGACCTAGTAATTATAGCAGAAGCTTCCCTTAAAAATAAATAAATTTCTAAAACAATACGTGACCGAACTTAACAAGGAGCCCAATTTTATTTTCTGTCTTAAATTAAGTATTTGTTCTATGAATAACACCAGGTTACACCAGTCCTCTCACCATGAAGGATATTCTCCTTCTACATAAATGTATTAATGTTTAGTTTCCAATTTTTTTTGCGAGTTTTTGAGTTTGTTTGCGAAGATTTATAATTAAATAGAGATGACTTATTCCAAGAATATACACTTCAAATACGTTTATAACTATTATTAGGTATTATGTACCTATCGGGATGTGCATTGTGCAGTTATCATCTCTGTCACTGGTTGAAGCTGATTGGCACTGAAGCGTCAAAACTGGTACTGAAAAGAAAGTCCTGTACACCCAGCAGAACAACAACAAACTTTTAAGTCCCGTGCGGGAATCTAACCCGTATCCCCAAGCGCAGCATCTTAATTGATTAGCCACTGCGCCAATCGGATTGCCAACATTTAACTTGCCACATTCAAAGAAAAGCTGTTACAGAGGTTGTCGTAGTAGTTTACACTTAAACATAACCCAAAACACATTGGAACTATCACAAAATTCCCAAATTCACTGCAGCTAATGTTCCCAGAGGCGTGGCCCACAGTCGTACATTACCACTCCGGGTCAACTCGCCTAATTTACTGCCTACACCCCTCGGGCAGTCGTAATACTCTCATACGGGATTATGGCTCATCCAGCACCATTATAATGGGCCAAATTGATTTACAATAGCACGGGTTAAGATTTAGTAGGCTTAAGTGTTAAGCTTAGATCAAAGGTCAGATTTGGGTAATGTATACTGAGCAATTGAAATTTTGGTGATAATGTGATTAGTTTGTGTTTGATAGTGTGTCGTAAGTTACTATGGCCTTGGATTCGCATTGAGGGAGAGCTCTCAGAGGTGTTGAAGCTGTTATATTGACACTAAATTAGTTGCTGCTTACTTCATAATTTAGCGAAAACAACAAAATTTGTATTTTAAATCCTTTCCTCGGGGAGCTTGTGTAAAACCCGCTCATCCGTAGAATAGGTATTGCAATAACAATTAAAATATAAAACGCCCAGTAACAATAGTAACAAATAAAAAGCCCTCTCACATCCCGCTATAAAACAATATTCTTACATATTGGACAAGTTAAAAACATCATACTTTATCCCACTTAGCTCTGCCGTATTGTCGGTTATAAAAACTTTTTTCATTATGCTGTACATAGGGAGCTTATTGAAAATAACAGTGTCGCGGGATGCTTTTGTTTTATTGTAAATTGCTAGCGGGTACTGGGTTTGTCTTTGTCCTGTTATTGGAGATATTCTCTTACATTTTGAATAACTAGCTTTTTATAATAAGTTTTCACAAAAGTTTAACATTTTGTAATCCAGTCACATGTTCAAATTGCCACACGCTGTATGTGGAACTTTATGGGCTCTATAAAAATATTTTGGCGAAGTAAAACTCATGTCCGTGTCAGTCAAATCATTTATATAGTAAAACATCTTTTCGATAAAATACCACATTTGTTTAAAAAATATATAATCATCACATTCTATCAAAATAAACGATTAACATCAATAAATTATACACCTGTCTTAAAATAAGTAAATCAATAAAAATATTTCAAAAAGAACTACAATTTACTTGGTTTATGATGTATTCGTTTGTTCTAAAGTATCGGGAAGTTCGGTGTTCTTTGTCTCCGGTAATGGATAACATAAAATGCCACCAATAATAGCCATCGTTCCAAATGTAGCCCCAGAAACTGTCGGTGGCAATACATTCAGAGGCGGAGCTGAAATTTGCCCCAGTCTAGATAAAGTTGATAAAAATCCCAACACTGAATTTCTTATGGATGTCGGAAATAATTCTACACCGTACAAAAATACAATAATAAATGACATAAAGAAAAAACAGTTGCATATACAGGCGAACATCACCCGTAATAAGGCCATATGCGCAGGAATGCAAATTACTATCAACATAAATATACCGGAGAGATAACACGTTGACATCAAAAACGTTCTTCTGCCCAATGTTTTCAGAAGAAATGTGGACAAAAGTGTTGCCGGTATAAGTAGTGCTCCTGATATAGCTACGTTGGCATGTATATTTCCACTCATTTTACCGATGTACAGGGAGACGCCGTAATATCCCATGCCACACATGAAGTATATGAAGGACATACACACGAGGTTTATAGTAAGTCTTCTATATTTGAAAATTTGCCAGAAACTCAACTTTACGCGTTTAACTGCCGTATAATGCGCATAAAACCCATCCATTTCTGCTTTAATTTTCGCTGGATTTTCCTTGTTACTGGAATAAATAATATAATGTAGAATATACTGTGGGATAATTCATAGGCATCATCATTATATTCAAGGGCGTAGCTACCGCCGTATCAGACTTATCATTGATACGGGGCCCCCGAGCTGCAGAGGGGGGGGGGGGGGGGAGGGCTACCAGGACCGAACCTATAAAAGCAAAATTCGTAAAAGCTAGTATTACATAGTATCGTAGACTTAACATTTTCTCACTTCTGTTCATTGATTTATTTACTAAATACAGCGTATAATTAATTTGTAATTTATTATTATGCTTTTGATTTTTCATAGCGTAAGTATCAGAGACGACTTATATTAGACTAATAAGACTTATATTTATTAATTATAACAGCTGTCCTTTTACCGTGAATTCTTAAGGCAAGACAGTTTACGTTGTGGAGCAAGACGCTATATTATACTGCACGTAGCGGCATCTCGCTTCCACATGTTAACCTGTCCTGCTTTAAGTGTTCATGGTAAGGGAACTGTATAGGTATACCCACCTATACGTGTTGTGCGCACTAAATTAGAATCAAGTGCTGCCATCTGGAATCCACACGAGAGCACGTATGAATTACTTATAGAAAAGGTACAGAAAGCTTTTCTAAGATATTTGTACAAGCGTGTCAACGGTTATTACCCAACCTTATTTTTACTAGGGTGTCTAGGTTATAACACACTTCAAGTTAGACGGGTAATGCAGCAAATATTGATTACATACAAAATCATTCACGGACAAATCGACGCGCCCGAGTTACATGCTGAGGTACTCTCCATTTTCGCTCCTGACAATTATTGTCGGAATCGAAAACATCACCTTTTTGCAATACCTTCATGCAGGACAGTCAGTAGAGCAAACTCCCCCATTCCACGCACGCTTAAATTATTGAACCTATTCCTGGACTCAAAACCAGAGTGTGACGTGTTTGCGAGTATGAGAGGATTATTCTTGTCAGAATGTGTGAAGTTTTGCGAGAGAGTTTAACGAAAGGGTTATTATGTGTATTTTTATATTGTTAATGTGTTGTGTTGTTCTATTTATCTATATGTTAAATAGTGTAATTGGCTAGCCGTTCTATTTAAATAAATAAATAAAAATACAGAATATGGCAATATATGGAAAATAAAGGATTAGTCAAACGCTGAAGTATTAAGAATTACATAATAACATACTTACAATTTAGCAATCTTTTGCATCACCAGCGTAGCCTTTGGAATATGACCGCTATCCACCAACCACTTTGGAGATTCATAGGTTAGGAAGTATATTAAGCAGCATAAATATACTGGAATCGTCAAAGCTACTTGGTAATGGTCGCAATGCCTTAGGAAATACGACACCAATGCTAATGTCGAATGGCCCATGTTAATCGGTATATGGAACAAAGCTGTCACGGTCTCTCTGTAATGGACTCCGCAGTACTCTACACATAAGACGTAACCAGTCACGATGGCTCCTCCAACACCCATGCCCTCGAAGCAACGTATAACAATGAAGCTGGTAGGTGAAGGCATGACGACGACCAGGCTGCCTGCTACGGCTGTGGTCAAACAACTTAACGAGAACATACGTAGGCGGCCATATCTGTTGAAAAAACAATAATGCACAACTTTTCCTGCTTCTAAGTACAATTTTGATGGTGTAATAAACTGATGTTTACCATACCGGTCAGACATAAATCCAAATGACATAGCCCCTATCAGTAATCCAACATACAGCATGCTCTGTGAAAAGCTTATCATCCACGTTGTACCACAAAGAATGTTGTATTTGGTCTGAAGCGTCTCCGTGAACACACTTCGGTTCCACACCGGGTTATCACAAGGACACTCGTTTACACCGCCATTTTCTCCACAAGTATATTCCATAGGTGGCGACAGAAATATTAAGCTTAGGATGTGCCAAAATAAAGGCAATTTAGTCGCAAAAATTATGAAAAAAAAAAAGTAATGGTAACAGGTAGCTTTATCAAAATATATGTCTATAGGGCTCCTCTTCTGAGTCATTGATGTTAGATATTGCAACATGGTTGTAAATATTTGTAAATACGATTTTTATAAAATCGCGTTGGTCTTGATGGTTATGAAAGGATATGACAAGACAAATTGTTTTTATTCAATATTTAAAGCTATAAAATATACAATAGAACCTATTTGCTCAGATTACAAAAAACCTATTTATTCATTATCTTTCTATCTATACTATATTTATTATTATTTAATATGTTTATAATATATATATTGTATATTATTTTTATTCCCTTTATTCATCTTAACATCTTATATTTTACATTTTTAAATAATATATAAAAAAAACATACAAAATTTAAAAATATAAAATACAGGGTCCAACCAGCAGCGGGAACCGGGTCCAAGCCACCGGTGGTTAGGCCTCCAGAGAGAGGAACCTCCTCACAATGCGTGCCGTGTCAAGGAGTACTGCTTTCTGCATCAAGCCCTTGACCCAACCGCCTAACGTGAGCCTCTTCAGGTGTTGGTCGAGACTCTTGGCCACGAGGCCATTGGCCGAAACGACTATCGGTACAATGATTGCTGAATCCACTTCCCACATGTCGACAACCTCGTGCGCCAAATCAAGATATTTAATTTGTTTATCTTTTTCAGCTTTCACGAGATTCTCGTCATGTGGGATTGTGATATCAACAATCACTGCACGGCGTTCTAATCGATCTATCACCACTATATCAGGCTTATTGGCAACAATAGTCCTGTCAGTGATGATAGATCGATCCCAGTACAATGTGATATGATCATTTTCAAGAACTGGGTCGGGGACATACCTGTAGTATGGTATCTCGGAATCCACAAGTTTGTATTTCAAAGCAAGTTGCTGGTGGATAATCCTGGCCACTTGGTTATGTCTATGCAAGTATTCGCCGTTAGCAAGACTAGAACAACCAGAAATAATATGTCTCAAGGATTCACCCGGACGGTGACAAGCCCGACATATGTCAACCGTGCCATCCTTAATGATATATTTCCGATAATTATTCGTCATGATAACTTCGTCCATAATTGCACAAACAAACCCTTCGGTTTCTCCAAAGAGATCACCGAAGCGTAGCCAGGAGACGGACGATAGGAGGTCTACGTCGGGCCCATGAAGAGCCTTGTAGAACCGGCCGTGTAGCTCCTTGCTTTGCCATACATCCCTGCGGTCGTTGACACTCAATACCACAGGTTTGCACCAGTTCTCTTTAGCCAAGGAGAGCGGAGTGAGTCCTTTATCCACTACAACTACCTCTCGGTGCATTCCCACGTCAGCATGCAGAAAATATTCTCTGAGGCTACACACCTCACGATTATGAAGAGTCTTGGCGTTTAAAAAACCACGACCACCACATTTTCGTGGGATGTATAGCCTCATTACCGACGAACGTGGGTGATGCATCCGATTTGCAGTTAGCAGTGTACGGACTCTCCTATCCAAGGCATCCAATTCGGTCTGAGTCCACTTGAGTATACCAAAGGAGTACATCAAGATTGGCATAACCCAACCATTAAAGGCACGAGCCTTATTGCCACCTGATAACAGACTTTTCAGTACTTTATTCAGGCGGCCAAAGAAACGTTCCCTCAATGATTGTTTTATGTCAACCACGTTGATGCCTAACGCCTCTGACATACCCAAGTATTTGTAGGTTTCCGTTGCGGAGAGTGACCTAAGGTTTATAGAATCCGAGAGTTGAATTCCCTGGGATTCCATAATCCCCCCACGTTTTACATGCATGACTGCACATTTGTCCACACCAAATTCCATCCTGATAGAGCTACTAAAAGTTTCTGTAATCTTTAGTAGCTTTATCAGTTGGACTCTGCTGGGGGCAAACAATTTAAGGTCATCCATGTAAAGCAGGTGGGAAATTACCTGACTCCTTCTTCGCAACGAATAGCCTAGCCCTGAATTCTCAAGTAAAGTACTAAGAGGATTCAAGGCCAAACAGAACCACAAAGGGCTCAGACTATCGCCTTGGAATATTCCCCGCTCAATCCTGATCGGTTCACCGTCCTGTTGGATATTTCGACATCCTGGATAGTGAAGAACCGTCCTCCACTGCCTCATACATGACAATAAGAAAGTGCGTAGAGTTGCATCTATTTTGTACAACTCCAGCACTCTCATGAGCCATGTGTGAGGCACAGAGTCATAGGCCTTCTTATAATCTATCCAACATGTCGATAGATCCTTTTTTGAACGACGTACCTGTTGGCAAATGGTCATATCTATGAGGAGTAGCTCCTTCGTACCACGGGACCCTATCTTACATCCATTTTGAGAAGCAGACATAATAGTGTTATCATCAATGTGTTTTGTGATCTTTGCCCTCAAAATGGATGTAAGGAGTTTATAGATGGTGGGTAAACAAGTGATAGGTCTAAAGTTTCTTGGGTCCGTGGTACTACCTGTTTTGTGGAGCAGGTGGGTAGATCCTGTCGTTAAAAACTGCGGTAGCGATCCTGCTTCTAGGGCTGCTTGAAATTGAGACGCCAAGCAATCATGTGAACTACGTAACCATTTAATCCAAAAGTTGTGCAGTCCGTCAGGTCCAGGTGATTTCCAATTTGACATTGGACGGACTGCACTGGTCACATCCTGGGGGCTTATTGTGATTGCCCCCATTTCTGGTATGAATTCACATGACTGCTCGACGTCAAGCATCCAACTGCCTTCAGTGTGGTTGACAGGCACCGACCAGATGCTGCGCCAAAAAGCATTAGTAGCATCATCATCGGGCAAGCGCCCATCAATCACACCTTGAGCTGATCGCTCCCAGTTCCTGTATACCCACCTTTGATCCTGGTTGAAGATACGGTTCTGGGTGAACCTATCCACCCGACGCTTATACCTACGTATACGACTTGCCCATGCATAAACTTTTTGTTTGTAGAAGTCGATGCGCTCTGGGACACGAGCTACATATTCACGGGGGTTAATGTCAATCCCCGAAAATGCTCGCCTCACAAAGCGCATCACTCTAGGTCTTACATTACCCTGTTTAAAGGCCAAAAGTTTGCCTATAAGTACTCTGGCCTCCGCAATACGACGCTCAATCCTGCATTGCCAGGCTGGTACGGCAGGTTTCGGTCGTGTAGCTGTGCTGTTATCAAAACACTTCACATTTGCTACACGACATGCTGCAACAGCCGCGCAATACAGAATCGAGTGTGTATCACAGAGATCTTCGCTGCCTTCAAAGTAAGTTGAAAGCAGCGAATCCAGAGCATTATTTTTATTTATTATTATAAAGCTAAATTTG
Source organism: Abrostola triplasia (assembly GCA_946251915.1). Classification (NCBI taxonomy): domain Eukaryota; kingdom Metazoa; phylum Arthropoda; class Insecta; order Lepidoptera; family Noctuidae; genus Abrostola; species Abrostola triplasia. The sequence goes on from OX276426.1 coordinate 12,743,085, forward strand.
TTTGTTTACTTGAACGCGCTAATCTAAACATCATGCCTGTATTCCCCGAAAGGGTAGGCAGAGGTGCACATATAGAACACCCACATTTCGCCAGTTATTTTATTTTTTAGGTCCCAATGTAATAGGGGGCGAGCCTATTGCCATCAACCGGCCACAAATCCAGACTCCGTGCTGCCACTGAGAATTACCTCATGGAAAAATCCAGTAACACTTAGCCCAACCCAGGATTCGAACCCAGGACCTCGTGCTCAGCAGTCGTGCTTAGCGACCACTAGACCAACGTGGCAGTCATGTTTCTCCACAAAAGGATAACTTTGAAGTGGATTGTTCAACTGTCTGCTACAATAAATTCCAATCAATATAAGCGATTAGCGCAATGTGGTAGATTTAATTAAGGCCTTGAAACCAGTTGATTCTTATACGGATAACTGTACGATAAACGCTTCTGAGTTACTAGTCCTGACTCTAAATGTTGTCTGCTTATGATAAAATTACTGACGTAGTTTTTAGAGAAAAGCATGCCGTCAATGTAGTATTTAGGTAGATACCGTTAAAAAAAAGCTTCAGTTCAAAGTTCAGAATTTTTGGTGTGCCCCTTATAAGCTAATAAGTCGTTTCAGTACTTTTAATCCCTTTATGTTTGCTGATTATACACACGGAAATCGGTTAAATAAGTCAACTAGCCCCCTCTTAATTTGAAAAAATACCTTTATCATTCGAACCTCGGCACACTGCAATGTCGCCGTATTCATGTGCGTATTATAAATTAGAACTGTTGTTAAAATTGTGACTGAAAACATTGTGAGGAAACCGGCACATCTGAGAAAATTTTAACGGTGTGTAAAGCCATGTCACAGGCCTACAGGCGGTTTAAACTCTAACACCAGGTTGTTCATTAATGTAGGTATATGAGGTCACCAGATGATCAGTAACAATTTCCAACGAGTCCAAATTGCTAACATTTTGCTTAACGTCAAAATATACATTCTCAAGACATTAACTGTCCGACAAATTTAAATATTTTGTTGAAATGCTAAATTTGAGTTTTATTTTAAATATGGTAAAGGTGCAAATAGATTTTGGTAGCTGCAAAAATAAGTTTGCAAGGAAATATTCAAGTAGAGAAACAACTGGATGTGTTAACAATTTCGTAAGCTTTGATTGATTATATTTGTCATTGTATCTCTTAAAATTGTTGACATAATAATTTATTAAGAACTGTTTCAAACTACATTACTCATCTTGATTTACATAATTATGTTTCAAGCCAGCTATACATTGCATATAATAGGGTGTACTATGTACTTGTACACTTGTATAGTGTTGGCTGGGACGCCTACAAGATATTTTGTTAACGTATCGAAGGACCAAATGGTCCTTTCAGCCACATCTAGTGTAGATCTATGTCTGCGAATGGAAGACGTCCAAGTAACGCCTTAGATAATATATGACGCGGGTGCCGTAGTCAGAATTGATTGATACGATTTTAAGTGCCGCATATATGAAACCATTTTTTATTCATTTATTAATCTGTGTTTCAGCAGACGTGGCTGTCGACGAAGCTATTTTAGCCGTGACATATTTAGGGCTGTTATAGATTTTAAATGTTTGTTTCTATCAACCGCTTAGTGAGTTCCATGTGAAACTGTCACGTGCATTATTTTGTTCGATTTTCAGTTCAAGTGAACTTTCATTAGATTATATACTGGGTCCGGTTGATGGCAATAGACTCGCCCCCTATCACATTGGGACCAATAACATAGCTGACTAAATGTGGGTTTACTATATACATATCTATATCATTATAACTTGCAAGAGTTCATATCTATCGTGCCGAAGCACGTGACGAAGATATGAAGTTTTTCGTTTCATCTAAATTGGATAAATATAAAAGTATAATGTGCTAGAATTAAAATTCTTGGGTAAAAGGACCAAGAAGTAAAGAGACACTTCCAAATAATTTAAATATGGGAGCTGTCTCAGAGATGTTCTCCCAGTGAATGTTTAACATTCGTCCCGGGTCATATAAAATTCGCTTTGAGTGCAACCATTTCCGACCGTGTCCATTCTGTCATGGTGTCTTAATATTTAATCAAAGTGCTGCTCCATCTTATAGATAGCGCTTGCAGTTCTAAAGTTTTGAGGGAACGTAGCTATACTGCTTCTAATGAAATAAGTTCATTTGTTCCAAGCAGAACCTAGGTCAGGTGACCGCTTTTCATTTTGCTACTTTGCCGGGCTTTACCACAGGTTAAGACGTTAAGGCTGCACATGATCATTTCTCAGTTATAACGGTTTGCCATTCTTTGGAACTCTAAATGTACCTAAGCCTGTTATAGCACTTTTGTGAACTATAATACATAATATTAATATAGCCTGTTTCAGTTAAGATTGACCATTACCGCGACCAAAATTTATTCAGGAATTCACATTGCTATTGCTAAAACCTTTTAGTTCACAAGCTCCCCCAGAAACGATAAACTTGGAAACCAAATAATCAGTGTCAACGTAACACACACTTCACAAACTTCATCTAATTACCTTCACGCCCAAACACCTTGAACAGTGGCTGATAACACAAGATTAACGTCACCGACGAAGATGTTAGGCTGCGCACACACGAGCACACGAGCCAACTGTATCAGGAGCGTGCAAGTGATTTATGCACTGCGAACAGGGAGCGGTTCGATAAGAGCCGACGTGCAAGCCGCCGCCGCCGGCGTAATTTAAGTCCGTGTGGACCCAGCTTTGCGATATTCGTCAGTTGAATTTATAGCGTATGTGAGAAATTGTTTCGTTATTTGAAATTTGATTTTTTGTAAATATTTTCATCTGTTTCAAGTACGGCGATAAAAGTAACTAATAAGATATAAACTGTTTTCCAAGTAATTGTTTGTGATGACATAAAATAGAAAATAAATAGTGAGATTACGATTAAACTAATTTATTATATTATTTTCTTAAAACTCGACCTAGCAGTTTTCAAACCACGCTCTATAAAAGACCATTCCACGAATCAAAGGACCAAATATTGTTTTGTTAGTAGCAATCAATAATGCAGTCATAGGTATTTATTTTATGAATTTGTTATACTTATAAGTTGCCTTATGACTGAAAAGAATATGAATAAATAATCTACTGCTAGTCTTGCACCTAGACGATTATAATAAATTAATAAAAAAATCTTAAGACTACAATAGACGTAGTGTTAAAGGAGATGAAAGACTACAGAATACTACGTCCAGGATAGAGCGCTATCCTGGACGTAGTGTTCTGTGACTTTGTCCTCGCTAGGTAGAAGAAAAACTAAAGTAAAGCTGACCCCATCACCGTGTGAGATAAGATAACTAGCTTGTAAGATAGAGAAATAAAACTAAATATTTGTTTCATAATTATAAAGACGCAATATCAGTTTAAATCTGAATTGCATGAAGTTAATGTTTTTTTAGTCCGATTTTGCATGTCTACATTGATAAAGGAAACTTAAAAAATGATGGACAAGAGCGGAACTTGAACCCGCGACTTTCGCCGTACCGTGGCGCCACTCTGCCAACTGATGCCAACTGATGATTTGCATGTCTACGTTAAAATTCTAGTGGTGGTCCAGACAGACCGATGCTGGCACTATAGAAACAGGCCTTTTGTGTCGGTTGGGGTATCGTGTTGTGCATTGCATGATGAACGAAGCGACATTCACGAGTTCACGGAGCCCTGATTGGTTGAGTTTTTATCCTATTACCATGTTGCAATAGGTTTTTTGAAACTATGTTAAGCCGGATTAATATTTTTGTATATAGAAATATTTTTTGAATTGGAATTACGTTGTTTGGATTGGACTTGATGCGAGTACATCGAATTCCGTTCTTTTATGCTATTTTATAATATTTGGTGCCTCGTTGGTCTAGTGGTCGCTAAGTGGGACTGCTAAGCACGAGGTCCTGGGTTCGAATCCCGGGTCGGGCAAAGTGATACTGGGTTTTTCCATTAGGTAATTCTCAGTAGCAGCACGGAGTCTGGATTTGTGCCCGGTTGATGGCAATAGGCTCGCCCCCTATTACATTGGGACCTAAAACATAACTGGCGAAATGTGGGTGTACTAAATGTGCACCTCTGCCTACCCCTTCGGGGAATACAGGCGTGATGTTATGTTTTTTTATAATATTTGATAACAAAAATGTTTGGCAAAATGACTGCCATCAACCGGTCACAAGTCCAGTCTCTGTCCTGCAACTAAGAATTACCTAATGGAAAAATCAAGTAAGACCGTGCCCGACCCGGGATTAAACCCAGGACTTCATACTCAGCAGTCATGCTTATCGAACACTAGACCAACGAGGATATCATTGGATATAATTCGTTATTACATACTGACTGTAACATGAAAAAAAGATTACCAAATGAACCTAGATAATAGAATACAGCTTACCATTGCATACGAGTGGTCTTAAACTGTGTTAGCCGAACATATTTCATTTGTGAAGGGATATCAGAATCTCGTGTGAATCATGGCGTTGCCACAGTTCATGAGCAATGGGCGAATAACAAGACATATTACGATTTTCCAATTTTGCCGTATTACGTCATCATCATTAGCACGTTGCAGTCCACTGCTGGACATAGGCTTCTCCCAATGTATGCCACAAAGCTCGGTCTTCTGCTTTATGTAGCCAGTCGTTTCCTGCCCTGTTATACAAGTCATCTGGCTGTATGCAAAGTATGCCTATATCAAAAATACTAACGAGTGTCTGTAATTAAAAGGTAAAAACATGGTTAAATTATGTTCCAGACAATATAAAACAAAATTTTAACCATAATAAACATATCATTATCAATCGATAGTTTTAAGAGTGAAATTAGCTCAATCTCTTCATTAGACTCCGTACTTTACTCTTCTTAATACGCTTCTCTGCCTTCTTGCCAGTTAAACTATCTTCTACAACCATCTTTAACCCATTAAGTAAAAGGACCACCCAAGACCAGATTGGTCCTTTTACGCAACAGCCTAGACAATCACAGCGGCTGCCTCATCCGCTCTCTTTTTCATTTGCACCGCCGCTCATCTGTATTGAATAGTGACGGAAGTAGTGAGCACAAAGCACTCACCGCTGCGGACAATGGCCGCCTACAGTGCGTTCATGTCCTAACACTGACACTGATAGTGTGATACTGGAAAAACGTTCTGTTATGGGAAGGTATAACGTTGGGAATTTCGTAGTGGTGACCTAGAAATAGGCACACAAATCCATTATAGGATATTAAAGATATGTCATGCCTTCTGTGGAAGCAAATGGCAAATTGCTGTTTATTGTGGCGGTTAATGGCAATAGGCTCGCCCCCTATAACATACCTGGCAAAATGTGGGTGTACTATATGTGCACCTCTGCCTACCCCTTCGGGGAATACAGGCTTGATGTTATGTATTGTGGCGTTGTAAGGGGGTGGCCATTGTTTAATAGTGGAACTCTTCCGAGATTATGCCTTCATGAGATGAAGATGTCACAGAACATCTGGCTCACTCGAAGCGGTCCTCCTCAGTACCATAGTTTCATTGTTAACTGGCCAATCTCCCAACTTACCCGTATTGCTGGGTAACTTGGCTTTTAAAAGTTTTTAAGGCCGGGTTAGTATACAAAAAAGGTTGGTTTCATATGTCCGACAAAAATTCTTGTATTTACCAATATTTACGTGATATATGAATTCTCAAAAGTTTACGATACTTCATAGTCTTCATCAAAGACGACAATAATATAACTCTTGTATCTTCGAGAACATTCATAGCCCAGAAAGTACCAAGCAGGTTTTTATTTTTTAATCACTTTTATGGCCACTTGACAATAAAAGTCAATAAATCTGTTTCACCGTCAGCGTTCCTAGCAAACATATTTTTTTCCAATTGAAATTCAGTTTCAATTATTTCCAACCAGCCACAATTGGTGGGTCCCTCGGTACACTGATGAGTTTTTGTCCGCCATTTTTATTTGGCATCAGAAATTTCAGATTTTTAATTTGCGAGAATTTAAATTAATTTCGAAATGATATTATCTTGTTATATTTTGGAATCGGGAACGATTGAGAATTTTAGTAGACACGTGGAAATAGATTTTACTTGTATTTTTAACCGACTTCAAAAAAAGGAGGAGGTTCTCAATTCGACTGTATTTTTTTTTATGTTTGTTACCTCATAACTTTCGCTTGGGTGAACCGATTTGATGATTTTTTATTTATTTAAAAACTGGTGCCTCCCGTTTGGTCCCATTGCAATTTGATTAAGATCCGATCAGTACTTTTTCAGTAATTCTTAATAATGCTGTTTTTTTTCACGTTCTCTACTACATTTTTCTATGATTGTTCTCCGATTTCTGCGGTTTTTTACTTTTTAGTGCTTTTTAATTTGTTGTAAAATAGTTTTGCTTTGAAGTCGGTTTTTTTTTGTTAAAATTTTTGTTTTTTAATTTCAATTACCGATAACGAGCGAAGTGGATTTTCACAATTTTTATTTATTTTTTATCATTATTATATTACGAGTACATTTAATATTGCATTGGATGTCACATGATGTTTGTAAAACAAAATCGAATACAGCCTAACATTGACTCATTATCAGCCGGAACACGTCCACTGTTGAACAAAGGGGCTATGGATCGCAGTATTGATGGTAAAGCTACAGAAGACGCTGCTGTCCATCTTCTGGATTTTCCCTTAGTCACCTCTTACGACACCTACAGGAGGAAAGGTCAATTATAGGCCGGATACCACTGAGCAAAAATTAACTTCTTACCTACAGTTCGAATGTCGCCTACAAGACAGCATGATATTATGATGCTACAATGATCATCACATTCATAAAACATAACATAACATCACGCCTGTATTCCCTGAAGGGATAGGCAGAGTTGCACAATATATAGTACACCCACATTTCGCCAGGTATGTTTTAGGTCCCAATGTAATAGGGGTCGAGCCTATTGCCATCAACCGGGCACAAATCCAGACTCCGTGCTGCCACTGAGAATTGCATAATGGAAAAACCCAGTAACATTTTGCCCAACCCGGGATTCGAACCCAGGACCTCGTGCTCAGCAGTCGCGCTTAGCGACCACTAGACCAACGAAGCAGTCATTTACGTTGATATTATCTTACTCGTGTCGTATACACGTTGCAAGAAAGGAGTTTACTTATTAATAGTGACGTCACGCGGAATATGGTAACAATTTCACATCGGATAACCACCGTCTTGTTTAACTTGTCTCTTCCTATATTAATTTACTCCAAGTTGTATAATGAGATTTATGAAGTAACCTTAGAGTTTCATACTCGCTCCTCCATGCTGAAATTATATTTCAAATGAGCAGTCTTGAGTTAGGGCGCCTTTGTAAATACTCCTTGGTGTAACAGAAAAAACTTTTGAAGTCGCACTTGGGGATGTTTAAATTGGTACTTGTGTTGTTCCGCAGTACACAATTATGTACCTACATCAATATAAATATGTCTACGTATATGTTTAGTTTAATTACAAAATATTAAACGGCAAAGAGATTGATTAAATTGAATTGAGAGTGACAGTGGACTGGTTCTTTGATCTAGTGGTTGTTAAGCGCGACTGCTGAGCACTATGTCCTGTGTTTGAATCTCGGGTCGAGTAAAGCTTTAGCCCGACCTGAGATTGAAACGCAGGACGTTTTTGTTATTGGGTTTTTCGATTAGTTAATTCTGAGTAGCAGGACTACGGTGTCTAGAATTGTGCTCGGTTGATGGCAATAGTGGCGTTCTAAGGGGGAGGCCTTTGTCTAACAGTGACGATGTGAACATGATGATGGCAATAGGCTCGCCCCCTATTACATTTGGACTCATAACATAACTGGTGAAATGTGGGTGTATCACACTTCTGCCTGCACCTGTAGGGACAACAGCCGGGACTTTGCAACGTGTTTTTATGTGGAAGAAATTAGAAGAAAACTTTATTAAGAACACAAATGAATATCATCAAATTTAGTACCAAAAACAAATCAAATTTTAGAAATTGCAAACATAGTCGCGGGTTGAGCCAAGTTAACGCTATAATACTCCAAATTAATACTGGAAAATGACACGTGTCCGAGGTAGATTATGTAATAACCGTGTGTATTACAATTGTCGCATGAACGCACATAATCCGGCGATGTTAGCTAAGCCTGTGTCCGTCACGGAGTGTGGCCATCATAGCACCACCTGGTGGTCTCCGTGACATTCATGGGTAGGGTAGGTATTATTAGACAAAATATCGTTAATGGCACTGATAGCCGAGTGGTGTGACTGTTGGACTGCCAAGTCAAAGGTAAAGGGCACGCACCAATATCTTTTTGATTTTATGTATGTATTATAAATTAATTGTCGCTTGCTAAAACGGCGAAGGCAAACATCGTGAGGAAATCGGCACACCTGAGAGATTTTTCAACGGTGTGTAAAGCCATGTCAAACGCCTGCAGGTGTCTTAATATAACATCCATTTAGGTAGGTAGAAGAGGTAAGCTGAGGTATAGAGTATATCCACATATCACAAGCCATTTAAGGTCCTTATGTGTTAGGGTTCGAGCGGATCATGAACCGGGCACAAATCCAGACTTCGTGCTGATACTGAAAATCACCTAATGTAAAAATCCAGTTACACTTCACCTAACGCTGGATACTAGGCCCTTGTGCTCAACAATCGCCGACCCTAGATTAGAAACCTAGTGGCAGTCAGCAATCAAAAGATGACTATAAAAAAAAAGAGATCGTTCGCGCAAAACAAAATCCCTGCGCAGCAACAATTCCCTGCAGCGCTGCAATTCTGTCCAAACCCACAGAAGCATAAGACACACACACACGCAACAAATCAATCTATAATCCGTATTTCCGCACACACAGCCGACAGAAATGACACCAGGCTGAATGCATTTAATCTTCAGAACGGCAACGGGGCGCAATATCGTCATGATGAACATCCAACAATGGACCCTCGATCTCTAGTGGATATTAAGTTTCCGCTGGTAGTACAATGGAACGCCTAGCCCGGCTATATGTGTATGAATTAGTTCGCCTATTCATGGCGGTATTACTCATTGTTATCTTCAGTCCTGTAGCCAGCAGAATCAAGATTGGAAGCGTTGCGGATGTTATCAGCCGATTGTAGTTATTAAAAATAATAAAGTCAAATAGATATGGAAAATATACTGTGGTTGTCGGATTGGTTTCGCATGCAAGTTTACACCCAGATGACTTCTTCATTATCATTTTTCTAGAACAGCACTTACAGTAGTATCATCTATTTAAACAGCAGTGACTAATGGCGAAACTAAACATTCCGATAAAACTGGGTTTTTATTGGAAAATCGTCAGTATGATGTTAAGCTGTAATGATGAAAAGATAAATTCGTCGTATTATTACTAAACAACACACTGTGGCAAAAACCTGTACATTGCAATTATTAAATGTCACTTGAACTGCGCCGCAGCTCAACAATGTATCCGATCCCTGCACTTAACAAATACTTGTGTGGTCTGCGGAAACGTACCTTTAAACGGAGTGTTTGTGAGATAAGAAAGACAACGTACAACATAGCACTACGCTTGTATTCCCTGAAGAGTATATAGTACACATTTCGCTAGGTATGTTATCGGTAGGTTCTGTAATAGGAGGCCAGCCTATTGCCACCAACCGGTAAAAATTCAGACACAGTGCTGCTACTTAGAACTACCTAATGGAAAAACACTTCGCTTAAGCCGGGATTCATAACCAGGGCCTCATGTTCAGTGGTCTTAGGCAACAAGGAAATCTCAAGAAATACATTTTATTTATCTCAACGCATAATTGCATTTTAGAGACACGATATGCGTTAAGCACAAACACTCAGACACGGGCCAAATATTTATGTGAGACACGCAAGTATTTGATTGAAATGGGTATGGTATCGACAAAGCTTATCACATCAGCCCCCTAGACAAGATACAATATATGGGTTTGACATTATATTATCATCGATAACATAGTCGAAACATTATGTCACCCCCATACATATACGAGTATCATTCTATTTGATTTCAATTCATCAAGGGTTTTGCCACTCGTCTACTGCCCGTACTATGATATACGATATTAGGACTTCAAATATAGGTACCTATATGAGTAGGAAAGTCAAAATCCACTTCAATTTTAGAAAATATCCCAGGTCTTTGTTCTATACATAGCTCTAGCACTAGCCTGTCAAAACTAATTTCAACTGACGACTTTAACGAAATGTAGAATTTTTGTATAAAAATTTTCAGCTGGCCTCCAGAGACTAAAATTGTCCATTATACGTCCACAGTCGCAGCTATTTTAGACATTGCTATAGGACTCACAGGATAGCGCGCGTTTAGACCTGAAATAAAAAACTTCTTAATTTGATATAACACTAGAAACGTTCAGAATAGAGGCAGATATGAGTTGACTGGCATTCCATTTAATGAACATTTATCACAAATAATGTACCATAGTAACTAAATAAAACACACCTGGAAACTAAATTTAAATATAATATAATTACTATGTATTCAATTTAAATTCATGAAAATTCAAACCTCATTATCTCCATACTAACTATGCTGAGCTTAGGCCACTTTTGCGCTGACGGCCTCAATTATCTATTGCATTTAATTATTATATACTTCCAAGTATTTCTTATATAATTAGTGGTTTTAGTAATTATTACATACGTCTGTTACCACAGGATGAGCTCGGGCATTGGGTTCATGATCATCAGGGTCTCTCCGACTACTGCTGAACATAGTGCATAGTTACTCACCGTCAAAATTCTATCAGATGTACCGGTTTCCTCACGATGTTTTCTTTCACCGTTTTTAGCAACTGGTGTCTAATTTATGGTACGCACATGAATTCGGAAATACATTGTAGTGCGTGCCGGGGTTTGAACTTGCGACCTTTGACTTGGCATTCCAACGGTGATACCACTTAGCTATCTGAACACTGAACTGTCGCGGCACGGGTAAATAAAACACCAGATACCGTGAACTGAGTGTGTAATAGTAGTCAGTCTTGGCTAGACCTCAAACTCAAACTCAAAAATATTACATTCAAAAAACTATATACGTAACCGCCGGAGAATCTTAACACCGCCATGCACGTCATCGACGGCTTACTCAAAAACACCATCTAGTTACACATTTGAAAACTAATTATGACAGCTCTGCTTTCGTTGCACAATTTGAACTCGAACATACCGCCCACCAAGGACATTATGACAATTATGTCCTTCATTACAACAGACCGCCCACCATGAGGTCAGGGGCTCAACAAAAACTATTGGTGTGCCACAACAAGCGATTGATACTTAACAACAAATTACAAAACTTAGTGGATACAAAACTTAGTGGACTATTAAACTTAGTGGATACAAAACTTAGTGGACTATTAAACTTAGTGGACTGTATATAACACTTCAATAACAAACACAAAACAATTAACAAAAACTTAAACAACTTAACAGATACTACCTATACTATAATATTGCCACTGGCAAAATGCACAACTTCGACATAGGTAGTTTGATCAATGATCCCTTACATTTGAGGGTTACCACTCGTGTAACCTTGTCCAAACCAGGGTGCTTGCTTACAACTGTACCAAACAGCCAACGGGCTGGAGGTAAACCATCCTCCTTAACAAAAACTATATCTCCAATGCTTGGCTCTGGAACCTTTTTTGTCCATTTATAGCGCTGCATCAAGTAAACTACGTACTCTTCTGACCATCTACTCCAAAAGTCTTGCAACATGCGTTGCGTAACCTGCCAACGTCTGAGATTGCTGATGTTAGCAGTTTCATAACTGCGTTCGGGCACTGCTATCAGGGGTTCACCTATCAAAAAATGACCTGGGGTTAATGGAGTTTGAATAGATGCTGAGTACCGTCTGCATTTTAGACATTTGTGTACGTGAGCCTTAATCTTATCTTTAGCGGAAGGAAACCAATACCTAGTACGCAGCTGTCTCAACTTTAATGTCGGTCCTCCGTGTAAAGTCTCTTTATGAGCTTCATCAATCACTAGATTGATGAAGTGACTGTTGGGTGGTAGGATGATAGGATGTTTGACAGCCTCGTCTAAATCAACATTATAAATGTGTCCACTGACATGGAGTATACTATCATCATCAATGACTGGACAGAGGCTTTTAAATTTGCTTCTCGCCTTTACGCTTCCCGTTAATTTTATATCCTTCATTTCTTCGGATAACTCTTGTTTTTGAATAATACAAGTTTTCGTTGCTTCTTGTATTTCTTCCTTAGTTAGATGCATTTTGAATCTCTCCTCACTGTGTGATTGTGCATAAATATCCTCACATTGTTGCTCTTCGTCAATGACGATCCTTTTATCAGGTAAAGTAGACTCTACTTCCCCGAATCTTTGCAAAAGTGCGTTGTCATCAGTCTGATATGAACTGCTGTGAACGACGTGATGACAATGAATAGAGCTACTGCTGGACGGGACTTGTCCAGAAAGGATCCAACCCAGGGCCGTATTTTGAGCTAGCGGTTGATCTGGTGGACCTTGAATTAAACCATCTCTAAGAACTTTACTATATATTTCGGCACCAAGCAAGAGGTCTATCTTGCTTGGCGTATGAAACTCTGGGTCAGCTAAAACTAAATTCTTTAGCTGAGGCCAATAAGATTGCTCTAACTTTTTCAAGGGTAAAAGCGACGTTATGTCCCTTAATACAAAGGCATGAACTTGGACACTAAAATTTGGATTTAAGCGTGAGTGAATAGTCATCATGACTGTATACTTAGAAGCAAAAGCACTTCTCTCCCCGCCTATTCCTGATAAAACCGACTTAGTCCGATTCTTTCTTAGTCCTAGCAGCTGCACTGCTGATTCTGCTATAAATGATGCCTGAGATCCCTGATCTAACAAAACTCTTAGCATTTGTGTAGAGCCACTTCTCGTCTGTGCTTCGACAAGAGCAGTAGCCAACAAAACTTGATTAGGTACCTTTGATCCCTTAGAAAAATGTGATACTATATTTGAAGTTAATGGTTCGCTTTCTGATGACGATGCCTGAACGCCAGCCACCGCCGCTTTAACTTCAAATTCTTTGTTAGAGCTTTCTTTAACTATTGTGGAGTTTGAGCCCGGGTTTGGATGTATGAGTGAGTGATGCCTTCGTTGACATATACGACACGACGTAGTTTGTCGACAAAACTTAATAGAATGATTTGCATTTAAGCAATTGTAACACAAGCGCCTGGTTTGTGCAAAGTTGTGACGAGTTTCGTAGCTCTCTTGAGCAAACTTTTTACAATTAGCAATTTTGTGGTTTTCATTACAGAATGGGCAAGTTATTGCAACGGCTTTATCGTCGTTACTAACGATATGGTGAACTTTAGGTTTTGGTCTACTTGACTTATCATCTAAAAACTCGAGCGCACGAAATCTGGTTTCTAAAAAATCTCTGAACTCTGAAAGCATGGGTAATTCATCTTTGGAACCAATCTTAGTCTCCCATTGCTTTCGTGATTCATAATCAAGTTTAGAACTGATTATGAAGATGATTATGCTGTCCCAAGTGCTAACGTCAACTCCGAGATTTTTCAGACCATTTAGACATTCCATTGTGGTGTCCAGTAAACTCTTAAGGCTACTTGAGCATTCTGATGCATTGCTCTGGCTTAATAAGCGCTTTAATAAACAATTGGATAGAAATCGCTTATTGTTATATCTGCTATGTAGCAATGACCAACATTCTCTGTAATTATCAGAAGTTACCGCAATGTGTCTAACAAGTTGATCTGCTTCTCCTGACAGTAAACCTTTTAAATAATATAGCTTTTGCACGTCTTCTAGACTATTATTACTGTGTATCAAAGATGTAAATAAATCTTTGAACGTTGTCCATTCTGCATAGTTACCCGAAAACTTTGGTATATTTATTTTTGGTAAAGTGACACTATTTGACATTGTGTGATTGACATTTGTCTTTGGGTTTTGATCTAGACTTTTATCGCTCAATCTATTTAAAACCTCTTTTAAATGCACTTTGTGAAAAATATAAGTTTCTTCGGTTGCATCATAAACTTCATTGACAAAATACTTATCAGATTCTCGCTGAGCATCAGTAGCACACTGTATTATGCTTTTGTGAATAGATGAGAATTCTTTCCACAAAACTTCAAGTGATTCTAGTCTAGTCTCAACGTACGTTCTAGATACTCTATCTTTGGGTGTCTTTTTAAAGTTAATCTCAGCCTTTCCAATAAGAATTTGTGAATTATTTTGCAACTTATACATAGCCTCCATATTTATCGCGAGCGTAATAAGTCACAGAGCAAAATGAATTTAAATAATTTCTTTGAAAACTACCAAAGACAACTGTTAGTCACATTCACAAAATATCGCTGATTAAATAAAATCACTACTATAAACCTTTTTGGTCACACACAAATTATAATCAGTTAAACAAATACCAAAGACAACAAATAGTTCGCATTGCACAAATTGGAATTCAATTGCTAATAATATCGCTCAAGTTGGTACACATAAGAAACATAATAAATCTTCTTGGACGAAATTTCCTACTGTCAGAAAATCTGACACGCTATTAAATATTAAAATGTACTTACGATTATCCTTTCACAACAAACCAACTTGTCTCTACTAGCACTGTATTCACTCCACTCACTACACTCCGCGGATCACTGCGTCACCTAGGTAATCCCAGGTGTGAACTTCTTTCTTCGCTCTGCTCCTCACACTGCTGGTGCTGATGACTTCCAGTCCGCTCTTCTTCGCCTCCACTGCGTTGGTGTCCACTCCACCCTGCGCCAACTCTCGGTGCTGGACCACGCCAACTCCTCTGCAGCAGCACTGGTCACATCACTTGTGCACACCAGCTTGGATGTGCGGCGCTTCTGAGCGATCCACCCAGAATATCTAAGCGCCAATCTAACTACCACCTTCTGCAACTCCTTTGGTCTTATTCATCCGACTCGATGGACCATGAACACTGAACTGTCGCGGCACGGGTAAATAAAACACCAGATACCGTGAACTGAGTGTGTAATAGTAGTCAGTCTTGGCTAGACCTCAAACTCAAACTCAAAAATATTACATTCAAAAAACTATATACGTAACCGCCGGAGAATCTTAACACCGCCATGCACGTCATCGACGGCTTACTCAAAAACACCATCTAGTTACACATTTGAAAACTAATTATGACAGCTCTGCTTTCGTTGCACAATTTGAACTCGAACACTATCACTGCTGTACGTTATACACATTATGGGTGCAATGTGTCTGTCATATCGTATTGTAATGACAGTCCGAGAGCCCTGCACGCTCCCTTGAGCAATGTCGTCACAGTCTAATGATAATCGCCGCGGGGCGCCGGAGATTACTGTTCATCTGCTAATTAGGTGTTGTTGTTTGTATTGTTAACATCACGACCTACTTACTCGAAGATAAGCAGAGATGGTACACCTACAGTAGGTGCTAAGGTGCTTGAAAAATCCCAATTAGCATGAATGTGACGAGAGCCAGGCCTGGTGGTCGCAAATGTAAATGTTGAGCGAAGTCCTGGTTTCGATTCCCGTCTCAGGCAATATGTTTTGTTTTTTTATGGTCATTCTTACGGTATATAGTCTGTTTAGTAGCAGTGGTTTGTGGCAATAGGCTCGCTCCCTATTACATATAACATAACATCACGCCTATATTCCCCGAAGGGGTAGGCAGAGGTGCACATATAGTACACCCACATTTCGCCAGTTATATTTTTACGTCCCAATGTAATAGGGGCGAGCATATTGCCAACAACCGGTCACAAATCCAGACTCCGTGCTGCTACTGAGAATTGCCTAATAATAAAACTCAGTAACACTTTGCCCGACCCGGGATTCGAATCCAGGATCTCGTGCTCAGCAGTCGCGCTCAGCAACCACGGATTAACGAGTCAGCCTATTACAGGGACCTATTATTAGATCATGTCCTATTACGAGGTACATAACCCGCGAACTTTATCTTTCTTGCATCCCTCATCCGATTATTATTATAACGTAAAATCCGAGGCTTTTAGAAAGCATTTCCTTCGTTTTAAAATATAAAATAAAGCTCATCTCCTTTCTTGATATAGCGCACCGGGATTCACAAAGCAGGATGCGCAGTTCCTTTTATACAATACAAATAAACATCTTATAGAAAATTGATATGTTCACAGCGGTAGTATCCGGATTTGTATGAATATTTCGTTTCTCATTGTGCTATTTTCATCTAGACTTATTCTTCAAAGGTAATATGTATTCATCGAATATGTAGACAAAAATGATATGTAGGTATGTAATTGTTTATTTTATGTGTAGTGGTTTACCCGGATGACGTTGGCACGGCGACATGGAAACTAGCACACTCAAAGAGAGGAATATACCCAGTAGTTGAAGTCGGGCTGTGGAGAGTGGTACTGAATCCTGATCTATCTTATAAAAACAACTGTTGAAGCGTAAGGTGTATACCTACTTTTCGACGAAGTGATCGGTGTACATAAAAAAATACTCGAATACATAACCTTCTCCTTTTTAGAAGTCGCTTATAAACTAAGAAGTGTTGGCTGAATCGTCTGAAAAGACTAGATATCAAGTATGCGTTATTTTTTATTGTTTATGTCAGAACAATGGATGTGTCGATGACGTGCGGGGTGTTCACTTTTCAAACTATAAACAAAAAATCTTTAAAAAGATCGAAATGGATTTTTTCTGTTACCTAATTAATTTGTTTATTTAATTACAATTGAGTGAATTATGTCAATCAATTCTCATTAATACACATAAATAAAATTAGAGTGTCCGTTTATTACATCAAAATAACAGTGATAGCGTTATAACGTAGTCGAACATAATTTATTACGATTTGTTAGCTTAATGTTGCTTCATACAAATAATATAAAAAAATATAGGTACATCACTACTAATATTATAAACGCGAAACTTTGTAAGTATGGATGGATGTTTGTTAATCTTTCACGTAAAAACTACTGAATTGATTTTAATGTAATTACATATGGAGGTAGCTGACACCCTGGATTAACACATAGGCTATTTTATATCCCGAATAAATGTAGCGGGTAACACCGCGGGGCACAACTAGTATATATAATAAACTTACATCATGTAGGTCTTTGCTTCACGTAGGTTTTATTCAAGTTCTGTAGAGAATATTTCTCATGCTATCAATCTTATTTGAGAAAACATTGCGTTTACGTGTCGGTATGCCGAACATGCTCGGTTACTTAAGCTACATTATATTAAAAGCCGAGGTATTTTCGGCACCAAATAAATACGTAAGTGTTGTATTCTTTATTGTACTAATACTCATAATATGTACCTTAGATAAGTAACATTGTACTGCTTTTGTCATCATCATCAGCCGAAAGACGTCCACTGTTGAACAAAGGCGTCCCCTTTAGAATTCTCCACGTATCTTTAATTTATTTATTTCAACTCTTCCGGGGACTTGCAATTTCGCATCTACGCTTACTCCTACGGGAAAACAGGCGTGACGATAAGGGCTATTTTCCACCAAAGCGAAGACAAACAATGTGCGGAGAGGAGCCGGCATAGTGGGCAGGTTATTCCTTGCAAAGCCGAGGAGAGCGGGCTTGTGGTGTGGTGTGAAGCTGAGCCAAGACAAGGCGTATAAATAACGAAATTCTATTGGTGGCTCGAACACATCTCGACTCCTCTCGTCTCGTCTCCGTTTAGGTGGAAAACAGCCCTTAGACACGCTTTCCCCCAACCCTATAGACTGCGCAGCTACTTAAAATTCTCTCCTCACAAAACCCATTAAACGCAAAAACACCTATAATTGTCCACACGCAAAACTTCTGCACTTAAAAACTTTCCCAATATCGGCATTACGAATTACAGGGGGAACCAACAAATCGTAAGCAGTAACAAAAAAGCTAAACTGTACTGTAAGTTGCAAACAAGAGTGTTAAGTTGCCGCTGTGTGGCGCGACAATAAAGTAGCTGCGACAGTTTAGCACTTAGCGTGGGGCCATGAAGTGGGCGTTGTAGGCTAGTCAGGTACCTACTTTTTAAACTTGAGGGGATCGTAGCTACGTGGCTAATGCGTAGATCAGTCGATCTGTGAGGGTAACCCGTGCTTGCCGCGGTCAGTCTTTTGATGAGTGACCGTTTTCACATACGAGGGTCAAACTGAAAGTTCTTAGAACTGGCCACTTATAAACAATATAATAAAAAAATAATTCTAAAATTTGAAAATAGAACTCTTTGCCAATATTACTGAGTATATATTTTATTAATTTGTCATTTGTTTTACGATTTGGCGGCAAATTGAAAATTGTCTGTGTCACGTCAACATGAATTTAACACGAGAAAATTTTCGTGCAATGATTTTTTATGACTTTCGATGTCATTTAAGTCAACAAGAAAGTTATGATAGACTACGATTGGCCTTTCACGATGAAGCCCCATCTCGTGCGACAGTTTACAACTGGTTTAATGAGTGTAAACGTGGTCGCACTAATCTCACTGATGATTTCCGTGAGGGACGGCCTTCTACGGCGACGACTGAAGATAACATCTGTGTTGTGCGGCGTATGATAGAGACTGACAAAAGAGTGACCTATCAGCAGATTCGGACAAGCTTAGGCATCGGTATGAGTCAAGTGCACAAAATCCTCCACGAACATTTAGCAGTCAGGAAGCTTTGCGCCCGGTGGATACCTCATAATTTGACTGAGGCTCAAAAACTCCATCGTGTGGATTGGTGCCGTAAAATGATTGAAAGATTTAACGGAGGTGACTCAAATGCTGTGTTCGACATACTAACAGGTGACGAAAGCTGGATTTACTGTTATGATCCTGAAACCAAAAGACAATCTGCTCAGTGGGTGTTTCCTTTCGAGAGGTTGCCAACTAAAGTGAAGAGAGATCGAAGTGCGGGAAAAAAAATGGTGGCCTCGTTCTTTGGAAGGATAGGTCATTTCGCAACAATTGTGTTAGAGGATCAAAAAACAGTTTCTGCAGAATGGTACACTACCAATTGTTTGCCACTTGTCTTGGAAAAAGTTCGAGAGAAACGACCTCGCTGTAGGATCCTCCTTCACCACGACAACGCCTCGTCGCACACCGCTAAGCGAACGATCGACTATTTGGCGACATCAAACGTTGAATTACTGGGTCACCCGCCGTATAGCCCCGACCTCGCCCCTTGTGATTTTTATTTATTTCCAAAAATTAAAGAAAAACTTAAAGGAAAGCGGTTTATGAATGCTGAAGAAGCGGTGGCTGCGTATCGCGATGCCATTGAAGAGAACCCTAAAGACGAGTGGGCAAAGTGCTTTTCCCAGTGGTTCCATCGCATGCAGTGGTGTATTGACGTGAATGGACAATATTTTGAAAAGATATAATAAAACTAATAACTGGCTAATGTAATCAGTTTTTGATTTTCTAAGAACTTTCAGTTTGACCCTCGTATCGAGCCTTTTCGTGCTTCAGAACGCACATAAGGCCGTTGGTCCTGCGCCTGATCTCTCTCCGGTTGTGTCAGTCTACTACTGTCCCATCGGACTATGAAAGTGAGGGAATAGGGAGTCAACCTGTGTTTGCGCGCATACTAGTGCGCTATAATATCTTCTGCGTAGTCGGCTAGTCTCGGCTCAGATAGGCCGCCGTGACCGAAATTCAGTCTGGAGAACATTATGATTGGTACGTGAAAAAGCGTTGAAATAGCCAATGAATATTTGTATGCATCATGTTATGTTATCACATGGGCGCTATTATTCATTTTGATTGCATTGTTATCTTTATTATTTTCTTATACAGGGCATTATGTAGCTGTTCACAGACTCTGTTTTGTTTTTATTAAATACACAATACCCTAGCCATATTAATTGCATTTTAGAGTTATAAAAATAAAAATAAAAGAAAGAAAATTACATGGCCTGAAACGTCATTGGGCAGGGTTTTGTTTAAGAATAACGGGGAAGCCTTTGCCCAGCATAGGGACTGGAAACTATTTAAAAAAATTGTATAGGTAATGAAATCCGTGCTTTTCGTGGCCCCCTAAAGGTTGCGTAGGTAATGAAAAAAGTAGTATCGTTTCGGACCGCGGGCGCTGCTAACGACCATTCCGTTGTTATTTCACGCTTCTACTCCTAGCTTACTGCTGTACCGGTGTTACATACCCCGATGTTGTTGGGAGAACTCACAACGAATTTAGGTTAAAGAGTAGTGTTATGACAAAGAAATATGTGACTTAAATACTGGGGCATAAGATTTATGATCGATTAAACTCTTCCCTCCTCTTTTTATAAACATTTTACGAAGTACTTTTTTGTTCTGATAATGTAACTACATAAATTATGCCATTGACAATGTGTTATTCAATGTTAAACACAAATTCGGCCAAATAGGCTAGTTGAAGTTAATTGAAAGACCTATTTATAAGCTGAACCCATATGGGAATGAAAGCAATTCAATAATTCTTTGTCATGCAAAAGCTTCATCAACATTAAGCAACAATATACACCTTTGTCCATACATAAATAAGTACGAGGCTTAAGCTGAAAGTCGATAATCTTTAGAACCTTCACAATCTGCGTAGTGCAAAAAGCCGTTGGTGTTAGTTATAGCTGTTAAACACAAAGGAACGTATTCAAACTAGACAGAACAATAGCATGTCATTAATATAGGTTTTAATGAAACAACGAACGTGTCTCGACTTTGTTTTATTTAGTGCTTATTTGGCATAAGCATGAGAAACAAGATCTTTGTTTAACAATGGCCTAGACATATATATGTCGTTTATGCAAAAGCCTAGCTTAATCTTCAATTCTTAATGGAGGTTTAGGCGTAGCATTATGTTCTGATCTTAGGCTTTCAGCGCTAAATTGTTTAGCTTCTAGAGCCTTTAACATCAGTTTAGTAAGTGCAGTACCTTCAGTTCGATCCTTTCACTGCATATTAGATTTAGTAAAGAAAGAAAGAGAGTTTTTGATTTTTGATTCAACAACACAACATAAATATAACAGTAACCGAATCTATCTAACCGAAATATCAGCAATAAAAATATAGTGTGTTTGGACCAAAAATACTAACTGCAGCACTGATTTTGTTTAGTACCTATTATGTATGTCACAATTAAAAAAAAATGTTTTTGTTTTAGGAGTAAGTTTCTTAGTCAGTTTATTTTTATTAATGTTAATTATTTTCATCGTTTGTACATTTTCTATCGCATTGGGACATGGTGGATAAGGATGTATTCATTATCAGCCGGAAGACGTCCACTGTTGAACAAAGGCCTCCCCCTTAGAACGCCACAATGAACGACAGCTTGCCAATATACATGGATATTCAATCATCATTCACATATTTCAAAAAACCGTTTTAGGTTTTGGGTCACGCCATACATCTTAATGTTTTTATGAGATTAAATTGAGTTTAATACATCCCGAATTGGCCCACAGATTGGAACAACATGTTCGGCATACTTCAGGCCCGTGTGTATCCAACGCGTAGATTTTTTTCGGAGTTAAAGATACAAGGAACGTTAGGCACAAATAATGTGTGCTCGTTTCCAAACCATTGAATATTTTATTTCGTTATTTAGACACTAACGGCTTTCTTCTCTTTATTGCTTGCTGTGATACATTACAGCCGTTTATTGGTATGTTACTTCTGCGTTTATCGAATACCTCTTGGTCATATTTTTCTTTGATGGTCCTAGATTGGAGGAAGTTGGTGAAATATGTTGGTTTATGGCGATTTCGGGCTTTGTCAACTACTACTTTAGTTTGTAAGACTCTCTTATGAAGTAAAATGATATGCAGTACGTAGATTTTAAATGAGAATCTAATTGACGCAACAACTGAGTTCAATAATGGTGACTGGGTCAATTGTGGAAATAACAGCATAAGCATAAGCATTTAGCGTCCACTAGACCAACGAAGCAGCGACATTTTAACTGAGCTATTGCATTATAATATATTAGCACTAGCTGCGCCCCGCGGTGTTACCCGCGACATTTTTTTGAGATAAAAAGTAGCCTATATGTTAATCCAGGGTATAACCTATCTACATACCAAATTTCAACCAAATCGGTCCAGCCGTTTATGCGTGAAAGAGTAACAAACATCCACACATCCATACATCCATACTCACAAACTTTCACATTTATAATATTAGTAGGAGTAGGAAGTAGGATACAATCCAAAATATTTACGGCTATATCGTACTGCGCATTGATTATTTTTCGTTCTATTCAATCTGAATATTATTTTAGAAGCCCATTACCATTAGGTTCACCACATAATGCATCCAGTGCTGCGGTTTCCATGATATGTAATATTCGAACGCAAATTATTTAAAGGTTTTATTAGCCCGTAATTATCCTCCATAATGGGCATTGTTTATTATAATATTAATATTCTCCTAACCAAATAAACGATCAATTAGCTGACTCTTACGTGTTTAGGAGATATTATATGTTTATAATATATCTGGGACTGCAATCATATTTCTTAATAACACGTAATCTCTCATAGTCTAGTAGGAAGGAATAAAGTGACTCGACTTCAGAGACGTCAGCGCAGAAGCAAAGGTGTTTAGGCATCTTTGAATTAACTTTGATGATCAACTAATTTAAACGGTATAATATGACTAACAACCCACAGTGAGCTAGCGTGGTGATGAATGCTTGATCCTTCTCTATATGAGAAGCGGTCTTTGCCCTGCAGTGGGACAGTTATAGGCTGTTAGTATATTATACCTGAAAATGTTTATTTCATGCTCAGTACCTATATCATTTTGTTACTGCCTCGTTGGTCTAGTGGTTGCTAAGTGCGACTGCAGAGCACGATGTCTTAGGTTGAAGTCCCGGGTTAGGCAAAGTGTTACTGGGTTTTTCCATTAGGTAATTCTCAGTAGCATGTTTTTATCCCGAATAAGAAATGTAGCGGGTAACACCGCGGAGCGCAGCTGCATTTTTTCTATTCATTTTAAGTAATATGTTTTCACGCCTGCTAACTAGTCCATGTAAAAATCTGTCGTATCGAACAAATTTGAGTTCGTTAGTCGTATTTGTTTACAGCGATGTTTACTCGATAATATTGATGCAGATAGTTCGCATGCACGTGGCGCTTGTTGTTTAGACAGCCAATTGAAAATAGGTAAACACAGATTTATGTTTAAATTGATCAAGGAAAACGAATATATGAAGCGAGTGTTAGTGGAGTATCGGAAAGGGAAAAACCTAGGTGAACACATACCTAGACCAAATCGGAGATGTTCTGCAAAAAGGGCAAGTGAGGAATACTCTCAACCGACGAGCGTGTATGAGGAATGTGATGCGTGTGAATGAAGTTAAAGAAGTTTGCCAGGATCAAAGTAAATGGAAATCCGTAGTCTCGGCCTACCCCTCGGGAAAACATATGACAAGGAAACATTTAAAAAATTATAGATACGGGTTTTCGAAGCCTCGTTCTTCGCTAACTATAGCTTAGCTCTTACCAACTAAGCGACCGTGTCGCTGCTCGAGGCCAAAGAATTTCAAGTTCCGAAGGAATGATAATAACTATGTCCTTTTAAAACATATTTTTACATACTTAAGACCCAATTGAAACTGTCTTCAATCACCACAAATCATCTAGATACATCTACCAGTACCTATAGTCCCAACTTGAATTAAAACTTCAATACGGCCTGCTCAAGTATCCCTTCAACACTCTTTAACTTTTATTGCCTACTCAGGGGTGACAATAACGACTGCTCACTCCCTTTTAATGTACCCCATACGTCGCCCCGACGCACACTTGTTACATACCTGTTGAGTTCATTTAATCCTCATGGCTCACCAATTTTAAAGTGATTGACAAGAAGATAAGCTGTTTTTGTTCTAAGCATCACGTTTGTATCCTTCAAAGGTGAGAGGTGTAAAGTTCATCCACAATTTGATTTATATTTTATTTAATTTTATTTATTTGGGACAATAAACGGTTATACGTTACAATATTAAAACTAGCTTAGATATAATAATAAAAGAACGCATAACCCACACTGTTGTCCACGGAATGTTAAAGAGTTTGAGAGAAATCGGCGGAGAGGTGCCCGCTCCCCAGCACTTGTTCTACACTTTTCTGCATAGAATAGCCAGGATGCGCGAACCTCCCTTCGAATAACTGTTCTAGGTACTACATAACTTATTTGACAGTTCAGTACAATTAAACTACACTAGCTAAGCGCGACTGCTGAGCACGAGGTCCTGGGTTCGATTCCCGGGTCGGGCAAAGTGTTACTGGGTTTTTCCATTAGGTAATTCTCAGTGGCGGCACGGAGTCTGGATTTGTGCCTGGTTGATGGCAATAGGCTCGCCCCCTATTACATTGGGACCTAAAAAAATCATAAGTTACGAAATGTGGGTGTACTATAAGTGCACCTCTGCTTACCCCTTCCGGGAATATACGCGTGAAGTTATGTTGTTGTTGTGAAATAGGAGCATGGAATGAATGGGAAGGTGCAACCAACTCCTCACTCCTTTTCCACAAGACGATCTATCCTTAGGTGACGTAAATATACAATATACGTAAATGACTATTTACTTAAGCCAATAATAATAATACCGTATATACATAACCTACATGCTTTGTAGTATTGATGTCTCGCCACAAACTTCGTCACGTTTAGACTTTGTTACCAAATATCCTTGATAAAAGCCCCAGGTATACTCAGGGTATGTAGTGGAACATTGTGTACGCATGTGCGAACCAACAGTTGTTAGTCTAGTTCCCGCTTAACACAAAAGATGGGAACGATGAGAATGCACTTTAGAAATGTTTCCTCGGACAGCTTATTCTGAGAGCATTAAAATTGTTATTCGTATTTTTTCGATTCAAAGCAACAGTTGTAGGAATATCTTGATAGATTGTGAAGATGCCTAATTTCAAGGTGATAGGTGGTTATCTATAGAATAGTTGTATCTCCCAAACGATAGACGATATTGATTTTTTTTATTGGTATGGTGACTTCATCGAATGTCTTTAAGCAATGTTGCTAGAAGTTATCAGCTGTTTTCTAGTTGATAAAGGGATGTTGGAGTCGGAAGGCCGAAGATCGTGCTCAGTGCCGTGCCATGGGAGAGGCCTATGTCCAGCAGTGGACTGAGATAGGCTGATGATGTTGATGATGAAAGGGATGTTACCATTTACAGGTCTGATCAATTCAAAATATCCACAGCTGTTACTTCAATAAAAATGGTACCTAGTCTAATTGATGGAGTTTTTAAAATTCTGTACCTATCTCAAAAACTATCGTTCCTTAAGATAGACCAACACACTTTTAATCAGTATACCCAATCAAAGTACAAAAAATACCGCAGCTAATGCTCTGTACGTCAGAACAGAATAAGGCCAGCCGTCGGCTGCACACCGTAGAAAGTTGATGGAAAGTGTAATAGGAACACTTAGGTCTCAAGTCGGAATGATGTGATGTAACGGATATTATTGCACGGCGCGGCGCCAGGCAATTGTGGCTCTATCTTTGTCTTCAACGGCAAGTTAAGGTCTTTAAAATTTCACTATTTACGTATTGAAGATGTAGGTAATGTTTTCGATGTAGATTTATCAGGTAAGCAAGCAATTTTATTTGATTGGGGTAGTGTGAAAGATTTGCTTGATCCCTGATTGTTGGAATTTTTATAAGTCATTTAAAACATTTTTGTGCGGCATTCGAATACATAAAGAATCTGCGACCAACCTACATTGACTTTTAGAAAAATAATGCGCAAGATACACAATAACGTGATCCTTGTTATTTATGAAAAATCCCTACTGATATTGTAGACGCGAAAGTTTGTAAGTATGGATCCATGTTTGTTAATTTTTCACGTAAAAACTACTAAATGGATTCATTGAAATTTCATATGGATGTAGCTGACACCCTAGATAGACATAGGCTACTTTTTATCCCGAAAAAATGTAGCGGGTAACACCGCTGGGCGCAGCTAGTCTTTTATATTTTAAGTATTTTAAACGTTGCTATGATATGATAATGATAGATTATTTATTGTTAAAGAGATGCCTCACATATATATGTATTACAATAGATCGTCTGTAATAGATGTACAAATCAATGATTGTGATGATAATAGATTATGCTATTGCAAACCCACGCTTTTTAGAGAAGTTCCATCAGACAGGGAAGGATCTTATTGCCGTTTGGCACGTTTGACGTGTTCTTTAACACGTCACAAATTCTTAGTATAGATCGAAGTATTAGAAAAACTAAGACAGTAGGTATGACAAACAACAAGTCACAATAACTCGCCAGTATTTGTAACCACAAACTCTTACACAATACCCGTTCAAACCGCTCTGTCACCGCGAAATCGTTTCAATATTTTTTCCAATACACTCAACACAGTTTGTTTTCAATATGAGAAGCAGTCCGCTTAGTTTGTTTAGCAACATTGTCGTACACTCGCTAGTGTACACAGTAAATATTTGTGTAAAGTTAACCGTGTATTGATAGCTCTGTGTTTGAACAGCAAATAGGCAGCTGAACTCTATATTCTAGTTGGAATACGAAGTTATCTTTAGGCCTACTGTAGCTGTGTTTGTTGACGATAAAGTGAGGCTTTCATCGGCAAAGACTTTGGTTTTGGTTTGAGTACGGCAGTTGGTTCTGAGTTTAATGGTTTACCTTTTGTTGTACAAAGTTATGGGTGTATTCCCAGTTGGGCTCATGATAAAAAAATATTGGCAGTTTTTGATAAACATTAAGAAGTAATTCTGCAATTTGATAAAATAGCTTTCAAATAAAAAATCTACAGTTTTACACTGATTGACTGATACACTTGAGAAATAGCTGGTGAATGCGGGTTCGATCGCACACGTCAACAAAAAATAATCGTGATCAGCAGAATTTCGTCCCGTTATTTGAGTAAATTACCTTTGGACCACAATGTGTATCGTTTTCGAACTGAAATGAGACACGATCATCGATCCATGTGTCAGCGTATAGGTAAACATGTTCCGATTGTTTTAAAAGCAGTTCAATGACCCTACGAGACCCGATAATGGTAGCTACGTTAGCTAATATACTCACTTTGCTAAAGATTCGCTAATACTTAAAGTTTGACGAACCAAACTAGTGATGTTTTGCTTTTTGCATTAATTTTGATATACGCTAGTGAAGAATATTTGTTTAAAGTACCTACGTAGATGATCATCATTATCATTTCAGCCCTCTATAACCCACTGCTGGGCATAGGCCTCCCCTTTTCTTTACGAATCCTTTCTATATTGAGTGTCGCTTGTATTGTTCTTAGTGAATTTGTTTATGTCGTTAATGCAATGTGCTTTTGGCCGACCCTGGTGACCCAACCTGGACTACCATTCAGTTACAATTTTACACAAAGATATTTGTTCTGCATCTGATTATGTGTGAATTTGAGATTTATGTTTTCGTTGTTTGAAGTGTCATAATAATACATATGCATAGATAATGCTTGTCGCTTGTCTCCCTATGAGGTAAAGGCCTCTTCTCAGGCAGAAAAAATGAGCCTTGTTCGCTCGTTCACTGAGTATAAAATGATGCAAAGAGCCTCCACGAGTGATGATACAATTGATCATAGGCGAAACCTGGGCTGTGCCCCTCGTCACAAACGAACGTGCCAAAGAGTAAAGCCTAGGTTCCGCTGACTTGGTATTTTTTTGACACCACGAGGTGGTCGAAAAATTTAAGCAGAACTGCGTAGTTGGAGATGATAGTTCCCCAATTAACTGAATGTTTCATTTGGCCGCAAAACAGAACGGACAGGATACAAAGAAGCGATTCCAGCACTCTAACAAATTAAAATGATCACATACAATAGTATTTTGTTTGTGCCTGTTTCGTTCGGTCGCGGCTCTTGATAAACTGCCGCCGAATGTTCTCGAAATATGCTAAGTGGTCGCTGCAGATAGGTTTGGATGCGCTCTGTTGTCATGCAGGAGATATTCGGTAGAGGTGGCTGTGTTTTTTCTTGACTTTTTAATGTAAGTACTTTTTTTAAATATATTTTTTTAATTACTGCCTCGCTGGTGTTCAGGGTACCAAGCGCGACTGCCGTACACGAGATCCTGAGTATGAATCCCGCGTCGGGCAATGTGTTATTGGGTTTTGTCATTAGGTAATTCTAGTAGCAGCACGAAGTCTGGCTTTGTGCCCGGTTGATGGCAGTTAGCTCGGCCCCTATTACATTAGGGCATATAACATATCAAAATGTGGGTTTAGTATAGGTACACCTCTGCCTGCCCCTTCGGGAAATACGGGCGTGATGTTATGTTAAAAAAATGTGCACACCCCGACTCGGGACAAATACCTGAAGATGACAAGCATATTGGTTTGTAGCCCTGCGGGTAGCAGTTCAATAACTTAGCAGCGCTAATTGAGTGTTCATTAAAAAAGAATCAAAACAAGATTCTAAAAATATTGTGTGTTTTTTAATTTTTGTTATAATCTAAGGGGTCGTCGCTCAAGCGTTTTTGTTTTTCAGTTTGGGCAAAGCGTTATTGGAATTTTTTGGTAATATCAAAGGATATTGGGATAAAGATCCCAATGTACAATCTGTTTAAGATTTGTAAGACCTCTACAACAGTCATGATGAGTAACTAGACTGTATCTGAAAAGTATAAAGGGTCACCCACACCCAGCGCCTGTGTGAATGCTTCCCTTTTAAATGAACCTCGTACGACCGTTAGACTGCCAAGTTAAATGCCGCAAGTTCAAACCCCGGCACGCACCAATGTCTTTCCGAATTCATGTGCGTACTATTAATTAGTTATCAGCTGCTAAAAACGGTGATAGAAAACATCGTGAGCCAACCGGCACACCTGAGAGATTTTTCAACGGTGTGTAAAGCCATGTCAGAAGCCTACAGGCAGCTCAAACTCTGACACCAGGTTGTTTATCAACCATACGATAAGAAGAAGAATTACTTAAACAAACAGGCTGTGTGTCAGAACATCTGTGTGGGCGACAATTTAAATGTCTTCTTAATTAAACTAAATGCCTAAGCAAACGTCTACGGGCGGAGGATACTCAAAAAAGATACATAACATAACATCACGCCTGTATTCCCCGAAGGGGTAGGCAGAGGTGCATATATAATACACCCACATTTCGCCAGTTATGTTTTAGGTCCCAATGTAATAGGGGGCGAGCCTGTTGCCACCAACCAGGCACAAATCCAGACTCAGTGCTGCTACTGACAATTACCTAATGTAAAATCCCAGTAACACTTTGCCCGACCCGGGATACGAACCCAGCACCTCGTGCTCAGCAGTTGCGCTAAGCTATCACTGGACCAAAGAGGCAGTCAAAAAAAAATTCACTTTATTTGCCCACCAATTGAATTCAACAGAAAGAAAATGATTTAAAGCAATCGTACAATGCCAGTTCTATCTCGAAGCAGATAACCTTTGAATAGAAAGAAACGAAATATTATTATTTTAGTTGCAGAAATAAATTTTGGTATCAAAATATTCTTTTGAAACAAATATTATTTGCTGAATAAAATATCTCATACACTTTTGATTTGAGAGAACTGTTAATATTTTGCGTCTGAGTCCGTCGGATTATTGAATAAGATAGTAGTTTTAAAAATAGTGGTATGGAATTGATGAGGTCGCGTCAAAGACATAAGTGTAAAAATGTATAACATAACATCACGCCTGTATTCTCCGAAGGGGTATGCAGAGGTGCACATATAGTACACCCACATTTCGCCAGTTATGTTTTAAAACAATAATGTTTAGGATTAATATAATGTATGTGTAGGTAAAAATGAAATGCTAAGAGATGGAAGGATTGTGTAGAATTTAAGTTGTATATTATACTCACATTGTAGAGGTCCAATATTTTTTTATTGGACACAGTCTTTAGTCCGAGATGTGTTACAAAATCTAAGGGCCTTTACAAATATCGTCACCCCACACTAGACCGTTCTCCTGTATCGTGAGTGCGTTTCACAAACAAAATATCACAAACACCTAGACTTGGGACGGATCTGCGGATCACACAAATCTTTAAGCGTGCGGGAATCGAATTTCCAACTCTAACGCAGCATTCTAATTGCTTAACCACTGCGCCAATCAGGTCATCATTTCACATTATCACAGGAGTACATAAAAATGACTTAGTTCTTATTGTGTGTAAACCGTTGCCCATGAATCCATTTACAAACAATTACCGTCTCTATTCACCATCATTATAATATCTTTGCTTATTGCCTTTAAACAGGTCCACATGTTTCACGCCAGTAAATACTTTATACTAAACTAGCTGCGCCCCGCAGTGTTTTCCGCTACATTTTTTCGGGATAAAAAGTAGACTATATGTTAATCCAGGGTGTCAGCTACCTCCATATGAAATTTCATCAAAATAGGTCTATCCGTTTGAGCGTGAAGATGTAACATACAAACACACTTTCGCCTTTAGAATATGATTCAATTTGTTTATCGTTTTGATCACAGTACAGAAATAGACGCAGATTATCTGTCAAGCAACAAAATACAAGACACTAGGCTACAATACTCATTTGGCACGATCTCGCAGTACCAAAAGGCATAAAGTGGGGCGAGTCAGTGTTATAAGTTCCCCTACTTTTGAGACGTGGTGCTTCGTTCACTCACAATACAGTTCATTCACACTAATCGGCATAGTTTATTTATTTTTGTAGGTATAGTAAAATGCTGACTTTACTGTTTTATTCAGTAACTAATAAATACGCCTTATAACGACTGCCTCGTTGGCCTAGCAGTCGTGTACGACTGCTGAGCACGAGTTTTCCGGTTCGAATCCCAGGTCGGGCAAAATGTGATTAGGCTCTTTATTAAGCAATTCTTAGCAAAAAGAACAAAGTCTACATTTGTGTCCGGTTGATGGCAATAGGCTCGCCCCCTATTACATTGGGACCTATAACAAACGAAATTTGGGTGTTCTATACATCTCTGCTTACACCTTCATGGAATACAGGCGTGTCGTTATTTTTTTTTTAAATTGGCCTAGATTAAAACTTCTTTCCAGCTCCTTTTTCTACTAATTAAGACGACAAATCTATTTAATTAAAATAGAACTGTAAAAAAATGAGCTAGTCGATAGATTGGTGACGGACTATCTCAGAGAGCGCCGTAAAATAAATTAAGTACACGTGGAAGCAATATCATAACTCTTAGTGTATCCCTAGTAAATATAAAATCCGTGAAAACTGTAACCTGTTTGTTACGAATATTCAGTATGTATTCCACACTCTTCTGGAAAATACACACAATTTAAATAAACACAGATATTATTAGAATCCGCGTTAACAAGAATTGTATAGAAACACTAATTTAACTTAATATACACAATTCAGTATTTCATTAATATCTCGTTAAGCATATTTGCTTTTATCTGTTCCAGGTATAATATAATGGTTTTAAACTTAATTATTAAGCACTTTAAAACTTAATTTCGATAAAATATCTCGGTCCTAGATGCCACACAGGGCACCCCATTCTTTCTCAGTCTGACACACGTCAAATCTGCTCAAACATAATATCTCAATCCATCTTAATATCAGAAATATTCTAGTTCAAATTTATTTTAGATCCAGTCTTTCGTACATTTTCAACATTAAAATTATATCTAATTTTAGATACATTGTTCAAACTAGAACTGAACAATATACCTACTTGATTATGTTCTTTGTTTAAAATCATTTAAAAAGTTTGTAATTCTAGAATTAAGTTTAAACTGAAATTCTTTTCAGTTGTTTGGCCCAATGATTAGCCGTCAAGAAAAATATATACATACAATATATATTTATTTATTTAACTTGCAATGTTTGTATAATGTATAGGTGAAATCTTGCAATTTAAATTAGAACCACTATTTGACATCCTTTGAAATGAAATTTTGTATACATACGTAGGTTTGGTGACATTAAAATAGTATGGTACTTTAAGCTGACCTGATGATGGAGTCGAAAGTGGTCATAGCATGATGGACACGAGCCTTAAACAACTTGAACCCGCGACCTTCGCCATACCGTGGTGCTGCTCTAACCCCCGTGTCAGAGTCCCGCTCATGTCCATCATTTTTCAAATTTCCTTTATCAATTTAGATTCAACGCTTAGCATGGGCAACATGCAGAAATGAAACCAAAAAGACATACAGGTAAGATAATAAAAACGTAGAGTGATAAAAATGTGACAGGTTATATTACTCTACCGTTTGATATCTTCGGCAGATCCAGTGCACTTGCCGTGTAAACGCGGCATGAAATGCGAGCACTGCGTTTACATACTATTTCCTCTGCTTTGCCGCCTTCACGCTCACCGGAGACTCAACAATTTCGCATTTAGAACTGCAGAGTTTAGTTTTACGCTCTCAGACCTGTTATAATAAAAGTTTATTGGGTTGTACGTGCTCTATCTACCATCGGCGGGGTGAGAACTCTATAATATTGGGACTTTACATAATATTGTCAGCGTTGAGTTTCTTTTTTATGTGTCTGTGTCGCTGTTATTTTATTACAGTTTTTTTTAGATATCTCTTTTTTGTTGACTAGTAATTTTGTTCACAGTCTTGTGGCTATGGCCGGTGCAGTCTGGTCGAACCGTCAAGCCAATAAAGTAAATGCGTGAGTTAGCGTTAATTCCCGTGTCGTAATTTTATCTTAATCATGCAACGCGATTATCTTAAAGTCAAACTAGGTGTAATACTGGCTCAAATACATCGTCAGTTTTGTGTTGTGTTGTAAAAAATATATTCTAGAATGCTTTTTATGAATATTTGGTGGATATAATGCACGTAGTAGCATCTCGCTTACACCACGTAAACTGAGCAGATTTAAATCTAATTGGTCCACAATAAATAAAAAAACTAGAAAGATTTCAGTATCACACTTCACACTAATATCAAAGGCGAAAGTTTGTGAATGTGTATATATGTTTGTTACCTCTTCACGCTCAAACGGCTAGACCGATTTTGATAAAATTTTATATAGAGGTAGCTGACACCCTGGATTAATACATAGGCTACTACTTTTAATCCTGAAAAAATGTAGCAGGTAACATCACGGAGCGCTGCTAGTAAAATCTTTTTAAAAGAAATTGATAAATCATATAGTGAGATGACCTCTATATGGCATAAATCTAAGTTATCCGTTGTAACTATCATTAGTAAGTCCTTAAAGCCGAACAAAAGGTCAAATTATTCCCCCTCTCCACTTCATCATTCAAAACCGCAATAAACGTAACAAATACAAAAAGATCGTTATGATCGACAATCCTCATATGACAAGGAAAATATCGAATCATTCGTCTTCGATCTGCATTACGTACATTCAATATTCCCGGAGATATTGAGGTCAGAAATGTTTTATTCATCGGGTAAGGTCACGTGACGCGTAGGAGGATACACAAAAAATACAATACGGAGTTGTCTAGCAGATGCGTCGGCGGCACCGGCGTATGGTTTCTTGGCAGTCAATGCGTGCTACGATGACTTGGACGTTTCGTTTCCTACATAGTTCCTGTATAAGGGACTTAAGCGAAGATATATGTATAGCCTGTCATAATTTCTTACATGATATCTTCCCTAGACAACTTTAGAGAATATCAAGACAAAATGTGCGTGTCTATCGAAAGATAATTTCATTAATATCTTACAACCGAAGTCACTAATTACAGGCCCCAGACAAGTGGCACGCATAACGAACAAAATGAAACATATACGTGATATAATATAATACTAGCTGCGCCCTACGATATTACCCGCTACATTTTTTCGGGACAAAAAGTAGCCTATGTGTTTATCCAGGGTGTCAGCTACCTCCATAAGAAATTTCATTAAAATCCATTCAGTAGTTTTTACGTGAACTTTTGCGTTTATATTAGTAGGGATGTCAAAGATTGCATAGTCGAAATATTATGTCATCTCCATACATTTATCATTCTATTCGCCGAGCGTGCTGTCGCTTATTTAGTGCCTCACGTCCGTAAATACGGAGATAATTGTATCAAGAACAAAACCTACATACAGTGTGTTACTTTACGCCGTACGCAAAACAATATCTGTGAGAGCTAGTCATCGTCCGTAGAGGCTTACGTTAGCATAAGGTATCACTGCAAGCCACCCCTGTGTTTAGATATTGAGAAATATTCGCAAAGTTTTCTACATGCATCTGTATTATCATGCAACTTGAGATAGCAACTGCGACTGCTATGCACATTGCTAACATGACAAATAATGTAACTAGCAACTTGTTGACAGATAGTTATACGATGTGTTGTCTTCGTGTTTTTCATACATAAAATGTACATGACTGTAAATTAATACATCTATAATACAAATACCTTGTAACAGACTATAAATAATAAATAGGATGCCAGGGTGTGCCAAGGGTGCCAGGGGTGAAGCCAATAAAAAATCTTAGTCTCTGCTTATCCCTCTAGACAACAGAAGCGAATTTATAAAAGCTAATAAAAGTTATTTAAATTCAAAGAAATATGCAAAACGTCTTTTCAAGCATACAGTATTAAAAAATATTTCGCTCAAGCTACGCAACCAGTCGCAAAGCGGTTGCATTCTCTCCTTTTACAAAATACGTCTTAACAGTTGTGAATTTTATTCAAAACCCGGAACGCGCTTAACCGACTTCGCATACAGCCGCAGGGATCCGCGGGGCAAATTTACAAACTGTTCGTCTGACTCCAGTTGTACCTGCACTGCAATTGTGTGAAACTTTAGACAGTGTTATCTAAAGTGTATCGGCGAATGGTGAGCGGTTTTTTGTGTGGGAAAAGTTTTAGCTGGAATAGACTTGAGGAAAACTGTGCAGACTAAATCTTGGCGATGGTATTGTGTGAGGCGGTAGAAGTACGTTGGAATTTAGACTTTATATTACACTTGTAATAAATAAAATAGTTAATAAATCGCTTTTTCCGCCGGTATTACTTCTAATGCGAGTCAATTTTATTTATTGGGACCAAGTCATACTTACCTATTTATATCCTTTCATATACCTATATATTTTTTTCTCCTAAAACAAATCACATATTTTGTAAGTATTCATCAGAATTAAAAGCAAACCATTGTGTCACCATGACCTATATGTATTTTATACGTTTTAACATATACTTTATACAATTGCATGGTAAAATGTGTCTAACGCTAAATCGCCGCGTAATCCGTACAATCAACAGAATGAGGCAATTACATACCATTGTAGTGATCGAGACGTATGGCACAGCACTAATGTGCGCCAGTACAAGCGGTTAGTGATGTGCACCAACTAATCGACTAATTGGATGGATCAGTATAACTGTTTGTTTGAGTAGAGACTGTTACTGAGTACTGACTTAATATCAATGTTTAGTCGGAGGTATAAATTATTACAAAAATAACAAATCATAGTAGGTTCAATCACATTGACTATAATAATACTGTATTGTTCCCTGAGCCAATCCGTACTTTCAGCTAGAAATAAGAAAATTTACGAGTATTTTAACTACCTTAATTTGTATCCACTAAACGATTATAAGTACCTAAGTCTCATCATTGGTGATATAGGGCATGAGCAAATAAGGACATTAAGCGATACACAGACATTAATGAATGTTATATAATATTTATTTCCTTCTGTCATTCGACATATTAGTCAAAAATATCTGAGGATTAACAACACACATTACTAAGACTACAAACGTGTGATAATATATACATAAATTTATATAAATGCATGGCATATCCTAACCTCAACTTTAAATGATAATAACAGCCTATAACTGTCCCACTGCAGGGCAAAGGCCTCTTCTCGTATAGAAAAGGATTGAGCATTGATCACCACGCTAGCTCACTGCGAGTTGGCTATTTCAGAGAATTTTCGTCCAGGTTTCCTCACGATGTTTTCCGTCACCTAAGAAAGCGTTTATAACATTGAAAAAGTCACATTGATACTTGCCCGGGTTTGAACCTGCAACCATGTGTATACAAATCCGGTATGTTAACCACTAGGCCACCACGACCTTTGAATAAATCATAACAAAAACAACCGTTCAGTTTCCAATATCAACGTATTTTAAATCCTATAAAATATATTCAAAACTGCTCGTTTATATTCTTCTATTTTCGTGT
Organism: Abrostola triplasia; assembly: GCA_946251915.1. NCBI lineage: Eukaryota > Metazoa > Arthropoda > Insecta > Lepidoptera > Noctuidae > Abrostola > Abrostola triplasia. The sequence continues at coordinate 12,779,272 of OX276426.1, forward strand.
GAGTCCGTGCGTATAGCAGTCACGATTGGTATGTTAGTCGATTGACTTGCATCAGAATTCTATTACTAGTCGGATAAAATATTCCAAAAAATATTTGGTCCTTCTAACTTGGTCCTTATATCCGTGTCGGTTAAATAATTTTAAAGCTTTTGCATGAATTCAGCATAAGTGTAGTGAATTACTTGTAGTTAGCATGTGGAGTGGCTTATTTTAAATGGCGCGGAAAACTTTTGCCAGTACCTACATTGTCTATTTGCTGTGTTTCTAGATTTTGATGATCGGTAGGAACCTAGTAGCTTACTCTGAGTTCGTAGCCGGAGAGTTTGATTTAAAATATATAAAATACATAATGTGTAAGTAACCAACTTTTGCCAATTAAAAATAATAAAACTTCAATATAGTAGAAATTCATGAGTTAAGACAACAAGGTTCATAAGATCTAGTTATTTTAAATCACAAGAATTTACTTTTTACTATCTCGTATTATACAGATTACGTTATTAACTTAAAATGAGACTAATTCTCAGATAAGATTTAAAAACATATTTTCTAAGGCAATCTAAAATCTGTTGTTTTATATTAGGCAATAACAATAGTAATTTTGCGATCATTAATTTCTCGTTACCACCTTAACTCGGCTAAGTATCGAATAAACGAATCGTTATTTTAGTATAATAGTAATTTCTACGCTTATAATAAAAACTAGACGATCTTTATTATGCTTCGGATCAAAGGACCAAGTTCTGCCCTATTAAGTTCAAAGGTTAAACTTGTCTATTAAAAATAAATTAAGGACTCATAACTTTATTTAACACCTACGTAATATTTTATAAATTATTTATTATTTTCTGCTTCGTTGGTCTACTGGTTGCTAAGCGTGACTGCTGAGCACGAGGTCCTGGGTTCGAATCCCGGGTCTCCAGGCCCACATCCATTTTTGAATTACATTGGTTATTGCACTTTACATTAACGTTATACTTATCCAATCTTAGACTAATAACACTTGCATTAATGTATATATAAAGTGTATAGAGCTACTTAATAGTTTATGTTACACTTATAAACATACATTCGTGATCGTGCGTCAAGAGCGCGACAAATTCCCTTAAATAACGCTTGTCATAAGTGTTAAACTCACTTATCTACCCTCCCAAGTGGGCGACTATGAAAATTAATATGAGCCATAGTTTATAAGGATTTCATCTTAATTAAGCTTCACCCCGCATAATTATTACGACGTTATAAGTAAATGATTATGAGTCTTGTGTTATGATCGGATTAGGTCGTAAACTGCGTAAGGAATTTACTTGATGAAGTGTTTCTTTACGGTCGTTTATCCTTAGGGCTGCATGGTTTAAAGTTATGTTGAATATGCGTGACATTCGTTTATTTGCGTATAAATGGTTGAGAAACTTTATTGCTTGAGTTTCTAGGTATGATACTGTGAATTCTTGAAACTGTTAATTTACATACATACATAAAGTCACGCCTGTTTCCCTGAGGGGTAGGCAGAGACCACGGATTTCCATTTGCTACGATCCTGGCATACTCCTTTTGCTTCATTCACACGCATCACATTCCTCTGTTAATTTATGTTCATTCAAGACGCTGCGCGATGGGCTAAGAAAAATAATATAATATTCTGATAATAATAATATTGTAATGATTTCCATTTCAATAATCACACTTATATTATGTTTGTTACCTCTCCACGCTCAAACGGATTACACCCTGGATTAACACATAGGCTACTTTTTATCCCCAAAAAATGTAACGGGTAACACTGCGGGGCGCAGCTAGTAATAAATATTTTACTACAACGTATTTTTTTAAATCAAAATTAGGAAACATTAAAAAAAATGGCTCAAGATCTAAATTGAACGGTTACTTAAAAAAGAAGTCCAATTGTACGAACAATAGTTTTGATCCGCGGGTGGCGATACGTTTTCACTTGAGGCTACCGTGTGCCCTTGTCTCCTAGACCAAATACCCGAATGTATTTCTCGCTCAACCGCACAACCCGTTAAAAGCCTTTAGGAGGTACTACTATAACTCAGAATATTGAAATTTACAATACGAGTTATGATAAAGCTATTTTATTCTAAGTTTGAAATATTTAATACTTGCCTATTGTAATACGTATGCCGTAGGACACATATTTATGTGAATAAAATTCTGTAAATCATTTTCGTTAAAAAATAAAAGGTACAAACCAAAAAAATGAGAATTCAATTAAGTTAATATACAGTATATTGTGGCGTTCTAAGGGCGAGGCCTTTGTTTAATAGTGGACGTGTTTCGGCTGATGATGATAATGATGATGAATATACGGTATTAATTGTTATGTTCTTGTTGGTGTATGTAATTATAATAATATTAATACAAATAATAGTAATACAATTAACCATCCAAAAACTAATCATGTTGTCACAATTTGGTCCTTTCGTATTGCTTTGGTCCTTTTGATTAACAAGCAACTGTAACAGATATTTATCAGAATTCAGAACAGCTTATCGTTAAACCACCTAAATATCCTAAGTTCTACTAACGGCCTCTAATAAAATTAATTTGTACAAATCGACAACCATCAGTAGTGGCCCTCTTAATACCCGTTCATTTGCGCCGACATTTGTCACGGCAACATTAAGACACCGACAGAAAGCGCTCAAATGACGCGCACCGCATATTTTATACTAACATGTAGCATTCTTGGTTGGTTTGTTTGTTTTGATTTAAGTTGTGGGCTTCTGTTTCTGTTTTTTTATTCAGATTGTGGGTTCCTAATTTTTGCTTAGATTTTATTGCAGTTTGGAATTATATCATGATGTGTAACAATTGACTTCTGTCTACTTCTACTGTTTATTCTCTCCTATTTTTAGACATTTTGTGAAGTTTATCTACTAACAATAATTATAAGTTGTGTTTTACTAACAAAGTGGACTGTAATATTGTCTGAAAAATAAAGATTATTATATTCTAACCTCCATTACTCACAAAACTATTGATTGAAATAATACTGTGAAAAGTTTTTATACTTGGCTGATACTATTTTCAGTTTATTGAGCTAACAACACTGAAACTAGAGACTCTAGGATTCGGTTCTTACTAAAATCATGTACGGAAAGAGAAAAAAATGTGCTTCATCTTATCGCATGATGAACAACCTGGTGTCTGAATTAAAACCACCTTTAGGCCTCTGATATGGCTTTCCACACCGTTCAAAAATCTCTTAGGTGGGCCGGTTTCTCCAAGATGTTTTTCTCCCTAAATATACTCAAAGGACCTACTAAAAGGAACATAAGTTAACAAATAAATCATATCAATGTTTCTTAAACTAATCCGCACGCTTCTATAATATGTAGTCAAATTTAGCTGATTACTGTAACGGAATAAATGTTCTTCGACTCCTTCCTATATTCACAACACAGCAAAGTGCTATTACATCCTAGTGTCCGGTGTAGAGTGGTCAGTTTTTTAGCAGTAATCGGCGGTCAGTGCCGTCGACACGACCCATTGTTTTCTCGTTAATGATGTCTTAGTCGTCCAAGGATGTACACAACTGGATATGGCATCACCTGGGTCACGGTTTTCAAACACGAAAGGAATTTTAGTGACGGTAGTATTTTCGGCAGTAGCTGGTTTTGTTCAAGTTGAATATCAGGTTTAACCTAGTACAGGCACCTAACATTATATTACCTATGTTATTTTAAGATTATAGATTATATTTATTTTTGTATATATTGTTTTTATTTTGTATTAGAATTAAGTTGTAAATATTTGTAAGATAGTATGTTGTAAAATATATATTTCACTATCTAAGTAAAAAAAAAAAGATTATAGTACCATTTGTGTTACAATAAATATGCTATTCTATAAAAAAAAAATTAGGAATCTAAACAGTGGATAAGTCAACTAACTAAAAATTATATGGATTTTTTTTTAACTGTGAATCTAAAAATGTCTAATTTGTGTGAAATAAATGTTATAACCGGTGGATGGAATTGGCAAGCTGTCGTTCTTTGTGGCGTTCTAAGGGGGAGGCCTTTGTTCAGCAGTGGACGTCTTCCGGCTGATGATGATGATGATGACATATTATAAACCAACCAATAAACATAATTATATACTCAGTTCGTCTTTACTGATAATACATTCTTTATACTAAATCCTATTAATATATTTGCAGAAGTGTTAACAAAATGTAGGCACTTCTAAACAATTTACCTTCCTTGGTCCTTATGTCCGGAGGCCGTATTTCTGAATAAATTCAGCGGCTTAAGCCCCGAGTGGATGGGTTAGTATCCAATTTATTATAAATTCATATGCTTTCGGTCCGGCCGTTGCCGGGTACATTCTGACCGGGACATTATGACACGGCTGTCAACCTTACGTAGTAACAAAACCTGAATGCTTATTTTTTGTGATTACATTTTGTAAAATATTACATTATTTTTAATATTAAGCATTTAAAGTATTAGTCAGTAAGGAAAGTTTTATTATTTATTGTATTTGTGTTCCTTAATCATCAGCTCGTTGCAGTCCACTGGTGGCATAAACCTCTCGTAAGGTACGCTAGAGAGTCCAGTCTCCTGCTTTGTGTTTCTTAATCTTGCTTTGGTAGTTGTCTTAGAGTTATGCTTGATGAACGGGTATAGACGAAAGCAATTCCGTCTTTCAAAATGTGGGTGCTTGGCACACTTTTATCTACTACTAATGTTAGTTTAGTTTTCACAGTTTATATTATGTACTTCTTAATTATTTATTCATTTTAATCAGTTTTTATGTGACCCACTGTTAGGCATAAGCCTCCTCCTTTAAAATATGTTTCCTGTTTTTGACCATCCAGGTCTCCAGGCATCCAGGTCTTTTCCTATACAGCAACAACATCGTCAGTCCACCTGGATAGAGGTCTGCCAGGGACTCTACAGAATCCTCTGGGCCACAACTGTGTTTGGGTCTTACTCCACCTGCCGTCACCAAATCTTGTTAAGTGGCCTCAACTGACAACTCCATTTGAGTTTGGTACATTATAATAATTTATTGATTAAGCATAACACAAAAAATCCTAGCTCTGGAATTTATTACCATTAAAACCTAATAACATATTGCTTTCTAAAGAAATCTAACCAGATCGAGAGGGCTCTTGTTATGAATAGAAATTGATATCCTAAAGGATCCTGGATATCTATATTTTCCAGTTATATGGGACAAATTAAATTATAATTTGGTTTTTATGATAGAAACACAATTTTTCTTTTATAATAACTTTTTTTGTAGGCTAGACTGCCTTGTTGATCTAGTGATCGCTAAGCGAGGCTACTAAGTATGAGGTTCTGGGTTTGAATCCCGGGTCAGACAAAGTGTTATTGGGTTCCCATTAGGAAATTCTGGAGTTTGTGCCGGTTGATGGAGTATTTGGGACACCACCACCACTCACCACATTGAGAACTGTAACATAACTAACGAAATGTGGGTGTACTTTACCGCCACCTCTGCCTACCCGTTCAGGGTATACTGGCGTGATATTAAGTATGTTTTTGTAGGCTAGAGCTTTGTCGACGCGTTTTAGTTAAAATCTCATTAATTATAACTTTATTTGTGAAATGGAATTTCCTAATTACATTTTTGGCTAACTACTCGCACTGCTTTGTACGTTGGCTGGACGACAAAAATGTTATAATATAATTATAATAACTTGCAATGCAGTCAAAACTTTCTTAAATAATGTATTCCGTACCATTTTTACAACCCTGCTAGCTTATGTTTAATTCTGTCATAACTTCTCCATTTGTAGATGATACTGTGTGCTTCATATACACCTGTATATCTTGGAAGAATTGGCAGAGTTTTATTAAGGGTGAACTTCGTCAAAATCCCATGTATGTAATAGTTTGTCTTCTGGCGAGGTTACAGCCATTCATTCGGCCTACACTGGGCTCGTCACCACAACTGACTTTTCTATTCCAGTCTTTTGAGAAGACCAAAAATCAACGGTGAATACTCTAAATACTCATTTAACCGACACAATTCTAATCAGAAGATGTTACGATAATACCTAGTTAATCAATGGAAACCAAAAACCTTGGCAACGTGACCAAACATTTAACAATTTAAACTCCAAAAAATGTTAGCACGCCGCACAAGGCTATTACAATTTAATGGATCAACAAAACCGGAACACTAACAACAGTTGTACCATTACCAGTGCTCGATTCAAATTAGAACGAATCGCTTAGAGGGTGGAATGACACCACAGCCCCCAACTACAATTATTGTGGACACAATGGCACTTAACTGCCGTTTGAACCGCTAATGGCCGCAAGATTTGTTTAATGGTCCCCTACGTCTTTGTAAATTGTATGGATCGCAGCGGATTTATGGCAGGTTTAAATGTCTAGCAAGTTAGGACGTTGTTGCAAAGTGTTCCGTTGAATTTAGTTATGTATGATTTCCTCGCAACGTTGTATATTGTTCCTGTATCATTGAAGCTTGATACGTACAACTTTCACAATAATTCCATCCCAATTATTTATCTGTCGGAGCTTACAATGCAGAGTCAATACTTAGAAAGAACTTTGGTTCCTGGTACGAGCAAAGTAAACGTATAAATCAACGATTCAAACTTGACCATAATGGTAGAAAAAGTTCTGTTGTAACTATAATGTACTGATGAAATATTGGTGACGAATTCCTAATCAGTAGGGGAGCTATAATTTAGTTGGGATGTTTAAGGAGAATCTTATTATATTTCGAAGAAGCAAATACTAGAAATTTCTTGGAATTCCAAGAACCTTCATTGTTGGGTCTCGCAAAACTTGGGAACCATTTTTATTTTTAGAACGAAAAGTCTAATAGTAGAATCAGTCTATCTTTAATTCTTTAGGTATAGAAAAACGAAAAGAAGTTTATACTTTATACTCGCCCTTTTTTATCAAGGAAAAAGGCAGCAACAGGCCTGCACCAATATTTCCATTATCTTTGAGAAGTTCTTTAAAGTTTCATATACTTTTATGAAACCAAGTTAATTTCCATCTATATCTATATGTATGTATACCTTTCCTACCTATTCGTGCTTTACTCATCACGACGCGACATGACTATAAAATTAGCGTGTAATGGTTAGTCCATCGGAAACTTCTAGTTTCAAAACTTTTCATTAACCAATTACACAAAATTTGTTCATGTAAAATGAAATCTAAGCCTTTATACGAGCCTGGAATTGCTCTATCTTGATTAGTACCGACTAATCAAAGATAGAGCTTGTCAGTAGATACGTTTTGGTTTGGAAACTTTGAAGCAACACTTAGATGTCTGTCCGAAACTGCGTCCAGATTATACTAAAACGCCTGGTAGACATACATTTCTTGATAATCTACACATTTGAGTATGGAACTGGGTCGTCCGTATTCATACGCGCATCAATATGTAAGTTATTCTGTGAATCCATTTGAAACTAGCCATGTTTGTGATAACTACTCGTGTTCGTATTGAGATTTTACTGTTACATCATCTTTTATGTTGCAAATTGATTATTTGGAGTATAAATAGTTCATTTGGTATTATATAGGTAAGAATTTAACAATTGAGCTGTCGTTAAAATCGATTAAATAAATAATTAAACAGTATTTAAAGATAGTATTGAAATAAAAAGATTTCAATGAAGCAGAAGGTCGAAGATCAAACTCCGTGACGTGCCATATGAGAGGCCTGAATGCCCAGTAGTAGACGGAAATAGGCTGATGATTTCAATAATCTTCCTAGAATTGGATGATGATGAACCAATTGCAGTGGCTTTGCAAGTGCATGACCTGAAGCCTTAACCTCGATTTTTGACTTGCCAATTATGGTTGGATAATCTGTTTTGGAATACTCACCATTACCCTTGGGTTTAGAATGTATCCTGCTGTATAAAATCTTAAATCTCATTACACACTGTCTTCGGCCAAAATCATTAGAAAAAATACTTGTTGTCTTTACGAAATACAGGTGTAAGTATCTATACATTTCCAAAGAACAAAGGAATACCGAAAACAGTTACGTCCAATACATTTACAATCTATCTAAAGCATTTACTTCTTTATTTTTGTTTTAAACGCGACCCGTTGAATTATAAAGCGCATTCCAGCTGCAGCGGAATTCTTTTAGGGAGGGACCGGAATTCCGGCCTCTAGGATGGAATGGACGTTTCAAATAGGTAAATCCATACAGGAAATTTGGAAGACGGTAAATGTTCCGAGTTTAGAATTAACGTATGTTTGTTAATTTATTAGTGAAGTTTACTTACGCAATAGTTTCTTTTATACTATTGTCTAGCTGACTCAGAATATGAAAAATAGATGTTGACCGATTCTCAGACCTACTCAATATGCTCAGAAAATTTCATGAGAATCAGTCAAGCCGTTTCGAAGGAGTACGGGAACGAACATTATGACACGAGAATTTTATATATAAGAAGATATTACTTCTATATTCACTAATGTTCAATTCGACGACCTGATTAGTTCAGTGGCTAAGCGATTGGACTGCTGCGGTAAGAGTTGCGGGTTCGATTCCCGCACGGGGCAAAACTTTGTGCGTACCACAAATGTTTGTCCCGAGTCTAGGTGTTTATGTATGAGATATTTCATGTCTGTGAAACACATCCACGACACAGGAGAAATTCCTAGTGTGGGGCGACGTTATGAAAAAAAAGTTTCCACAACAAGTTCATAACACTTGAATGCTAAAACAAACTGATAAGTGTCTAACTCCTATTTCTCTTACAGGTTGGTTTTACTACTAATTTGACCACTTCACACTCTCATCAACTCTTTTACACAAATAATCTCATGTGGTCCTTTTCGGAGCCAAAGACCAATTTTTGATCGATCATAAAATATTTTACAGCTTATAACTACTAATTTATCAACTCTTCTTGCATAAAATATTATGCAAGAAGAGTTGATAAATGCTTGCTTTTAATCTAGCTTTCTTTTTCTTTTTGAAAAATCATGATATTTTAAAAACTATGACTACAGTTGTGCACCAAAAAGACCAATAAAACCTCCACTTAAAACATCGTCCTCAACAAAACAGTGATTTATCATGTCTATGATCAAACTTGGTAGAGCCCCAGTATCGCCAAGTTCTGGATTCAATTTCCGTGTAAAGCCGTATTCGGCTACATTACGGCATAACTTTGTTATTCGACCAGGTTCGAACCACCGTACCATACTTAACTGCTGGAGTGCACGAAGTTAGATCTAAGTGAATACCATTTTAATATTTGTTCGAGTTTGTTGTATGAAGTTTTTAAAAGGGGAATTGGACTGAGTAGTGGTTGGTTTCGGAGTTACTCAGTGTCAAAACTAAGAATCTTAGTTTCAGTTGTACAAAATATATGCACTTTAGCAATGTTAATAGGACTAATATTAAACAAATTATTTTGTTAGTCTTGGTGGTCAAACTCTGCATTAAGCGTTACTGTCTCACTGATTTAATTTATTAATGGACAATTTATGAGATTAATCTTTATGAGAAACTTTTGCGCTGGTAAGAAATGGAAATTCATAGACATACATAATTATATATTTTTTTACTTTCATGCATTTTATTTATATAATATTTTACAACATACTTAAGCTTAACTTATTTATACACTAACCTAAGTTAAAAAATAAATATGTAAAATAAATCTAATTTCTCTCTATGCAAGCTAAGACACATAATTATCCTGATATTCCATCAAACACCACTCCAAAACCATCGACCTATATACAGACCCCTTCTAATTTTGATTCACACTCTGTAATATAATTACAAACGCATACAAATGAGAAGTTTCCTTTACCCATTGGTTTTTCTTGAATAATATTTTTTTAATTACTGTGCAAGGCACGGTGTATTAGAGCCAAAGCGAGAGGCTGAGGTGGAAATACAGCGACCATTAAAAAATAGTTAAGTTCTTGAAGAATAAATGAATGGGTTCCGTGCCAGATGTAAATTGTAGGAATATTTGAAATTCGTATTGTATTTTTTATGGGAATACTGCTAATGGCTGGACATGAATTCATTGATCTTTTTCCTTTGCCTCTCGCGTTAATATATTGGATAGAACTATTAATGAGCTATTTTAAATTATATGTAAAAAGTTACGTTGAATAGAACGACGTGCATGTTAAGGCAAAACAGACAACTGTAGACATTCAAATCGATTGAAATATATATTTTTTTATATAGAAATATATTTTAGAACAAGAATAGACAACATTCTTCACATTGCAAGTGCTGGCAAAATTATCCGATAATATTTTCTTAAATGGAGAGCATTGAAAGTAAAAAAGAAGATGGTTCTGTCTAATGACTCCGTGATCTATAGTTTAGCATCGATGTAGTGACAGCGGTGGATGCCGATACATTAATTAAAAATATAAAACATGGAAGTTGAAGTGCTTCGGTAATGATGTCATTCAAGTTATAAGAACTAGGCCAAGTGGGTGTACCTACTACCTTATGAGTTTGTAACCGGGACACCCAATACTTATGGTACTGTACTTTATTTATCTTAGACAATTATGATAGATTCTATGGCTAAATTTCAAGATATTCAGTCCCTAGCCTATTATTTAGGAATAAACGGTTGAGGGACTGACTATTTTGAAAGTAAGTTATCAAATCCTTACTAATATTATACCTATAAACGCGAAAGTTTGTGAGTATGGATGGATGTTTGTTACTCTTTCACGTAAAAACTACTGAATGGATTTTAATGAAATTTCATATGGAAGTAACTGGTAATAAAATAGTTGTGGACTCTTCTAAAGAACCTTTAGTTCTTGAACTGTCAAAATTTTAGGATCAATAGGTATAGATGTTCTATCTCGCGAAGTCTGTTTATCGAGAATTGTAACTTATGGTTTGAGTTTTGTCCGATAAATGGCAAAAAAAGTGGAGAGAGGGCCTCTTCTCTTTTTTAATGTCGCTTTATGGCTTTGGGCTCCATCGTAGTACTGCATAACCCTCCCCTCTTACAAAAATACTGTCTTGATGAAGTACATTCACCATATTTTAACCGACGGAAATCACTGACGGAACCCAAAACCCAATGAAAGAAACCGTTTACACGATCATTCCTGCATTAAGCGAAACACATGAAATAATATAATGCGGAACATACAAAAACTATCTTTATTTCCACTGCATAAGGTTCAATAATACATCAAACACTTTAGATGTACACTTGGAGAAATTAAAAACTTAAAAGCAAAGATTTTTTAAGGGCGTTTAAGCGGAATTTCTAATGAATGACCTACTGCGTGTAGTTCATAGTTCTAGGAACGAGTTGGTATATTTTTGTTTTTGATGTTTGAGGGGTAAGAACGGTATATTTATAGTCTTTGCCAGCCAAAGTTTGAAGGATTAAGCCCAATGGCTTCGAACGACCACTTACTTTTATTAATATGTATGCCTAATCTATTGAACATGTTCTGGATGTTAATAAAGAATGGCTCCAAAATAAATGGGATAACGTCATATCGGCTGCTTGAAACCAGAAAAAGATACTCAATGATATTTGAATCAAAATCAGCCAGTACATGAATGCAATAGGTGTACTACATAAGGCTCTAATGATCTGGGCAGTCATTCTAGACTTTTTTGGCGACTAGAGGAGTTTTGTTGGGTCTTGAGACTTATGACTTTAAGATCAGTCACGTCCGTCAGCATGTCTGACTTGGAGTCATAAGCCAGTATTATAACGCCCCACTGAATGAAGAAACAAGTAGGCACAAAATATTTTCATACTCCATGTCAGAGAGACGTTGCCCCAGTTTACCATTTGAGAACCTCCCCATTATATATTTAGATAGGCATAAAACATAAAAACTTTTTCGCTAAAAAGTGCTACTAAACCCACTACAGGTCTAAAGATCGACCTCAAACGGGAGAACTAAATAAAAATAATGATCCGAAAAGACCCAACTTAGGCAAACACATAAATTGTTGCGCTAGTTGAATCCTTTGTAGGAACAAACCAATAACTTTTGTTGCAAGCCAAAACACACCTTATAACAAAGGTGTAAACTAGAATTTCCATTGACACTCAACTTATAACGTCTTTAGTTTGATATGTTTTTCCACTGACTTAATTTTGCGGTTGTTATAAACTCTATGTTGTTTGAGTAAGGTTTAATTTGGTTTGTTCCGAGTTTCGTGTTGTGAGGACATGTTAACGCCTTTAGAAGCGACGAGATAATTTATTAAGGGTTTGACCACTTTTTCTCACCCCTTCACCATTTGTTCTTAACTTTAGTTGTTGCTAGTGATTTTTAAGGGACCATTTGTCTTGTTGTCATGTAATAAAACTTTATGTCTTCATGAATGTGGGAACAGTATGTACGATAGTGATCCATTGTTCTCTCTATTTCACGTTAGGTTATAAATAATGATGTTGTCTTTAGTTCAACAACCTTTTTTGTTCTAGCTCACATATAATTACATCTGCATTTCCCGAGAAACTAGACAAATTTGTTGGTTTTGCTTGCCAACAGTTTCTTATAACGTATTTCTAAAATTTAAAATTTCAACCACCTGCCTACAAATTTCTAATAAGGCATGTTTCACTCGCCTTTTTAATAAAACATCAAATGAAGATGTTTTGGTGACACTTGTATTAAAACTCATTTCACCAAAGAAGTAATATTTTAAGTTCTGGAATTTTTGCCAACTAGGCGAGAGTATCTACTAAATTATTTATCTAAACATAATTTTGTTCCATGTTAAAACTTATCACATTCGCCTTAAAGCCTAAACACACTCCATAAATAAGGTGTCGTCAACAACACCTGGATTAACAACCAATAGCTAGACAGAACCCGACTTAAAATTGGAATGCCAATACGAAAAAAAAAACCGCGAAATCTCATTAATTGAACATATAAATCTAGACTGCCGAAGTAAATTAAAAACCTGACAGGTCGTAAGTGCAGGGACGGGAGGGGATAAAATATAGCATTTAGTATACGTACCAACAGGGCTATGGCGTGGTGCCAACATAGTACTTTTTGCGATCGGTGACTGTGTCTTATGGATTTATAATTCAATCGAGTGTTACGTGCTCACAAAAGTTTTGGCAGATAAACTTATTGCTGCAGCTTTAAATTAAGTTCCGTACCTTGTGAAATAGAGTTTTTGCTCAGATGTTGAATTTATTGGTCTAGCCGAAACTAAATTATAGGAAAGCTTTAGTAAGGCTTGCTGAAGCCAAAGGTAGAAATAAATCACGTATTCATAGTTATCAAAAGGGACCTTGAAGATAATTATCAGTGGCCGATATACATCACCTTTTAATCAATTTTCATAAAGTCCAGTATTTTTTTATATTCAGCCATTTAACGTGGCAATACTGCCAGTCTTTTCGGCAAGCTACCGGTTGACATCGATGAGAATTCTATGATGCTTTTTAACTTTTTACTGTGAAATGGTTGTAAAAATATAGCAGGGACACGGCAAAACCACTGAATGTACATGCAATTTCACGGATAATCTCCACAAAAATCCCAACATTAAACCCAACTTTACTATAGAACCGATCAATTAATAACCCAACTTTCAAAAAACGCTGCAATAAAAAAAACTTTTTTCACTAAAAGAACTCTACGAGATAATCCGTACAGCGGCCACGCTTAACAAAAGTTGGTCCTTTAGTCCGCACTTTTTTCAGCCGAGTTTTGTCTTTGTATCGTAATTTCGTATGCAACAGACGGTGGGAGTGCAAGGGCTAATTGTAGCCGGCCGTGGTTGGCATCGAGCCAACTAATTCCTGGCGGGATCCGCTATGACAATATTAAGGACCGGCTTACACGGTCCGAAAAGCGTGGATATCTAACTGAAGTTTTGCGTTAAATAGGTCAGTTGGCTTTTAATGTTGCGGAATTATTGTATCGAAATCTTGTGGAGGAAGTAACATGAGGATGAAGAACCATGTTTTAAAGATCTGGACAGTTACACACTTACGTATCTTTTCTTACCAAATAATATTTACTTAGCCAGACGACCTTATTGGCGGTGGCTGCGATTGGACTGCTGCGCTAAGGATTGTGGGTTCGATTTCCGCACGGGGCAAAAAATTGTGCGGACCGGAAATGTTTGTCCTGACTCAGGGTGTTTGTGTACGTGATACCTACTTTATGTTTGTAAAACGCACCCACGGTACAGGAGAAATGCATAGTGTGGAGCGACTGTTTTTAAAATTAAAGTACTTTAGATGATTTTTCTTACATAGAAATCTAGAACACATTACGTATCCTATATCTACTTGATTTATTGTTGCTAAAGTTAATAATGTATTTATATGAAGTAGGTAGGATGTGCTAGTTGGGTCCTAAGCTTCGTTGCCTCCCGGTTGTGCTAAATACGTGTACCTCAGCGTGTGCCAGACAGGTGCCTGCCCCTGTTACACAACCAGACCGTTTTGTGACATACTTACTAGCTTACAACAGTATAATTATAATAAAGGTATTAGATATATTATTTGTATTTCTGTTTACATTAATACTTGACTGCCTCGTTAGTCTAGTGGTTGCTAAGCGCGACTGCTAAGCACGAGGTCCTGGGTTCGAAACCCGGGTCGGGCAAAGTGTTACTGGAATTTTCCATTAGGTAATTCTCAGTAACAGCACGGAGTCTGAATTTGTGCCCGGTTGATGGCAATAGGCTCGCCCCCTATTACATTGGGACCTAAAACAAAGCTGGCAAAATGTAGGTGTACTATATGTGCACCTCTGCCTACCCCTCCGGGAAGTACAGGCGTGATGTTATGTTTTATGTGTTGTTATATTAATATTACATGAATATTTGAAAGGCAAAAGTTCGTGTGTGTGTTTGTATGTTGGTTACTTCGTCCCGATCAAACGACGACGCAACGACAATTAAAAATGAATGCAAAGTATAAGTACAAGATTTAAAAAAAAAGTTGGTCCTTGGGGCCGGTGTAAACCCATTTTCTCTTGCGTAATTATTTTGCGAGCGGTTTTGATAGGTACGTAGAAGTTTTATGAAAAGTTAACATTAACCTATAAACGCCTACTGTGAGAAGATTTTGCAATTTATTATATATTTTAATTATTTACTGTTGCACCAACTCAACTTGGAATACAACAACTTACTGGTGGATGTTTGAAGTTCAGTTATAAGTATTAAAAAAAGATTTTAATTAGTACTAAAATCGATAAATTATTAAAGAAAGAACGAAATAAAGACTATCATCGTCGTACATTGCGTAATCTTTAAACAAAAGACCACCCAAACTTATTAGTAACAAGTCAATGGATGCCAAAATATTGGCAAAATGTATGCACGGTAATTATGTACAGCCGTTGGATGTAAACAAATGGGCCAATGGTCTGACAATGCCGCTACCTGCTATATTTCACGGCGGGCATAAAATAACGGCGCAGCCTGGACACTGCGAGCGAACACCGACAGCTGACGTACAACAAAGTGTCTTTTTATCTAGCGAGCTATTGGATGTCAGGTTTTATAATATAAGGTAAGCAAAATATAATGTATAGGAAATAAATTCGCGTACTATAGGAAAACGGGATCTCAAAATACCTACAATGAATTCAAAAACGAAAAAGATTAAAAGAAAAGTGTTAATGCGGTCGTGTTGTTTCAATGTATACGAATTGTAATGAATGCCTTATTCACAGACTTTACTTGGACGTAGTTAAGCAGAAAGGATCCAATCCACATAGAACTAATTTTGAGATATTTCTATGAGATACAATAAACCCGCTGGTTTACTGGCAGACGAAGGGTATTTTCTTGTATTTTATTATTTAAATTATGGAATTAGGTTTATTTTTTTACCTGTTTAGTGTGTCTAACTAAATTTTGGTGTTGGTGTGCGATGGATCTTCTTTGCTTAACTACGTCTACTTAATCTCTTGTTTGCCTCAGATTACAAGCCACTAACCACAGTATAAAAAAGCCAGTTATTGTTCACAAACATGGGAATAACATAAGGCAACACGGGGAGATAAGATTAGGTATGTCTTAGTAACAGCTATAGTTTGTCAGTAAATGAAACTTGTTAACGACCTTATAAGCGGTATGTGGGTGTATACGTGTATACTTCGTCCACGTGGAAAGTTCATCGCTTCAAGGAAAAGTACCCTCAGTACTAATAGAGGATATGATTTTCCATTGAAACAGATAAATTAAATTCGAAGAAATGGTTCAATATCGGGAAGAGCTCCTTGTGTTTAAATAATTAGTATTACATGTCGTAAGCTTTTGTTTTGACATATTTATGAACGCAGATATCATTTAAAGTAGAATCGTGAAAAAATAAATGACTGCTCTACTATTATTCGCATAAACACATTTGGATCAGCCGCTCAAAGTGAATAATGTATAAACACTCTTAACATGTACTTTGAATATAAAATAATTTATCTCGAACGACTTATCAAATAAAAATATTCTGGTCCTTCGAGACGAACAGGTCAGACTCAAGACATTGTGACAGTTGAATTTAAAATATATTGCCATTTTCAGCTTTTATATCTTCATGAAGCCAGACATAAAGTTGGGTGGAGTAACCCTGTATATTATTTAACTGCATTCCCAAAAGGGGTGTGCTGGGACCTTTTAAGTGTCATGTAATTAGGGGAGAGCTTATTGTCATTTAGCCAGATGTCTATCTATTATGACATACAATCAATACAAAATAAAGTAACCTATTTATTATTCTGATATTACTTACGTGCACATAATAATAATAAAAACCCAGAACAAGCATAAGAGCCGAGTGGTATGACCGTTGGTCTGCCAAGTCAAAGGTAGTATCTTCTAGCCCCGGCGCGCAACATCTTTTCCGAATCCCTGTGCGTACTTTAAATTAAATTAGTTATCAGTTGTTAAAAACGGTGAAGGAAAACATCGCGCATCGTGAGGAAATCAGCACATCTGAGAGATTTTCAGGTGAGTAAAGCCATGTCAGAGGCTTATCATCATCATCAGCTTTTAAGTGACCCACTGCTGGGCATAAGCCTCTTCTCCTAAACGCCACTGTTTCCCGTTTTGAGCCTTTTGCATCCAGGTCTTTCCCTAGACAGCAACAACATCATCAAAAGTCAGAGCTGTTTAAACTCAGAGACCAAGTTGGTCATCAACCATACGTTAAGAAGAAGAAAAAGAAAAAAGAAAAATCCTTCTATAAATACTTATTAATTTACGTCCAACCTCTTAATATCTCGTTATGATGATCACAAACGACTGAGCAATTTTTCTGTTAAGGCGTCCGCGCCGTCCGGCGTCCGCTAACGCACAGCGCTGCATACATTTTCATGAAGTTTTGCATTTTTGATGAACTAAAAAAAAAAGATGGCGAACCGCTGTGGAAATCGCTGTTTATTTTTTTTTGGTTCCGAATCCCGTGTTGCCGTTTTTTGGGAGGCTAGTTTGAATTTGCAGTTGTAGAAATTTTTGAGAATAATATTATTTGTTGGTAATCTCAAAAATATTATATTTAAACAGGAAAATGTTTTTTCCAAGTTGTTCATGATGTACACGCATATTTTAGTGGTAAACTTGACATTCATTAGTTGATATTTTGAGAACGAACTATCCGATTGAAGGAAGTGAGTTAGAGAAATGAAAAGGTGAAAGTAAAAATTCGTTATGGGAAGATTCATCGTCATCGCCATCATCATCATCAGCTTAGTAACCCACTGCTGGGAAAATTAGTAGTCAATAATTTTAGGTAAGTATCTGCCGTTAGGTGTAGTGTATCTATACGTCAAGCTAGGTCTATTTTGCTTTTGCGAAATATTTCCCCAAGAAAATGTAAGCAAGATGATGCAAACAGAGGTCAAATGTATTTTGTAACAGCAGTACCTATTCAAAAAGCAAAAAAGAAACAACGCCAGTACAGTCAGGGGAACTCCCCAGTAGAGTCAGAATGAAATATAGCTCTTTAGATCCGCCGACGTTTGCAGCAGCGTGGAGATAGCATAGTTATACACTTTCAAGTTTTACTTGACAGAAAATCAACGGGTAACTCTCACTAAAATAACACGTAAAAGCATATATTCCTTAAAGGGGAAAGCAGAGTTTTAATAGTTCACGCACATTTCGCTAGTTATAGTTCCCAGTGTGATAGCGGCGATCCTATTGACATTATCTAGAAACAAACCCAGATTTCGAACTGTTACTGAGAACTATCTGGTAAATAAAGTTATCTTCGGGAAAATGGCTCATAATTCTTTGTGCAAGTAGGGAGCCTCCACGAATGACGATACTTAAGTACATCCAACGCACCTTGGACTGTCAAGCGTGCTAACATCCTTGTTGACTGACCAACCTCTACACCATGGCATGACCTATTCCATGTGGCTATTGGCTCATACCGATACAAAGAAGAAGAAGACCAGAATGATGAATGATGACTGAGGTTTTTAAAAGTCAATCTAAAATCGTGGTTTTTTTATTTATACTTCATAGATAGACAGAGTTTGGAAAACCATTTGATGTCATGTCAGATATAAAACTGCTAAACTAATGAATCCTCATATTTCTTTAACCGTTATCTCGAAGTATCAAATCATTGGAAAAGAAAGAAACGGAAATGTAATTTCCTACAATGCTTTGAAACTTAACGTTAGTTAGCGAGGTGATTAGTTAACTATGACAACGATTAATTGCTCATTTAATACAGTACTATGGACCTACATCGTTATGTAACATCACGCCTGTATTCTCCCTAGGCGTAGGCAGAGGTGCACATGTAGTACTTCCATATTTCGCCAGATATGTTGTAAGTCCCAATGTAATAGAGGGCTAACCTATTGCCATCAACTAGCCATAAATGCCGACTCTGTACTCCTACTGAGAATTTTCTAATGGGAAAACCTAGTAACTCCTAGCTCGTCCCCTACCAGGACACACGTGAGGCGCTAGAACATGAAACAATCTGCGACGCGGATTGACCCGTACGCGACCTGCTCCGGGTAGAGCCACCGTATCGTACTGAACTACTCGTTTCAGAGCTGCGGGTACTACCCGTACGGGTCTCCCGTGTACGGACCGTACGGGTCTCCCGGATAGCTGTAAAACCAGCCTTATAGACTCACAATATTGCCTAGAGACCTCAATAATTTCGCTTAGATCACCAGTACCAAGGACAGAGGACAGAGAATAAGGTTGTTGTCGCTTTCACTTATACTTTTTACTAAATTTCGAGTTTAACTGTTAAAAAACCAACCCCAAGACCACTCTCGTTACGATTTACGTAATCAAAAATGCAAATCTTGCTTCAAAATTACGTTGATTTTCGTCGCGCGGGCGCCGGACCGACATTTTTTCGAAACTTTGCGTTGCGTCCGACACGAAGTTATCTGGATTTTTTGAAAGCTTATTTATTTATTCATAAGTTTCTGTCCGCGGTTTCGCACACGCGTTACATTTTCCCGCGAACTTCTCTATTTTGGTATCTACGAACGCGTTTTGTGGGGAATATTTTGTTAATTCCTATATGTTTTTGCAATATTACTTTACCAGGAGTTTTAGATTTAACTTAACATGTACTAATAATGTTAAGTGGAAAACCCTTGTTATTCGAAGCGTTATACCTTCATTAGGAACTTCAGGTAATCCTTTAATCCATTAACTGTTTGGATAAACACCCTTTTTACTAGAAATTTCTAGTCAAATAATAATTATGAATAATATACTAAAATTACTTGGTTTGGGGAAATGACGCAGCGTACAAACATTTTTAAATAATATGTTTACTGCATTAAATTAATATAAGTTATGCGGACGATATGGTGCTGCTGAGCCCATCAATCAGTGCAATGAGGAGACTCACCAGTATTTGTGAGGATTATGCGGTCACCCATGGTCTTAGGTACAACGCTACCAAAAGTGAGTTCATGGTTTTTAAGGCTGGTAACAAGACTTACGATGTAGTACCCACAATTACATTGGCGGGCGGCGTTTTGTCCAGAGTCACTCGTTTTAAGTACCTGGGACACTGGGTCACCGATAACTTGTCCGACGACGCGGATATTGAGAGGGAACGCAGGGCATTGACAGTTAGGTGTAATATGCTGGCCCGTAGGTTTGCGCGGTGTACAGCGAATGTCAAGAAAACTTTATTCCGTTCTTATTGTCAGACGCTGTACACGTGTGCGTTATGGGTCAGATATACACAGACCTCGTACAGTGCCCTGCGGGTCCAATACAATAATGCGTACCGGGTAATGATGGGGCTGCCGCGCTATTGTAGTGCTTCAGGGATGTTTGCCGAGGCAGGTATCCCTGATTTCTATTCGATAATGCGGTCACGAATAGCGTCCCTGATGAGGCGAGTGCGCGACAGCTCCAACAGCCTGCTCGCAATTGTGGCCAATAGGGTTGACAGTCCTATCATGTGGCATTGGATGACAACTCACAGAGCGTCATTCAGATATGAGAAGTAGATATAAGTGTTTCTTTGTTTATTAATTTTATTTGTGTTGTCTATTGTATTTAATTTGATTTTATTTGTGTTTTTCGATTTGTATTTTTTTATAACTATGGATGTTGTGTCTGATAATAAAGTTATTATTATTATTATTATATTAAATGCAAATGCCGATTGCTAAAGGTAACGTTTGAGTGTATAGTGTATTGGTATACCTACTTTTTTTTATTCATAGCCTATTTGTTTACCACTGCTGGGCAAAGGCCTCCCCTTTCATCTTACATACCACTCTATCCTTTTCAATATAGTGTCTGCACGTAATCACTATGTAACACAAAACAGAACGACTCTTCAAAATCCTCGCGCTCCAAAAGAGTGTGGAAACTATAAATCCTGCTATTTTTCAGCTCAAAAATAATGCATAATAAAAAAGACGCTGAAGAGCGCTTTTTGTGCTGATAAATCAAGTGGAGATCTCTTGAAATGCACGCTTCTAGTGTTTCACAAAATCGTGCATGTGACGCAAGTAGGAATATTTTCCACACTACAATATTAATCAACAGCATTCAGGCTATTTCGCGGAATGAAAATGTGGATTTAATATCGGCCTTTACAATATCATAATGAACCTTTTTAGGAATAAAAATAAACTACAACAACAATGAGGAGAGGAGAATAAATAATGTTTAGTGTTTGTTTGTACATATTATTCGTTTTTAATGTAGGTTGTAGCATAATTGCAATGTATACAATCAGTTGTTATTATTATATTTTAATGTAAATTGTTAACTAAAACTAATTAAAGTTCTAACTAATTTTGAAAAAAACGATATTATTTGAAGATGTTTAATAGTTTAGTCGAAGATTATAACAACTTAAATATATTTAAACGTAAATTTAAGAATTAAGTTTGCACACTGTAATCTACTTACTATTATTAGAGGTTACATAAATAGTTATAATACTCTGTATATCATTTTCAAAGAATTTACATGCGTAAGTTCTTTTGTGAAAAAAAAAACATCTTCAAACCGAATCCCTCTTATTTATAAACAAGGATCATACTGGCACTTACTATACCCCGTATTAAGGCTATTAACATCTCTATTCTTTGATAGTGACGGGTATAAAGTCCATGGTTTATAATTGTCATTTTTTATGAATAAGGGAAATAGGTTTCAATGCATATTTAGTCAAAAAATGGGTATTACAATGTTATGTAGATTAATTGTTATGTAGATTAAAATATCAATAATGGCACTAAGGTCTATCTCTCTACATCTGCGTACTCCTTGCTGAATACTTGCACAAAGAATAATATCTACAATACCTGAGCGGAATACAAGCCGTACAGCGCATAGGTAGAATACAAACACATCACGCTGTACGACTAAATATACTTAGTGAATCTTTGCGTCCATGTTTGTTTTTATGTATGTACGCAATGTAAATGCTTTTGATATCGATTGTTCTAGAAGGTAGGTAGGTAGTTACCTAGTACTTATTAGAGTAAATATCATTCGTAAAGCCAAATTCGAATGAAATCCAACATTTATGTAAAATAGGATTAGTAGAAAATTTATTAGCTACTAGCTGCGCCCCGCAGTGTTACCCGCTAATGTTTTTCGGTATAAAAAGCCTATGTGTTAACCTAGGGTGTCAGCTACCTCCATATGAAATTTCATCAAAATCGGTCTAGCCGTTTAAGCGTGAAGTAACAAACAAAAACACGCACAAACTTTCACCTTTATAATATTAGTGTGAGAATTTATTCAATGTATTGACTAGCATACCTATTACATGGCACGACAGCCAGTAGTTAATACCAAAGACAAATGAAATCCATTTTAATTTTCAAAATGAATAATGTTAAGTATACGCACAATGCACACGCCCGCACCCCGTTAAGTGTATTAGAATGTTCAAATGAATACTAGTCTTAACAAAAGTATATTTTTATGAAGTATAAAAATGTAATGAAAACTAGTGTTTCCATTCCTCCAAGTCCTCATTAGTAACTGACAGGTTGTTTCCAACGACGTCGTGTTATATATCCCGGGAACGTGTCACACCGTAGTGTGTTGTTGAATAAAATATTTATGTATTAGGCGTACCTACCTAAAGGTAAATCATTTATAATTGATCATCATCATCATCAGCTGGAAGACTTCCACTGTTGAACAAATGACGAACATTGTGACATTTAAAATTGATAATCACCATTAAATCATTGTTTCATAATAATTCTTTTGAAGCTTACTTTAATGACGCATGTTAGCCCAATTAAAAAGCAAAGCTTTTAAACTAATCTAAAAAAAGAGATTGTTTGTCCGGAAACTATGCAACGACTCGACAGTCACGTTATAAATCATCAAACGTGTACGGACTACGGAAACTACAATAAAAATAATGACAAGTGTAAATAATACATTATTCCCTGACGTCAGTAATAAAAACAAATTCAACGAACATTTCTAAGTAAACAAATCTTACAGTACGGTGTAACACACGGCCCGCCACTGGATGTTCCCGCCGCCGGATAATTTGATTACGTATGCATTAAGTGCATTTCCATTTCCTCATACTGAGAGGATCTGAGATCTCTTTTAAACTTGCCGATGTTACCTTTAATGACGCGACGCTGACTTCGCCTTAAGGGATTTGCACATTAACGACGATTTCATAGTTGTTTTGTGTCTGAGCATTGTGTGGTATTTTATATGCTATTAGACTATGACGCAGTATGGCGCTTGTTCTATTTAAATTCAATCACACTAATATTATAAAGGCGAAAGTTTGTGAGTGTTTTTTTATGAAATTTCATATGGAGGTAGCTGACACCCTGGACTAACACATAGGCTACTCTTTATCCCGAAAAATTGTAGCCGGTAACGCCGCAGGGCGCAGCTAGTCTTCTATGTAAACAAATTTGCTGTTCGTTAGTCTCGCTAAACTCGAGAACGACAGGACCCATTTGGCAAATTTAGGTTTCAAAATATTTTTGGAAGTCCAAGGACGGTTTAAATGGTAAGAAGGTGATACGAAGGGGGTAACTCCGCAAGGAGTTAACTAGTTATTAATAATATAATCTATACAAGTATTTGCTCAGAATAATATATTGCGTTAAAACCCAACACTTCAATTTTTGACTTTCTTTTTGTTTTTCTGTTTCCATGTCTGCACTTTGTTAATGTCATAAACTATAACTTAGCAAAATAAGAATACTATATTTCTAGCTTGACGCAGTGTCACTACTTAATATACGATACGTCCAATAAGATTATTTACAGTTGATTAAAAATAGTTCAATGCATTTTACTTTTAATTTTTTATTATCAGAGCCAGTCAATTTTATTAAGGCATGAGCCAATAGCCACATGGACTCTTTATCCCAAAAAATGTAGCAAGTAACACCACGGGGCACAGCTAGTTAAATATAATTAGACTGTCTCAAGCTAAAATACTAAAAAAAATTATACTTCGCATGAGCATTTCTGACATACCTACCAGGAAGACTGCCGTTTATTATAAAATAAAAATAAAAAAAAGTTTATTACATATCAATTTGGCTTACATTTCATGTCGAGGAGCCACCATTTAAGCATAGAAATGCCTGTAGTTGAAGGCTCCGCTCTTCCCTTACAATACGGATTTACAAAAGCCGTAAATTTACAAATTTACATGAAGAAAATACGATTAATTGTATATATGTGTGTGAGTGTGTGTGTGTGTGTGATGGTGTGTCTGTATGTGTGTGATCGTGTGTTTGTGTGTGTTGGATGAGGCGTCTGTGTGTGTGAAATATACAATATGTGTATTATTATTACAGCTAAAAAGATGGAATGACGCAACATATATACGAAACACCCAAAAACTCAATGTACTCGTACTACTCCAGTTAAGGTACTCTATTGAGCTGAAAACGAAATGGTATCCATAAACGTACTCCATAAAATCTCTTTCGTCGCATTACGTCGCGTCGCCGTGTCGTTACCGCGTCTTATGTGTAACGTACCTTAAGGGTCGCGAGCGCCGCGAATTGTAATCGTCTGTTTAGCTTGTTGGTAGTTAAGCGATTGGTTTAATGCCGGTTATAGAACGTACTGTGTTAGATGCGACTGCTACTGAAGAATAACAGTTTCCTTGAAGAGTTAAAATCGCTTTTTAGTCCTAAGACTATTAAGTATGGATTCTTCTTATTCAGTAATCTAGGACTTACCAGCATCTATTAAAGCAGGACATTGTCCGTTGTGGCAGTGAGACGTCGCCCTACATTGCACATAGCGGCGTCTAAGTGGCGTCGAAAATGTCCTGCTTGAAGAGTTCATTTATTTTTTCTTTAGTGGACTTCCATAGATATACATACTTTTCTACATCCAGCCATGCTTCCATATTTTTATCAGTTGCTGCAATTGCATGCTTTTTTATCTATACATATAATAAAATCGTAACGAAGTCAAAACTGTACATTGAAGATATTTGAAAAAAAATAAGTGCAATGGGATGTCTGAACGCTTCTGAAGCCAAAAATATAATTTTTAGAATTTTTGTCTGTTTGTCTGTATGTATGTGTTAGATTAACGTAAAAACTACTGAATAGAATCCGCTAAAAGTTTGCAAATATATTCTTTAGGGGCCGGCGCGTCGGTATGCTTAATATCATCACGGCATTTGCAAAGAGGGCTGAGCAATATTGCATTATGTCTTTGTTTTGTCTAATGTTTGCCGTAGAATGATAAAAAGACGAAACCAATAGTTGCATTATGCAGATTACTTACAGATGAACTTCTGAAGTAGAAATCATCACGCTATATCCACAAGGAACTGAGCAGTGAATCATGACATGTATAGAAACGTCTATTTTAAACATATTGCTATGTGTCATCGTAGCGTGGCGGTTTAACGATCGCCCTGCGAGTTATGCATAGTGAGATCGATTCTTGCCGAAGGTTTTTCTTTTTGCGTTAGCTTTAATTTCTTTTTGCATGTTTTTTGACTTAAATATCAATAAAAAGACAATTATAATATATATTTTAACATGGTAATTTCCAGTAAATTATAGTTCTAAATTTTTATATTTTTTCTACATTAGTAAGTTTGTAAATTCACCATTTCAAATAAGTGATGTCCAAACAATTCTGAAGCCAAAAGCAGTCGCTTCACGTTGACAACAGATAGGTTGTTCCATACTCACCTGTGCTTTCTAGGACGTTTGAAACACACATCAATGTTGAATCGTGTTCCAGCGTCGAGTCAATTAAATACATTTGCAAATACATAAACAAGGGTAGTGACCAGGCAACGTTCGCTTTGCAAAGCACTGATCGGGATGAAGTGACCAAGTACCAGTCTGGTCGCTACATTAGTACTTCAGAGGCAGTATGGCGAATGCTGGCGTTCTCTATACAAGATTAAGGGAAACTTGAAAAATGATGGACACGAGCGGGACTCGAACCCGCGTCAGTCGCCATACCGTGGTGCCGCTCTGCCAACTGAGCCACCGTGTCACTGCTCGCATCCATCAAATTTCAAGTTCCCTTTTAGTATTTACGTCTTAAGGGTGACGTCAGGTATTATCTACGATTCCAACAGACGACTCTTGGCATTTTTACGTCTCTGTGAAGTTGATTTTTTTGCAAAGTCACTTACGTATGATGAGGTGCCGTCGTACTATACATACTACAAGCAAAGAGGTGTATTTAATCGACATCGACGTGGTCGTATTGTCGAAGGGTTTCCGGGAATCTTTATGGACACTGCATTGGGAAGGATTTACACTGTGCATCCAAATAATGCCGAGTGCTATTATTTGCGGCTATTGCTTCACATCGTATAGGGGCCAACGTCATTTGCATTCTTAAGGACAGTAATGATGGCATGGAGTATCCGACATTTCGTGCAGCCTGCATAGCACGAAATCTTCTTGACGGTGACCAACACTGGGACACACTCTCCTGGAGGCTAGCGTTAGTGATAGCCCAAGTCGCCTATGACATTTGTTTGCCGTCATGTTGGTATTCTGCGGTATTGCAAACCCGGTTTTGTTGCGGGAAAAATATTGGCGTCATCTCTCTGAGGATATTTCATGGGCTTTAAGACATACTATTGAAGGAGACATCGGAGAAACTGATGAACGCATTTTGAACCACTGTCTCAGTTCTCATCAAGACGTAGTCATTGCCATCGGGGGCAATCCACTGTTGGAATACGGTGTACCGGCTCCGCAACCATTAAATAATCAAGAACGTGGAAACAGGAAGTATGTCGCCGAAACAAATTATGACCAAGACGCAATGACCACCATCGTGAATGACTACGTCACTAAATTTACCTCAGAGCAAGCACAGATTTACAATATTGTCCTTGAAAGCGTTGGGCTTGGCCAGGGTAAAATGTTTTTCTTGGATGCTCCTGGTGGAACAGGGAAAACATTTATTACCACTGGCATTCTTGCAGAGGTTAGGAAACAAATAACGGTGGCAAAATTGTCTTCCGGAATTACTACCTCTCTCTCCCTTAGATGACAAAATATAAGCGCTCGCCATACTCTAGATACACATCAATTCGAAGCAATAAAACGTCTGTTCTTGGAGAGTTACGCAATAGTTTTAAGAGAAATTTGCTGAAATGTAGTCATAATTATAGTAAAAATGTACAATACCACATAGTGAAAGTTTTAGACAGAACTAAGCAGGAACAACAATCATGTGATGGATCGGCACATTCCTGTTCGTCGGTGATTTTAGAGAAATATTTTCTGACTTAAATGCTCTGTAAAAACTTTCTTTATATATTTCACTTTATACACTGGATATACATAAATATCAATAAATAGTAATATTTAGACGGGGTATATAGAATTCTGCTCATTATTTCACGTTCTTGGATAAGTTGGTAAAGATACGATTTAATAGTGTGATTCCCGCGTTCGGCAAGATATTTGCTTATTCAAACAACATAATATTTTTAATTTTATTGGTTTATATGTTTTAACTCTCTAGCAGAAAGTGGACTGTAGGCAACCATCGTCAAGTTAAAGGTCTGTGATCCACCTCAAAGTTATCCTTTTGTAGATAATCATCATAGACATAAATTTTCATTAGCCGGGCACAAATTTAAAGTCGGTACTGCCACCGAGAATTAGTGGAAAAACCAATCACTCTTTCCGATCTGGTAAACAAACACACGGAACTCCCGCTCAGCAGTCGCATTTTACGAACACTAGACCAATAAGGCAGTCAAATTCTAAGTTTCACACAATTATCAAAGTATTTTTGTTGCTGGGGAAATCCTCATGGACTTCCTCCACCATGAGCGGACGGAGGGTTATGCCGGTCTCTTATACTAACTAAAACCTCAGGGTATCCGCCTAACAACCTTAGGTTGAGGGACTCGCGATCCGCGTATGCTACACCATCTCTTTAAACAAATTCTGACTCGCCTCTTCGCGATTGGTCGCGCTCACCACGTAGGTACGGCCTACGTGCCTTATGTCCCTTAAAACCGCCTTTTCTGTTTGAGCATCGAACTGCCCAAGTTCGTCGCCCACAGGCCCAACCTATGGGTGACGGACATGAGCAGTTCGTTTAAATTTCGGCTACAATACATACAAACTATCACCATTAGCACACGCAGAGGTAGACTTAATTAAGGCCTAGAAACCAGCTGGTTTTTACACGGATTACTGTATGACGGTCGCTTCTGAGTTACCAGTCCACACTCTCTGTAAATGTTGTCTGCTGAAGACAAAACTACAACCGTAGTTCAGAGAAATGCATGCTGTCAATGTAGTACATAGATACAGTAAAATAAAGATACATTTAAAATTGAAATTCCTTATAAGCCAACAAATCGTGTCAATAACTTTCCTGTTAGTCACTCAATATTTACCGATCATACAAAATCGGTATAAAAAGTAAACTAGCCCCATCTTAATTTGAAATATACCTTTATCATTAAAATACTATGTATATTCCATTCGGTAAGTAATTTGTAGTGTTTTCCACTTACTTACAAAATCTGATTATAGTCTACTGGTGTTTTTACCTGAAATTCACGCGGACGAAGTCGCGGGCAACAGCTAGTTAGTTATAAATATTATGATCCAACTGAGAATATCACGCGTCTTAACAGCTATACCAATTGGGATAAAATTTGGTATGAAGGTAGCTGACACGCTGGTTTAACACAAAGGCTTTTTAAGCCAAAAAATGGTCGCGGGTAACACCGCGGGGCGCATTTAGTAGACAAATAAAAGCACGTTCTGAAACCAATTCCATATAATACAGAAACAGAACAAATATATGGAAATGCTAAGACAAATCTCAGAGAGATGCAGTCTTTTTCTGCGAGAGAACTAGCAACACGTAATGCATTGCTAATTTTCTTGTTAACGTTGCTACAGATCCTGTGGCTGTAGCGTTTGCAGAAATGTACGATTTGAATGTTGGCATGACTTATGTTTTTTTGTATTTTAATTCCAATGTACTCTTTAACTAGGAATGAAAACTCTCCTTTTTGTTTAGCTTGGAGTATAACGGCGTTGAAAATATGAATGACAAACTAACTTCTTATCGGATCGTTGATGAGCAACCTAGTGTCGGAGTTCAAACTGCTTGTAGGCGTCTGACATGGCTTTACACACCGTTGAAAAATCTTTCACGTGTGCCGGTTTCTTCATAATGTTTTCCTTTCCGTCAAACTAACAAAAAGGAATCTTCAAGATATATCATCTCATATAGTGTAGGTACCTATGTTTTATATAAGTTTAGCCTGGCCTGCCCAATTCATTCTATAACATAGTTTTATTGACTTTGGTTTATGTTTCCAAGTACCTTCTTAAAAGCATAAAATATTTAAAACATCTTAGAATTAAATAGATAGGTACTTTAGATACATAGAATCAAGTGAAAAGACAGTAATTCAACTATTACGTCGACTCACCACTAATCCATCTACTAAACAAATAAATATATAAACGAGTGCAATCAAAACTGGATTATATTTGAATTAATTATAATTATTCATGTTGATCTTAATCTATATAACATCCAAATCCTTTTCGGAGACATCCCTATCATTCATGTCCAAATTCCCACGGTAGATCACGCAAACGCACAACACTAAGCGAGGGAAAAGCGGCCATTTAAACTGGAAATTATTATAATAAATAGCATCCGTTTACTGCGAAGACAGTGGCGCCCCCATCGTTATTGCGGGTAGGCATGCAACGGTATCGTTTTAAATTTGGGGGGACTATTCTGACAATTTTGTTTGTTTGTACGTGACTGGTGTGTGAATTGTGTTCTGGTGAAGATTGTAAAAGATACATTTTTGTTGGGATTTTACGGGTATTTTATCACGTTAATAACCTGTATATTAATGACTGCCTCGTTGGTCTAGTGGTTGCTAAGCGCGACTGCTGAGCACGAGGTCCTGGGTTCAAATCCTGGGTCGGGCAAAGTGTTACTGGGTTTTTCCATTAGGTAATTTTCAGTAGCAGCACGGAGTCTGGATTTGTGCCCGGTTGATGGCAATAGGCTCGCCCCCTATTACATTGGGACCTAAAAAAAACATAACTGGCGAAATGTGGGTGTACTATATGTGCACCTCTGCCTACCCCTTCGGGGAATACAGGCGTGATGTTATGTTGTGTATCTATGTTGTATATTAATTGTTTGATTAATTTCTTTTAATTTCCTAAATATTTTTCAGTTTTAACAAAAAACCTAACATCATCTAAATAAACCAATAATACATCCGTTAAAGGCTGATAAGCTCAAATGAAGTCTTCTTATTAATAAAGGTCGATTGAAAAGACACACGACTCCACCTGTTTAACAAATCGATGACTTTGAGAATACACCCAGTTCATTAATCCTTCGTTCATCCTTAACCTGTGATATCGTGACGCTCGTCCGAACGTTACGAACTGCGGCTTGCTTTATTTACTTGCCTCGCAATGAAATATTTCTGTACTTAATGACTGTTAAAAACGTAATCACAAATTACATTACTTCGAAATTGTTAGGGTTACCGCACCATGTCGTGGTGGCCCGGTGGAAACCGAGCAACAACTAATGAGACCTTTTCATGTCGTATCTGTGCACTTTCTTAATAATCTATAACACCAATGACTCTTTTATCATGGTCCCCAATAATGGCACCAGTATTACGTACCTAAGTTTTATATAGATTAGAATTTTTTAAGTATACTTAGGTACACTATTTCTATAAGATAGGTGATCATTTAAGTGTTGGTTAAGTTATCAATTGTCGCAGGTCATAAAATAATACATTTATGTGTACATAGCTCGAAGAATATGCAAGTTTATGTGGCAATGGGCGGACCATATCGCTCGAAGAACCGATAACCGCTAAGGAAGAAAGATACTCGACTGGTGACCACGAACCGATAGACGCAGCGTTGGCAGGTCTCGCACCAGGTGTACCGAGGATATCGTCAGAGTTGCCGGCAACCGGTGGCCTTTCTTCAATAATCGACGTCTTCCGGCTGAGGATGATGATGATAATATATGTCAAGCTAACTGTACGTACCATTGAACAGTATTGTACACCATATTTTAGCGAATACATTTTTGAATTTAAATCTAGCCACTCCTTCAAAGGAGGTATAATGATATGCATGGTAACATGAATAAAAGAGCTAATTGCAGCCTTATTAAGATTCTGTTTTGTCTAGCAAGGACGTTACAATCCTTTGTTGTAGCCGTTCTACATCATGAATAAGGGATTTCCTTTGTTAATCATGTAATCATTAAGTCTTTAAATAATTAGTGCAGCTGACTAAAAGTTATACAGTGGACAAAGAATTCTTTTGCGGGAAAACGAAGCCTATGATACGTAAACTAATGAGTGAATGAAGGCTTTTTCACGAGATATAAATATATTTATAATAATATTTTCTGAAAGCCTAAATCCTAAAATGTAATAGTAATAGTATTTTAAATATCTTAAAAGCATAAGTAAACAACCATACAATATCTACGAAGCAAACAACCCGTTATACTAACTTACATCTCACAAAAGACATACATTAATTTAAAAATACCACTTGGAGAATCCAACAAACATTTCAATGCATTACGGCTTTGGAACGCAGTCATAGCTCCGAACGCGGTATAAAACCGGCAATGTTTGCGTAAGGCGATTGTTGGAGCGCTCTTTGTACTCCCCCCGCATTCCCACCTCACCCCTCGCAGCTGCATCGCTTCCATTCCTCAAGGAATTAGTTGAGCAACGTCCATGTACGAATATTTTGGAGTGGTCTTCTTAACTTGGGAATTTATTATGACTTTATGATCTTCTTCAAGGTATCATATTTTATGCTATGCTTTTTAAGCTGATTATAACTGAATAAATAATCTATTTGTACCCTATACAATAATGTAAAAGAAAATTGTGTGACAGTTATGGTCCTCTTTAAAGTAGAACGAATTAAACAGTGTTATGTGGGGGGAAGGCACCTTTTTGGTGACTAAATAACCTAATTCTAGACCAACAGGGTCGCTCACGCCTTATGCAGGTATATGTAGTATAATATTCCTAGGTAGTAGTATTCTATCTAACTTCCCAGATTTAGTAATATTTTAAAGTTACCACTCTAAGCAAAATTGCCTTATCAAATGCCTAATTTCTCCATTCCAAGAGTTGTTCAGACGATGCGGCAGCTACGTGATTTCCTCTCGATCTATGAGCTTTAACCCTAGCATTGACGTCAGGGAGCTAGAACGACACCGAAGGTTGTACCCGGTAAAAGTCCATCACATCCGCCACAAGAGGAAATCTGTGAGGATTTCCTCAGCAAAGAAAAAAGAATATGAATTTTTATTTGAACAACATAACTTCTCTTTACATTTTTCTCATTTAAAACGTACAAACACTCAACTAAATAAAAATCCTTACTACTTACTGGATGGTGGATGCAAAATTATACGTGAAAAGAATGGACTTCCTAATGGTTCTACTTCAATCAGCTACGTAATACAGCAATTGGATTGATAGTTATGTGCGGAGATCATATTCTCAGTCTAACATTCTCCTAGGGGACTCGTAAGCAGTAACGAAGTCTTGAGACGGCTTCTAGTATTACAAATGGGCAGAAAGATTCAGTGAGA
This sequence comes from Abrostola triplasia, assembly GCA_946251915.1. Taxonomy (NCBI): domain Eukaryota; kingdom Metazoa; phylum Arthropoda; class Insecta; order Lepidoptera; family Noctuidae; genus Abrostola; species Abrostola triplasia. Next base: position 12,811,855 of record OX276426.1, read on the forward strand.
TGACCTGATTTTATGTACCAAAAATATTCATTTAACAACTCTATTACCAACTATTTTGCAATGTACATAAGCCTTGTAGTGCAATGCAGTATTTAATGCCTCTGACCTCGTCATTTACAAGCTCATGCTATTGGATGGCGAGTATCTCATACGGCCTACCCAAATGTCCTGCAGATGGTATGAGTACAAGACAGGACATCTGTCAGGGGTCAGGACAGGTAGACTGAAGCCTGCCTTGGTTTTTTTTTAATAATAAAACCCTTTCGTCGGCCTACATTATTCGCACACAAGCTTACTGTCTGTCTGTCTAGACTTTAAAAGAGACATTGACCCCCGAGTTTGTTTCGGCTTTTTGTCTCAAAGATAGTCAGGATATATACGCGCGACGACATCTTATATCTTGTTTTTATTAAAATCTGACGTATAAAAGTGTATAAAAATATATTTACAGAAATTATTCATTTATTGCCATTTTTCGGTCGTGAAACTTTATTTTTTTCTTCCCATCATTTTTTGTAAGTGATTCTTCTAGAACGCTCTTTTATTTCCATCGTATCCGCTCAAGATTCCCACATCTAACACGCGCTGAACGTGTCGGGCCATACGTGCCTCGACGGAGAGGCGACGCCTTAGACTGTACGTAACACTTACTTCGTCAGACTATAATCAAGATATTTCTGTATTCATTTACATGAACGAAGTAGTTCTATCAATATTATGTAATATGGGGCTTCGCGTCGCGGTATTTTAGACGAAACCAGCTAATTACCTTTTAGAAATATCTCTGGTGGTGTTGCAGAGAGTGGCCAGTAGACAAGAATGAGGACTGCTAAAGCCCGGCTTATAACATATAGGTATATCTTCAGCCTAGTTAACAGATCAGAATAAGAATTAACGACCTTATTGCAATGGCTGAACGATTAGACTGCTGCGCTAAGGATGGCGTGTTCGATTCCCGCACGGGACAAAAACTTGTCAGATTCGCAAATGTTTGTCCCAAGTCTGGATGTTTGCGTGTGTGATATTTTATGATTGTAAAAAGCATCTACGATACAGGAGAAAGTGTGGGGATGTGGGCCAAATGTCTTTAAAAAAAATTCAGCATCATTTTAGCTGCCAGCAGCCAGCCACTGTTGGGTATAGACTGTTATATAAAAGTTACATAGGCTTAAACAGAAGTGGGCAAAAGTCACATTGGTGTCTTGGTGTCTATGCTCAATTTTAGGAATCTGATATATAAGTCTATTTATTTTATAAGTAAATTATGTAAAGTATACGGACTTGTATAAATAGTATACACTAGTTCCACATCTGTTGCACACATTCTCGTCGTACGTGCTTTAATGTCGAGATAGCTTCGTAACGACACACTATTGCATTTAATACTTGCTAAGATCGCTTTAGTAAGCTCTGCATTGATTAAAACCTTACCATTGGGTACTGTAGACCAAGTGATTAGAATTCTGACTGAAGAAGCAAATATTAAATGGCCTTCTAAAAGTCGATTTCAACAACCCCCCCCCCCCCCCCTAAGTAGATACCGAACTGCATACGAAGAAACGATAATGTAAGTTTTTAACCTGTCCTCTGTTATTTGGAGTGAATGAAAACAGTTTATATTGCGATTATTTGCTTGCTTTCTACCCATGATCTCAGAAATCACTATTTCCCCTCTTCTCCTTGATGTACCCAAAATCAAAATCTATTCACCATACATAGATTTTCTCTGATCTATATACTTACTTACTGCGTGGTATAAGCAGGATTTATAAAAATACTAGCTGCGCCCCACGGTGTTACCCGCTACATGTGTTAATCCAGGAGCTACCTTCATATGTAATTTCATCAAAATCAGTCTAGCTATTTGAGCGTGAAGAGATAACAAACACACTCACAAATATTCGCCTTTATAATATTAGTGTGAAGTGTGATTGCTGTGCATATTTTTCTGGTGCTGACTGTACGCCCGCGTTTCCCTCATCGATCTTAACTCAGACGTTAAATTACATGTGTTTACAGCGGAGTCGTGCTTTGCATTCCTTACTCATTAATACCGCTCAGCTTTATTGAAATGCACTGGATAATTTAACAAATAGAAGTAAATTGAATTATTAGAATACTTAGCACTTATTATCGTTATTAATAACTGTATGAATTACGTCATCACATCAGCTATATATTATACATAACGTCGAGTTAGTTACACCATTTATAACTCAAGAACGGCTGGACCGATTTCAATTGTTTATTTACACTCATACACACAAACATGTCCTGAGGCAGTTTTAATGCCTAAGGCATTTTCTACCAGGCAACCATAGGATGGTGCAGAATCATGACTTTGGTAGGTGCATTTAAAACAACAATCATCATCATTAGCCGGAAGACATCCACTGTTGAACAAAGACCTCCCCTTATAACGCCACAATGCGCGACAGCTTGTTAATGACATCCACCGGTTGCCTGCAACTATATCGAGAGCTAATTATCTCTGATTTGTTTGATTCGTCTCCGCTTCGACTAGAATAATTAAATAAATATAAAAAAAATGTACGCAGGCAAAACCGCGTGGTACAGCAATAACACCGACAACAGTATCAGCTCACCAACGTGGAAGCGGAACACAAAAACATTAAAGCATCGCGTCGAACTTTGTACATCACGTCTCACAACTCAACCGCTAAACATAATTTACAACAAATTTTCAATTACAGTGTAGACTCAAAGTGGTGATTAACAGGGATTTGTCACCAGTCCGGCACGCAGCTGAACATGGAACTATTTCGTCTAATTTAAACTTTGATCCGCGCCGCGCCAATGTTCCCAAGTATTTAATGAGAGAACTGTTTATTTGGTTTTTGTTCGACATCACTTCCACGGGGATTTTTGTTTATCGGCTTTTCAGTTAGCTGCTAATAAATAAAAGTAATGGCTTGTTGTTTTGTTGACCTGTTTGAAGTTTGAGGAATCGCGGGTCAGCTGCTTATTTTGGATTTCTTTAGATCAATGACCTATTTAGGTACCTACTACTTCTATTGATGCATGAGGGGCTTGTAGCTATGTGGCTGCCGTGCAGATCAGCCGATCTGCGAGGTTAAGCCGTGCTCGCCGCGGTCAGTCCTATGATGGGTGACCATTTTCACATGTTAAAACCCCTCCGTGCTTCGAAAGGCACCTTAAGCCGTTAGTCCTGCGCCTAATCTCTCTCTGGTCGTGTCGCTCTACCATCCTATCGGACTATGGGAGTGATGGAATAGGGAGAGCATACTCGTGCACTATAATATCTTTGGCGAAGTTGGCTAATCTCAGCTGAGACAGGCCGCCGTGACCGAAATTCGGTCAGGAGGACTTTACTTCTATTGATTCTTCGTATTCATTATATTTTGCCTTTTAGTTCTAGACTGTTATAACGTATGTTTATTCTACAAGCATAAGTATATAATATATTAGTTATAGATAAATGGTTTGACCGTTGACCTGCCAAGTCTAAGGCCGCAAGTTCAGACCAATATCTTTTCGAGTTTATATGCGTACTATAAATTAGTTATTAGTTGCTAAAAATGATGAAGCCAACGTCGTGAGGAAACCAGCAGACCTGAGAGACTTCAACGGTGTGTAAAGCCATGTCAGAAGCCTACAGGCGGTTTAAACTCTGAGATCGGGTTGTTCATCAACCATTTGATAAGAAAAAAACGCATGTGTATTTTTCTAAAGATCTTTCTAAGACAACGCTGTGCAATTTCAAACCTACGTTGATACTTACGATGCAATTAGTCAGCTTCGCTAAAAGTCTGCTGTTTATCCAATAACATCATGCGTCAGCATAAACTAATCTTACGTATAGCTCATTTCTAATCAATAGAAAATAATAATGCTAACTATGTAAAATGCGAAATTTAATTCCATTAAAAATGAATACCATACATAACATTACTATTCTATCCGAGGGAGTTGGTAGAGTTGCACATAATTATAGAACACCCACATTTCGCCAGATATGTTATAGGTCCTAATTTCCAAATTCAGACTCCGTGCTGCTCCTGAGAACAACCTAATGGAAAAACAAAAATTGCCTGACTCGAGAATTGAACCCAGAGCTTTATGCAGTAGTCGTGCTGTAAAATTAATATTTAAGTTTCCAAATTATTAAATTCACTTAGAATACAGTTTCCACACATCCAATATAGTTTATTACTTGAGTCTTGTCGAAGCTCTGAATGTTTAAACAGGTGGACCGAATTCCGCTGAAGGTTTGCAAGTAGTTCGGTATCAAGGAGTTTCTACTTGTTTTATATCAGGCACATTCTCGGACTTAAAGTTTGTTTCGAACAGACTTTATAGTATCCTAAGTTAGGTAATATGTATGGCCAGTGTAAGTAGGTATCCATTAAACATATTGCGTACAATATCGTACTATCTCATACTTAAGACTAATAGAAGTACTAGTAAATATTACTAAGGAAAGATTTATTTTTTCGCTTTCAAAAGAGATTTTGGACTCTTGGTCTTTTTTTTATTCGGGACTAGCCCACCACTCGTGCCCATCATTGTGACTCCTGGCCAGGATCTACCATGATAACTATTGTGAACCATCGCGGCAATGAAGCTTGAGGCGTCCCAGAGGAATGAATCGGCTGTCTTGAACCCGCTACGTAATTAAAGTAGGAGAAGGAATATAAATTTAGTTGGACTCTTGGTCTAGCGATTGATACTGCTCGTCGCAGTGAGCGTAAATTTGAATTCCGCTTTTTATATTAAACCATAATTGTTAGAAGCCCTATCTTCATAATTATCGATAACAGTGGGCAAGAAAAACCTTTATGTACAAGATGTCGGGAGTTTGATGTCACTCGATTAATGTTTGTGAAACCGGTAACGTTCGTTATAAGTCTGTTCGTTAAATACATTTATGATATGATCATGTTTCTAAAACGAAAACTAATCCACCGTACCTAAATCTCCAGCTTTCAACAATACTGGTCGGTGATTTATCATATTGCACAGCACTACCATTAAATAATAAAATACAGCGCTATTTATTCAACTCTAAAATCTCGAACGGCTGCATAAAAACCGTTGCATTCACACGCAAGACCCAACTTTACTGTTAGGACTTAAGGTTGAATTTCTCAAAGCGTTTTGTATCCACTTGTTGCAAGTTCTAGGATTCCATTGTTGTGAGATTCAATCTAAAGGATTAGCGGTATTATTAGACGGGTTTTAGTGGGAACACCGGGTGCTGATATGTTGAAAGTCTTATTCAACCATCAGGACTCTTTGATGTACATTGTGCGATTATTTTGTTTAGGTACGTATCTCAGTGTTTGTATTCAAAGGTTAGGTTAGGTTAGGTTATATTTAGTGTATATTGTATATGTGTTAGAGAAAAAGTCTTTGTTGGTAGGATCGGAAGCGATACGTGATTTTTTACATATAGGTGCTTATGGGGCAGAGATTGATATAGGCTTCTCGGCTACTTTATATTCTATAAAAAATGTTATGTTCTTGTTTGTTATCCTATCTGATTAGCTCAAAGAAGAACACGGAACCTCTGATAGTTGTTTCTGTCTACTAGGATTCTTTTACAGTTTCCATCTGCCTTTTACCAGATTATAGGTTTGAGTTGAACTCAATAATAGTATTGGTTGTCTTTTTTCTTATCGTATGGCTGATTACCAACCTAGTGTCAGAATTTAAACTCCCTGCAAGCCTCTGACATGGCCTTAAATACCATTGAAAAATCTTTCAGGTATGCTGGATTTCTCGCGATGTTTTCCTTTACCATTTTTAGCAACTGATATCTAATTTATAGTACCAGCACATGAATTCGAAAAAATATTGGTGCTTAGCTGGGTTTGTACATACGACCTTTGTCTTGGTAACCCTACCAATGGTATGACTGTTGTACTTACCCAGGTATAACGGTCATCTCACTCAGCTATCACTGTTTTGGTTCTAATCTCGTGGGGTCACTGAATCCTAAACATACTTGTATAATTAATCCGTCTTTCAAGGACTAAAGTATTAAAAATAAAACAAAAGACACAAAACCATATAATAAAACTACAACAAGTATAATTCAATTGTTTATTCTCAGTACATTCAAAGCATTGTCACGTGCCAAAGTCTATACTTATAAATATTATTTACATCTTATTGTATAAGGTATTGAGATCGTTCACTATTATTCTGACGCTGACAGCAAAGATATTCGCGAATGTATTATTCAAAACATGTGTAAACAACTTTGAATGATTACTGGTGTGTAATGTGTTGCTGAAATATGTTAGCTTTGTTGTTTTTTCGCCGAATTTGTTGACTATTCTCAGACTATAATCGTCTCAATCGAATACGAAGTGAATTTTATCAATCATTATACAAAACATATGATTTCTTTGAGATGTATGTAATAAAATGTGTTTTTGGTATCTTTAGTTGCGGTTATTTTACGATTTAGTAAATCATAATTTAGTCGTTCGTAAATGTGTGTTAGATTCCGAGAATTTAACATTTTTACCAGTTTTTAATTGATATATATATATATAGATTATATATGTATTAAAATTGAGTGATGGAAAAAATTAGTTTGAAGATATTTATTTAAAATTCTGTTAATTCACTTTTTAATTTGCGTAAACTGCTAATGATAAAGGCTGTTTATCATCTCATATTACTAGTGAGTTGACCGATATTTGCAAAGGACTTGAAGCGGTCACCGTGGCCGAAATTAGCAGGATCACATCATCATTATTATTCTCCGGAAACAAGTTTTGTGCTCTATTACTTATTTTGAAGCTACTGTTATTGACACATCAGTAAAGCAATCATTTTCAGAATTTATAATGACATTTTCATACAAAAACTATTTGCTATTTGACTTTAAATCATGAAACCAGACTACACATGTTCTTCAAACGTACGATAATATTATCAACTAGCTGCGCCCCGCGGTGTTACCCTCTGCTTTAGCGCTAGAAAGTAGCCTATGTGCTAATCCAGGGTGTCAGCTACCTCCATATGAAATTTCATCAAAATCGGTCTAGCCGTTTGAGCGTGAAGAGGTAACATATAAACACACTCACAAACTTTCGCCTTCATAATATTAGTCTGAAGTGTGATGTATTACGATGTATTGTCCTGCTGATCTACATCTTCTATTAAGTTACTAATCATGTTGATAGCTTATAAATATTGTTATACAATTATTTCTTTACTGTTAACATCAGAATAATCAGACACTTTCACTTGAGAGGTATGCACCACAATATTAGTTTCCTTGTTCAGTAAGCGCCTGTGGTGTAGATACTGTTTGGTAAGGCCAAGCAAATTCCGTTAACTAGTTCTGGCACAATCCTTAGCATTTATTTTCAACCATATGAATATGTGACAAATAAAAATCGCACGTATTTTTTGGGGAATAAAACTCATATTACAAACAAACAAAATACATAACAATTTGCGCTGAATTTTAATTATTACAAAATTGTATAGGATCGCGATATTATGATTAAGTATATGAATGGTTCTTGTATTAATTTAAATTATAAAGTGGTACAAATAGACAGTAAATTAACAATCCAAAAACTCCAACAACATTCATACGGTTGATCATAATTATTATAAATTCTAATGCTAGCGTAAAAACTTTTGTGCATTTTCATATAAATCACCCTTCACACACTCTGACAAAAATAGATCGTTTCTCATTTCATTATCACTACACATCGTTTAAATTAGTTTTCTATCTAAATACATCCAATATAGAAAACCCATTTTCCCATTAAAGTTTCCAAAATCGATGAATCTTAACTACATCTTGCGATATTGTCGGCCATGTCTAAAACTAACTGGTTAACAAAACTGCAAAGCGTCTACGATCAAATAAACGTTCACGCTCAAAATATCACACTCCAAACAGATGGATAATATAAGGTTCTTGTCAAAATGTATCACTCACTGTGTCACATAAATCACTTGAGGTATTAAATAGTGCAAACAAACAATCGGGACTTGGGACAGCACGCAAGCTGAAGATGCAATCTCAAAATATCGATATAAAAACGGTTTCCAAATTGATGTAGCTAGCATTTTTATTCACACTCGAATAGGCGTCGATAAATTCAATCAGTAAGTGGTCCCATGTCTCGATTACTCGTCTGAATCGGTATAAAAGCCATAAAACTAATACGTTTTCATAAGTATATGCTCCGCAAGAGGCGCACCAATGTTTGCAATAACACCGTTGTTCTTTTTCTTGTCTTTTCTATGCAAGGTACACTTTTTGTCTTTAAGTCCGATCTCAGATTTGTTGTGAGTCGTTTTTATCTGCGACGAAACAGATAGATTACGTTTTTTGGTCGCACACGATCTATTGTCACTATCATTTTTATCACTCGTGTTTTTTTTAGCACTTTTTGTGTCTACTGTTATGTTTTTTCTTTCTTTTTGAGGTATTCTTTCTTCTTTCGAGCCGACCGCGAGTTGCGTGTGGTCGAAACATTTTGTTGATTTCTGTAACAATAGTAACATTGTAGTGCTTATCATCATTTATATTTAAAATAACAGTACTAGATGCTGAAAGAACACAAACAATAGCTACATAATAAATTTGGATATGAAATAATTTACCCAATATAATATTGTCATATCTCCATCCAATACAACGAAATCATAACAGAAATTCCCAAATTTCACAGTAAATTATTCTATTCAATCATAATTCCAATTTAACTTTAAATGTAAACACTAGTTCTTGGAATATCCATCCGCGGCTTTTGTGTCATCGATTTTTCCATTAATTTCTACAGTTGACTTACCAACTATAACTTTATAACTACTAAACTTTTAATTGCATTTCTAACGATTGACTTCGGGTATAGTATGGAAGCTATTTATTTTAGAGACTCGCCACCTGTGTCTTGATACTGTGCTAGTAATGCGTCTGTTGTAGTAACAACTTTATTGTTCGCAACAAAGTCTTCAGTGTCCTCCTCATCCTCTGTATTAAACTCTATGTTATCGTAAACTATGCTGTTATCTCTAGTGTAATAACATTCAATTTGCTGGCCACTGTTGGAGAGACATGTTACTTTGTTTCGATATAATAATAGCTGCCTGAACTGCAGGGCAGGCGGCAGAAATGATGGAACTACTTTTGATCGATAAGCTTGGTCACTACGTGTTGGCAAGTCTACAGGTTTCAGGTCGATGTTACTCCTTCATTGTATATTGCGCTGTCCTATATTGACTGTAGAAGTCTAGGCTTTAATCAATATTTTTTTGTTTCTTTTGGAGTATAGAGATATTGGGTAATCTCTAAAAAATAATGTTGGTTGATTTGTAATACATAGTAAAATGTGAAGATGTATTTATGTAAAGACTTATGCCAAGCACCGGAATTTAACTGAGTTTGTTGCTGCAATCCTCTAAGAGATAGCCACTTTTTATATAAAAGTGACGTGTACAAGTTTGTACTTGACACACGTGTTAATTATAATAATAACACCTAATAGAGCTAATGAATACGTGAAAGTTACATAAAGTATATACGTCATACTTACTGTAGGATTGACAGCTTTGGAATATATTTGTGCCCGACCCTCCAACTCCATTTTGAGTCGCCAGTCTCTTAAATACATGTGTGCTGCGGCGGCACTCGGCCATCCTCGTCTCCAAGTATGCCATCTATATCAGAATAAGATACAATTAGTAAAACAATAGTGCCCCAATGCCCCATCGATGGGTCATTACACTGGGAAAGGGTAAGTTAAAAAAAAAATGGAATTGTACCATTGTCCAATTCAAAATGTTTATGTTTCATGTAAACCACACAGGCGCTTATGATACGTTAAAATGCTGGTTGCACAGTTCAAAAAAATTTCATTCCTATGGAGAAGAACCAGCAGGAATCTCCATAGGTTTTCACACTTTAGCTCGTGAATTCACTGGGCATAAGATATTTTTTGGTTGGACTGTCATTATGGAAAATATTAAATCCATATTATTTTCATCAAGTTAATCAACCAAACGGTTGTATAGTAATTGGATTTACAAAACGCATAATGAATATAATAGATATTACAAAATATTATCTTTAATTTCTCTTTGAATTGGAGTGAAAACTAAAATTCAATGGAATCAAAAATCATTAACTAAATTGAAATTACTCCATTTTTTTCAATTGAAACTGTTATTTTATTTCAAGCGAAATTTTCAGATTTCAGTTATAATCTAGTACAAAAACCCTACTATATTAACTAGTATTTATTTAACTGCTATAACAATACGGGATGGACGATCCGAGCGAGACGCGCGTCCCAGTTTGTGATTTTTATCAAATTAATTTACTAAGACCTAGACGGAGAATTTAATCTGCAAAAAAACAAGTCTTGTTTTTCTTTATTCTTCTGACTACCTTCATTATAAGTATTACATTTCACGTATTAACAAATGTATGGTTTTTACATTTAATATCTATGTTAGTAAATTGCATATTTAATCACGAAAATGTTTTGCATTGACTTCATGGTGGCCTTTTCTATAAAAAAAAAAAACCTCCTTGTGATTCCGACTTCTCAATTTACCAAATAAACATATATACACATCATAATAACACACAGTTATAGTATTAAAATACACGTCCATAAATAATCCTGTTATTTTCGTGAATATACAAATTATTGTCTAATCATTCGTACCTCGTTAGTAACTGAAGCGTCCTGGACTTCTGTCCTAGCGCCCTGTACATGAGAGCTGTACTCCTGAAGGTGATCAGGTCCGCTCTGACGTTTCTATCTACACCGCGGTATCTAAAGCTTAGTCTAGTGGCTTCTAAGTAATACTTTGCTGCAGGCGCTGGTAACCCTAAAATGGAAGTCAATGTTAATGGACATAGGTATTATTAAGGATATGACAGCTATTTTACTATAATAACTTTCTTGAGTGTTATCCATATTATTTACTGTATATTCCGTTTACACTCACGGGTGTATTCGGAAATGCCCGACTAATTCGGCTCGCGACTCTGCCGCGTAACCAGCTCATGAATAAGGGCCCCGTTCGAGTTCGAAAATAGTCGGGCATTCACGAATACACCCGTGAGTTTAACCGTAAGGATATGACAGCTATTTGACAGCTTTATAGTTTTTGAGGTGATTCTAGATGGCTGATAAAAGAAAACGTAGAAGGTTTTTGAAATGCTTAAATTGTTAATGAATAACTTCGTTCAAAATTTTAATTGGTCTTCTAATGTAGACCACAGGCTTTCCTATTCTTTATTTGGTTCCAAAAGTCTATAACAGTCTAATAGTTAGATTCATTAAAAAGCTTCTCAACTTACCTCTACTTCTCAACCAGTCACCATACAGAACATAATGTTCCCAGTTGTTCGGCTCCAGGTCTACTAGCCGCGTCAGTATCCTCTGCTTCTCATGCTCAGTCCTCAGCGCCAGCAGCTCAACATGCGCTTGGACAAACCTTGGCTGCAGCCATATGCATCTCTCCAACATTGATACTGCTTGGATCATTTTGCCACTTTTCCTAAAAGGCACTTTACTATAGTAACCTCGTGAGTATTTTCCGTGATGATGATGAGTGTTATCCATATTATTTACTATATACGCCGGATTACTCACGTGCCTAACAAACTCATGGCTGGTTCCGTTCGAGTTCAAAACTAGTCGAACATTTCCGAATACACAGGTGAGTAAAACCGGCGTATATGATAAATAACAAGGATTAACTTTGTTTAAAATGGTTTTTGCCTATTCTTCTTGGAATGGAAAATAATCTAAGTGTCCATATGCAAGGATTTGCAGTCATTCACACAAATTAGGAATATAAACATTCAGAGTTTAAAATTTTGCATCAAATAAAATCTCTATCAGCTCATATAACCCTTGAACATGTGAAACTTACTTATAAAGCTTGCCAAGATTATAATGTGCGTTGACATGGTATTTGTTGAACTTGATGGCTTGCAGAAAATGGTGCTCAGCCTTATCCATCCCTGAGACCAACGTCCCGATGTTATTGTGAGCGCTCGCATAGCTTGGCCATAACCTGAAAAAACAGCAGCTATTTAAAATGTCTTAAAAGAAAATTTAGTGATAATTAAATTCAAATAATGACTTATTAACTTAAGTGTCAATCAAGCGACCATAATTACAGCTACATGTTCAAAATAGGATTTCTACACGAGATATTAGTCCATAGTATAACTGTATATACTGGCGTGAAATTGAAGACAATGTACCACTCAGTTGCTTAGAACACATTCCATATCGGCACCGTCTATTAGCACCGATATATTCGTCCATTCAGCTGGTATCGCCTGTCTTTAGCAAACCGTAATGCCTGAATATCTAGTATATCACATGGCGAGTCTGCCTCAAGTCAATTAAATACAATTGGCAAGCAATTTGATTGTAAGCGAAACACGCAAGAGACGGTCGGCATTCATTTAACTGCACATTCGAGGTACTATTCGTCACTTTGTATGGGCAATGTAGACCTGGTGACATGAAATATAGGCCCTTAAAGTCCAGGACTTAGGCTCTAGTCTCCCACAATATACCTACAGCATACCTAACTGTATTATCTTTAAATGTGAAGCTTTAATGCTTAGTCGTGAGAAATAAACTATTATTATCAAGTGTGAGATATTATGATGGTATGAGACTTAGTACTGCGCAATATAACCTCTTCTGTGATAATATCTCAACAAAAATTAGCTTTGGATAAAGTTAGCATAACTTTAAGCTCAACTCTCGGGTTAAATATCTCGCATACATGACGAATAGCTTAATAAACTTCGGCGAACTCGACCCACAATAGTTCCCGTTAAGGAAAACGGCTTTGTTACCTCAAAGCTTCTTTGTAATGTTTGATGGCGCTGTCTTGCTGCTCTGTCTCGCGTAGAAAGTTTGCCAAGTTGTAGTGCAGTTTAGCGTTTTGCGGCAAAGTCACTAAATCCGCCCTGTAACAAACAAAACACATTTGGAGGTAATTTACGCCCGAATGCGGCGACCGTAGAGCGAATATTGCAAGACTTGTAAATCGTGGTTACCATTTTGTGTCATGCTTAATACATTTCTCTTTAATGTTTTTGGGAATGAAAATTCGAGGTGTTTCCTTGTGAAAGTTATTAGTGTTTAGGGAAAACGATTTGCGGCCGAAATTGTGTTTGTTTTACAAGAGTGGTGGGAAAGTGGACTTTGTTAATATTGGCTGTAAATTGTATGAAATGTAAACAGCCTAGAACATAACTGGCAAAATTTAGGGGCCACAATTATTACCTGCCAACGGCTGGTATTTGGAAAATAAAAAAGTGTTATTTACAGCCGGGATATTTTTTAAATTTTCATACTTTCTGAAACGTTAAAACACAAAACGGTACAATGTAAAGCATATTTTAGTGGAATAAAATTAACATTCATAATACAAAATCGCGCCTCTATTCCCTAAAGGGATGGGTAGAACGGTAAATGCTACATCAAATCCAAAAACAAACCTAAAACAAAAAGCAAAACAAACTAAATTCTTCAAAGTCCATTTGTAACTTATGAGCTAAGTTCACGTTTAGCTTTGAATCTATGAGACCCATTTAAACAAGAGGCGAGACCTAAAACGTTCTTCTCTGAAGGAGTCGTTATGGAAGTTTATCTCGCACTCGGAATGCATTGAGTTTTCGGAGCCGAAAACTTTACTTGTGGATAACGACTGGACCCCGTAAAGTTACTGCAATGTGCACCCACTCACTTTACACAAGTATTCGACTTGGAACTATTTAAAACAGGTTGCTTCGGAGTTGTACAACTATCTGTACTGAAGTATTTAAGTAGCGATGGAAAATGATACTAAAGTTCCCGTTACTGAATTAGACTAATGTTAAGTTTAGCTTGCTTTATCTGTACAGGGAAGGATTAAGATTGTGATTCTGTTTCATCTCCGTAAGAAATACTCATAAGAGGTCGAATTTAGTATCATCAAAAAACGTCCACTCTTGAACAAAGGCCTCCCCCTTAGAACGCTACAATGAAAGACAACTTCCCATTTGTATTCGATCATGGAATAGGATCAATAAATATGAATAGACTTCCTCACTCCCCCAAAAGATATTATATATAGATTAAAAATATTGTGAGTACATAAATTGTTAATTGTTAATAAATAAGACTTTAATATTATTTCATGGGAAAAATAATGATTTGAGCTACCTACGCATTTGGACTGACGCGGTAGGAATTATCGATGTGCCAACTTTTATTACATGGAACTCCTGGTGAGCAGCAAATTGTGGGGGTATTGACTTAGAAGTCAATACCCCCACAATTTGCTGCTCATATAGAAATATATGTATTTGTCTAACCCTTCGAGAATGGTCAAGCGTATTGTATGAAATAATCTTAGCCTAAACTGCCAGACTGCAGGACATTGACTTTATCTCTTATATAAACGACACCTTGATTAGTTCTCTATATATAGTGATCCTTTTTTAGGCTTATACCCAGCAGTGGGATACTGAAGGCTGTGGATGATGATGATGATGATATAGTGATCCTTTAATAGACTTCATGTGGACTAAAATTGCCCACTCAGTCACAATATAAGCTCACATTAGTCATATATACCATGTAAGTATCCAGGTACCTATCATAGTAGTACCTACGATATAAGTATCTACTTCATTAGATTCGCATTTCGCTTGAGGTATAATTCCCTACATGAGGATCATTCCCTAAATAGAAAAGTGTGCAAACTTACTACTCATGGCAAAGGAACAACGTAATTGTGCAAGCAAAAAAGTCACAAAGACCGGACTTATAAAGAAAACCTTGGATAGAAACGGGTTTGTAAACTTCTAGTTTGATATTATCAAACTAACTAAACTTAAAGATGCTTATTTATTTACAAGGTTATTTACGAACGTTAAAAATAAATATAAACAAATGAAAAAATTAAAGCTAAAAATTATGCATCAAAAATTAAAGATGCTGATAAAGAAATGATCTTTTCTTCTTTTGAAAAAAAAAGTCTTTCCACTCAAGGAATTTCTCCTGTATCGTGGGTGAGTTTCACAAACATGAATTATCACATACATAAACAACCAAACTCGGGACAAACATCTGCGGATCAACAAATTTTTGTCCCGTGCGGAAATCGACTTTGTAACCCCAAGCGCAACCAGCATATCAGACGATCCATGACCATAACGCTCCACCAGGAGTGTACGACTTAGAAAAAAAAGAAAAAACCTCTAGCACAGTAACTTGTTGATAGGCCTACCACTACCTGAACAGTATCCATCTCTAGCTATCCTATTAGTAATGCCAGTAATGTCTTACTGCAGTCATCAATCTGTCTAGCAGGCATAGTAATTAGCCGTACCGCTTGCCTTCCTCAGGGACCGATTTCCTCAAAACTGGCTTTGTAGCTGTTACTCTGTTTAATTACGTTGCCACACACTAAGATTTCTCCACTTTATGGCTTTTGCATATGTTTACAACGAACAAGATTAAAATGTCTGCCTCGTTGGTCTAGTGGTAGCTAAGCGCTGCTGAGCACGAGGTCCTGGGCTCGAATCCCGGGTCGGGCAAAATGTTACTGGGTTTTTCCATTAGGTAATTCACAGTAGCAGCACGGAGTCTGGATTTGTGCCCGGTTGATGGCAATAGGCTCGCTCCCTATTACATTGGGACCTAAAACATAACTGGCGAAATGTGGGTGTACTAAATGTGCTTACCCCTTCGGGGAATACAGGCGTGATGTTATGTTGTTATGTTTGTAGATTAAAATGTTTATTGCGTTAAAATCATTCCTTAGGACTAACGCACCTAGTAACAGATATATTATTAGGTTCTTATGATATTTGTTTTCAATTTCTCTAAGCTTTTTCTAGTACCCATTGTAGTACAAAGGCCTTTACAATATTTTTTTCTTTTGAGAAATTTTCCTTTGATAGAATTAAGGCAGTTGAAAGGCGTCTCAGTTTATGACTATCTTTTCTAGTCTTTTACGTTGTCATTATCTGCTATTACCAGTCTCACTGAAAGGCAATGAACATTTATCACATAGAAGAGGAAGAAAATATAGATAACTAGCGTCCATACATGATTTTGGCCTCATATTTTCGTGTAGCGTTTATTCTGCTTTCCGGTCATTATCATCATTGATCCATTTGGTTTAGTAAGGCAGAAGAACTGCTGCAAAAAAAATGATATCCATTTCAACAGTTAGTCTAATAAATATGTTTTGTTTTTAAAAAAAACGTCGCCCCACACTAGGAATTTCTCCTGTATCGTAGGTGCGTTTCACAAACATGAAATATTCACATACACAAACACCCAGACTCGGGACAAACATCTGTGGTTCGCACAAAGTTTTGCCCCGTGCGGGAATCGAACCCGCAACGCTTAGCGCAGCAGTCCAATCGCTTAGCCACTGCGCTAATCAGGTCGTACCTACCATGTATCTCACAACAACTATCCCTACAATCCATTTACATACCTTGTTTCGCAACTCATCTCATTTGCATAGAGTTGTATCAAAAACCATTAACTGATTGAAACTGTGGGTATTAAACGATAGTATTAATTAATTACTTTTCACTAGTCGTTCGTTCCGATGCCGTAAACAACCACAGTAAATAACCAACCCTCTTAGGACTTTATTATTTGATACTATTTTAGAATTCCTTATTATTTATAGCTCGGATATAATTTTGATTGTTGTAAGAATGTTTTAGACTGATTTGGAAGATACAAGCCAAAAACAACAGGAAAATTTGACGACCTGGTTGGCGCAGTGGCTAAGCGATTGGACTGCTGCGCTAAGGGTTGCGGGTTCGATTCCCGCACGAGGCAAAACTTTGTGCAAACCACAGATGTTTGTCCCGAGTCTGGGTGTTTGTGTACGTGAATATTTCATGTTTGTGAAACGCGCCTACCATACAGGAGAAATTCCTAGTGTGGGGCGACGTTTTATAAAAAAAATAGAATTTTAGATTTTTTGTAAGTAATTTAACTTGATGACCTGATTGGCGCCGTGGCTAAGCGATTGGACTGCTGCGCTAAGGGTTACATCGATTTGCAAATATTTGCTCCTAGTCTGGGTGTTTGTGTATGTGATATTTCATGTGAAATTAAACGATGGCCACGATATATGAATTTCTCCTAGGGTACAGGTTTTATTTAAAAAAAATTATGAGCAAAGCTGATAAAATTGGATGTAACATCCGACTGTTGCGAACATGATCAAATTGTCCAAATTTCATTATATTTCAATGCTATTCCCATTAAATAAACGACTTTAAATGGAAACACATTCACTTAAGAGCCATTTCACATTTTTTGACAGTTTTCTGAATTTTCGGACGCGAAATTTACCATCTTAGGTAGTACTAAGGAATTTCTAAATACATGTAGAATGTAGACCAATCTTTCCCATTGTTACAAATAGAATTAGATTTTCAAAATATAACTTGATTGCTGTGTGGTGAGCTATTTCCCGCAACACGTTTTCTGAAAATCCATCGCAGAGCCATTTTCGGGCTTCAAATTCTACCATTTACATCAACAAATTTAAATGGAAAAAATACAGTAGGCATAGGACATATACTTTTGTTGTAACATACGGTGGAAAATTTTCGATTAATAACACTTTTAATTGATAAAAAAATAAAAACTTAAACCGGTTTTCACGGTTTTATATGGTAATTTTATCGCGACTTTTTGGTTTAAATAAAGGTATTTATTACTTTTAAAATTATGCCATAATGAACTATGCTCTCTGGGAAATCTATTAATACAATGTTTTTTAATATTCCTTTATTTAATTAGATATAATACCATTTTCAATATCACTCAAAATCACAATAAATTACAATGCACAAACGTAGAACGATCAGTCGGGCCCGAGCGCCCTTAGAGGCAGGACCTGTGTCACTTTTTTCAAATTTTGAATTACGAAAATTCGTATTAAAAACCCATTTTTATACTACGACCACAACGTTTTCATTTTCTACGAATTATTTTCATCCGGTTTTGTTTATTATAAAATGTTATTAAATTCTTTTAAAATATTTTATTTGATTAATATTCAGCAACCATCCAATCAGATATTATATCTGATGACGTAAGTTTCTGTTCTGTAGCAGCACACTGAATTATAAGTTGCGCGAAAAATGTTGCCAAAAATGTTGTCCCCTCAATGCGCAAAGTAGTCCCAGCCAACGTTCATGCTAACCTGATTTCGGAAATTTTGCACAAACCTCACATCTTATCTACTTTCTACCCCCTGCTCGAGTTCGTCCTTATTTGCAATTATAAGGTCGGTAAGGGAAGGGGTGGCGCCGCTATTTACCTCCGTAACGATTCCACTGCATTCGAAACTGTATTATAATCGATAGGTTCATATTATGCACACCACATCATCATGGGAGATTTCTACACGTCCTTACTCCGCATGCCTCCCAATCCTCCAAACTCCTGCACATAGTCGATTCTGCCAGCCTACTCGTCGTACTGCTTCAAGCCACTCACAGCTGAGCACACTCGGCTCGATTTCATTAATACCCCCAATCCTTCCCTGGTTTCCTCTCATGGCCGACTCGTCACCGCTGGATTCTCTCTACACGACCTTATACTTTTATCGTATATCCTCAAACCTCATAAACCTAAGCTCAAGGTACTGTACAATGTACATGCACAGCTTCGCGCGAATCAATGTAAGCAAACTGAGTTCAGATGCTTCTCTAATCGACTGGAAACCTATGATGGAGGCTCCCGCGGTCGACGAAAAGGTAAGCGGTTTTAACCGGGAAATCATCGAGCTTTATGATATACACGCACCGGTTGTAAAGGTAAAGCTGAAGCGTCCACCTGCGCCATGGATTTTCAATAGTGTAAAGTTGGCCATAAAGAGTAGGGATCGCGCTTTTTGAAAATTCAAGAAAGATCGTGATGAGGACTGGAATCTTTTCAAAGCTGCACGAAATCGGTATAATTAAGTAATATCCAATACCAAACGCCGCCATATTCTAAATTACATTTATTTATGTTCCACTTTTGCCGATCTCTGGAAGTTCCTTGAAACTCTCAGTATTGGCAAATCACCACTATTTGACCGGTTGAATCCCATTGATTTGGACGATCTCAATTCGCATTTCTTCACTAGCCCAACTTTAGACAAAAGACCAAACCTCAGACACTTGCTTACGTCGATGGTCTCCCGCGTCCCAACATGAATCCCTTGCACATATCTCCAGTCACTGAGGGAGAAATCAAAAAGATCATCCTCCATCAAATCCATAGCGTTAGACTGTGATAACGCCTATCGCGGAATGATCGTCACAATAGTTGACCACCTTCTTCCAGCAATCACACACATAATATCGTGCTCCTTGGATACCGGATACTTCCCCTCCTTGTACCGCAAAGCTTCCGTTCACCTTTTACCTAAAATATCGAGCTCTTCTCTACCCAGTCACTTCCGACCAATCTCTATCCTTTCTTTCCTATATAAAGTGCTCGAGGCCAATGTCCATGAGAATATACGAAGAGTCAACCAAAATAACCCCTTGCAGTCCGGTTGCAGGCCAGGCGATTGGCGACATTAAGGCAGGCATAGAAGATACTAAAGTTACAGCCCTAGTTGATTTTTCCAATACCTTCAATATAGTCAATCGCGATATCCTCGTCTACATCCTATCCCATCTCTTGGCGTCTCCTAAAGCGCTGGAATAGATCCCTTACTTTTGGGAACGCCAGTGGTCGGTCCATGTGGAAGAGTCCTCTTCTTCCTGGTGTGAGCTAAAATCTGGCCTTCCACAAAGCGGTATTCTCCGCCCATTGCTGTTTTCTATCTTTATTAACCTTATAATCCAATCACTTCGGTGTGCGTATTCCATATGCCGATAACTTGTAGCCTTACTCTGCTTGATCTTTAAGCTACAATGGACTGGTCCGAGAGATTTGGCATGGCGGCAATTCCGAATAAGTGCCAAGCAATCATACCTGGTAGGTCTAGGAGTTTGCGCAAACTACACGTGGCAATGCTGCCAGTCTTTTGGGCACGTTACCGGTTGACATCGATGGGGATGAATTTTTTTATGCTTTTTAACTTGTTATTTTTGTATATATTGTTTTTATCTTGTATTAGATTTAAGTTGTAAATAGTTATAATAGTTGAGATAATTCATTAATTATTGCTTTATGTATATATATGTATTGTTTTGTTTCATGTATGTATGTAACGTATTATATGTATGTTTAATGTTTATTATTTTGCGTATCGATATACGTCATCATCATCATCATCAGCCGGTAGACGTCCACTGTTAAAAGGCCTCTCCCTTAGAACGCCACAATAAACGACAGCTTGCCAATTGCATCTACCGCTTGGGCCGCTATTCTGACGATATCGTCGGTCCACCTGGTGGGAGACCTGCCAACGCTGTCTTCCGGTTCGTTGTCGCCACTCGAGAACCTTTCTTCCCCAGCGGTTATCGGTCCTTCGAGCGATATGGCATGCCCATTGCCACTTCAACTTGCATATTCTTCGAGCTATGCCGGTGACTCTAGTTCTTTGGCGAATTTCCGTATTCCGGATCCTGTCGCGCAAAGAAACCCCGAGCATAGTTCTTTCCATAGCTCGTTGAGTGACTCTGAGTCTTTCCAAAAGGCCAACCGTTAGCGACCACGTCTCAGAGCCATACGTAATCACATCGCATGCATCGATATGTGCATCTACCTAATATTTGTCTCCATATCGCTCTAAAGTCGACTGGTAATAAATGCCTAAGGTATTAAGCTCGCCTTTGTATATTTATTTTGAAAACTTTAAAATGGAGGAGGATATCAATTCGGATGTTTAAATATATTTTTTATGTATGTTCGGGCATAACTCCGTCATCTATAGACGGATTTGCAAAATTCTTTTTTTGTTGGAAAGTAGTTTATTTCGAAATAGTCCCATTGAAATTTCATGTAGATCTGATGATGATCTTTGGAGATATGGAACTGAACTCCTTATAAAATCATAGCAGAACTGTCGTTACAAGTAATATAGCCTAAGTAATTGTCGCCACAAACTAGAAAGAAAGAGGGGGAGGTGGTGCTTTGTCCCCCCTTCTACCACTTTAATAGTATATATCGTGTGAGATATCGTTTGAGGGAGCATTTTGTAAGGATTTCAAATACTAATCCTCAAAATGTCTACGGCGGATGAATCCTAGGCATCACTAAAAATTGTGAAATAAAAAATATAAAAACCGCCTTAAAAAATAGGAACAAATAAATAATATGATCAAATTACTAATGAATTCAAAATATTTTCATAAATCTCGAATATAGGTATATTGTAATAACGATCAAGATTTTTTTGTCCGTCTCGTTTTTTGCGCTACACTGTTAGCATTATTTTTGTGTGGGTGTGTCACGCACACATGACAATTCTACCGAAATTCGAACGTCAAAATTTTGTGAAATGGCTCTTAACCATAAACAAGTTCTAAAACGTCTTCTATAGAAAATTGAATAGACTCGTAAACCGCCGACAGAATTTAATATAACCGATATTTCATTACGGAATATTTTATGATGTTACCGTCTCGGAGATCATCTGCTGTGCGATGTCAAATGCAGTGGAATTCTTTTTAAGGTACGAGTATTATAATGATTATATACGTAGTTATTGGTTAATTTTAAAGAATTGCACTGTTACCAAAAATATGATTACTTGAATCATTGAAACAAAACTTCGCCCACACTAGGAATTTTGTCTATGTCGTGGGAGCGTTTCACAAACATGAAATATCACAAACACGAACACCCAGACTCGGGACAAACATCGGTGGTTCGCACAAAATTTTATCCCGTGCGGGAATCGAACCCTTAGCGCAGCAGTCCAATCGCTAGCCACTACGCCAAAAAGGTAGTCAATGGTTGACTATGTTATGTACTTAGGCTTCAACATTGGATCATTAAACATTTGTTTGCTTTATAATATTAGCTCATATCAACGGCATACAGAAATATGGCCCATAGTAACAATTATCTAGAGTACATAGCAACTTGTTAATTCCAATGTAATGTTTACCTTATTATGAACGAAAATATGTGTTTCAAGCAATTATACCTTGTGTACTCATTATTTTCTCGCCCCGAGGCGTAGAACGACGGCTATACTGTTATAGCCTACTACACATAATGATGGCTATCAAATAGCCTAATAAAGTGATATTGATAGTAAAATGTTCGGAGAGCCATCGGTAAGGTTATTGCTTGACGGCGATACTTCTGTTAGAAAACAACATAGCATCATTGAATTGGAAAATAACCAAAACATATCCAACATAAAACATACATAACATCACGCCTGTATTCCCCGAAGGGGTAGGCAGAGGTGTACATAATATAGTACACCCTCATTTCGCCGGTTATGTTTTTTTTTTAAGTCCCAATGTAATAGGGGGCGAGCCTATTGCCATCAACCGGACACAAATCCAGACTCCGTGCTGCTATTGAGAATGACCTAATGGAAAAAACCCAGTAACACTTTGCCCGACCCGGGATTCGAACCCAGAACCTCATGCCCAGCAGTTACGCTTAGCAACCACTAGACCAAGAAGATAGAGAGTAGGCTTTCAAATATCAATTAAACGCGTTTAAAGGCATGTCATTGACCTTTATTGCTTTACTGGATATGTAAAAGAAAGATAAAAAGGAATTTTAGATTTAAGCACCAATACCTGTTAGTCCGCAATACTTTTTAATGGAATTAGTAATTGAAGTGCTTTTAAACGAGCGAACTCCCATTTCATTTTTGCGGCTATTGAAGGAACCATACCTTTTATCTTTGTTGTGCCATCGTGTTTAGCACAATTACCTTTTACAAATCAGACTTTATGTAAAAAATACTATTGAATGTTTATACATACATACATAAAGTCACGCCTGTTTCCCTGAGGGGTAGGCAGAGACCACGGATTTCCATTTGCTACGATCCTGGCATACTTCTTTTGCTTCATTATGAATGTTTATACATACTATCTGTTTAGCCTCTTTGCTGCCGGGTGTGTTCCAATAAAATGGATCAATTAAATGAACAAGATTCGACCCGAATGTGATTTTTGACTTGCCTTCCAAACTGCGTTATTATATTGAAATAAAACTTGGTTTACGGATTTTATCGCGGTTTTTTAATTGATTTTTGGTCCCGACGTTTCGAATCCTTTACATCGTTATGATACTCATATCTGCACTAGATCTGCAGTATTATTCTACCATATTACAATAACACTTAAAAGTCCAGTGAGATTCGGGTGTGCAAAAAAAATTTCTTGCTAACTCGGGACACAAAGTCATGATGGATACCTTTTTAGATAATTGAATAAACTGCCAGTAAAACAAACAAAATACTATTTTATTTCTCCTACTACGGTCTACATAAAAATAATGTTTTGAAACCGAATTACATTCTAGTTTATGAGCAATTAAATTATTATTTTACGACGTTTTCACGAAATAGTAAAGAGTGATTTTCTCGAGGTAGGTGCCTAAGCAATTAGATAATATCCTTGCGGTTATACTTCATTTCGCTAAAGAGCCGCAATTAAAAATGCTACTATAATAACATAATATCTAATTGTGCCTCTGTGAGTAGGTAGGTATATAAAATGTTACCTGCACTTACTCTGCGTGCCATATCTGTGTGTGACTGTACACATACAAGAAAATAATTTACGGAGGAACATTTTGGTGATATTATTTCCTAAAGTAAAGTGCTACATCATCCGCAAACGGTATCGGTAAGAGCAAATATATTGTAAGTACAAGCACGTACGGCATGCTTACCTCAACAGAGTCGCTCGGTCTCGCCACTCGGCATTCCTTCGGTGTGTTCTCGCCACCCCACTGGCAGCCAGGACCGCCAGGCCCACGACCAGAATAACTTTAGTACTAGGCTTAGAGCACCACATCAGCTGCACCCCATATGCTGTTATTATCACGCTGCCGACACTGCAATAATAGGTGCTATGACGTCTAACGTAGGTACTTTAAATACCATCCGAATCGTTTACTTCATTTACGTACATAAGCCTCATATTTCAAAATTTATGTTGTTAAACGAATGCTGTCATATAAGTTACTAGATAAGTAGAATTATACCCATTTGAATATAAAATAAGGACTGAAAGTGTTCAAGATTGATTTTATTAACGACATCTTCATTTGATTTTAAAATCTGGTGCTTATAAATAAGGTTTCAATTTACAAAACTCCCATTAAGGTATAAAACCTTACCTCGGTATATACAGAACTCTCTCGGCAATAACAAATCCTACTGTTACGAGTAGATTGCTAGCAGGCACAAACGGTAAAACCATGAGGAGCAGGCCAATAACTGCTGGCGTGTGCTTCTGTACCTACGAACAAGAAATAATACAATTGCATTATTACAAATAACTTAGAAAATCAATAAAAAACCTTGATCCAATTCCGCTATAAAGGAAGAAAGAAATACAAATAAATAGCAAATAGTTAAACCATAGTTGTCATTATACAACTTACCTCTAAATCGGCAATAAAGCGATAACACAGCAGTAACAGCGCCCCAAAGGCAGCACAAGTGAGCAAATTCCTCGGATCCCATCCACTGGTGATGAGGGGGACCGAGCCCATCTGCCAGTCGTGGCTCAGCGTCCAAGGGCACAAGAGCAACCACCAGTTAAACGCCGCCAGATAACAAAAGGTCATCAATCTAAAACAAAATATCCATAGATGAAACTTTTAGAATGTATAATATTTATCTTCATTTATTTTTGTACCCAAAGAGAGTGGGCGCTAAGTACTTAATGATTAATATTTTAAAATAATCATAAGTTATTTTGGTGAAAATTATAATTTAAAATAGACAGAAATCGCAATAAAATATGCACGTAAATGAAATAAATTTCTGTCGAAATTCACAAAATTCCAGAAACCTAGAATTAAACGTAAAGCCTGGAACTGACGGGTTCTCGGAAACTTTAATAGCAATATTGGTTCTTTATCAATAAACGACAAGTTAGGGGTATTGGTGTTAAAATATTTGTAGGTTAAAGTGGTTGTTTTTTGTAAAATGTCGGACTAAAAGTACTTTTCCATTGCCGAATAAACCGATCGTAAAATACAAGGAAGCCCATGTATACTTTCTATGAATTGCAATATGTTTCAACAGTTGGACATATATGTAGATAAGACATTATGACAAGTAACGAAACGTGGGTGTCATTATCCTTTATATGCCATACGAAACGGATATCACCAAATCACATTTGTTGGTCAGCATCAAGTATTTAAAAAATAAATTATTATACAAAGCCTTGAATTTAGTTCTTTTTACTTAATTGGTAGCAGTAAAACACTATTTAATCTAATTTTATGTTAATAATTCAGTCACACAAAATAAACACCGAAGGCCTAGTTTATCGAAATGTATGTAGATGATTTAATAATAGGTGCTAATACTTTACCTGACGAAGAAGCTTGGATGGAAAGCTGCTGGATTGTCTTGTGGTGAGAATGATGGCCAGGTCCCTTGTAATAACGCTAGCCTTAAACAGACTAGCAACGCCAAGGATACCACCACTTTGATCGCCCTAATTGACAACCCAGTGCATTTTTTCTCGATTTTTAATGAACATATTGACCTGAAATTATACTTCTATAATTAAAGTGAAATCTAATTTTAATCTAAAGATTTGATAAAATGGTTTAAGGGCAAAATTATTAACCTGTCTTTTAATCTCTTTTAATACAGTTTTTATTACTTTATTAAAACGTAGTTGTTAAAATAGCTGTAACACCTACTACTCCAAGTAATTTATACGCCTCACAACAAAATAAAAACAAGTAAGATAAATAATGCAATACAATCACTAAACAATTTTGGTACAAACCAAAGTCACGGAATATGTCAGAAGCAAACAAAAGTACCATTTGTAAGCATCATTAAAACACACTAACGCCTTGTCTTTCATGATAATGTTTGTTTTTATTATACCTGCACCTAGTTACCGAGGAAAAACCGAGCGCGCACTTTTGCAAATGAGAAGCAAATAAAAGCTACAAGTGTCCAAAGTGTAGTCTGTAAACTACAAGTAGAAGGTCGCAAGTTCATTATAGACCTTGTTAGGCCATTGTGCGGGACCCAGTTTTTATGGATGCATCGTTAGTACAAAGAATATTGCATGGATGGTGATCCAATTAGTGATAAAGATATCTGCATTAGAAATTGTGGGTATAGTATAACTACTGAAAAGGCAAATATGGTTTTTGTTTTAGCTATAGGTGTTTATTTGTTGAATTATATACGATTAAACTAACAACGAATAGATTCTAAACTAACAAACCAAAAACATGCATAAAACGCGATACATTTTCAATAAGTATCATCCAGATAAAAGAGATTTTCCAAAACATAAACTCAGCCCATCAAAGTAAAGAATTTCATAAAAGATTAAAATCTATTACAATACCTTTTAACAAACGGCCAACATCTATAAAAGTCGAAGGCTAGATTGAGTATAAATATCATGATGCCGGTCTCTTTGGCCAGCATACTCAGAGCTCCAAGCACCACACTGAGCCATACGCACTTCTTGCTGCTTGTAGGCCTAAAAATAATGGACGGTATTTTATATGGTATATTTATTAGGATAGGGCTTTGAAGGGAGCGTAGCGGAAATGAGGTGGCTGATTATATTTTCTCTTATGTTTCAATTTGGATGCTGATCGAGGATTCAGTGGAAGCGAAGTGTATCGTACTTTTGTTGTCCTGCAAACTGTTTGGGTAAAAAAAATTAAGAATATCTGACTTTACATTGTAATAAGATATCATCAGATATATCTTTTACAAAATTATTTATAGCCCTTATATAAACATAACATCACACCTGTATTCCTGGAAGGGGTAAGCAGAGGTGCACATATAGTAAACCCACATTTCGCATGTTATGTTTTTTTGGTCCCAATGTAATAGGGGGTGAGCCTATTGCCATCAACCGGGCAAAAATCCAGACTCCGTGCCACTACTGAGAATGACTTAAGGGAAAAATCTAGTAACACTGCCTGACCCGGTATTCGAACCCTGGACCTCGTGTTCAGCATTCGCGCTTAGCAACTTCTAGACCAACAAGGCAGTCATCGTAGTCATTTGCCTTAGTAGGTAGGTTTCAGACAAGCCCTGTCAATCGCTAGCTCGAAAGGCTCAATTTATATCTTGTATCGTCTGTTTTCCTTACTATTATCAAGGGAATAAACGAATGTTTCTTATTGAGAAAAAACTTAAGAGGCTTTACTCGTCACGAACGACACGATACATTCGAATGAAATACCTAAGAATTTTTGTCAAATAAATCCATGAAAGCAAACATATTACTTACCTATCGGTTACAGATTGTTTATTTAAAGCACTATATAAGTAAGACATCTTCGTATCTATTGCGAGCTCATTACTTAAATTCACCTATGTAACTATGTAGGTATATATATTTTGAAATTTTGTACCTACCTTACAAAGTTGTCATCTCATGTTAAATGTAATTTTTACCCAAAATTAGTCAAGTGTTTACATAATATTGATGTAATACTCTTGGAAACTCACCTATGATATACTAGTAGTGATGATAGAAAAAATATACAAGCTAATACGTCGGCTCTGCCCACTACTCCAGCTACCTGCCGACAATAGAACACATGTTTACTTAAATACCATTTAGCCGTTTTGCTCCACACTTCATCTTCATCAGCCGGAAGACGTCTACTGTTGAACAAAATCTTCCCTCTTAGAACGCCACAATTAACAACGACTTGCTAAACACTAACCAGTTGTTAATTTTAATTAACTTTATATTCTTTTAGTTACAACTAAACCCATAATTCTAGACTAATAGTTAATTTAATTAATCATAAAATTAACAGATGTAAAGCAACGCCGTCTACAAGTGGATGCGCTGTATGATCATTTACATATTGCTGTAATTTTTAAAAGCATTGCTATGTCCAAGAAAAAAAAAATGGGCTTTAATTTTATGAAAATGAAAACGCGCAGTAGCATATCAATTTAAACCTAATGTAAAAATAAAATTACCAGAAAACTTAAAGAGGTAGGTATACTTAACAGAAGAAGTAGAAGTCCTGGTCGTCTGACAGCGAGACATGCTGATGGCGTTGTAGCCATAGTGTAGATGAGACTGGCACAAAGGCGAGGAACCTGGCTCATAAGGATAGCCAATACTCAGCATTGGCTGAATTTGCTGCGGGTGATGATATCAAATATCTCAGTAACACTCACCGCTTCAGTATGTACAGGGTGAACAGCGAACAGCAACGCCGCTAGTGCTGCGAACGGTCGCTGCAACCGTGCTATCGTAACACAAGCTCGCGCAACAAGCGCGCAACATGCAGCGTGTAGCGCAACGTTACACGCGTGCCACCACCAAGGCCTTAGACCCGATAGTGCGTGGTTTAACCTGCAACAATGAAACAAGACTAATTAGTCTCAGTTTTGATTGGTCCTTCGTATTGGCATGAGATAAATTTGACATATAAGCAGGTGTTGTCATGGAGTACAAATTTGCCAGTCAATAAGCATGGTAGAGGTTAACCACACTGTTTGCTGGATATACTTAGGCATCGTCACTCGTGGAGGCATTACTACATAATGCAAAACACATAAACGCTTGTATTCCCCGAAAGCGTAGGCAGTACATCCACATTTTGCCAGTTATGTTATAGGTCCCAATGTCATAGGTGGCAAACCTATTGTCATGAATCAAGCACAAATCCAAAATTTTACGCCTATCTCAAAGTGGTGGGCCGACGAGTCCTCATTATAACTAGTGTGTATCGATATTTAGCTCATACGCCGTACGTTAGGCGAGCCAATTGCCATTCATCGAGTCAGAACTACACACAGCGTTTAGAATCAGAGCTGTTTAGAGTTCTATTCAATAATTAAGTGCACGGGCCCCTCGGAGCTTAGTTTTATGATTAATAGACCTTGTTTGTTTGTTCTAAAAGCCACGGATATTCTCAACTCGTTAATTTAACTTTAAACTTCGCCTTGCTTACTTAGTTGACGAAAGCTTTCGATTCAATTGTTAGGCTGTGATAAAGGACGAACAAAAAATTGTAGAAGCATTTTAGGTTTAATTTAGCGAAATTTATTAAGTTTGATTGAGTTGTTTGAATTTGTTTTTGTTCGTTATGTTTGGGTTTTGAGGTAGATTTGGTTGAGTTATTAGTATTAAGTAACTAGTTTTTGCTTTTGATTGATGGCTCAGGAGCTGTATTTTTTGGGATTTAATGTAAATTACATATTTTTTTCTGACAACACGAATATTTATTGTAATAATTTATGTCCACGCTTTGCTCTTTTGAAAGACCAAACCAACAAATTCTCTTTCATTACGAAAATACTTTTTTTTTTAAATGATCGATAATTTTTTGTAGTTTCTTAACAATACGGTTAACCATGTCTGATACCTATGTCCTAAATGTGGCAATATAAAACAACTCTTGTGAGTAATCCTAAATTTCAACAATCACCATTAAGTACCTTATCTGGTTTTAACGTCCGTCAATACACTGCGATCATTTCATTTTATCCCCGGATCAGCGTCAAAACACACACGTTCACCAAAATATCCATTTTCGCATTTCAGCGATCCTTTTCATCTAGCAATATGCCAGCACAAATTCCGTATACAAACTGCCTACACCAAAGCCAATCTTAGAAAAATACAAACTCATCCAATTTTCTAGAAGAAAAACCGACCATTTTTATTTCCAATGATTTTGGATACAGATATGAAACTGGTACGTCTACAGGGATTTATCAGAAAGGAAAAGCTCGATGGTAGCCATACACATGATAGCAATATTATTTTTATTGCCATCACAAAACGATACAATCAACTTTTACTGTTCTAGATTATAGTGTAATCGTAATGTGGCCGAATTACGTAACGCAACCGTTGACATAAAGATTGCTATCGGACCCGTAAATATTTTTTATTGTTTCTATATAGTTAATCCTTGTTTGTGCTTTACGAAGCTGGCGTATTTCATTGCGTTATAAACGCTGAGTAATTAGTCGTTTTTGCTAGAGGTTGCAAGTTCAATAAAAAGTGTGTATGTTATTATGACATGACAATGTGTGATTAATAGATAGTTTTGTCTTTGATATATTACCTTAGCAAATGGCATTGTATGACTGTAAAAAGTACCTATAATTATTGACAAAAAATAAACGTGTCGGTCGAGGTGTCACTGAAATATTCAGTAGTAAACATTAGTAGGTATTTTACAACAATATTTCACATGCAAAACCAACTTGGACGCCTTACAAAGATTTGCAGAGACACGTCATGTCGGTCTCTTTTGTTTTTAACCCTTAGCGCATCATTCAATTGGTCAAGTCAATTGGTCAATGCACCAATCAGATCGTCAAACTTTTCTACATGATTTACACGCAGGTTTCTTCACCAAATATCCTGATTTGACATACCAGTCCCACTGGCTGGTACATTACATTTATACTTCTCTACCTCTCCATACATAATTAACTCTGCCTTCCACCGTAGAGCTTGGCTTTATATTCACAATGTTCTTACTTATGCACGTCCATAATTCCCCGTAAGTAAACTACGTGGCGGGACCTTTTTCCCTACTATTTACTCGGAGACGTGCGGGCTTGTACGAGCAGGGAAAATATACCTTTTTTGTTACATTGACACCTGTATGGCCGATAAATGGGTTATGTTTTAGCGTAGCGGCTTTTGTGTTTTTTCTTTTGTAGAGGCTAAAAGATACAGACCTTGGCGAATATATTCTGACCACTTTTTTTTGCTTAGTTCATAAACTATTATTCTTATTATACTTCTTTGTTTATTCTTTCTTCTTCTTATTTTTTTTCACAGGTGCCCGCAACTCTGACGTTAGTGCCAAATTGTATACTAATGCAAAATTCTGTAGTCGTATCATAATAATATTATCCAAATCAACAAAAATGTTTTATCTTCTAATTCTCATTATCATTACTAAATATCAAATTTAAATAAATATGTATGTAATGTAATGTTATCGCTTGCATATAATTAGTCCGAAATGTGTTAATTTAGCTAACCGCGATCTGTTAATTTCGCCTAATTAGAGAGCTGTTGACGGATACTCTGTTTATTATAGTCAGTTCATTACATAATATAACAACAAGTTAATAAACGCGTTTATGTAATTAAAAATCTCATTATATTGACTGATTTGTATGCTTAAGGTATCAGGTTCAAACTCAAAGCAATCAATATTGTAGGTGCTAAAATTTCTGGTCATTCTGAACATTAAATCAAGTCAATCAAGTGGTATTTGTAACTTTAATTATAATTATCTGCCATATTATAGGAGAAATCGCGGTAAGTTAGATAATTCACTGACGAATTAAATTTAGTCCATCTCCTATTACAAAATATAAACATACCACTAATGTTAATGTAGACAAGTTAAATTTTAATTATGTCAGCAATCACAAACATATTTGTGATTGTATACGTTTTGTCTCTTACTTCTATTTTTTTCCCTCAATAATATGTGGACAATGTTGTGGGTTACATGTTTGTAATATCAATTTAAGAACTTATTGTATAGATTTAAACGTGTAACTGTTTTTGTCCCTTACAAATAAAATAAAATAAAATGTCACCTTGTTAAAAGTAACACGATGCCATAAATTATCGTTAATACAATTAATATAACATTAACCAAGTTTATCGCTGGTAAATATCACTACGAGTCGAGAGCAGCGCCGTTGTCAAATATCAAATATTTACCGTGTTTTAATTAATTTACCCGTCAATTCAATTACCCTTAAACTCCACTGATTTTCCAATAAAATTCTGTTATGATGACAAGCATATATTATACAAAGTTGCACTTTTTAAATGGATAATTTGTATATACTTGACTTTTTTACTATAATAACTTTCGTGAGTGTTATCCATATTATTTACTGTATATTCCGGTTATACTCACGGGTGTATTCGGGAATGCCCGACTAGTTTCGAACTCGAACGGAGCCCTTATTCATGAGCTGGTTACTGGAGCCGAACGTTCCGCTTGCGACTCTGCCGCGTAACTAGCTCGTAGCGTTTAATGTCAAACTTTACGTAAAAGATGTACTAGACATCCCCTTAATAAAAAAATACAATATTAAATCACGGATTAAAAATAAGACCTGTCACAGTAGTAAATATGTCTAAGAATAGAGATATCAATGGACTTAAGAAGGGTGTAAGTTCAAACAGGTATTATGATCTAAATTGATACAGGAATATATATAGCATGGGCAACATGTAAAAGTCATAGGTATTATGATCGTTTATTAATAAAAGGGCAGTTTAACTAGGCCACAACATTATACCACACATATTTCAGAGTCAAAAAGCATATTTTCAAAAGAAGCTTATTTCAGGGTCCTATAAGAGTCTTTAGTCTTAAGTCAAGCAATAAAACTTTTTAAAAGGCTGGCTAATAGTTTTTAAGACTTCGTTTTTTATTTTACTTTCCCCAGCTTTTCTAGTCTGGTTCGCTTTGAGAAACTTGAAGTTTGAGGGGAGACAGAACAATGTTTAAGTAATAAATACAATTATAATTGCGGTCAACCTGGTCGGCCATTACATAAAAGTAGAACACGACGCTTTTATTCTACGATAATTGTTAAATAATGATTTATTCCTGTGAGTACATTTTTAGAATAGAATAGAATAAATTTATTTGTAAAGAATTCAAGTAAAATATAATAAGATGTTAAAAATTCGAGAGTCCTTGTACATTCTACCTTTCGCATGCTTACTACCCTTACGTTGACAATATTGTAATATAATTGTAATTGCTATCGACTCTAAAAGAAGGAGATTATGATTTATTGTCTAGCCTAGATTGTGAATACGAGCAAATAGCACATCATATCCTGTGGGAGTGTGGTCTATGGCAGAATGAACGTAGCCTAGATTGTTTCCCACTGCCGGGCAAAGGCCCCTGACTTTCCAAGATTGACATTGATACTTCAAACTTGACTTAACACAATCCGAGTACAAGACCTAATTGGACAAATGTCTTCTTCCAAGAATCTCGGTCCATGATATTCGAACCATCAATATTCCAGGCGGCTCCTCTCAAACCATACATTTATACCCCGCACATCATTTCCGTTCAAATTGTAACGTTCTGTGCCGCTAAATGTTTTATAATGACGCAGCCATTTAAACCGTATTGTTTATACCTCTTTGTGGCAGACATTTTGTACATCGGTCGTCGGTATGGTAATGTCAATGGTGTTGAATACCCCGCTATTTGGACATGCTGTTGTCTGTAAAAGCTTTAATTGCGTTTTCGTTTGGTATTGTATTTTATACATCGGTTTTTGGGTATTGATTTTGGTTGGTAATAAAAGGAAATGCTGGTTCCAGTTTTAGCGCCTATTAATTTTGTGTGTAAAGTGTGTTTAGTGACTTCGTATTGTTGTTTCAAATGCGTGTGATTTTGTGTAATTAAATTTATCAAAAGCTTACGAAGTACGTAATAATTTGATGTATTATATTGTAACGAATCATAATTTTGTCATGCGGTAATCAACTGGGTTTTAACATAATATTATTATTTGCTATTTTGTTTGCTGGTTTTGTTCTAAGACATTAGTTAATTATGATACATGCGGTTAGATAGGGTTGTGTTTTTATATAAATTGTCTTTTTGATAAATTCTCTTTGTTAAAGTAGCGTAGACAATCATGTAGTTTTATTTATTTCAAGAACCTGTTTCAAAATATCAGTTGGACAGCTTTTAGTTACTTGAGAATATGTTGCAATAATCGAGCTTAACAAACATACTACCACGAACTCTTAAAGCAGGACCATTTCCGTTGTGAAAGCGAGATGCCACACTACACAGCACGTAATACGAGGGTCAAACTGAAAGTTCTTAGAAAATCAAAAACTGATTACATTAGCCAGTTATTAGTTTTATTATATCTTTTCAAAATATTGTCCATTCACGTCAATACACCGCTGCATGCGATGGAACCACTGGGAAAAGCACTTTGCCCACTCGTCTTTAGGGTTCTCTTCAATGGCATCGCGATACGCAGCCACCGCTTCTTCAGCATTCATAAACCGCTTTCCTTTAAGTTTTTCTTTAATTTTTGGAAATAAATAAAAATCACAAGGGGCGAGGTCGGGGCTATACGGCGGGTGACCCAGTAATTCAACGTTTGATGTCGCCAAATAGTCGATCGTTCGCTTAGCGGTGTGCGACGAGGCGTTGTCGTGGTGAAGGAGGATCCTACTGCGAGGTCGTTTCTCTCGAACTTTTTCCAAGACAAGTGGCAAACAATTGGTAGTGTACCATTCTGCAGAAACTGTT
This sequence comes from Abrostola triplasia, assembly GCA_946251915.1. Classification (NCBI taxonomy): domain Eukaryota; kingdom Metazoa; phylum Arthropoda; class Insecta; order Lepidoptera; family Noctuidae; genus Abrostola; species Abrostola triplasia. The sequence continues at coordinate 12,846,312 of OX276426.1, forward strand.
TTTTGATCCTCTAACACAATTGTTGCGAAATGACCTATCCTTCCAAAGAACGAGGCCACCATTTTTTTTCCCGCACTTCGATCTCTCTTCACTTTAGTTGGCAACCTCTCGAAAGGAAACACCCACTGAGCAGATTGTCTTTTGGTTTCAGGATCATAACAGTAAATCCAGCTTTCGTCACCTGTTAGTATGTCGAACACAGCATTTGAGTCACCTCCGTTAAATCTTTCAATCATTTTACGGCACCAATCCACACGATGGAGTTTTTGAGCCTCAGTCAAATTATGAGGTATCCACCGGGCGCAAAGCTTCCTGACTGCTAAATGTTCGTGGAGGATTTTGTGCACTTGACTCATACCGATGCCTAAGCTTGTCCGAATCTGCTGATAGGTCACTCTTTTGTCAGTCTCTATCATACGCCGCACAACACAGATGTTATCTTCAGTCGTCGCCGTAGAAGGCCGTCCCTCACTTAAATCATCAGTAAGATTAGTGCGACCACGTTTAAACTCATTAAACCAGTTGTAAACTGTCGCACGAGATGGGGCTTCATCGTGAAAGGTCAATCGTAGTCTATCATAACTTTCTTGTTGACTTAAATGACATCGAAAGTCATAAAAAATCATTGCACGAAAATTTTCTCGTGTTAAATTCATGTTGACGTGACACAGACAATTTTCAATTTGCCGCCAAATCGTAAAACAAATGACAAATTAATGAAATATATACTCAGTAATATTGGCAAAGAGTTCTATTTTCAAATTTTAGAATTATTTTTTTATTATATTGTTTATAAGTGGCCAGTTCTAAGAACTTTCAGTTTGACCCTCGTAGCGTCCCGCTTTCACTACAGAACATGATACCGGCAATTAATTCTATGTAAAAAGGGAAGCCGAGTGACGTCATACAAAAACAACTGTATTACACCACGTCGTCGTGAATTGTGGACGTTCTGTTACGCAGGGAATATTTTATAGGAATCTAAACATAGAAGCGTATGTATAGTCCATTAGTATGGATATGTCGTTTCCATAAGGTATTTACCTAAATATTGACAATTGAATTATTTGACCTCCAAAGGAAGCACGGTATGAAGATTAAAGTATCAAAACTTCCAGATCAAGATTGCTCTCTCGCTGTTGAGTGAGAAACAGAGAGAGAGCAATCTTGATCATAGTGACAATTTTTTTCAATAGTAGATAAGTTATCGCCAGCCTATCATTTTTGGGTACCTATTCACTGCATGTTTTTTTTAATGATTCATAAATTTTCCCCGAATACATACCTATGATTATTGTGAGTATTATTTAATGTACAGACATTAAATATCAAACAAGATAAGAAAATAAACCAAGAGACATACAAACATCTAAACTCCCGCATACCAATGACACTAGAACCTTTATCACTACACGGTCCCATTACTAAACAAAACAAACGCGCAGAACACTAAAAAGTAATGTGAATCGAGAATCACGTATCAAAAAAGGTACACCTCCCGTCGGTGTAAGAGACCCGCGCGGATGATACCGGGACCTATTAAAAAGCAATCAAGGGTCGCATCGCTGACCTAACCCCGTATTTACTTGGTCCAATCTAAAATAGATAGACCCCTACCATATTACCTGTAGTTTTAGCTCCCAGGAATATTGGTTTAGGTTCTTTTGTTAGGCCTCCGGAATTGAATTTGAGCATGTAAACATATTTTTTAACTTCTTGTTATTTCCCTTGTAAAATTGCGCTTGTGAATATTTTAATGGAAAATTAATAAGTGTAGACTTTAGCACGCTGGTGCTTACATTTCAAAGTTTTTTTTTTGATATCTGATAGAAAATGCCGGCCGTATAATAGACAATAATGAAGTGTGAAATAGTTTTAAGAAACGACTACGAAATTATATACGACTATTTTATGTGGCATCATGACTAGCCTACCAAGTGAAGAAATAGCATCCCTCGGTGATAGTGAATAAATAAATGATAGTATTTCAGCAAATAGGTTTTAAAACAACACTTTTTACCGAGTCACTTTTAGCTATATAATAATAATAATAACAGCCTACAACTGTCTTACTGTAGTGCAAAGGCCTCTTCTCGTATAGAGAAGGATTGAGCATTGATTACCACGCTAGCTCACTGCGGGTTGGTGATCTAGTGAGGCTAAGCTAAGCTAGTCAGAGGTGTCTTAGAATATCTAAGAAAGTACTAACGATACTAAAAAAGAAACACTAATACTTGCCTGGGTTTGCACCTTGTGCATACAAATACAGCATTAACCACTCGGCTACCACGACATTGAGCTATGCTTAAAATAATTAATACAAACATTCTTTACATAGTTCTATGAAGTCGCTGATACGTTGACATTCTCTCCCTTTCACCACATAACTAACTGTTTTAATACAAAGTAACGTCCAGTTCACACATAAAACTGCGCTCAAAATTCCCAGTTTGCACCCACCGCTGTAATTTTGGTGCAACGCAGTATGAGATTCGTAATTTTTGAACGAACTAACTTAATTGCTTGGCGCAATGAAAGAGTTGGCTCGCACGTGGTGTCAGCGAATGGGAAATATTAATACCTTGGCTTTCACGCAAGACTTCGGTCTATTAAAGTTTTAAACGATATGGTCGGTGTGGTGACGTTGGAGTGAGACAATTAACCGTGGTTGAGTTAAGATTGTGGTTGGGAATCTGTTTGTTTTTCTTGGTGAAATGATTTTAGTTTTAGCATGGAGTTCAGACAAAATATTTTATAGGTACATCGGAAGATTTTATATACCTACCTCTATCTATACTTAGCTCTGATTAACAGATTGTGAGGGATAAGGGTCGTCTTATTAAATGCATGTTTTAAAACTAAAAAACTATTTTAGATCTCTATATTTTTATCTGAAAGAGACTTTATGCGCCAGCGAGGTATAAAAAGTCCATAAGATTGTGCATCTCATTTTTTAATAGGTATATTTTGTTATTCTCGAAGGTTAATTTCCTAGTCTAGTGCACCCATTATTTTGAAAACAAAACAAAGCAGTTGTCTTGACAATAATGTCTTCAAAGGGAATTATAAACAACTTGTCACAAAGATAAGTAAGAATAAGAAATTAATATAAGAATGCAACGTTGAACATTCTTTGCGCAACAAATAAGGCTTGCCAGTAATGCGATTATGGCATCCTCTTACAAAAATAAACTTAATCTACTTATCCCTCTCTCTAGAATAAACTTTTTAAGATTTTTGCAGCGTCCTGTAATGAATAGAGCTTACACATCGATTTAATTTTCTTATTAAATTATTTTTTATTAATATTAACTAAGTTTTTGACTGGTTGTTGATGTGGTTGTCGCTAAGAACTGCCTAGGATTGCCTTGTTGGTCTAGTGGTCGCTACGCATGAGTGCTAGGCACGAGGTCCTGGCTTCGAATCCCGGATTGGGCAAAGTGTTATAGATTTTGCTGTTAGGTAATCCTCAGTAGCAGCATAGAACCTATATTCGTGCCTGGTTTAATATCTAAATACTCGGCCTGAGAGACTAAGTATCAAATTTTAAATCTCTTAATTCTACAGTGTAGAAAAAAATCTACAGATACTTATATTTTTATATTTTTGTATTATAAAGCTGAATAATTTGTTTGTTTGCTTGAACGCGCTAATCTCAGGAACTACTGGTCCGATTTGAAAAAATATTTTAGGGTTAGATAGTCCATTTACCGAGAAATTATATAGGCAAATTCTGTAGTCAAACATTTAAAATCCACGTGGACGAAGTCACGGGCGTAAGCTAGTTAAATTATAAAAATGTAGTACTTAGTTTTGTAGGCCAATGTAACATACTTCGATATATATTTACCCGACTGCGCCAGAAGGAGGGTTATGTTTTTTAAAGATATATATTCTACATTCACATAAATCAAGTATTTTAAAAGGTTTCATTAAAAATACGTTAGCTGTGTCCATTGATGGATATGACTTTTTAATATAACTCTACTAATTCGTTAAATATTGATTTTATATGACATGCTATGGGTTTGAAACTTTGTTTGTCATTACTGTGACGTGAACCCATAGGTCATTTCAGGTCAAATAAAGGAAGGTAGAGACGTACCAAGCGGTCACAATATCATCAGAGTTGCGGGCAACCGGTGGATGCAATTGGCAAGCTGTCGTTCATTGTGGCGTTCTAAGGGGGAGGCCTTTGTTCAACAGTGGACGTTTTACGGCTGATGATGATGATGATGAAGCCGGTAAAATGGAATGCTTAACTTAAGGAATAGTGGCGTTTGCTCCATCAGCAAAAGCATAATTCTTAGGTATTAATCACGGTGGCCTAAGAAGCAGAAGAACTTGAAATTTCAACGTCTGTGTGTTTGTGTAAGTGTAATTATAGATTTTTGCCGGTTCTTCTCCATGGATACATCGGTACCACGCCACTAAATTTGACGACCTGATAGTATACCCTTTTTCATAGTCTTATGAAACCAAAACCTTATAACCATCACAAAAGCCAATTAACAAACAATTCAAAACTAAACTGCGTTTCCCATCCCTACGGTTATTTATTTAACAAATTCCTAGTGTAGGACGACGTTTTCTAAAAAACAATAAAAATAACTTATCTCCTGATCAATTTTATTTTCAAAAAACGTCGCCCCACACTATGAACTTCTCTTGCATTGTCGATGCGTTTCACAGACATGAAATATCACATACACAAACACCCAGACTTGTGAAAAACATCTACCGATTAAAAAAAAAAATCTGTGCCGAAATCGAACCCGTAACCATAGCAGTCAAGTCTCTTAGCCACTGCGCCAATCAGGTTGATTGCCTTACATGCTGTAATACTCCATGCATCTGTTCCTATAGCATATTTTCGACACTGGGTATATAGTTCGATGTAAAAAAAAGGCCAACTGCAATATATTTGATCAATATTTCAATAACTAGTATTTTCATTTAATTGGGCGACTTAAAAGTGTCTCAATGTATGACAAGATACAGCCAAATAAGGCTTAGGTACTCTAGACAATCAGTCTTCTAAACCTGGCTATCATTCGCCATGGCATAAGCTTTTCTTTGTCAACACAATAACCGAAGGTTTAATGTAAGAAGCTGACAATCGCATTCATCAGTGCTGGTTAAATATTGCCCGCGCAATAAACGCCCGCCACTTGAAGTCAAGCATCGATAGCGTGGCGATAGATTGGAACTTGAGAACGGTGGGAAGCCGGATTTCACGAGATTTGCAATATTTAACAAAAGAGGTTTTGTAGAGTACGTAGTTTAAATTTCTTGCTTGCTTTTTATTGATTTTTTTAATGTTGCCCTGCACTAGGAATTTATCCTGGGTGCGTTTTGAGAAACAATAATAATCACATACACAAAGAGACTGGCAACAAACATTTGCGGATCGCACAAACTTTTGTTCCGTGTGAGAATCGAACCCGCAACCTTTAGCGCAGCAGTCTAATTGTTTAGCCACTGCGCTAATCAGTTCTCTATACCTCTTCTTATTATTTATGATCGAAGAGGCTAGGTATGCGGAACCTACAGACTTCAGTCAATGTCGTGCATGAACTAGAGACTAGTTGAATGTTCGATGACGTCACGAATTGCACTAATGCGCCCATAAACTACAATTATTGTTTGAGGGTGCAAGTTTGTATTACTTTGAAGTTCAGCGTTTAGCCAGCCAATACAATAATAGACCCTATTTCAATATTCAATTACATCGTTGACTGACTATATATATAGGTATATATTTATATGATAGACTGTCTCGTTGGTTTAGTGGTCGCTGAGCGTGACTAAGCATGAAGTCTCAGGGTCAAATCCCGGGTCTGCCAAAATGTTACTCGGTTTTCCATTAGGTAACACTCAGTAGCAGAACGGAGTCTTAATTTGTGCCCGGTTGATGGCAATAGGCACGCCCCTCATCACAATAGGCCTGTACTATAACTGGTGAAATGTAGGTGTACTATATGTCCACCTTTGCGTATCCCTTTGGGGAAAAGAGACGTGATATTATGTTATGTTCCGATAACATTGCAATTGCCAATGATATGTCAAAAAGTATAGATACGTCATAAGCTAACAAAATACACGAGAAAAGTGTTCCGAACTGCACTAGTCGTATGTCAAATCGGACAACAATTGTTAATTGTTGCTACCCAAGACTACAATTGTCCTCTATTCGAGTATTCAAACCGCGATAATAACATATCTGTACTTTATTGAAATATCATTGTCAATTGCACACACTTACGTACAATAGACTAGATTTAAGTGGTACCACTTAAATGGTATTGTTTCAAAATCTAGCATTTACCCTGCCCCATAATTATAAGGCTACTCAATAGTCGATGAAGTCACAATTGCTATCCACCATGACAATTATTCTGTGAGGGTGCAAATGGTAAACACTACTTACGGCCCCGTACAGTTCTTGTACAAACTCTATAATTATTTCAACGACCTGATTGGCAGGTAAGTCATTGGATTGCTTCCTTATGGTTGCAGGTTTGATTTCCGCACGGGACAAAAATTTGCGCAATCCGCAGATGTTTGTCCCTAGTCTCAGTGTTTGTGTATGGAATGTTACACGTATGTGAAACGCACCCACGATAAGTGATAATGATATATGACTTTATTTATACAAATTGGTTTTACAAAAAACACTTTTACACGTCATTTTTTAAAACTAGATGGCATCGGTATTTCCTAACTGACTACCTCTGAGAATAAATACCGAAACAAACTCAGGGGTCAAGGTCTCTTTTAAAGTCCAGGAGATGGCGGAGAGGAGCCCAGGCGACGTTATTTTTAAAACGACTGAATTATAGGGCCTGGTAGTTCGATGACGTCATAACTGCACAGGTTTCAATACACTGTTAGGGCGTAAGTCAAAGATAATTGTATATCTAGCGGTCCCTCGATATTGTCGACACTATTATTGGTTGTAACAAATAATTATACAGGTAAGGCACACAGGAGTCTTATATTACCTGTAATTATTCTCTACAAACAAGAGCCTGTTAAACGTGTATTGGATACTTACCATTTTAGTAATATACAACAGATATTGTAGCTACTTTTATTGTCTGTGATATTATGAGAAAGAACTAGTGTAATTAGTGAGTGCCACACGCTAAACACCTGGTGGTATGACCGTTGGACTGCCAAGTCAAAGGTCGCAAGTTCAAACCCCGGAACGCACCAATGTCTTTTTGAATTCATGTGCGTATGTAATTAGTTATTAGTTGCTAAAAACGGTAAAGGAAAACTTCGGGAGGAAACCGGCACACCTAAGAGATTTTTCAAAGATGTGTAAAGCCATGTCAGAGGACTACAGGTGGTTTAAACTCTGACACCAGGTTGTTTACTACCATACGATAAGACGAAGAAGAAGAACAATGGAATGAAAAAATTAATATAGTCCAATTAACAGTACCCACATAACTTGTGATTAAACATAATTTATAAAGATTTTAAGTCTAGTACTAGTAAAAATGATACTTGATTGATACTATCTTGAAGATAACACTATAGTTTAGTATATTTTAACTTTGTACTGGTCTTTTGGGGCCATAGCTCTACAATAAAATAAAGTTAAGATGCTACAAAACTCTCCGTAGCGTAGTATTTTCGTAGCGTGTAGCTGTAACCCGCTACGACTCGTAGCACGTAGCGTCCTCTATTATTTTTTTATGTATTAACTGTTTTACCGTGGAACTACCATGACAGAATAGATATCTTGATATTTCGTCTGTATTTAACGATTATGGTTGCTTCGGACAGTGAACTCTGCCTACCTCCTCGGGAAATACAGGCATATGTTATGTTTATGGCACCACATAACTAGCGAAATCAGAGTACAAACGTAAGTGATAGATATAATATTTGTAGCGAGATGTTTAAGTAAAAAAAAACATTTATTGTACTTTCTTAGTCGAAGACTTTATCCAAATCTCAAACAGAGTTCAACGAACTTCGGGAATACTTTGTTACTCTATTTCCCCCTACCATTCCCCCTTTTACGTCATTGCCATAACTTCAGTGTTTCGCAAGAGCCAACAGATAGCGGACAGCGGTCATGTTTACGGCGACGTTTAGGCCCTTATAAAATTGCTGAGAGACGGCGCTCGCGTCGGCGTACGCGAAATTGATGGGTGGGCGGATTTGGGATAGACATACAATGTACAGTTTGTTAATATGGTATAAAAAGTTATAAAATACAATATTTTCAGACTTTTTGTAAGCTAAAACGCTAAGCATAATGGCGTCTGACAACAACTTAAAACATAACATCACGCCTGTATTTCCCCAAGGGGTAGGCAGAGTTGCACATATAGTACATCCACATTTCGCCAGTTACGTCTTAACTTCCAATATAATAGGGGGCGAGCCTATTGCCATCAACGGAGCACAAAACCAGACTCCGTGCTGCTACTGAGAATTACCTAATCGGAAAACCCAGTAACACTGCCCAACCTGAGATTCGAACCCAGGACCTCGTGCTCAGCAGTCGCGCTTAGCAACCATTAGACCAACGAGGCAGTCTGATAACAATCAAACCACTCGCGCGGTATTCACATAGCTAAAAACCCCTCAATAAAATATTGGAATTTAATCTGGCAAATGATTATCAAATACTAGCTTTTTCCCGCAGCTTCGCCCGCGTTAAGTAGCCTTTCCTTTTTCAGGTCTTAAACTTTCTACAAGCCAAATTTCATCAAAATCCGTCCAGCGGTTTAGTCGTGAAGACGTACCAGACAGACAGAGTTCCTTCATATTTATAATATCAGTATGGATTTATCTATATATATAAAATTTTCGTGTCACAGTTTTCGTTCCCATACTCCTCCGAAACGGCTTGACCGATTCGCATGAAATTTTCTGAGCATATTGAGTAGGTCTGAGAATCGGCCAACATCTATTTTATTTAGTGTTTTTACCTGAAATTCACGCGGACGAAGTCGCGGGCAACAGCTAGTATATTATAAATGTGAAAGTATATATATTAATGGAGTATAATATAAGTATGGCGTAACAGACACAGAATTACTTTCACATTTATAAGGTTTAATCCATTGCCGTTCACCTCACTCACACGTTATCTCGTTTATATAATTATCTACAAACAATGCTGTTGATGTAAGATTAATGATTCAGGATCAGCAACGCGATGCAATTCGCGTTATTTATTCAACGCAATACCACAGTTGTCAACAATAGATGATGTTTGTGAATGATGATGCGGTAATTGTAGCGATTTGTTCAATCAGTATGTATAGTAAGTCTTGAATTATGATAGCAGTCATTAGTAAATTGAATTCTCCTTTTTTTTACATACATAGATAAAGTCACGATAAAGATAGACGTACATATGTGGAATAAATAAAAAAATAATTATGTTATAAGACCCAATGCTGTAGAAGGCGAGCCTATTGCCATCAACCGGGCACAATCTAGATACCATGCTGCTACTGAGAATTACCTAATGGTAGAGACCTAAAAACACTTTGCACGACTCAGGATTCGAACCCAGGACCTCAGTAATTAGTCACGTTTAGCGACTAAGCCCACAAGACAGCATTTATTCATTTTCAACAGGTACACCAACATACCAGCATGCTTAATATCTTAAACAATATAGACAAATACGCCATCTATATAGCTATGGTACCTATATACAAGTAGGTTCATAGTTACGTCGGCCGACGAGCTGGTAAAGTTTCATTTATCACGGATGTCGCCAGCGTCGACTGCCTGTGAAGTTGATGGCTCTATAGCAGGCTCTCTTTATCTTTTATAGTCACTGTTTTAGGCCTTTAAAGTGACGCATCTGTTTTATTTATTAATCTTTGTTCTGACACTATTCATTTCACTATTCTTTTGGAATCAAAATGATTGGAGATTACGGATGTGGGTTTGTTAGAAGAATAAGAAAACTGCTTTTTTATACGTATAGCGGATTTTATATCTGGTTAATTTTGCTATTTTAAAGCAATGATTGTAACGACATAACATAACATCACGCCTGTGTTCCCCGAACGAGTAAACTGTAAGGTACACCCACATTTTAACACACACAAGTTATGTTAAAGCTCTTAATGAAATAGGGTAAATCCTCTTGCCATCAACCGGGCACAAATCTAGACTCCATCTTGCTGCTGAGAATTACTTAATAGAAAAACCTATACATAAAGTCGCACCTGTTTCCTAGAAGGGTAGGCAGAGACCACGGATTTCCATTTGCTACGATCCGGGCATATTTCTTTCGCCCCATTCACACGCATCATATTTATTTATTTATTTATTTATATTCCTCATACATGCTCGTCGGTACTCCTCCCTTATAAATATTCTCATAAATATGTATAAATATAAAAATCCATAACGAAATCACACAAAATCTTCGTACACATTGACACGACACGTCCATTGTAATCACTGGCGGACAAACCGCTGACATTGCGTTCAGAAATTCGGTGTAAACGCAAACACACAGTTATTTACACACAAAACAATTTTTCAAAAGCTCAAAGTAAGCAAGGAACTCGACAAACGTGGCCACTGAACCGCTACAATATCGAAAAGTTGAACGACAGAAGGTTGAATTGGTGCAAAGTTGAAATTAAATACTGAGAAGTCACTGAAGAGTTTTTTTTAATATAAATAGTTGTAAATAAGATTGTATTGGTTTTTTAAATTAATATATTTAAGTGTGTTACGGATTTTTTTTATAGTTTTGAGGCGGTAATCAGATAAGGATAAGTGAATAAAAAACATAACATAATATCACGCCTTTATTCCCCAAAGGGGTAGGCAGAGGTGTCACCAACATATCGACAGTTATATCATAGGTGCCAATGTAGTAGGTGGCGAATCTATTGCTGCAAACAGACACAAATCCTGACACCGTGCCGCTACTGACACTTACGTAATAGAAAAATAGAGCAAAAACACTTTGCCTGACTCGGGAATCAAACCCAGTACCTCATGCTCAGCAAGCGTAGCGACCACTACACCAACCAGGCAGACACATCACACAGCAGCTCACATCAAACTATCGACATACAAAAATCAATTAAAAAACATATACATACATAACATCACGCCTGTATTCCCCGAAGGGGTAGGCAGAAGTGCACATATAGTACACCCACATTTCGCCAGTTATGTTTTATCAATTAAGCGGTTTTTTTTAATTTTATCAATTAAAAAAACCGCGATAAAATCCGTAAACCTAGTTTTACTTCAATTGTACTACTGTGTTTACTCGCCAGTAGCGGACATGTCATGACATGTTTTTTCCCCAAGCACGGCGGTGCGCTTGATAAACGAGCTTTGATTTCACGTGTCACTACGAACCGACTGACGGGTAAGAAGGCGACTTTTAGCCATGAGAACATTTTATTTTATACTTAATGTACTTTTTTATATTGGGAGAGTATTGATCAGTATTGACGCTCATTTTTTAAGATTGATAGCAAATCTGATGTAGATTATAATGTTGTGGTAACAGTGAATATCTACGTTGGATTATGCAGACTGCCTCGTTGGTCTGAAGGGGGCGGGCAGAAATGTACCACTTAAGTACAACCACATTTACGCTCGATGTTTTAGGTCTCAATGTAGAAGCGGCGAATCCATAGCCATCAACCGAACACAAATCGAGACTCCGTGATGCTACTGAGAATTACTAAATGGAAAAATCCAGTAACACTGCCCGACCGGGGATTCGAACCCAGGACCTCGCGCTCAGCAGTTGCGCTTAACAACCACAAGACCAACGAGGCAGTCAGAGATGCAGAGACAGCATTACTATAAGCGTGACTATACCTATATATACCTAATCGTACAAGACAGTACGCTAATTTAGCGTCTTATATTCATTCAGTACAAGTGGACACGTAATTACGCACGCACACAATGCCACAGTAAAGCTGAGACTACTTATTAAAAAGAACAAAAGCTTCCAGACTGGGTCCAAGGAGTTTTGTTAAGATTTTTTAGTCTTTTACTTCCTTGTAAGTCTAAGTGATGCTTAGTGGAAAAAGAATTACCGACTATATAAATATAGAGCGCTGTAATCGTATTAGCGAGCGCTTCTTTGTTTAATGAAAGCTTAAGGACGCGGCTATAATCATTGAAATGTGTATTTTATTTTAAAATAAGTGAATATTAAATACCCGGTTGATGGCAATAGGCTCGCCCCCTATTACTTTGGGACCTACAAACATAACTGGTAAAATGTGGGTGTACTATACGTGCACTTCTGCCTACCCATTCGGGGAATACAGGCGTGATGTTATGTAATATAAATAGTCCTGAACAACAATTAAACCACTTCAGAGGCCGTATGAAACCAAAAATAATTTCTGCGAAATTCGAATAAAAAGATAATTATGCAACATCAGAATTTTATCGTTCTCGTTTTAAAATGAACCAATAATTATAAAATCGAGGCGACTCTGTCAATAGCAGTCACCATAAATTGTCCTCAAGTAGTCATTACTTTTTAATTTTACGTACATTTCCTTTGTCGAACTGGCTGGTAGACACGAGATTGTTCTTATATTTTTATACGCCCCGCGGTGTTCTCCGCTGCATTTTTTCGGGATAAAAGTAAACGATGTGTTAATCCAGGGTATCAGCTACCGCAATACCAAATTTTATCTAAATCGGTCCAGCCGTTTAAGCTTGAAGACATGACAAACATACAAACACACTCACAAACTTTCGCCTTTATAATATTAGTGTAAAGCATGATGCGTAGCATAGGTTAGGCTTGAATGAATAATAGCGTAGTTATTAAAAAACTACATAATGACTAGATTAAAACGCCATTAGTTACCAAAAATGAAATGAAAACCTATTGTGTACCATTTCATCATCATCATCTGGAAGACGTCCACTTTTAAACAAAGGCCTTTCCTTTAGAAAGCCACGTCTTTACATAATCTACTTGGCTAAATTAGGCACCTTTCAACGAGATGCATTACCTATGTATATATCAATCTGAAATCTCCGTAACAAATATCATGTGACATGAAAAATCGCAGCTCATCGGTAAGTATCTGTCAACAAGACAACTCTGTCGAGGTTTCAATCACACACGAGTAACTCGAGACAATCGATGCCTGATGAGGTGCAATCGATTCTGTTTCGTATTCACTTGAAATTGAACCCAATAAATGATTATTCGTATACATTTTATATAATATTCATTTAGTGTGATTGCAGGCAGTGCGGTGCGACCCACTTCCGCGCTTTCTGGCGGCATGTTGTGGCCTTGAAAATGGCGGATACGGGTTGAATGACCTTGTTGTTCAATTCAGCCAAATTCATTGCTCTTTAACTTAGGAAAAGGCCTAAAGAACGGCCTGATATGTTTTTTAAATTTTGATGCGCCGCCATGAATAATTCCGTTCACGTTGTCCACTAGAATATTGCTCCTAGGCTTATTAAGGTATAGATAAATATAATTGTAGACCTGGTGAAAACCTAAAGGCCGAACTCACGACACCCACGGGAGGGAACGGTGGTAAATTCTAGGCTGGAGACCACTCGGCATATCACCAGTAGTGCACAAGAAAAGTGTTTAAGCTCTAAGTATGTTCCCACGTAGTGGCCCTACCACGAAGCACCGTCCTAGAGGCCGCGGCGTCCGGCGCTCGGCTGATGATTGCGCAATCCCCCACCGGTTATTATAGCCATTGTTCGGAAATTTTACGATTTCGATTATTTTTTTATTGGCGTCGTTTGTCACGGCGTAGTTTAGTTGACAATCGCCGACATGAATCAGTAGTTATAGGAACGAAAATATTTTATTTATTTGCTCTTACTATTAATGTTATGACAAATGTTTCAATCAGGGTATGTTTTTGTAGCACTTAGTCCGGATCCGTAGTATTATGTTATATATTTTTATGACTGTCCCTTAGTCTTCCTATTGTATGGTTGATAAACAACCTGGTATCAGAGTTAGAACCGCCTTTAGACCCCTGACATGGCTTTGCACCCAGTTGAAAAATATCTCAAGAGTGCCAGTTTCCTCACGACGCACACTCATTGTGAAAAAGATTGTTGCATACCGCTATCACTGCTATAGTCCTTTAATAGAATTTGGTTACTAAGTAAAGTCGCAGTTTTCAGTTTTAGTAGGTACATTTTCTGAAGCACAAACAAATCCAAAATCAAAGCAAATATCACTTATGTATAAAACATCTGTCTCATTTATCCATAGCAATTTTTCGAAGACATTCGAAGGAAAATTTTGAAGAATGAATAAACATCAAACTAACTTTGTACTTAAATTACTAGCAACAATCGAGTAGAATCTTCCAAATAAAACCCATTTTAAAGCCACTCAATCGACTCAGACAATCAAACAACGTCTGTAAACAAAATAATGCTGATACACTATGCTACCCCTCTCTAATATTGAATTATTAAATAGCAGTTCAAAGCGTGGACGGTTTAGATAACTCAAACAAACTTGTGTAAGCCATTCATTTCTCAGTAATTAGATACAGTTTAAATAAATGTGTTTGCATCACGTAAATAAATATGTGACTTTTCAAAGGTTTCATCTGTAAATAGTTCACACTCGATGGCCAAACATGCCTAATTAACTGGCTTTAGTCTTTTATAAACATAACTATATTTCCACCTCTGCCTATCCCTCCAGGAAATACAGGCGGGATATTATGTTAAATCAAGATACCGTAATTTTCAAAGTCTTTAGTAATTTAGCTACGTCCAAAGATGTCCAATGCAGGACAGCCACAAAGCCATGTAAATTATAACTACACAACAGTATGCACTCGTGTCTAAAACAGCTCTAAATTACACCCCGACAGTCAGCCGTAAAGCACCACCTATCTCGTGCGGTGTGAACCAGACGAAGTACCGAATATTTTATTACTAGACGTTTGAATTTTTGAAAATAACCCTCTTACATTCATCAGGATTTGAATTATTTGTTGGGAATTGAAATAAGAGTCAACGCGCTTTTGTAGGTACCTAAGGTCCTATAGGTACATGTTGCCTTTTAGCTAATAATGGCGGGACGAAATTAAATGATTGGAGATTTAAACATGCATTCAAGATAAAATTGTTTGGGAGTATGTCTGGAGAGACAAGATTGAATACGTGGACATAGTTTAATGGAAGAGCAATGTGACATTTTACCGGCTCTACGTATAAAAGATAAAAAACAGATATTTTTTTTTGATAAAACCCACGACGTTTATAAACGTTTTAGTAGAAACATTGTCAAGAATGATCCATATACCCGTTACCGAAAATCACATGAAAATAGGTCAACCTATTTTTGAGAAAACTGGCAAAGAGCATTTGTGCACACTTATACAAACAAATATCCAAACACCCTCTCACCCTAAATGCATGTAAACCTTCTCCGTTCCGTCCGCATCGTGGGTAAAATAAATAAGTTAATATTAAAAATATATTTTTAACACGCTTTTAAATCAAAAGTACCATAATCAATATCAGCCGCAAGACGTCCACTGTTGAACAAAGGCCTCCCCCTTAAAAGGGGTGGGTTGCCATAATCCCCACGCTTGGCAGGCGGCTTGGGGATCGCAGTATTGGTGGTAGAGTTACAGAAGACGCTGCTGCCCATCTTCTGGATTTTCCCTTAGTCGCCTCTTACGACACCCACGGGAGGAAAGGGGGTGGTCAATTCTAGGCCGGATACCACTCGGCGAAAGTACCATAATATTGTATTGTAACCAAACCTATTTAAGTATGCAAAATTTCATTTCAATCGGATGTCAAAAAGTGGTACTAATTTAGATTGCAAGATTTGATCTAAACAAACATTGCAAGGTAAATAAATGCTTGCAAAAAAACCTAGATGGATAGGTACCACTAAGTGTCTAGTTAAGTCAGTTAGTGCATGAAAAACTAATATGAATTCCATAATTTTTATTCGTTTTTGTCACTGACGCCTAACCGCCACGAAAACCTGCATGAAACTTACTATTTGAAATACACACAAATACTTTTGTCTACCGAGCTGACTCTACAATTGTTTTAACAAAACTCCATTCTTCCATTGTCTAAAAATGTTATCCAACCGTGCAAAAGCTAGCGTAACATTTAAAAATCCCCGTAAACACCGTCACACATAATACAGGACATAATAACGATAATAAACAAGTCGAAATTCCCAACAGAGTAGTCCGCACTTTAGCCGCTAGGGGGCGCTGTTCTCCGTACAGTTTTGCCGCCGCAAATGTACCGCGAAATTGTACGAAACTAGCGTTTGAACAATGGACATTATAGTAGTTTAGCTAACGACTAAATCCCACTTAAATAATGCTTCAAATATTTTATGTTACAGCGTTTGAATTTAAGGATTTTACTGTGGCCATTGTATTTTGTTGTAAAATGTATTGGTGGCTGTTATGTCGATTCGGAATGGGAATTTTGTAATGGATTATTATAGCTCTCAAGTGGAATATTCGAAGACGAATTTAAAGAGTAAAATGTGCTGAAATATATTTAAAGCTTCGTGCTCTGTGTATCATAATGATGATAAGCAAATATTACTGTAGCCGCTCTATTATTAAGATTAACGATGTGCCTATAAAGTTTGATTTTGACACCGTTAGCGTTAAAAACAAAATATCCAAACCAACTCAAACAACGCTCGCTCCAACAAAAAGCTACAATTCTAATTCTTTCGCTTCGCCAATCCATTCCGCGTCTTTACCAACAGATTTACTCAGGCTTATATGAGTCACTTACAGTCTTCCACGATAAGGGATCCGAATGAAAAGTTGGGTCAGGCTTCATGACGAATGTACACCTCTTTACGAACGAAAATGACTGTAGTTTATCACACGAGTTGTTTTATTTGTATGACATGAGGAACATATTGCCTAACGTTCGTATTCGATCGTGTTCGCGCGAAATCGGATGAAAAATGGCTGCCGTTGTGCTGAGGTAGCATTTGGCGTAAATGGCGCGTTAGAACACGTTTTTTTCTGGCGTGAGGTGAATTGTGTGTATGAGTGTATTGCTTACAGTATTGGGTTATGAAGGTTGCATGTCGAGTGTTCGGTGACAACGTTTTGGGGCGTTTGTTTTACGTTCGCTTATGAGTTTGTGTTTTGTTCTCATTTTCTGCCTTACGAGTTTTTGACTCAAAGTTATCATCATCATCAGCCGGAATACTGTTGAACAAAAGCCTCCTCATTGGTGCTTGGCGGCATGGGGACCGCAGTTTTGGTGGTGAAATTACTGAAGACGCTGTTGCCCATCTTCTGGATTTTCTCTTAGTCGCCTCTTATGACACCCACGGGAGGAAAGTGGGTGGTCAATCTAGGTCGGATACCTCTCTCTCTTTTCACTATGTGTATGCGTGTGTGTGTATTTGTATATGAGTTACTTTTACGTATACATGTGCCAGTATTTTTTATACACCGTATGCAAATGCATTGTTAAATGAAAGTAAGTAAATAGGTCGGGTCGCGCAGATACGAAATGAATGGATGGACTTGTAGTCGTTTCTTTTTACGATCGAGATGGGTCAAAAAGGTAGAATTAAAGCATGTTGCACTTTTCTACAGAGAATAAGGAGGTTTATTTTTGTAAAGCTAATAGTACATTAATAAAGTCTCTATGCTTATTAATAAAAACTGTGCTCTGTTAATTCCTTATTCTATGGTCGGGAGCGTTTTTAATTTTCGTGTTGTAACTCCCTTGCGCTTGCTATTGCTTTGGGAATATAAGGAATTCACCGCATTTTATTAGTGCACAGAACTGCTATCCGACTCGGAAATAAAAAGAACAAAAACATAGATATTTTATTTTAAACTTTACTTCAGAGAAAAGTTTTTAATTTTACATTACCAATGGTTGTGTTCTTTTATTTACTCTAGATTATTTTTTATTGGTGAGTAATAAAATTATGAGAATTAGCACTCAGACATATTTTGTTAGGTAAATGATTAAAAAAAAAATTGGTACCTACACTGGCTGCCTCGTTGGCCACTAAGTGCAACTGCTGAGCGTAACGGCCTGGGTTCGAATCCCGCGTCGGGCATATTCTAACTGGCTTTATTCTTTAGGTAATTCTTAGTAGCCGCACGGAGTCTGGATTTGTGCCCGGTTGGTGGCTCGCCCTCTATTACATTAGGACCTAATACATAACTGGCGAGATGTTGGGGTACTATAGTGTGCACCTCTGCCTACTCCTTCGGTGAATACAGGCGTGGCATCATCATCAGCCGGAAGACGTCCACTGCTGAACAAAGGCCTCCCCCTTAGAACGCCATAAAGAACGACAGCTTGCCAATTCCATCCACCGGTTGCCCGCAATTCTGACGATATCGTCGGTCCATCTGGCGGGAGGCCTGCCAACGCTGCGTCTTCCGGTTCGTGGTCGCCACTCGAGAACCTTTCTTCCCCAGCGGTTATCGGTTCTTCGAGCGATATGGCCTGCCCATTGCCACTTTAACTTGCATATTCTTCGAGCTATGTCGGTAACTCTAGTTCTTTGGCGAATTTCCGTATTCCGGATCCTGTCGCGCAAAGAAACCCCGAGCATAGCTCTCTCCATAGCTCGTTGAGTGACTCTGAGCCTCTCCAAAAGGCCAACCGTTAGCGACCACGTCTCTGAGCCATACGTAATCACTGGCAACACACACTGGTCATAGACCTGCGTCTTCAGACACTGCGGAATTTTGGACGAGAAGATGTCGCGTAGTTTCCCGAACGCTGCCCATCCGAGTTGGATTCTTCGGGCGACCTCTTTGTCGAAGTTGGACCGGCCTAACTGAACAATTTGTCCTAAGTAGACGTAGTGGTCGACAACTTCGAGGGTATCGTTCCCAACGACAACCGGTACAGGTGCGACATGGACATTGGACATGATCTTTGTCTTGTCCATGTTCATTTTAAGACCCACCTGTTGGGAGACGATACTGAGGTCGCTGAGCATAGTATTGAGCTCCTCCAGCGACTCCGCCATGATAACTATATCATCGGCAAAACGAAGGTGAGTGATGTATTCGCCATTGATGTTGATGCCGAACTCGTTCCAGTCCAAGAGCTTGAAAACGTCCTCCAACGCATTTGTGAACAGTTTCGGAGAGATAACGTCTCCCTGTCTCACACCACGCTGCAGTTGGATTGGTTTCGTACTCTCGTCCTGTAGCCGAATTGACATGGTGGCGTTACTATACAAACACTTCAACACCTCGAACACAGGCGTGGCATATATTAGATATAATTATACATATCAATAACAACTACATTAGACACAGCTCTTTATACTCCACGTGTAAACACATAGACACAATATCGTATATTGTCAGAAGGCGGAAGCATCAATTTTTCACTATACATATTTTAAATTCCTCTGTCTCGTTTGAACACCGGCTCTTTGCTATGCAAATGCCTGACATAAGACATTCTGCTGCGCTGAAATTAGATTGCATTTTTAATGTGTCTATTGATACTGACAGAGCAGCTTTTTGTTACTACTTAGGTTTAAACATGTATGTTAATAAGATTTTGTGGTTTAAATTAGGTAAATTTGAATCTAGGTACCAGATATTGCCCTTTAAATACACCAGTTTCAAATTAAAGCTGTATAGTGTATACTTTGAAGGCGAAGACTATTAGACTTAAGACTATTGCACTGCTCG
Organism: Abrostola triplasia; assembly: GCA_946251915.1. Taxonomy (NCBI): domain Eukaryota; kingdom Metazoa; phylum Arthropoda; class Insecta; order Lepidoptera; family Noctuidae; genus Abrostola; species Abrostola triplasia. The sequence continues at coordinate 12,866,000 of OX276426.1, forward strand.
AGAACGACTTTTATGAGAATTGACCTACTAGGGTGTAATATTGGTAATATTATTGTACCTATATAGTACACTAACATTTAACCTGCTATAGATCCGATATAATAAGGAACGAGCTTTTGTCATTTATTAGGCACAATTCGCAACTCCGTATCTGCTACAATAAAGAATCACCTAGAGGAAAAACCCAAATACTTTGCATGAGGCGGAGAAAGAACCCAGGACTGCTCACCAGATGAGCTAGCTACGACTCGACTAGACTACCAAGATACCAAGATCCACCGTTATTGGCACGATGGGCATGCCCACAATCGTAACAGACTTGGAAAGTTTCACTTCCATCGTCTATTGAGATCGATCAGCTGATGATATTATATCCAATGCCTTAATAAAATAAAAGATTAAGTTATTTGGAGTCTAAATTAGAGTCTAGATGTGCAAACAATGACATTTACGAGTAGATCTCCGACTCGCACTTGGCCGATTTTCGGGTCGCAGAGCCCACAACATTTTTACAAGCTTTTATTTAACTTGCAAGGTTTGTATGTATGTTCGTTTGTTTAGGTCAAATCTTACATTCTAAATTAGAACAACATTTTTGACATCCGATTGAAATGAAATTTTGCATACTTAAATAGGTTTGATCACAATACAATATTATGGTACTTCTGATTTAAAAGCTTGTTAAAATATTTTTTTAATATTAACTTATTTTAGGACTAGATCCGCGCCTGCAAGACAGTTGGTGTCATGTTCTACCTTATTTTATTAAACTACCAACGTATTCAAGTTATACATGTAAATATGTATGTAACACAGTAGGTACATAATTATGTACTCAGACACTGAACCATTCTTCTAACAAACCTCATGTTCCCGAACAAGAGCATTTCGTATTAATTTTCCGGATGAGCAAGCGAATCCTTTTTAAAAATACATTCTTTTAAAAATACAACTCTTTGACCAGCAAACAGTGGTTACCGCGTCATTCGTTCATTCATTTTAAATCTTAAATCAAAATTTGTTGGAACCATTTTGTTAATATCTCCTATCTGTTCTTCTTCTTCAACTCGTTTTCTGTTTCTCACTTTTTTCTATCTTCCTAAATCCTAACTGGAACAAAAACTAGAATAATTATAGTGTTTGTCCCAGCTAGGATTCCTGAGTTTGAATCCCGGGTCGGGTAAAGTTTTACTGGGTTTTTCAGTTATTCTCAGTTGCAGCACGGACTCTAGATTTAAGCCCGATTGTTGGCAATAGGCTCGCGTCATACTACATTAGGACCATACATAACTGGCGAAATGTGGGTGTGCTTTACAGTCACCTCTGCTTACCCCTTTGGAGAATATAGGATATAAAGAGGAATATAGGATGTTATGTTACAATAAAAGGTAAATATCGCCATCATGGGCTCAACAGAGCTATGCTTTAGTTTTACCATCACTTCATCCCACTGCTCAATTGGATTGCTCAACTAGTTAAACAAAAGGAATGTATTACCGAAAATTTAATTCTATCTGTTTAAACAGCAAACAAACTTTAATTCACAATAGGAATCCAAAGTGTCCTTCCATTCAGAGTATATTCAAAAAAGCAATCCTTACCGTCGAGAGCGATCGACCGACAAATTGTATAGGGTACAGTCCCCAACTGCAATAAGTAAAAGTCTAGCTAACGACCCGTTCCCATTCCAGATCGCTCCAGGAATTGCAATCGGTGTCTTGATTAGACGTGTAATGAAAATTGGGAGAACGACCCTAAATTGTGGAGGTACGGAGCAAATAAGTTATTTTCCAATCGAGGTCGAGTCTAAAACCGTTTGATTGTGTAACGGGAAAATTGGTTATTACTGGTTTCATTTATGTACAAGATGCTAATGTTGACAAATCATGGTGCCTTAAGTATTCAGCCTAGGATTGACAACCCCCTTTCCTCCCGTGGGTGTCGTAAGACACGGCGACTAAGAGAAAATCCTTAAGATGGGCAGCAATGTTTTCTGTAACTTCGACACCAATACTGCGATTCCCAAGCAGCATTTTCTTTCTTTCTTCTTTCTTTACCTAAGTTTGAGGTCTTGATGTTGACAAGATGCCGAAAAGTCACACAGAGAACATCTCTTTCGTAGCAATTTTTATAAGATAAATTTCATTAATATTTTAACTGTACGACCATAATTTCACTCATGCGTTCACCGAGGGGAAAGGCAGAGGTTTATAGTACACTCACATTTCGCCAGTTACATTATAAGTCCCAATGTAATAGGGGGCGAGCTTATTGCCATCAACCGAGTACAAATCCAGAGTCCTTGCCACTGAGAATTATCTAATGGGAAAGCCCAATGAAACTGCCCTACCTGGAGTCGAACCTGACTTTATGCTTACCAGTCGCGGTTTAACAACCACTAGACCAACGAGGCAGTCGTACGAGCAACAAACTATATATTTATCACAACATCGAATACGCACTATTATCCATTAATATATTAAGCAGTGCGACCCAAGATTAGCTAACCCACTAAATAAAGAGATGCCTAATAAATACACGATAACATTGTAAAGCCAGCATAAATATCCCCACTTTCATATCACGGGATTCTCCACAATCCCCGGTATTAGCAACTTAACAATTAACTTAATAACAGTAACTTACCCACGCAAAGTCCTTCCTTATCAAGCAATAAACGTCCAAACTCTCTAATATTTTACTCCTAGATAGTTTGGGAAACCTTCGGATTACACTGAATGGTCCTTTTCTTAGGGAAATTGTTAGTGCGGAGACCTTAATACCAGTACTACAGCGTCCCGAACTACTTGCTAGATGTTAGCAAATAAATTATTTTAAATGTTTTTTTTTTGTTTTTGTTTTGTGCCAGCCTGTATCTATCCCTCTGCTGGACTTGCATCTGTTGAAGTATTTTCATTACTGCTACGAGAAACTCAACCCGAAAAAAAAAAACTGGCTAGTTAGGAGTACCTACGAGTACATGCGAAATAGGTACATAATGCATTACAATACCATGTTTAATAATATTATGATTACATTGTTAGGTAGATTTGATTACATAAACGATCTTTTTAAATATTCCGTTGCATGATTATACAACAATTAAAGTAAGACACGGGAATTAACGCGACGCATGTTTTTTATTTTCGCTTGTCGATCACGGCAGGTGCAACCCGATCGAGAAGCCGGGTTGCACCGGCCGTAGTCGCAAGCAGACTGCTCGGGATCAAGTCCGAAATAAAAGTATGCTATTTTTTTCCTAGAGCTCAAGCCAATATATTAAATAACCGACTTAGTCGTAATGAACAAGGAGACTTACTTTCGCAAGTACCATAGATTTTTTTTAAATATAAAGTGGCTTGAAAGACCCTTTATTATTATAACTATCTAGCCTTGAGGATAATGAGTAATTAGTCGACTGCCTCGTTGGTCTAGTGGTTGCTAAGCGCGACTGCTGAGCACGAGGTCCTGGGTTCGAATCCCGGGTCGGGCAAAGTGTTACTAGGTTTTTCCATTAGGTAATTCTTAGTAGCAGCACGGAGTCTGGATTTGTGCCCGGTTGATGGCAATAGGCTCGCCCCCTATTACATTGGGACTTAAAACATAACTGGCGAAATGAGGCTGTACTATATTATGTACACCTCTGCCTACCCCTTCGGGGAATACAGGCGTGATGTTATGTTATGTTATGTTATGAGTAATTAGTTTTTAAACTGCTAAATAATCATAATACTACGAATGAGTTATTTTAATCTTAGTTTCTTATTAAGGGGAAGACACTTTGTTCGTGTGTTTTTTGTATAATATAGTATTAAACACACACTTTGTCTGTCACGAATGTATATTAGTGGAGATATAAGTTACGTAGGTACTCACGTATTATAATGTGATACCGTGCGCCCCTCCTAAACACAATACTACCTCTTACGTATCAGATAAAGTTCGAAAGTTGTTTATCTAACAATAGGCTATTGTTTCATCCCCGTATTAACAGGGCTCGACGATTGAAAGGGGTCGAGAGGGGATGAAATCTGGTTGTATCAATAATTGGTGACGGTTTTGTTTATTGAAAGAGCTGGCGGCTGTTTGTTTCCAGTTGTTCTAGTTTAAAGTCAATAGATTGTACCTTTGGTGTTGATTAACGGTTGAAACTTAAGATTTAATTTGTGTTGTAGTTCTGACGGCGTGGTGTTCCTTTTATGTGTGCGGTATAACAATGATTGAGCTTCGTCAAATGCTGGTTACCAATGTCTTATACTCTATGCTAAGGCAATTAGCAATTAGGTAAATTCTGTCTGCGCGAATTGTTAGATTTTTTTCTAATAAATACATGGTAGATAATTCACTTCCTTTATCAATTTAGATCGAAGCTTAGCGTGGGCAATTGTGAAACATGCTAAAATGACACTAAAACTTAAATACACTTTCTTTTTGTTATTAAACGGGACCATGTCAAAGGCCTATAGGCGGTTTAATTTCTGACACCAGGTGGTCCATCAACCAAACGATAAGATTTCTCACCATCATCTTACCCCACTAAACCCTTAGGCCTCTTTTCTCTAATTCAAATTAATAACAACAAATTATTTCTACCGTTTATCTAAGTTACAAAGGCCTGAAACTCATAACATAAACGTTAAGTATGCATTAGCAAAATCATATTTGCTAATGCATACTTAACACACATCTGCTACGACACGTAGCAGATGTGCGGCGGAGTACGACGCGTATGAACTACGCGTAATATTCAGTTGAATCTTCAACGTCGTATTTTTTCCATCTCTATCTTTAATTTTATCTACTGCAGTGCAGATACTAAATACATGTTTATAATTAGTTATTATAGACCTACATACATATTATAGTGACACCTGTTTCCCCACAGGGGTAGGCAGAGACCACGGATTTCCATTTGCTACGATCCTGACATACTTCTTTTGCTTCATTCACACGCATCACATTCCATAAAAATGCGGGTCTATAAATATTAGGCTCACAATTATTCAACGAATCCAAACACAATTCCTTGTCCAACTAATGTAATAAATCTATAAAAAATGACAACCGAAAGAACAAATACCAATACATTTACGGTCACAAAACCGTTCCTTTCATTTGAAATACATTGCGTAGTTATAAGGAGCTCGTGTCCTGGAGCGCAAAGTTAACTTTGCATTGCGTGTTTCCCCACAGTAAAGGATCGTAATAGTTATAAGTCGGTACTAGTTGGCACAGTGTGTCACTTCGCAAGGAAATGATACAATAAATGAGCGTGTTGTTAGTTTTATGTTAATACTAGCTTTTTCCCGCGACTTTTTCCCTTTCATAGTCTGTTTCAGGTTAGGTAGCCTGTGTACTCGGTTCTTAAGCTCTTTAAATATACCAAATATAGCATAAAAACCAAATTGACTGCCTCGTTGGTCTATTGGTCACCAAGCGGAACTGCTGTGTATAAGGTCCTGGGTTAAAATCCCGGGTAGGGTAGAGTTATTAGGTTTTTCCATTAGGTAATTCTCAGCAGCAGCACGTAGTCTAGATTTGTGCCTGGTTGATGACAATAGGCTCGACTCCTATTACATTGGGACCTACATAACTGGCGAAATGTGGATGTACTAAATGTGCACCTCTGGCTACCCTTTCGGGGAATACAGGCGTGATGTTATTATGTTATATTATTTAAATAAAAAGGTTTTTCTTAAACAGAGGAGCTGCTGCTTCTTTTAAGACTAAAAAATATTTTTAAATCAAAAGATTGAAATGACAATATAGAAACGGGCTCTGTCCCTAGTACATGGGCGTAGTAGTTACTGTCCTAAGCAGGAGTTGCAATACTAGTACATATAAATACGTATACCAAAAAAAATCCTAGTATAGTTAAAACCTAATTCATATTCGACTCGTCACCCTAAAATAACAGTTGTATACTATGAATAGGGAAGTACATACGTATAATTTCGTTATTATATATGTAAATGAAGGGTGACTCAGCAGAATGATGAGTTCCATGGAATGTGTCGCGTATGGGAAATAAATGACTGTGTAATGAAACACTCCTTGGTAACCGTCAGGGTCAGTCACTTTTCTCAACGTTCATTTTATTAGAGTATTGTCTCAAAGTCAGATATAATCAACACTGATAGCCGAGTGGTATGACCGTTGGATTGCCAAGTCAAAAGTCACAAGTGCAACCTACCACGTACCAATGTCTTTTCGAATAATTCATGTGCGTATTATAAATTAGGTATCAATAGCTTAAAACGGTGAAGGAAACATGACATGCGTCAGAGATTTTTCTACGGTGTGTGAAGCCATGTCAGAGGCCTACAGGCGCCTATTACATTGAAACTTATAACGTAACTGGCGAAATGTCGGTGCACTATACTCCTCTACCTACCCTTTCGGGGAATACAGGATTGATGTTATGTTATGTGCAATTTTAAGGAATCCTTTCAGACAGGCATTATTAATAAAAATATGTCGACAAATCGTAAAACCAAAACTTTCCTAATATTAAACATAACATCACGCCTGTATTCCCCGAAGGGGTAGGCAGAGGTGCACATAATTATAGTAAACCCACATTTCGCCAGTTATGTTTTCGTTTTACGTCCCAATGTAATAGGGGGCGAGCCTATTGCCATCAACCGTGCACAAATCCAGACTCCGTGCTGCTATCGAGAATTACCATATGGAAAAACCCAGTAACACTTTGTCCGACCTGGAATTCGAACCCAAGACCTCGTGCTCAGCAGTCGCGCTTAGCAACCACTAGACCAACGAAGCAGTCGATTAATACTGCATGATTTCCATTGTATACTAAACGAGCTAAATGATCCGTGAACCCGGTAATGAGTTCTGTTCGTTACATTAGCGTTAATTGCTGAACCCAACTGGATTCTATTTGCGACGAATATGACAGTACAGCAGACATCGAATTAGCTGATATCGAAGCGTGAAATTGATTTTGTAGTACCTCCCAGAGCGATGCGTTAATCTGCAAGTTTCATCCCGTGGTAGGTGGGTGGATGTAATTATGTGCTGTCGTTTATGATGCAAGGAGGTTGGGTGTATTTACAGGGGGATCTAAAAGTTCTAGCAGTGAGTACGTAATGTGCACTGTTTAATAGCAAAGTATTAGTGAGCTAGCCTTCTTAGTTGGTTTGAATTGATCATCGAGAAATCTTGTACGTTGTAGACGATTTTCTTTACATCGTGTCTTATTATTTTTTGTGTTCTTATATAGATCTAATAGCTGACCCGCTATAGTACTGCTTTCTGAACAATTATACCTTCTTTGAACCTCCAAAAATATCTAAAACTAAAATTAGCCAAATCTGTCCGGCTGTGTTAAAGTTATGGCTTGACCAAGGGAAGCAAGCATTCTTCTTTTCATTTATTAGTAGATTTTGTCTGAGCCCTGCACTGCGTCTAAATAATCGCATTTTTTCTGTGACGTTGACTTGCTCACCGTCATAACCCTCCGTTACCACGGAAAAAAAAACAAACAAGTCATTAGATATAAATTAAAATGTTATGCTATAAAACCTCCGCAACGACGCGGCATCATCAAGTCAAACACGAGTGAATTTACAAACATATTTCTGTGACAGTCACTGAATGGTACACGCCTAGCTGTGCTATGGTAAAACCGACTTCTTGTAGGCTCGGGACAAGTCATAAGCGACAGCGGGTTTGGAAATATTTGACGACAACTCGGGAAAAATCGCTCAGAATCTGTAGTAATTTATGTTCACCCTAAACGTTTTTACCTTACAACTTACGCAATATTGTTCGCTGATAAATAATGAGAGTACGTACCTGTAACAATAAAAATATATGAAGGTTAATTTAAACTGAAAAAATAACAATAATCTTACAAAAAAGAACTGTCAAATTAGGTATTTATTTTTGAAGTAAAACGTGATAAAATGTATCATTGATTTTAAGTTTCATAGAATCATTACTTAAATATTAATACACGCTTAGTCACATTTCATTATCACGTACCTATTAAATATCTACCCTTACAAACTCTCATACTAGTTTGAGTGCTAACAGTCTAAAAACTAATAATCGATTTTGCAGATTCATCGACCAGTGCAATCATATTCACAACCTAACAAATAACGAATTTGACAATTATAAGTAACACAAACCTAAAAACCTTTCACATATAAGTAGGAACAAACTTCAAGAACAAAAATAAAAGCGATTTATCTTGTACACTCGCTTTCCTCTACTGTCTTGCACCACAGAATTATATAAAAAGAACGTTCGCGTGAGTCCCACCATTAATTTAGTGCGTGAAAAGAACGAGACGTAACGTCGACGGGCCGACGACGACACGACTCTGAATGATAATAGATGCCCTTTGAACTATGGGAGTTATTGCTGAAGAAGAATATTATTTCTAGGCTATTTCTACTTTATGCGAGGTCGCAACAATTTTGTCGTTGAACATCATATATTTTTATAACAAAGAGTTGAATACTAATGGTAACTAATGGTTTCAGTATTCAATGGGTTTGAATCCCGGGTCGGGGAGTATTACTGGGTTTCTCTACTGAGTTATTTTTAGTAGCAACACGGAGTTTGCGATCGGTTAATGGCAATAGGCCCTTCAACATTCGGTTACATTAATAGCAAAATTCGGGTACACCATACCCCTCTGTCTACCTCCTCGGGAAATACAGGCATGATGTTATACTTTCATGAAATATACGCAGTATCAACTATGAATTATCTTTTAACAGGCTGTTATGGATAATTAAGATATATGTATCTAATAATAAGTGTGTTAGTTGATATCCATTTATCACCTATGCTTATTTCTAAACGTCATGGTTGTATGTATAGTACAATTCAAATTGATTGATTCAAATTGCAAATACCAATGTGGAACTTTTAATGGGATACAATTTCGATTTCTTGTTATTCTAATAAAATAAAATGATAATGGCTGTCACTTTCTTCTTCTTATGGCATGATTGATGAACAACCTGGTGTCAGAGTTTAAACCGCCTGTAGGCCTCTGACATGGCTTTACACACCGTTAAAAATCTCTCAGGTGTGCCGGTTTCCTCACGATGTTTTCTTTCACCGTATTTAGAAACTGATAGCTAGTTTATAGTACGCAGATGAATTCGAAAAGACATAGGTGCGTGCTGACGCATCTTTTCGAATTCATGTCTCTCAAACTCCAGAAAGTATAAACTTGCGACCTTTGACTGGCAGTCTAACAGTCATACCACGCGGCTATTACAGCTCACATAACTACAATTAATTCAATTAAAAGTTATGCACATTAAAATTAAAATCGCACCACTATTTTCTACTGCTGTGTTATAACGTCTACACAACAAAGACGCAATAAATAAAAGAAATGAAAACAAACAAGCATAGATGTACTCTTTCTTAAAATATTCGAGTAAAAATCACCATGCCAATCTTAAGCAAGAATCACTAATAACCAAAGTAAGCGAACAAACAAGAATATTCCATGAACCAACTACTCCATCAAAAGTTGTCTATAAACTTTGCTGTGTAGGTTTATAATGAAAACTTTGATCCTCTCTTATAAACAAATACCTACTTAATATACATGGAATGCTGGAGTAGGAAGGAAATTAATGATATCATAATAAAGAAGGGCGTGGGGAGAAAAAGTGGTTGCCATGGTAACCAGTAATTCAAAGTATCAAGTACAAGAAGAAGAAATTTTCGATGTCGAAATCAGTCTGCGAGCGAACTTGGCCTAGAACTCATGTTATAAAAGCTATGCTATTCTGAAACACAAATATTTTCTCGACAGTCATTTCGCTTTTCATCGTTTGGTGGCGCTAGTGTTATTTCAGCGCAGATTCAGAAGTGAGTTATGGCTAGAATAGCACAGTAAGTCTATTAGAAAAAAATGTCGTTATCGTCCTATCGACCAGACGGAAACACTTTTCAACAAATATCTCATAAAATATTCACGTCAAGGTCAATTCGACTAACAGGTTATTCAGTCACATTTACTGCGTCGTAAGTATAGCGGTCGCATAGCGCGACTACTAAACATGAGGTCTTGTGCTCTATTCCTGAGTCAGACAAAACTTTATCTAGTTTTTCTATTAGGTAGTTCTCAGTAATATAACTCGCGAAATGTGGGTGAACTGTATATGCCTCTGCCTACCCCTTCGGGGAATACAGGCGTGATGTAATGTTTATGTTATATAATTCTCAGTAGCAGATTGGACTACGGATTTGTGTCCAGTTAGTGGCAATGTTTGTCGAGTTGTATCCGGTTGGTATCCGGCCTTGAATTGACCATCCCCTTTCCTCCCGTGGGTGTCGTAGGAGGCGACTAATGCAAAATTCAAAAGCATGGGAGCATCTTTTGTATCTTCACCACTAATACTGCGGTTCCCAAGCTGGTTGCCGAGCATGGGGACTATGGCAACTCCGACCTTTTAACTAAGGGGGGGCTCTTTGTTCAACAGTGGACGTCTACCTGCTGATGATAGTGGCAATGTTATGACCCCCTGTTCGATTTACCCAACACTTTTCACAAAAATAGTCCAAACAAACTATCCACCACGCGCTTCAAATTTTTAAGTTCACGATTTAAAGAGTTCGTGAAATTCTGCATGTGCTATACCTATAATTTTGCTTACACCTCTGTGGGACACAGGCGTGGTGTTACGTTATAAAAAACCTGCGTAATAAAATTGTTCTTGGATTGGTATAAAGCAATCAAATATTCAAACATAGTACGTGCTATATAGTTACAGACTCCACAATACTGTCTACAAGAACTCTTCATGCTGAAATAGGTCTCAACTTCTCAAGTGCACCGCCAAATCCTACCAAGCTTGCTAGACATACTCTGGGAGTGCCCTCACGACAATAGTAATTGAACGAGACAGGAATTGAAGGCACGACCACTCGATCGTTTGTCAACAAGCTCTTAGCCTACTACCGCATAACAATGGGGTGAAATGATACGGGCTTTCCTTGTTCATGTACCTTGTGAAGGTAAATAACAGAACATTGAGAGCTTTTTATCGAATTTTAGTATACTATTGATTCTCAAAGTTGAAATTCTAGACTTCTTAAATATGATGCTTTGAATGTAACTATATATTATAGAAAAATGCAATTGACGCAGTCAAGTCACGCCTTTTTCCCTGTGGGGTAGGCAGAGACCACGGATTTAGATTTGCCACGATCCTGATTCACCTCATTCACTCGCATCACAATTCGCATAAATGGAATAACAATTGGTACATAGATATCTAGAGTTCTATTTGCACTTATTTGTAGGAGGAAATAATCCGTCAAATGGGAAAATATCAAAATACTTGCATTTTATTCTACTCATCAGAGTCTTACAGTAATAATCGACTAAGAGTAGATCCGCGTATCGAGTATATATCGATGTATTTTCTCGATTTAATAACTTCACGGGAAGACACACAGCTGGCTCACAATAACTATATTATTAAATCAACGCGGAAACATAAAAAATAAACTAAGTAACAAAATATATATAATCGATAATTCTCACTGTTGCTTCATGAATATTTGACATCGTCATTACTGTAATAAGAGGGTGATAGAGGGGTCGCGGGCGGGGCAGCGGGGCGGGGGGCTGTTCATTAAAATAATGACAACTGTAGTGTCCTTAACTGGTTAAAACGAGTTCTCATTAACGCCCGCTGTAAGAAAAATGTCGATCAAGTGTCACTGTTGATTTGCAAATACATCACAATTTTGACTTTTGACGTGTTTTTATTTTTGCGATATTGGTTAAAAGAGCTGATTGGTACAGGGTTCCGTAAAAATCTTTAAAATTAAGAATTAGTTCTCGAGTGGAGACCACAACTCGGTAAACTTAGTGTAGGACGTCCAGCTAGGTGATGCTACGATATATGCTAAATGGTTTGCAGTGCCTCTCCTATGAACTCGACCAGCCTTTGTCCAACAGTGGACTGATATAGGCTGATGATGATGAACCTAAACATTGTTTCGACTTTTAACACCAAACAAAATAGGATCCCTACAAGTATAATATTTACTTTACATCGGCCTTGACGGAATAATTACATGCCTTTGTAACTTAACTAATTAACTTCATGTTCAAGGCATTTTCCATCCCTTCCCACGATAAAATTACACCTCATATCGATTCCCGAGTTTAACCGTATAACCCTTCGCTGTCAATTCCCATGTGGGAAATATAATTATTCATAAAATGTCTCAATAATTTCAGGGTTGTACCGAGATTGATGTCTTTGTTGTGAAGCATCTGCTGTGTAATATATAAATTGATATTTGTTCTATCGTTTTTGTGTGTCGTGGTTACTTCCGCCCTTAAAATATTTATGTCAATAAAATGCGCTGGTTTAGTGGTCGCTAAGCGTGACTGTTGAGCATGAGATGCCAGGATCGAATCCCGTTTTGGACAAACAGCAGAACGAATTTTGGATTTGTGCCCAAGTGATGGCAATAAGCTCGCCCCCTATTACATTGGGACCTACCAACTGGTGAAATGTGAGTGTACAATATTTAAAAAGCTTATTTCTTCCACCGCAAATATTGTGAACACGTAATGTAAGCTCCAGTAGGCAACAGGCACCCAACAATGAAAACTTTGTCTAATGAAAATAGGCTCAAGAAAGAAATTCTATAATTTGACAGCACTTGACTACAACGCCTTTATCAAAATGGTCGATTTAACAAAGTCCTTATCAAAATGGTCGATTTACACAATCGTTTACATATCAACGAGTAGAGATTTCAGTAGACATTAGAGGTGTTTAAGTTAAAAGACTTTCAAACATTTTTATAAGTGACAGAGGCAGCAGTTATAGACATATTGTTATATGTACATGGTAAAGCTTTGTAAGTACTTAATGTGAACTAAATGAGAGTTACTATGTAAAACCTTGTTGGTCTGTCAATGCCAATCTCATGACATGTCAGTTTGCAAATAGCACATTGCCTGCTTCTTTGAGTATTACCTACGTACATGATGAAATGATATACATACATACGTCAATGACTGTCCCACAATGTTCAAATTTTAGTCTATTTTGGGTCTTAAACGCTGCAAAGGCAATTCACCGAACATGGTCCACATTTGCTCATGAATACGAACAATTATGCTAAGTCGTCGGTACAGTTGTAAATTTTGTAATTACGCTCTGTGGTAGGCCGTACCATGTGGAACCAATTCGCGTAGAAAACATAAATCTTATTATCATGGATGTACAAATGTACTGGATGAGGTAGTCACTTTTTGTTTTTCTACAAAGACTTAACAAAATGGTGTCCGGTAAGTCACTCTATTAATATCTGGTGAAATCTGGGTCTGCAGAAATACAGCTCTACCTTTTTCTTCCGAAAACACGGGCTTCAGTAACACAAGTTCAATACAAATTACTTTTAAATTAAAAAAAAAGAAGTTAGTAATTTTTTCTTTCATCTGCACCTTCCAGTTAAAAACTAACATCGATGTTCACCAAAAATTCCGTCGAGCGTTGTTGACGTAATTGCGCAGTGACATGCGACCGCCAGGGCTCTACTTACGTCGAAGCTCGTATTTATACAAATCAGATGATAATTGATGGTATTAAAATAATATTAACCGCGGAATGGATCCTATAACCTTTAGGGCCCAGCAAACTCGATACTTTTAGTATTGTTTGGCGATATTGTGACTAAATCAATGTTTCATCGTGATTCGGAAAGTCGCTGTGTTCGATTTTTTGCTTCTCATTTGCTTTTGTATCGTGGGTGCGTTTCACAAACATGAAATACCCCATACACAAACACCCAGACTGGGGACAAACATCTGCGGGTCATACAAATGTTTGTCCTGTGCGGGTATCGAACACGCACGTCCAATTGATTAGCCACTGCTTGGCGTCTCGCTTCCACAACGTTACCTGCCCTGCTTTAAGAGTTCATGTTAAGAAGGTAGATAGTTTATGTTTAAGACATCTGTATAAGGTGACAAGTATAGAATTAAACAAGATAGTAGTAGACGTTTGAATTATTGAGATAACTTGAGGACGCAGCTATCGCGAGCTCGCCACATCTCTCCAGTTAAGTCTGTCTCGTTTACTAGATGAGTATGTCATATAGGTTTCTATGTGGGAATGTATCGTCTAGACCAGCGTATGTTTAGATATTTTTTTCTGTGTAAACCGAATAGATGTATAGCACAATGTATGTAAGGTGCCTATGTGATAGAAAACGAGTCTTTGGCCTTTACCCGGCTAGAAATCTAGTACACTTTGGTCGACCCCTGAATCGAATCAGAGAAGAATCCCCCCCCCCCCAGGACCTCGAGTCCAGCAGTCGCGTTGTCCGACCATGAAACCAGCGATGCTTCTATTGAACAATTTTTTTTATAGTATTCTGAAGTATATCCCGTCTTACTCCCAACTGCGAGACCGAATCAATATTAGGTACTGAAGAATTCTGCGAAGGCAACACGCTAGACTCCCAGAGGATCCTTCCGTACTATAAAATATAGCATAAACTCCGACCCCTAGGGCCGCCCCATACAAAAGGGTTCATTTTAATTCCTACAATGCTTATACTTGTTATTTATTATTGTGTTACTAGTTAATAGAAGTATTTATACTAATAACGTGCCTATACCTTACTGTGTTATCTTGATTTTTGTATATCGCTTAACACGTGATTATAAGATTGTGTTAACCATTTTATCCACAAACGAGGATAATACCGGCATTAAGTAAGCCCCGTATTAAGTCTATTGACATATCTATTCTTTGACATACAAATGACACTGACGGGTGTAATTTAGTCCATGGTTTAAATTGCAGTCAGTTTTTACCAGAGCCCGCTATATAACCATGTGTGTTCACTAGACACAGGCAGAAATGGCAACATTGCATTTTTTATGAATAAGGGGGATGTCTAAACATAAGCTATATCACGCTAGTATTAGATAGAGGTGTACCTATAGTACACCTACATTTCTGTAGTTATAAGTGGCGATGTAGTAGGGGGCGAGCCTATAACAATCAAGCTAATAAAAAAAAATTACATGATAATTTTTTTGTGAACTTTTCGTCACTTTTATAAATTATTCTGCTATTCGGGCGAAGACAAATCCAACAAATCAAAAACCATGAAAATCGGTTCAGCAATTCTCGAGTTATAAGTGTTCTGACAAACCGGACTCTGTTTTATAAAGATCACAGCAAAATAAACAATCGCACATCATTTCTAGAACTAGAAGTCTCATAGGCAGTCTAGACCATTATATTTTTTGTTGCGGCTAAAGAATCCTACTCTAAATAAAAAGAGTCGACTTAAAGTAACTCCCTCGACATGAAATGTAAGCCAAATTGATATGCAATAAACTTATTTTATTTTATTTATTTATTTAAAGTGTAACATTGTTATTTACAATTTATCTAAATTGGTCTACCAAATACAAAATGTATTAAAGAGTTTACTCATTACAGTATTACATAACTCGCAATATCTTATTAAAGGTAGGATAAACTCGCCTGTAATGAAACTCTAGGATAACCGCCAACTACAAACTCGTACCTGGCATAAAGGATGAGTATACTGACTATGTTTCATTCATAATGGTACAAGTTATAAGATTGTAGCGATCCATATTTTTTATGCAAGTATTGACAAAAAACTGAATATTTTTTTTTGCGAACCGCAGATAGTTGTTCCGAGTCCGGGTGTTTGTGTATGTAATAATATTTCATGTTTGCGAAATGCACTTGCGACACAGGAGAAATTTCAAGTGTGGTATGATTTAAAACTAATAACTTATTTAATAGGGATGCTCAGATTAGTGTTGTTCAGTCAAATATCGAACCTTTTAGGTCGTGGTATCAAATCGATTAAGAATTTCAAATAAAATTGTGAGAAGGCGCTGATTTCTGACATACAGGTTTTTACCTAGTTCGGGTTTCACAAGCTGCATAAGATTTTGTAACCTACACCTAACAACATTACTTGGGAGCACTCTATCACGTAGCTACTGACTGCTAAATACAAAACCATACAATATTTTATTCATTCTGACCCCATTCCTTTTGCAGGAGAATCTAATATAAAAACCGGTTACAAAAACAATAGAGTCTAATTCAAAAGTCTCAAAAGCCCGTCACAAAACTATCATCCAAAACGACGACCTATCTGCAGAAGTGCAACTCGCTGTTCCTCTTAACATGTCCCACACACCGACCGCAGAGCACTTAGGTATATAATATTTTTATTGCTGCCCGCCGACCGTCGCAGAGAGGACACGACTAAATAAAAATATATTTGCCAAAGAACGCTTGTATTGTGGTAACTTCACTGGAATTCCAACGGTTCTTTACCCGAATGTTTTCATTATTGTAGACAGATTTTACTGGTATGTAAGAAAGTCGTATTGTCATGGGCATGTATGAGCTGCATGGACGTGGAAGAGGCGTAAAGAAATTAAGTCCATTCTTGTTTCCGTACTGGAAGGTAGCTAAAGATTAAAGAAAATTGAGATGTATTTTTTGTTATTAAGGTTCATAATTGCACGGGGTTTGTTTACAGTACGTAGAATCTATATTCTAAAAATGTATTGCTGTTCGTTAGACCAATTTGGCTAAATTTGGTTTTGAAATATCCGTAGAAGCCCAAGGAAGGGTTAAACGGTGTGACGACGGTACGAAGAACACCGTGTCAGATAGTTCCTTAAAAATAAAATCTTATCAACCTATTCATAAATATTACACAAAACCTAAAATCACAAAATACTCACTGAACTGTCGCTGTTGATACAATTTACAGGTATATAATTAAAATATCAAATAAACAGTATAACCAGTACCTACCTAGTTAGAAATCGCTTCTACCATAAAAAGCACCACGACAAAATAAATAACGAAAAGACCTCAGACGAGGCCACAAAATACCACTTTTTGAAGGCAAAAAATGGTACTTTGTGGCCACATGACAAAACCTCAGTCCACGCTCGACGGTAAATGTTTATATCACTGCACAGTTTTATGTAAGAGAATGATAATATTTGCGGACGTATGTTTGCATTATTTTACCGCCTGCTTAGGGATGGCGCGGAAGTGTTTGTCCAATACTTATCAACAAGTTGTTGGGGTTGCTAGAGAGTTATAGTGTAGTTTATGCTGTGTTATATGTTTTTGTAGTTCCGGTAATCACAGATGTTTGAGGCAGAGAGTAAATGGATACATTTCCTTACATTCTGTCAGCGCGCCTAGTACATAATTTATGAAATGAAAATGTGAAGGGGTGGGATCCTGGTGTCCTGAAATACAGGCCACGAGCCTAGCTTAGGCACCAGTCTCCCACAATATATTATTATACTTACGTAAATTGTGAATATTTGTCGAATCTGACCAACCAATGTAAAATAATTAATGTATATTGTGGTGAGAAAAAAAAAAAAAAAGTTAAAGTTAAATTTAGTCAGTTTCTGTATTTTAAATAATTGGTGTGCTCCTCAGTCAGGCACGATTCTAAGACGCTTGTCTTAGAATAATTAAGACAACACATTTATAGCAGCCTCTGTGGCGTACCTTGGAGGAGGCCTATGGTATGGTATTGCTGGGCATTTACCGCACTTAGCCTCTTTAGTGGGCCATTGTGCGTGACAAGGATTTTCTTTCTTTTGGAGGAGGCCTATGTCCAGCAGTGCACTGCAACTGGCTGGTGACGATATAACATTGATATATATTGAGCCAAATAAACCTATCCTACGAATAAACTTATATCCTTGTGAATATGAACCAGGTCTGTAAACATAAGCGCCCTCAACCGCAGACCCTCAGAGATACTGGTATTTGGCATCCTTTAAAACTGGATACTGACCTCAAAAGGTCTCCACGCCGATACTAAAGTACAGTGCAGCTTACTTTGAGCTAAACCTCGCAACCTGAGAGAGCCTGTCAACAAAGGATGGCCCGTGTTGACGGGCTCTCACGATATGACATTTTTTATGTGATTATAAATCAGCTCCTGCTAATGCTAAGTATTCGTGTGTTTATTTGTGAGTTATCACTCCAAGAACCGATAACCGCTAGAGAAGAAATGGATGTCTTCCGGCTGATGATGATGATAAATAGTAGTGTTATCTAATTTATAAAACTGCAAAGAACACCTAGATGAGAGACGCCCAAAGTAGAGAAAGATGTCAGAGAAAACCCAGGCTGAAATGATGATGACGATAATAATACTAAGCAGAAGACCCCAACATAAGTAGATAATGAAATATTGTATATCGACAATAACTTAGAAGTTGCAAGTAGCACCTGGTTCAAAGCCCGAGTGGTTTCCCTGGGCGTGTTGTATCGAGCAAATTGCACTTTTATAGCTCGCTTTAATATTTTAAACGGAACTTTATTACTTACATCACGCTGGTCGCCTGAATAATAAAATCGAGTTAAACCCGACTAACGCGGAATTAAAGATGTATGAGACGTTGATTGGGAAGCTTTTAGTGTTGTATGATGGAGTTCTAGTTGTGTTAAGTACTTATTCGATTTGTATTTCAGGTCTGTCTTGAGATAAATGATATTTTCTTTTTATTTATTCCTTTTTTTTACTATTAAATTATTTTTGAACTCACATTAAGAAGTCTATTTTACAAGCTTATAGCTAGTAGCTGGTTCGTCTTCTTCTTGTTGTCGTATGGTTGATGAACAACCTGGTGTCTGAGTTTAAACCTGCTTTGTCACCTACTATGACTCGCTATCTGGCGTTCGAGAGACTTAATCCATTCATGCATAGATTTTAAATGCGCATACGTATCCGGTCCGTAAACATTCAAGTCATAATTATAGCTATCTTTCACTCAATGTTGAGCTAGGCAGAGTTGTAAGTGAGTCAGTTTCAAACTGCAATTTGTTGCGAAAAACAAAACATGGAGTAAAGAAATAAGAAAACTCAGAAGTTTTTGAACACGACAAAGTCTTTAACGATCAATGGAAGTCGAATTCAGTTGTAAATTAGAAGTCGTTTTTGATACTGTTACACATTTTCCTTGTTCTCAAGTTCACAGTTACTAAGTAACCAGAATAAACGTGTCAATGCTAAGGAATCCAAAAGGAAATAGGCACAAAAGCACCCACGGGTACGGAATGTGGCCCAAGTTTATATGGCTTCATTGATTTATGGTATTTACATAGATTGCTACATTTTTTTTTCTAAAACTGGCTGGCGTATTCGCTGGCCCACATGTTATCAGCCAGTTGTTCTGTCTCATTGTAAGCTAACTACAAGCCTTTATATTAGTCGAACTTGTCCAAGAATTATATAAAGGCCTTCCCCTTAGGTAAGGGGGAGGCAGGACTTTTCCATGCTTGGCAAGCGGTTTGGAGATCGCAGTTTTGGTGGTGAAGTTACAGAAGACGCTGCTGCCCATCTTCTAGATTTCCCTTAGTCCTTTCAATACCCACGGGAGGAAAGGGTTCAATTCTAGGCCGGATACCGGCTAACATACAAATACAAGTCAACGTTGATCATCGGAGGCAGCTCAGTCCACAAACGCCAATTACCATCGATCAATCTAAACGAAATATCGTTTTCAACCTCATCAGCTAACAACTGGGATCAATTCCCTGTCCACAGCCCGTTTCGGTAATTACATGGAAATAGAGCTAACTGAACGGTTTAACATGGTTATGGAACACGTAAAAAGGTACATTGATGTAGGTTAGACACATCTCAATGTATGACGCTTGGATGTTATGCGTAGTGGGTAATTTGAGTCGTATGTATCAAACAATATGAATAAAAAAATGTATTAGAGAATAAATCGTTTGAGTGTTATAAATAAATAAGTAGTTTCGTTTACACTTAGGTAAAACATCGGCGGATCGCACAAATATTTGTCCCACGCCTGAATCGAACCCAACGTCGCGACGTCCAATCATTCAATCAGTGTCAACCAGGTCGTAAATTTGAAAAATCCGCGGATGTTTTTTGTATCTGAATATTTCCTGTAGGCATTTATGCCGTGTGACAAAGATGAAAGTATGCACAAGATAATTCTTTCTTTCAAGCCCGTTCAGCTCCACTTTGGGGAATAAAGCTCGTAACATACATGCACCTCAGTATACAGTGTCATTGTACCAGTGTGTCGCACATAACGGTCAAATTACATCACATGCGTTTAAACACATAACAAGAGTTACCAGAATAGTTATTTAACAAATCATGCAGTTACAGCATTGTGTTACACACATACAGTATGTGTAGTCCATAACATAACATAACATCACGCCTGTATTCCCCGAAGGGGTAGGCAGAGGTGCACATATAGTACACCCACATTTCGCCAGCTATGTTTTAGGTCCCAATGTAATAGGGGGCGAGCCTATTGCCATCAACCGGGCACAAATCCAGACTCCGTGCTGCCACTGAGAATTACCTAATGGAAAAACCCAGTAACACTTTGCCTGACCCGGGATTCGAACCCAGGACCTCGTGCTCAGCAGTCGCGCTTAGCAACCACTAGACCAACGAGGCAGTCCAACATAACGTATTTGTGACTTCAAAACACTGACTTAGATTTTTTGGCAGATTTAGAGCGATCACAATCAGATTACACCATACACAGTCCATATCCTCATACTAATATTATAAAGACGTAAGTTTGTGAGCTGTTACGCTTCTTACGCTCAAACAGCTGGACCAATTATGATAAAATTTGGTTGAGGTAGCTGACCCTCTGGATTAACACTTAGGTTAAATAGACGCACTTAGTTACACATATAAACGAAATAATCGCGCCTGTTTTCCCTTAAGGGGTGGGCAGAAGTGCTCTATTTAATCAGGAGTCAGTAGGTACATACTTATCCTCCGCATTGTTCCATGTTTTAGGTTGTCAACCTACTGCCATTGCCCATACTACTAAATACGTTAGTAAATTACATAATGAACGCTATAGCGACAGCAATCCGGTAATACAAGCTCAAAACCTAAACCTAACCTAAAACTCATTGTCCGTTGCCGATTTCACAAACGGCACATCGCACGCGTTCCGGGCAGGCAATAACGCAACCCCACCGGGTCGGGCGGAGCAACGCGTGTAATATGCGTGCGGTTTGGTGCAAATTGCCTGCAGATCGCGCCACGATCGGTTTGGTTTGAATGTAATAAGATTGTTTGGGTAATGCGTTGCTGTTATGTTGGTACTGTTTTGGTTGATAAAATTGTGTATTACGTTGATGTGACATATGGAATTGAAATATTTGTTTATTTAATGCTTCAATACAGTTGTGTACAAGCCGGGCTTAATGCCTTATGTGCTACCCTGTTAGCTACACAATCAAGAATTTTTGTAAGAGAAAAAGTTGGACGTCTCATCAAAACGAAGCTTTTACGGAAAATTAACTTGATAGTAATGTATTTTAAAAATGATACTATTTGATACGTAAACATAAAATTTTCAGAGAGAATACTTTGCAAAACAAAACAATTTAATATTAAAAGAGCTGAGAGTCACGTGTTGAGCGTGTTCAATTGTAATATTAAACAAGGACATAATAAATATAAAAAACCGTCATATTATGCTGGCTTTCAGTGCATGTTATTTGGAAAAAGCATATCAACTTAAATATTTACGAGTATAGAACAATCATCGTGATGGTTACATTATTTTGCCAGTACGTCGCCCTGCACTACGATTTTCTCCTGTTCTGTCGAATTTATACCTGCAGATGACACAACTTTTTGTCTCGTGTAGGAACCCGCAACCCTCAGTACAGCAGTCCAATTGCCACTACGCCAATCCCTATAGGTACCCACAGTTCCAAATTCCCAGTAGATAACAGCGTGAAAATAGGTTACATAAAATATGAAGTCCATAAAACTCAAAACGCATAAAATATACCATCGCATTTTTCACTGTAACTTTCGTCACATAAATCTCTAACATCCAAATAGCGTAAAATATTCAGCAACACATCACAGAAACAGGAAGCTTCACAACCTCATCGCAATCAGATCAAAAATTCTCCAAATTATTCAAAAACTAATCTTGTTTTTACGATGGTATCATCGTGCGTTCATGGCTCTGTCAGGTGCAAGCTTATTCATCGCGCACTTTATAGGGTATTATGTGACAAAGATTAATACACTCCAATTTATTTTGGCACCAGTGCAAACCGCGGTCTCTTTAATTCGGTCGGTGCGCGGTTGGCACACACCGGCTTGCTATTTATCAATGCCCGTGTTAGTAATAAATAAATCGAGTTTCGTCTTGTTAGCTCGAACAAAGTCTTTTAGCGCTTGTTTCGTGAAAGTTATAAAGTTGCTTCGTCAACAGTTGAAAATTTAAGTGTTTTGTAAAAAGTCCATAAATAAGAGATGTTCCCACATTTATGTGTATAATGAGGGGAAATATCTGAAATGTTGTCTGAAAGTTTTGAAAAGCAGTGATAGCCAAGTAGTAAACCGTCTGACTGCCAAGTGAAAAGTCGCCATTTCGAACCACGGCCACATACACCAATGTCTTTTCAAATTTATGTGTGTACTTTAAATTAGTTACCCATTACACATTTTTTTGTCTCGTGCGGTAATCGAACCCGCAACCCCTAGCGCAACAGTTCAATCACATAGCTACATCCTCTCATTAACATACAGTTCACTCTGAAATTTACAACAAACTGGTTTTTTCAGTATGGGCCCGATATAGGGGCCCGGCGAGTAGAAAGGCTGGTGAGCCTGCTACATAGCAGACGCTAAACAGCGAAACATCATAAATACCTGGTGATGGATCAGCAGAAAGTACAAATGATACTATGCTAAAATATAGAATTCACCTTCTTAGTAAGGTGGGTAGGTCGTATGCCTAGAGACTAATATTAACAGTTAGTTGAAGCCCCAAGGGTGTCGTAAAGGTGTCTGAGAGGCTTTAGATTGGCAGCCCCATTCACTGGCCCTGTAATTATATCAAGACCCATGAGACGGGTCAACAGCCTACGAGAAAGTGTATTTTTCAAAGCATACTTCCTCTATCTTCTTTCCCTTGACGGTTCGCATAGATAAGTGATTAGTCTAAAAGGGACCAGCCCCCTTACCATGAAATCTGAAAGTAGAACAGTTTACCATGTGGAAGCGAGACGCTGCTACGTGCAGTGTTATGTGGCGTCTCGCTTCAACAAAGTAAACTGTCTTGCTCGAAAAGTACATGGTAAGGGGGCTGAAGGTCTGAATCCTGTAAGTGAAAATATTTGTGCGATTCGCAAATTTTTGGTCCTGGTTTAGGCGTTTGTGTATATCTTTATGTCTGAGAAAGACTTTCAAACATTAGAATCTCCTTACAAAAATTTGTGCAATCCGAAGAGGTGTCTCCCGAATCTAGACACGTGATGTTTCATGTTTCTTAAACGCACCCACGATACCGGAGAAATCCTAGTATCCTAGTACCTATGTGGCGAGGCTTTTATTTTTAAAAGAAAAAATACTAGATACACTAGACCCAAGAAAAGTGTACTCTGTGAAGCATGAAGGTCTAACACCACCAACAGAAATATATCAAGGATATAATTATGCTAACTAAACCTCCAAAAATGATAGAACAAATTGAAACATACATTGTTTCGAGATCCAGCCAGAATAACACTAGCATTTCACAGCCGCTTCACACATTATCAATAGAACCAGTGATAAAGTTCTATCACACACCCCGACATTCACACTATCCGATATAAGGAAATGTTCACGTTTCTATAAAAAATAAGATTACGCGACCTCTATGCGTCTGCCCCTTGGGTGTTCGTTCTAGTGATGTCGTGCGTCTCATATTCCCGGGACGTTATACTCGTAGTTTTTCCGGAACGAGGGATGCCCCCCGGGATTTTGAAGGATAGATTTTTGATTCTGTTTTTTAAACGATTTCGGAGAAGGGTTCGTTTTGGTAAATGTTATGATTGAGTTCGAAATTTAATAGAGAATCAATTATAAATTTAGTATGAGCTGTCATGTATGGTTATTGTTATAAGTTGTTGTTAGTGTAATTTATAGTTTGTGAAGTTACAGAAACTATTAATTTTCATTATTACACAGGTGTGTGATTTCTTTTTGATATTTCGGTGATTGATTTCTTTTTGATATTTCAGTGACTGATTTCTTTTTGATATTTCAGTATTTATTTTGTATATTTACACCAACAATTACAAAAAACATTATTTTAATTAATAAAGGACATTTGAAAACAAGGCAACAAGCTAAAATAACACCAAAAGTCATATAAACCTTACCAAATAATTCGATGAAATAAATATAGCAATATAACTAAAATATACTGGCAGCATTTTGAATATTACGTAAATGTCAAAAAACATAAAGTCCCGCAACACTCAAAATCCCGTTGGCGCGCGCGTGCCGCTTCCCGACTCCGTTAATTCCGCGTCCCGGTCCCGGCCTTATTACTGGCGGCACTAGTTGGTCCCTGCTATTGGTTTTTGCTGAAAAGCGCCCCGTGTAATCCGATTTCGGCTGCTTTCGTGTTTGTTTTCATAGTCTTAGCGAAGTTATACGTTTTGCGTTTGTTTTGTGGTAGTTTAAGTTTTGTGAAAATATTTTGCTCCTTGTGCGGGAGGATGTGCAGTATGAGTTCTTTGATTAAGTTGCGTTAGCAAGTTATTAGGTCGACTGGTTTACGAAGGAATGAATTGAGGCGAATGCTATCGTTGGTTTGTATTAAGTTATCTTAATGCTATATCGTAAGTAACTGTTTGACGACGTGATTGACTAACCACTGATGAGGATTATATTCAACTATTGTACATATCAGTAGTATCATTTTCCCGCTTATTTTAAATGAACTGTCCGTGTTGAGCAATTGATTAAATTATAGCTATCACTTTGAATGTCAAAAATAAAGATATCAATTGACATAACAAATGGGTATCTTACAACACATTTTAGCATCGTTTGGACGTAAGAGGGGAACATATTTTATTTAGGCTAAGATAGACAAAAATAAGATAAGTACTTTTTTTTTTTTTCTTTTTTTTAATCGTCACCCCACACTAGGAATTTCTCCTGTGTCGTGGGTGCGTTTCACAAACATGAAATATCACATACACAAACACTCAGACTCGGGACAAACATCTGTGGTTCGCACAAAGTTTTGCACCGTGCGGGAATCGAACCCGCAACCCTTAGCGCAACAGTCCAATCGCTTAGCCACTGCGCTAATCAGGTCGTCTATACTCCCATTGCTATTGGCTTTTGAACATTCCACAAACGAAATGCCATTAAACCGACTTCAGAAACAACAAGCCATTTTCACTCGTAAATCAATATTTAAACTCCCAAGAGACGTTGGGAGACAACTTTAAAAAAACATAAAATATGACAGCGTAATTTACGAAGTGACAAAAATGTTTGAAAATATCAGGAAATTGAAAAACGACAAAAAGGGTGCGATGAGAGCATTTTCCTGTATTATTAACATTTACGTTGAACTCTGTTTTGATCAATATTTATGTGACGCGATCAAATATTTTCCAAAAACATCGCTCTGTTTGCGTCAATGTTTGGGTGTAAAAAATACTCGATAGTCTAAATGATAGCGATGTGAGAAGCGTAAACATGATGGAATAGGCGACACGACAGGCGTTTACAGCATCTTCCGTATTAGAATGTATTCACAAACGAATCTCAAAATCTTTTTCCCAGACTTTTATCATAAAACTTTTTTCTGATTTCGTCATACAAATGTAAGCACCATCATCCGGAAGACATCCACTAATGCACAAAGGTCTCCTTAAAACGCTACAATGAACGACAACTTGCCATTTGCATCCACCGGTTGAGACTTAATATGAGCATAGCATTGTAATTAGAATGCCTTCAAAAGTACCGATATTCAAGTACGTCCGACGTATCACAGTCAATCACGTCACTACAATTCAGCACCTCGTCATGGCCGATTTCAATTTGATGATGATATGATCAAACCAAAACCACAAACTGTCCTAGTTATCGCGCTAATCAACTTAGTAATTCTGCAAACAATTATACTTTTTTAACATCGATTGATAGTAAACAACATACACAGTTAGTGTCGCTTTATCAGCGTAAATAAAAGAAAAAAGGGTAAAGCCATAATTTCCCGGGAACTACATGGCCTACATAAAGCCAATTCGTTTTAATAACAAAATACCTCGTACATTTTCTTTCTAGACGTTTCTAACAATGAGCACTACATGCCTTCACAGCCCAATTAATATCATACATAATTTCAAGCTCCAATTTACTTGTATAGTGGCCTAAACAATACTGGCTGTACTTACTCTCATACAATTGGTATACCCATTCACTGTTATTAATTTGATTTACTGTAGTAATTCAGTGGTGATTGAACCAGCTTTCCAAATGACAATTGTAGGCACATAACAGTTTTAGTGCCTTTAGATCATTCTTCCCTTTTATTTGGGATACGTCTCTATTTTGGTACTTTCTCTAGAATATCATATAATTATTTGATATTAAACTTGACAGTAAAGCCAACGAGCGTGATGATAAAAAGGTGTGGAACAGATACAGGCTGATCGATTTGGTCGGGCTTTAAAAAAGTGAAGGAGGTAGGTAAAGGTGTGATAAATGTGTCTACGTCTGCAATGCGT
The DNA here is from genome assembly GCA_946251915.1 of Abrostola triplasia. Lineage (NCBI taxonomy): Eukaryota > Metazoa > Arthropoda > Insecta > Lepidoptera > Noctuidae > Abrostola > Abrostola triplasia. The sequence continues at coordinate 12,892,642 of OX276426.1, forward strand.
ATGGAAGACGAGTACCTAATAATGTAGCATGTGACGGCTTGTCTAAAAAAGTAGTAATAAAGTCGGGAGATACATTTAAATCGCACTTTGGAGGTAGAAGACTTCTTAACAAGACAGTAATGGTAAACAGTAGGTACCGCGAGTTTAATCAAAAGTGCGTACCAATAATGACTTGGAACGAAAACATTTTCGATTACATACACTCTAGATAAAGGAAACTTTTGTTAACCAAAATTGGCTTACAATCGTTTGGGGAGAGTTCTGAAGTCGTATTGCGGTCACGGATGGAAGGTATTGCGCGGCATGACCTCCAAGGGACCCCAAATGGCCAGGGTTGCCGGAAACCATACACACATCGAATCACGCCTATATTCCCTTGAGTAGGTGAAAATATTCTCCTTTATTAGGAGTTTTAATACCCAAATTACAAGTCCTGTGTACTCGTGTAGTGGTCGTGTAACAGAGGACGAGCCTATTGCCATTCATGAGTGTTCATCGCCTATTCTCAATTCGATCGAAACTTTTTTTCTTCGAATCTTTATTTCGCAGCAAGCTCTGAAAGAGCTCTACCTGCTTAACCAGATGTTTGACGAGACCTAATATAAGGCCTCCAACCAGGTGGAACGAAACTGTGATTTTTATTTTTTAAATAGTAATCAACTTGCATCCAGAGCTCAACTGGATTATAACCCAAATTTTGAGTTTTACTATGGGTTGAGCTCGAACCCCGAACGTAACAAATATTTGAGATCCCCAAACATTTTTGGACAGTCCAGCTCATCCTACCACCAATTCAATTCTTTTATTACAACGTCGTGACCTTTAAAACCCAAATAGAAGCTAACTTAAATCCCTTTGCATAGAAAGGTTGGCAGTAGGACCCAGGACTTTTAACGAAACATAGTAAAAAGAGATCGGTGTACATAAAATAAATTGAAACAATACACTCGCTCGTGTTCAGGCCTGTATATTCAGTGGAAAATAATAAGCATTCATAATGTGATACGAAATGAAACGGGCTGTACCCGATGACCTTGAGTCTGACTTCTATCTCTGTACTGTTTTATTTAGAGGGAGAATATTATTCTTATTTAAACGTACACCGACTTTTCCTTGTGAATGAATAAATAATCAAAATAATGTAATATTTACATGGATTGCACACTCATGGATTCTGAGAAATTGAAAGTATGCATGCAAAATAGATGCGTAGACGCGAATAATGCTTACCACCCATTATAATAATAATAGCCTATAACTGCCCCACTGTAGGGCAAAGGCCTCTTCTCATGTAGAGAAAGATTGAGCATTGAACACCACGCTAGCTCACTGCTGGTGAATTGGCGATTCAGATAATTAAATCCAGGTTTTCTTACGATACATCTTGTGCATACAAATTCTGCATGTCAACTACTGTGCCGCCATGAGTACCACCTATTACTTAGAACATTTTATGTGCTAGAGACACTGCATCAATCGCTGGCAAATCAAAGCCTAGTGATGACGGTGATCGGCGAAACACGAATGTAAGTATATAGGCATCATCATCAGCTGGATGACGTCCACTGCTGAACAAAGGTCTCCCTTAAGGGGAGATGGTGTTGTCATCATCCCCAAGCTTGGCAAGCGGCTTGAGGACCGCAGTATTGGTGGTGAAGTTGCAGAAGACGCTGCTGCCCATCTTTTATAGGCATACTATGTATAAAATTCTAACTCTGCGGATCAAAGGCGTGATTGTTTGCATAAACGTAAAGGCACACTTTGCCAGCTCGCAAAAAAAATTCTATCTTCCGAAGTTCATCCACACAAATGCCTTCGATATCTGCCCCCCTCCCCCTCCACTATTACCGCAGGACACCGCACCAATAAATTATGATAGCACGTGCCACAAAGACTCGCTTTTATCTCGCACGGAATTCACACTTTACGAAAATGTAAATTTATGGCGCTCGCCGGTTTTTTCGGGGCATAATGGTAGAGGTGTCTTAGTGCTTCGGAGGCTGTCGCCCTATCGGTTTTCATTGCAGTTATATGATAATAGGGGTTTTATTATGTGTTCATATTTTTTTCCCTTCCACATTAGTATCACATAAAAAACATAACAGGCGAAATGTGGTGTAGATAGATAGATTTCTCTTTATTGTACACCAAAAATAAACATAAGTTCAGTATAAGGATAATGTACAATGGGCGGTTTTAGTAAGTTTAAAAATCCAATCTTTATAATTCCAATGCAATTTGGGAATAAAATCGGTTTTATCAAGTCTTCTGTATATAATCATGGTATGGGATTACCGACTTCGTATGTAATCACATACAACAATCCCAGAAGGTGCAAGTAAAAGCCTACTCAAGTATTGATACCTTATTCCGTTTTCGCCGCAACCCGGTATCAGTTATTAATGATTACAAACTATATTGCACATTTATCTATATCTATATGTGTTGCAATTTTTCCCTCAGTTGCGCACACAATGATAAGCTTAAAAGTTTCAACGTAATCGGATGAATGGAGCGCATGGGACATGAACGAACATGTACCTTGTGTAGTAGATAGGCATAATACATTATTTTAACTATATATACATACATAACATTAGGTCTGTATTCCCCGAAGGGGAAGGCAGAGGTGCACATATAGTACACCCACATTTTGCCAGTGATTTTATTGGCCACAATGTAATAGGGAACAAGCCTATTGCTATCAACTGGGCACAAATCCAGACTCCGTACTGCTACTGAGAATTACCTAAAGGAAAACCCGGTTACACTTTGCCCGATCTGGGATTCGAATCCAGGACCTCGTGCTTAGCAGTCGCGCTTAGCGACCAGTAGACAGTTTAGGCAGTCTTATTATTTCAACTATACATACATAATTCACAATACTTTTTATACGTCTTTCGATAACATTCTCCACACCTAATTATAACTTGGCACGTATATCCCATACTTTCGCAATAAACGCTGCGTATTGCTGGCAATACATACACAGGCAATACTGTTGTCGGATTTGCGCAGGCAATAGTGCCGGTTTGGGGGCTGGCGTCCGTTGTGAGTTCAAATATGAAGCAATAAATTCACGTTACGCAAACCAACTCGCGTTACTGTTTTCTCATGAACATTATTACGGAGTTATATTCATGCTTTCTGATTGTGGAGTTAGCAGGCAGCCTTTGACTAAAAGTACGAAGGATACATTGTGATGGTTTGACCTTAAACTTATACAAAAAGTAGAGTCCGAAAAAAAATAACAGGTTTATTTAAATACTTAAATTTTGCCCGCGGCTTCGCTCGCGTTACGTAGCTTATGTCCCTTTTCGGGTCTTACATTTTTTCATGCCAAATTTCATCAAAATTTGTCCAGCGGTTTAGTAGTGAAGGCGTAACAGACAGACAGATATAGTTATTTTCACATTTATAATATTAAGTATGGTAGTATAGATTAAATTACGCTACAAAGGGTTATAACAACGAAAACTATGAACTAAAACTCACCTAAAAGACAGCGTAGTTAACGGCCTGTATGACTTATGACTGTTCGCATCTGCCATCGGCATGCCCCAATAGTCATCCAGGAACAATTGCTTCAGGGAGTTACTCCCGACCACATCCCCATTGGTTACGATCGCAGGTATGTCATCATGAACAAAATCGCCGTTCAAGCTGTTGACGTAGCTTAGAACAGCTGTTGTGGTGACCATGGCGTAGATGGTGAAGTCACTGCACATCAACTTCGGCCGTGACTCCTCGCGGACTGTGGTCAGCGATCGCCGCTTCATTTTTGGTGATGTTCGCAGTTTTAGTGTTACATTTCTACATCTGCACATTTGTTTGTGGGGCTCTGGAACAGATAGAGAGGTAACATGAGTAATTTGCTGTTATATAGGTAAGTTATGCTGAAATAATGTTAAAAATGGGTAACATAGTCATATTTTGTCGTAGACTAAACGCTTGTGAATCCTTCCATCAAATTTTACAGTTATTTAAAAATATATCAGTGTTTTAGAGTTAAGATAAAGAATTATTAGTGTAATATTAGTTAATGGTTTCATTACCCAATTGAGGATTTTCTCACGGCAAAAGATTTATTAATATAAAAACGTTTATTGCTACTTAAAAAAAACGAGACGTGTACAAAATAAACAGTTACATCGTAGCAAAAGGAAGTGGGCTCAGCGAATGTTGTACCGGGACGAGCATGACCCGGTACAGCGCTGATTGTCAGCCACTCCTACCCCCTATGTTCTTATGCGGGAGTTAGAGTTAGTATTTCATGGTATGTCTACTAATGTTAATAACGCTTCAGTTAATACAACTATAACTATGCAACCTTTTACTTTTATAAACATTTAAACTTTGGATTTTGAATTTAATTATGTAACATTTAATGTTGAATTTAGATTACTCCAATATTTTTGTTTAATCAGTGCTTTTCATGCACTGCGCACGCAGCAAAGATTGAGTTACATTTCAATTATAATAATTAGCAACAGCTGGTCTCTGCTTCAGGCTATTTCGCAAATCAAATGCGAAGCCTGAATTTCATGGAACTAAATGTGCGCTAATCCGAGAATTTCTAAGGGAGTTTTGCTAACATCAATGTTAACAAAAAACCAGAACTACCAACTTTATAGACAATATACTTAAAATAACAAAATTATCTTCTATAGATAAGTTAAGAAAAGTTTAAAGAATATGAAAGCTCTTGTATACGAACTGATGAATTCAATTTTTCAGAAACCCAGTCAATTACTGGTAAGGCCGTATCAATAATTATATAGAAACTTTTTGGAATTATAATTTGTTTGAGATGAAGTAAAACCTTCTTGACAATTTTGAGAACTTCTAACAAAACTTACTACTTACAATACAATAAATTATTATCCGCAAAATTAGTTCAAATAGAATAAGATGTATATAAGATCGATACATCTAAAAATGAATTGCTCGCTAGTCTCGCTAAAACTCGAGAACGGCTGGACCGATTTGGCTAATTTTGGTCTTGGAAATTTTCGTGGAAGTCTAGAGGTTTACTCGGTGAGAAAGAGGTATGAAGTCCGGGTCAGCGAGTAGGCAATAGAACTACTGCTACTGACTCCCAACCTAGGATACATAAAAATCTAATCAGACACATAATTTACCCCTACATTTAAAACGCGAGGCTGATATGTTGCTTTATCCAATTCCTTATATTAACCCATTTGGATCTGCTGTCCCTGTACAGGGACAGTTGTTCAACTACCCACAAGTTTTTATATATTTTAGATATCTATAACAATTAACTGGATTTCGTATGCTTAATAGTGTATCTTACATTTTATTTTAAAAAGTTGACAGTTTTTTGGAAAAAAAGTGATACAATTGTTAATACGAGGGTCAAACTGAAAGTTCTTAGAAAATCAAAAACTGATTACATTAGCCAGTTATTAGTTTTATTATATCTTTTCAAAATATTGTCCATTCACGTCAATACACCGCTGCATGCGATGGAACCACTGGGAAAAGCACTTTGCCCACTCGTCTTTAGGGTTCTCTTCAATGGCATCGCGATACGCAGCCACCGCTTCTTCAGCATTCATAAACCGCTTTCCTTTAAGTTTTTCTTTAATTTTTGGAAATAAATAAAAATCACAAGGGGCGAGGTCGGGGCTATACGGCGGGTGACCCAGTAATTCAACGTTTGATGTCGCCAAATAGTCGATCGTTCGCTTAGCGGTGTGCGACGAGGCGTTGTCGTGGTGAAGGAGGATCCTACTGCGAGGTCGTTTCTCTCGAACTTTTTCCAAGACAAGTGGCAAACAATTGGTAGTGTACCATTCTGCAGAAACTGTTTTTTGATCCTCTAACACAATTGTTGCGAAATGACCTATCCTTCCAAAGAACGAGGCCACCATTTTTTTTCCCGCACTTCGATCTCTCTTCACTTTAGTTGGCAACCTCTCGAAAGGAAACACCCACTGAGCAGATTGTCTTTTGGTTTCAGGATCATAACAGTAAATCCAGCTTTCGTCACCTGTTAGTATGTCGAACACAGCATTTGAGTCACCTCCGTTAAATCTTTCAATCATTTTACGGCACCAATCCACACGATGGAGTTTTTGAGCCTCAGTCAAATTATGAGGTATCCACCGGGCGCAAAGCTTCCTGACTGCTAAATGTTCGTGGAGGATTTTGTGCACTTGACTCATACCGATGCCTAAGCTTGTCCGAATCTGCTGATAGGTCACTCTTTTGTCAGTCTCTATCATACGCCGCACAACACAGATGTTATCTTCAGTCGTCGCCGTAGAAGGCCGTCCCTCGCGTAAATCATCAGTGAGATTAGTGCGACCACGTTTAAACTCATTAAACCAGTTGTAAACTGTCGCACGAGATGGGGCTTCATCGTGAAAGGCCAATCGTAGTCTATCATAACTTTCTTGTTGACTTAAATGACATCGAAAGTCATAAAAAATCATTGCACGAAAATTTTCTCGTGTTAAATTCATGTTGACGTGACACAGACAATTTTCAATTTGCCGCCAAATCGTAAAACAAATGACAAATTAATGAAATATATACTCAGTAATATTGGCAAAGAGTTCTATTTTCAAATTTTAGAATTATTTTTTTATTTTATTTTTTTTTTTTTATTTTTTACAATTTAATTTTTTTTTTTTTTTTACGGTTTACATAACATTGGTTATATATATTCTTTTATGATTATTTTACAACTATATACAACTTAAATCTAATACAGAATGAAAACAATATATACAAAAATAAAAAGTTAAAAAGCATCAAAAAATTCATCCCCATCGATGTCAACCGGTAACGTGCCCAAAAGACTGGCAGCATTGCCACGTTGAATGGCAATGCTAATTCTTTGGCCGAAAAATGAACCAGCCCTTTGGTCACGTGTGGAGTCGACTAAGCGCTTTGCCAAGTCTTTAAACAAAGCGCGAGCGCTCGGACCCCATGGCCCAAATGTTTCAACCCCAAACGGCTCAAAAATACAATTACCTATTAGGTTATTGTATTTCCGCCGTTTGAGGGTCTCCGCAGCAGCAGCAGCAGTGCCAGCGCAAATTGCCGAGCCAGAAACATGAGAAGATGCAAGGGTATCGACGCACGTTGCGTCCCACACCAAAGGCCTTCCCAATTTCCAGGGTAACAACGACATACCATCTGGTCTCTTTCCATCGTCACGTACCAAGCCATTTGGTTCTAGTACGGCTGGTACGCCGATATTTTTTTATTATATTGTTTATAAGTGGCCAGTTCTAAGAACTTTCAGTTTGACCCTCGTATCGTCCGCGCAAGTTGAAACAAAAATTATCTCCACAAGGTAAGGCTTTTTATTGTATGTTTATAAGCCAATTTTTAACACTTTTTTGTAATTATTATTAGATTGTACTATCAATAACCATATAATATTATAATACCTAAATATTTTTAAGTTTTGGTGAATAGAGGTCATAGTTTACTCAGGTGTCCCTATATAGGGACATTGGGCACATCCCTATATTTTCATTACAAACTTGTATTTATTTTCTGATTTGTTTTTAGCACACATTACTTATCAAAAATGAGTAAAAGACAATTTGATGTAATAAATGATTACCGAGGGCTTGGAGAAGCACTAGAGACTATTTTGAACGAAGAAGACTATTTTGTTTATTTTGATAATTTTTTCACCAGCTATGCATTGTTACGAGAACTGCACGAGTCCGGATTTCGTGCAACGGGCACTGTCCGTGAAAATAGGACAAAAAAGTGTCCTCTTATATCGGTAAAAGATATGAAAAAAAAAGAATAGAGCGGATTACGATTACAGATTTGATACTAGTAATCAAATTTTGTTTGTGCGTTGGCTTGATAACAGCGTGTGTACTATGGGTACCAACTTTGACAGCGTACATCCGTTAGGAAAAGTAAAGAGATGGGACAGCTTACAGAAGAAAAAAGTAGATATGGACATCCCCCACGTTTTCCAAAATTATAATAAAGGCATGGGTGGTGTCGACCAAGCAGATCAGTCTGTTGCAGTATACAGATGCGCTATTCGAGGCAAAAAATGGTGGTGGGTGTTGTTTACTTATATGTTAGATTTAGCTTTAGCTAATGCTTGGCGTCTACATACTTTGACCCATAAAGAAAAAATTGACCAGCTTTATTTTCGTCGTACCATGTCGAGATCATACTTGAAATCAGATGGACGCCAAGATCGAAGACGAAAACCATCATCCGCAGTACCAGGGCTGGCATTAGATGGAAGTGGACACTTTCCTCAGAGGCTGCCTAAGCAACTCCGATGCGTTGTTTGCCATAAAAAAGTACGTTGGCAATGCAAAAAATGCATGAAAACCTTGTGCATTGGAAACGATAATTGCTTCGAAAAATACCACTGTTGAGCCCATTGTCCCTGTACAAGGACAGTGTTTTTTTTAATACTTACAATTCTTTTTTTTATTTTTTTTTTGTTTTTTTCTCTTCATAAACCACGTGCCATTTATGTAATAAACATATTTTTATAAATTTTTGTTTCATTCATATTTGGGTCCAAAGGGCCAAACAGCAGAATTTGTTCCACACCTAGAATGTAATATACCTGCCCCTAAAAGAAATAGTTACACACAAAATTATTTCTTCCGAAACCGTATTATAATTTCGTACGCATCTCATATTCATGAACCGGTTTTATTAAAACTACCGCAGCCACAGGAATCTTATCACGAATGAAACTGGCGAATATCCATCCATCCGTTCGCATGATTCCAACAGTAATCTAAATAACTATTTTTCAATATAGCCCCCGCAATATTGCCAAGTTATGAATTTACGTCTGGCCTACTCAGAATCGCGGTACGTGCCCAAAATATAAGATATTAAAGGGAAAAAAACCGTCCGCAGAATTCGGATAGCACTAAATATAAATATTTCGGATACCGTGGGACATGGCAGAGCGTTTTGTGGCATTTAGAATGTATTAATGTTTTATTTTATAACAGTGGTGGTACTGACAGTGAAGACGCAGATTTTTGTTTTAATATTTTAAAGTTTTTACTCCATGCCGTCACAACAGCTTATGAATATTAGATTAGCATCTAATCCCCCTTTTGGCCAATGATGGTAGGTTCTAAAATATCTCTTAGTATATTGCCACGTTTATAATCCCCGATCGGATAGGCAAATTGCGCCAGACAGTATTCGCTCCATGTAAGCACCGGCCTGTTATTAACTATTAAAAACACTCGCTTAAAGATACTTTTGAATATTGTAACATATTCTTTTATAAAATTAGCGAGTTACAACCACTTTTTATTGGAGCTTATGCGTGAATAAAAGTTTATTCCAACAAAATTGTGACAACGGTATTGTCTCTCATTATACGCACACAAAAGAGTTTATACCAAGAAACTAAAGTATGTTAATTTTTAAAGACAATAGCTTAATACACAGAAAATAAAAATATTAACAGGGTATCTAAACAGGCTCAGTTTCGTTCACATTCTCCACCAAACCAGCGGCCATCGCGACACTATAAAGCAAAATTAAACCGTGTGGATTCCAAGCCCATGCCCAGCCCCAAACAACCAAACTATGAAACAATAACTTTAAACTTTATTGCAATATAAACAACAACAATATTTTATAACACTACGGCCCATACATTTCACCTACTCCGTTAACATTACGCTTTAATAATTACACGCGGCTAATTCACAGGTAGGTTGAACTAAATTTATGGCCTTTACTGTACTTTACCATGTTTATTAGGCTCATAAAATTAATGAACACTAGCTCACGACTCGCTTGATGAAGCGAGCTCATAATTTTATCAAATATGCTAAGAAAAATGTTGCAAATTGACTATGTTGTAGAGAGGCACTCGGAAATTTACTGAGGATAAAATATTGTATGGTTTCTGGTATTTTTGGCATGAAGTGTAAAATGATATTTTAAGAATTTTGTTATTGTTGGCTTGGGAATAACATTTCTTATTTTAATGTCCTTTTTGAGGCTTACATGTGGAGTATACAAAGTAACGTACCTAACTGGGGTGATGTTGGCAGCACTGGAAGTTGTATCTGAGTGTGGAGGCTTTTAACTCTTGAGGTTTTAAAACTGGCCATTTCTTTGCCACTATCAAATGTTGGTATTTTGTTGTTTTGTAGACAGCAACTGTACTGACCGACATAAAAAAAACAAAGCAAAGTTCTCAGTTTAATTTACATTGAATGTGCTTCTACATATTTCTCCGACGACCTGATTGGCGCAGTGGCTAAGCCATTGATTGCGGTTTTGATTCCCGCACGGGACAAAACCGCAGATGTTTGCCCCGAGTCTGGGTGTTTTTATATAATTATGATATTTCATGTTTGTGAAACGCATGTTTTTAGCGAATACAACTGATGCGAATTAGATAAATAGCTAACTAAAGGTTAAATTAATTTGAAAAAGAAGAAAGGTATTAACAATAAAATGAAGTATTACACTCATGTTTAACTAACCTCATTTCTCTATCATCTATCAAAAAGTCTTTACCCAATATAGTTTTATTTACGTCCCAACACTCCGCGTCACTCGTACGTACTCGTGTACACGTAAACATCGTTGTATTACAATTATTAAGGAGCATAAGTTCAAAGATCAAAGCGATTCAGTGAATAATTTGTGAGGGTCGCTGCGGAGCTGTAATATTAAATCAGGTCCTGCTTCAGCGTCTAGCCTCTGTGTACTTAGGTCTAGAGTAACTTACACTAGTACCGAGATATTGATAGAATAAAAATAAAAGTTTATGTCGCTTTACTTAACCTAAAATGTATTTGTTAAGTATCTTTTAAATACGACTCGATCGTTGGTCTTGTGGTTGCTAAGCGTGACTGCTGAGCACGAGGTTCGAGGTCGAATCTCGGGTCGGGCAGTGGTACTGGGTTTTTCCATTTGGCAATACCCGCTACACTTTTTCGGGATGAAAAGTTGCCTATGTGTTAATCCAGGGTGTCAGCTACCTCCATATGAAACTTCATCAATATCGGCCGTTTGAGCGTGAAGAAGTAACAAACATACAAACACACTCAAACTTTATTAGTGTGATTTATTTATTGACCAAATTCTTACTCACAGCGAATACTGTTTACAATTTGCGCCCGCACTACACCCAAATACACTCTGAATAAACTTTAATAAATTATAGGTATGTACCGGCTCTACAAAGTAAGCAATACAATAGCTAAGCCCAGAGGGTAAGGCCTTAGTTTTTTATTATATTACCTACCTACATCAAATTTTTCGGTCAAAGCCTGTCTGGTGTTTAATAAATTTCTCTTAGGAGACAAAGGACCTTAGAGAAATAATTACAGTTCTTCATAATTGTATCTTTTTAGAAAAGAGGTTTCGTCGCTGATTTTGTATATAAAATTATCTATCGAGGGCTCCGTAGTTACTTGTCATATTGTGTTCGGAAGTGTTCCTACCTTCTTTGTTAATAATATTAAATCTTCGAACAGTCTTTGCATCGATATTCTTGAAAAAACTTATTCATAAAAATATAAATTTTAATTCGTGGATTAAATTATACCTGTCGCACTTGTTTGCATGTCAGATGCCAATAGACTTAAACCGGGTTTAAGTTAATATAGGTATTAATTTCGGAGGAATTTATATAAATATTTGTGTAATGTATGAGAGAAGTTCTTAATTACCTCAAGATTCCTTCTAAAATCATCTTACTGCCTCGTCGGTCTAGTGGTCGCTAAGTTCGACTGCCAAGTACGGAGTCCTTGGTCCGAATGCCGGGTCCGTAAAGTATTACTGGAATTATATTAGGTAATTCTCAGTATTAACCTGGATTTAACTATCTGAAATCGCCAACACGCAGTGAGCTAGCGTGGTGATCAATGTTCAATCCTTCTCTATACGAGAAGAGGTCTTTGTTCTACAGTGGGACAGTTATAGGCTGTTATTATTATTATTATTTTAATTCTCAGTAGCAGCATGGAGTTCGGAACCCGGATGGCACTCAACACTTTATTTTCTTTACTTCCAACTTATTTTCTACCAAACAAAACAAAGTTAACGAAACAGACCTTACAATTTTATAAAAACACGTAGTCTAGCAAATTGTGTGGAGTAAAGTAAATAAGATACTCGACGGACGAGTACAGGCTCACGCTCCAATCGTTTTTCTAACAGGAGCGTGTTACATTTTAATATAAAATTCAGCAACGCATCGTAAATACGACCGCCACGCACCGCCGCGGCGTTTGATACGCAAAGCTCTTAAAATTTAAATATTAATAGTTTTATCTAGCTTTACGAGTAGGCCCAATAATATGGAAAAATGTTCCGAAAGCCACCATAGAGCGGAACATGGCTGTAAAAAGTTATGACGCGGTGTGTTTCTAAATGTTACAATAGTAAATAACGTGGAGTTAAAAACGCCGGTCACAAGTCTGTACTATTGACTATATTAAAGGCTTCGCTAAACAGAACGCGTAAGTACGGCAACTCCGCCTTGTACACAACTGTACAAAAGAATTGAATGAGTAAATAAAATGTCGCGCTTTTTGCTAAAGATTTTAGTTCATTCTGTTAACTAAGTTTTTTGCTCGTTGCCACAGAAATAACAAATATTATTGATAGTAAGTTTAATGACGAGTTTGATTATAACTCTGCCTCTAGGCAACAAGTGAAAATTTGCACTGCTACAAAATAGTTTGTTAGACGCAAAGGCCAAAGATGATAGTGACCTTGATGTTAGTTGATGATGAGGTGTAAATAAGTTTATATTAAAAATATCTTTTTAACCACAGCTAGGCTTTTACTAAAGATGAATTTAACAAGCCCGAACACGATGGAACCAGATGGAACCATCATTTTGATACACACGTCCTATATCCACATTCTGATAATATCACTAGATCAACTCAAAAGTATTGTTACCAAACCTATACAAGTATGCAAAAAATCATTTCAATTACAAGTGGTTCTAATTTAGATTGCAAGATTTGACCTGAACAAACTTACTTATAAACATTGCAAGTTATTTTAAATGAAAGCTTGTAATACTAAAAATTATATTTGCAAAAGCATGGTGCCCATTTCCCGCTTTCAACGGGCCACAGCCTAATACGCCTTCAAATCATCCTTGTAAACCGAGTCAGAAGCCCCACTTGCGAAAAAGCAAAAAAATATTGAATATGAAATTTCCGCTAATTGTTCATTTCAGAGGTTTTGCCGGTGAAGCCGTACTCCTTTTCTTCCCCAGCGAAGTAAACTGAAACGGTTTTTTATGAATACATATAAACAACTAACTTTGGATGGAAATTCGTTTGTAATTGCGAAACTGAATCTCGTAGAAATTGGGTATCGTGAAGACGGAAATGATCTGCCACGTTCACTCATTGAATTTTTCAAATTATTAAGAAGTGTAAATAATGTTTTTATTTTGTTATCTACCTTGGTGTTAATTAGCAATATATTAGTGTCCCAAAATTAAAATAAACAATCGTAGGCATTCGTATTTTGTGATTGATTTCATCCACTTTTACTATGGTATTATTGGTAACATAAATTTTCTACCATGTACGATGTTCCGATTAGCCGTGTGGTAACCGGCCTAGAATTGAACACTCCCTTTCCTTCCATGGGTATCGTAAGAGGTTTTCATGGTTTTGATGAAATTTCATATAGAAGTAACTGACACCCTGGATTAACACTTAGGCTACCTGCTACCTTTTTAACCCGAAAAATGTAGTGATACATAATAGTCATAAAGCATTGGATAGGCTATGGCCTATCATATTCTAGCAAAGGCCATTATTTTGATCCATAATCATCTTCGTATTATTCTACTAAGTTTCCATTGAATGTATCACTATTTATACAGCGCCTATTTTAGTGCGAAGCGATGACGTCACACTCCAAGTTATAAACTTGTAACTAGTTGTTTCGCAGAAGAACAACACAAGTTAATTTTGTTTTCATACGATAAACTAAGGTGGTATAAGTTTGCAGGTAATAATGTGAAACAGCTCATATTAAATGGAGTTTGTATATTAATTCTAATCAGCGTAGACGTTTTCTTTGTATGTTGGGATGGCTTTTATTTGTACGTAATAATACGTTCCGTGTTAGCTTATGCGGGAGTTGAAGTCCCGATCTTGTCCATCATTTTTCAATATCCTTTATCAATTTATATTCAAGCTTAGAATGGACACCGTGCTAAAATGACACCAAAAGTCATAACATTACGTCTATATTAGGGCAAAGCTGCACATATAGTACGCCCACATTTCATCATCAGCGGCCGGAAAACGTACACTTTTGAACAAGGCAGAGGTGCACCTATAGTACATGCACATCTTGCCAGTTATACTTTAAGTCTTAATCTAATAGGGGGCGAGCCTATTGCTATCAACCGGGCACAAATCCGGATGCTGCAACCGATTAGATTGTTACCCCAATATTTTCCAGAAAAAAATATGGAAATTTTACATTATCAAGTCCAAACACTCTCCTTTGTAATACCTGACAAAATTCCATTGAATTAACCGCATGAAGTTTTGATTAAATACCTTAGTTACCTTTACGTCGCCCATGGGAGGACAGGGGATGACCTTTTGGGACCACATTGGAGAGTTACTACCTCAAATAGCCTTGCATTTCCCATACAAAATTCCTGTGAATTTTTCGTTCGAAAGTAGAATTAGTGACAGTGTTTTTAATTTCGCCTGACTGCCGCAAATATTGAGTGCAGTGTGGACGTGTGGTAAGGGAGCCGTTTCAGTAGACTTTTAGGAAAATTATTACGTATATGGAAGCCACACATTGTGGACTGGAATGGACACAAATTGACTGTGACAAATTGATTCGTGGTATATGACCTGCGTACGGTCTTGCGACTGGAATTCATTGCATAACATACTTAACATCACGCCTGTATTCCCCAAAGGGGTAGGCAGAGGTGTGCCAATTGTACATGCACATCTTGCCAATTACGTTATCGGTCCCAACGTAATAGGGGGCTAGCGTATTGCCATCAATCGTGCACAAATCCAGACTCAGTGCTGCTATTGAAGCATTACCTAATGGAAAACCCCGATTTCATTCGGGAATCGAACCCAGGAGTTCGTACTCAGCAGTCGCGCTTCGCTGCTGCTAGACAAAATATGATTCTGCTGCGTAATTTCTTTTAATGTAGCTTTGTTAAGAAAAAGAATTGTTAATGATCTGCTGACAAATCAGAAAATGAATTACCATTGGAGGAACTGCGTCAATGTCAATGTGGGTTTTAACCCTATGTAAGCATAACCCAGTATGCTTATGAATTTAATTCCAGCCGCCATCTTTATAGACGTCACGTCGCTCGCATAAATGCTAAAGGCTCGGCCAGCTGTGTTCATATGACGTCATGAATGTTAGGTTATGTATAAAAATTTGGAAGGATATGCTGTGGGTACTAATAGGGTCATTTCGGTGTAAGCAGAATTAAAATTGTGTCTAATTAAGGTAACTAATAGAAGCTGACAGAGATAGAAGAACTAAAATACTACGCACACGGAGCGGCTGGAAATTTAAATGCTTGAATTAAAAACTGAATTTTCTAGGGAATATTATTGAAGATGTTAATACAATGATTGGCATTAGGGATTTGAATTATTTAACCACGTAGTTAATTCCTCTTTTTCGTTCAAAAAAATCAAATTGTGTTTAGGGTCACCCCTTATTTCTGGTCACGTGATATTCTATCAATAAATTCTTCTTTCTTATTTCATAAACATCAAACATGCACAGACACCCACGCCACACAGAGTCACAAATACACCCACACAAAGTGATACAACCCAATAATCATGACATTTTCAAACCCAACGAATTCCACACTAACAATTTCACGGCAGACTACACTGTCAAAGTCAAAACCTTATCTAAAAAAACACGATCTAAATTAAACTGTGTGCCAAAACCCCGAATTTTTACGTCCAAAACGTATACAAATACAGGACCGATTCAAATGTCCATATGACTACGAACAAATGGAGGTCTCGCAAAATTCCAGCTATTGAATTTTGGACAATGTCGGTACTTATTGCGGGCATACCTGTTCCACTCACTTTACCACCTTATTCTCGTTGATGAATTATCAGGAATGTGTCGGCGATTGATCTGGAATGTTCTGTATCTGCGAATTTAATAATACGTGAGGAGACGGTTGTGTTGATGAGTGAGCGAGAATATTTTGGGAGATGCCAGAATTTTAGTTGATCGGAAATTATTATTGAATTTTCTTGAATGGCGGATACATGGGAATGGTCTTATAGATTTATGCTCAGCTTTTCAGGTGAGTTGATGCATCCAGTTCACCGTTTATAATAGTAAACATATTTGTTATTTGGGGCGAGTTTATTGTATTTGATCCGGTAGCAAGTTTATGGTGTTCTTTTTGTGAACATGGGACTTGTAATGACCTACAGCAGCACCCAGCAAAACTCTTCTGTTTACTTCTTACAGATATATTTTGTTGTGTTTTTATAATATGCCATATTCATTAATGTTATGTCAAACGATGTCAACGAGAAATAACGAAAATTGGTCTTCAGAACTCAACGAATCATTGTTTATTACAGCCAACATTTATGAATTCGAACAAAAGAGCAACAGATTTTAAACTGTACAAAACACTTTCTACCAATACTTACTGAAAACAGCATAAGCCATCCATCTATCGATGTAGGAAATACCGTGGTTCGACCGACATTATGTAGTGGTGTGCGTGTACTGTATATTTAAGTTAGTTATTGTATGGTCAATAGACAGTATTAAATGAGACGTCTCACCGAACACTCGTGTTTCTTTTAATATAAGTCCCCACATTACATGGCGACCCTGCCATGAGCAGATCGGGTTTCGCGTGGGAGCGGACGGCGATGCGCCAGCGTCGGGCTGCAAAACGCGGAGTCTGCACATTCCGATAAACTCGATACAAACTGCTATGCAGATTGAACCGAAACGCTAAAGTGTAAAACTGTACGTTCATTATTTTGTGTGCCGAAAACTTTTGCAATCATTTTTAGTGCCGGAAACCTGAGTGAAATTTTGTTAAAAACTTTTATGATGGGTCAGACCTATAACAAACAAGAAGAAAAAGAAGTCATAATTTCCCAAAATGCTGTCGGTGACAATGGCGCTACAGGAATCGCTGCAGACCACCTGCAAGCAAACAATATCTTGCTCTCAATATTCCTTGCTATTTTGGGAATCGGAATACTGATATTTATTTTCAAATACTACAAAAAATGCCACTCGAAATGGATACGGAAGGAGATACAATCTGACTTCATGAGGCGAATTCAGTCAAGGCTTTCCGGACGCGGACTTCAACGCGATCAACCTAAGGGCCAGGAGGATGTTTGAGCTATAGCCACAGCGTACAGAAGAGAGTGAAGTGAATAAAGTGAGTAAAGTGATATAAAAAGAAAAGGTAAATGGTGCAGTTTAATTATAGAATTTTCGGGTAGTTAAGATAAATTAGAATATGTATTGTTTAGTTAGGTATTATTAATGGAACATGATTTAGAGCAAATCTATGAAAAGTTGAAACTAATTCAAATAGCGTTACGAAAATTGGGCCCTAGTAAAAGATTAAAATATAAAGATAATGTTAACGATAAAATTCAGAAAGCTAGAATATTGTATTGTAAGTATAAGGATATTGTAGAATTAATTAACTTGCAAGAAGATTCAAGCGAATTATCTGGGTATATTTACCAGACATTGATTGAAAAAATCGAGTCAATTTATGAGTTAACTTTAAAATTTTGCGTTGAGCCAGAAAAAGATTGTGATTTTACCATGGACAAGTTCGATATAAAAGCGGCAGCGTCCTTGATTCCTGTTATGGACGGAACAGATGAAATAACTGAGAGAATAATTAATGGTATAGATATGTACAATAGCTGTTTGTCGGATGAAAACAGTAGAAAATTGCTGATTTCCTTTGTATTAAAGACGCGATTAAGTAAATTAGCCCAAATAAAAATTAAATCAAAATACGAAAATGTTGATACCCTAATTAGTGACATGAGAAATTATTTACTAACAAAAAAATCTTCAAATTCCTTACTGACACAATTAAATAACATTGCGCAAGGAGAAATGTCAGTAACCGACTATGGGTCAAAAATAGAACAACTATTTGCCGACCTTACTATCTCACAAGCAGACAATAACAACTCTGCTTATGAAATATTAAGGCCAATAAATGAAAATATTGCAATTAAAAGATTTGCAGATGGCCTACGAAATAGACGCCTTAGCACCATCATAGCTGCTAGAAATTTTGACAGCTTGAAGAAAGCGATTAGAGCTGCAGAGGACGAAGACTTGGCGCAGCCTAAAGCAGGTGTGGTGTTGAATTACAGGGGTAAGTCGAGACCTAGTTTTAGAGGACGAGCCCGAGCAGACAGACCAGGACCAAGGCAACGAAGTCAAGGTCATCGTGGAACAGGTAATACTAACAATTATAATTATAATTACAACCCAAATAATGGCCATGTTCGAGGACAATATCGTGGGAGAAGAGGTCACAGAGGTTATAGAGGCTATCGAGGTCAAGGTCAAGGGCGTTATCAACATAATGTATTTTACTCGCAAAATCATCCTAACCCAAATCAACCAGGACAATTTGTACCAAGCATACCGATTAATCAGGTAAATGCGACACCTGTAAACGGTGAAGGAAATCCAGAACTAAATTTTTTTCGAGTATAAAGCATTCACGTGTAACAAGGATTTAAGTTACGTTAACTTCATTATCGGTAAACAAAAATGTAAATTATTATTAGATACTGGTGCATCTCTTTCTATTATACACAGTAAGATTATCCCAGAAAATACAACTATCTATATAGATAATACAACAGTAAAAGGTATAGGCGGGAATGTAAAAATCAGTAGGTACGTTTATTTAACTTTGTATAATGACACCGGGGAACAATTGTTACTTCATAAGTTCCATGTATTCGATAACATGCCGAGCTCAGCAGACGGCATACTCGGATTAGATTTCCTGAGAACGAACAATGCTGACATTGATTTGAGGAACAATGTTCTAAGCTTATACGATAAACATCGGTTACAATGGAGAATGCCAATTTATAATTTTTGTAACGATAAAAACTTTAACAATGATTATTTGTTAATACCTCCCAGAAGCGAATCTATACACTTCATAGAATTGAAACAAGATATAAAGGAAGATTGCGTATTATTTTCGAAACAATTAGGGGAGAATATATTTTTAGCTAGTACAGTTGTAACACCAAAAAATAGAAAAATTCCGGTTAGAATTCTTAATAGTGGAGATGACACTTATCGACTACCAGTTTTCGAACCAGAGCTACAGTCAATACGTAACTATACGATATGTAACTTCGAGAGATCTGATTTAGACATAAACAGAGCTAAAAGGTTATTACCATTATTAAATTTAGAACATCTTAATATAGAAGAAAAAACTTCTTTACAAACTATTTGTGCCAAGTATGCAGACATATTTTATTTGGAAGGTGACAAGTTAACTACAACTAATTTGATGGACCATTCAATAACGTTAAAACAAAACAGTAGCCCAGTTTATGTTAAACCCTATAGGTTACCAGAAAAATATAAGCAAGAAGTTGAAAGACAAATAGAAAATATGATAAATGAGGATATAATTGAAAAATCATGTAGTGCATGGTCAAGTCCAGTTTTGTTGGTTCCGAAAAAAAACGACGAGTCAGGAAATAAAAAATGGCGTTTAGTAATTGACTACAGGAAAATAAATCAAGTCATACAGGATGACAAATTTCCACTTCCTAATATTGCAGAAATCCTTGATTCGTTAGGAGGATCAATATATTTTACACATTTAGACTTAAATTCAGGATTTTATCAGGTAAAACTTACACCAGAAAGCAGAAAGATTACATCATTTACTACCGGCTCAGGTCAGTACCAGATGAAGCGCCTACCTATGGGTCTCAAAATAAGTCCAAGCGCATTCAGTAGAGTTATGTCAATAGCGCTAGCGGGACTCACTTATGATAAAGCGTTTGTATATTGTGATGACGTCATTGTCTTCGGTAGGAACTTAGAAACGCATAATAAAAATCTCATATCGGTGTTTGAAAGATTCAGGAAAGTAAATCTTAAACTCAATCCACATAAATGCGAATTTATGAAAAAAGAGATTTTATATTTAGGTCATGTTGTATCATCATCAGGTGTCTTACCGGATCCAGATAAAACAAAAATCCTTCAAAATTATCCAGTACCAAAAAATGCAGACGACACTAGACGATTTGTTGCGTTCTGTAATTATTATAGAAAATTTATTAAAAACTTTGCAGAAATTACAATACCATTAAATAAACTACTAAGAAAAAATCAACCATTTATTTGGTCACAGGAGTGTAATAAAGCATTTAATTTTCTAAAAGAAGCATTAGCCAAACCACCTATTCTGGAATATCCAGATTTTTCAGATAAAAATGAATTTATTCTGCAAACCGATGCGTCAGGAGTAGCGATAGGAGGAGTACTTTGTAATAAAAATTTAAAGCCAATAGCGTATACAAGCAGACCGTTAAATAAAGCTGAATTAAATTATCCTGTAATACAAAAAGAATTACTTGCAATAGTGTGGTGTGTAAAATATTTTAGACCTTATTTATATGGGAGAACATTTACAATTATGACCGACCATAAACCGTTACTGTACTTATTTGGAATGAAAGATCCTTCAAGTCGTTTAATAAAATTCCGATTAACTTTAGAAGAATACGATTACAGAATAGTATACATAAAAGGTAAAAATAATGTCGTAGCCGACGCGTTATCGCGTATCCAAATAACATCTGACGATTTAAAAACAATTAATCAAGAAATTATAACTGTTATGACTAGAGGACAGATTAGGAAATTAAAAGAAATAGAACAGAAAGACAATAATCGGGATCTTAATATACCTATCGTCGAGGGGCCTGATCAACCACGAGTCGTAGATATACTAAGAAAACCGACCGATTGTAGTAGCGACAACAGTGTCGACTTAACATTTATAAAGGGACATGAACTGAACAAGAAAAGACAAAAAGGAGAAATACAGGACGAAACTACCTGTTTAGCGTACGCACCGATAGATAAAACACTTTATGTTAATCTTAATTTCAAAGCGCAATACTCGCGAGTCGATTTTGTGAATGAATTAAGAGACTTTTGTAAAAAGTTAAATATTCAAGAAATATTTACAATTAAAGATTCATACAACGCGTTGTTTATAAAAGAATTAACTATTGAAATAAATAGTAGACGTGAATGGCCAAATATAATTATACACGTACTGCGAAATGTCAAAAAAATTATTGATAAAAACGAGCGGACATTTATATTACAAGACTTTCATTTATTGCCAACCAGCGGACACGCAGGAGTGAGACGCATGGTAAATAATATACAGAGGAAATACACTTGGCCAGGTTTAGAACGAGATGTTAGAGAATTTGTAAGCAAATGCTCTAAGTGTCAGATTATGAAACATACTCCTAGTTATAAAGAACCTATGGTTATAACTACAACGGCTTCAGGAGCCCTAGAAAAAATATTTTTAGATATAGTAGGACCTTTAGATAAGGACATAGAAGGTAATCAGTATATACTCACGATACAGTGCGAATTGAGTAAGTATGTGGAGGCCTACGCATTACCTACTAAAGACGCAATTACTGTAGCAAGAGCATTCGTAAGTAATTTTATATTAAGATACGGTATACCAAAGGCAATAGCAACAGACCGAGGAGCAGAATTTATGGCTGCAACTATGATAGAGGTATGTAAACTTCTAGATATAGATAAACAATCATCCACTGCTTATCATCATCAATCAATAGGAGCGCTAGAGAACTCTCATAAAAACTTATGCAACTTTTTACGCATACAATGTGAAGGACATTCCGAAACGTGGAGCCATTGGCTACCATTCTGGAGTTTTAGTTACAATACAACTGTCCATTCAGCAACCAAGTACGCACCATATGAGCTTGTTTTTGGTAAACCATGTAGAATACCTACTAGATTAAGAGATTGTATTGAACCATTATATAATACTGAAAATTATGCTCTAGAATTAAGATATAGGTTACAAAAAGCGCATAAGGATGCTCAACAAAATTTAGTTCACAGTAAAATTGTAAGAAAAATTAATTACGACCAAAATTGTAAACCACTTTTATACAATAAGGATGACTTGTTATTGTTAAAAAATGAATCAGGTAATAAAATGGAACAATTGTTTAATGGTCCATATAGTGTTTTAGAAGATAAAGGTCCAAATGTTGTTATTCTTAAAAATAATAAACCTGAAACTGTGCATAAAAATAGAACGAAACCTTATGTTTTATGAATATAAATCACGCACCTAATGCAAAAAAAACTAGAATATATTTTTTTTTTTACCGCCACCCCCATTGTGTAGTGGTGTGCGTGTACTGTATATTTAAGTTAGTTATTGTATGGTCAATAGACAGTATTAAATGAGACGTCTCACCGAACACTCGTGTTTCTTTTAATATAAGTCCCCACATTACAATTATAAACCAAATAGGTCATAAAAGCTCGACCCTTACCCATAGAGTGACCAACCTGAGTTTTACGATCGAAGCGGTCGCTTTACGTGATTAAATGAATGTTTTTAGCGATCACTGTGGATTTTATTCGGTTTTGTGGTACGGTAGTGAATGTATGAGTTGCATTTATCTAGGATTTATTATGTTGTGATTAATGTTTACATTTGGGACGGACGGGAGTGTTATAAATTACCTACTTATCGTGTAGTACAAAAACGTTTTATGAAATTGAGTTATCATTATTTAACTAGCTTTTATTGAACTTGCAATACTCAATACTCAATTCTTTATTAGCATTCCATAAGTAAAATACAGATGGTACATTTAATATAGTAACATTATGGACCCGGTGGGCATAGCAATGTTTGTATGTATGTGAGTTGGTTTAGGTCAAATCTAGCAATCTAAATTAGAACCACTTTTAGACATCCGGTTGATTTTGACGAGGTTTGGAGACAATACAATATTATGGTACTTTTGATTTAGCAGCTTGTATTAAAAATGTACATAATTATTATAGGTCGTTGGTGTAATAAGTGTTCTGTATAAAATATGAATCGATAAATACTCCGTGCTTAGTTCTTCTTCTATCGTTTCGACAGGAACCTTGAATGTTAGAAAAAATTACCTAAGTCAATATTTAGTCGGATTAAATGATAATGATAAATGATAAATGATTTTATTTCTGTAAATAGGTTTAAAAAAAACACTTTTACACGTCATTTTTTAAAAACTAGATGGCATCGGCATTTCCTAACTGACTACCTCTGAGAAGAAATACCGAAACAAACTCAGGATTGCTTAGAGTATACATTTAAATGATGTCACTTTTATCGGTTTACCTTTGTAACAGGAGTCATTGACGAAGGTATATTTCAACAGTCATACCATTGTTCATCAACCAACACGACCCACAAAACTTGATCAAAGGAGACTCTATTCATCATCGCTATCTACTAATTATAAACAAGTCCATAAAACAAACGAATGCCAAATAAATACATAACGCAAATAAAACAGTCGTCTATTGAGTTTTCCGGTTTTAATCCAATTACTCATTACCGCTACAATTTGTCTCGCTATCGCTACATAGTGCCACTACTATAGGACTTCGTTCCTCAGTATCACTGGATTTTATCTTTTTAATAGAAAAATAATCTTATATCTTATATATAAAATTGGAATTGGCAAGCTGTCTTTCTTTGTGGCGTTCTAAGGGGGAGGCCTTTGTCCAGCAGTGGACGTCTTCCAGCTGATGATGATGATGATGATATATAAAATTCTCGTGTCACAGTTTTCGTTCCCGTACTCCTCCGAAACGGCTTGACCGATTCTCATGAAATTTTCTGAGCATATTGGGTAAGTCTGAGAATCAGCCAACATCTATTTTTCATACCCCGGGTCGGCTAGTTAATAGATATTTATATTTTAAGTTTGTAGTCCATTTCTCTTACATAAAAAAAAAAACATAACATCACGCCTGTATTCCCCGAAGGGGAGGGCAGAGGTGCACATATAAGTAGTACACCCACATTTAATATTTATAATATTTTACATTCTGTGGGTATGTTACAGTGATATATTCTGTGGGTATGTTTTGGACCATCTGAAATCTGAATGTTATAATATCTTTAACTGTCACAAACAATAAACATAATTCTAATTGTGTGGGTGAAACAGCCTATTCAATAGATAATATGGGGTTTTAAATATAAACTTTTGAATTTTGCGACCTATTCTGTAGTACAAATTATTTAGGTACTAATTCCACCTGAGATTTTCACCTGCGTCAAGAGTTGCAACAAACATGAATGGGGATACAGCCTGATATGAAGTCTGGATAGGCTGTGGGTATTTAGACGAAAATTGAGCCAACGTCCCGCAGCCCAGACATGTAATTACTTAGCCGGAGTACCACACACGTGCTTGTTGGTAGCTAAAGAGTGTGTAACAGAGCTGACCGTTCAGTGTCACCGTTTGCGTTGTCACTCAAGAAGGCTTTCGTCAGACTATATCTCTGCTAAACCTCTGCTTGTTTCACGTCCTTTTCTGGATGCTTCCATCTTCTATGCTAAGTCAGAATTAAGAATATTAATTGATTCACGTTTTAGTCTTCCTCTAGTTATAAGTTGTACAGAAGTATAACATAAATATTTAATAACTAGTTTTTAATAAAGTAACAAGTGGAGATACTTTATCATGAATAATACGGCTACAAGAAATACAAATCAAATTATCTTGTCACATCACAAAACAGATCGAAAAATCTTACATAATATGTCACGAAAAAATTATAAAAATAACAAAAAAAGAACTCGAAGCAGGGGTTTAACACATAAAAAGTAACACCAGAGGGAGGAACTCATAAATAAGTCACCCGCACGATGTGTCAAGCCAAGATCATGGTAGGGCCTCCCAGACGCAGCGCCGAGTGAATAAATTAGATTCAGCAAATGTTATGCGCGATGACAATTACATTTTCGTTTGATTACTTCCAGCAAAGCTTTAGAATAATAATGAGTGTTTTTTGTGTGTTTCCATCGACTTACATTAACTGTTCGTATGCGCTCCGTGCATATGTTATTCAAGAGGATATAAAGAGAGCTTTGTATGATAATTTTGTGGTAAATCATGATTGATTGGATCGTATGCGGAACGCAGCGAGCTTAAACCAAACAGCACTGTAATTTTTAATTACTCTGGTTGTATTTACAGTTATTTTCGGAAATCATCGACCAGTTTTGTCATTTTTATTATTTAATGTATAAGATAATTTGGATTTGTGCTCGTTTAATGGCAGTAGACTCGCCCCTAATTACATTGAAAACTATAACATAACTGCCGAATTAAGGGTGTACCTACTATAATTTGCACCTCTACGACCAATAAGAACCTACCCCTTCAGGAAACACAGGCGTGATGTTATGTTGTTTTTAAGATGCAACTAAACTCATTACTAATAGTCAGAAAAGAGGATGTACCTATCATAATATATATAAATGTACTGACATAGGTAGACACGTCAAACGGAGAATATAAACAAAAGAATACACAGCACTCGACTTCCAACACATCTTACACAGGCTTTCAATTACAGGCTGTCAGCCAAGTGTCCGGCAAATGATTCTGTAGGCCCTAGACTTCTAGAGCAATTTGAACTAGGAACATGCCTGGATTGAGTTCTGACAGATGTTCGTGATTGATTCACGTCACCTGTCAAAATGACATTTGGGAATGTCAAAATGTTGCTGACGTAAAATATAGTTAGACGTCTGCAGCTAACAGTAATTAACGGTGGGTATTTAACCTAGCATACAAGATGTATGGACTATGGAGGCATTTACATGTACTTTGAATGGTGCTCGATGCAACAAAAATACAAAATGTTTCTGATTTAAGTATATTTCTATCCCAGTAATAAGAGTTGTTTGTCATCCATGAAGCCAGTAGTTACCCATAGATCAATAATGACAGTAGGCTAACTATACCTATGGGACTGATAAAATGTAATAATAATTATTCAAATAATAATAAAAACCATTACATATTTTACAAAAACACCAGTAAATTCATCATCATCATCAGCCGGAAGACGTCCACTGTTGAACAAAGGCCTCCTCCCTCTTCGATAAACGGAACTATGACATAATCCCTACGCTTAGCAAGCGGCTTGGGATCGCAGTATTGGTGGTGAAGTTAAAGAAGAAGCTGCTGCCTATCTTCTGGATTTTCCCTAAGTCCCTTACGACACCTAAGGGAGGAACGGGGCTGGTCAGTTCTAGGCCAGATACCACGCGGCACCCAGTTAATTCATCACACAGGAATTGTAAATATAGTAAAAACAATTCTATATTCAAATAAGAAAAAAGCCATTAAATATAAAAAAATACTTAAGCCAATTACGTACACACATTCCAAGTATACACACAGTAAGCCCCGTCCCAAAGAGCAACAATTGAACGCTAACCCGTGCGCGTCAAGTGGGTGCCAGTAATCTCCCATCGACGTTTAGCCGCAAATTACTGCGGCCGCGAACGGTTTTAAAAGCCCCTAATATACGTATGTTCCACCCTAATGGCGGTGGAGTTTCTAAAGCATTTCCTTGTTAAATGTGTCACAAGTGCGGTGACGAGACGTTTTTATAGCGCTTTATTGGTGCACTGAAATGTTATGAGTACGTTCTGTTTTGTAGAGTTGGTTTAGTTGGAATTAAATTGGCCTTTATAACAAGTTTGTAAGTATAGGTACATTTATCTAAATAATAGCGAAATAATATCCTTATTTAGTATTTATACTCGAGTATAAATACTCGTTATATTTCCAAGAGAGTTAAAATATAATTTGGTTACAAGTTAGCAAGTATTATGTTAACAAATCCGCTCTCCTGTTTCCTGGAATTTGAGCCTTTGTGGTCGTCCACATGCGCTGTACCAACGAGCTAAACAGGCTGTTAGGGTTGAAAACCCAACATAAACATGTAACTCAAAAATATATATTCAGAAAATTAAAAAACACGACAGCCATCTCAAAATACGAACTAAAAAGAAAGCATTTTCATCAAAAATATGTATATTATATTTTTTTTAAATTCCGGCCTGTGTTACTTGCGATAATGTAAGTATTCTATCAACACTCCATACTTCAAAATCGGTTCAGGTATTCAAAAGTTATGGTAGAAAAACAGTTGTCAGTTGGGGGGCTAAATAGTGTTAAACACGTGCGTGTGGTGTAGAATGACGTAACAGTTAACATTTTATCGTTTGTAACGGCTTTTAAGTGACGTTCTAGTGTTAAATAAAAATACTTTACCCATTGTTAAGCTTACTGCTAAGTGTTTTGTCGCGGCCGTTATAATGCAGAAGACTATGTTATGTCATTATTTAACTATATTTATATATTTTCTTCCTTAGTAATATAATATAATAAAGTTCCCAGTCCATAAAGAAGAATTAAAATTACAAATTAAAAAGTTATTTTTTTTTATGAGTTAATTCATATTTAAACAACCTAACAAATAAACATCTTATTTAATACAATCCCAATTCAGATTCCAACTTAATATTCCCTTAACGTACACAACTACAGGAACTCTTTCCCGCCACAAAAAAAAAGAAAACAAAAAAATAACATGACCATTTAACCGCAACCCCTACTCAGGAAGCGAGGTGCTCCATCCATCCGTGAGGACGAAGTTAACGTCGCCACTCGCGTTTATCGACTCGCGTAAAAGCGATGATAGTTGGACGGTTGGGCCCTTCCGTACCTCGTTACCTCCGACTTTATAGCCAGTGGTAGGGGTATCGGATTAAATAATGTTCGCCTCTGTAAAATGAGGCTGGAGCGTTCTTTTTTTGAATTTCACGCACACAAGCAAACATAATTTAATCTGTATGCACGTGCGTGTTGTAATGTTGCCAGATATGAAAATAATATTTTAACCATGTAGGCCCGAGTTTTGTTGGGAATTTTACCCGGACAAAGATAACAAGCGTATGTATTTTGGAACTGCCTTTCCTGTTATGTTGGTAGATATTATAATATAATCTACTTTGCCTGGAAACAAACTCCCTAATAAAGAGGAACCAAAAATATATTTTGGCTTAGTACGAAATATTGTTTCTTACTTTAATAACATGTGTTTGTATTTATTTATTCTTATAACACTTATAATGTATTTTTTTAACTTCGCCACACACTAGTTTTTTCTCCTGTATAGTGGGTGCGTTTTAAAAATATGAAATATCACATAAACAAACACCCAGACTCGGGACGAACATCTGCGGGTCGCACAAATTTTCGTCCCGTGCGGGAATCGAACCCGCAACCGTCGGCGTAGCAGTCAGTCCAACCTTCGCCAATCCGATCGTCAAATTAAATACTAAAGGACTGAATTCTTAAATTCACATTTACATACACAAACTTTTCTAAATAGCATTTTTTGGTATGATAGCAAAACTATTTTCGGCCAAAAACACATTTTCAATAACACTATTCAGTTTCACGCACAACTACTTCACGGTTTAGTGCTGTGGTCCCGCGGTTGCTCACCCGTGACCTCGGCTCAGGGGCTCAAAATGTACGCAAAGTGAAATTTAACGGAATATAACTCGTAGTACCCCTTTATGGGCCCAATGACGGTTGTTACGCGCATGGCTTGAGATAAGGGATGCAGGTTTGATCTTCTTACACAAATTATGGCGTATATTTTATTTTTCGTCATGGTAACCCTGCTTTGTGATCTTTCTGAACTTATTATAATGAATGTGGATTGAAGACCCTTTACCTTACCCTCTTCTTTCTTTCTTTTTTTAAGCATGAATCGGCTTCCTAATTTATTTTCTAAAAGTAAGGATAAAGCGTTCTGACAAAACTTAGGCTTAGTTAACAATTGTCAACACGCAGAAAGCAAGACTGGTGATGAAATTAATTTTTATTTATTTAATTAAACTTAAGTACAGTTGTGTACAAGGCGGACTTAATGCCTTAAGCATTTTCTACCAGTCTAACCTTCAGGTAGTGCAGAGTTAGAAACTAATGACATAATTCGTCGTTCCATACGCGGATAACCACTTCAAACTCTTCAATAATTACACTCACGTATAGGTACCGCTCGATACCATCACAGAAGTGTTCTTAAATTACGAAATAAACGATCCATTGAAGTGGAATGAAACGTACTCCACATTAAGGCGGTCACATAAAACACTTTTCATCTGTTTCTAACAGTTGCGGAATGGCCGCAGATATCTGGCCGTAAAACTATCGCGTTTGTGGATCTATATTCTGGAAAATGGAGGTATTAATTGTCAGTTTTTTGCTCTTAGCCATAGTTCTCTGACTTGAAAGAATCGAACTTTCTGGAAACGTGAATGTGAAATTTTAAATGACTTCCTAAACTATCATAGGTAAAGTTACAGTAATTTAAAATTATGGAATTAAAATAGTGGACAAATAAGCTACAAAGAAGAGAATATTGAGCTGGGTAAATGGTTTTTGCAATGTTTTCGTTTTCCATGAACACATATTTGCCCGAACATAGTCCTTGTTCATAGGTGCAAGTTTCCTTCAATTCGACTTGATTGGTGCAGTGGCCAAGCGATTGGACTGCTGCGCTAAGGGTCTTCGATTCCCGCAAGGCGCAAAAATTTGTACGAATCAAAGATATTTGTCCTGAGTCTGGGTGTTTGTGTGTGTGATATCGTATATGTGAATTTCGTGTTTGTAAAACGCACCCACGATACGGGAGCAATTGTTAAGCGACGTTTAAAAAAAAAATATAATAACTATGTAGTATAAAATATATAATATGTAGATGTGTCCAAAATCATACCCTCTCCATAACCCACCTCCGAAACCCGAGTCGTTCCGATAGATCAGTATCCGCATGTATGAATGTACCGATAGTAATAACCTGTCCGTTGGGTAGGGTCGACAAAAACATTGCGCCGCG
Source organism: Abrostola triplasia (assembly GCA_946251915.1). NCBI lineage: Eukaryota > Metazoa > Arthropoda > Insecta > Lepidoptera > Noctuidae > Abrostola > Abrostola triplasia. The sequence goes on from OX276426.1 coordinate 12,922,744, forward strand.
CCGCAACCGCGTCAATGATTTATTGCGGCCACTGGATATCTTAATATCACTCCGCACATATGTAACTTATCTCTACATTTTAGGGTATTACAGGCCTTTTTTTGGGCCGCAACGTCGCGGGGTTGCAGTATCCTTTGCGGTCGTTTTGGAGAGTGAAAAATTGAATTTTAGCACTCTATTAAATGTGTTTTTTGTGTAACTATTGAATATAAAAAGCATATAACAAGGTAAATTTTACATTGGGTTTCAGTATGGAGTAGAATGACTTGTTTTAGTAGATACCGACTTCGACAGTTAACCTTCACGAGATATTCAAACCCACCCACTTAAAACTTGTGACGTATTTGCCAATCCTTATACGCGGAAAAGAGAATATTAGGATCCTTCCGCGTCTCACGATAAAAATAAACAATACATTTTCCTACTTGCAACCCCACACATAAATTTTCACATTATCCAATTCAGAAATGCAATAATATACAAAAAGGAAATACTTTCAACGTTTTTGCAGACTGTACAGTTTGACGGTCGCCGGTTCGAGTAGGGTCGACAAAAACAGTCGGCGGCCACAATTGCATTTTGTCCAAGCATGATTTACGACACGCCTGGATAACTTAATAAAACTTCTCATGCTCACGTGTTGGTAGGTGATAAGATAAGATAAGTTAAGATAAGATAAGATAAGTTAAGATAAGATAAGATAAGTTAAGTTTATTTGTTCAAACATGAGTACACATACAATCAGCATGCAAGATGTAAAATAATGTAGGTACATATAGATTCATCATGTTTGCCTTGTGCAACGGCAACAAATATTCTGGAACAAATGACATTATTAAAATTAGACATTTATGCTACAATCAATCATTAAAAATAAGATTAAATTAAAAAATTAATTAAATGTTCGTAAAAAAATATATGATACAACTGGACTGGACTGTGACACATTAGTAACTCATATAGTATACAACCCTGAAAAGTGAAGAGATTTTTTCCCAAAAGGTCCCCCTTAAAATAGGGGTGTCATAATCCCCCTTGGCAAGCACAGAAGACGCTGCTGCCAATCTTCTGAATTTTCCCTTAGTAGTAGTAGACACCCACGGGATGAGGCCTTGACAAGTCAGGATATTATACCAATGGTAAACAATAATGATAGTTCGGTACCACCAGAGTATATCGATAACACGTTCTCATTAATTAATAGGGGGCTGCCGTGGAATACTAGTGTTACATTACCAATTAACAAAATTGAATCGATGTATCGATGCCTCAAATATTGAGTAGTGTTTTGACGTACTATCTACTAATGGGGGGGTAACAGGGGATCACGTTACCTCGTACGTATTATAGTCGTAGAGGAAATACGGTGTTGTTAATACATCGATGTACTTTTACGGCCTTGAACGTCTTAGCTTTCGACTCGGGGTTACTATGAGCTCTTACGACGGTCTTATCAACTAACGTACTTATTTGTACATCTTCAGTACCTAGTGCATCCCTCAAACACGAGTAAGCCCTTACAAAAATATATCCCTATTAATATTATAAACACGAAAGTTTGTAATTATGGATGGATATTTGTTACTCTTTCAGTTCTTGTTTTTAATAAAATTTCATATGGAGGTAGCTGACACTCTGGATTAATACATAGGCTACTTTTTATCCCGAAAAAATGTAGCGGGTAACACCGCGGGGCGCAGCTAGTACAAAATATTCTATAAGTAAAATATGTAAACATTATTTTATAGTCTTATTTATTTTACTGTCTAAATTGTATGCTTAATCTCATTTCTTTCAACTTAAAAGATAATCATTTAGCTACGTTTAACAACAGATAAAAGATCAAAGTATTTTTATCAAGATACGAATGGATCGTATCTTAATCTTTACGAAACTGTCTAGGTTCTATTTGCGCTTAGAATAAAAAATAAATATTTTCAATATTATACATCAAAAAGGTTAACAATGTGCTGAGTAAATAGTGAACATAATAATATACATGTCTGGCATAACATGTTAGTGTGTATATGAATTATTTATAAGCACTGAATAAAATGCCATGTTTCTGACAAATACGTTCTAGAATTATGTCTGTAAATTGTTGTTACTATGTACCTATAATCTACGATACGTAGTAAATTCGTGGTACAATCTTTAGCAGCGTATCTTCGTTTTACGCAAAGAGATACCCAAAATAACCACCGACGAATACAATTACAAAAATCTTTATTGAAACAAAAACAAAAGATATTCAAAACAGAATTCGTATAGATTTCAATTTAACCCAGTATTTTATTACAAACAGCCAGCATTCATGGTTTCTCAGAATTTGTATCGGGTAACGCAATTTTTTACCGGGTAACGCACTTTTTTACCGGGTAACGCAATTTTGTATCAGGGTAATGCAAAACTTGCCCGGGTACCGGGAAAAATGTGTGGCGTGGTCGTATCTACTTTGAAGCGCTTTATTGTTTCAGTTATTAACATTCATTGATATTTTTGGAATTATTTATTTCGATACCGAATGGAATTAAAATGTGAATTGTAAAGAATTTTGTATTTTCGTATATCGGATTGTAATTTGTTTTGTTTGAGGGTTTTCCACTTTCCCTTTGTCCTGGGTGTAGTAAAGTAAATTCAATAAGATGGGCAGAAAAGTCTTCTGTTCCTTCATCATCAATACTGATATCCCCGCGAATGTCTTATATCATTTAGTGAGTATTACCTATTAGTATTACTAGTTAGTATTTTGTGAAGGTCTCTTAAAATTCAAGCAACAAAAGAAATTTATCTTATGTTTCTTTACTAATTTACTTAGTATCTTCGCGTCATTCTAGGAACTTTACAGGCATATAATATCACATGCATAAATACAGCTATGTATAAGCCACTCTGAACAAATAATTGCCCCGTATCATAAAACCTCGCAGTTCAATCGCTGCACCGCAATACCACGGATCAAAATCAATACAAATGTGAACGAACACAGCCACAGCTCTTTAATCCATTATACTTAAGCATAGTTAAATAAAAACATGAAGCAATCAATTCAGTTCACTAATCAACGACACCCTATACGAGAAGAGTGTAAAAAGTCCGCCCCAAACTGCCGGTTATCCTGAACGGCGGCCCTAATGTTCCCGGGTAACCCCCCTCTCCCCCCTAATTTACGACCACATACCATCCGCAATCTCCCAGCACACCATTATCCGGCAACTTCCAATTAGCTGTGATACTCGTTTATTAACATCTTACCTAGATGCGGGACATAAAAACTTCAAATATTATGTGGCGGAATAATCTTAATAAAACTAGCGAATAGATGCTCACTTTTATCGCTTAGTAAACGGAGTTAATATCCTTCGTATCTATATATTGTGTATCGTGTAAAGTAATGTCCATCGGATCAAAATGAGGTTTTGATTTCATATTTTTAACGATAGGCATTTATTTTAAATTTATATTTAGAACCTAAATCGTTGTGAACAAGGAATATTTTTGAGTTTAGAACGAATATCATGTTACGTTACGACCGAGAATTACTGTTTTAGCCAGGATAGGCATAGACTAAACCTTTTGCTTTCCCAAATGAAAGTATCGTTCTCCGACGAATATGTGTTGATAGTAAGCAAAGTCTAAAGAAATATGACATCAAGTCGATCGGATGAATCGAGTTTAGCGATCAAGTGGCGACCTTTTCAAAGTCAATTTGTTCTGGCCCTCACTTTACTCACTTTCCCCAGTTTGACAGTTAATAAAGGCTCCCGATAGAGAAGTAATCTGAATTGCTAATGTTATTTTTCTTTAAATTACTTCGCTGTGTGGATTAAACGTCTATTATATTCAGAGATTGTTTGCCGTATCGGCGCCTTATTGCTTTCCGTGATACCTTTTTTAATGAATGACAGGGGGCTTACGAAATTACATTTCAGCATGCCCGGCTCGTTTAAATTTTAATTAATAGAGAAAAGATTTGAAAGAAAATCTTTTTATAATTTCTTAAAAATAAGGTTTTATTTCGAATTGCGCACGGCTAGTAGATGCGTTGCGTCACGGTAGTCAATAAGGCTTTCATGGTTGGCTATGGAATTGTAAAGAAACTTCTCTACTTAAATAGCTCTTAACTTGAAAATATATTATAAATAATATGCTATTTTCCTATTTTTTTTATTTGAATTTATTGACAATAATAAAAAAACCAATGCGAAATTCGAACGTAAAAAGGAAAAATAAAATATACACAATAAAAACTCAAAACCTGTTAAAATTCTAGCGAAAAACTATTTCATTTCAATACATTCAAATTTATTTGAAATCAATATGTAAATTCAAATGAAAGTCGTAAGTAAAAGTATTTCCATTAAACCTATGAAAGGACAACAGTTACGGTGAATGTATGTTGGAGTAGGGCGGGGCTGGTAATCGACTGGCAAACATTTGTCGAGCGATCGGACGACGATAGATTGCGACTATCGCACGTGATTGTTGAACGTAAAGAGTCCTGCGCACTTGGTTTGCATTTAATATTCAATTTTAAAATGCTGGCGACTTTCTCTAAAAAGTTCGAGTTTTAAAATACAAATGTTCGTTGTGTAGTTGTGTCATTTTTGAATTTGATTCTAAAACCTGCCAGTAACTGTTTAACAGTTTATATGTATGTTAATGACTATGGTGCTTAATGTACTAATATATTATAATGAATGTACATGTATGTATGTAGCAATTACTTGTTTGATCTGTTTAGACGTGATGATAACGAGGCCTTTAATCCATAAAGCAATAGGCAGTTGTTTTATATAAAATATTGCTCCACACTACTAGGGTATCTCCTGTATTATGGGTGCGTTTTACACAAACACCTAGACTCGAGACAAACGTTTGCGGACCACGCAAATTGTTGTCTCGTGTGGGAATCGTCAGTTGAATCGCTTAGCCACTGCGCCAATCAGGTCGTCAAAGTTGTTCTACTCGTCCATCATAAGTCCCATGTAGTAGCGTGGTAGGTGCCGACTGTGGCGAGGCTATTGCCATTCCCCACGCAACGTGTTAGCCGTATTCATCCCATTTCCTCCTTCCAACGGAAAGTTTGACAATAGAGGCTAATAAAGTGTGTTTCTGTTTACGACACGACTAAAGCCTATCATTTCCATAAAATGACCTCAAAAGGATATAATAATTAACCCCTCACATAACTATATTAGCGCGGCCGGTACTAAAACTTGTGGGAATCCCGCAAATTTTATTTATTTCGAAACAATTGGGTGAATTCTAAAGCTGTGTCTACACAATCGACACAATATTTATCGTAGAACTGCTAAAGAGACATCATCATCAGCCGGAACACGTACACTGTTGAACGCTTGGCAAGCGGCTTGGGGGTCGCAGTGTTGGTGAAGTTACAGAAGATCCTGCTACCCATCTTGTGGATTTTCCGTAACTCGCCTTTTACGACACCCACGAGAGGAAAGGGGATAGTCAATTCTAGAGCGGATACCATTCGGCTAAAGAGTCGAATTCCTACAATTTAGGGTTGTCATGTAAAGTGCTGCAATAAAAATTTAAGTAGTTTAAGAAAACTGCATGATAATTTTTAACTATACGTCAAAACACACAGGCATATCTCAGCTCAACAAATTCATACAGCCCAACATTAGTGTGTGAACACGCTGCCTTTTCGTACAACTTTTGTTCATTCGTAAACAATAGAGTGGACCTAATTGAGTAATCCCGGGCACGGAATGCGGCGGTGTTCAGACATGACGAAATGTACGTTCATCACGCCATTCCCTTTACTACGTGGGTATTAAGTTTCACTTCACTAGGGGGGGTGTTGTGAGAGTATAACGCGCAGTTTTGTTACGTTTAAAGAGATCCTATTTGCAATATTGCAAAATTGCTTTTGTTGTTCTGTTTGGTGGGTGAGTATTGCAGGGCTTGGGGTGCAATTGAACAGCCTTTACCATGAACTTTTAAAGCAGGACAGTTTACGTTGTGGAAACGGGATGCCGCTACGTGCAGTGGAATGCGGCGTCTCGCTCATCTCATAAATTAAGTATTTACTAACAAAACGTAAATTACTGACTTTTTATTCAGCAAGTTGTTTAGTAAGCCTAAACTTTGACAAATATTTTAACAAAGAATGTTGCGTTTCACAATCTCAATAATGTCTCAGAAATGTTTCTTTACCATACATATTTATACAATAATTATAACATACGTCACAACTGTCAAATAAGGAAAAGTAAATGCCTTCTGTATACCATACAATTCGTTAAGTCAATTAACCTGATTGTCGATAGTAACTTAATTAAAATAGTTCTGTGGAGTTTCTGGCCTCTTTGTGGTATTTTGTTTTGGACTAAAAGTATGTACACTTGTACAGGTTAGTTCTGTGATAGCATGAGTTTTTAGGGTTATTAGTGGATAGTATGACGGCTGTTAATTAGATATATAATATACACTAATCGGTTTTTTTTTCTATATTGGTACTAAGATAATACATGACAAAAGAATCCGAATAGTTTTATGTCGCAAAGGTTTGTGAGTTTGCGAATATATTGTACCTACTACTAAAGAGTAAATTATTGACGGATAAGACTTGAAGTATAATAAAAAAATATACCTTTTCAAATCTAACTCAAATCGATAGCATCAAAGACAAACTGTGAACAAAACAGAAACATAAGTTAACACCCTTTACCTACATTTTCTCAGTAAATATGGATGGCGGTATATCGGTATTTTATTTTCATTACAAAACAAACAATTATTACTAATATCAACTAACAGAATGTTATTATAACATCCAGCATAATCTTAACATAAGCCAATCGTACTTAAACATGACTCGGCGGCCCACACGCGATCATTTGCTACAATTACCGAGCACGTCCGAGCTTTATGTCCTGCCCGCACGTGTGCAGGCAGCCTTACCGCGAATTGCTTATTTATTCATACAAAAGCGATATCTACACGCAATCGTGAATCAGTCTTTATAATGGCTTTAAAGTGGTTTTTAATATTGATTGGGAAGTATTGACTGACCAATAAGCGCTCAGTTTTGTACGAGGATTTATGTATGGTGGCAACCCTATGACTAGGGTTGTTGAACGCAATTATCGATACTTTAAATGCAATTCTAAATTCAAATTTGCATGTTCGCAATTTGAGTTGATAGTTTCAAACGTTTTGGAATTAGAATAGAGATAGTATTCCAATTTCAAAACGTTTGTTTTTTTAACTTTTACCAGAAATGTTGTCGGTCAGTAATTTTAAATTGTTTGGGTAAAATTATTTTTATGTTTTATCCTTCACGTTTGCAAACAATACTAATTCACGCTAAACCCAAAAACATGTATTAATTATCTTAAATCTTTTAACTGATAACAGAACAACTAAAATACAAAGAGATTTTGACCACCAATATTCGTGCAATATGGCTTAAAATTACTTTAAATTTCATTTCACTATAATTAAAACCAAATACAAAACACGAATTCCAATGTTGACATTATCAAAACCTCTAAACCTATTCATGTACGGATTTTCGAAAACTGTCGCCAGTTATTTCGCTCAAATAACTATCGGGCTTTTGAAATTCCAACATTTTGGTATTTCTGATATTGCAACGTACATTCAGTCAACAAAATTGAATAGTGAGCAACTAAATGGCATTATATTTGTTTTGGACTTGGTCGGTGTACCTTTGTTAGACCAGCAAATATTGAAAGACCTTTGAACTAGCGACGGAATAGACTGGTTATTATAATTATGAGTTAATTAATAATATTAATATTCTAAACACAGCATGGCGCTTTTGTTTACTAATAATGTAATATTAATTAATTTTTCTATAATGTACAAGGGTTCTCGAGTATCGACCACGAACCGAAAGACCCAGTGTTGGCATTCCTCCCACCATGGACCGACGATATCGTCAGAGTTGCGGGCAACCGGTGGATGCAAATGGCAAGTTGCTGTTCAATGTGGCGTTAAAAGGGGGAGGCCTTTGTTCGACAGTGGAAGTCTTCCAGCTCATGATGATGACGATTATATATTATGTATAGACTGCCTCGTTGGTCTAGTGGTTGCTAAGCGCGACTGCTGAGCACGAGGTCCTGGGTTCGAATCCCGGGTCGGGCAAAGTGTTACTGGGTTTTTCCATTAGGTAATTCTCAGTAACAGCACGGAGTCTGGATTTGTGCCCGGTTGATGACAATAGGCTCGCCCCCTATTACATTGGGACCTAAAACATAACTGGCGAAATGTGGGTGTACTATATGTGCACCTCTGCCTACCCCTTCGGGGTATACAGGCGTAATGTTATGTTTTTATGTTTATGTATAGAACAATAGGGACGATGACTTCATTGCAGTAGTAGTTATTAATTAAAATTTAAAAGAGCATTTTGGAGCGTTCTCTGCCACTCTCCCGCAAAACTTTAAAGTTACAGGGCGATGTAAAATTTACTATGCAGTTACTTAGGCGTGACGTCATTTCTAAGCAGATGCACTCCGTCTGACGTAGACGTCCACTGTTGAACAAACGCCTCCCCCTTAGAACGCCACAATGAACTGCAATTACAATGCTTTAACTTTGTAATTTTTGCCGCAATTAAATTTGGTTTTTTCGGGGTGCATATTAATTGTACTCAATAATATTTCAGAATATAAAATTAATGTAGTCATTATCCCCTATTGGCAAAAGTATAGTACGATATAATTATGATAAGGGGCAACCCTAATCTCTACCTATCTCATGGCGTGATGCACATAATACACATATATTTCAACTGCTACAACTAAATGATATAATTAAGCGAAATCAGTCCAGCGATCAGCAGGGGCGTGTCGACACAATATTACATATCCATGATGACTGATCACGATACCTTTAAAACCCGGTATTTGAAACCAGCTATAACAGCAGAGCATAACTGCAATGCGCTAATAATTATTAATATACGACTATGTTGTACGTTAGGTTCTAAGTTATAAGCTTTGAGGAGTTTTCTTTAGTTATTTGGTATTTACTGGCCGGTTTTACTAACGAATATTCGTGGATGCCCGAATAAATTGGGACTCAAACGGAAGCCCTATGTGCCTTCTGAAGCACGGAGGAATCTCGACATGTGACAACAGTCACCCATCATAAAACTGACCGCGAGCAGGGTTTAACACTCGCAGTTCGACTTATCTGCGTAGTAGCCTTGTAGCTACAAACCCTTCAAAGTGTAGGGATATTATAATTATATCGGTACAGGTTTTTTTTTTATTTTTAAAAAACTTCGCCCCTCACTAGGCATTTCTCCTGTGTCGTGGGTGCGTTTTACAAACATGAAATATCACATACACAAACACCCAGACTCAGAACAAAGATCTGTGGTTCGCACAAAGTTTTGCCCCGTGCGGGAATCGAACCCGCAACCTTTAGCGCAGCAGTCCAATCACTTAGGCACTGCGCTAGTCAGGTCGTCTAAAACGTTTGATAAAACCACGTGCAAAATAACACAAACACTACATACAAAACCTATATATACTTACACACAAACCAAACTTACATGCACAGGCCTGTTGCTGTACGTCCACATACCTGAAACACAAACAAATCGTTAATATTTTACTTTAATTAACCTGCATACTACATACACAACGCCTGTTATCTCCAAAAAGGTTGCATTATATCTGCCCCCTTACCATGAACTCTTGAAGCAGGATAGTTTCCGTTGAGAAAGCGAGACACTACACTACTTTGCACGTAGCGGCGTCTCGCTTCCTTAACGTAAAAGGTCCTGCTTTAAGAGGTCATAGTAAGGGGGCAGGAGTCCATATCATAGATGGAGAGCTATTGCCATTCAGGGACCCCACATTTTGACTGGTAGAAAATGCCTAAGGCATTAAGTCCGCCTTGAAGAATAAATAAATGAATAAGTAGTTATTAGGAAAAATATAAGAAAATTCTATGTTTTCAAGTTGGTAGATTTTTTTTTTTTTTTTAAAAAAACGTCGCACGTAGGAATTTCCCCTGTATCGTAGGTGCGTTTCACAAACATGAAATATTCACATACACTAACACCCAGACTCGGGACAAACATCTGTGGTTCGCACAAAGTTTTGCCCCGTGCGGGAATCGAACCCGCAACCCTTAACGCAGCAGTCCAATCGCTTAGCCACTGCGCTAATCAGGTTTGTCTATCTATATTATATACAATACTCCCTGTAATACCATAAACTGTAAACATAATTGTGGAGCTTGTTATCATTACGCACGAACACTTGACACACATAAATCATTTTAATGAGCAGATATAACTACGACCAGTGTTCATTATACACTTCAAAACTCATTAGAGATTAACATAATGAGGCGATAAAACTGACTATTTTAAAATAAAACGAGATAGTGTTTTTTCTTCCTCCTTTAAACATAACATAACATCACGCCTGTAGTTCCCGAAGGGGTAGGCAGAGGTGCACATATAGTACACCCACATTTCGTCAGTTATGTTTTTAGGTCCCAATGTAATAGGGGGCGAGCCTATTGCCATCAACCGGGCACAAATCCAGATTCCGTTCTGCTACTGAATATTACCTAATGGAAAAACCCAGTAACACTGCCCGACCCGGGATTCGAACCCAGGACCTCGTGCTCAGCATTCATGCTTAGCAACCACTAGACCAACGAGGCAGGCCTTTTTGTAATATAGAATAAAATATTTTTTGAATTGAATAATGCTCAACATAACGTTCGTACCATGCGTGAATCAAAACCACTACCCATAGCCCAGTAATTAAATTGCCACTACGCTAAAGATCATGTTTTTTTTTATTCTAAAGATAAGTTACGAGTAACAAATGAGAAGAGATCAATTTCCTATCATCTTTTATTATTACTTCCGACATTTTCTCATTGCTTTTAACTCTTCGCCTCACACAAGGAATTTCTCCCTATCATGCGTAGGTTTTAATAACATGAAATATAGTATACACAAGCACCGAGATTTGGAACATACATTGCGGATTGCATGACTTTTTGCCACATGCGGGAATCGAACCTGCAATTCTTACCACAGCACTTCAACTCAACGCTTAGCCACTGCGTCAATCAGATCGTCATTTCTATATAGCCTATTTCTACAACGCAAAATCGTTGCTGGTATTCAATACGACCATCAAATAGGACGACCCGATTGGTGTAGTAGCTAAGCGTTTAGACTGCTGTGCTAAGGGTTGCGGTTTCGATTCCCGCACGGAGCAAAACTTTGAGCGAACAACAGATGTTTGTCCCGAGTCTCGTTGAGTTTGTTTGTTTGTTTGTATGTGATATTACATGTTTGTGATACGCACCTACGCACAGGAGACATTCCTAGTGCGGGGCGACGTTTTTTTTAAACAAGTAAAATAAATACAATTCCCCATATATCAGTCAAATAGCTCTTTACGTACAGACGTATTGACAAATATTAAAAACATCGTCTTCAACCACAAACCGCTCCCTCTTATCCAACTACCACAAAAAATACAACCACAAATTAATATAACATTTGTTCTAACACTAAATGGGCCAGTCTGACACTGCATAAAAACGTAATGAAGCTTCGATAATGGCCCACGTTCCGTTATGCACGCCATACATGCATGTAACATGTCCCAACTCGTTAGGCGGACAGGTCATTCTATAGCATGTTGTGTGTGTCATTGTCGGCTCTGCGCCGTCGTGATTATCATGGCGGACGTTGGTTTCGTTCCTGAGTTTTGTCATTGGAATAATGATTGACAATGACAAGTCGCATCACGATAAGTTACAGTAAAATGGCTTGCTTGTATGTTTTTATTTATTCCAAAATTATGTCAAAGGGTGAAGGCTTTTGATTAACAGTGGACGTCTTTCAGGTGATGATGATGATGATGACTGTTAAATACCGAAATACAATAATAATCTTGCTATATATATAGAATATGCTTCTAGTGGTCGCTTAGCCGACTGCTGAGTAATAGATTCTGAGTTCGAATCTCGGGTCGGGTAAAGTATTGCTGGTTTTTCCATTAGGTATTTCTCAACAGAACAGCAGCAACTATACCAGAACGAAGTTTGTATTTCTGCTGGGTTGAGGGCAATAGGCCTGCCTCCTATTGTATTGGGCCGTATAACATAACTGGCGAAATGTGGGTGTACCACATAGGTAGTTACACTTCTGCCTACTATTCAACGTATTAAAAACACATTTTATGGTTTTATGTAATGCACCTACTTGTGCATTAAAATTAAATTATTTTATGAACTCAAATTCTTACGTTCTTACATACTAACTATTACTTTATATTAACAATATTACAGTTCAACATTAGTGATCACGCTCGCGCGTGTATAATGTCATTAACAATTATAGAACAATTAAATATTGTTTTGTTTCCCCGCGATACTCATGTTTCAACGCAATATAATCATAGTAAGGTGTCGTTAATTACTTGACTATTATGATAAAAGACCGAACATTTAAATAGTTATTATATATAAAATTTTCAGTACGACTAAAATCTGGCTTCTCAGTTAAACGATATTTTTAACCATCAAGTGTTTACTGTTTCACCGTTTAACAAACTGCCCCGAGAAGGACTTGTGTTGGAACTTAAAGGAGTTTGCTAAGCAGTTGGACATTTAACTGCGCTCATGGAAAAGTGTTTATTATTCTTCTTCTGCTTCTTACAACCAGACAGACTGACAGAGTCCGCCTGTAGGCCATGACATGGCCTTACACACCGTTGAAAAATCTCTTAGGTTTTCTCACGATGTTTTCCAACTGTTTTAGCGACTGATAACTAATTTATAGTACGCATATGAATTCGAAACGACATTGATGCGTGCCGAGTTTTGAACTTGCAACCTTTGACTTGGCAGTCCAATGGATTAAGAAAATTGATAGCAGTCTGATCAGTGGCCTAGGTACCTACTTAATATGTAACGCGTTTACATGATAAATGAACTATCATTTTGAAAACGATAACTATAAATAATAATAATGTTTATTACCGAACAACTTAGTACTAGGTTATATAACAACTCGACAGCAATGTTATAATAACAAAATAAGTTAAGCAAGTTTACAGCTAAGTCTGTTCTTAATACTTCTACGACAAATTTTGCGGACCGTCTACGCGTTAGGCGTAGCCCGTAGCACAGCTACGTAACACTACGGTGTGCTACGCCATACTGTTTACGGCTAAACAAAATTCTTGGCATAGAAACTTCAATTGATAATTTAAAATGTGATACATAAAAAATCAATTAATCTCTTCTAAATTAAAAACGTGGGCCGCTGTGCCCGCGGCTAGCCAATGAGTCTGCGGATAAGCAAGCAACTTTTAATAAACCTAAATAATTAATTACTAAGTTCTCCAGTATAAAGCGGCGACTACATTTACCCCAAAATATTTAGTGGTATTACACAAAAATACCCTTTTCATTACAAGGCATCTAATTTAAGTCTCCCGAACAAAAACATGACAAATGATCGCGGCCATTGTTTCTCAAAGTTGTAGAACTGTCGGTCCTGTAAGGCGGGCTGCAGACTATCAAACTCACTTGACAAAACTTGTTGAGAAAAACAAGCTTCATTTAATTAGAGTTAAGGTTTCTACGATGTACGATATAATAGTAATATCTTGGGGCAGTTCACAAGGTCATCTTATCCTAAACTACGCAGAGGTTGAATTATGGCAACCAGACAACTGATAAACATCCCTATCCCTACTAATAATTATTATAAATGTGGAAGTAACTCTGTCTGTCTGTTACGCATTCACGACTAAACCGCTGGACGGATTTTGATGAAATTTGGCATGTAGAAAGATTAAGACCCGTGGAGGCTACTTAACGCGGGCGAAGCCGCGGGCAATAGCTAGTGCTTATATATCGCTGAATACTTACATAATATTATAGATAAATGACATCCAGACACAGAACAAATGATCATGCTCATCACACAAAGATCTGTCTTGAATGGGAATCGTACCCACGACCTCCGGTTTTAGCAGTGAAGATCGCTAACTAGACCAACAGGCCAGCCAAAGTGTAGTCCAGACTTTCGAATTACTCTCAAAACATGACAATATTTTCTTGTAACAACAACACGGTTTGACCCCCAACAAGGTAGACGTCAGCGAGGTAGACCAAAACGATGATAGCGAGATGAACTGGACTCCTTTTTGGAGGACTGTTTAGTAACAGCCCTTGACAAAGACCCATGGAAAGAGAGTAGGCAGGCCTTTTTGCCCTGCAGTGGGACATTATGGGCCCCTAAAAAAACACGGTTTCCAAATTACTCTAATGTTCTTGTTCAGGCGTTTTAGATTACGCTTCATATTATTAACTCCTGTTCAAGCTTCAAGTAAGTTGAACAGGACCATTTGATTAGCCTTGCTTTTAGTTAAACTAAGTTAACGATCAGGTTAACTTTGTAGATTGCAGGTCGAGTTCTTTTTGCTATTCGAGCGGCCTGTTATGTACGAATTAGTTAGAATAAATAATACATTTAAAATTTCACTTAGCATTATATTAAAGATAATTCTCTCAACTGCATCTAAAATTCGTGTGTTGAGGGAAAAAAGCTAGTCAGTAGGCTTGGAACGAGACGAATAACATTGTCGTCCTTTTTTATAATAATAATACTTCCTTTTTTCAAAAGAATCTAATGGATATTGTATACATTGTGACGTTCTAAGGGAAAGGCCTTTGTTCAACAGTGGACGTCTTCCGGCTGATGATGATACATTGGGCAACGTGAGTGTACTAAACACCTCTGCTTACCCCTTCGAGGCATACAGGCAGTTATGTTAATGTTATGATAATTCTGACCTGGTGTCAGAGTTTAAACCGCCTGTAGGCCTCTGACATGGCTTTATACACCGTTGAAAAATCTCTCAGGTGTGCCGATTTCCCCACGGTATTTTCTTTACCGTATTTAGGAACTGATAACTAATTATAGTACACATGTGAATTCGAAAAGACATTGGTGCGTGTCGAGCTTTGAACTTGCGGCCTTTAAATTTGCAGTCCAACGGTTGCACTCGGCTATCACCACTATAATTATACAAACAAACATACTCAACACTCTGTCTCTCTAACATTAATAAGAACTGATACATTGTACTTTGTTTATAAGTAACAAATCAAGTACAACTGTCAAGCCAACTCTCTCCATACGTACAGTCGAACAGAGCAATGTAAAACACATTTTTTCCGTGTGTCAGCTACATTCGTGGCGCTCTTATGAGATTCGCATTAGGGAGCGCTGTATTGAAAAATACACGATGTTATGCAAAAGTTTGACAACTGTTCCCCCTTTGAATGATCGTTTGTAGCGCTCGCTTTTATTGTAGGTATTTAGTTATTCTGCGGATTGTTGAGGAATATAGAGATGAAATATAATTGGAAGGGTTTATGAAGAGATGAAAATGGTTGGTGTAGAATTGTCTCAAATTATATGAAGCGATGGTATTCTATTAATGTGAACCTGTTAATTTGAGCGTACCTAGGTATTTCAGAGACTCTTGGGTATATTCCCCTAAAGTTATTTATTCTTCTTTAAAAGCTCTGATTGAGGATTAAAAAGTACTGGACTAGAAACATTTCATTGCAAGTCAACACAATTTGATAAGTAAAAATATATCATCATCATCATCAGCCGGAAGACGTCCACTGCTGAACAAAGGCCTGCCCCTTAGAACTTGGGTGTATATATGTAAAAATATATACACCCAATTAATTGAGTAGTTCTTGAGATTAGCGCGTTCAATCAAACTAACTCTTCAGCTTTATAATATTAATTTATACTTTTTATTTTTCAGTACAATCCTACCGCTCGTGGTTGAGTGATGGACTGTGGCTCATATAAGCCAGGATCAACAATGATAACTATTGAGAACCATCAAGGCATCGAGGAAGATTGAGGCATTCCAGAAAAATTACTCGACTATCTTAGAACACGCAACGAATATAATCATGAAAGAATATATAGAAGAAGTAGGAATATAAATAATAATATATAGTATAGTATAGATACAACCATAAGCGTACCTAGACCGGCTAAAACCATAAAATGTATGACATGTCATGTTACGCCGGCGTGCCCTGGATTCCCGAGTGCCACCGTTCTCTACTGCCTGACACTCGATTAACTATCTCTGTTTAACATAAACTGAATACTGATATCCAACCGTTAGGTATGCTAGGGGGTATAGCTACGTTTATTATGTGGATAATGCAGATTAGTATTACATAAGCAAAAAGGTAGGCGATATTGATGCGATCGATAAGTGTCGTGGTGGTTAACACACCGGATTTGTATGAACAGGGTTAAGGTTCAAACCCGGGCTAGTATCAATTAATTTTTCAATATTATAAAAATTTTCTTAGTTTTTCTAAGACACCACTGACAAACGGTGACGAAAAAAATCGTGAGGAAACCTGGATTTAATTATCTGAAATCGCCCGCAGTGAGGTAGCGTGGTGATCAATGCCCAATCCTTCCCTATACGAGAAGAGGCATTTGCATTTACATTTTTGAGTCCAAAACTTTACAATTCCAATACGATTCGGGTGAAGTCGAGATACAGGTTACGATGGTGAAGCTACTAAAGGTATTATATATATATATTTTTTTTCTTTGTATTTTTTTTTGTATTAATTTTTGTATGGTTATGTTGTATTATCTACTATATATACCGGTTGTACTCACGTTGATATTCGGGGTGTTAGAGTCCAAACTAGTCGGGCATTCCCGAATATCAACGTGAGTACAACCGATATATATAGTAGATAATATGGATAACACTCACGAAAGTTATTATAGTAAAATGGTTATGTTGTGTTTATATGAGTCAAAGTTACTCGAAATAAAAGTTTTTATTATTATTATTATATTATTATCAGAAAATCGGTTTTATTTCATTTACTTTGGTCTAAAGACCCAATTTGCGTAGTTGCTAATTATCTTCCCTTCTGCGAAAAAAGACAGATTAATATACATTAATCTAATTACAAATTAGTTTCAAGGTGATGCGTTTATAAACTACAGTCAGCACCCCATCGAAGACCAAAATTGTTTAGATTCAAATCATTATCAGTCGGAAGACGTCCACTGTTGAACAAAGGCCGCCCCCTTAGAACGCCACAATAAACGACAGCTTGCCAATTGCATCTACCGGTTGCCCGCAATTCTGACGATATCGTCGGTCCACTTGGTGGGCCTGACAACTAAATAAATATTACCAAATACCTTTACCCAAATGTATGTGCATGTAAAATTCATGTCTGTAAACGTACCCACGAACCGAAAGACACTCCTAATGGCGGGTAACGTTTTGAAAAAGCTTTAGCACTTAGAATGGATAACACAAAAGGTACATGAGCCTTTCAACCGACACAAGAAACGTATTTCTTTTTCTAGAAACTTCGCTTCGAACATTTTAAAAATAATATTATTTATTTATGTTGAGTGACAGCAAATAGGTTCTACGAAATGTAGTAGGTACAGTCGGCAACAAAAGATTTTAGCGGAGGAATCAAAACGTTCGTATGAACAAATTAGATGCGTATTTAAAACGTTAATTTATTATCAAATCTGTTCAATTGCTGCGGCCCGCGGTGTTAACTGCGGCATATTTTCTAGATAAAAAGCCTATGTGTTAATCCAGGGTGACAGCTACCTCCATGTAAAATTTCATCAAAATCGCTCTAGCCGTTTGAGCGTAAAGATGTAACAAACATACAAACACACTCACAAACTTTCGCCTTTATAATTTTAGTGTGATTATAATTTTAAACTCTTTTTTAATATTCCTCTACTTCTTTTAATTTTAGAGGTTAAGGTGCTAAGCTTGTTTAGCAATTTATATTGCTTACTGTACTTTGAAACGATATATTTACGGCTAGTTTGTGGAAACCTCAGCGCTTTGACGTATGATGTCTGTTTCCATATCAAGCTCGCATATATAGTGAAGGATCGATGGTATTGTGTTTAGGTATGTCTAGGAATACTTTGATGCATAATTTTTAGTTTTAATTTTTACTTTTGTATATATTTATTTTTTAACGTAGGTTATAGTGTGTAAATAAGTTAAGCTTAAGTATGTATAATTTTTAAACTTAAATAAACATAAATACCTAAAAATCTCTTAACTATCAGCATTTGACTGTAGGTCTAGTGGTCGCTAAGCGCAACTGCTAAACACGAAGCCCTGGGTTCAAATCCCGGGTCCGGCAATGTGTTACTGAGTTTTTCTTAGTAGCAGCAAGTCTGGATTTGTGTCTAGTTGATGGCAATAGACTCGTCCCCTATTACATTGGGACCTATAACATAACTAGTGAATTGTGGGTGAATGTGGTGAATGGTTGAATAATTATATGCACCTCTGCCTACCCCTTTGAGGAATACAGGCGTGACATAATATAATATATCAACATATTAGTCCTAGAGTCAACTTTAAAACGCTACTAATGTAAAACAGCTCAACTAATAACACATTCAAAACAAAATCTTTAACTGAAACTCAAATTAAAGTCGATTCAACTTCAGATTGGACCTACACGAGACGACTATGACAGCTATTAGATAGATGATGCAGCTCTTAACATCAATCAATCATGTTCAAAAGAAATTGCGACTGTATCAAAACTCTCAGGGAATCTATTTCAAATTACATTCTAGATTTCGGCATGACTTGTGACAACGAAATCGGTCTTTAGCTAAATTACCTTCGGAATTTAGGTTGTGAAAATACTGTCTAGAAACTCTAGATGATGTGCATAAATTTAGAAGCCAGTAGAGTAATGTCTTTTGTTATTTAGAACAAGTTGTTTCCCGCGACTTCTTCCGCGTGAATTTCTGATTAAAACACCAGTAGAGTATAACCAGTTTTCGTTATTCAGGCAATGGAAATAAAAAGAACACTTTAAATTACTTATCGAAAGGAATTTCAGTAAGGTATTTTTTTAATTATGAGGAGGCTAGTAATTATTATTATTGGAGTCGATTCAAGGTTTTTAGAATTCGTAAACGTGGTGCTTTGTTGCTGTTTTAACATACATATTTGGCTGTATTTAACAATGAAAATAGTTATAAAAATAATTTTGGAAATAATAGTAAAACTAGTCAGGTATTCATTAAGTAGCGACATTTTGATTGGCGCAGTATCTAAGCGATTGTCCCGAGTGTTTTGTCCCCTGTGTTTTGTGTATGTGATATTTCAGCTTCTAAACGCAACCGCGATAGACATTCCTAGCACGAAGCTTGGATATTCTGTGTCCAAAAAAACAAAGTCCTTAGAGTATAATTTTTGTAATATGTACATTAAAGACCTGTTACAACCACCATGCTAAAGATTGCACAAAAGATGTCAACAAACAAACAAGACGATAATAGAATTAACCAACATTACCAAGAATTTCCTTGTACCATACAGCGTTTACAGACTTAGAATTAGGTCAAGCAACAATAGATCATATTTATATAGTAAAACGGTCTATTTTCCACTCCCCCTGCCGTTAATGTTGGGTCAAAAGAACACCGTTTATGGCTAACGATGACTTATTAGCGATAACAATGTTGTTATTCGCGCTTTCTTTCCCTTTTCGCGCCGATAGCAGGGGGCGGGTGGACAAGTAACTTTGAGCTTTATTCCTACGAGTTAAGGTTAGTTTTCGTGTGTCAAGGTATTGATGAATTAACAATGTGTACTTTGGAAGTCTGTCCATGTGATACGTCGTTGATTCTGAATAAATACTATTTGTTATATTTGGTGCAGATAAATAAATGGGTGAAGACCTTTTGTTGAATGTGACATTTATGGTGTATTTACATCTAATATATTCACAGCATACTTGTTTGTATATTTAGGCATCAGAACACCAGTAAACACCCATACGAAGTCCGTCCTATTTAGATGAGTTTATTATTTTAAATGCACACAAAACATAATAGATTTTTCACATGACATGTAAATTAGTTATCAGTCGCTAAAAACGGTGAAGGAAAACATCGTGAGGAACCCGCCTCACGATGTTTTCCTTCACCGTCCTTCACCGCACACCTGAGAGATATTTCAACGGTGTGTAAAGCTATGTCAGAGGCCTACAGTACTACAGCGGTATAAATTCTGACACTAGGTTGTTCATCAACCATACGATAAAAAGAAGATGACATATAAGCAGAGAAAAATAATAACCAGGGACAACGGTGAGCGGACAACGTTATTTAGTACATGGAACATTTCTGAATAATAACGAAACATTAACTAAAACTTAAACTAACAAAATACATTACCAATGACTAACGTGACTTGTATCCATACAGACCTTTATTTTTAGCAGCTACAACAGCGAACAAACCTAGTCATCTGCAGAATACGATTACACACGTAATTCCACACATACATGAGTTCGTATGAATCAATCATTCATAAGTGCGAGGGACGCGACTCGATAAAATCTGGGCCCAGCCGGGACCGACAAACAGAATACCAAATGTCTTTTCATGCACCCCTTGTAATATAATGTATTTTGCAAACGGTGAACCTGACTGCCTCGTTGGTCTAGTGGTTGCTAAGCGCGACTGCTGGGTCTCTGCGAGGTCCTGGGTTCGACTCCCAGGTCGGGCAAAAGTGTTACTGGGTTTTCCATTAGGTAATTCTTAGTAGCAGCACGGAGACTGGATTTGTGCCCGGTTGATGGCAATAGGCTCGCCCCCTATTACATTGGGACCTATAAACATAACTGGCGAAATGTGGGTGTTACTTTATGTGCACCTCTGCCTACCACTTCGGGGAATACAGGCTTGATGTTATGTTATGTGAACCTGACTGGATGGAGCTATGTCTGCTCATGTTTGGTGAGTTGGGAAATTATATCGGTAATTTCAAAGGTGGGGTCGTAAGTAGCGACTAAGGGAAAATCCAGTGGATGGGCAGCAGCGTCTGTAACAACACCACCAATACTGCGATCCCCAAGCCGCTTGCCAGCGTGGGGAGGTCTTTGTTCAACTGTGGACGTCTTTTGGCTGATGATGATGAGTTTTCAAGGCAGTTGTTAAAATCGAAACTAGTAATTGGCAATAGTGGTCGATACACTGAGTATTGAATGTAAAAAAATTACCTAATTACTTTCATTTTTTAAATTTAAGTTTCTTTTCTAACATAATTCAAAAATCCGTACTTTTAAATTACAAATATTTTTGGCATAAGCAAGCAGCAGAATCTGCTGCCCTTAGAGCATAAAGCGAAAATTAAGCCATAAATAAGGGCAACCCTAGAAGGGCTCTATGAATAAACGTGGAGACGGTCGAGTAAGAGATTATGTGCTAAGGGCCCAGTTTAGGTGTTTTAAGGGCTGCCCTGAAATATGCGCAGACGCTTTTAATATGTTAATTAGTTGTCTCACTGTGTAAAGTATTATCTGCTTTATGTAAAGTAGGTGCATGCGGTTAATGAGTGCATTAGACATAACAACATCACGTCTGTATTCCCCGAAGGCGTAGGCAGAGGTGTACAATTGCACATACATTTCGCAAGTTATGTTTAAGTCCCAATATGATAGGGGGCGAGCCTTTTGCCATCAACCGGGCTCATCCAGACTCCGTGCCTCTACCTGAATTACCAAACGGGAAAACTTAGTAACACGTTGCAGGATTTGAACTCAGGACTCCATGTTAGGTTAGGTTAGTTTGTATGAGTTTTTGTGTCATTTTTGCATGTTTCCCAAAATTTGAATAAAAAAATTGAAGGCAGTTTGAAAATAAAAGCTTGTAAATGATGGTCACGAGTGCGACTTGAAACCGCAACTCCTGGCGAGGTTAGTTTTACAATCATAACTCACATAAAATTAAAGAATAGTGCGCTCTTAGAACAGTTTTAGCTAATCGTCTTTAATCCTCCAATAAACCTTATCAGCCGATTCAGACCCCTTTACCCACATATTAAGCCAACAAAACACCACTCAGAGCACCAGCCTTTGAAATCAACCCCCTTTCAACCGTACGTGTGTATATAACTAATGGGAAAAGCATAAATTGTTCATTTATAATAACCGCATTAGAGTAACAATACGCAGCCAGAAAATAGGCGTTCATTCTTCCAATAACAATATGTTGGATCTCCACAAAGGGCCGCCGAACAATATTGAGGTTTATTTTCAAATACGTTTTTGAAATTCAATTGTTGAGTGCTGTTAGATAATTTCGTGTTTGTTATTAGGAGTTTGCTTTTGCCCGCGTCTTTGCTCGTTAAGTAGCCTTTCCTTTCTCGGGTCTTCAACTCTCTACATGCCAATTTTCATCGAAATTCGTCCAGCGGTTTAGTCGTGAAGACGTAACAGACAGACAGAGTTACTTTCACATTTACAATATTAGTATGGATTTTAATGCTGTATGTGTATGTATTATCACGCTAGTTTTTAGTTTTCACAGAAATTCGAACCTAAGGCGATGGCCAGACAGAAAAAAAGGTAACAGGAGGATGTGTCGCGATTTTTTAAAACATACCTATAGATAACGAATATACGTCGTTTCTGCGCCCCGACTTTTCGGTATATTTTACGTCGCCACGTTTCTACTTATACATATACATTATGAAAGTGAATCAAAGAGGCACTATAACAACATTAAGTACCTTTGTACTTAACGTTTCTCTAATTTTTTTTACTTTTTGTATTGTGTGTACATAAATTGTTAATAAAATAATAATAAATTCAAATATAAATTCTATTCCGAAAAAAAAACAAATCGACGAATACACAGATAAACAAATCAGAACTAGATTACCCAATTTACTACGGTCCCCTAAAAAGCACGTACTATCTCCACAATAATCAGCCTACCCCGTCACGTATCGCGCGTGATTATACACGCAAGGAACCTAGGGGTGTCACAGCACACGTTTGCGCCGTTTTATCTTGTTTACTCAGACCGGTGCGAGACATATTTGATTACAATTGAAATTCGTTGCGGCCAGCCCTGTGATAAACGGTGGTGTGACATCACGCTAGTGATGTGTTGTGTTTGTTTTGCATACATTAATAGTTGCTAGGGACTCCATGGCATGCCCGAGGACTCCTCAGCAACAATTGCTGTCAGTATGCGTCTGCGCGTAGGTATGCCGAAGGATTCCTTACCATGCTGTGCCGGTAGTGGGCGGCGGGCCTAAAAGAGAAAGCTTAAGCCCAGCAGTGGGTCAACAAAAGCTGATGATAACCACACAGTTAAACCCGAAAAGTACGCCAAACTTCATAAGCAACTGAATTCATATAAACGATAAAAACGTTCTCCATTACATAAAACACGGACATATAAACTAGAGAAAGACAATAAAGTAATATTGACACGGATTTCGCAGTGGAAATATTTAGCTAGGACGAAGATGAAGCGCGATCAACGAAACAATGTATTCGACCGTTCCTGTTTTTGTTGTGTTCATATTCCATGTAACATTTGTTAAGGGCTAGTCACATGGGTACTCACGATGAATGGAAAAGCTAATGGCATTAGGTTCTAACTTTCAACTATCGCGTTGCACGATCCCTACTAATATTATAAACACGAAAGCTTGTATGTATGGATGTTTGTTACACTTTTACGTAAAAACTACTGAATGGATTTTAATGAATTTTCATATGGAGATAGCTAAAATGTAGCTGGTAACACCGCGTGGCGTAGCTAGTATTTAAATATTTGTAGCGTTGTGCTTAATACTTAGTTAAAACAAAAATTTTGGTTTATCCATTAAGTAATTCTCAGTAGCAGCACGGAGTCTGGATATGTGCCCGGTTGATGGCAATAGGCTCCCCTATTACATTGGGACCTAAAGCATAACTGGCGAAATGTGGGTGTACTATATTATGTGCACCTCTGCACTACCCCTTCGGGGAAAACTGGCGTGATGTTTATGTAGAAAACAAGGCAAAAACACACTGAAACAGTTCTAAAATACCGCATATTTTGTACCGACCTCTACGCCCAAACTCTGGCCCCATAACAGCACAATGTAAACGCCGCTCAACAACAATTGTAACAAATGAGTCGCTGTAAACCTACACGTTTGTTATTCACGTCGGACGGTTATGTGCGAATAATACATACATACATACATAAAGTCACGCCTGTTTCCCTGAGGGGTAGGCAGAGACCACGGATTTCCATTTGCTACGATCCTGGCATACTTCTTTTGCTTCATTCACACGCATCACATTCCTCATACACGCTCTTCGGTTAATATTACGATTCATTACGATTGACGTTTCTGTATCGTTTGCGTGGGGTAAGCACAAGCCTAAACGCCTAGAGATGCGGAAATATCTCTGTTCACATTGTTTTTGTACATGTTTCCTTAGATACGGTTAGAGACAAGCAATATGTTAGGATCGTAGCAAATGGAAATCCGTGGTCTCTGCCAACCCTTCTAAGAAAAAGGCGTGACTGTATGTATGTAAATACATATTTAACATTGTCATCTCTGCTCAATTGATTTTCGTCCCATGCACCTATTTAGTCAGCCTAACTACCGACCTACCTAATAGCTATTTTTTTTTTCACAAAATGAACGAGATTTTTTTTCGTAAAACAATTTTTTGCACAACAAAAGATAAATCTCTTATATACAGTGCAAATATCAATCAAACACAAGTGTTTAAGAAAAACCTCTCCACAGAACTAAAATCTTAACAAACAAAAGTGTATCAATACGCTAAGTGTTCTATAATTAAATTTATCCAAAACCAGAGAGAAGACGGAGACCACAATCTCTGTTTATACCATCGACAACCTTTTAGCGGCGCTCGTTAAAGCAAATAGTTAATCAAATAGAACGTGGCTCTACATCCGTGTGGAGGATTAAGTAGAGCTACTTACTCTAATCGGTATTCTTCAGTTAACAGCTTTTAATTTTTTTTTAAACAAAGAGGCTTTATCCTCAATTTGATTGGCGATCCATTCGTTTGCTTTGGATTTTCCATTGGATGTATTTATTTTCTTGGACGTTTCACATTGCGGAGTGGGAGTTTAAGTGGATATTATTTTTAGAGCGTTCCCAGTAATGTATAATGTAAGGCTGTTTATCTACGGATTTTATATTAAGTAGTGTGCTATCGCGGTTTTTAATAAGTAAATCTAGCTGCTTTTTCGTTTAATGTGTTTATAATCCTCCATTGTACTTGATACGAAGGAAATTATTCGCGTAATCTTTCACTAAATACTGTATCTAGATAAATGGAAGTATAATCTATCTTGTTCAACCAGGGACCAGGGAATCGAACCCAAGACACGCTTGTCAAAATTGTTGTTAATATAATATGTCTGTACTTATCTACAGTGCCTACTAACTATGCAAAACATATATTTGAACCTTATATTAAAAGTAACCTATGACGCTGAAACATACCCTATACCCTAGGCGTGCCCTAGGGGCATAAACTAATTCTATCTCTAAAAAGACGGGCCTTAACTCTCTACGCGGACAAAATCACTAGAGGATAACACTGTAAAGTAAAAACAGTCATCAATCTTAGAAACGTGTTTCTATAGGCTCAAATCACACCGAGATGGCAGCGAAGCGTCAAGTTTCAGTGTCATATAATTTTAAACGTTATCTTCATTACTATAATACATAGAGTCGCTTGAGGGGTGGAAGTCAAGTGATACTATGTTTAAATTTTCGCCATGGAGTGCTAGGCCAGAAGAGCGTCCCGTTGAGGTCCTAAGAGGAAACTAAGGGCAGAGCAGCGTCTTCTGCAACTTCACCTCCAGTACTGCGATCCCCAAGCCGCTTGCCAAGCGTGAGGATTATGGCAACCTAACGAGGAGACCTTTGTTCTACAGCGGACGTCTTCCGGCTGACGATAATGATTCGTACATTCCATCTTCTTACCAACGATTAGACTAAGAGCTTATTACACAAATAACAATGTTTCTCACAAAAGTTAAGAATTTTAAATATTTTAAGCACAACCATAAAACAGTTTTACGTCCGTGTTCGCGGAATTATAAAAAAACATCGTAAATCTTGATTTATTACTTGTAGAGTTTAGTTTATGTACTATCCGCTTTATATACAAGATTAAATGTGCTACATAATATTATATATATACTTACTATGTTTATTTTATTAGGTGAAAAATATGAACTTACATAGGAGATAATATCACTAGGAATATGTATGTAGGTGCATAATGCACCTTTAGCTACCACTGCGAGAAATCTAGGGGTGATGATGATGATACATATTCCTCACAAGTGGAAGAAGACATCACTGATTACCATTTACTATGATGCTGAGATAAATATAAAAAACGTTTACGTTGAATACGTAAAGTGGAATTTAACACCCTGGTAAGTTTACCATCTATCATCAACTGCCCAGTCTTTTTTTCATTTACTAACATGAAATATTACATACACAAACACCCAGACTCGGAGCAAACATCCGCGGAACAAGCAAATTTTTGTCCAGGAGGAAATCGAACCCACAACTCCTAGCGCAGCATCGCTTAGCCACCGGACCAATTAGCTCGTCATAAATATTACTAAGATTTACAATACTTATACAACGAGTAACTAAAAGGGACTAGTATAATTATATCAACCCAAAAGGGGAAAAAGGTACTCAAAATACGGAACCCAATTTTTTCTTGAATCGCATATTAATTTATGGAACCTGAAATTCTATCTATCAGGCATCTACTAAGCATTAGACGAGCCTATTGCCATTACCGCCTAGTTAGTACCCATCACTATATGAGTGGCTCGTAGCTACCGCGCAGACAGTTTATATCTAGCACATTTAATCTGCGAGGTTAAGCCGTGCGGTCGGACTTGTGATGGGTGACGGTTTTCACATGTCGAGACCCCTCCGTGCTTCGGAAGGCACGTTAAGCTGTTATTCCTGCGTCTGATCTCTCTCCGGTCTACCGTTTCAACGAACTATGAGTGACGGAATAGGGGGTGCATCTGTATTTGCGCGCATAACATATTTTTTTAACATAACATCACGCCTGTATTCCCCGAAGGGGTAGGCAGGGGTGCACATATAGTACACCTACATTTCGCCAGTTATGTTTTTAGGTCCCAATGTAATAGAGGGCGAGCCTTACCATCAACCAGGCACAAATCCAGACTCCGTGCTGCTACTGAGAATTACCTAATGGAAAAACCCAGTAACACTTTGCCCGACCCGGGATTCGAACCCAGGACCTCGTGCTCAGCAGCCGCGCTTAGCGACCACTAGACCAACAAGGCAGTTTTCATTTGCGCGCATATTATGCACTATCTCCTGCGTAGTTTGGTTATCTCAGATGAGATAGGCCGCCGAAATTCGTTCAGGAGGATATTATTAGTACCTATCAAATGTAATATTCCCAGAGTCCTACCCTTCCGAATCTTGTAAATAACTGGCGTGTTCTGCGAGCATTTGTCTCAACCGGGTCCGTGATGAAATTCCAGCGCTGTAACGTTGTGGTCGGACGTATGTACATGGACCTACATGACATAGATATACTGTGTTATAAATGGTTATACTTGCGTAAGAACCTGTGTATTAATATAATCATTAGTACAGACTAATAACTGTTAATGTCTGTGAATTCTCAACAAAATATCACGCCTGTATTCCCCAAAGGTGTAGGCAGAGGTGCACATATAGTACACCCACATTTTGCCAGTTATGTTATGGATCTCAACTCCCAATGTAATATCAGGCGAGCCTATTTCTATCAACCGGAGACATATCCAGACTCCGTTCTGCTACTGAGAATTACGTAATAGACGAACTCAATAACACTTTTAACTAACACGGGATTCGAACCCAAGACGTTAAGTTAAGCTAAGCGTGTACTAGACCAACCAGGCATTTAGTCTAATAACATCGTATTATAATTTCAAAAGCATTTTGCGTCACAAAGGCAGCTTAAAATTGTGATTTAGTACGTTAAGCTTGCTAAAGGTCAAAGCATAAACGACAAACTTGTTGATTGCCCACTCTATATTTAATAGCCATTTTAATTTATTTTAGAAGAAAATGTGATTATAATCATTAACTGTTCACTGTGTTAAGTTTGTACAAAGTATTTATTTATTATCTACAATCAACGTGGGCGGAGTAGTGTAATTAGAGAGACCATAGAATAACCTACTTATAACTTGATAAACTCATCGATCAGTAAGCTAAGAGATCATTAACTAACATAAGTTACTACTGAGCACAGAGGCGTGGAGCCTAGGACACAAAAAGGCCTATACAGCAGTGGGTGAATTCGAGCTACAGATGATGATGAAGATCAATATTGTTCATTGTTAATTGATAAATTATTAGAAAATTTAAGTGAGAAAAGGATATAAAAATAATACAATCCTTAAAAAAATGGCTGATAATGAAGATAAGTATCTAACAATAGTCCCGAATTCACAAACTTTAATCGTAATAAAACATTGAAGCCGATTGCAATAGGCTTGACTCCTATTACATTGGGATATATAACATAAATGGCGAAATGTGGGTGTACTATAAACCTCTACCTACCCCATTGGGCTATATAAGCGTGATTTTAAGTTATAATGTTGAATTAATCATATACACTACACAGTACTCTTCCTTTAAATCCGCCTTGGTTTTTATATAATTTACTTATCCAGTACTCTATATTATTTTTGTGAAGAAACTCGAGCGCTGCCAAAGTAACGATGAGTTTTACAAGCCTATAAAGATTGAAGTACAAAAATATACATTATTATTGAAGTAGGTACTTCACGAGAGCTAATAATAATTAAATTATTTCACAATCTCTTACATCCGCCATTCTTCTGGCAATCTTACCTACTTACCTTCAATGAAGTGTAATATTTTATAACTAAGTCGAGATTTTTTATATTTAAAGCAGAAGTTTACGTCAAATATAATAAAAAGTATTTGTTTATACTACATGTGCACATCTGCTGCCCTTTTGGGAAATACAGGCGTGATGTTATGTTTTTCAACTGGAAAAAGACACTAAAATAGTTTCACGCAGTCGAACTCGCAGATATATTCTAGTAATTTAATATAGGTACCGCACCTCAATACATACCTCCTAGACAAGTGGCGGAAATCTTGACGAATAGATATAGAATAGAATGACAAATGTATAGGGATGACATGATGATTCGACTATGTTATCGATGACATTGGTTTGGTTTTGTTTTGCATTTTCCGCACTTAGCCGCTTAATTACGCCATTGTACGTGAGTAGTTTCTTTCGTCTATTCCAACTATCCCAGTTTAACCCAAAAAGCGAGCAGCATCGATGACATCGCACGCCTAGATCTAAACATCTAAACATTAACTGAAGAAATCTCATTTTTAGAAAAGGTGGAAAACTGATTTCTCTGTATTTGCGCGATGCAGGAGTTTTCTGTATATATTGTCGTAGTGTCGTATCTAGCCTCGAATAATGGAGATAATGTTTCAATATGTATTATTTATTTACAAGGTTATTTATTTATTTTCAACAGGTACACCAACAGCATCCATATCACACTTTGTATCTTATAAATATTTAACACGTAGGGAACTAACTATTTACACTTCTTAAAAATAAATATATACAAAATAAAAAAAAATAACTAAAAATTATGCATCACAGTATTCCTCCTCATCGCTGTCGATTCAATATGTATAGTTATAAGTGGTCGGTATTTTAGTAGATCTTGAGATAAGGGAATCGATGGTGTGCATAACTTTAACAGATTTTTAAGATTAGCTCCCTTTAAATCTAGGTGTGCGATATGTCGAATCCATAATTATATTTTTCATTATATTCGATTTTTATTTAAATTATGGATGCATGGAGATGGATGGTACAAAAATAGAATGTAAGTAACCACATATTTACCATTACTGGTATACGAGAATAAAGTTTAGACACATGGGATAACATTATAAATACACTATAAATTAAACAACATCACGCCTGTGTTCCCCGAAGGGGCAGGCAGTGGTGCACATACAGTGCACCCACATTTTGCCAGTTATGTTTTTAGGTCCCAATGGGGGCGAGCCTATTGCCATTAACCGGGCGGGCACACATCCAGACTCCGTGCTGCTACTAAGAATTACCTAATGAAAAAACCCAGTAACACTTTGTCGGACCTGGGATTCGAACCCAGGACATCGTGCTCAACAGTCGCTCTTAGCAACCACTAGACCAACGAGGCAGTCAACACTATAAATTATTTATACATTAAAAGATAAAATAATAATTCACCGCAATACTGTCAATTATTAGTTAGTGTCTAAATATTCGTGAAGACTATAAAAACATTTAATTATCAGCTATCATACATTTTGTTACGAAATAAATTGATTGAATTATTTGTCAAGTCTTTTGCCACTTGTCTACGGGGGCTTGGCAGCAAACATGAACTAGTTATAGACACTTGTAACCTTGTCAAATGTCTACATCTGATAACGTTACCTAGGTCCTAGGTCTCAAATCACTTAGGATTAGATGTTACCCAGATAGTCTGAATTGGCTCTACTTTGGAGCGAACGTAACTCATCTTTGCCGCCGACTTTATGGCTATAATATAGTTATTTATACCCAAAATTGTAAGCGTTAGGTCTTCGGTTTATTTCTTGGCCAGGGTAAGTGTTATTAGGATTTTTTTTGACAATTTTAGTAGCGGTTTGCGGTATGGAAATGTTGTCTATAAATGACAGTAGGCTGGCCCTCTTTATGTTGTCTTAGGTGAAATATAGGTCTATGTAGAACCGTCTTAAAATATTTAGGTTTAATATACATTTTTGTATATTCAGTCATACAGTCATGCCACTCGGCTTATTTATATTTAGTATAGAATTTAGTTAAAATATTTTAACTTATTAAAAAAATATCAAGACTATTCTAATTGTAAACGCAGTAACAAAACGCGACAAAATGTTGGTGAAGAAATTTCAGTAATCGGATTTTGAGGTAATTACTAAGATTAACCATTACATACGTACAAACAAAGTTTACCTGTTTATAATATTCCTAAAAAAGCCTTATAAGTAACTTAAATGGAAGCTCACGAAATGTAATATTAATTCACATAGTAACTTAGCAACAACTTGAGATAGAACAAACAATTCAATTATTATAAGCGTCAACTTAACTCAAACTCATGTAAGCAATAAACGAGGATCCTAACTTAACATAATTACTTAAACTTAACTCACACTTACGTCGTAACTGGCAGCTGACACGTTACGTAAACACTATGTTAACTTGAGTTTATTTTTAAAAACTTTAAGTTTCGCGCAATTTTAAGAAAAGTTTGTGTTACTAGCTTACCTTGATTTTTTTTT
Source organism: Abrostola triplasia (assembly GCA_946251915.1). NCBI lineage: Eukaryota > Metazoa > Arthropoda > Insecta > Lepidoptera > Noctuidae > Abrostola > Abrostola triplasia. The sequence continues at coordinate 12,954,099 of OX276426.1, forward strand.
TATATTAATATACAGTTTTAAATTTAATTTAAACTAGTTTGAAGATGACAGGATATTAGTATTAGTTGTTCTTTTTACGCCGGTAGCCTATTTAATGCATGTACAGTTAGCATCATAATTTTCATCATTAATTAAATAAGAACTTATAAAGTAAAGTCTTATTCCTTCTTCTTTATTCCCAGATCGTCATTCGGACGTTTAAAAATTTGAAACTATAACTTGAATTGTTGTTTGTTTTTCCTATTATACACATAAAACCTAAATAGGATATTTAGATACACATAAAGCTTAAATATCCTATTTAAATTCCCTATTAAAATTTAAAACTATAACTTTAATTGTTTTTCTTTTTTCCTATTATACACATACATTATAGACATAAACTTCCTAACATGTTATCTACTTATGATGCTGACTGTACTACATGGGTAGGTATGTTGTATGTGGGTAATACTGTAGTTTCCAGCAAAGGCTTCTCCGTACCCGTGTCGATAAAGGCGACTAAGGGATTACCCGAAGAGATGGGCAACTATCTCCTGCTGTAATAACAACATAGTGTTCCTTAATCTCTCAGAGTATCCTTTGAAGCAAGGCTGAGAGGTCACCCTTCAAGACTGGAACCTGTATATATACCTAAATCAAAATAATTAAAGACCTAAACTTACTTCCTAAATGGCGCAAACGAAATTTCCACTGAACCGATTTTCCAGATCAAAATAGGAACGTGCATTTTTGAATTTATTAAAAAAAATGTTTGACGCAAATATTTCAAATGTCGAATATTTCTATAGAGCGTCAACAATGTGCGTCCGAATATCGACAATTTGAAAATGGAATGTTGGGAAAACTGTTTTGTTATTCCGTTATTCCTACATAAATTGTTTGGACCCATTGTATTTTATTGTAGCTATTTTAAGTTTTGCTTTTTTAAACTTTTTTTTAGTTACTGTTTATAACAAACTCCCATTCAAATAACTATATGTAAGACTGGCTTTTAGAGTAAATCACAGCAAAGTTAAAGCAATATCTTAAAGAATTTATTTTCTGCTTGTAAAGAAAGAAATCTCTGAAGCCCCTTTAACTAATTACACCAAATTTTCCTCATTCACACAGCTTTTCTCTCATCCCTACTTTCTTATTAAAATCCCACTTACCTATTCAAATCCTTTAAATGTTTAACATGGCACGTTAAAACACATAAATTTAAATCTAATTTATTTACACTAAAAGTGAAATTTGCGTACACTTTGAAATTCAAACACGATACGATACGTAAGAACGTATTTTTTGGGAAGCTCGCGCGCGTCCGTTCCCCTTCGCAGTCAGCTATCGACTGTCACAACTGGTCAACACAACGTGGGAGACCGAGCTGCAGTGAGGACTGCGCATGCGTGGTGCAACTAACTCTTCTCTCAGAACATCTTACTGTTTACCAAATTCTTGTACATCTTATGTGAGCGATTTTAAGCCTTATTAGCATGAGATAGGGGGGTTTAATGATGGGTGGATAAAGTATGCAGGTATGCAAACGGCGTGAAACGTTTAAAGAAAGTTTAGAACCACATGTCGGTCCAAACGAACTCGCTCCGAGTGAAGTTGTTGTTCGTTTTAATGAATGAAATCTGTGCGGAGTGAATGATGTCTTACGGTGAGTTTGAGTTTGTATTTTGCGCGCGAACTTTTTCGTGTTTAGGAAACTTGTTAGTCTTTGAAGAGTTCGTTGTAGCATTCAAATAGGATATCGTGTATATCTTCTATATAGTATGGTTGATGATTGGTGTCAGAGTTTAAACCGCCTGTAGGCTTCTGACATGGCTTTACTGTTTTGACTGAGCAATTGGACTACAGCGCTAAGGGTGAGGGTTCGATTCCCGCTCGGGACAAAAATTTGTGTGATCCGCGGAAATATGTCCGAGCCTGGAAGTTTGTGTAAGTGATATTAATTCATGTTTGCGAAACGCACCCACGATAAAGGAGAAATTTATAGTATGGTTTGACGTTCTTTTTTTTTAATATACCACAGCCACCAGACAACATTAAAGAAAATTTACCGGCTCTAATCCAGCTATGCAGCATTTAATGAAATGTCAATAAATTCAAATATTTAATTACATTTCATATTCCCCTCACAAAGACATAATGCACTCGACTGTCTTTATAAACATCGCAGCATGGACCCCCACAAATTCGACTGGGGGTCGAATTTAACGCTACAGGGGTCTATTACAGCTAGTGTTGCCATGCATCTCCATCTAATAATTATTTATTTATTTCCTATAAAAATAATAGGTGATAAAATACGATATATACGTGTTCTAATACATACTCGTAGTAAATTATTAACATATTTTGGTATCCCAATCAGGTTATATAATAACCAAGGTTAAGGAAATTTGCGTGGAACGTCTCAATTTTCGAGATCATTCTGCTTCACACCCCGATTCTCACCTATGAAAAATTCAAAAACTGTACATTTTGTAACTGTACTGTTACATTTTACTTTTGCCAACTATATTTGCCTGCAAAAATACGTTAACCACTTTTAAAATGGGCATAACTTTTTAAATAAAAAAAAAGTTCGCAATATAAAGGCCTCGAAATTACTATATTATTTAATAGTGAATTTACTTAGTTTTGCACTCCTGTGTATTCAAACCTTCCATCTTCAAATTTGACATTGACCCTGGCAACACTATACAGTTATACACCCCTATATATTCAAAATCGCGGGATGTACTAGGGTAGTACTACAGTTTTTCGCACCCTTACATCACACCCTTAATGCTGGCTATGATCTATGGGGTGCAATTTTATCGCGACCCTCGCTTACTGCTTACCACGTCATTACTCCGCGTGAAGGGTGGCGAATGAATTTTTATTATTGAATTAAATATGAATTGTTTTTGTGACTATGAATATTTTTGGGGTTTAATAGTAAATACTTAATATTTCGTGTGCTGTGCGAGCTGATTGTCGGATTGGGTTGCAGGTTCGATTTCCGCACGGGGCAAAAAAATGTGTGATCTGCAGCCTTTTTTTTTTACTGTATTATTACATTTATTTATTTAACCAACTTACATTAACACAGTTGTAAACATATAAGTTCTAGGTTAAAGAGTTAGACGTTTGACCCCAGTCTGAGTGCTTGTGTATGTGATATTCCATGTTTGTGAAACGCACTCAGGAGTTAACTATAATACCATCGGTTTGACGTGCTCCCTGTGAAACAAAAAAGGACTTAGTGTTCTAATGGTCACCCATCCAACGGCTAACCTGAGCAAGCGCTGCTTAACCTTTCAGATCGACAGATTTGCACTGTATCTACCTAGCTACGAGTTTGTTAGACTGTCATAGTAGTAGCTTCGAAATTACGTCACTCATTCTGTCATACAGTCCGAATTCGTATTTCGTGTGTACTACAATCTTTACAAAACAATACATCCAATGTATGTATGAGACAGGTACAATCCTCCAATTATTCCTTATTCCAAAGCCACTTTTTCCTATATTCTCGGAATAGGTCATTATTTGTTTCAGTAAGTCTTCGGGGAAATAACGCAAGAATAAGGGTAGATGAAAAAAGTGAAAAACAATACAAATACTATGTCTGCGTGTCTGTGCGGGTTTTGTATAGTCGCGAGGAAAATGCGCGCTGCCACAGATTAATGAATAGATGGAGTGCTGTATGCATATTAAAAATTTTACTTACCATAATAGAATTTGTCCAGTAAATATTTGTTTTCTTTTTTATAATTCTCACTTACTATATATTATTTCCCAAGTTTTCTCTTTAGAACGCTTTAATTACGACACACAAAAATTATAAGTAGCCCTTGCATATTTTGTGCAATGATAACGTAAATTTCATGAATAGCCCTAACTATACCTAATCTAATATATTTGCAGTCATAATTGAGCTACACAATATAATTATTATACTCAGAACTTTACACATGTTTCCCAGAGGTGTAAGCAGAGACTACGGATTTCCATTTGTCGAGTTAATATTATTATATTTTTTAATATTAACTGGACAATGTTGAATTAAATACCTTCTACCACGGATATACTTAATATACCTATATTGCGTTGATAGAACCTACCTCGATATTAGACAGTAGCTGTTGAGCTAGACGAGAGCTGACATATTAAGCCATGATACATGATTCCTCCATTTGCTTACTGCTCCGTCCTCGTCGTTTTGGTGCGGAAGCCCGATCACATCCGTTGCTGTTATTTTTTCTTTATCGATGCAATTTCCGTCCTTTTATTTGGAACTATAATTTAGGAGGCAATATTCAGACATGCTACCCTTGCACTAAAAGAAAAAGTGACTGGGCTTAATGGTTTGACAAGCAACATTGCAACAACAGAAAATGGAATGCAAACTAAGACATTTAAAATAATAACATAATATATTATGTTTGTTTGAGATTTTGTTTCTGTCTTTGACATTTAATGTGTATTTTATAAAAAGTATTTACTCTTTTTTTTTTTTCATTAAGAACTTGTTTATTCATTTTAATGATACAGTTTAAAATATTGTCATCACACTAATTATAAAGACGAAAGTTTGTGAGTGTGTCTGTATGTTTGTTATCTCTTCACGCCAAAACGGCTAGACCGATTTTGATGAAATTTCATATGGAAGGACTTTCTATACCGAAAAAATGCAGCAGGTGACACCGCGGTGCGCAGCTAGTTTTATATAAAATGACATGATTCCCGCAAGTAGACTGCCTCATTGGCCTAGTGGTCGCTAGCGACTGCTGAGGATGAGGTCCTGGTTGCAATTCCGGGGTCGGGCAGTGTTATTAACTATTTTCATTAGGTAATTCTCAGTTGCAGCATGGAGTATTGATTTGTGCCCGGTTGATGGCGATAAGGGGGAGTCCTTTGTTCAACAATGGATGTTTTCCGGCTGATGATGATGATGGCAATTACCACGCCCTCTATTACATTGGGACCTATAACATAACTGGCGAAATGTGGGTTTATTATATGTTTTATTCACACAAGTCTAAATTAAACCTCAGAAGACAGAGACAAAGCTATATCAACCTCTATTTCTAATCCATTCTCTTCTGTATTTTAGTTCACCGTGCGCATTCCAGACGGGATCAAAGTTCCTTGGGAGCTGCATAAAGCCTTGTTTACACGATCGGCGTGTTGTTCCTACAAAGGTAACCTTCGTCTTGTTGGGCATACATCCAACTTGTGTAGATAGCTGTTGTCCAATGGAATTATTACGGCTATCCGAGACGGGGCAACTGTAGAGGGGTATATGTATTCAGGGTGTAAAATATAACAGCCTGTATACATGTCTTGTTCTACAAGCTGGACTGGTAATATCGATAAAGTTGTTCATATTGTTGTATGTATGTAGACTGTGTTAGTCACACCATGCTTATTTATCGGAGAAAGGCTATTGGGTAGGCAGTATACATCCCACAATGTTTTATGCAATCCAAAGTCATAGAGACTATTGTATGTGTTTACCGAATCAAATATAAATAGAAAAGCTTTGATTGATTTTGTACCCGTAAATTTGATATTAACTTACATTTAATGCATGAACTACTACCCGGGCTCCATACTACATCATCATCCGGAGGATGTCCACTGTTGAACCAAAGCCCCCTTAGGGTGGGTAATCCCCAGGCTTGGGGATTATGGCAGCTATCTTAGAGGTAGTGCGGTTCGCAGTATTGGTGGTGAAGTTACAAAAGACGCTGCTGCTCGTCTTAGTCGTAGTAAACAACCTGGTGTCAGAGTTTAAACCGCCTGCAGTCATCGGACATGGCTTTACACACCGTCGGCAACAATCTTTCAGGTGTGCCGGTTTCCTCACGATGTTTCCCTGTACCGGTACTTCAATTTCCGCAACTGATAACTAATTTATAATACGCACATGAATTCGAAACGACATTAGTGCGTGCCAGGGTTTAAACTTGCCACCTTTGACTTGGCAGTCCAACGGTCATCCCACTCGGCTATCAATGCCCTCTCGTTACATAATATTCAAGTTAAGAGAAATTTATCACGTCAGATATGAAATGGAACATAAAATATTAAGGAGGTTTCGCTATATCTTAACATTAGGAGTGGGACGCGCCCCACGGGGCACTAACTATTCATATGCATTTTGTTTTAAATAATATATTCGGATGTACGAATTTTCTGTGGAGAAAGGTAGGATAGATTTGTATTTACTATCTTTTATATGCTAGGATTAGGTTTTATTTTTGCATACTTTTTTGATGTTGATGTAAGCTAACTGTCGAAGTCAACAGACGGGGGTCAGTATCGTCGAGGGGAGTCCATTCAGCCAGTTGAGTCGCCAAGCTGGGCTAAGTTGACGTTCACTTAGGTAAACTCAGCTGCTCTGCGCGACTTGGGTTTCAAACTCAGGACCTTGCGCAGTCAGACCACTAGACCAACGGCAACGAGGAGAAAAAACACTTCATATGCATCCGCTAAGGAGGCCAAAAATGTTGAGCGATTAGTAATCAGTTAGAGATCTCGGTGGTAACTTGCGAACTGATTTATATCTACATAGAAATAAGCCCTGGAGTAGAAATTGGACAGTCAACAAGGATGCTAGAATTAATGCCGCCCAGCATACGACAAAACCAGAAACCATCACACAAGGACACCAAGTTAGATTACTTTGGCAAAATCACAAATCTCTGATCTAGAATTGACAAAAACGTTTAACACTCTCCATACACCTCCATTAAACAAAAAACCTAAACTCGAATACACAACCCTACCACGAAAAATCCTGACAAAATAGGCCGTACATCTCAACCCTCAAATCATAGCCGGGCACTAAAGAAAAAGCGTCGACGAAAACGCGCCATTAAAATGTAAAAGTCGACGCGGCAGTACAAATAAAGTGTCTTCGGCCCACGACGTTACGACAGGCCTTAGAACGAGATGAGATGGAAATGAGGGAGCTAGGCCGGATAGAAGCTGGTGTACTAAAATAATATAAATGCGTAAGTTGGTAGTCTCATAATAACAACCAAAACCAAATAACCTCGAGTGCTTGGTACCATACTAAAACCTATAATATTTATTTAACTTTATAAGTACTTATATCATTTGTTTTCACCAAAGATCACAGACATCTCACATTTATTTTTATTTAAGTTCAATTTTAAGGAATTTCTTTATTTTTTTAATGGCTATAAGAAAGAAAGCTCACTAACACCACACAACTCTTACAAAAGAACTTTAAACACACTAAACCTATCTCATGCGACAGAGACACCCCACCTTCTTCGACGACATCTAATTCTTTAATTATAAAATGCAAATTGAACAAAATCTGAGGCGGCAATCAATGCGTCCCACAGGACATTGATGGGGTGGAAACCCGATAGACAGTAAAACGCATTGTAGGTATAAACTGCGCACAGAATTAGCTCGGGGAACGAGCCGGGCCTACGAACGGGAATGACAAACTACTTTATAGATGGACTAATTCTGATGGGTATTTTGCTGCCTTTTTTTAGGTTCACATAAACAAATACGCCTGTAATCTTTGAAAGGGTTACACACTAGTTTTGACTCTACTATGTGGCGAGTCAACAGCCATGTATCACATGTTGTTGCTTGGGCCCACAACTGAATCATTGCCTGATACGAAAAAAAGTAAATTTGGTTATTTAAAAAACTTGTTTATCTTTATTGTAATTTAATATCAATGTAATGTAACTCAAAAAATAAATAGTAAAATAAACTTGCTTAAAAGCTTGAGAAAATAACTTACAAATTATGCCAGAAAAAACAGCAAATGACATAACAGACACACGCACACAGGCATACTCACACACACACACACAAACGCACGCTCAAACAATGCACACTCATCGCACGCATGTACGCACGCACACACACACACGAACACACTCACGTACACACACACACGAACACACTCATACACACGAACGCACGCACACACACACACGAAAGCACGCACACACACAAACACAATTAACGCACACAGCCCAGCAATTAGATACTACTTCGAACAATATTGCGACATCTCCAGACGAAATTGAATCATACAACAATGTTAACAGTTAAATGCAAGCTATAAAATCGACGTAAGTATTTAATTCGCGCCGGTCCGCGGTACTACAGATGTCGCCTTAATAAAACCGAATCATTGTTCGCTCAGCGCTCCGCCGCGGAGTTACGAAGCTACGAATTGTTCCTGCACTTTTGTGGTGATCTATAGCGGCGATACTTTAGGTGCACGCTTTAGTTACGTCTGTTTTAAGTATTTCATTAGCTTTGCTTGTTTTTTGGTGATTGGTTTATGTTTTACGGTTATTTTTGAATATATCAGGATACAAATTTCAAGTCTTGATTATTTTTAAATTTGGTAATTGATTGGACCCGTCGGGCTTTGTTGCTTTCTTTCGGAGTAGACTCTAGCACCAACCATATTTATTGCTCTCCACTGATATATTTTGTTTCAAGGCAAGGCATTTGTGGAGTCAGTGCCAAAATTTCATAAATTATACCAAGTACCAACACTATATAAAACAAGTGGATTATTCTGTATCATTGGCTAAATAATAAGTCTCTAAATAGTATAATCGTGACCTCCGTTAGATTCCTAGCTCTATGTAAACTAAGATTTATCAAGCGAAGATTTCATCAAATTGTACCAAATGGCTAGTGATCAATATCGTAAATTATGTCCCCTAACAATTACTTCGACATCAATCATTTATTCAAACAAATTGATTTTGATAATTGTAAGAGGCCGTCTACTCTTAAGAGTTATAGCATGCGCCGGACGTTCTTAGATACTATTACACGTGGATCCTGTAGAGCCCCTGGCAGACCTCCAGCGAGGTGGTCTGATGATGTTGTTGCTGTACAGGGAAAAACCTGGATGCAAAAGGCCCAAAACAGGAATCAGTGGCGTTTAGGGGGGAAGGCTTATGCCCAGCAGTGGGTCATTTAAAAGCTGATGATGATGATTAGACGTGGAGGTACTCTATAACCGATAATGATAAATTGTGTTAAAGTATAAAACAATAACTATGAGTTTAATAAACACTAGGCTTTGACATAAACTAACCCTAAAATGCTTAACGAAAAGCGCCAACAAATTGTCATGCACAATTTATTTACATACACAACTAATTAAACGTAGTACGGTAACCACAGAGAAATTCATTAGCACAGCCATCGCGACCGAAGCTTAGTGGTCTGTTTATTAAAATCGATGCGACCACACCGCGGCCACAGAGCGCTGAAGAGTGTAGCGCTCATAACGGAGCTGTGGGCTTTTACGGATTTCATTACCGCTGAGACTGCTGCGCTAGGGGCTGCGGGTTCGATTCCCGCCGCCCAAAAATGTGTGTGATCCGCAGATGTTTGTCCTGAGTCTGGGTGTTAGTGTATGTGATATTTCATGCCTGTGAAACGAACCCACGACACAGGAGTAAATCGTAATGTGGGGAGACGGCTTAAAAAAAACTAACATTATTAGTTTTAAGGTTATTCTGTATTATATGTTTCTTGGTGTGCTATTCTATTCTATTAAAAACTTATGCTTATTAATACTTACAGAAAACTAGATTATAATAATATAGAGAATATTCTAGACTAAACTCAATCCCTCACGCCCTGAAAAACTGTATTTTAACGTGAGTGGCGTTGCGTGACAGCCGATATTTCCGTATCATCGCAATGATGTATGGCTGCGGTGACAAATGACAATGATGGCACGCTCCGACCAGACACAATGTGGATATATTCAATGGTATTTTATAAACGGTGACAAGTTATAGACTTTTGAAAGCCCGTATTTAACTTGCAAATAATTGTATGTGTGTTAGTTTGTGTATCTTGGAACCTAAGTCAGAACCTCTTCTTGACATCCGATTGAAATTTTGCGTACTATAATATTATAAGTTGGTGGACAACCTGGTGTCAGAATTTAAAGCGCCTGAAGCCCTCTGACATGGCTTTATACACTGTTGATAAATCTCTCAGGTGTGCCGGTTTCCTAATGATGTTTGCCTTCACCGTTTTCAGCAACACGCACATGAATTCTTCTTGCGCTCTTTGACTTGGTAGTGCACCTGCCATAACACTCGGCTATCACTGCTCGATATAAGAATCCAGTAAGCATAATTTTAAAAAAATCTTTCACGCTATCATTGCCTCTGCTTACCACCTCCGTAAATAGGATGTTATGTATGAATTTAACTTGTAACAACAAACGTGGGCAGTGTTCGGCGTACACTAATATTTACTTTAGTACACACGATTCAGCGAATCACCACTTGTTCTCGATAGCAAGTCACATGAGCGATAACAGTGCGAGTTGTGATGACCTTTCTCGTTATAATTTGTATATTTACGTTACGTTTTTAATATTTATCGGACTTTTAGCCGTGAGAATATATTATAATTTATTAAATATAAAGAGTATTTACTTTTTTTTAGATTCAGAGAAATACTGGTCATAGTTATCCATTCACACCTTTTACATTGAGACTTAGAACATAACTGGCGTAACGTGAGTGTACTATAGGTACACCTCTACCTACCACTTCAGGGGATACACGCGTTATGTTTATGTCAAACTAGAAGGTCCTTAGTAAGGGCCTGAACACATTGTCAGCTTATAATCATATGCATTAGACACACCGAGTAAGCGGTTTTCGTCCACGCGGGTCCAAATTACAACCTTGCTTCGCCCACTTGCCCCCTACTCGATCATTAAACTAAATTATTATAGACTGTACCGGCCGATATGCGGTCGCCCTTGATTACGTATTTTGTTTGCCGATTAAGTGATGGCTAACTGTCTTTGCACGTGGAGTGCCGGGCCAGAAGGGCGTCTTCTGTAACTTTACCACTGACACTGCGATCCTTGAGCCGCTTGCCTAGCGTGGGGATTACGACCCCCCCCCCCTTAAGGAATACCCTTTGTTCAACTTTTAATTACGTTTAAAAATTGTAGAGATTAATTAGAAAATAAGCTAGGGTTTTACACAAGTGGCTAAATGCTATGCGAATAGAATAGAATAGCGATCGTATGGGATTGACACGTGTCAAAGTCGGAACATTACATCAACCGCATACACCATTACATTCTAACACTTGACTAATGTTGTCAGTCGTCTGTTGTTTATTTTTTAACCCGTTACTGCACTTAGAATTTCTCCTGTATTGCGGATGGCTGACATGATATATCACTAATACAAACGTTGTGGATTGGATACAAATAGATGTCCCCTACGAGGAAAACACCAAAACACATCCCTTAGCACAGTGCAATCACTTAGCCTTGCCAAGCGTCGCGTATGGGTTACTTATAAAAAAAACATAATATAACATCACGCCTGTATACCCGAAGGAGTAGGCAGAGTTACACATATAATACACCCACATTTAACCAGTTATGTAATTGGTTCCAATGTAATAAGAGGTGAGCCTATTGCCATCAACCGGGCACAAATCCAGACTCCGTACTGCTACAAAAACCCAATAACACTACCCGACCAGGGACTCGAACCCTCATGAGCAGCAGTCGCGTTAAGTTATGTTATAATGTTTTTATGTTTTTTTATGTAAGAGTGCGCTTAAAAATAATCCGGGGCTAAAGCCAAACACTCAAACAGGTTAAACAATTGTAGCCGCACGGAAAGTGTCCGCTACCGTACTTCCACATTAAAACTGTACACTTAAACAGTGTACCCGGACAAATTAACCGGGCTACGTGTCTTATCAGTTCGTTTGGACCGGGTGGAACCGAACCGGGTGTGTTCGCAACAATCGTTAGGCGGGCGTGTACAATTCATACGAATTGGCCCCTTGGATCCCAGACGCAGCATACGATGCGGACTTTTATATGGTACGATGTTTTGTTTGTGGAGCATTGCAGGCATCGACTACTTGCTAAGTTTCTACTGGTTTCTATAGGTGTCATAAGTTGTATGATAATAAACTATAGTTTGTTTTTCACTCGATGACCTGATTAGCGCAGTAGCTAAGCGATCGGACTGCTGCGCTATGTGTTTGATTCCCGCACAGTTCAAAAATTTGTGTGATCAGATGTTTGTCCCAAGTCTGGGTATTTGTGTATGTAATGATATTTCATGTTTGTGAAACGCACACTACTTCCCAGTATGGGTCGGCCCATACTGGGAATTTCTCCAGTATCGTGGGTGGGTTTCTATAAAAAAAAAACATGTTTCACAACTTCAAATACTTTTACGTTTTGTGTGTTCGTTGCCGTGACAACAGATGTAAAAATTAACATGAACTTTTATTTTGTCAATATAACATTATTTTTATTTATTTAATACATTTTAATTGTAATTTATCATAAAACATCGTATTTATACTGTCCAACTACTGGAGTATAATATTTATCATGATATACCTACTAAATATATAATTTGCATGTTATATGAGATAGCTTTTAAAACATTAACACAAATCGTGATGTGTAAGCAGGCCTCCCTTCCCACGAGTACGACCGACTATTAATATTTCAAAGTTCATTTTATTTTATGGGTTGAAATGAAAAAAGGTCAAGTGCGAACCATTCATATAACTCAAGCTTTACATTATAACGGCAGTAGGTAATAAAAGTGGTTTATGTGTAAACATTTTTGACTAATATGCTTATATGAATGTTGTACTGCCTCGTTGGTCTAGTGGTCGCTAAGCGCGACTGCTGAGCACGAGGTCCTGGGTTCGAATCCCGGGTCGGGCAAAGTGTTATTGGGTTTTTCCATTCAGTAATACTCAGTAACAGCACGGAGTCTGGATTTGTGCCCGGTTGATGGCAATAGGCTCGCCCCCTATTACATTGGGACCTAAAACATAACTGGCGAAATGCGGGTGTACTATATGTCCACCTCTGCCTACCCCTTCGGGGAATACAGGCGTGATGTTATGTATGTATGTATGTATGTATGAATGTTGCTTTGAAGTTTTATTAGCTGTTCGTTTGTTTTGTTATAATTAATTTATTTTTGCTATACAATGTCGATTTACTGTTGTATCGTTAGTGTGTGTCACAAACAAATAATTAATTATCTGGAATTATTTGCACCGTCCACTATACACTGGATTTAACCCTGTAACATTTAATTACGTACGGCTGTTATGAGCTGTTATATAATTTTTAGTACCTATTTATTGGTTAGACAGCATGTTAGCAGAACTGTAACATTTTTTTTATGTAGCCTGTTCGGTGTCCCACTGCTGGGCAAAGGCCACCCCATTATTCCTCCACAAAACCCTGACCAATGCCATTTCAGGCCATTTCTTTCCCGCAAAAAGATATCCAAATCAATGCCGGCCGCCGACGACCAGGCCGACCGAAACGGCGATGGCAAGATGATTTGGACTGTTACATTATGTGGGTTAAAACAAAGACTACCTCGTTGGTCTAGTGGTCGCTAAGCGCGACTGCTGAGCATGTTTCGCGTTTGAATACGGGTCGGGAAAAGTGGTACTAGGTATATGGGATTTACTGGTTCCATTAGGTAATTCTTAGTAGCAGCACGGAGGGGAGAGAGAAATTTATACCCGGTTAATGGCAATAGGCTCGCCCCTTATTACAATAGCACCTACAACCTAGCTAGCGAACTGTGGGTGTACTTTACAGTCTGCCTACCCTTTCGAGGAATAAAAGTGTGTGATGTTTTGTGTTGTAAAACAATAACATACAACAATATGTTTGCTCAAATATTTACAAATGAGCTTCACACAAAAACTACACACTAAGCATCGTACTTTTTGCCACCCATTGCGTGAAAACAAATGCCAAATAGCACGCATTAAACAACGCACCACACAACTCCTCTGGCAACCAAAACAACAACATGTGTTGTTGGCAACAGCCCCGATCGCGTCGCCTTATTTTTACGAAGCCCAATAAAAAAGAGCGCCCGACCGCAATGGTTATTAAAATTTCAAAGAATGATTTCATAGAAAGGCTTTTCATTAGGCTTACTGCGTTTGCGTCCGAACCTATGGATTATTTATCACTTTGTAACCGTCTGCCAAGCTTGCGTCATGGGGTACTCCCCCTTAATAATACACGAGGTTCGCTGTGCTTTGCGATTCATGATGTGATTCATCTCAGTAATAAAGAGTTGTAAAATAAGTTGCCGAGTGCTTGGAAAAAATCAAAATAATTCAATATTCACAAATTAAAATAATGTAACACGTATATTTATATTGTTATAATTTTAACAAAAAATAAAAACAATATACAAACGTGCCCAGAAGACAGGCAGCATTGCCACGTTGAATGGCAATATATTGTTTTTAATTTGTAACATAACATCACGCCTGTATTCCCCGAAGGGGTAGGCAGAGGTGCACATATAGTACACCCACATTTCGCCAGTTATGTTTTTTTTAATTTGTGTTAGAATTAAGTTGTAAATAGTCGTAAAATATATTTTTTTCGATTCATAAAATAAACGAAATACATATTTGGGGATTTTACTCTAATGAAGAATGATAATGTTATTTGCGTGAAGTGCTAGCGAAGTCATAGCTTAAGACTTACCTGTGTTGTAGCTAAAAAAATCGTCTTACTCCTTCCAGTCGTCACACTGACATAATTAGATTTTTAACTCTTGCTAACAAGCAATAAATAATTAATTCATAACACACTAGCAATAATAAGACAAGAAAAACGAAGTAAAAGCAAGTAATAATATAATCCAAAGCCTCGTGAAGGTACCGTTGCAATTTATGCAAAAATCTAAAGTGGATCCCAGTTGCACGTGAAGACGGCGCTGTCGCGACTAAAAGTTGTCTCTGATATTTGATTATCTATTTTAAAACTTCGCTGCTTAGGGCACAGTTATACTGAAACAATTTTTGCATTATTTTTTACTAGCTGCGCCCCTCGGTGTTACCCGCTACATTTTTTCGGGATAAAAAGCAGCCTGTGTTAATTCAAGGTGTCAGCTACCTCCATATAAAATTTCATTAAAATCCATTTAGTAGTTTTTACGTGAAAGAGTAACATACATCCATCCATACTTACAAACTTTTGCCTGTATAATAGAAGTGTGATTTATTTAGCAAGAGATTAAGTATTAGGTTATCGTTCATGGTTGCATTCTAAAGGAGCCTTTGTTCAACAGTGGACGTCTTCCGGCTGATAATTATGAAGCATTGATTTAAGTAAAAAATAACATACCGCACAAGGTTGCAGGTTCAAATCTAGACAAGCTTTGTCTCAATTCGCCCTTAAGTTTCGATCCACCCCCATTTTACCCGGAATTATAATGTATAATTCTTTATTATCCTATAGGTATTTATTTTTCCGGAGTACGTAGTATAAAGTATATGGCATTATTTCGCGAACATCTATCGGATGTTTTATGCGATACCCCTGCCTTGTCGATCTCGTAAACCATTTTATTTGTACTAAACAGCACAAGATAGTTACCATAAAATTAGTTCCTAGTGCCTCATACGACTGAATCAGTGCCGTCTAAAGCCGTGCATCCACTACATGGTGGAACCGGTAACATGTCAATTTTTTTTTAAAGCTTTTTGTTATATACTACACTACAAAGATTTAGGTACCTAAATTAAATACAAACTAATCTGCTGCTAAGAAAAACCTATAGGAAAAATCCTGTAATACTTCTTAACTAGGAAATCGAATAATAGTAATCGGTGTGTCGCTGTCGATACTCAATCTGTGACAGTCTTGTAAAGTCCAAATTTGGTCTAGGAAACTGCTGGGGAAGAAAGACCACGAACTGAAAGACGCAGCTTTGGCAGGCTTCCCACCAGGTGGACCGACGATATCGTCAAAATTGCGGGCAACCAGTGGATGCAATTGGCAAGCTGTCGTTCACTGTGACGTTCTAAGGGGCAGGAAATGGAAATCCGTGGTCTCTGCCTACCGCTCAGGGAAACAGGCGTGACTTTATGTCTGTATGTATGCATAATCTTATGCAAACTAAATACGTCTGCTCAATCCTTCTTCTATTACGTTCCACGTTGTTCTATCTATCCATGTCGTTCAGTGAGTACGCAGCTTATTACGGAGGAACAAATGTACATTTTTATTTGTATTCATGACCCGCGGGTCTCCGCCGGGAATTAGCGAGAACCGAACCTAATCACGAAACCGCTGCGTTGCAAACACCCCTATTACTGCTGACCTCCGGCTGGGTGTAGCGTTAATATGTAAAGTAATCTGGTGTATGTGTATGGACTATGGAGGTTAGGTATTATTTGAAAAGTAAGTTGACTCTCCTTCGTATCGGAATGAGCTACCAAAAATCTGCCGCCTGAATTCTCAAAGCAGGGAAGTTTATATTGTGGAAGCGAGACATCGCTATGTGCAGTGTGATGCGGCGTCTCGCTTCCACAACGTAAACTGCCTTGCTTTAAGAGTTCATGGTAAGCAGGCAAGTGATGCCGTATTGTAGAGATTGGCCAGTCAACACGGATGAACTTGAAGTTGACCACCCAGGATGCGTTTTGCGAAAACGTTTCTCAGGTGATTATGCCTGATATCTTAAAGTTTAGCTATATCCTATACAATTTATTTCTTTTATTGGTTCAGCCTTGATGAAGTAACACAAACAGGCACTTTCGTGTTGTTATACTTTCGCTTGTGTGATTGTCTACGTAACTTCCTGTGAATATCGAGATTATTTTTTCATTATGTATTAATAGATGCCCTTAATTAGTGGAAGTAACAAAGGGGCTTTATATAAAGACCCATATCAATACATATCTGATACGATCTTAAATTAGTCTGTTTTCTTTCCAAAACAATAATTGTTCATAGCTCTTAAATATGTGTATTTGATGACGTGTCAGAGTGCCTCGTTGGTCAACTGGTCGCTAAGCGTGACTGCTGGGCATGAGGTCCTGAGTTCAAGCATTGTTACCAGATTTTTCCATTAGGTCAGTACCTCAGTTGCAGCAACGAGTCTGGATTTGTACCCGGTTAATAGGAATAAGCTTGCCTCTTTAAATTAAGACCTATACATAACATACGTGGCGAAATGTGGGAGTACCTACTATATGACACGCATCTCTGCCTACCCCTTCGGGGAATACAGGCATAATGTTATGTTATGTAGATGTGTCAGCTTTAAAAAACGTTTTTCTATAGCTTGATCGGTATCTATTCACTATAGATAACAGTCCTCAAAACTAACCGCCAATGTTTGCTCACTAGAAAAGCATTCAAATAGTTTCCGTTCAGCCGTATAACGCAAATACAGCGTACGTATGAACCCGTGCGACTTTATTTACGAGTGCCATCGATCAAGCCATCTATCAATCAACCTAGCCTATCGCATTCTGCAGCTGGAAACAATTCCATTCGCAGTTCTGCCATAATACTCGTTCCTAGTGGCATGCTTTTCAATTTATTTTCTGAATATTTCGAACCCAATCGTTGGTCTAGTGGTTGCTAAGCGTGACTGCTGAGCACGAGGTCTTGGGTTCGAATCCCGGGTCGGGCAAAGTGTTACTGGGTTTTTTCATTAGATGATTCTCAGTCTCAGCACGGAATCTGGATTGTGCCCGGTTGATCGCAATAGGCTCGCCCCCTATTACATTGCGACCTAAAAACATAACTGGCGAAATGTGGGTGTATATGTTCACCTCTGCCTACCCCTTCGGGGAATATAGGCGTGATGTTATGTTATGTATCAGGATTATTAGTAATTTATTTCATAACAATGTATATAGTGTTGAAAATTTTAAAAAATAACATTATTCCTACATTGCAATTTCATTATAACACATTTAGAAAAGTAAAAAAAAACAATGAAAACAAACTTCGGCTTAGTCTTAACGAACTCTTGTCTGAAATAAAGAATTTGAATTTAACAAGTACCTACTTAAAGTTAATTAAAACTGTCATGTCTTGTTCGACAAACTTTTAAAATTAGGTTCGAAAGTTAAAATAATATTATGTCAAGTCAAATTGTCATAACAAACAATATGCCAAGGTGGTCCAGCGTAGAAGTTAATAATAATAAAAGTTAAATAAGCAAGCTCAATCAAAATCACAGCCTAGTAATTTTGATCTAGCTTGCTAGACAAAATTTTAAAATTTCATTGTTATCTTTTTTACTATAATAACTTTTGTGAGTGTTATCAATAATACTTACTACATATTTATATTATACAGTTTTACTCCCGTGTGTATTCGGGAATGCCCGAAGTTTCGAACTCGAACGGAGCCCTCATAAGCTAGTTTCGCAGCAGAGTCAGGACTCTACCGAGTAAAATTATATATAGTAAAAAATATGTCATAGCTATCATCTAAAATTGATTAAGATACTACTCAGATACGAAATAAACCTCATGTACTTTAACAAAATAGTAAAACTATTTTATTTATTTATTTCAAGCTTTTTTATATTATTTAGTTATCTTAAAGAAGATATTGTCAGTGGAACTATGCTCGCGCCTTTACCTCAGCCGCCCGGCTGCCCGGGCCACCGAGGGGCTAAATAGGTTAGTTTGAACTTAAAATTAGCCTGAGAGGCACCTCCTCACTGACTTGACAATGAGCGTTATGTTTACCCCTGATGTTGAAGACGTTTCTCTAAGTTAATGCAGGTAAGGATTATATTAAGATGATTTATACATTTGTCATTTCTAATTAATGTGCGTACTATAAATTAGTTATCAGTTGCAGCAAAAACAGTAAAGAAAACATCGTGCGGAAACCAACCAAGAGAATTTTCAACGGTGTATAAAGGTCATGTCATAGGCTTTCAGGAGGCTTGAACTCTGACACCAGGTTGTTCATCAACCATACGATGAGAAGAAGATTTCAATATTAAAAAAAAAAAAAACATTTATTGCTACTTAACACGGAGACACACGTATAAGAGAAACATAAAAATAAATATTATGTTATAACCTTAACCCTTAATAAACATAGCCTACAAATTACAATTTCCTTAACCATGTTAAATCTAAAACGAAGCTATAACAACGTTAAACAATTCTGTGCCGCAAAACATCGTCAACATGGAATAATATTTGAAACAAGTTTCGGTTAATATAATATTATAATAACGAAGAGTGATTGATTAGCTCCACATGTAATACACGACTGGTGTTAGGAGCGTTCGTTAGTAATAACCAATTATGTTAAATATTATAATTCGACGACCTGATTAGCGCAGTGGCTAAGTGATTGGACTGCTGCGCTAAGGGTTGCGGGTTCGATTCCCGCACGGGGCAAAACTTTGTGCGACCCACAGATGTTTGTCCCGAGTCTGGATGTTTGTGTATGTGATATTTCATGTTTGTGAAACGCACCCACGACACAGGAAAAATTCCTAGTGTGGGGGGACGTCTTTAAAAAAGAAAAAAAATATATATTATTTACAGCTGGCAGTACTTAAAATCGAATGCGAAAATTGAGTTTAGTTTTTGATTTTTTGAAATTCGTTTTGTTTTGTGTTTTTTGTTTTATTCTTTTTAGTTCTATTGTAAGGCGTAGGCAGATATTAAACACACACATACACAGTGTTATCTAATTTAAATATACTTTAAGAAGGTTGAGAATACTTTTAGTCTTTTGGTCTACCTTTATTGAAGTATGGCTGCCTTTCGCCTAGAATGGATTACTCACAGATATCTCAGGAACAGTAAGAGAAATCAATTATAGCAATAGAAATAAGTTAATAATTGCGAATAATATCGGAATTTATTATAACATATTTATACTAGCTGCGCCCCGCGGTGTTACCCGCTACATTTCTTTGGGATAAAAAGTATGTGTTCATCCAAGGTGTCAGCTACCTTCATAAGAAATTTCATCAAAATCGGTCGTTTGAGCGTGAAGAGGTAACATATATACAAACACACTCACAAACTTTCGCCTTCATAATATTAGTGTGAAGTGTGATGTATATATTAAAAGCTATAATTAAAAGGACATTGGATACCATCTTCGTGAGGTATCTTAATTAAAACAATTACAAAGACGTTTACTAAGCGGTGCCAACCAAAAACAACTGAAACTTAACAAAGTACATGATGATGGACGTCATTTGCCTCACAAAGCCGACGTAGAATTAAATGAAAACGTCAGTAATGCCACAAATGTAAGAGTACCCATAGACATTTGCATATTGAACGAATGATCACATTCCCTACACGCGGCCCGTGCGAGACCGTGCGGGTCTGTGCGAGTCTGTGCGACTTCTTTGCGAGATAAAGTCGCGTCTTTGAAGATATTATGAATTAAGTCATTATATTCGCGTTACCTTTGTGGTAACATGTCTTCTCTGTCGTCATGTTTGTTATACGACTGTTGGAGCTTGCCTGCGTTTAAGAGAGGAATGTAAATGCCTTTTAATTAATTGAGAAGCGTTACTTAATTACTTATGTGATTATTAAAGTTAGGTAATTGTCAATATTTTTTTTTTTAAAAACTTCCCCCCACACTAGGAATTTCTCCTGTATCGTGGGTGCGTTTCACAAACATGAAATATTCACATACACAAACACCCAGACTCGGGACAAACATCTGTGGTTCGCACAAAGTTTTGCCCCGTGCGGGAATCGAACCCTTAGCGCAGCAGTCCAATCGCTTAGCCACTGCGCTAATCAGGTCGTCAATTTAATAATTAATATTTAATATTAAATAATTAATATTTAAAATATATTTTTAACAGAAGCTTTTACATCAAAGTACTATAATACTGTATTGTCACCAAACCTATTTAAGTATGCAAAATTTTATTTCAATCGGATGTCAAAAAAAGGTTCTAAGTAATTTAGATTGCAAGATTTGACCTAAACAAACTCACATACAGACTGGATGTACATGTCCGTGTATTTCATGTTTCAAAATTCAAAATGTTTTTATTTTACGTAAACCTATTACAGGCGCTTATGAAACGTTAGGATGCTACTCGTAGCTGTTGTAGTAGTTTGCGAAACGCACCAGCGATACAGGAGAAAGTCCTTTTGTAGGTCGTTTAAAAAAAGTAAAGTCTCTACAATTACTGCACAAAGGTATTAAGTCTACTGTCTGGTATAATTTAGCCCGTGGTTTAAATCGTCATTTTGTATGAATAAAGGGGTTTATATAAACTCGTCACATAGAAACACATTAAAATATAAGAACAATTAACACATAATTAACAATTCCACCAACTGCAGGCGATGTCAGCGCTAAGTTAGTTGCCAACAGTGACATATTTTACAAAGTAAACGGAACCAACTTTACACAATGACGAGGAAACGTTGAAAAATAAGTTACGTCATATAAAAATGGTTGGGAAACCCACTTCAATGGATTAAATAGTTACAGACTTAGAAAGACACTGAGAATAGATGCCGAAATTTATGGAAAGCGACAATTTATTTTTAGTTTTGTTTTAGAATTTGTGTCATCATCAACAACCATCCATTGTTGAACAAAGGCCTCCCAATCAACAGGAGAAGGCGTTATAACTCCCACGCTTGGCAAGCGGCTTGGGGATCGCAGTATTGGTGGTGAAGTCACAGAAGACACTGCTGCCGATCTTTTGCAATTTTTGTACAAATATACAAGGGCCTGCAAAACGATGAATTACACACTTGAAATACACACACACAGCCACATTTCGCCAATGGGTCCCAATATAATAGGGGTGAGCCTATTGCTATCAACCGAGCACAAATCCTGACTCCGTGCTGCGACTGAGAAATACCTAATGGAAAAACCCAGTAACAATTTTCCAGACTTTAGAATCGAACCCCGGACCTCGTGCTCAGCACCTAGACAAGTGGAAAAACGCTCAGCGACCACTAAACGAACAAGGCAGAAA
This sequence comes from Abrostola triplasia, assembly GCA_946251915.1. Taxonomy (NCBI): domain Eukaryota; kingdom Metazoa; phylum Arthropoda; class Insecta; order Lepidoptera; family Noctuidae; genus Abrostola; species Abrostola triplasia. The sequence continues at coordinate 12,975,935 of OX276426.1, forward strand.
ACAGTAGAGCAAAGGTGAAATATCATCATCATCATCATCAGCCTATCTCCGTCCACTGCAGGACATAGGCCTCTCGTATGGCTCACCACTGAGCTCGATCGTTTGCCTTCAGCTCACAAATATATTGTTAGTAATTAAATAAGAATCCGAGTCACAAATCTCAAGGAATCCAATCTAGAACTTTAATTGTATCAAGTGTCGAGTGACGTTTAAGACAGACCGTACATTTTGAATAAACAATTGTGTTTCAACGGGGCCCGGTCTACGGACGTTTTCTTTAATGCTTTTAGCCAGTATGCTCTAGAGCGTATTACTAATGGATCTCAGTGTTGGAACTTTCTCGATGTTTGCTGGAAAACACATTTAGGATTGGATGGAGGATTTGCACATACGATTGATTGGTGGGATCGGCGGTTTTGTTGGGAGTTGACTTAAAGTGATTGTGTGTTTTTGCAATTTTACCCGACTGCGCCAGAGGGGTTATAAGCTTTGTTTTCTGTTATCGGGTTGTTGCTTTGTTTTATGTTATGTTTATAGTAACTGTTGCGTTTAAATTGCCCTTAATTTTACAGAGTTTCATTGACAGTAACTAACATTTTTAAATTTATTTTAAACTAATTAAAGATTATTATTAATTTAATTAAGTAGCAAAAGAATATAAAGGTACAGCATAGGCAAATCAGCAAAATTGATTTAAACTTTGGCTGTAACAAATTTTCAGTATATATAGTGACAATTTACATTATTTTATAGATATGATAGCAATCCACTTTCGGCAAAGGTAAATAAAAAACATCTCTAAAAATCGTTACAAGCTAACACACCTCATTAGCATAGATATAACAAATCCCATAGCTCATAAAACTGCGATTATTCAAACTAACTCAAACGCTACGCAGATAACGTAGCACCGTAGCACCGTAGACTTCGTAGCACTAAGCGTAGCAAACAAAATCCGAAAGCACTACTAATTGCAACAGAAATTATCCCGTATCTCAGTGTAAAGATGGCAATAGTTTTGGAAGTTAGCTCCATTCCATACATCAGATTGTTGGCAGGATACCGCGTTGGCAGTTATCCTAATCACTGTCGAGTACCGAGACTGTGGTAGGGCGCGAACTCGTTTCGGTTTTTCTAAATATTTATACAGCACTATCCACGAATTGTAAGCGCGACTTGTCCGAGGAGATGTTGCTATCGAATTGCGAAGTTTTAAGGACTGAGATAGGCTGATGATGATGATGATGATGAAGGAGTCAAGGAAACTGTGTGGCTTGTAGTTTTGGAGTTTTTACTTTTATACGTTGAAGTTCGTCAATGAATATATTTATGTAGTTAAATTGTGGTGTTTTACTTTTTTTTTCGATTTAAAAGTACCGCGTTCGGCCGGTTGCCTTTTCAACTTTTCAACTAACAAAATATTTGCAGATCACACAAATATTGCTCAAAAACGGATATCCAACCCGCTACCCTAATAAAAATACATACATACATAACATCACGCCTGTATTCCCCGAAGAGGTAGGCAGAGGTGCACATATAGTACACCCACATTTCGCCAGTTATGTTTTAGGTCCCAATGTAATAGGGGGCGAGCCTATTGCCATCAACCGGGCACAAATCCAGACTCCGTGCTGCTACTAAGAATTACCTAATGGAAAAACCCAATAACACTTTGCCCGACCCGGGATTCGAACCCAGGACCTCGTGCTCAGCAGTCGCACTTAGCGACCACTAGACCAACGAGGCAGTCTGCAATCCCTAATAAAAATATTGACCTTAAACAAATGTCGAACCCCTTACCCTATTGCAGTAAAAGCCAAAACATTAAATATAAACCTAAATATTACACCTTTAACTTTATACCCATTCATTAAAACGTTAAAAGGTATTATTGTGTTAACCCTGAATTTATCGGGTAGAATTAGACACGTGTATTGATTATATTGTACATGTGTCTTTTGATACCTATAACAATATAACAGACGTACGACAAACATTACTCATTATCACCCATCTATTTATAGTGAATAAATAATTCTTGTGGACCACTTAACTAACTTAAACCCTCACTTAACTATGTCTTTACCTACCAGCGCTTATTTCTAAAATAACTAACGATTAACGTACAGGTTAAACTCCGATTAGTTATATTTCTGTTGACTCTGACCTTGGTTAATAAAAATAATATGAAGGACTATTGTTGAGGTTTGAAACATTGTTAAAAAATGAGTTGAAAATATTTGAAAAGAAGAAGAAGTTACTGGGTTTTTTCTAGGTTATTCCCAGTAGCAGCACGGAGTCTGGATTTGTGCCCGGTTGTTGGCAATAGGGAGGCGGGCCTAATGCCATCAACCGGGTACAACCCAGTAACACTTTGCCCGAACTGGGATTTGAACCCAGGACCTTGTGCTACGCAGTCGCGCTTAACAGCTACTAGACCAACGAGGCAGTCAAAAAGTAGGAATTCCCGGAAATATTGGGACAAGTCCTTATAAAACGTAACGTCAATGAAGAATCTAGAGATTGGGTATCAACAATCAGTGATTCGAGTGCAGCGCCTACCGCGGACGTGACTGTACTCGCGAAGCGAACGCTCCCCTTTGAGTTATCGATGATACAAATTGGTAATTATCTTTCTATTCTGCGATAATAAAAGGAGGACTTTAATGTATTAGAATATTATTTGATGGAAGAAGAGGGGTGTTATCCCGTGTTGTAATTCTGTTATAAACATGGAACGCGATAGTTTAAAAATTAGTAACACATTTTTGATTTTAGATTTTTGTTTTGATTTTGGAATATTCGTACAGCGGCATATAAAAATTTGAGACAAAAAAAACATTTTAAACAATGCTCAAATGTGTTAAACGCCTCTTAATTATATTAGCATCTCTATTCTTTGACATACAAACAACAGTGACAGATGTATAGGTAATTTAATTAATTGAGCAAAACTGTCAATTTTTTATGTAACCATAAAAAATTGTACATAAATTCTACTATATTTATTTTAAATCTAACGTTTTTATGCAGTATCATCATCAGCCGGCAGATGTCCACTATTGAACAAATCCTCCCCCTTAATGAAGAGAGGGGTTGCCATAATCCCCACGCTTGGAAAGCGGCTTGGCGATCACAGTATTGGTGGTGAATTTACAAAAGACGCTGCTGCCCATCTTCTGGATTTTCCCTTAATCGTCTCTTACGACACCCACGGGAAGAAAGGGGGTGGTCAATTCTAGGTCGAATACCATCGGAATATTTTTTATTCACTCCACCAAAATCGTAATATTACTGCTGTATTTAACCACTTAATATTGACCGTCATTAAACTCTCATACATTAACCAACGTAAATAAAGTTCAACAAATATACACTCACATTGAACAGTTAATTCCTGCTATTTACTGCAACGCAGTGGTGCAGGAGGCTCCTCAGTTTGGAAGCGTGCCCACTGCTTCCGTTACATATAACTCACGCTTTAGCTCTACCTTTTAATGTTATTGTATAACTCACATGATTTATTTATATAGCTGTTTAATTTTGGTTTGTGTAGTGTAAATGGGGAGAAGTAAGCTATATTTAGTGTAGCTTTCAAGCCAATTTCAGTGCAGAACAAACCTTCAAAAACAGCATGAATATGCAATTAAAACAAAATGCTAATATTGGCTTTTTGTGTCATGTTTCCATGCTGTCCATGCTAAGCTTAAGTCTAAATTGATAAAGGAAACTTGAAAAATAATGGACACGCGCGGGACTCGAACCCGCGACTTTAGACGTGCTGTGGTCGCGGGTTCGAGTCCCAGTCGTGTCCATCATTTTTTAAGTTTCCTTTATCAATTTAGAAAATGCAAATAAATATTGTATAAGACACGCGGCAATTGTCATTAAGCAATTCGTAGCAGCTACGGCGTAGCAGACGTAGCTCTTTCGTGGGTTACGGCGTAGCAATACCCTCTGGTGACATCAGCTGCATTGAGTCAATCAGGTCGTCGAACTATTCGTCATCAGGTTAGTTTAATATTAATCAAAGATTTGTCTTGCCAACAGATAAGTGAGCCACTTAATAAAGTTACAATTAAAAGTGGGTGACCTTATCTGAGCGCATTAAGAACTCATTTGTAATGGGAAGCGAACTATTTGTCTTATCTTAATGTCTGAACTTGCGACGTTCCTTATGTGTTGGCTATAGGTAGGTGATGCAATAAAAGGGTCCACCCTTTATAGCAGAACTTTTTACGTCATAATTTTATTTCGCATAGCCACGGATAGCATAAACCTCTTTTCGCAGAAAATCGTTTGGCATACACTCATTTACCATACACCGAAACCCATAATTTTGTAAGTCAGAATCATCTTTAGGTATAAATTTCATATCCATAATAATCAATAAGTATAACCATCATATCGTAGAAAGTTCACAACCAGAATCATTTTTTGGCATATATTTTATATCCATAATAATCAAAAGTAGAACCATCATATCGCAGAAAATTCACAGCCAGAATCATCTTTTGGCATGCATTTCACATGCAGCATGGAACATGCAGCAAACATGCAGCAAGCATGCAGCGAGCATGCAGCAAGCATGCAGCGAGCATGCAGCATGCAAGCATGCAACATGCAGCAGGCATGCAGCAAGCATGCAACATGCAGCAGGCATGCAGCAAGCATGCAACATGCAGCAGGCATGCAGCAAGCAAGCATGCAGCATACAAGCATACAACATGCAGCAAGCATGCAACATGCAGCAGACATGGCTTCTGTCACGGCTCCGGCGCTGCGGGGCTCCGGCGGTCCCACGCGAGCTATTCGTCGCAGATGGTTTTACGCCCACCACCGCAGCTTCGGCTTGCTGGCCGGCTTCGCCGGCCAGCCTCAGCCGCGGCGGTGTGCGTTAAAACCACCTGCTCCTCAGCTCGCGGGCCGCCTCGCCCCTCCGCGCCTTCGCGGGTTTAGATTACACTCTAGGGGTAGGGCAGACAAGACTACGTGAAGTCGGCTTTGCAGCGATTCATTTCTGTCACTAACTTTTGTAGCACACCATAGTGATTTTTTAAAACAATATTTTTTTTCAATATGGCTAATAAAATTATTTCTATTGAAATTCTGTGATCTTCGTAGTATGCTAAGTCAAATTATGCCAAATAATCGGCGCTCTAAATAAACGTTATGCTAAACGAAATTATACAAAATTGTAACTCTGACAAAGGTAATTATGCCCAATACAATTCTGCCATCTTAAAAGTATCCCATTTTAAATTCGGACATAAAAACATTAGGCCAAAAAACAATTATATTAAATATTTTTTCTACCTTAATAATGTTCGTTTAAAAAAGTTTATGTCAAGTGAGTTATGCCAAATAGGTTTCGGAGCAACAAGTTTCTGCCAGATAGAGGGCACCCGCAATATAAAAGCTATGAAATATCGATGCACAAAGTGTTGATTTAGTAATATTTTTTGATTTATAATTTGGATGCCGCGCTTCGGGAAGAGAGTTCAATCCACGCGCAGAACAAAATGTCTCACTGGGCGTGCATTCATTGTATTCATATCCCTTAAAGGGGTACAGAAAACTTTTAGTACACCCACACTATGCCAGGATTGTTTAGGTCCCAATATAATATGGCGAACCATTACGAACACAAACTTAGACTCCATGCCGCTTCTGAGAATTACCTAATGGAAAAATCCAATAACACTTTGCCCGACCCGGGAATCGAACCCAAAAATTCACATTCAACGAGGCAAAAATAATCCAATTTAATTCCTTGTAATGGAATATGGCATTTGCAAGTCTGAGGTGTCGCAATGATTCTGTTACAGATTGCATAAATCGATGTTAACTATAAATTTTAATGATCATCGATACTTTTTAATCAACTTTAATCCATTGTTAATTGCGCGTTCGTTTGCTCGGACACGGACTGGCGGAAATAAATAATACGGCTTCATACTTCTTTCACCCGGGATACGTTATTTTGTTAAAAGTTATCATATCATCAAATTCATATTCAAAATGTTTTCTGTAATGTAAACGAATTATAGGCGCTTATAAAACGTTAGATGCTAGTTGCACGGTTCCAAAACTGTCATTTCTATGGAGAAGAGCCGGCAAAAAACTCTAAAACAACAGAATTCTGAAATGAAGAAATGGTAACCTATTCCCAGCTATGCTATAGGATCTTCTAGTGACTACTAGAATTGTGTTACAAAGGAATTCATTTAGGTTTTACATTTAAGAAGAATTCAATGTAGTATACCATAACGATCAATTTCTTTGTCGAAATTGATTGCTAAATATTTTATTTCGCGAATAACCGACATATCCGACCTACGGAAGAGTCCGGTGAACACACACATTACATATAAAATTTACAAGATAACCAACATTTCTTTTTAGGATGCCATTAAAATCTATCGCCCAACCTTCTCGGTGCAGCGCCATCTTAACCCGCGAACATTCCCATAAATGCATAACGATGTTTTTCTTCGGTACCTACTTTAATTCCCATTTCTTGCGTTACATCTTTCTGAACAAGTTTAATTATAAATTATTCTTCGGAACTAGATACCTGTTTCTTGGAACTTTCGAATCATTTTTCCTTCAACCAGCTTATAGTTTTAATAACGGGAGTAATTATCTGAACTTTCTAGAAAGAAAATATAATGCATCTTGGCTAGTTGTTTAAGTTTAATGAAAGAAATTATGATGTTCCAAGCTGTTTAGTCGTGAGGACGGTCGTTTGTTCTCGTTTTTAAATTAGTTTTTGAATTAATTTTGTTTGATTGCTAGTATAAATCATGTTCTGCTTACACGGGCTCGTTAGTTTTATGGTTGTAGACTCGATATCTGCTCCTTATTTTTGTGTGAGAAACTGTTGTTTATAAATATTGTACTAGGTTTAAAATTTTGCCTGCAAAATGCGAACGAGAAGTACGGTATTCAGATCTAATTAGCAACTGATAGTTAATTTACAATACGCACATGAATTCGAAAAGATATTGGTGCGTGCGTTTGAACTTGCGACCTTTGATTTAGCAGTCCAACGGTCGTACCACTCGGCTATCACTGCTATAATGCTATATAACACTAACGTGCAACGGTTGCAGTCACAGCTTACTTGTGAATCCTCATCTTAAAACAGTATCAACTCAACCATGACCAGTGGCGGTTAAGAAAGTCTCCGCTGTTTCTCAGCGAATGCGTCTTTTGTTTTCTATCAATAACAAAACACTGCACAGTACATCCCCTCGTTCGAACAAGTTTGTAAACAGTAAAAATCAACAGAACACCCTAAACAAAGACGGAGAACTTTGCCAAATGCTCGTGCTTACTGCAAAACCAGTAAGTAATGTTATGGTTGGGATTAAGAATATAATTCTCTTTTGTCGCTGAGAAATTTGTGTTCGTAACTATGAACCCGATTTATGCTCGATAAATAGTAATAGGCGCATCACATAATGAGAATGCACGTTATAATGGTAAACCAAAAGTGGCCATATGTCTTTTATGATGGGTGTCATGGCGACCTGTCTCAGCTATACCTACTATACCTACATGCGTGATTATACGTATTTATATAGTAGCTTAGTGTAAGTATAACAAGAAATGGAAGGAAGAATGCTCTACCAACTAAATTTAGTTTCAGATTTGGTTGAGAGCCAGGAAGTAAATGGGGATTTTTATAGATGTTTGAAATGCTATCGAGATGTGTGAATTCGATTCGAGTTATTTGATTTTTATTATATTACCGTCGTTTAACTTGAAGATTAGGTTTATTAAAAACGTTTTGACAACCCATATAAACAGGCCAGATATTATTAACATTTAGGCTATTGGGTCCAAGCGCTCAAGCTTCATTTATAGAAGTATCAATACGTTTAGCCGACTTTTCGCGTAAGCAGAGGGCTGGTTTATTTTTGGGTCGAAGACTCAGAATTGCCATTTAACGTAACAGTGCAGCCAGTCTTCTGGACACGATACCTTTTGACAACGATGAGGAAGAATACTTTGATGCTTTTATTTCAATTTTATTTATAGTTTCAATGACATTTTTGATACCTATTGAAGTTGTAAATAGTTTTATGTTAGATTTAACTTGTATGAATTTAATGTGCATATGTATTGTTATTTGAAGTTTATTATAAAAAAAAACCTATTGGTACTAAGACATTAATGTCCTTATTTGGGAGGAATAGAGAGGTGACAAGCATGGTGAGGCACGACACATTTCAATAAGCTCGCGGTGAAACATGGAAATAGCTCTGCCTATACAAAATATGGTTTTTAAACTATAGTTTCTATGAACTCAAGTTTCTCAACAACAATGATCTGGGAAGCAGGGACTTGAGATCCTACTCAAAATAAAATATCCCTATTTTTTATTGGCCAACATTATTTAATACCTACAACTTTATCCGGAAAACGATAGCGGTATTTTGAGCAACGCTCCAAGTCCCTTACAAGTGAGTGCGATAGTCTACCAGCAAATAAAGGGTGACACAGACGATCTATCGGCACCTCGCGTAAGGAAATAATTACCGCGTACCTCGTCGCACGCGCCTAATCAACCAACTTTCCGCAAGTTAGATGGAGTTGCGGGCGCCGTGTAAATTACTTTGATAACGCGACGTGACCCGACTAGGTGTGAACTTGCCCTTATAGTGACGTAATACGAGATTTATGAATGACTTGGTATGTATGTAGTAAATTAATCTTCGTTAGTTCGTACTTTGTTTTTTCTTTAATTAGATGTTGATTGGTGTTAGTAGACTGCCTTGTTGGTCTAGTGGTCGCTATGTGTGACTGCTGAGCATGAGGTCCTGCGTTCAAATCTCGGGTCGGGCAAAGTGTTAATGAGTGTTTCCCTTCCGTAATTCTCAGTAGCAGTTCGGAGTCTGGATTTGTGCCCGGTTGATGGCAATAGGCTCGCCCGCTTATATTGAGACCTATAACATAACTGATCACAGGTGGGTGTACTATAAGTGCACATCTGCCTACCCCTTCCTAAAGGAATTAAAAGGCGTACCCGATCCGAGATTCGAACCCAGTACCTCGTGTTTAGCAGTCGCGCTTACCGACTAACTAGATCAAGAAGTCAGTCTACATATAGCCACTTTTATCTAATACAATGTCCGTCTAAATTAAAAGTCTTTTTGTACCGCTTTATATTTTCATTTGACACAATTTATAATATTCCCGGCAGTGAACCAGGGAGACAGCAGAGCGAAGATGATCGCTTTTCCAATTTAACTTATCTACGCTTACTGTGCTACGACGGTCGGCGGATAGCGCAGGTAAGTATAGTAGGACCACTCAGATATTTCTCTGAAGAAATGATACATGGAGGTCGTCGTTGTCATTTCAGCCAATGAACGTCCAGTGCTGGTCATATGCCTCGCGGCCATTGCTGTAGCGAGTGGCCGCCACCGGCTACACATGTGCGGCGCGTCTATACGCAATATATGAAAAAGTATGTTCAGTGGCTGTCGCTGGCCACCAGTGGCCGTGGTCGGTGGCCCGTTTGCGCGGAGCCTAACCGTTATTAGATCTAGGTATCGCTACTAACGTAGAGACGTAGTCCTGTCCTTAAATATAATCCTGATATAGGTTAGCGAATAAATAAATAGGGGGCGAGCCTATTGCCATCACCGGGCACAATCCAGACTCTATGCTACCTAATCAAAAAACCCAGTAAGTAATAAAAACACAAGATTTGTCGATCTACGAGGTTAAGCCCTGCCCACCGCGTTCAGTCTTATGATGGGTGACCATTTTCACAAGTCGAGTCCCCTCAGTGCTTTGAAAGGCACGTTAAGTCGTTGGACCTACCATACCATCGATCTATGAGAGTGAGGGAACAGGAAGTGCACCTGTGTTTGCGCGCATATTTATGCACTAATCTCCTGTTCAATTGGCTAGTTTCAGACGAGACAGGCAGCCGTGACCGACATTCAGCCTGGAAAACAGCAATGCTTATTTTAGAATGTTCTAGAATAATCCAGCACCTTATTAACCTACTGGATGACAGTAACATTGGCGTGTGCAGCGCCGAGTCGAGAGGGTGAAATCACACCGATAAGATTGGCAGCCTTTAAATAATTATGTTTTGCAGCAATTCGCTTTTTATGTTTTAGAAGCTACTAGTACTGGTTTTAGTACATCCAAAAACTATAATAACAGCCTATAATGTCCCACTACAGGGTAAAGGCCCTTTCTTCGTATAGAGAAGGCTTGAGCATTGATCACCACGCTAGCTCACTATCGGTTGCCGATTTAAATTATTAAATCCAGGTTTCCTCACGATGTCTTCTGTCATTGGTGTCTAGAAATATCTAAGAAAGTATTTATGACTTTGAAAAGATTGATAATTGCCTGGGTTTGAACCATGGGACAGTTATGGGCTGTTATTATTGTTATATATTTTTGTCATTTACTCTGTCTTTTGTTATTACTTTCTTGTGCATAAAGGCTAAAATACAAAGATGACATTAAATATTTAAAAGTATATATCGGCGCGACCAACTAGAATAATTAAGTTCAATCATTTGATTGTCCTTAAATTAGTTTATAAACCATCAGTTGATTACTTTGAGTTTATTACGATGTAAAATTAATGTTATCATTGTAATTTCAATACTTAACCTAAAAACTTGTAAACACGCGCACGTGTGCCGAGCCCTATAAATACGGCCGCACGGTAGGCGATCGAGTCAGTTGCACTCGAACCGCCGTACAGTACGGACCTCTGGGACGTCGTTACGCTGCCCATTGAATAAACGAAGTTTATGAAGTGTGAGTAGATTTCTTTAAAAATGAGTGGTCATCAAGAAGACAAAAATTGTGACGTCAGCATTGCTGACGTCACACTTTTTAAAAACAATAAGGAGGTTCCTTCTCCGTCATATATTATTGTCAAAATTCAGGTAATAGAATACAACAGCTAATTTTGTAAGAAAATTTAATCAAAAATCTTGTAAAACGAATTTAACGTAGGTAATGCTTATCTCGAAACAATAATAAATTAAATTAAAACAGTATTTAAGGTCTCCTAAATGACCCGGCGAAGAAATTTGATTACGATTAAAGGTACGGCTTATTGCGACGCTCGGAGCAAAATAACTCTTTGATAACAGTATCAAATTAATTATTTTATAATTAAATTGGTCCTTTTATCCGCATTATTATGTTTTGCTTAGAAGGCTTTTTGTGTGACTGTGCATTGTACATGTAAATGGAACGTAAAGGTTATTTTAATGGTAATAGGCACTTATTTGGTACGCCTTGATTACAATTATGGCGACTATTATCTAATTAAGGCTGCCCATATCCATTCTAGGGTTCAAAGTGTGTAGCTAGATCTAAATGGAACGAGGGTACTTTTTATTTTACGTATTTACAAACACGATCATGAATGGAAATTAATTATAAATAAAAGAACACCCTGTAACTATGTCAGTTTGTCTGTATGCAAACCAAAGTAACCTATAAATTTATAATCGCAAAACCATCAAATAACGAAACCAAAGCACATTGTATTGAAAAAAAACTCTGGCAGATAGAAATGAAACTCTATGGATATAACAGATAAATGTCTCTAGTTTATAGTATGGGTTGCTTTTCTGCAAATGATGGGGTTGCAAATGATTAACATGGGGTGTTACGATCAGCTGTCTTATCCGTTACAGCTACGCTAATGAATACTACATAAGTGTATTTCGATTGGCATTAACAGCTTTTGCGAAAAAGGCAGCATAAGAGACATTGGCACGAACACCTATCTAAAAAAATTACGTCAGAGACCTACATAGGTACCGACATCTTGAACTCAGATCAACATTTAAGCTTATAAAGACGATACACAACATGCGATATGATACCTCTGTGTTCACAATATCGAGGCCCCAGTCTAACGGAAAATGTTCACGTACTGAGGAAATTGGATTCTACAATGACGTACGTATGCATGCATGGTGGAATTGTGTTCGTGTTGGTAAACATCGAGTATTCCATGTACAGGGTAGCTGGAGATACTAGAGAATTTTGTGGAATATTTTTATTACGCCTTCAGGCAAGCTAGTCCTTACTCTACGAGGTAGAAGCACTATTATTATTATGAGCCTAAACTGACACGCGTTCCCGTGGAGTGCCGGGCCAGAATCACGGAGGTCGTAGGAGGCGACTAAGGGAAAATCCTGAACATGGGCATCAGCGTCTTCTGCAACCACACCACCAATACTGCGATCCTAAGGCGCTTACCAAGCGTGGGGATTGTGGCACCACCACTCCTTAAAAGAGAGGCATTTATTCAATAGCGGACGTCTTCAAGCTGATGATGAATAGTGATGAATCTGTCCCACTGAAAGTATAAATCCAAGTAGAATACGCTTTGCACATCCATCTTGGTTTATATAATAAACGACTAAAGGTTTTGTAAATATGTGACCATACAGGGATCACTGGAAACACACAAAATAGCGTCAAATAGATCTACAAAATAAACCCATGTTTTATTCTAGACAGCTATTTGAATTACGAAACATTCGACATACGTAACTGTCACAAACTACCGTACCTAAAGACCGGCGTCTTAACGAACCTGCCAAAGACTAACTAAAACAAACAACAAACAGAGAGTCAACATTAAACTCTTTATTTTATTTTCCGTTCAACAGAACAGGGGTTCAAAGTTACCTACATCTGGGACAGTCCACCTACGAAATCTCCACTTGAACGTTGCTTAAAACAATTTCCTGCTATCAAAGTTGAACAAGTAGTTTTTATTTGTTCACGTCACGTAGGTCCCTCGAGTTGTTTTGCTGTTAGTGACGCTATAAGCGAATTTACTGGAGTTTCTCTTTGAATAAAATGGTGTGTTGCGACGAATTCTTGAGCCGAATTGCTCAATCAAGAAATGGAAAATTATTTAGTGTGTTACGAAACCAATACCTACACAAGCAGTTCTCATCAATGAAATTGATTAAAATCTTGTTCTCTGTATTGTTGTAAATGTAATTAGAAAACAACTTATGTTTAATTTCCTTGACGAATACATATCTTTGTTTTCGACCTCTAAGCTAAATGTCTTTTTTTTAAACGGGATAAGCCCACTCTTGCCCATCATTGCGACTCCTGTAAGCCAGGATCTACAATGATAACCACTGACCACCATCAAGGCAATGAAGCTCGAGGCGTCCCAGAGAAATGACTCTACTGTCTTGGAACCCGCAAGAAAATAATATAACGGAATATAAATTTAGTTCCCACTTCCCTCCATAGCAAGCGGGAGACACAAAGATTAATAAATCTTAAATATTAAAATAACATTGAACATATCCAATACTATGAAGTTCGTCTCCAAGCGCCATCGTAGCGCCCCGTCTAGTCGGTACGTGCGGATCCCTTGGGCTCGTAGGACTCCGCGGATCACGTCGCGGCCCTGGATGTACTGTTTATTGTTGCCTAATATATATCATATGTGATCCTATATACTTCACGTTCTGACCTATCTGGGACAGTGATAGTCTTTGGGCCTATTACACAATATCTCAGTTAAACCACCTAAAGGAAAAAAAAGCCGAGACACGTAACGAAATATTTAGAAATCACACAAATATTGATTGCTTGTAATGGTTATTCTCAGTAGCAGCACGGAGTCTGGGTTGGTGCTCAGTTGATGGCAATAGGCTCGCCCCCTATTACATTTGGACCTATAACATAACTGGCGAAATGTTGGTGTACTATATAATTATACACCTCTGGCTCCAGGGAATAATGGCTAGATTTTATGTTATCTCACACATATATTAATCCTTTGCAAGGGTCGAAGCTGCAACCTATAGTGCAGTACAGTTATAACTAGCTACTGCACGAATCGGGTCAAACATTGCTTTTTTTTAACTTTGCCCCACTATTTCTCCGGGTGCGTTTCACAAACATGAAATAGCACATACACAACCCTGACTCGGGACAATCATAATTATGCGGATCACACTTGTGTTAGTCCCGCGCAAGAATTGAATCGGCAACCTCTCAAGTCAACATCAGTTCGTCTCAAGTCAGGTGGACATTGACCGATTTGTGCTAAAATAATTGTCGTATGTTATGTTTATAGTTAAAAAAGCCAACCATATAACAAGCTGCATGATACTACATAATAATGTATAAAAATATCTTTGAGCACACGAAAAAACCTACCTCACAGAATTCAACGTCTCCCAGTCACGTTTTCAATCAATACGACACATAAAAGAAATATAAAAATAATATATACAAAACTTATAGTGCGATAACATCGGTCTATGTTACATGCGAACTCCGAACCAGACGAAGCTACTTTTGACTGAGGACCGTTGTCTTATGAAGTATAAACTTTTGCTTCTTTAAAAACTAAAATTCCAGTGATACTGTTATATTTCTGAATGAAAAATAATAATACTCACAGGTATCCCGCTTGTGTCCATCATTATTTCAATTTTCTTTATCAATTTAGATTCAAGCTTAGCATGGGCAACATGCAAAAATGACACCAAAAGTCATACCCAAGTATAATACCTACCATGCTTATACTTTACTTTGTAGAAAAACCTTTCAAATCAAATTTGGCACTGCCATCTCTACCAATCCATTTGTGTGCACCATCAAATTAACAGTATTTACAGTAAATAGAAGTATAAAGGTGATGATGCCTTCATCAATTAGGACCTCATTATCCTCGTATTTTTAAAAGGTATTTTGTTAGATCTCGCTAATGTATAAGATAAAAAGAGTTTTCGAGTGTTTTTTTGAGTGCCGATGCTCTAGTAATAGCTAAGCGCGACTGCTGAGTATGAGGTACTAGTTTCGAACACTGGGTCGGGCAGTGTTACTGGTTTTTTAAGTAGCAACACAGTGTCTTGATTTGTGGCTAGTTGATTGCAATAGGCTCGCCGTCTATTACAAAGATCTGCACTATTATAAGTCCATCTATTTGTCAGTCCAACTATTGAGTACATTGGAACCTATAACTGGCGAAATGTGGATGCACTATATACCACTGCCTACCCCTATCCGGGAATACAAGCTTGATGTTAAGTATGTAGTTTTTTTTTAACCAGTTTCGGTTTGCGCAGTCATTTTAAGTTTTGACTATAAATGAGTACAGACTGCTACATTTACAGGTATGTAGATACATTATTCAACTATACTGACTAGACAGATACTTTATTAAGTGAATTCACTTACGTGTGTCGTCCCTAGGTGATCCTAAAAGACGAGCCCTAAGTGATTAAGTTAGACCTTATGCTGTTCGTATCTTTCAGTAAGTAACTAAGCATATACTGGTACTATTCTGCCCTACTAAGCGCAAAAGCGGTATCTCAAAAAGTATATACCTATCCATAATAAGTATATCTCTCACGTCTATATTCAACTTGGGTACTTCGGGCATATTTTGTCATAACATATTAACATCACGTCACCTAAAAAAGCTAGCACCTAGGTGTTATTCGTTGTCAACGTCAAAGACAAGCAAACTTAATATTCTAGCCATTCTAGGCTAGGTAACCTAGGTACATGTAATTATTAATTTAGGTTTCAATTCTAGGTCAAAGTGCTATATTTCTATTTTAAACTTTGAGTGAACTAAGTAAATGTATGTGGTTTGCAGGTATTTGTTTCGGGTCTGGGCAATTGTGATTTATGTCTGTAACTAAACCCACAATACAAGAAAAAACCCTAAGGATTTCGCGTCGCCAATTACAAAAGAAGACTAAACAAAATAAAATATCCAAACAACAAATATTTCTCCACGCATCAGATATTAAGCGCTAAACCAAGCACTGTAAGGTCCACATTCCCACGAAAGAACAGCAAACATCGATCAAAACTAACAAATTCTCCTTACAAATGTTGATTCAAAATACCAGGTGAACATAAAGGACGCGGCAGTTAGAACAACGGTTACAGAACGCGCGTCAGGCGGCGGCCGCGGTAACAAATGTTAGGTGTGTGCGCTGAAATATTGCGCAGAGATCAGCGAAGGATACACAGGAGGTTTGTTGTTGAGAAATTAGTGAAACTCGTTCGTTTAACGTCTGCGTATCCTTCAGGACTCTAAGAAATGTACAATGCTCTGCTGTATGTTAACGGTAAGGTTTTTCTTGCGCGCAGACAGTCGGCGTTGACCCTGCGGACTAAGGACCGACGATTTAAAAATGGCTGGTGATGGATGGGTTTGAATTCCAAGACAGTGATGATTAGCGTGTGACTGGCTGATATAAAAATAAATAAAGTAAATTGATAGCTCTCTTTTCAAATTTCATGTTGACAGTTCTTGACCTGTTGCTGTACAGTGCTGCCAGACCATATAATGTTGTCTTTACCTACAATTTCTTATCTTAACACATAAATATGTAAACTTGATTGAATACTTAAAAACAAAGCACATACTTCAATGTCATTAAAAATGCGCCAACCAAGCATTATGTTACAAGCTTACAAAATCTTCTAGAACTTTAGAAACCATTATCGCAGGGAAACTTTGAGCTCCTCAGTCGTGTGTAGGTGCACTTGCTCCGTGGTGATGGATGGAGGAACACCACTTGCAGCTGATGTAGACGGAGCGACGTCTAGCGTTTGATTACCGCCGCCTGGCGCCTCTCGGCTCTCGCTGCTACCTGAGCCGCTCGCCTATAGAACATATTGCTGCAATTTGAGGAACAGTTCTGAATATTTATGATGTTTATGTATGTATGTTAACCACCTTAAAAAGAAGGTTTTCTGTTATAGTTTCTGTTTTTATATAATTAATATTAAGTATAATAATCTTTTGATGATGTTAATATGTATATTGTTACTCCATGCCATTGCAAAAAAGTAGGAGAAATATCTTTGTCCGATTTCTTTGTCAAGAACTATATCTGTAAACACTATTATTTCAAGTAAATAAACTATTCTTATTCTAAAGCAAGTGTCAACATCACCATACGTATCATCAAAACCTAGTAACACTTAAGACCAACGAGGCAGCATCAGTTGGGCTCATATTTTCTTATAACTTGTGCCCTCTCTAAGTTATGTCGTTGTTGCTTAAAAAAATTTTTTCTTTTTGCTTTCTTACTATATTTTTACATAACAATCACAATAAATTATAGTGACATTTTACAGTTGCCTCAAGCTTCCGCAATTAAAGTGACTATTTATCATAACTGGCTGGTGTGAAATAGCATAAGCTTGCCAATAAAAAAATGAACGCAGACACATTCAAATTGAGAATATGTGTTCTAAATGTGAATAAATGCATTGTCACGTTTTTCTCTTATAGTGCGAAGATTCGAGTTGGCTACGAATTTGCACACGAAGCTGCATAAGCTTGTGTATATGCAATTTTGCTTTTTCATGTTTTGTATTCAGCATAACGATCATTTTCGAGGAGGCACGTGTAATAATAAAAAAAAAACATGTGTCTACTATTAAAAAAACTCACATTGCTCTTAGTATTTTTCCAACTGTGTTGGGGTTAACTTCCAGTTAAAACAAACATGCTGCTGCTCCATTACCATAAACTCTTAAAGCAGGACAGTTTACGTTGTTAAGGCGAGACACCACATTACACTGCATGTAGCGGTGTCTCAGTTACACATCATAAATTGTCCCACTTTAAGAGTTCACGCTGGATTCTTGTTTTGCCCATGGAACGAGTCTCCACAACACACTAACTAGGCTATTTAAAAAAAAAATTCGTTATTTAAAAAAAAAAAACAAACCAAGAAAACAACGGATATACAATTCATAATATTGTTGCATATACGAATATAGTATAGGATTTAGACGACAGAGTAAAAATAACTTCATCCCAAAAAATGCACGGTTCCTTCAAACTCAAGGGAGTAAACCACCGCAAATGCTAATAAAACTATAAATCCCAATAACCATATTATAACTGGATACATCTGCGTTACCAGTAACATTAGACTCGGCGATATAACTGGCCGCCGATATTGTAGACTGATTTACTGCCTCCGCCGACCTGATACATTGCCTTCTGATTCACTCGATACGTAACACCACTGTAATTGGAACCATCCTAGGACATATCTAATACTAATATGTCTCTTTTAAACGAAATATTGATATTATTATAATTGGTAAATTATTTGTCTAAGATAGCAGTTGATTGCTTGAATGGATGTGATATTTCATGTCCGTGAAACGCTCCCACAATACAAGAGAAATTTCTAGTGTGGGGCGACATAAATGAAATTTAAATTAAGAATTTTATTGATTTGGGTCATTGCCTGAAAGGTAATTAGTTGGACTTTTGTTGCTACTGCACCCTTACCACGAACTTTTAAAGACCAACATATTACGATGTGAAGGCATTAAAAGATCGTGGTAAGGGGGCTGATCTTCTATTTTTTGGTCTTTCACTATTCACATACTATATTCTACTGAGGTAGCTAATGTACTTTTCTTTGAAACAAAGGCTTAAAGGGGGTGGGGGTTGCCTTAATCCCCACACTTGGCAAGCGGCTTGGGGATCGCAGTATTGGTGGTGAAGTTACAGAAGACGCTGCGGCCCTTCTTCGGGATTTTTACTTCGTACTTACGACACCCACAGGAGAATAGGCGTAGGACAATTCTAGGACGGGCACCACTTGGCAAATCTGAGACTACAGGGCTGATTATTTATTACGTTAGGTATTTTTCCAACGTATTCCCAGATCAGTTTCTAAAAAGGCTCTTAATTTTTTGGTACAAATAGAATTACTTTCCGCTTCAAGGTTTCCAAATATATTTTATTTTATATACAGTCTCTCTGTATTTGTCTGTATCGACGAAAATATACTGTCAGACCTTGTTTAAAGGTTTTTCGTAAAAATCTATACAAATCGGATCCAATTGCTGTCTACGGATTATTGTATGTGAATTTTATATTTTTTCTAAATCTTTCTACATTTTGGGTGTTTCTAAAAACTTGTAGATATAAAGGCAGTAACTACTTTCTTACTTGTTTGCAGACCACGGTTTTGGTGTTCTCTGCCAACTTCTCATCTCCAGCTGAAATGAGAACACTTGATAGAAAAGCCCAAGAAAAAGAATTTCTTAATATTTTTTTCCGACCTCGTGATCGGTCTCCCAAACTAGACTAATAAAGAATCTAAATAATTTGAAAGACGTATGTAAGTTACTGTATTTGCTTCATTGATGTAGTTAGTAATCTAGTCTAATATTTTTTTGAGAAATAAATTATATTCTTTTCTAGTTGTCGATAAGCGCGACTGAGCATGACGTCCTGGGTTCGGATCTCGAATCAAGCTAAGTGCAACTAGGTTTTTCCATACAGCACGTAGCATAGATTTGTGCCCGAATAATGGGAAAAAAGCTACCCCTATAACAATGGGAACTATAACAAATTAAATGAAATGTTTGTAGGTGTGTAAAATATAAGAAATTATGTGTGTATTATACGAGGGTCAAACTGAAAGTTCTTAGAACTGGCCACTTATAAACAATATAATAAAAAAATAATTCTAAAATTTGAAAATAGAACTCTTTGCCAATATTACTGAGTATATATTTCATTAATTTGTTATTTGTTTTACGATTTGGCGGCAAATTGAAAATTGTCTGTGTCACGTCAACATGAATTTAACACGAGAAAATTTTCGTGCAATGATTTTTTATGACTTTCGATGTCATTTAAGTCAACAAGAAAGTTATGATAGACTACGATTGGCCTTTCACGATGAAGCCCCATCTCGTGCGATAGTTTACAACTGGTTTAATGAGTTTAAACGTGGTCGCACTAATCTCACTGATGGTTTACGTGAGTGACGGCCTTCTACGGCGACGACTGAAGATAACATCTGTGTTGTGCGGCGTATGATAGAGACTGACAAAAGAGTGACCTATCAGCAGATTCGGACAAGCTTAGGCATCGGTATGAGTCAAGTGCACAAAATCCTCCACGAACATTTAGCAGTCAGGAAGCTTTGCGCCCGGTGGATACCTCATAATTTGACTAAGGCTCAAAAACTCCATCGTGTGGATTGGTGCCGTAAAATGATTGAAAGATTTAACGGAGGTGACTCAAATGCTGTGTTCGACATACTAACAGGTGACGAAAGCTGGATTTACTGTTATGATCCTGAAACCAAAAGACAATCTGCTCAGTGGGTGTTTCCTTTCGAGAGGTTGCCAACTAAAGTGAAGAGAGATCGAAGTGCGGGAAAAAAAATGGTGGCCTCGTTCTTTGGAAGGATAGGTCATTTCGCAACAATTGTGTTAGAGGATCAAAAAACAGTTTCTGCAGAATGGTACACTACCAATTGTTTGCCACTTGTCTTGGAAAAAGTTCGAGAGAAACGACCTCGCAGTAGGATCCTCCTTCACCACGACAACGCCTCGTCGCACACCGCTAAGCGAACGATCGACTATTTGGCGACATCAAACGTTGAATTACTAGGTCACCCGCGGTATAGCCCCGACCTCGCCCCTTGTGATTTTTATTTATTTCCAAAAATTAAAGAAAAACTTAAAGGAAAGCGGTTTATGAATGCTGAAGAAGCGGTGGCTGCGTATCGCGATGCCATTGAAGAGAACCCTAAAGACGAGTGGGCAAAGTGCTTTTCCCAGTGGTTCCATCGCATGCAGCGGTGTATTGACGTGAATGGACAATATTTTGAAAAGATATAATAAAACTAATAACTGGCTAATGTAATCAGTTTTTGATTTTCTAAGAACTTTCAGTTTGACCCTCGTACACCTTTACTTTCTGAATTCAAGATTGATGTTATACTTAAGATTATCCCTGATCGACTATGATTGTTACCTAAATAACGCGTCTATTTGCCAACCAATCTTTAATGCATTACTAAGACCATGAATCATACGTTGATTATGTAGTAGCATATGTAGATATTATCTGATTCTTTACCAAGTGATATTAATGAGGTGGCCTGACAACTACATTATGTTGATGTCATGGTTAGAGAAACAGTCATTATGGACGGGATTGGTGAAACCAATTCAAGGGTTATTTATTTATACTTAATGCACATTTGTACAAAGGCGGACTTTTGCCATTAGACATTATTATTTACGTACTTTTACGTACTAAATAACAAACGTTTTTTGCTGACGAGATCATTGTGAAGTTATGTTTGTCAATATTTACTTTTTGTTGTAGGTAATAATGTCCCCTACATTAGAAATAACTCCTGTATCGTGTTTTATAAACATGTTTCACATACACAAACATCCAGACATGGGACAAACAGCAGTTTACACTATTTTATTGTCCCGTGCGGGAATCGATCCTTCAACTCTTAGCGCAGCAGTCCAATCGCTTAGCCACAGCACTAATCAGGTCGTCAAAGAATAGTACTTACAGAAGAATATCGGGTAAAATGTAGTCACGGTACGGTGAAGGTCGCGAGCCACGACCCGCTCGTGTCCATCATTTTTCAAATTCACTTTACTAATTTCTATAGGAAAATTTTAAAAAATGGTTTTTGTAACTTGAATCGGAAAATTAGAGAGAAAGAAATTGTGGTGACCTAGACAAGGTGATATGGATCCAGGAAGTGAGATGCCGCTACGTGCAGTGTAGTGCAGTGTCTCGCTTGCACAACGGATATTTCCTGCTTTTAGAGGTAAGTGGGCTGGTGCCGAAAACAAGAGAGAGGCGAGTTTTTCAAAAGAAAGGAAACATCGATATCTGTAATCAACAATGATACATGAAAACTTTAAACAATTATATAGTCATCAATCTATCGTGGTACGGGGAGTTCGGCAGGGTTAGAGGGAGTGCGGGCCCCGCGGGTGGTATCGGGTAGTCTCGCAATTTGTCATCCGTGCGCGTTGACAGACGGACGGACGATTTTCATGATTTATTAAATGCATAGCGCTGACGTATTGCACTCTGCGCGATTCGGCGCCCTATTCTAGTTGTTTACTATAGCTATAGGTACCTACTTTACTGATTATCAAGTATTGTTAATTATTTTTTTAAATGAAGGTGTGTTTGTAATTTGTTTTAATATCCGTCTTAAAATGTAAACGAGTATTTCAAAAATAATCAAGTAATACGATTGATTACTTAAAGGTTTTTTGCTATGTCACATAAGGATTTCTCTTTATTTCATGTGTGTGTATATTATTTATACATAAACCACGAAAGGGAATTAATTTCTCAAAACTAACTCAAATAAGCGAAACCACAACAACACTACACACCGCATTACGTAAACATGATTTACCAATATTAGCAGCTAAACTCGCAATTTATCTAAATGATAATAATCATGAACAGCCAATCCAAAACCATCCGAAAACACCCGACCATAGCCGAACATTAAAATTCACCCGAATTCAATTCAAATACCTGTTCGAAGAATTTTAAAATAATTTCAATATAGAACAATGCGCCGTCAGAATAGGACCGCGGTGCAAATGGTTTATGCCAGCGCTAGGATACACTCGGGCCTTAAGCCTTACATATCCGCCATGTTTAGTTGTATATACTTCTGTGTGTCGTGGTATCGCAGATGCGGAGATTTATGATTCATCATGGCTGATTTAGAAGCGCGGTTAGACTTCTAAGCTGTTATAACGCTGTCTAGAATTAAAATAGAGCACGAATTAATGAAGGCTTTATTTTTTTTGACGACCTAGTTGGCGCTGACCAAGGGTTTGATTCACGCACGGGACGAAAATTTGTGCGACCCGCAGATGTTTGTACCGTGTCTGAGTGTTTGTGTATGTGGTATTCCATGTTTGTGAAATGCACCCACGATACAGGAGAAATTCCTAGAGCGAGGCGATGTTTTTTTTTAATTAAAAAAACACTGTTTAGGTAGGAATTAAATAAAAAATACTAAATTATTCTTTGGTCCGTTATTGTTTTTGTTGGAGAGAATAAACTATAACAAAATGCGAGTGTACTATTACGGCTTACAACAGTGCAATATGATATTATCTCTTTATTATCCACATACATACATATAACTCCATTTTCTTATGTAAATCACATTAAAATTCTATCTACAGTACAACTTTCATAGTGTCTGAAAAGCAGTTAAGCCATTAGTCCTGCGCCTGATCTTTTCCGATCGGCCTGTGGGTGTGTCAAAATAGAGACTGCACCTGTGTTTGCGTACACGTGCACGTGCGTATATTTCATCCATAGTGACGAGTTGAAATTGGCTATCGTAATCGATATGTGATCACTAAGTATTTCGTTTACCAAACAACAAGTTTGTTTTGTATTCGAATGACTAGATCGTACCAATCACTTGTGTACTTAAATAAACCAGTGAAGTAACTAGATAGTGTTGTAAATGTAAGCGTTATTTAAAGTAATAGGACCGTCCGCCGCGCGCCGGCCGTGTGGTCGCAGCCGCCCACAATAAATTAAATGCCGACCTATTTCGATGAATATTGATGCTCTTTGGTGCTCTGTTATCGATGTGATGTTCCACGTAATACAATTAAACTAAATACTTTCACGATTCTCGTTAACTTAAAATTAGTTTATTCATTTGAGCTCTTCAAATAACGTGTAACATTTTCCCGGATATTTTGCCATAACATTCGCTTGTAACTCAGTTTCTTCGAGCGTATGGTATTAGAACTACATTAGTCACGCCACTTCGTTATGGCCATGGAAGAATGTTACAGGTAGAGACCTTAAGGATAATTATCAATTATCTACTATGTATCCCGATTTTTACTCACGTCAATATTCGGGAATGACCGACTTGTTTCGGACTCTAACGGAGCCCTTACTCAGGAGTAGGTGACGCGGCGGGGTCGCGAGCCCGAGGGATAGTGATAGGGATAGTAGATAATATGGATAACACTCACGTAAGTTATTATAGTAAATTAGTTATCAATTATATATTCATTAAAGTCTTTGGTTTATTAAACTGTTTTCGAACAGCTCACCGGTGCCAAAGTTTGTGTTGTTAGATGTATCTGTGGAGTGAGGGCGTTTGTTAAACACGCAGAAATGCATGTACAAATTGATTGATTTATTTAAATTAAATGAAATTAGATTCATAGATAGATCAAAGCCTGGATACTATATACCTATAAGTACACATTATGTTACTTTTTATACCGTTAAATATCACGGTTTAGCGATGGTTATAATATAATTGAGTATCAATTCTCTGTAGTCAACTTTGATGACCTCCCAGACAGTCACATGCCGAAGCCAGTTATAAAATAACTCTTATAGAATATAATCAGTAGCATAACCCACAGATTCCTTTAAGCGTTAGCCAACGAACATCAACAAAACAAATCCTAAAAAGTCCAAATCTCATTGCAACCAATAACTCTAATTCTTAGACTGTAGACGCCAATGCTATCTGCTGGCTCCCATAAATTCGCCAAGACATGATACATGGTAATAATGTATGGAGTACCGGAATCCGTTTGGAATGGTTGCTCCTAACCACGACACACTCTTGGCTGCCAGCCATTCGACTGTTCTAAGTATGGAATGCCTTTTTAGGGTACCGTAGGTGAGAGGTGAAAACGAGGTTTGTGCAATTGATTATATTCTGTAAACTATGGGCTTGTATTCAAACATAACGACACGCCTGTATACCACAAAGGGGTAGGCAGAGGTTACTGTTCTAGTACACCCACGTTTCGCCAGTTATACTATGGGTCCCAATGTAATAGAAGGCGAGCCTTTTGCCGTCAACCGTGCACAAATCCAGACGCTGTTCTGTTACTGAGAATTACCTAATGGAAAAACTCAATAACTCTTTGCCCGATCCGGAATTCGAACCCGGGACCTCATGCTCAGCAGTCGCACTTTGCGACCACTAGACCAACTAAATAGTCTTGGCTTGTATCAAAATAATATAAATAAAACAATATTATTGTGTGGTGAGTTCATTGTTACAAATGATTTAGTTAGTATAATTTTAGATTTATATGCTCGAGGATAATGCACCCGAAATATATCAACACGAATAAATATCCAAAGCAGTTTAGTACATTCACTTAGGCATACAAAAGTTACCAAATAAATTACCGTAAAACGAGGTGAATCGACACTCAAGGTTGAATAGAAAGTTTAAAACTGATTTTAACATTAAATTATTACATTTAGTTGTCAAATAGGAATATTGTCTAATACAATTTAAAGTATATATTCTTTATCATCATCGGTTTTTATGTGACCCCACTGCTGGGCTTCCCCCCAAACTGCTTCCTGTTTTGGGCCTTTTGCATCCAGGGAGTCCTTAATGATCTAACAATCTATACTCCATTTACTATAAAATCAGTCCCAAATCTTTTCTATTCGCCTTTAAGTGTGGATCACCTTGTTTGACCGGTCCCTGAAGCAGTTTAAGCTGCATCTTTACTATTGGACAATTTATACGGAACCTTGTTTAATCTGCGACACGCTCTTTACCAGTTTTAGTTTTAAAGATTTGCGGAACGATTATAAAACCCTTGTAGATAGTGTGTCGTAATGTGATATACTGTTATTGTTGTTTATTTGGAGACAGAAGTTTTCAAAATGCCAATGAAAAGCTAGTCTAGCCGCCTACAACAAATATGATGAGTTCTGGGCAGACTCTCGATAAGAAAAGCCACTTTTAACTATCACTTTGGGTATACGTGTGATTTTATGTAGCCGCTAAACCTATATGTGCACTTCTGCCTACCTCTTCGGGGAATACAGGCGTGATGTTCTGTATGTATGTGTGCTAAACCTATATATATTTTTTGACAGTATTGGTTTAATAACAGGTGGAGTGGTCAGAAAAGCACCTTCCTATTTCGTCCCATAGGTGTCGTAGGAGGCGACTAAGGAAAAGTTAAGTATTACATTGGGTGAACGAAAACATCATGAGAAAACCGACACACCTGAGAGATTTTTCAACGGTATGACAGAGGCTTACAGGCGGTTTAAACTCAGACACCAGGTTGTTTATCAACCATACGATAAGAAGAAGAAGATTTCATTTAGACCTATAACATGACCGGCGAAATGTGTGTGAACTATAAACCTCTGTCCACAAAGTACAGGCCTGATGTTATCATGTTTGATAGCTTGACTTTTTGTATTTTTTATGCATGTTGCCATGCTAGGCTTAAATATTAAATTGATTAAGGGAAACTTGAAAAATGACGTCACCCTTAAGACGTAAATACTAAAAGGGAACTTTTTAATTTGATGGATGCGAGCAGTGACACGGTGGCTCAGTTGGCAGAGCGGCGCCACGGTACGGCGACTGTCGCGGGTTCGAGTCCCGCTCGTGTCCATCATTTGTCAAGTTTCCCTTAATCAATTTAAAATGTTTGATAGCTACAAAAAGCTCAAAGGCAACTAACACACTCACCATCTCAGTCGAACCTTATCCAAAACACGTTCGGAAACAAGCTTAAAGCTTCAAATGGAGTTTGAATAAAACAGGCGGGACGATTGTGGCTTGAATTATGCACGGAACCCGCCTAGAGGCCTGCAGTCGGTAATCGAATGTCAACAATCGCCTTTGTGAATACGAGCCACGGCAGATACAGTAATGTGTGTTATAGATGCGAGGAGATACTACATTATGTGCGCATGCGTAGTATTAAGCTTTTATTTTATGAAAAATATGGGATTTAAAGTAAGTAATGTGAAGATCGGATTGTCATAGGTGCTATGCTGTGCTTAATGATTCGATTGATTCCCGCGCAAGTCAAATATTTTGTGATACTCAATAATTTATCAGTAATTCCTGTTGTTTTACTAAACAGGGAAGGAAGGAGAAAGTATTAGGGATATCGGACAATTTAGAATATTTTTAGTATAATAAACCCATTTTTGCAACGTTTCGTTTGAAAATTCAACTCAACAAAAAACTGACAAGGTCACATTGCTTTAAACGACCTAACCTAACCAGAGCATTGCACACTGCTGAAGTTATTTATTAAAAAAAAATCTCAAGAAATAATAATTCCTCTCTTATCGAACCCATTGGTACAACATATAAATAAATAGCAACACAATAAAAGCCACAAATAACGTCTGCGATATCAAAAAAACATTATCAACCAAACTAAAAGACTAGGGCCGCAATAACTCTCAAAACGACCTGAGACTACATTATGTGCTGATAGCAATCCACTGTTCAAAAGCGAACAATAAAAGTTTCTTGCCATGCAAAACGTCCCAACCTACAATACTAAGATATAACTCACAAAGAGGCAAAGTACAGAAAGTCATATTCAAAGAAGCCTCACACAACCGATATTCTTGACAATAAAAAGAGAAAAACAAAACAATCGCGATTCCTTTTCTCTATTTCGGGAAAGGAACGCGAAAAGTGCTTCTTATACGAAAATGGAATTTATCCGAATGGCCAGGAATTCGGAATGGCATGTTCTATTTCCTACCTCGCGTGGTTAGTGGGCTGTATGCATTTCGAAGCCGCGGAAACAAGGTGTTTATTCAAAACTAGCCGGCTAGGTGTGACGTGCATGTGATATCTGGTTACTTATGTTGTCCAAGTCATATTGTGGAGTTCAATATTGGTAAAAAGTGTTCAGCTATTTCATGCCAGTAAACAGTACTTATGGACTTATAAGAGATTTTTTATGATACCTACTGTTCACTCATTAGTTAATAGGAGGCGAACTTATCGCCATCAACCGGGCACAAATCAAGACCCGGTGCTGCTATTAGGGATTACTTAGGGGAAAACCCGTATTTTTAACATAACAATGTGATAAAAAACATTTCCCAACTGTCTATGCTTAAGTTCATTGTCCTTGGTATAAGAACCTATTTCTTATACCATAGACAATGGACAACCTTTTTCTATAGAACTTTGTTTCTCCAACGCAAAAGTTCAACAGTTTTAGGTTGAACTTTCATCAACACATAACTGGCGCACGTGGCGCCAAATCGTGCGTTTGTTCTACCATAAGTTCAACTTACCCCGCACTATGGGGAGCTTTGTAGTGTCACAAGGAAAGAACGTTATTTATGATTTAATTGGAAAGGGAAAATACTATAAAATTGCAAAATATATGTTTTATTTCAAAAAACTGTAATAAGTGCCGTAAAGACTGCTAAACATGAGGTCCAGAATTCGAATCTAGGGTCAGCCAAAGTATTACAGTGTTTCTCAGTAGCACGGAGTCTGAATTTGTGCTCACCCCCTTTTAACATAACTGGCTAAATGTGGGGTTACTATACACCTCTGCTTACCCTTTGGAGAATATATTATGACTAATATTTAGATCTCGTATATAGTTTTAAATTGAGCCAATACCTCCTCTAGTAGCGGACCTAACTGGCCAGGGTATGTTGGGTGAATATCATCTTTGGATTTTCTTTCATCATCATCATCAGCCGGAAGACGTCCACTGTTGAACAAAGGATTTGCTTGACCTAAATGAAAATGAGGTATGTCCGACTCCATTACAAGAGCTTACGGTTTCGTGTCTGACCTATAAAGTTACATACTTTACACGTAACATCACGCCTGTATTCCCCGATGGGGTAGGCAGAGGTGAACATATAGTACACCAACATTTCGCCAGTTACATACTATAATAAGTGGATATTAAAAAAACTAAAAAAACCCTGTCCATTATTTTCCAGCTTCAGCCTTCACCTGTCTACTAAAACCGTCAATATGAATAAGTTAAACAAAATGCCTTTAGAATATGATTTTAAAGTGAACCGAAGAAAATTGATTGCTTCGGCTGCCAGCAATAGGCTATCAATCTTTTATTACCCTCACTATTGCAATATTTGCATTTAATAACTCATCGTTCACTTTTACGACAAAAGAAACGAGAGAGTACACAAAAGTTTATTTTATATATTAAAGTCACGGTTCTCTTTGAAGTGAGTTGACGATTTGAGATTATTTTTTAATAATTCTACTCAATCTGCCCTACTTGGGTAATACTGAGTTTTATATCGATACTTCGATGTTTCGTTTAACATAAATCATAAGTATTTATTGTATTTTCTGAGAGTGTTAGTAGATTAAAGTGTTATGTAAGACTTTCACGTAGGTTTCGCTAAAGGTAGTGTATGTCTCCAAAATAAACAAGCAAAGCGACATGACTCTTGCCATTATTCGAGCATTATTCCGGCGAATGGACCATGTTAGAGGCTGGTTCGTCTTGCAATTAAGAGACGTTTTCAAGACGCCACGCGGAACGGTCGGCTTTGTTGCTATAATAATTATAATACAGTCCACTTAATAAGTCTTTTAATCGCGAGACGAACCAGCCTCTAACATGTTTCACTACGACAGCGACTCACTATGGTTCGAATGCACGCTTCTGGGATACACTGAAGCTCGACATCGCACAAGAGTGTATTCGAGTCGCAGTACAGTTTTCTCGTATAATCGTTAATCGCCCATCCATATGTCGAGGTCACGTGGTACACTCAATTTCAAAATACTGTCCTCAAGCGAAGTTTTTTAACAGAAAAATATGATAACACTGCATTCGACCAGGGTCCTAAACCTGAAACCCCAACTAACTATAGGCAAGAAGGAGCTATGCTAAAAAACCGCCTTCAAATACACGAACTCAAAAGCGAAAAATAATACTTCACTTTACATAAGCGAAGTTGAAGTCGGCGACGAAATCGGTTCAGAATTCATAGAGAAATCGTTAAACATACATACAGACGAATATAGACCTCCTCCTTTTTGAAGTCAGTTAAAAATACGCTGGTACAAAAAGCCCACAATTCACAACCAAGAATAATTTACATCTGCGTTACCAACAAGTACATACGCTCCAGTTCAAAGGCGCGCGAATCAATTGATTGCCCAATTTATGTAATTACACAAACGCCGCTTTTGATCTAGAAACCTATGATGTATACCTTTTTCATATTTGTTTGGGTCACTGACTCGGGTACGTTGTACTTTGATATAATTATAACATCACATAATAGCACACCTGTATTCCCCGAAGGTGTAGGCAGAGGTGACTGTAAACTGTAGACTGTACACCCATATATCGATGGGTCCCAATGTAATAGGGTTCCAGCCTATTGCCATTAATCTGGTACAAATCCAGACTCCGTGCTGCCACTGAGAAATATCTGATGGAAAATCCAAGTAACACTTTTCCCGACCTGGGAATCGAACCCGGCACCTCATGCTCAGCAGTCGCGCTTAGTGACCACTAGACCAACGAGGCAGTTAGACATAAGTACCTATGTATATAAATACAAAATTATCTACGCTTTTCTTGCAGCTTATCTACCTCACAGCTAGAAGCGTAATATTTATAATTTTTTTCCTAGTAACAATGTACTACTATTACTAAGTCATCGCTAACAAACTATTACCGCTAACATTCTAATTAATTTCTTTGTCATAACACGACAACATAGTGAACAAGCATGGTTGTCAATGCTTATCCATCTTAGTAAAATTAAATGAATTCCATTTAACATTTCATCTCTATTGTGTACCCTTGTTTCAACCATTTAATGTTGACAAAAACGGGTTTAATGCATAACAACTTTCCAGAATAATTTATATCGTTATACTGCATCGCTAAGAGCATTAAAGACGCCGACCGATACAAACAATCCACATCAAATTGCTCCATCGAAGTTACCTCACTAACGCAATTTAGAATCCATCACCAAACAAAAAAATATAAAAGAAACTCTTCCCCAAACATTGGAACTAAGTGCGAAGAAATAAGAAAGTACAGTACATGGTAAAGCTATCAAAAAATCAAAAGTAGGGGAAGCGGCTCGTGAATAAGGCATGGGCAGGACTCGTCGAATCATGCCCGTTCGTTTTATATTTCATGGTGCCCTTGTAGTGCGGCCGAAGAGAATTGGGCGTTGGAATTTTATTTCTGGAAAATGGACGTTTTGCCCCGAATTTTTTGTCGTCCTAAATTCCTAATGGAATGTGAATAATACAATCTAAAGATTTTAACTAAGCTTTTAATCGAGTGTCAAACAATTCCAAATCACAAGGATTTTTTGTTACCTCGACGACAATATCGTAGCATTTTTTATTAAGATTTACGCTTTTTAAATACCCCCGAAATGAATTGAGTATTTTGTATAAAGGTCTTTGGTGTTATGTAGATAACTAACTATAAGTATATCTAAAATAGCAGACCGGGCTCCGTGGCGTACATTGGGAGACGCCGTATATCCAGCAGTAGACTGCAACGGACTGATGATGGTATCTAAAATTATTTGTAATATACAGTACTAGCTTTTACCCACGGCTTCGCCCGCGTTAGAAACATGTCCTTTCACGGCTCTTAAACTGCCTACATGCCGAATTTTATCAAAATCCGTCGAGCGGTTTAGTCGTGAAGGCGTAATAAACAGACGGAGTTACTTTCTCACTACACAGTATAGATATGGATACTTACTTTTTTATATTACAAGTATTTAATAAATGTTTTTTATTTTGTTTTCAGGTATTTCAGCCAGTTCTTGTCACCCGCACTATAACTACTGTGCGTCTCCTCCGTGACTTACAACTGTTTTGGGTCCAGGGCCCAGGTAAGTCCGCTAAACTTGTTAGGTTGTGTTTAAGTTTGGCGGTTCGAACGCTGGAACTTGTGATATTTGCAGACCTACTACTGGCGAAATATTATACCTACACTTGGCACGGTACTTGCTGTTTATAAATCCGTAGTAAGTATGGATGTAAGTTTGTTAGTCTTTCACGTAAAAACTATTGAATGGATTTTAATGAAATTTCATATGGAAGTAACTTACACCCTGGATTAACAAATAGGCTACTTTTTATCCCGCAAAAAATGTAGCGGGTAACACCGCGGGGCGCAGTTACTAATATTATTCTGTTTCGTAAAATAATGTAATTTATTCTTGCTTTACATTTTCAAACATGGATGGATCTATACTTAATATTATAAAGCTGAAGAGCTTGTTTGTTTGTTTGCTTGAATGCGCTAATCTCAGGAACTACTGATCCGATTCGAAAAAGTATTTTAGTGTTCGATATCGAGTCCCATTTATAGGGTATAAAAC
The DNA here is from genome assembly GCA_946251915.1 of Abrostola triplasia. Classification (NCBI taxonomy): domain Eukaryota; kingdom Metazoa; phylum Arthropoda; class Insecta; order Lepidoptera; family Noctuidae; genus Abrostola; species Abrostola triplasia. The sequence continues at coordinate 13,007,952 of OX276426.1, forward strand.
ATTCGAAATTCACGCGGACGGAGTCGCGGAAGCTAGTTGCTTTATAAAAGCTCTGTCTGTATAAAACCTAAGGCGGAAGCAATTCAAGAGAACGAGTTCAGAGTCTCGGCTTAAGCTCCGCATAGAGCTCGGTCACACGTAAAGTACGCAACATAATGATGATCATCAGCTGCCCAAGTTCTCCGTGATATGTCTTCTTTTAGAAGTTACCTACCCTAGTATATTACTGATAGCCGAGTGGTATGACCGGTGGACTGCCAAGTCAAAGGTCGAATGTTCAAATCCCGGCGCGCGCCAATGTCTTTTCGAATTCATGTGCGTTTTGTAATTTAGTTATCAGTTGCTAAAAACGGTGACGGAAAACATCGTGAAAGAGATTTTTCAACGGTGTGTAATGCCTATCAGAGGCCTACAGGCAGGTTTAAACTCTGACACAAGGTTGTTAATCAACCACACGATAAGAAAAAGAAAAAAATAGTTAACTGAATACTTTGTCATATAGATTCTGAAAATGGTTTATAATTAACATGGTAAACCTCCACAAACTTAAAAACGCTTTATATTTTTTCCATGGATTTTGTTCATGTTTCCAGTTGTAGGATCCCGTTCAAACTCTTTCGGAATTAAATTAATTCCAACGTAATTGTTAAAGTAGTTAACATCCCTATAGTTTATTGAGTGTTACCTCAATAAAAAAGTCCTAATCAATATCTAAAGTATTCTGTTAGACACCGACATTTTATCAGGCAGCATATTGTATAGTTATATGTATAAGTCCAATATAATAAGGAGTGCGTGTTTGTACCATAATCATCACCATCATCAGCCGGCAGACGTCCACTGTTGATCAAAGGCCGGGATCTTAGGAAAAGGGAGGTATTTGTACCATAATATACCTACATAATACGCATTTTCCTAACTCGTGTTTGCCTTCCATGCAACGTAAACCAAGTGAGACACGACTCTATTTTTATCTTCATTAAAACAAATGAATCCACAAAACTTACCACCTATATAACAATTATTATCCTTAGAAGTTATTTAAATCGAATTACAAAGCATTACATCGGCTAAGGGTCGTTACTTAAAAACGCAATTAAAACTTGTAGCCCAAGTTTTTGTGGGTCCCTCGCGACGGGACATGGCCATGCTTTTGTTATTGTCTCTCTAAGTTTTCTCCGATTTTGGAGACCCGCAGGTCAGTTTTAAAAGGACACTCTGTATGTTATAAATTTACCCTATCATTTCTTCTTCTTTAGCATGAGCCAATGGCCACATGGAATAGGTCACGCAGTAGTGTAGAGATTGGCCAGTCAACAAGGATGGTAGCGAGGTTAACCGTCCAAGATCAGAGACTCATGGAAGCTCTGACACTGCTTGATAGAACACATGGTATAGTTTGGACAAAAAATAAACCAGACCTCTGGTGACGCGATAAGTGTTCCGACAATAATCGAAGCCTAAATAATAGACGGACATTCGGACCTTGTAACCTGAATATATTACAGCTCTATGCCACTTTCTATGAAAAATTAAAATACTTACTTTAAAATGTAAAAATAATTACTTCAAAATGATTACCTACATATCTTGTTTGAATGGCTACTGAACCCTACCAGGCTCTTATCTAAGACGCTGCCAATTTTTTTGTTTATATCGCTTTCTTTACATAATAAATTGAAGGGAATGAATTGACAATGGAAATGTTTTTAAAAGTTTTCACGTAATGTATTGTTGCGGTGCCTCCTCCGTCATTATTATGTTAGGGCTTCCTTTTGTATACTTCACTTAAAAGCCTCTGATTGTACTTACTTATATAATTTTTGTCTTACGTCTCGTTTTTTCTAGTCTTGCTTTTAATCATATTTTTATTATCAACTATAGGTATTCCGCGGTTTCACTCGCAACAAATAATCATCAAAATAAGCCGGAAAACATCCACTGTTGAATAATGGCTTCTCTCTTAGGTTGGGAGGTCTGCCTAAATCCCCACGCTTGGCAAGCAGCTTGGGGATCGCAATATTGCTGGTGAAGTTACAGAAGACGCTGCTGCCCATCTTCTAAACGATAAAAAAAATAAAGAAAACATTTTTGCTTATAGTAAGTAGTAGTAAGCCAATACTGCTATCGTTTCTCTTTGTCTAAACATGAAACTCATGTCTGTGAACACGTTAAAAAAAAAACAAGAAAAAATCTCATAGCAAAAAACAGCATAACGAAATCCGGAATCCTAAAGAAATACGTAGATTAAACTTATTTTACTCGTCCGCCCATTCCTAAGAATTAGGATAATCCCCTAACGAAACAACTGGCAAACAATTAAAACACAACCCAACCCGGCAGGAGTGGATCAGTCTTGTGACGATATCGTTCATAATCCCGCAGCCCGCGGCTACAATTAAGAGATGCTTACTATCCCGTTTCAGTAAACGTCTTGTTTTTAATCGACCGTTATTCTTAAGAATTGTTTAGTAATCGCAGATTTTTCTTGAGGCCTGCACTTGGAAAATGTGTTTTGGGTTCTGCAATATAGATATTAGTTAAGGTTTTTGTTCTAAGAAACCCGAAACTCAGCTGGTGTTCTGAAATCGACTCTCGCGCCTATAATCAGAACTCCATCACTTTGTCCTAGCTTCTCTTGAATAACAGTAATATTCGACACCATTCTAGATCTATACTCGTACACCCACATTTCAACGCTCATCATGTGGAGTGTAGCGAACTAATATACATATATCGAACCGCCACCGAGTCCATCGTAGACGACACACTACTCTGCTTATAGCGGCGTCTCGCTCACACAACGGAGAATGTCCTGTTTTAAGTTCATGGTAAGGGTAAATCCGTAGCCAGTAATGTGAGTCAAAAGAAGCGATGGACTCGGTGGCGGTTCGATGAATGTATATTAGTTCGCTACACTCCACATGATGAGTGCTTTAAGAGTTCCTGGTAATGGAGCTGGTTGTTACTGAAAAACCAAATAATTCATGTTTTAACTAATAAGCTTACTTACATTTACTACTTACAGTATCGATAATATTGATTAAATATTAAACGAAAGCGGTTTAAATTGCACGGCTGACGAGAACACCTCTCGTCTGTTTTTATCATTCGGTACTTTTTATATTGGTGTGCAAACCTAACAATAGTCTGCTAGTTATTGTTTTCAAATATAACGTTATAAAATATAATCTATCAAAGCGTGTTTTTTTTATCTGTGTGCTCGCGTCGCTTGCTATCGTAATAGGGCAAATATTTGGTTACATTCATATTTTACTTTATATTTTGAATTTCGTTTTCAAATTGTTTTTATCGTGCCTTTTTGCATTCGCCAATATTTTAAACAGATAGACAGATTATTTACCTACATAGCTTGTTATTATTTGTGATAGTTTGAGTACAGGCTTAAGTTTACTTTTATGGTTTAGGTAACTGTAATTAAATTGTTTTGTGAGAAATCATAAAAAGGGAAATACAGAGACCTTGTTTGTTTCGACCCCTGAGTTTGTTTCGGTATTTCTTCTCAGAGGTAGTCAGTGACGTGTTTTTGTAAAACCAATTTGCAAAAATAAAATCATTAATCAGAAGAATAATGCGTTCCCTAAAACGTATTTATTATTAATTAACAGGCAATGATTGAGCCACTTGAAACACAAATAAAGGAAGCCTATTAAAGTTAATGAGGTCCCAAAAACTGTCTTTCCAGAATATTATTATTCATCTTGTAAAAGTTGATCCATTTGAGGCTTCAATAAATTATTTAATAAAATAAATGACAAATTCCGTAACTTTGGTAAAAAAATCACCAACTCCCCTACCATGGACTCATATATCAGGACAGTTAACGATGTCGAAGCGAGACGCTGCTACGTGCAGTGCCGGCACGTCTCACTTCCATTATATAAACTGTCCTGCTATAAGTGTTCATGGTAAGGGGGCAGCTCATCTCTATGAGAATTTAAGCTACTCACGTCTTTGCTCCCGAGGGATATGTCTAGCAGCTCGCTTTGACGACTAGTGCAATTAAAAGTTGGCTCTTATTTCTATGACCAGATCTGACATAAGGGACGCATTTAATACGTTAAGAGGGAGATTTTATGCGAGGAATTTGGAAGTAATTACTTGAAAATCACTTTTGTAAATACTAACGAGTAAAACGATGGCACGCACCAATGTCTTTTGAATTCATGTGCGTATAATAAATAAGTTATCAGTTGCTGAAAACGGTAAAGAAAACATCGTAAGGAAACCGGCACACCTGAGAAACATTGCATTATGTACTCATCAAGAAAACTATTAGAGATACTTTTACAAAATTTCCTTAAACTTTTGTCAACTTAAGGACTCGTCCATTTTGTTTTATTGATTGTATCAATACAATCGATCACTATTCATCCTCTTTGGTCGCTTTGTTCCAATTAATTGAACCAAAATCCACAGAGGTACCAGGGAAGCATGGGTGCGGCGCAATTGCACTGTCTAATTGAAAGCAAACAGCAAGCCGTGATGGCGCACAAAGGCGGCGGCCAGCTGAATTGTTAAACATCTCCGTGTGTGGCTGCGATCCTTGTACTTATACGAACATTGTTGTTCGTGTCAGCGTTTTGTCTCTTTTTATTGTTGGACAAACAGAAGGAAAGACGTGTGTGTTTAGGATTAGTCTTGTTGGGAAAACGTAAGAGGTTTTTGTTGACGAAAGTAAAATAATTTTTTGTTATCTAATCGTTGGAGAATTGTTTTAAAACGTTTTCCGTTTAACACAACGCTAATTTAACTAAATTAGTTCATATTGCCAACTTGCTGCAGGTGTTTGTTACACATAATTTCAATCGATAAGTTTTACAGCATATTCGACTTAGTTATCCGAATTTCGGTCTCGGCGGCCTATCTCACCTGAGACAAGCCAAATAAAATGCAGGAGATATTATAGTGCACTAGTATGCGCGCAAACACAGATGCACTCCCTATTTCTTTACATACGACCGGAGAGAGATCAGGCACAGGGGATACAGCTTAACGTGACGAAGCACTTCCGAAGCACAGAGGGGTTCGACACGGAAAACGGTCACCGATGGTCATCACAAGACTAACCGCGGTGAGGACGGCTTAACTCGGTAATCGACTGATCTGCGCGGTACCCACGTAGCTACGAGCCCCTCCTACTATAGACGAGAACTATACATACATACTATAGAATATATAACCACGTGTTGATTCAACAGCACAAATAAAACAAGGCGTAAAGACGCGGCCCATTAAACCCCAAGTAATACATTAAAGTGGTTCATCAAAGACACGTGCGTCCATTATTGATCGGTATCATCAATATAACGACTAGGGGACGAGCAGGGGTGCAGGTACAATAAAATTCCCATTAGTAGCTGCAGATAATAAAGCAGGAATTGGACGAGTCAATCGCCATAAGTGACTTTATTAGTGTTGGTCCTGTGGGTGGTAAATAACTGCTGTAGGTGGATTTAAGATGTTCTGTTTGCGCTTCATTTGTTTTCCCTTAGTACTTTGGTAAGTATGGACTATTCAATAATTGCGTGGAGTTTTTTTGTCGTATTGTAACTATGCTGGCAGTCTTCTGGGCACGTAACCTTTTGATAACGATGAGGTTACTCTGAAGCTTTAATAATTCCATTTATTTGTATAGATTTTATGCATTCTTGATATTCAAGTTGTAAGACTGCCTCGTTGGTCTAGTGGTCGCCAAGCGCGACTGCTGAGCACGAGGTCCTGGATTCGAATCCCGGGTCGGGCAAAGTGTTATTGGGTTTTTCCATTAGGTAATTCTCAGTAGCAGCACGGAGTCTGGATTTGGGCCCGGTTGATGGCAATAGGCTCGCCCCCTATTACAGTGGGGCCTAAAAACATAACTGGCGAAATTTGGGTGTACTATATGTGCACCTCTGCCTACCCCTTCGGGGAATACAGGCGCGATGTTATGTATGATGTTATGTTATGTTAAGTTGTAAGTAGTTTTATAGTAGGTAGAATTTCAATGTGTTTATGTACGTATATTTTTTGTATTTGTGATGTGATGTTTGTGGAACGCACCCACGGAGAAATTCCTAGTACGGGGCGATGTTTGAAAAAACATTGTCAATTTGTTTGATAAAATAAATCCGCGTCGGTATCACTATAATACATCACATCAAACTCCTATTTATTTGCTATCCTATACTATTTTAATTACAATTCAACGCACAAATTCAAGCCTCATACTATTACTATTTACAATTAACGAATCTAAAACATATCAATAATTTATCCATACTAAAATGTTAACCTATCGTTTGTGCTACAAATATGCAATAATAAACGCAATACGTAATAAGAAACTATTGGTTAAAATACATTTAAACATAATTTACAAACATATTGCTTTTTAACTTTTTATTTTTGTATATAATGTTTTTATTTTGTATTAGAATTGAGTTGTGTTGAACGGAGATGTTCTGCAAAAAGGGCAAGTGAGGAGCACCCTCAACCGAAGAGCGTGTATGAGGAATGTGATGCGTGTGAATGAAGCAAAAGGAGTATGCCAGGATCGTAGCAAATGGAAATCCGTGGTCTCTGCCTACCCCTCAGGGAAACAGGCGTGACTTTATGTATGTATGTATGTATGTAGAATTGAGTTGTAAATAGTTGTAAAATTGTTAATGTAATAATTATCAAGTATCAAAACAATAAAGTGGATTTCTTTGCCCGTAGATTTACGAACTGTAAGGTTGCCACGTTGAATGGCAATGCTGATTCTTTGCGTAAAAACGCATCAGCCCTTGGGTCCCGGCACTTTTTTAAATCAAAGTGAAGCAACAGACACGACACCGTACCTGAGCCTCACCTCAAAATGAAAGTCCAGGAAATACTCTACCTAGCCGAACCAATCTCTCAATACCATGAAACATGTCAAACGTACCAGGTACCCCTCTATTAATACAGCTGAAACCACAGACCGGACCAATGAAATGGTTCCAAAACCATTGGATAGAGGGCCAGTCTGCAGTAAGTATGGATGCATTAGCGGATTAGTTCCTCCACGTGCACAAGGAATAAATGCACCTCTCAGATGTGGCGTTCAATGGAAACGACAGAATTGTACCTAAAGACATCAACGTACTTGTGTATGAGATGTATGTAAAACGAGTAGATCTTTACGTCATAATGATGTCAGAAAAGCCACGTTTTCACTAGGCGGCATTTGTTCCGCGACTGTGTTGCTCGATAGGAAATTTACGTGCCCCGCTTGATGTCACCCGACGTTCCCTAGAACAACTCCCGATCGCGGGCGTCATCTGTGTCCCTCGACAGTCACCCGACCCGTCCTACAGTCGCACAGACATACCACGTGAATGTTGGGCGACATGTCTCCACGACATGTCACCTAGTAAAAATGCGGCACAAAAAAACTACTGTAGGTCAAAGAATAAAATAAAAAGAGTCGAAATTCAAACATGTTTTCAGAAAAACATGTCATATGACATCGAACCATAATGTTAACAGTGTGACTCGGAGATTCTAGCTATATTCATATGCGAAGGTTTAGAACTCCTGACGTGTCTAAAGATTTCTGATATATGGTAATAAGGTTGCCCAATATATGACACACCCAGGCTGGAGGCTCTTGTGTCTCACAGTCGCAGTATACTAAGGCGCAATGAAAAAAAAACACACCTCCGCCTGCCTACTCTGAAACCATATTATAGATACATAATATGAAGCCGTCACTTAGGTTTGGTATTTGACATTATAGCCATAACAGCTTGACGGGTCCTAGGGTAATAGTCTATTAATCTCAGACCTCTTATCCGCTTGAACCTCCATCATACTATTAAATTGGCTATTGAATAGCGCAGTGGCTAAGCAATTAGACTGCTGCACTGAGGGTTGCAGGTTCCATCCCCGCACGAGACAATTGTGCGATCCACAGATGATTGCCTCGAGTGTTTGGGATATTTCATGCTTGCGAAATGCACCCACGATACAGGAGAAATTCCTAGACGTTTTTTGATAAAATAATTAATATGTCCTTTTTATTGAATGTTCAAACCATATCAGTATTCTCTGAAGAGGAACTAGTGTACTGTAAATAATTGTACATAAATTCCTATCAATGTTTGTTATCCAAATATTAGCTGATTGGCATGGAATGTGATGATTAACTAAATAACAATCAAAACTATTCCAATTACCAATTTAATCGGAATGTTTCAAAATAATTCACGTCGCAAATCACAATGCTGACGCTGCATATTTTGGCGTCATCTCGCTTATTTCTCGATGGGGTAAGCAGAGATGTATTATTGTGTACCCACATTTTGTGAGAAATATTAAGGGTCATAGCACACATGTCAAGTCGGAAAGGGATCGTAACCGTATCGCCTTTCGCCTCGCCGACAAACTTACGTAAGCAAGTAACCAAAGCGGATCAGCTGCTTCGATACGTCGACTCGGCTACGGCTAGGCGACGCCGCGCTTACGGATTGACGATCACGTTATGATTCCGATTAGTGGTTTGAAAAGGGAGAATACTTAACGGCTTGAGTTGATCCGGTGACGATTCCTTTCCGATTTGATATGTGTGATTTGACCCTAAGTCTCAAAAGTATGGAGACGACTTGTCTAAAAATAACTAATCGTTTTCTATAGGGGAAGTCTATAATGAACATCAGACCTCCAATTATAGTCATGTAAATTAATATCACAATCATCTAAGTAGGTTATTAGTACTAGTAATTATAATAGTATATTTTCTATATTTATTTCCCGGGTCAGGCAAAGTGTTACTGGGTTTTTCTATTAGGTGATTCTCAGTAGCAGCATGACGTATTTATATCAGGTTGGTGTCAATAGGCTCGCCCTCTATTGGGAACTTTAACCTGCCGAAATGTGTGAGTATTACGTGTGCACTGCCTACCACTTCGGGGAATACAGGCGTGATGCTGTGTTAAGCTATAATTAGTTTAGATGTATATCGTTAGGAAAACGTTAATCAAGCCACATCCAGTAACCTTACCTCTGATTCAAATCTCCTAGTTACTTACAAAAGAGCGACGCAGTATCGAAGCACTAACATCTGCATTTTAGATTTAATATAATTTAACTGCGCATGCGTCAGGCGGCCGCATGAGTTTTATGAGATTACCAACACCTTGCCGGCTGCAGCCAACTGAAAAGGTTGTGGTTTCAGCTCAGTGTTAGGCAAATTTAAAAGGAGACTTAAGCACGCTTGTACTGTCGGGCAAATATTTTTGCTAGTGTTGTTTTCTTTTTAATGTGAAAAATGCTTATTACTTTGTACTGTATACGTTTTTTCTCGTGTTGTCCAGCGCTAAATACTATTTGCTACTAGTTGCCCATTATCATAGGCGCGTATTACAGTTACATTAAGATAAGTAAAAAGATATCAGCGCATCACATTATTTTTACCTGTATGTATTAAAACACGAATGGCATAGTATGCGACAGTTAATTGTTTCTTGACACATTGTAAGCAATCGAAAACTGCTGCAATTTTTTATTGGATATCTTCTCTTCTCAGAAGATTATATGCCAGAAGATGCACGACAACGCCTGGTTTGAAAACCTTACACAAAAACGAGCAACGCAACATAATATCATTACCAACCCATCTGCCGCTACACTTATGAGGTGTGAACGACCCTGTAAGTCTGGAATTAGGTTACCTACCCCCCATATGACAATGTTTATATTGACTAAAATAGACTTAAAAGCCAAAGATGACGGCTACTCATTACCACAATTAACAGAAGACAACAAATACGTATAATTTCTTGAAGATCTCATTTTGAGGCAGTGGATAGGCCTACACGCGAAAGCAAGTGCCTGACATGTTATCGTTGTTATTTAAATTTATAAATGTTTTCACTAACACTAGGTTAAGAACATTGTAACTAACAAAATATGGAAGCAATTCTGAAATAAAATCTTATTATTATTATTATTATTTTACTTGGCTGTGACTGTACATTGGTAATGGATTCGTTCGGTTAAGTAGTATTCTGCGATTAACAATCTGTTTCTAAGTGTTTGTTAGAATGGAGTCGGAGCTCTGTTTATAGAGCTTGTAGACAGAGATAATACTTGAACCTTATGTATAGCGCTAACAATTATCGACATCAATCTGAGCAAGGATCGATTGAGTGCTATGAATTACATCGAGTTCATGAATACAGTCTCTAAACGCTAAACACTGACAGCCGAGTGCCATGGCCGTTGGACTGCCAGGCCAAAGGTCACAAGTTCAAACAAAGGCTCGAACCGATGTCTTTTCGAATTCATGTGCGGATTATAAATCAGTTATTAGTTGCTAAATACGGTGAAGGAAAACATTGTGAAAAAACTGGCACACATGAGAAATTTTTCAACGGTGTTTCAAAGTCAGAGGTCTAGGCGAGGCGGTTTAAACTGACCCCCAATTCAACATACAAGGGGTTTATATAGTAAGCATTTCTTTATCGACGCGTTAATAAGATTACTGTAGTATATTTTAATTGATGAGCTCTCAAACAATAATGTTTACACTAAAACATTATTACAGTCTACTAAGAAAGGTTACACGAAGCGAATGAGAACTGTGAGAGGGTTGACATTACGATTACTATTTACAAATCTACTACGACGTTAAAAGTTTGAGTTAACATTGGCTGTAATTGAATCGTGTGATATTACACCTGGTTTTTCTCGCATCATAAAGGTTAAAACATATTGATTGACGGAGTTTGATGGTTTGTTCATAAAAAAAGAGAACAAAGTATGGAACGACGTACACATCGACGGATGCGAAAGAATCCGTCGAACACCGTTGATCAATGTGTCCTGACCCTAAATCTAATTCAAACGTCAGTCTTGGTATAATTTGATTGGCGCAATGGCTAAGCTATTTGAGTGCTGCGTTAAAAGTTGTGGGTCCGATGCCCACTCGCGACAAAAAATCGTGCGATCCGCAGATCTTTGTCCTGAGTCTATGTATTTGTGTATGTAATATTTCATGAATAAATGTCTAGTTAGGGGTGACTTTGATATATAAAATTCGTTTATCTTTATCTGTTATTTTGATCATAAAATTTTCTGACATCCCTAACTGAACTGAACTAATAAAATACTTTAATATCTTCAACAATAAACGCTGTATTTAAAACAGTCCTGCAATTAGCGCTCGCTATTACTTTGAATATTTTATAACACTAGAATGTCTAGAGTATCGTGTGAAAGATGCCAAATGTTCTAGACTAGGTATTGTCTTAATGAACATAAGAATAATTGTTCAAACTGTGATCCTTAAGATTTTGAACCCCGATGAGTTCAATGCCAGGGCATATAATTATGGATAATGTAGGCATTAGTTTCGTCTGTTTAATTAAATAATTGTAATTTATATTATCTGTCGTAAAATAAGATGTGTGGTGCTAAGGTAAAATGAAATTGCCAAATCGCAGTCAGCAAGCGTAGCAATGTGTTTCTACTAGGAACTATATGGTATTGTACCATGTGATGGGTTTGTCACTAAACAAAATACATGAAAGAAACCTTAGAATTTGAATTTGCAAAGACAATTCTATAAGCTGTCAAATAAGGTTCTACAATTTAGCCATAAGTTACATGCAAAACTGTAAAGTAGGTAAATTAATATTTGACTAAACTGGTTAAACTTATCATTATAAAAAGAAACTAATAATTTAATATTTAAAAATAGTGAAAGCAATTTAAATATAAGATACTAACAATTTGTGAAATAAGTAGAGTGAAATGACCATAGGTTTAGTATATAGTAAATCCTACTTTTAGTCTGAGGATATGACACACACACCTAATGTCTATATAAACATCCAAACCGACCAGGGTTTACCCAGGGTCCAACCTTACCATGAGCAGGACATTTTCAGTTGTAGAAGCGAGACGCTTTACTACACCTCACGTAGCGGCGTCTCCCTTCCACAACGACAAATGTCCTGCTTTAAGAGTTCATGGTATGGGGGCTGGCAATGTGGGTAGATAAGGCATCAACAATGGACGTTCACTTACCGGTATTGTAAATACGATACATTGCAACGTGTCAGTGTACATTGACGGCCAAGTACCGGGGGGACCGGCGCTATCGGCAACACGCGTTCCTGATTAACTACATGCACGCGTTGTAATTCCAATCCCTCGGTGCCGCAAAATATCGTTCATTCAATTGAGTGACGTAACTTGTGTGAACGTTTGAACGAATGAATGGGTGTTTGTTTTAGATGTATGGATACTTAGAGAAGATGTAATCGTGTAAGCTATGATGTTTAGGATAGAGATAGATGAAATAATATACTTTTTTTACACTATATAAACAATAGAAATAGTGCATTTCTTACCAATATTTTATTTAGAAAACAAAAGGCTTTTGATCGTCAAGGAATATTTTCTGTCAATCAATATAGATTGACTGCCTCATTGGGCACAACTGCTGAGCATGAGGGCCTAGGTTCGAATCCCGGTCGGGCAGTGTTACTGGGGTTTTCCATCAGTTAATTTTAGTAGCAGTACAGAGTCTCAAGTTCATATCATAGATTTTTACAAATATAAAATACGTATTACAACGCAAGTCGCTGATTTGAGCAGTAACAACTTTCAGTCACACTAATACCTCACGTTCATACGGGGATCAAACAGACCTGTGACTCTCTAAGAGAAGGTACAACACCAAGCCACAGTCACTGCGTCAATCAGTACGTTGGCCGCCTATTATTCTCTTGGTGCATAAGCAATGATATTGGCTCGGGGAGGCTGCAGTCCGAACCTGAACTAGACTTGAACCGACTGACCATACAAGTCGTACAGTTGACGGGCCGATTATATCGCTAGATTGATAACGTGGTATCGGTCATCAAATGAATATGATTTGGCCATTTACTTGTAGCGTTATCATAGATTTGACCTTCGCCACGGTTTGGTGTAGGTCCCGAGTTCAAATCCCGCTCGTCTCCATCAATTTTAACCAATTAGGTGTCTATTTTAATAATTTGTAAATGCGCATGAAAATTGAAATTATGAATACTGAGTGCATACAAACTGGTCAAGAAAAACTTGATCTAGATAATAAAGAATACTAAACGAAGGATTAGGCAAGCTAACCTTATCTTTACTAATTCATAACTAAACAAAAAAGGGACTTATGAATAACGCGTGCAGAACTCAGAAGCAATTCCATCGTCGGCTCCCAACTACCTTGCAACTCAGAACTACAGTTAACCTATAAGAAACTTGTTGTGGAACACTAACACACAGTTAGGTGCGTGTTCACTAATAAAACAATGTACCTTAGTGGAGGCAGCTGCCCGCCCGCTAACTCTTGATAAATTCGTTAACCAATTGTTTAGGTTGCACCGCATACGATTTAGTAACGAGAGATTAAATTCATCTGGTTTACGGACGTAAAAAAACATGTCCCAGTTAATTTTTTATATTTATGAAATTGTTTTTACGAAATGTTAATTGTAGTTGCTCAGATCCAAAGAGTTAGGTATATGCACAAAATATATTAAAAGACTTGTTAAATGTGATTGATTGCTGTAATTAAAAGATTTATAGAATGATATGGAAGAACGAAGTTTCCTAAAATATTAACATAAGCCACGTATAGATATAGCAAAAATCGGTATAACAAACTGCTAACGTGATTGAAGAACGTGCAAACACCAGCACTCCCAATGGGCCAGGCTACTCAGAATTTAAATGCTATTTGACTAGACTTAAAAGACCTGAACTGAACTTTGCTCAGTGTCTCAAGGGAGTGAGAAATCTGTAAATATCAAAGCACGTTCGCAAACACGTAGGTATCGACAGGAATAAAAACGACTCGCCGTTTGCGAGCTCACCTCTATTCCAGCGCATTCAGCTGAATCATTGCCAAGGAGTTTGCATGCTGAAAGAAAATGATCGTAAATAGAGTCACGATCTATTCTTTGACTTTGGTTTTTGTAGGTGTTAACTACTTGGTCATACCTTGGCTATAGGTCATAAGTCATTGCTGTGAGTTAGCCTTATACCTGCACTAATATTTTTAATATGTATTCCTTGTCAGTTTCGACTAGTGCGAACCCTTCGTTATACCGCCTATCATCATGGTAAGCCCAAACATGGCGGACAATGTCTGCGTTATAATGACGACTTAAAACGCCACAAGAGTGCGTATGGTATTCAAGGATCAAGCTGGGAGAAATTTACCGGCAGCAGAACCAAATGACCTACAAAAGACCCCAAAAAAGGCCGTCATAGTCCTTAATTTTCGAGTTCGATAATGTGATAATAGACACAAAATGTGGGTCTCCAGTCTCTGGAGTTTCATATATGACAGTCGACTCATACATACCGCTAAACCAGGCATTAGAAAATGTGTGTCTCCAGACTTTTACTTCTGCCTAATCTCCGAGGAGATACAGGCATAGTGTACACATGATTGTCTTCATCTTCACACAGAGATGTCCACATCTGTCTGTCTACTTACGCTAATGAGAGCCACTGAGTTTCGACAGCGCTTTCACGTACGAAACAGCCTTTGAAGGAGATATCGTTTTTAGGTTGCCTTCAGATCTTTCCACTTAAGTTGTCTTGCAAATAAGACAAAAGTAAGGCTTGTCTTGTTCTTGACAGTTTTAAGATTAGACTTTTGGAAATTAAAATATTTTTGTTTACTGGCGTTGAGTTTTTAAAGTTTAGTTTAGCATACCTAAGCCTTGTAATTAATTTGTTTATATGATATTAAAGCTACGATTTTTTATCGTACGTTCAGTGTGCTGTCATATCAAACTTATATACCAAAGTATTAAAGACGAACATCAGAAAATTAAGAATGTGTCGTTCGAAGATGAATTTGTTTATTGTTTAGTCCTCAGGGCTCAGTGTGCATTCCAAACCAATATGGTTACAAAGTTATTCAAGGCCGATGACACGCTTATCTTTGTATTCAAATCTTCGCTCGGGACATTTATTTTACAACGAAAATATATACATATAATCTAGTGGGGCATTTATTCAATTAGCACCAGCAGGTTTGTTCGACTACAATATCGTAAAACTAAGGTTAAATGTAATAGTTAAACTGCAGTTACCACCGCGGTGCAAACTGCCCATAGTTTTTAGTGGAACTGCGCAAGTTTCCGCCTAACTCGTTTACTATGAATTACTTACATACTCGACACCGGACAACGACTTCGGCCAAACAGCTTTTAGTGTTATTCAGTTTTAGTTTACTAAATGCTGTTAGGATGTACCTTTGTTTGCTATTGGCTCACTTTAAAATGATAAAATACGAGGTTTTAAGAATTTATAGGAATTTTTATTTTGCCAGGCCGCCTGATTAAAGTTAAATTGGAAAAGCTAGCTAAAAGATAGATTGGATAATATTATTTTATAGTCATACTAGCTGTTGCCCGCGACTTCGTCCGCGTGAATTTTGTGGTATGAAAAATAGATGTTGGCCGATTCTCAGACCTACTCAATACGCTCACAAAATTTCATGAGAATCGGTCTAGCCGTTTCGGAGGAGTATGGGAACGAAAACTGTGACACGAAAATTTTATATATATAGAAGTAAACTAATATTTATACAAAAAATCAATCTATACAAATAATATAAATGTAATTTTAACTTTGTCGGTCTGTTACAGGTTCACGACTAAACCGCTGGACGGACTTTGATGATATTTTGCATGTAGAAAATTTACGATTTGAGGACATAGGCTACTTAACACGGACGAAGCCGCGAGCAAAGGCTAGTATTTTATATTATTAGAAAACTCAAAACTTAAGGGGCATTGTAAAACTCGAACTCAGTGCTGACAAATGTTAGAGTACTTTCAACTCTTAAAGCAGGACAGTTTCCGTTGTGGAAGCGAGATACCACACTACATTGCACGTAACGTCTTGCTTTCACAGCCAAAAGTGTCCTGCTTGAAGAGTTGAAGGTAAGAGAGCTTAAAGTGATTTTGACAATTTTGAGGTTAATTTATATGTGTTCCATTTTCCTAGCAGTATATTCTACACTCCGCAGCAGACAAGAACATTTGTGATCCATCCATTTGCCAACCGGCGGACGACCGCTCCATACGAATATGTTAAGAAAATCCCTGACTTTACATTCCTCAATATGACAAATAGTTGTACTTAAACAATGTGACTCCCTCCGCATGATATAGGAGACAATTTGTGCGTTCGATGGAGGTATCACTCAGACACGGTACATTGGGTGGCGTGACAGATGGGTGGCCGGTCGTATTCACGATACGATGTAGAGCGAATCGATGCGTTACCAAGCAATGCGGAGACACTATATCGATTACGTTCGAATTGCTCCTTGCTTTGCCTACCGATATAATAAGATTGGAGAACTCTTAACCGACGAGCGTGTATGAGGAATGTGATGCAAATGAATAAGGCGAAAGAAGTATGTCAGAATCGTAGCTAATTGAAATCCGTAGTCTCTGCCTGCCCCTCTGGGAAATTGACGTGAGTTTATGTATATATGTAGGTATAATACGATTGGATTTCATTTTTTGTAACTAAGAGAAAACATGTCGATTTCTTCTGAGGAGATACGAGACAGTGATCAAAGTAACTTGATTAAAACGTTGAGGTAAACAAAAATAATTATATTTTGATTATTAGAAACCGATCCAAAGATTACTTCATATTATTTTTGCATGTTGTATTTCAATAACAATTTAATATAAATTAAATTTCGTAGAAAAATAATTTGTTGTGTTTTCGCAAAGAGAATGTTTGGTTCAAACATTATCAGAATACATAGCAATTTCGTATTTCTTCTAAAATAAAAATATTATTATCCTTTGAAGTCTTGTAAAAAGTATGTAGACTGCCTCGTTGGTCTAGTGGTTGCTAAGCGCGACTGCTGAGCACGAGGTCCTGGGTTCGAATCCCGGGTCGGGCAATGTGTTACTGGGTTTTTCCATTAGGTAATTCTCAGTAGCAGCACGGAGTCTGGATTGTGCCCGGTTAATGGCAATAGGCTCGCCCCCTATTACATTGGGACCTAACAACATAACTGGCGAAATGTGGGTGTACTGTATGTGCACCTCTGCCTACCCCTTCGGGGAATACAGGCGTGATGTTATGTTATGTTTATGTTATGTTAAAAAGTATGTGTCTGGCTGTGGCTGTGCGTTTGAATTAATAACGTTTTTCATTTTAGAATATAAACATAAGTATTTGATGTCTAGAAATTGTATAGGTACTTCACAAATATGAACATTCCTACTATGGATCATGTTAAATATCACTCACATTCAAACACTTTGGATCGTGGTCATCATCATTTCAGCTCGGTATCACCCACTGCTGGGTACAGGCCTCCCTTTTTCTCTACCAATTCTCTCTATCTTGAGCGTCTCTCATCTAGGTGTTCATAGCAAATTTATTTATGTCATCAACCTTTTATTTTGTTCATCGCGCTTTTAGCCGTCCCTAATTTTTTTGATCCGACCTTGGCCACCATTCGGTCATACGCAATAATCATGCAACCAACATAACTACAACCCATATTTCACAAACATCAGTTCAACAGTCACGAAACCTAGGACATTAGCTATCAAACAAACCTAACACATAAACATACCAGGATACTTTGCTTATATACAGTTTCATATACTATTTAAACATACTCTAAAACTCCATAGTGTGTAACAGACATCATCGTGGCAGATAAGCCGAGGATTGAACAGCGAAGGGGCGTGGCTTAAGGTGATGTAGCCTCGTGTAGTCCCTACTTTAGAGCACAATTACTTGTTCAAACACGGCCAAATGTGCAGCGTCGATCGTCTTGGAACATGCGCATGGATCTCCCGAGGTTTACTGTGTTTTTGATGATGAGCCCGTTCGATATGTTTGGAGATTTGGCTTGGATTTTGATTTATAAAATAATAACTGCTATTTTAAGTTCTGGCTTTTATAGGTTCTGCATAAAAATATTTTAAGAAATTTTGGGAAATAAAAAGCTTTCTCCTACTGGAATAAGTTACCTCCTAAAAAGCCTCATACATTTACAACATTGTAGATTGCCCTGCAGTGGGACAGTTATAGGCTGATATTGTAATAATAATGTCTATCTCAAGTGTCAGTCTACCTCCTCATCAACCTAACCTTATCGGCACCAACAAGAGCCTTGCTAGTCATTACCCGATACCAAAATCAACAGTTAATCAATTAACATTTGAACAAGGCACAATAGCCACAGCCGGGGTCCGAACTAGATACCCAACGTTCCCCGGGGCCCATCAATCTACGGGGGGGACTGTCCGCGCCGTCATAACTACAGACTATTTGATTAATTTCCAGCCCCCGTCGAAACCAAGCTTGGGCCTGTTGTGTAGTACAGACTATGGAAATATTGTTGATCGTCTTGATACATAATGACTTCTGCCCGCGACATTGTCCGCGTGGATTTCTAATGTTTTATAGCTCATACACTGAAGAATAATATACCTTTTTATCTGTGAAATAATTATTAAAATCCGATCAGTAGTTCCGGAGATTACCGCGAACATCCAAACTCACAAACTATACTTCACTCTTTATAATATTAGTATAATTAATTATAGATTAGTGTGATTTCTGACGACCTGGTTAGCGCAGTAGCCAATTGATTGGTCTGCTGCGCTAAGGATTGCGGGTTCGATATCCGCATGGGACAAAATTTGTGCACGGATGTTTGTCCCAAGTCTAGGTGTATGTCTAAAAAAAAATACATGGGATATTCAGAGTCAGGGGCGACGTTTTTTTTTAAACTGGTATTACTAATACTAATGAATTGCGGATGCTTAATTAAAAGAAAATGTTCAGACTAAATACCTTTCCTTTACATAGATGAATCATCCGCTAGTTTGCGCAAAGATTCCAATGGAAAAATGCGACATATTTTCAAATATTAGGGATTTTCAGCTATACCCCGAACTGAAAAGATATACTACGTGGACACATAATTAGCTTCCATGCAAAACAGTTAAAAAGTTACCGTATTGGACTTGTGTTTCTTTTTGCCAACGTCCTGAATGTTTAAATTAGCTTTTCTGTCAGATTAATCCCTACTATCCCTACTAGGCTTATACCCAGCAGTGGGATATTGAAGGCTGTGGATGATGATGATGATGATCCCTACTAATATTATAAACGCGAAAGTCTGTAAGTTTGGGTAGATGTTTGTTACTCTTTCACGTAAAAACTACTAAATGGATATTAACGAAATTTCATACGGAGATAGCTGATACTTTGGATTAACACATAGGCTACTTTTTATTCCGAAAAATGTGGCGGGTAACGCGGGGCGCAGCTAGTAAGTTAATATTAAAAATCGTTTTTAACACAAACTTTTAAATCAAAAGTAGGTACCATAATATTGTATTGTCACCAAACATATTTAAGTATCCAAAATTTCATTGCGGATGTCAAAAAGAGGTTCTAATTTAGATTGCAAGATTTGACTAAACAAACACATAGAACATACATACAAACATTGCAAGTTAAATAAAAGTTTTTAGTAATAAAAAAATCTCTTGCTTGTTTTAACCAAGACATCGCGGAGCTCATACTGTGCAGCAGTCATTACATCAAACTAAATTCATCTTATTGTTTTCCTAAAGTTGATTTATCATTTTGTAGTCGTTAGCCAACCGCGGACATTTGATCCGTTGCTATTCATTTATTAACAGGCTTGTATTAATCTTGTTTGAGAAATTAACAAGTCATTTACCGAAACGTTCTGTTTCACAATTGCGATAATTTCTCTCGGTGTTGTGGTGTTGTATTCAAATTTATGAGGCTTCGCGGTTGGTTTCAATGAGAATTTGAATACGTGACTTAGACAGGTTGGCGGGCTGGTTTGCTGCAATACTTTTACGGCTAAAGGTTTTTAGAAACACAAACAAGAGACTAACTATTAAAAGGGATATATATTATATATCTAGCAAAAGTTGAATTAGAGTTGTGCATGTAAACGATTGAAAGGTTCATATCGTGTTGATTGTTGATTGTTGATTAGCTACTTTGTTATGTAATTAACACTTTTAATTATAAAATTTAATTTCTTTGTTGTCATGGTCCTATCTAGGTAATTGTAATTGTCTTGGCTGATGCGCATAATATAATTCTGAAGGCGCACTGACTTCTAAGATACAGGTTTTACCTAGTTTAGAAGTCAGGGTCTTTATGCTCTGGCTCACATAGCCATGATCCTAAAATTGTAATCATTGTGATATTTTTGGTACTAATAAAGATTTATTATATTATTATTTTATTATTGGGTTTAAACTTTTATAAGTTCAAGCTTATGCTTGTTGACAGCCCTGTTGTTTAAAATTGTCACGAAGAAAACAAAGTAATCCTATTGCCATATACCGGGCGTATTAACAAGTTAGTGTTTCAGTATAAATCAAATAGTCAGTTTATCTTTTATGACAAAAAAAACAGTTATTAGTCTGGGTTAGAATCTTACACTTCTTCTTCGTATTGGCATGAGCTACATCTAAGGAAGCCATGTCCATGCTGTAATGTAGAGATACACAACATAGATGGTAGCGAAGGTGCACCAGACTTAATTAGGTACACTTGTGGCCCAGAATCTTACGCTAGTACCCTCTACCGTATGGATTCAACCCTTTACTCACTGAGCCATCACAACCCTTTCAGAAATACACAAAATAATAACCTTTCAAAACTATCAACCGAAACGAAAACCACAATAAACAGATGGTATTAAACTTTCCCAACGTTTTGTTTCTCATTCATCAAAGGTTTTGTAGGTTCAGAATAAATAATAGCCCCCCGAGGTCTGAGGTTGATAATCTATACATATAATAAAATCGTAACGAAGTCAAAACTGTACATTGAAGATATTTGAAAAAAAATAAGTGCAATGGGATGTCTGAACGCTTCTGAAGCCAAAAATATAATTTTTAGAATTTTTGTCTGTTTGTCTGTATGTATGTGTTAGATTAACGTAAAAACTACTGAATAGAATCCGCTGAAAGTTTGCAAATATATTCTTTAGGGGCCGGCGCGTCGGTATGCTTAATATCATCACGGCATTTGCAAAGAGGGCTGAGCAATATTGCATTATGTCTTTGTTTTGTCTAATGTTTGCCGTAGAATGATAAAAAGACGAAACCAATAGTTGCATTATGCAGATTACTTACAGATGAACTTCTGAAGTAGAAATCATCACGCTATATCCACAAGGAACTGAGCAGTGAATCATGGCATGTATAGAAACGTCTATTTTAAACATATTGCTATGTGTCATCGTAGCGTGGCGGTTTAACGATCGCCCTACGAGTTGTGCATAGTGAGATCGATTCTTGCCGAAGGTTTTTCTTTTTGCGTTAGCTTTAATTTCTTTTTGCATGTTTTTGACTTAAATATCAATAAAAAGACAATTATAATATATATTTTAACATAATATTATTACTAACAATTTCCAGTAAATTATAGTTCCAAATTTTTTTTTTTCTACATTAGTAAGTTTGTAAATTCACCATTTCAAATAAGTGATGTCCAAAAATTCTGAAGCCAAAAGCAGTCGCTTCACGTTGTCAACAGATAGGTTGTTCCATACTCACCTGTGCTTCCTAGGACGTTTGAAACACACATCAATGTTGAATCGTGTTCCAGCGTCGAGTCAATTAAATACATTTGCAAATACGTAAACAAGAGTAGTGACCAGGCAACGTTCGCTTTGCAAAGCACTGATCGGGATGAAGTGACCAAGTACCAGTCTGGTCGCTACATTAGTACTTCAGAAGCAGTATGGCGAATGCTGGCGTTCTCTATACAAGATCGGCATCCAGAGGTCATGAATTCATGGACGTCCATTTTGAGAATGGCCAGCGCATTTTTTTTCGACCCCGCCAATGTATTAGAGCGATTGGAAAATCCCCGCCAAACAACACTCTTGGCATTTTTAAATTGATTAAGGGAAACTTGAAAAATGATGGACACGAGCGGGACTCGAACCCGCGACAGTCGCCATACCGTGGTGCCGCTCTGCCAACTGAGCCACCGTGTCACTGCTCGCATCCATCAAATTTCAAGTTCCCTTTTAGTATTTACGTCTTAAGGGTGACGTCAGGTATTATCTACGATTCCAACAGACGACTCATGGCATTTTTACGTCTCTGTGAAGTTGATTTTTTTGCAAAGTCACTTACGTATGATGAGGTGCCGTCGTACTATACATACTACAAGCAAAGAGGTGTATTTAATCGACATCGACGTGGTCGTATTGTCGAAGGGTTTCCGGGAATCTTTATGGACACTGCATTGGGAAGGATTTACACTGTGCATCCAAATAATGCCGAGTGCTATTATTTGCGGCTATTGCTTCACATCGTATAGGGGCCAACGTCATTTGCATTCTTAAGGACAGTTGATGGTATGGAGTATCCGACATTTCGTGCAGCCTGCGTAGCACGAAATCTTCTTGACGGTGACCAACACTGGGACAACACTCTCCTGGAGGCTAGCGTTAGTGATAGCCCAAGTCGCCTATGACATTTGTTTGCCGTCATGTTGGTATTCTGCGGTATTGCAAACCCGGTTTTGTTGCGGGAAAAATATTGGCGTCATCTCTCTGAGGATATTTCATGGGCTTTAAGACATACTATTGAAGGAGACATCGGAGAAACTGATGAACGCATTTTGAACCACTGTCTCAGTTCTCTTGAAGACGTAGTCATTGCCATCGGGGGCAATCCACTGTTGGAATACGGTTTACCGGCTCCGCAACCATTAAATAATCAAGAACGTGGAAACAGGAAGTATGTCGCCGAAACAAATTATGACCAAGACGCAATGACCACCATCGTGAATGACTACGTCACTAAATTTACCTCAGAGCAAGCACAGATTTACAATATTGTCCTTGAAAGGGTTCGGCTCGGCCAGGGTAAAATGTTTTTCTTGGATGCTCCTGGTGGAACAGGGAAAACATTTATTACCACTGGCATTCTTGCAGAGGTTAGGAAACAAATAACGGTGGCAAAATTGTCTTCCGGAATTACTACCTCTCTCTCCCTTAGATGACAAAATATAAGCGCTCGCCATACTCTAGATACACATCAATTCGAAGCAATAAAACGTCTGTTCTTGGAGAGTTACGCAATAGTTTTAAGAGAAATTTGCTGAAATGTAGTCATAATTATAGTAAAAATGTACAATACCACATAGTGAAAGTTTTAGACAGAACTAAGCAGGAACAACAATCATGTGATGGATCGGCACATTCCTGTTCGTCGGTGATTTTAGAGAAATATTTTCTGACTTAAATGCTCTGTAAAAACTTTCTTTATATATTTCACTTTATACACTGGATATACATAAATATCAATAAATAGTAATATTTAGACGGGGTATATAGAATTCTGCTCATTATTTCACGTTCTTGGATAAGTTGGTAAAGATATGATTTAATAGTGTGATTCCCGCGTTCTGCAAGATATTTGCTTATTCAAACAACATAATATTTTTAATTTTATTGGTTTATATGTTTTAACTCTCTAGCAGAAAGTGGACTGTAGGCAACCATCGTCAAGTTAAAGGTCTGTGATCCACCTCAAAGTTATCCTTTTGTAGATAATCATCATAGACATAAATTTTCATTAGCCGGGCACAAATTTAAAGTCGGTACTGCCACCGAGAATTAGTGGAAAAACCAATCACTCTTTCCGATCTGGTAAACAAACACACGGAACTCCCGCTCAGCAGTCGCATTTTACGAACACTAGACCAATAAGGCAGTCAAATTCTAAGTTCCACACAATTATCAAAGTATTTTTGTTGCTGGGGAAATCCTCATGGACTTCCTCCACCATGAGCGGACGGAGGGTTATGCCGGTCTCTTATACTAACTAAAACCTCAGGGTATCCGCCTAACAACCTTAGGTTGAGGGACTCGCGATCCGCGTATGCTACACCATCTCTTTAAACAAATTCTGACTCGCCTCTTCGCGATTGGTCGCGCTCACCACGTAGGTACGGCCTACGTGCCTTATGTCCCTTAAAACCGCCTTTTCTGTTTGAGCATCGAACTGCCCAAGTTCGTCGCCCACAGGCCCAACCTATGGGTGACGGACATGAGCAGTTCGTTTAAATTTCGGCTACAATAAATTTCAAAACAAGCGCTTGGCGCATTTTGGCATACAAACTATCACCATTATCACACGCAGAGGTAGAATTAATTAAGGCCTAGAAACCAGCTGATTTTTACACGGATTACTGTATGACGGTCGCTTCTGAGTTACCAGTCCACATTCTCTGTAAATGTTGTCTGCTGAAGACAAAACTACAACCGTAGTTCAGAGAAATGCATGCTGTCAATGTAGTACATAGATACAGTAAAATAAAGATACATTTAAAATTGAAATTCCTTATAAGCCAACAAATCGTGTCAATAACTTTCCTGTTAGTCACTCAATATTTACCGATCATACAAAATCGGTATAAAAAGTAAACTAGCCCCATCTTAATTTGAAATATACCTTTATCATTAAAATACTATGTATATTCCATTCGGTAAGTAATTTGTAGTGTTTTCCACTTACTTACAAAATCTGATTATAGTCTACTGGTGTTTTTACCTGAAATTCACGCGGACGAAGTCGCGGGCAACAGCTAGTATAAGTTAAACAAAGAGCCGCAAATGTTTGAATCGTGAAAATTAAGTTGTATCGGTGTTTGGAATGCGACCGCAACTAAACAAGGCGAATTATGAAAATATTTTTCCTTTGACACTGGCCACTTAAGCTTACTTCCAAATTCAAAGTGAGAGATAAAAGTCTGTCACTGTAGTATCATTGCTCCATTGTAAAGGCATAGACACATGTCTACGGTGCGACGACGTGCCGCGAACGGTGCGCCGCGCCGGCTCACGGCATCAAGCATTGGTTCAAACGTGTACTCAAAATTGCAGTTTTGTCTAGATATACAATGCGGAAGACGTATTCTTCTTCTATTATTGCTAAGACTGCCTCTTTGGTCTAGTGGTTGCTAAGCGTGACTGCTGAGCACGAGGTCCTGGGTTCGAATCCCGGGTCGGGCAAAGTGTTACTGGGTTTTTCCATTAGTTAATTCTCAGTTACAGCACGGAGTCTGGATTTGTGCCCGGTTGCACCCTATTATATTGGGACCTAAAAACATAACTGGCAAAATGTGAGTGTACTATTATGCGCACTTCTGCCTACTCTTACGGGGAATTCAGGCGTGATGTTATGTTATAATTGCTAAAACGAATAAAGAAAAAGCAGATTTATTTTTTCATCCACTGCCGATCTGCGATCGGGCGTACCGTTTACGACATCGTACCATTTCACGGTGGCGTTGCTGTACCGTAGACATGTGTTAACGCCCTAAGACCTCTTCACATATTGAGGCAAACAGAAAATATTTAGCTAATGTTAGTGAGATGGTCTATCTCATCTAATGAGATGGTCTAATTATCAATGTGTAACAATTTTAAAATATCTTTAGCACGTTATTATGATAAAGTAGCATTTGCTAAGTTTGAATTTAAGACACACAAAATTACGCTTACGAATCAACTAATACAAAGATCAAACGCGAATTATGTCTGGTACAGTTGATACTTAACAACTAATTCCAACCTTTTTAATATAATATATTAACAAAACGACTGCGTAAAATATCCTTGTCATTTACACGCCGATGAAAAGAGATAAAACTTTTATAAATAAAGACATGATAGGAAAACGCCCACTGAACGAGGAAGAGTCTATTCAAGTCTAAGCACAATAGCCTTACTTAGTCAGGCCTGAATGAAATGTAGCAAACAATAGTGTATATTTAATTGAAATCTAAAACACTGACTCATTAATGAGAGGAATGCGTAACGATAAATGGTAACTCATTTTCCTCAATCTGAAACGTAGCTATAATATTTATAAACAGAAAATCTCTCTTTCATTCCTCGTTTTGGCACAGGTGTATAGTTCAACCAAATTTTACCCGTTATATTATAGGGGTGTTAAAAAACAGAAACAAAAGACAATCATCAAATGATGATGATTATGTACTTAGAAGTCCCGGTGACCGACATGAAAAGAATCGGCCCAAGAGAAACACGCGCCATACTGCTGACAAAATGTTATTTTAAAAAGGACCACAAGAATTAAAGAACATTAAAATACAGGAATCGTTTTAGAAAATATGTTAATAATTATTTAAGTAAATCAAATACATCAAGATAAAGCCCAGTGACCCCAGAGTGCTATAGGAGAGGTCTATGTCCAGTATTGGACTAAGATAGGCTGATGACTATGATGATAAAATATTTGAACTTAATTTAATGTATAAGCTTTGCGTACTTTGTAATAAACCGAGCTCAACTGCAGACTCCGTACTGCTACTGAGAATCATCAAATTTAAAAACCAAATAACCCGAGTATACCATCGAACTATACCAACAAGGAAGTCACTAAAAATGCCACAATTACAAAAATATTTATTCAACTTCGAAACTATACAATGAGTCCTCATCACCATAGCCTTTCCCTATCAATATGAGTACCGCCGTCCAAATACCCCATCAATATATACAGCAGTGTATGGGGAAGTGTCTAAATTGAATATTTATACGAACCTCGGCCCAAATGGAAATATACCACAGGTGTTGCTATATTGTTTTGGGAATATTGAATTCTGAAAGTTATTTTACATCTAGAATTAGACGGGCACCCTGTTACTGTTGCCGAATGTATAATATCTGAATAATGTAAAAGGAAGCGGTACTTACTTAGGTCTCTGAGTTTTCAGGTAGGCCTTTGTGTAACACTTGGGTCTATGTAATTTAAGGTAACGTTATATACCTGTAGTCATTTGAAATAGTGGGGAAGGCTGTTGTTCTAGGTCACAAAAAGGTGTGCATTAAGTAGCTTGGAACAGTACCTATATAATATTCATTGTAAGGCACACCTTAGGCAGTTAGCCGCGGGACCTATTAATTGGCAAATATCTCACTCACTAACATTACAAGATTGCCTTTCACACTCCTAACATACCCACGCCTGTAATACCCGAAGAGATAGGCAGAGGTGCACATATAGTACACCCTCATTTCGCCAGTTATGTTTATAGGTCCCAATGTAATAGGGGGCGAGCCTATTGCCATCAACCGGGCACAAATCCAGACTCCGTGCTGCCACTGAGAATTACCTAATGGAAAAACCCAGTAACACTTTGCCCGACCCGGGATTCGAACCTAGGACCTCGTGCTCAGCAGTCGCGCTGAACGACCACTAGACCAACGAGGCAGTCACCCACTTCCTGGTATGTATGACTAGCCAGCGACAAGCCCATGGTAACAACTCCCGCATCTGCGCATAAACAATAAAAATATTTGAACGACACTAAAACTTCAGTCTCAGCATCAACCTATAAAATTTTACTACAAATATTTATGTATTAAAACAAAACAAAAAACAAAACAAAGCTTACATCACAACGAGTGCAGTGGAGCCGACACTAAAAAGATCCCAACAATAAGGGATAAGCAAAAAAACAATAGAGTAGACATTTAAGGAGCTACAAAGGGTACGTAATACCTTCGTTTCGCTGAAATTAATTAACTTAGGTAGTTTGGTGGAGGAAAAAAGGGGTTGGCATTAAGGAGATGGACAGAACTCCTGCAACTGAGCCCGACTGACAATGATTTATTATATGTTGTGTGCTCGGAGAAAAATGTCGGAGCGGACCACTAACGTTGATGCAACTCGACGATGTAAAGAAATAGTATTTAACAGGAAAAATGGTTGGTTAAATATGCTGTCTGTCTTCCAGGCAGGTTATCAGTCTGCTGGGCCACTTGACGGCTTTGAGAAGGAAAACTTTGATGCTGTATCGCGCAATTTTTGTTTCATCCTTAAAACACAGTTTCACATCGCTCCTACATACGTTTTACGGGGTAATAAAAAACGAGTGTTAAAGGAAAATAAACTTATGTATGGAAAAATTTAAATACCTATGATTTTCTTAAGAAACCGTTTTGTGGAAAGGACTATTGAATTCCGCGATCCCATCGCGGGTTGATATATGTGCTAAGACACACTCAATAATATCTTCTCATAGTTCTTTGCTTCTCATAGCGGCATGGATGGGGCGCTGTGGGTAAATGCCTTTAGAGCCATGACCTACCTAATTGGTGGCTAGCCTATTGCTATACATCGCGCCCATTTTACAAGTTCATCTTGTTTTTTTTTCTGGTAATGTAAAGGAAATCTATTATTATCTAATGTTTAACATTTGCTTAGTCAGTGCGTCCGTGTCTTTGTATTTCCATTTTCTCGTAGTATATATTTGTGTAACCGGCGAAATGTGGGTGTACTATATGTGCACCTCTGCCTACCCCTTCGGGGAATACAGGCGTGATGTTATGTTATGTTATATTTGTGTTTTAATTCGAGTAACACAGATGCCCTACAGACTAGGATCATTTCAATTTTAAAGTGAGAACCACGGGAGTTTTAAGCCTGTGGTAGTTTCCTAGTTGACCGGTAACCATCAGGGAAAAGGGTTGTTATTTTAATAGCGCTTAAGAAGTTTTGATTAATGTCCTCCAAGGATCTTAAGTGCCGGCTGCGGCGATCAATCATCGGCTTCTGTTTATCTCACTAGTTTTACGTGATTTCTTTCTCACTTCCAATGTCAAGGGGGAATTATTTGAGTATTCATGTATGATTGTGTTATAGTATTTTTGCAATAGGCTCATGTGATTTATATACAAACTCCTTTTATATTATATTCTTTTATGGATAACTAGTTTTTGCGCGTGGCTTTGCATATACCCTTTTTTGGGTCTTAAACTTTTGTCATGCCAAAAGTCATCTAAATCCGTCCAGCGGTTTAGTCGTGAAGGCGTAACAGACAGACAGAGTTACTTTCACATTTATAATATTAGTATGGATTTCGTTGCGGGTTGTAAAACAGTTGAGTCATTTCTCTGGGACGCCTCGAGCTTCATTGCCTCGATAATTCTTAATGTTTAAAATTGTAGATCATGGCTTACAGGGGTTATATCTTTTAATTCTAGCGCTGTCACAGTAAGCAAACAAAATAGAGGCATAATAGGCCAATATCCTGAACTTATATTTCACTGACTACGAAAAAATGAGGTACTGTATTTGACAGTATGTATGTTTTTGATAATGTATGTTTATCCTCAAAACTCTAATTTAGCCCAAACTTTTTAATACAGAAAGTATATTTTAACACTGGCAGTTTAGAAGAAACAATACATAAACAAAACCAACCTAACTCATTTCGTTCCAAATTCAATTTATACACGTAACAAGAAAATAACAGGCTGTTACAAACGCAAAATCCTTTATTTCAAACGAATTATCAAGTCAAAAGCAATAACATTATTGTTCTCGGTAAAGAGGTCGTCTGTCTCTTTGTAACGAAAGCTAATGCTATGTGTTTTTTACAACTGTTATAACGGCAATATCATATAAAAGGACATCTTGTCTAAAAACACTGGCTGGTAACTTGACCAAGAAATAGGGCTTTGTATACGCTACGAAATAAATTGTTTAACCGCTCTGCTGATCTTTCTCGTAGCACGACCTACGAGAGGCCTACGTCGTAGCTTGTGTAGCCTAAGATCTAGTCAGTTTTGAATTCCCGTATAATTGATTGTTGAAGTGAAAATGGGATGGTGGGCTCTACCACTTTACCGTCAGCTTCATGTAATTTATTTTACTGGATTACATTGATAGTTGAGTGGTATGACCGTTGGACTGCCAAGTCAAAGGTCGCAAGTTCAAATCCCGTCACGCACCAGTCAATTTGAATTCATGTGCGTATTATAAAATAATCAATTGCTAAAAACGGTGAAGGAAAACATGGTGACTCTTCACTCCTGAGATTTTTTTTGCCAGAGTGTAAAGCCATGTCAGAGGCCTACAGGCGGTTTAAACTCTGACACCAGATTGTTTATCAATACGATAAGAAGAAGACTGGACCACAAATTTCACAACGAAAAAATAGCCCATAAGCGGTTTCGCTTTAATTATTTTTACTGCTGACTGCCTCGTTGGTCTAGTGGTTGCTAAGCGCGACTGCTGAACACGAAGTCCTGGGTACGAATCCCGGGTCGGGCAAAGTGTTACTGGGTTTTTCCCTTAGGTAATTATCAGTAGCAGCGCGGAGTCTCGATAGCTCGCCCCCTATTACATTGTGACCAAAAAACGTAACTGGCGAAATGTGGGTGTACTATATGCGCACCTCTGCCTACCCCTTCGGGGAATACAGGCGTGATGTTATGTTGTATGTATTTTTAGTACGAAATTATGACTAAAATCGGTCCTATTGACGATATGTCACGTGACTGTCAGTTCTGAGTATATAAAAACGATCCTTAGGCAGTGCTACAATGTTCTACGAACTGGTACATGTTAGCTCAATGTTAGACGAGCAATTACTTGTATAACCTCAATGGAGATACTTGTGTTTATGTCTAGACTCGCACACAAAAGTTCCAATAAAATCGACGTTTTTATCAAACGCCTACCCACATACAAAGCGACTTCGATATCATAACAAAACCGATCCTACATCCCACTGAATTCAATACAGTCTTGTATCAAGATTACTTCGACCGATGAAGCATTCGTATCGGGGTATATTCCATGCATCAAGATTGAGCGAGCGTAGTGTACACAGATATGGATTTCTGCAATAGTTACATGCTCACTGTTTGAAGCGATTTAGATATCTTCGGCTCTCTGTATAGGGTAGGCTGATACGAAGGCGTATTACAACAGAATATAGTGTTTAGAAATATCATTCAATCTATCGGTACGTTGAATGTTTCATGGATTTTGCGTTTTACCTTAAGGGGTGGGAAAATGGTAGTACCTCAAATATGCGTTTTACCTACTAGCGAGTTAAGTTGATTGTTAATTTTATTTAATTTTAATTTGTTGTTTCTAGACTGATGTTAATTACATTAATTCTTCTTTTTATTCCTATCTTAAAATTATTGTTAAGACGATGATAGAAGTTTAACTTTTTGACCGATAGATGGTGCTGGCGTCGAGTTAGATCGCGCTATGGTAACGTTACTACTGTTATTGTTATTGATATACTTTTTCAAAGTGATGAAAGAGTCTTAAGGATACCTGATGAGTTTTTATTTACAGGCTTCCTGGATTAGATATCCATAAGTTATAATATATTTTGAGAACAAGATTATATTTTTTTACTCCAAAAAATTGTATTTTTGACTCACTGCAACCTATTGCAATCTGCCTCAAAAGTCATAGAAATAATATACCGAACAAATTCTATTACTACATCTCCAATATTGGCTCCAACATAAATTCTCCAGCTGGTTCATTGGCGCCAACATTGGAACCACTTGAATCCTCAATATCAGAATCTTGCCTATCTATACCTGTGTTGATATCTTCGAAGAGGCTCAGTAAATCTACAGATAAAGCACGATCCTAAGTGGCCCGACGGCTAGTGACAACACTCCACTCTGTAGACGTTCAGGAATACCTAGATGGGGTCAGCAAGTAAGTTATGGATGCGCTAATAAGGAGATTACAGTTTGTTCAGACAGGCTGTCCAATATTTGCAGAGCTATAAACTTTTTTATAACAGGATCTAAACATGGTAGAGTCAGATGAGTAAAGAAATAATGCTTTTTGTTGGGGTAAGTATGTTTAAACAAAGTAGACGACTTGAGAAGATTATCTAGAATTCTAGACCCTGATTTCAATTACTGTGGTCATTACGAATAGCTATTTTGTGCCGTTAACATATGGGTGCCAGTAGATAGCCTCCGCAAGTCACAATAGTCAAGTACGTCCGGCGCACACTGAAGGGTCAGCCTCTACCATCCTTGTTGACTGACTAATATCTACACCACGGCATGACTTATTCCATCTGGCTATTGGCTCATGCCGGCAAGGTTTGAATTTATTAAACCACATTTAAACCAGACCTTGTGAATTTCTGTGATACCTGCCTTCTCCATTATTTCGTATCGCAGTGTCCACGAATGCCGAAGTGATCGCAGACATCAGATACAGGTTCAAGCCCTGACGATGCATCGAGGGAGGACTTTATGCGTTCACCTTTAGCTTCCATATCTACTTATATGATATTACAGACAATATATTGATCCATATTTGTAAGCTAGCACATGAAAGTAATGTCAAGCTTTCTAATGTTGGAACATAGCCTGTTTTATTATGGTGCTGGTTCAGAGGTGGCGTAACAAACTGGACTCTTATTAGAAAGACTGGCGTCAAATGGCTAAAAATAGAGACAAGTGGAAGGAGGAGACGGAGTGGGACAAGACGGGCTAATAATTATTATTATTTCTTTACCTTCTGGGGACTCTTCATGGTTGTTATTTAATAAAGCAGCTGTGTGGTGACCTCTAAGATTGACGTTCTCAACGGGCCACTGCGTGTTGGACCTGAGTCCCCACGTTTAAGAGACCAGGTATCTTCAGCATGATGTTGTGGCAAGGAAGTTGATAGCTATAAAATAAATTAGTGTTGTAGTTTAAATATAAGTGTTTTGGTCGTAAGTAGTGTAAATTTATGTTGTATTTTAATAAATAAATAAATAGTAATAAATAAGATTGATAATGAGAGTATTTTTAACAAAATGGCTACCTATTCAAAATTAGAAAAGATTATTTTGGGTACTATTTTTCCTATTTATTCACAAATATACTGTGTCTCTTGAAAAGATATTGCTGCTTACAACTTTGATGATCTATTATTTTTAATGGCTGATGTTATTTATACGATATAATTAAAAAAAGGTTATTGTAGACAATAATTGTGGCCACATCAGTAAAAAAATACGAAACTCGTCTCTTACAATACACATAATTCCTTGCGTTTTCTTAGAAATTAAAATCTTACGACAATAATGAGCTCTCGTAGTTATTCCAAACAATAAATAAAGAAGACTAGTCGCAGTTAACTTTTTACGATAATCATATTTTATCTCCAAAAATAATATGAAAAGTGTAGTTATTTTTAATTTGTCTGGATATACTAGATTTATTTTTTAAATGTGAAATGTTGTTGTCAATAAAAATAATGTTTAGATTTCAATATCTTTTGCGATAATAATAAAGAATTATATGTGTGTGTTCTAATGGGGAGGCCTTTGTTCAGCAGTGGACGTCTTCAGGCTGATGGTGATGATATGTGTTTAACAAGGCTTAGATATATCATAAAACATATATTTTATAGTGAAGACAGCCCTTGAAGTAAGTATATACTAGAAGTACGGCCACTCACCATTCATAGGCTATACTTACTCGTGATCGCGAGCCGACAAACAGTGGTGTCGTATTTTCATTCGACGACCTGATTGACGCAGTGGATAAGCAATCAGACTGCTGCGTCAAGGACTGCGAGATCGATTCCCGCACGCTACAAACAATTGTGCAACTGCAGATGTTTGTCTTGGGTGTTTGTGTATGTGATATTTCATGTTTGTGGACTACACTACAGGAGAAATTCCTAGTGTGGGACGACGTTTAAAAAAAAAAGATATGATGTTTAATATCAGACATCAGTACTATTTGGACTACCCTAGACTACCAAAGAACAGACATAAACTAAACCACGCGATAACCATTATATATGTACTTACCAATTATAATTTATTCTTACCACAATAAATTGATCATGAATTAAATTAACCAAGCTTGCATTTTTACAAGACATTGTAGAGTCTGTATATTGGCCGGCAAGACCTAATTTGTATGTTGAGTGCAACATCTTCTTAGTGCTCAGTTTGAAGAGTTTTCTTTCGAAAAGGAAGCTTAGAAATGTTGGCTTGTTATTGTTAAGGAGTGCAGACCGGCGAGGGCTGGCTGTTCGTTATTATTTCAGTGGAAACTGTTATTTGTATGGAAACTACCGATGTGCCTAGTCCGTGTATTTTTATCTATGCTCAATTCGTGAATGCTGTTTGTGTGTAATGCTTAAAACTGGCTGAAAACAAGCTAAAGCTACCCATATGTGCAGCCAAATCCTGATATCGTGTGCCGATGTGGCTCTGTAAACCTTGGACGTTCATCATCATCACCAACATCATCAGCCCGTTGCACTCCACTGCTAGACATAGGCTTTAAACCGCCCCTTTAAAGCCCAAAAGGCTTTAAATCATCGATATTCAAAATGATTAGTATATTTGTTTAAGTAAACATTTCCAGATAAAAATGAGCGAACGTATGTACGTATTCTAAAGTTGCCTCAATCGCAAGTTAGTTTCAGTCATAGAAGCGACACTCGTATTTCCAGCCAGACTCTACATTAGCCACTCCATTCAGCTTGAATCTCATCTGCCCACTCCAAGCCCATCATTAGACAGCTTCTAACAAGAACGTTCCGAACGCTCGTATACTAAAACCAGATACACTAAAGAAACTTTATGCTAAACCGAATGCACTCGCTGTCGCCGGCAAACGCCTAGAGTACGCCGTGACTTGAATACTGAATCACTAACAAATGCATACCTACTACCATATTGCAACACTATGCAACCGCAAAAACTCATTGCACATTCACACCTTCCAACGCTACCCTATCCATTGCTGGCTCAGTTAATATCCACATGAAATGCTGCGAAATAAAACAAGCAATGAAAAGCGAACACAACGATATTACAGCATAGCAGCAGCTATACCGCCACGTTGTGAAGGATTGGATCCCATTTCGAATTCGCAGCCCGTAATGGGCGTAAACAAAGAGATTATTACGAGCAGATGCAATTAACATCAAAAAGATACAATGAAAGAAGCTGGGCTTTAAAAGTTTTATGAGTAAATACCGCTATAAAAACTGAGCAGGCGAAATTAGAGCACGGAAGTGTACAACGAGCTTATAGAACTCAAAATAATAGGATTTTTTTATATTTATTTCTACGAAAAACGTTTTACGAGCTGATTACCAGCCTGGCTAAGCGCGGATTCTGTGCGGATTTCTTGAAGGACAGAAGGTTGTTCCCTCCCCGCAAGTAGTGCCCGTACTAATGGTCTTCAAATATTTGATGGATTGTTAGTGTGAGATTTTGGCGTGCACCAAGGGATTCAGGTTAATATAATTACTTGACAGTAATGTATTTCAGACTTTAAAATTGGTTTGTATTAAGGTTTCTTCAAAGACAGTCAAAGTCAGAAAAAATACGATTACTATACGTCTTCGAGAAACTTTTAAACATTATCTGTAATTATTTACTAAATACTTGGAAACTATTTTAACTTGACATATTTACTAAAATAAAACAAAACCAAATTGCAACAACAATAATTTTATTTCATAAAATATTTTCACTCATAAACAACATTTATCTACTATAAAAAGTAAAAAGTCCACATAAATGACTGCCTGCCTGAGCAACGATCCACTATCTAGGGATTACCCGTTTTATAATGATTTATGTTCATCCATCGAGATGAAATAATAATATAGAAAAATAGTGCTGCTCGCTGTGTTGCCAACGTAGGACATTTATTATTTAAACGTGGAAATTAAGATGGTATTCATGTAACACTGGCATGAAATATAAATATAGAGTCGAGACAAAATACTCAAACAGCAAAAAGGTTTTAAACTGTTCACTGCGCATAGATTTATTTTAGATTGTATGCAGGATTGCTAGGGTTATACATAGAACAAGCGAACAACAGTAAATCCTGACTGCCTCCTGACTGCACAATGATGTCAAGTCATAGACGATGGGCCTTAATGTCTTTTATGCATGACAAAATTATTTAAGACTAACTTTTGCCCGCGGCTTCGCCCGCGTTAAGTAGCCAATGTTCTTTCTTGGGTCACACGCTTTCGACTTGCCAAATTTCATCAAAATCCGTCCAGCGGTTTGAGTCGTGAAGGCGTAACAGACAGACAGAGTTACTTTCACATTTATAATATTAGTAAGTATGGATAAGACTACGCCAGTAAGAGTAATCTTGGACGATAGGTATTTATGTGGTACCTGCACCAACCAAAAAGTCCTAGTTCTAAACTTGTCCTAGTCAACAACACTTCTCAATCCTATTTAACAGTACGAGAGCAGCTCGCTGAGGCTGCAAGCTTTATCACAGCACTCGTTGACGACGTACCGCTTGCCTCTTGACGGGAGGGACATTCCTTTGGCCTTGTGTGAAGTCATCCAAGGCCACCCAAATGGACCGTCTTGTTCCTTATAATACGGTGGTAGCAGTGCATCTGGAAGAATTTATGGTGATTAAAGGGACATCAAAACATGTTGATGATGTTTCTATGTGAAGTAGAGCTAACGTCGTCGACTAACCATAATGGAGTTGGTAATCTTTCATCAAACTAGTCTAAAATGGAAAATTTTCTTAGAGATTTTAACACTGCCTCGTTGGTCTAGTGGCTGCTAAGCGCGACTGCTGAGCACGAGGTCCTGGGTTCGAATCCCGGGTCGGGCAAAGTGTTACTGGGTTTTTCCATTAGGTAATTCTCAGTAGCAGCACGGAGTCTGGATTTGTGCCTGGTTGATGGCAATAGGCTCGCCCCCTATTACATTGGGACCTAAAACATAACTGGCGAAATGTGGGTGTACTATATGTGCACCTCTGCCTACCCCTTCGGGGAATACAGGCGTGATGTTATGTTTTGTATGTTTGTGTTGTTTTTAAATTTTAACACACCATAATTCTGTGCAAATAATATTCAGAGAGCACAATTGGTTTATTTTTGCCTGAGCTTTATCGAACAATATACCTAACAGTGATGATTATAATTTTAAAAATATAGAACCTATAACAACAGTATTGAAAATAGTGACGTCGAAACATATTGCAGTGAAATTCACTCTTATATCCACTACAGTCCTAACTTAACGTATTTTCCCCCAACTAAGTTAAAAGCTACCGCCCATTTCTTTCTGAATCACCACTGATACAATTACTCTTCTTCTCAGTTGCATTCAATAGGAAGATAAATGTTACCCCATATACTATGGAGATTCATTCAGATTGCATTAAATACTGACGGATCGCTAGACCGCTCGCGTAATAAATTGTTCCCCTTAGTCGACTTTTACAAATTGCAATGGAAGATAAGCAGCTGGTACACTATAAAACAGATTTCTTTTACTGTGAGATGCGCTTGAAGGGTATTATAATAATGTTATATGGATTGCACTTGGAAAAACTTAGTTCTTGGTATACCAAGTTGAACCTTGTATACAATAGGAGTATATTAGGGGTGGAGTAAGGTGCTCTGCCCCTCACTCTAAGGGTTACCATATCTCAGGTTTTGTCCTGAGATCTCAGGAGTTTTAGGCACTGCTTGTTACATAGCCACATATCTGTATGGGGATTGGAGGAAACGTGTATGTATTTTGTTTTTATATTTGACTTTTTTATCATTGTACGATCCTAAATGTTATTTGTCGCTCTAATGGCAGGGACCCGCTGATATTAGTGATATTGCTGGATCCCATGTCTCACATAAATGTACCTATATAGTTATTATATGTGGTAAAATAAATGGTTTATATCGACTGATACAGATAGGTATGCAATATCTCTGAGGACTGTATACTCACTGTACATAGTCCCGGAGTCCGACCGCTTGGTCTCCATACCGCTGTCATCGTAGCAGAGGTATGCCAGAGCCCTGGCCAGCGAGCGGCCGCAGTACACCTGCGGGTTTGGCTCCTGGTTCGCCAGGTGGCCTCCCCCGATGTGCCCGGAACACAGAGTGATAGTGCACAACATCGCTGCGAAGATACCCTGTCGAGGAGTCATCTGGAAAATACTTAAATTGGGTAAAATAGTAGTAGTAATATTGGGGGGTGGTCTATCACCCCTTTTCCTTCCGTGGGTGTCGTAAGAGGCGACTAGGGGAAAATCCAGAAAATGGGCAACAGCGTCTTCTGTAACTTCACCACCAATACTGTGCTTCCCAAGCCGCTTACCAAGCGTGAGGATTATGGTAACACCTCAAGGGGGAGGCCATTTGTCAACGGTGGATTTCTTCCGGTTGATGATGATACTTTAAAAGGGGCTCATAGTTAAGTGGCTACCGCGTACCAGACGATCTGCGTATAGCGATCTTCACCAGTGTTAGCGCACATACTTGTACACTATAATATCTCCTGCGTAGTTGACAACAACTTCAATATACGGTAAGTGCTAATAGTATGACTAAGAGTGGAAGACTTGGGTGACTATTCTCTGTCGGAAATATTCTGGAATGTCTAGAAGTATCTTAAAGCTATTAACTTAATATAACTGCTACACCCATCTACGCCATAGACATGTTCGCTGACATAACAGCTCGTAGTAACTTGACAGGTTCTACATCACGCTACCAAAAGGTAATGAGTCACTTTGCTTTATTCGTTTTAAATTGATGTGGGTTAAACAAGGAGACCACTGCCTCACTTTATAGAACTGATCGTGGAAACTGTGCAGTAGAACGTGAAGATGTAATATTGTTTATCTTTCTCTACATTTTGATATTAAAAATCTAATTTACCTTGAAGTTTAACACGTTATTTTCTCACAACACACCTTTGTTGAATGTGGATAACTGAGCTAAACCGCCCCTTATATACCGTTAATCCGTAACCCCTTTTAATTAATATTTAATATATGTTAATCCCATACAATAACATCGCCTAATGGAGTATGATGTATGACCTTCAGTTTTGTGAAGGTATAGCAGGGTAGCATTCAGAACATCTTTGTGAGGCGTTCGTGTAACGATAATTTAATAAGGTATCTCAGTTCGTTCTTAGATCGTACTTTTAGAAATTTGGTTGTAACAAAACGTCACGCCTGTATTCCTCAAAGTTAGAGGTGTCATATCTCTCATATTTCGCTAATTATGATTTAGGTCCCAATGTAAGAGGGCGAGCCTATTGCCATCAACCGGACACAAATCCAAACTCCGCGCTACTACTAAGAATTACCTAATGGAAAAACCCGGTAACACTTTGCCCTACCCGGCATTCGAACCCAGGACCTCGTGCTTAGCTACCACTAGACCAACGAGGCAGTATCTAACGGTTTACATGGTGTTGTACGGACAGTCTAGTCTATTCAAAATTCATAATTTCTAACAGGATTATGCATTGAAGTGTTTTAGTCCTAACACTAAAAATGAACACAGGCCTCTAGTATATTTCGAATAATTTGCAAATACTTTTATTAACCTAGACCCTAAATATCTATCTATAAGTGTTGTCTTCGTGTTCATACATCTTTGTTCTCATCGTGTTCATATAGAAAGCACATGGTAAGCGTTTCATTGAAAGCCAAATCTCGAACCCCAACACAATCAATCAACAAAAGAATTCCTGGAATGCGGAACGTTGTCTATCTGAGAACATTATTCACAGCTAAGTGTCTATCTATCACACAAGTGGCCACACATCATAGACCTCTCGATATCTTGAGACAGGGCTCTGGTTCTAGCTAGAGTACAACTGTCATCGCCAAATAACACTATATCACAACGTTTGGACTTAGGTAGAACAGACATTTCGTTAGACAGATATTTTTTGTGATGATGTAGCGTTACTTAGGTCAGTATAGTTTGTTCGGATCGATGCATATTGTAATTTATAAATGTTATTCAATAGATAGGTACCGCGTAAATTGATACCTACCTAAGGACAATAACTTTGTCACCGATTTTGTAGTAAAATATAATTATATTGTTCATGTTATGGATCCTTAACTTTAAATTGTGCTAAAGATAACTAAAAGTTATTATATCCTCACTAGTTAGTTCTAGTGTAAAAATTAAAGTCTTTCTGATGTCTTGATAAACTCAGTGTGCCTACAATATTATTCGCCAAGCCTGCGTCAATTTATGTACGTAAGTACAGCACAGCTTGCGTAAATCGTAAACTACACGCTCCGTATCTCCTAAATTGTCTCCAAGAAAACAATATAAGACGAGCAATATTTATCCGATAGCCTAAATAAATGTAGCAAATTCGTCAGGTGCCTTCGAGCTTTATTCACCAATTCCAGTATGGCGTCGCAGTGGCGCGAATTCCAATCTGGAGCGCACTTAAGCCGTCAAATAAGATGAAACCGAGTGGAACATTGGATGTGACGTTCCCCCAAACACAACGTTTGCTGTCGCGCACACTTCATTTGTTAAAAGTCTATTCCGCTCCGCTGAACGATTTAAGGGAGATCAGTGAGTATGACGTATTTGAAACGTAAATAAAATTGTTGTACAAACTTCCGCTTTCAGCTACATTAAAGGACAAACGGGGGCTTTGAAGGCTGCCGATTAGGTAAGTGTTCCTGGT
The DNA here is from genome assembly GCA_946251915.1 of Abrostola triplasia. Classification (NCBI taxonomy): domain Eukaryota; kingdom Metazoa; phylum Arthropoda; class Insecta; order Lepidoptera; family Noctuidae; genus Abrostola; species Abrostola triplasia. The sequence continues at coordinate 13,048,323 of OX276426.1, forward strand.
AATTGGTATTGGAAGCCCACTTGCATCAACAAATCCATCTCAATTTTTTGCTTAGACCTTTTTGGAACCGTTATTAACCAACTTCAAAAAAGGTGGAGGTTGTCAATTCGGTTGTATATAAGTACCTATTGAATTAAAATCAGTACTTATATTATAAACATGTACTTTCCACCAAATAGGTATCTACACTTTACTGGCCGAGCCTAATGTAATAATAAGAAGCACACTTTAACAATCATCGCTACAAAATTATGAAGTTTAACAGTCGGACCAATCTGTGACAGTTTATCTGTCTTCGGATTTGAAGGTTTAAAAACGATTATTACGAGTAACTTACGAGTAGAACTGTAGGCGCATCGCTAAAAATCAAGCAAACTGCTTTGTTGATATTCTTTGTTGCAATATCACGCGTAAGAAGAGATTACGTAACACGCGTGGCATCTTCAACCAACCTACGTTCATCATTATCACCTCAGCCTGGATACTAGCCAAGTCGTGGTTAGCTGCCAGTTTACCCAGATGCTGTTGAATACCTACTTGACATGGAATCACTGCTATTCAACTACCGCAAGATAATTACTGCGTCTTAACGTTATCCAATTTATTCTAGGACACACACATAATAATATCGATTAAGATAAGCGTAGTTGGTAGTTAAAGTTTCCCTCAACCAATGTAACATATGATGTAAAAAAGCGAAAACAATAGATAATTATGCCAGAATAGTAGCTAGTATAAATGTGTAGTTTCTGCCTACCCCTTTGGGAAAGTAGCATATACAATCTCACATCTGTAGCTACTAATTTTCGTCTGAATCCTTTAAGACGTGTTCGCACAACATGATTGATAAGCCCGAAGTCCGAAGTCCCTGGTCTGATTCTGCTCTATTTAGTCCTAAATGAGATTATTAAGTATAGTTACCAAGTAACAAACCGCTAATGTAGTTATATTAAATATTGTGTTATCAAAAAAATATTATCCTCTTCTTCTATCTATCTCCTTTGACCATTAATTAATAGTGTAGCAACATTAATTTTCCACCAAATAACTGGCAACACTATAATGGCGACGCATATGTCAAAAGAGCGTGTTTTTCTGTGAAGCCTTTCAACTGCAAACGAAGATTAATCGCGTAAATCGTCAAACAAGTAATCAAAATGTCTCGTGACCACAGAAAAGACAACAGATCTTATTACAACAGAGACAGAGAAAGGGATTGGGATCGAGATCGAGACCGGGACCGCGGCGATCGTGGGGACTATAGGGGCCGTCCGATGCGAAAACGGAGTCGTACGCCTCCCCGCAGGGACGACATGAAAGAGCGTCGGAGCCGATCGCCAAGGAAAAATGAAAAGGATTTACTTGATGACAATATTTTGAGTGAAATATCTAAGTTGCCGGAACCCAGTGAACTGTGGGACAATCAGTTTCAGGAAACCGGCTTCCCTGTGCCGCCGCCCCCTGCTTTCCAACCGCCAGAGGTATATACTATATATTTCTGTTTACATACTAATTTAAACCAATATTAATAATTCTAACTTAACCTAAATAGTACAGATGCATCATGAGAGATGTTATTTATTTAACAAATTGCCAAATTTTCTTTCTAAGTATCATTGTTTGTTTATAATGTTCTGATTATACTGTTTAATTGTGTATTAATGTCGTTTAGCCTGCTTCCTGAGGTTTAAGTACACTTGTTTTTAAGCATTCATACTTATCTGTAGCTCTAACAATTAAAATTGTATTCCAGGCCGCACCACCTGCGAACTACGCCTCAAACTACCCGCCCTCATACTCCGGCATCTATGATGACTTCCCATCGGTGGAACCTATTCCCCAGCCAACCCTACCCCCAGACATGGCAGCTTGGAACCAGATGTCGTTGCCACCACCGCCCCAACCAGTTCTACCATCACCATTCATCAATAATGTTGAAGATCAGATCAAGAAAGAAGGTATGATTCTCTTCTCCTATCTTTTAATATACTATTTCCTTTTCAGGTGTACCTTAAAATAGAACTTGTTTTTGAAGTACAATGGTGTGCGTGCTTTTGTGAATTCACAATAAAAGGAATGTATTTATCTCGATGTTCTCAGTGTTAGTAATTAAGTGTTACTGTTTAATATCTGTGATGAAACAGATAGATTGTTTTATAAATTGAATGAAATGGTATAAAATTTCTAAAAAGTTAGTTATAATTATATATAACTTCTTTTTAGGTAAGAAATACTTTTTGGTGTACAACAAATCATCATTTCATAATTATTGTACATGTTTCATTAAAGCTAACCTCATTCATTATCTTTTCCTTCTTACCATCTTTGCTTCACTTCTAATTAGTTGTATAAAACAATTTAATTCAATGTAAGTACTGTATTGTGTATGTGTAACACTACATCACATGAAAAGCTTTCCTTGTCCTATTCATCACATTAATGTCCGTGTGTACCTAATTAAATGTGCCTTCAATTCATTTTAATATGGTGCATGGAGCAGAGATAAAACATACAATAGCAAACTAATACACATAATATAATCCTATGTTATATATTGCTCAACAATTTACTGAATTAACACCATAGCTCTTCAATATTGTAATGTTTTTCATTGCATTATTATTTACCTATAAAGTACTATGTACACATATTCTATTCCAGGCCTGCGATGTTCTCCTGTTGCTATTTAGTTTGTATAAACATATGTAGGGAAGTGCTGTTGTAATTGGAAGAAATCATCATTGACAGAAGACACTCTTGCAGCTTTATTAATAATATTGTTTGGCCTACAACCACACTCTGCTACTTATTGCAAACCCCGCATGTTTGTTAATTGAGTTATAATGTTCCATAATAGAGGTATTTATGCTTGGAACTGCATCTAGATAGTAACAGAATTGGGTCCGTAACAGCTAAGAAAATCTTGTTTACATATATTTTGCTTTCATAAAGTGTAGTGTCATATTGGTGTATTAATTATCACAGCTTATAACTTAATAGTTAACCAATGTTCTGCAATTCTTGATTTTCTAAATATGACACTACCCTTAATTTGCACTTGGTATAGTTTACTAAGTAACAGTGTTTTCACAGCTGCAATTGAATCGGAAATGCGTCACCAGAAGGCAGCATTGTCCAAACAGAGAGAAGACTACATAAAGAAAGCAAATATTCTCAAGAAGGAGCTGGACACATTGAAAGATCAGCGGAATGAACTGCGTGGGGACGCGAAACGGTCACCAAGCCCGGACACCAAGAGGTTTTTGAAGGAAAACACCAAGTTACAGGTTGAATTATGCAATATTCAAAAATAAATCTTATTTCCTAAGAATTACAGCTCATATTTGTCAATACATTTGCTTAAATTTAAGGCTTGTTGTATTTGTAATGTCCGGCATCAATGCGTTACTTATAGTTGGAGATTCAGAACAAGTTGAAGACGATCTACAATGTAGTAGACATGCTGAACGGCATCATCGGAGAGGAGGCCCCCGAGTTACACGACTCCGAGTCGGAGTCCACCGACCGCAACTCGAAACGTAAATCGAGGTGTGTGAATATTTGATTACATAATATATCAATACTATTTATTTTATGGAATTTTATTTTATAACAATATGTATTCAGAATTTCTCCTTTCATTGATTTCATGTGTTAAACATTCCAATGATTTCTTGATTTAATTTTATTCTAGAAAAATTATGGATACATATTTTTATATCAAAAACTTCTTACCAAACAATTAATGCATTTATATTAAGTTGGTGTATATACAATTAGTTTTTAGTTTAAAAACATTTCTCCAAAAAGCAGGATTGCACCGCTTTCGCGTGCCTTTAAGAGCTATTCGCTTTTGACTTAGTGATCTGCCTACCCAAGATGGAACGAGTTTGAAGTTACGCCGAGGGAAACACATTTTAATATTATACAATATGTGAAATGGAAACGCCAATTATTGTAAACCAAAATGTTAAAATATAATTTCTAAAATTTGTATGGAGAAATTAGTATTTTTTGTGATGTATATATAAACTATAATTAATGATATTATCTAGTCATTAAGTATTGTAGGCCTTTTTTATGTTATTCCTACTGCTTGTAAATTGTGTATATTATGATAATGGGTGATTTTTTTTTCTTTCTCGCCTTGTGTTTGAATTAATCACTTTATAGTCAATTTGATGTAAGCTTGTGTATCTAATGTTTCTGTTTACAATACTTGAAAAGTGTTTACTAAAAACGTATTTTTCTACGTATATTCTGATGTATATTTGTTTAAATTAAACATTATTGTTTATACAAATGTTTTATTAACCTTGAGTTGAAGCAATTATGTAATTATTTTTTTAGTTTATAAAGAAGTTTTCTGCGTATTAAATCTTCTGTTCTGTGAACAATGTCGCGTAAAAATGGTTAAAACAATTTGAAGTGAATAAAATTTAACGTAATTTAATTTTCCTATATTTTGGGACTGCGTGTGTATTTGTTAAAATACCGTAACAGCAGATAAATTAAAAAAAACAGGCTTTATTTTTCCTAAAGCCTATTTAAAATATCACCGTCCGCATCTATTGAAAAAAAAGATTAACTCTCAATTTTCATAACAAACGGCTAATTTTAATTGGTCTTAATTATAAATCATTTTCCTAAATAAAAAAAATAATAATTTAATAACAAAATGAACATGACCAAACAAATTATCGGCGTTTACATCCTTATAATAAAATAAATCTAAGTGTGCTATATAAAATGCAAATAAAATAACTCAAGAAAGAAAAACATAATATTCACAGATTTTTATCCTAAGTCTGGGAATTTGTGTATGTGATATTTCATGTTTGTGAAACACACCCACGATACAGCAAAAAATCCTAGTATGGAACTTCGTTTTTTTTTAAATTAATTTTCCAACCGTGAGCGTATCAACCAATACAATTGTATAAAATATATGCAACACTAAACTACGGCAGCTTTGAGTTATAACTGTGACGTCATCCACCAGGTCCCCGGCCAACAAGAAGTTCAACTATGTGTACTACGATCCGGAGATGCACTGGTGCCGGGTCTGCAACGAGTTCCCGCCCACTGCTAAGGACTACCTGAACCATTTGCACTCGCCGGCTCATCACAAGTTAGTATCAAACACACATACACCACACACACACACACACACCACACACACACACACACACACACCACACACACACACACACACCACACACACACACACACACACACACCACACCACACATTCATTAACAAACAACACTCGTACTGTAACACCCATGTGTGTACGCCATCGCGTCAGTTGTTTCCAAAGGTAAAGCAGACATGACGCACACACATGATGCTCCCCAATACAAAAGCGAACCGATTGCCAGTTTGCTGAAAGCTGAGCTAGAAACATTTTTGAACACAAATTGTACTGATTAAATTTGACTTTAAAATAATATTATTGTAGCTTGTCTTAATATCCGGTAAAATAAAATGTTGATACATTTTGATTTAAATTAAATGACAATATGACCTTCGTAGAATGGCAGCAGCACACCTAGAGGCCCCGTGGCACACTGTGACGGGAGTCAACGAGGGCTTCCCCAGCTTCACCACGGCGCCCACCAAACGGACGCCTATAAAAGGTACGTAATAAATAATGCAACACAAGTTAATACAAAATACTCATTCTTCCAGTTGATATAAGAAAAAGTAATGGACAGCGCAGACTGAAGTCGCAGTTGGTATATACCTTATTTCCATTGGATAAGAATGAAATTTAATTGATAGATTTCTTCCTCTGGCCATCTCCGTCATGAACAGGCCATTTAAATTTATTTGTTTATCATGAGCTGGAAGACGTCTAATGTTGAATAAAGGCCTGCCACTTAAGAGAGTTGGGGGGGGGGTGACATAATACCCACCCTTGGCAAGCGGCTTAGGAATCGCAAAATTGGTGAAGTTACAGAAGACGCTGCTGCCTATATTTTAGTTTTTCCTTAGGTGTGGTCAATTCCAGGCCAGATAAACCACTCGGCAGCTTGTTTAATCAAGCAAGTTGGTAATTTTTTAATGTTATAACTATTTTTGGGTGCGCCTGAATAGGTAGGAATATAACGTCGATGAATAATATGATAAGAAGTTTGTCTCAGTTTATTTACAATAGCTAAAATCTCCCGTTTCCCATTCTTGACCAAATGACAAATAATATATTAATTAAATCGAACCTTATTACCATTTAATTTTAGGTTTACAATTCTTCGTGCCGTCAACCGCGTGGTACTGCAAGCTGTGCGACCAGTTCATTGGGGACCTGCACTGTGCGTCTGCGCACTTGAAATCTGTTGTTCATTCCAAGAATTATACCGTGAGTATTAAGTCAAAAAAAATTATATAATTTGCAGATGCGATGTTTAATTGGCATAGACAAGCAGATTCATATACATAATTGAGTTCAAAGACTATTCTTTCTCTGTAAAGTTTACTAACTATGTGGTTACCTACCTACTGGTTCAAATTGAAAATTTATTTTTGTGTTAGACAGTCCATATATCGAGGAAGGCTATACCTAGGCTATAAAACATTCGAAATCCTTGCAGACTTAGCCGCGGGCAGAAGCTATAATTCATACTTCCACTTTAATAATTTACCATTTTATCTCCCCTTTTTATTATTAACACGTGATATTTTTTCTAGAACTTCGTAGAACAAAACCCACACTGGGAGACAGATTGGATGTCGGACCGTCAGAAAGCCTTCGAGAAGTCCCGCGCCAACAAGAACAAGACAGATGAGAAGCCGCAATACACGGCCCACACAATCACCTTCAACAAGGACGGGTTCCATACCAAGAGGAAGGAATCGCCCCCACCCGCTCCAGAAGAGAAAAAGAAGAAGAAAGATAAGAAGAAGAAGAGTAAGAGGAAAAGTAGCAGCAGTTCATCCAGTGACTCCAGCAGCTCTGATAGTGAGCCAGTTAAGAAGAAGAAAGTTAGCAAGAGTGAGTTTACTGCTATTTTAATGTTCTAGTAGGTACTTTCGCTAAAAGTGTGACCACTGCTTACATTTAAAAAAAGGTTTGTCTCTCGAGAAAAATGCATTTTGATACTCAGAATCTTAATTATTTTTGTTCAGCTAAGAAACAAAGAAGCAAGGTGGATGTGCGGGATGACAAGTCGCTCACAGAATGGATGTCCAACATCCAGATGGACAGGCTAAACGATAGCGACAGGAAACTCTTGGACACCCTCAAACACAGGTCAGCTTACGGTATTTATACTATATTAACTGCGCTCCACGCAAAATTTTCGACATAAAGTAGCCTCTGTGTTAATCCAGTGTATCAGCTTTGTGTCCTCTGTGTTAAATTTGGTGGAGGTATCCATATCAAATTTAATCAAAAATGGTCCAGCCCTGAGCGGTGAAAAAGTAAAAAACATATAAACACACACATTCAGAAACTTTCAAGTTTATAATATTAGTGTGGTGTCCAGAAAAAAACTTAATGTCTTCTTAGGCTTTTTCCATTAATCAGTCTTAGTGTGGTGGAGTGTGGTAGGTTAATTTGTAATGTTTAGTTAAATGGTTAGACAACACACCATGTCTATGTAACTAAGTTGTGTAAAAGATTATTTTGTTATATAACTTCCGTAATATATTCCAAATTGTGAGATAGATTGTGCCTCTGGGTAGTTTGTTGAGTCGTTTCTTTTGCAGCTATATAACACTAGGTAGCAGTGACAGGCGGGCGTTTTCGGGCTATTTTTATGTAGATAGATAGACTTTATACTTTTTTTGTACACTTTATTGCACACCAGGAAACAAGTAACACGGAAAAATCTTACTTAATTAACATTCAAAAAGTACTATTATACCTTTAAAAAAATAATGTATTTTGAACAAAAGTTATTTTATTTGTTTTTCGGTATGGGGAAGTAAACTACAACAGAACATTTCGCATTTACCAATTAGTTTCTTTTGCAGGATCAAGAAGGAAAAAGTAGATGATGAGAAACGTAGATCGCCGGAGCGTAATGAGAGAGAACGCTCTAATTCAGATGCTCCGAGGAAGACAAGGTGGGATAGATAATAATCACAATGTACCTTCATTATTCAGCGAAACGATTATAAAATCGCGCTGTAAAATATCGCAGAACATTTATCTGCGCGCACTGCGATGTAGATATCGTCGCAGTTGCGGGCAACCGGTGGATGCAAATGGCAAGTTGGCGTTCTAAGGGGGAGGCCTTTGATCAGCAGTGGACGTCTTCCGGCTGAGGATGGACTGCGATAAAAAACGAAATAAATTTGGTCATGTCATGCATGCGCATTTGCTGTGACCAACATGCTCACAACCGAGAGGAATGGAGGAAGGAAAGGGAGGCCTTTCCCTGCAGTGGGACGATCATGGCTGAAATATAATATAAATATATACTTCCGTTGCTTGGTTACTATGGAAGAGGAAGAAAATTAAGAAGAATTATATATCCATACTGGATTCATTTTTTAACAGCTGAAAGACATATATAATTTATTTATTCTTTATATGAAGGGCGATCACTATATGACTTGGCGTGTTCACCCCACATAGGTGATCTAGCCTGAATTTCTATAATCTGGCCTCGTTTGGCGAGTCTTGTATTTCATTCAGTTTTGTTTATTTTCAAGTATTTTATTAGATTAATGTTTAGCTACTTTTATTCTTGACTTTACTACGTTTCGTCCGCGCGGATTTTTTATACGCATCTATTCTATTCTGAGAGTGAGACTCTGAGACTGCAGCCTATATTATTCTAATCCAGGCTATAAACTTTCTTATGTGCCAAAGGAGACAGATTCAACTACCATAAACTCCTGTCTGGGCCTGGGGTGTAACGAAATGAAAATAGTGTTATTTCAATGTTAGTACTATAGTAAATTATTCCTGAAAATTTGGCAATGTGTTAACTGAGATATTAAAAATTTTAAAAAAATAAGGTTAAGAGAATTCTTCGTAAAAACTTACTTCTTCAAGAAATCACACCATTACATGTGGAATCACGTACCAGGTAGTTTATATCGATTTTTTTTATCCATGCGTCAAAATAATAGTAAAATAAATTAAGTATGGTATCACATTAATATTATAAAGGCGAAAGTTAGAGTGTGTCTGTATGTCTGTTACCTCTTCACGCTCAAATGGCCGATTTTGATGAAACTTCATATGGAGGTAGCTCACACCCGCGATTAACATATAGGCTACTTTTTATCCCTAAAACATGTAGCTGGTAACACCGCGGGATGCAGCTAGTTATAAATAAAATTAAAATACATTTTATACTAATATTTTATTCATCACAATGAACATCAAATGGACTCATACAATCATCACTACAAGCACAAACTGGTTTTGATAAGCCAGAATAACGCAGCCCTATCCAATGTCTGATTGACAGGGTAATTTATATATAATACTTTTCTGGTTACTTCCTGTGCTTGAGAATGAATATATAAATTTTGTTTTGCACTTGACGAGAAAGCGATTTTTATAGACAACAACAAAGAGCAATGTGAGAGAAATCAATAAACGCGGTCGATGCGGACTCGTGCGGGCGATATACGGGGTGGATACTCACCCCCACGCCTCAGCTCCATACCCCGATTACCATGTCGACCTGTCGCGTACAGTATTTACCTACTATCTTTCAATGCTAGCATATCTTGTATATGTTTTGCTGTAAACACTTACATACTTAATTATTGCTGAAACTTTCCATAAAATCCCAAGCTTCGAAATCTAAATCTTCGAGATCACACAGTCATTCTCTGGCTAATAATAATTATGTTGGGCAAGGCTATACCTTTTTTTTCTGGTATCATTAATTACCGTTGTATCGTGTACCCAGGGAGAGCTCCCGTCGCTCCCGCTCGCGCTCCCCGCGCTCCCGCGAGCGTCGCGAGGACCCCCGCCGCCGCGACGACCGCCGCGGGAACACGCCCCCCAGCACCAGCAGCAAGAAGCCCGAGATCAGGAAGATGCCCTTCATCGGTAACTATTACTGTACTATTTAGGTCTCCTTATCGTATGGTTGATTACCACCAGTATGCTTATACTGGTGGCACAGTTTAAACCGCCTGTAGGCCTCTGACGTGGTTTTACACACCGTTGAAATATCTCAAAGCTGTGCCTCAAAGTTTCCTCACGATGTTTTCCTTCACCGTTTTTAGCAATTGATAACTAATTTATTGATAGATTACCTTGTTGAAGCCATGTGTATAAGGCGTAGAAGTGTTTGTTTAGTAATGCCACCATATCGATCCGGCTGCAGGATGAGAGCACAAAACCAATTCAACTGCAGCGTGGTGTGACAGGGAGTCTATTTTTATTCGAAACTGTTCACAAATGCGTCAGAGGACGTTTTCAAGCTCTTGAACTAGAACGGGTTCAGCATCAACATCAATGGCGAATACATCACTCAGCTTCGTTTTGCCGATGATATAGTTATCATGGCGGAGACGCTGGAGGAGCTCAGTACTATGCTCAGCGACCTCAGTATCGTTGCCCAACAGGTGGGTCTTAAAATCAACATGGACAAGACGAAGATCATGTCCAATATCTATGTCGCACCTGTACCGGTTATCATTGGGAACGATACTCTCGAAGTTATCGACCACTACGTCTACTTAGGACAAATTGTTCAGTTAAGCAGGTCCAACTTCGACAAAGAGGTCGCCCGAAGAATCCAACTCGGATGGGCAGCGTTCGGGAAACTACGCGACATCTTCTCGTCCAAAATTCCGCAGTATCTAAAAACCCACGTCGTTGACCAGTGTGTGTTGCCAGTGATACGTATGGCTCTGAGACGTGGTCGCTAACGGTTGGCCATTTAAAGAGGCTCTGAGTCACGCAATGAGCTATGGAGAGAACTAAGCTCGGGGTTTCTTTGCGCGACAGGGTCCGGAATACGGAAAATCGCCAAAGAACATATTCTTTGGCGATTTTCCGTATTCCGGACCCTGTCTATTCGAAGAATATGCAAGTTGAAGTGGCAATGGGTAGGTTATATCGCTAAAAGAACCGATAACCGCTGGGGAAGAAAGGTTCTCGAGTGGCGACCACGAACCCGGAGACGCAGCGTTGGCAAGCCTCCCACCAGGTGGACCATCAATATCGTCAGAATTGCGGGCAACCGGTGGATGCAATTGGCAAGGTGTCGTTCATTGTGGCATTCTAAGGGGGAGGCCTTTGTTCAACAGTGGACGGCTTTCGGCTGATAATAATAATAAACTAATTTATAGTACGCACTTGAATCTGAAAAGACATTGGTGCGTGCCAGGGTTTGAAGCTGCGAACTTTGACTTGGCAGTCCAACGGTCATACCATTCGGCTATTAGTGCTTTTCCACTATTTGGGTTAGGGGGGTAGTTAATGGGGTGGGTTGTAGTTTTATAAAAGGCTGGTGTGTCAGCAATGAGTTTGGAACATGGACTCCTATTTCAAACACAAGCATAAAGTCTTAGTAGGCAGAGACAAGTGGGAGGAGGGAAAGGAGGTTTTTGCCCTGCAGTGGGACAGTACGGACTAATAATAAATAATAATTGTTGTAACATAAAATAAGTACTACTCGGTGTATTTATAGCTATAAGTTTTGTATGGAATACTACTGCCTATCAATTGGTTTTGTTACATGTACTTTCTGATCGTTTTACAACATGTCAAAACAATAAAGCACTGACATGAAGTATATTATTTTGTTCCTGGAATACAAGAATTTAAAATAAGGAAAAATAATCAACTTTTTTTTGTCTATTTTTATTGGTCACAATTTTTTTGAATCAGTTATTACAAGACAATCTATTTAATAACCGGGCACTTGACTTTGAATTTATACTTTGGTTAGAACTTAAGTATTCTAGTTGTTATATTGTTGGTGGAGGGAATATCGCTTTTAATCCCCCACAATACCGATATGTCTGTATAATGTATCTGCTATAGGAAAAATGCCTGTTTACAAGCATTTGGGAAAGAACTCCAAAACCGAGGAACAAAAGAAGGAAGAACAGAAAAAGAAAGAAGAAGAGGAAGTGACCAAGAAGAGGAGGGAGGAGATGGACGCTGAGATACAAAAGAAGGTAGGTTTATTATTTAGTTTTTTATTTTTATTTTTTATAAAAAAATGTGTGAATTGCTCCCAAGTAAAAGAAAAGACAAGATTTTTTTCCCACGCAGACGAAATTTAATAAGAGTATATAATTTTTGAGTAGTGCTTAAAACCGGGCTGCTACTGGTGTATGATAACGGTTCGCCTTTTGGAGAGGCTCAGAGTCACTCAACGAGCTATCGAAAGAGCTATGCTCGGTGTTTCTTTTCGCGACAAGATCCGGAATACGGAAATTCGCCAAAGAACTAGAGTCACCGACATACCTCGAAGAATATGCAAGTTGAAGTTGCAATGGGCAGGCCATATCGCTCGAAAAACCGATAACCGCTGGGGAAGAAAGGTTCTCGAGTGGCGACCACGAACCGGAAGACGTAGCGTTGGCTGGCCTCCCACTAGGTGGACCGACGATATCGTCAGAGTTGCGGGCAACCGGTGCAAGCTGTCGTTCATTTAGGCGTTCTAAGGGGGAGGCCTTTGTTCATCAGTGGACGTCTTCCACCTGATGATGATGACTGGTGAGCGACCGAGACAGCTATCCGAACGCATCTTTATTGTTTGCAGGTGGCGGAGTTTAAGGAGAAGATAGCGCGCGCGCAGCTCGAGCGGCAACAGGCGGCGGACGAGGAGCTCGCCTCGCCCGCTATACCCCCGCCCGCGCTCGCCATGCCCACACAACTCTCTGCGCCTCCGCCCATCGCCTACATACCGCCCGTGCCCGCACAACACATACCGTACGTACTGACGCTCACCACCGCCCACACAGCTCGCTGCACCTCCGCTTATCGCGTACATACCGCCCGTGCCCGCACAACACATCTTTTTCGTATATATCAGATTTAACATACATAACATAACATAACATCACGCCTGTAATCCCCAAAGCATAAACACCCACATTTCGCCAGTTATGTTTTAGGTCCCAATGTAATAGGGATTTAACAATTAGTTATTATTTCGTTCCAGTCCTCAAACTCCTCAACCGCAGCAGCCGAACCTGCCTAAAGACTTCCAAGACGCGCTCGACATCATCTTCCCCACAGAAGTAAAGAACCAGGACCTGTCACAACAGGACGGACTGTTCCCTCTTCCACCCGGCTTCATGCCAGGTCTTGGAGGCGTTATGAATCCCTTTCCTCCACTGCCTCTGATGCAGACACAAATGACACAAATGTTTGGGTTCGACCTCAACTCTCCATTATTCCAACCTCGAACGCAACTGTACGACACCCATGTGCCCCTGGTACCCAGCCCGAAGCCGAGGCATAACAAAAACAACAGGCACAACAAACCGGAGATGAGGGTCAAACCTGAACCTCCGAAGCCCAAAGAGGAGGACAGTGGACAGACGGCGAGGAAGAAAGAGGAAATGGATGACCTGGCCATGTTGGGGATCGATGCCTCGGACGTTGGAGCGGGCATCTAAACGGAACTCTTGAACGAATCAAATATATCTATGTCCGTATTCGTGAACCTTGTTCCAAAGACCAACACTTTAGTAGTTCATAGTAATTAATTCCATTTATTCCGACTCTTATACATAATGCTCTGTTTTACATTGACTGGCATTGTTGATTTACATCGACGTAGCATTTCATTAATGTAGTATTTACCTCTCTGTAACCGGCAACTAGGAAATGAGTTCTCGTTCTAACTGCTGTTTACACACAGTTTACATTAAAATAAGATTATAACAAGAAGATTTTCATATATTTTTATTGTATTTTTCGCGTACTATCATTATTGGAGTATTATTTCTATAAGCGATTATATATACTTAAATTGTACCACGATACTATCTTTAGTAAGCGAACTTATGCTTATCATAAATCTGGAATTAAGACTGCCGATATGTATTTGGAGTCTGCCTTGGTTTAAGTATGTACCTACTGTTACAAATACAATGTTGGACGTCACGAGACACCTGGCAGATGTGAAACATCATAGTCTGTAATACGCGCGTACAAAAGAGTTGAGAGCGGCGGCATAGTGGGTAGTTGTAGTGATAGTAGCCGTCAAGACACAGTTTGCCGTCTCGGCTTCGAGACGATTTTACTGCAACATCAAAAATATAGTCACTCAAAATTTGTGTGTCTCCTTGGAATCTTATTCTGTACAATTTACTGTATAATGGTCATAGCACACATGTCAAATTGGAAGAGATCGTCACCGTATCGCCTTCCGCCTCGCCGTCAAACAGGCGTCCACCTTACATAAACAAAGCGAATCAGCTGCTCCGATACGTCGACTCTGCTCCCGCTAGGTGACGCCGAGCGCTCGGCTCGGCCCGAGGCGAGGCGATTACGTTACGAATCCGATTAGTGGGCAGTAGGGAGTTTTATGCTAATACTGCACGGGCCAAATTGATACGGTGACAATCCCTTTCGTACCTCGAATCATATCTGACTATCAATTAAATGTACGAGACGAAATCTGGAACTAATCGCGCTACTGTACCGCCTTTTGATTGGTCGAAACGTGTTTGATATCGTAGTATCGTGTTCTAATTGGCTGTGTTATTCGATGGTGTTGCCATCTGATTTAGTTTTTTGCGATATTTACTGACTTGATATCAATGACGTCATTGCGTCTACATGAATTACATAAGTTTATATTTTAGGACTATAATATGAATTAGATCATACTATACATAACCTTTTTATTATTGCTAAAATTGTGTCAAAATAGTCAATATTTTTTGAATGTCGTTAGGTTATGGGAAAGTAGTTCTTAGTAACTTAATGTTAAGGTTCATGTTCATAAGCTCTATGATAATTACTGCATTTTCAAGTTGGCCAATCTACGGCGTTTGGCCAATAAAATAGTGTTTATATTTACTTAACTGAATCTTTTATATTTAACTTACAGGGGAGTAATGGGGGGGCTTGTGTAATACCTTTAAATGGGGGTGAATCGAAAATAAACTTTGAAACGGATTTTATAATAAAAAGAGTATAATATTATTAACCTAATACTTTTAATTGTATTAACAAACTAGTCATTTTTGACAAATAACTAATAATTTGATGTTAAATCAATTACAAAGTTATTTCTATTCACCCTTCAGTTTCATCGCGTTTACCGGCTAGTGGTAGTTGTCGTTGTTTCCATTAACGTCTAAGCTCAGGCTTTTCATTCTAGCTAACTAGCCTCAAACTGACACAATATCAAATCATATTATATTATAAAAAAAATACAAGAAAATATTTGTGAAATATAACTAAAGTAATGAGGTACATGTATTGTCTTAGTGTAACTATATTTCGGTATTATTTTAAATAAATTAGCTGTAAAAAGAGAATTACTGGACATTAGGTGAAGATACCTTATTGTAGGTGTGGCACTATTTAGACCTATTGACTACCGATGTTATATATATGATCTTAAATTAGTTTGCGGTGTTCCCACAAACAAATCATTTATAATTACCTAATAATTAAGTTGAGACTATTTTTTCATGGTAATAAATATCATGTAATTATTTCTGTGTTTCATTTCCTACGTATCATTTTATTTGCGTTAATAATACCTACTCTTGTTTCAAGAACTTGGCTGTTTCCTTAGTCATAGAACTTTATCATTTGTATTCGATCACAAACATTAAGCCATAAGGCGCGCCACTGAGTTTGAACTTCGGCACTTAGACAGGCTGATGTTAATGACAAATATTACTTTGAAAAACAAAACTAAATTCGAAACCTATTCTACGCACTCAAATAAAAAATACGGTGTTCAAACAATAATTGGCAAACATTACAATTCACCTATCCATACCTACATGTCGCGTTACGGCTTTTAAATACTACATGTTGTTCCGTTACGTAATTCTCAGTAGCAGCACGTAGTCTGAATTCGCGCCCAGTTGATGTCCTATAATATGTCGGGACCAATAACAACTGGAGAAATGTAGGTGTATTGTAGGCACCTACGCCTCTGCCTACCCCTTCTGGGAATACAAGCGTGAAGCAATGTTAACAACATCACCATTACGCTCGTCACGGGTTTTTGACATCAAATATTCTTGTAATCGTCAGTTGTTATAATAATGATAAGGCGGGGTTCACGCATCCCCGCTATAGCATAAACACGGGCGATTGTGAACGTGACCTAATATCTGTCGATAACGAATCTCGGAGCAATATGATCTAATTGTTACGTCATAACGATGACAGTTAACTATTTTAAATTAAAGTGAAATAGCTAAATGAAGGAAAAGGTTTTATTTGCCATTGCCACAAGTCAACGTATTGAGACCACCCTGAATCTTGTCTGAAGAGCTATAATGTATCTATATGTTTTTATATACGTTGCCCTTTACTAGGAATTCCCCCTGTATCGTGGGTGCTACCCACAAACTTCCATACTCGAGACAAACGTCTGCTGATCACACAAGTTTTTGTCCCGTGCGGGAATCGAGCCGACAACCCTTAGCGCAGCAGTGGCTAAGCGATTGGACCGCTTCGCTACGCTAATAAGGTCAACAAATAATATTATTGTTTTTATATGTACGCAAGAATGTACCATGTCGCTATCAGTCTATCTATCTATTACAGAGTTATTTGTGCAAGATCTACGATAAACATCGCTACAAAACAGATAGCAAATGCTGATCATGAATGCATTCTAAACCTTTTTTTAAGTAGACTTAGGCTAATGGCTGAAATAGTAAAGGTATAATATGTGGTGGTATTGTTTTCACAAACACTTTTACACGTCAAAATTCGATAAAAACTAGATGGCGTCGGTATTTCCTGACTACCACTGAGAAGAAATACCGAAACAAACTCAGGGGTAAATGTCTCTTTTAAAGTCCAGACAAACGTAAGTATATGTAAGATAATTCACTTATTTTGGGTCATGAGCAAGGCAGTTACCTAATTTCCATGCGAGCTAGTATATACTATACCTACACGTGACTAAAGCCGGCTTGCGATCAGCTGAGAGCAGATAAATAGTGGTCGCTCCGATCAGCATTTCTTTTCTACTTGCCTACGTGCTCCTATTATATTAAGGCAAAATACACAGTCATCAACTCCATTAAATCATCGATTTCTGTAATTTACTGTATCATTTCAATAATATAAGCTAACTAGCTTTAAGCCTCTTTAACATCTATTGTAACATTATGGAATGCAAATAAATATATGAATATTATGGACAAATTTTCATCAGCTTGATTTCTTTTTCTTCGTGCTTTATAACAATACCTACTTCCAGATGTTGGCTTACTTACGACGACTTCGGCGCCATAGAAGTGATAAGACTGTTGCACCAGGAGTTCGGGTTCGATGACCGGGACATTCTCCTACTTCTTAGTTCAGTCAGCAGTGAACACGCATTAGTTACGTACATGTTAAACTTTTACGCTCAAATAAATAGATCGCCAACCTTTTTTCGTTTCCGTAACTTTGACACTCACAACGATGAAAACTTGTGCGGTGTGCAATGACCAGTTTAACGACGGGGTTCAGTGTGCGATTTGCAAGAAACATCTGGATTTCTCTTGCGCTAACATTTCCGAAGTTGGATGGAGGAAATTGGGTGTGGACCGTAGAGCGCAATGGAAGTGTCCTAGCTGCAAAGCACCGTCGCCGGCGTTACTCTCTCCACAACCGTCTGCTTCACTGGACACAGTGCTATGCGAAATACGCGAAATGAAGCGGCAATTACTCGATCTGCCAACATTAATCCACGACCTTAGGTCAATAAAAGATGAATTGTCCGAGCTTAAGAAAAGCTACGACTTCTCTAGCGGCCGGCTGGATGACTTCGACAGTCGGATCGGTGCTCTTGAGGCGAAAGCCTCTCAGCTGGAGAAGCTACAGGATACTGTGTCTTCGTTGCAGGCTGACGTTGCCTCAACCAAACTCGAACTTTCATCGCACGACCAACGATCCCGGCTTAACAACGTGGAGATAAAGGGAATTCCTCTCAAGAAAGACGAGAATTTATTTTCGGTGGTGGATTCCATCAGTCGCAAAGTAAAGTACTGTTGTGATAAAACCCTGATCAACTATATCTCAAGAGTGCCTATACGGAACTCCAAGGAAAAATTACTGGTGGTGAGTTTCCTGAACCGGTATGTAAAGGAGGACTTTGTTGCGGCTGCGCGTGCTGTGAAGGATTTGTCCACCGCAGATCTAGGTTTTCAGGGCGCACCTCAACGAATTTATGTAAATGACCATTTAAGTTCCGAATCAAAAATACTGTTAAATAAAACGAAATCTACTGCTAAGGATAAATGTTATGAATTCGTATGGGTCAAACACGGTAAAATACATGTACGGAAAAATATCAATTGCAAACCTTTTATTGTTCGTAAAGAAACGGATTTAAACAAAATTATTTAATCCGCTATTATTTTCTAATATGCACTAAATATCATATGCATTTAAAATTATTTAGTTTTGATAGATTTGTTGAAGTCATTTGTTTTAGTTTTAAAATACATTTAAATTTGCGTATTAGACTTTTCTATGTTAATTTTAATAGGTTTAACACCTCTGGGTCGCTAATGAGCTTCCATTGTATTCCTTATCGGCCTGTTTGTCTCGGGGACGGAACGCATGCTAATGCATTCATCCCACTTGCGCTTAAGCGTGTCATCTATTGGTGCTTGCTTGCTCGCTCAGTTGTTTACTGCTTTGAATCAGTCGATTTTTACGTTGTTGCTGTTTTAATATATTTTTACCCACTTTTCAAATATTTAATGTTGTTATGCGTACCCAATTATTGTTTAACTTTAAAATGTTTGTTGCTATTATGTTACAAAGAAGCTTATACTGACATTATGTTTTGTATTGTAAATGGCACATAGTAGTGGGCAGAATTTGACTATTTACTACCAAAACGTACGTGGATTGCGAACAAAAACAGACTCATTTTATCGTCAGGTCTCATTAAAATCATATGATGTTATTGTTTTGACGGAGACGTGGTTAATCGATGGTATGTTAGATTCGGAATTGTTTGATGACCGATATATGGTGTGGCGCCGTGATCGAGACTACACTGTAACTTGACAAACTCGTGGTGGTGGTGTTGTTATTGCGACGCGCAGGGAGTTATGCGTCACCCCGCAACCGCTTCTTCATTCCTCTGCGGAAGATCTTTGTATAACCTTGCGACTTAACAAACTGAACTCACGAGATCATGTCAACTTATATATTTACGCAGTATACTTATGTAAACAAAATAAGGGCTTTTCTTTTTCGACTCAACTTAGTAATTTCCTATCAAAATTGAACCATACGATTATGAATAATACTTCTGAAGTGTTCTTAGTTTTGGGTGATTTTAACATGAGTGGAATCTCGTGGGCTCTTTCTAGTAATAACTCTTTAGTACCAGTGAACCCGGCTACTAGTGACGAATGTATGTTAGCTGATGAGTTATCTACGCTGGATCTTGGTCAATATAACGGCGTGGTCAACAGGTATTCGAAATTGTTGGATTTGGTCCTCTCAAATAAGCTGGCGCTTGTTAGTGAGTGTACCGACCCTCTAGTGACCATTGATCCCTATCATCCCGCTTTGTTAATCACTACTGATATCTACGAATTACCCCCACTTAACCATGCACCTAGGTTACGGTATGTTTACAGTAAGGGCGATTTTAATTCAATAAATAATGAGATTGACAACATTAATTGGGAACATCAGTTCTCATCGCGGTCTTTGGATGATTCAGTTGCATACTTTATAGACACTATAAAAGAATTTATGAATAGGCATATACCGCAAAAGCTTGTACGTACTAAATCATACCCAATTTGGTACAGTGCATCACTCATCAGAACCATTAAAGAAAAATATAAATATCTTAAGAAACTCAAAACTTATGGTAATCATTCCGATGAACTAACTTTTAAATTCTTGCGTGATAGAGTTAAGACAATGGAAGCCTCGTGTTATAGTTCCTACCTCAATGAAACGGAGAAATCTATAAAAAATAACCCGAAAAACTTTTGGACCTTTGTTAATAAGCGATACAAAACTAACTCTATTCCTAGTTCATTAAAATATAACGATGAGCTATTACTCACTGGTGATCGTATTTGTGAAGGCTTCGCTTCTTACTTTCTAACAACTTTTCTTCACTCTGTCTCCCCTAATTCTCCCAATTCAGCCTTGGTTACCTCCTCTGTTACCTCAACGTCTGATATTTGTCGTATAGAAGTTGAGATAGACACTGTCACAGATTTACTTCGCAAGTTAGACCCGTCTAAAGGTGCTGGCCCTGACAATATACCATCTAAACTACTTATTGAATGTGCATCTTCCATTGCCCAACCTATCTCCATTTTATTTTCAAAATCGTTGTCTCTAGGCGTAGTCCCCAGAGTTTGGAAATCTGCATTTATTACTCCCGTTCATAAAAAGGGGTCTAAATCAGAAATTACTAATTATAGACCTATATCTAAATTGTGTATAATTGCTAAAATATTTGAGAGAATTATTTACAACCAGTTATATCCCGCCCTTTCTAACTCATTTAGTACATTCCAGCATGGTTTTTTGAGAGGACGATCTACCACTACAAATCTCATTTTATTTAATGACTTTATCACGGATGCTATGCACCAAGGTAAGCAGGTCGATGTCATTTACACTGACTATAGCAAGGCATTCGATCGAATTGACCACAAAACCCTCATTACGAAGCTTGACTGTATGGGAATATGTGGAGATCTCCTGAGGTGGTTTTCATCTTACATTGACAACAGGTCACAAGCGGTAGTGCTCAATAATTATATGTCAAGCTGGGTATCTGTGCCTAGCGGTGTGCCTCAGGGCTCTTTGCTTGGTCCCTTATTATTTGTTATCTATGTGAACGACATCGACCTGTGCCTAACATCATCCAAATTATTATGTTTTGCTGATGATATGAAGGTCTTTGCCAAGATATCTTCGGTCGAAGATGGGATAGCACTTCAGGCTGACCTATATCGTCTCGAAGAGTACTGTAGGGCTAATAAACTAGACCTGAATCCATCAAAGTGTTCAGTAATTACTTACACTAGGAAACGGGCTGAACTAGCCAGAAGTTACACCTTGTCGGGTCAAACTTTACCTAGGTGTGATACTATCCGAGACCTGGGTGTCCACCATGACAATAAGCTCATTTTTGAGGCTCATATTGACGCCGTGGTGAGGAAAGCATACAAAATGCTTGGATTTATAATGCGCGTTTCTGGGGGCTTTAAAAATGTCAAAACATTAAAAATTTTATACTGCACTTATGTTAGAAGCCACCTGGAGTACGCATCTCAGATATGGAACCCGCGCTACAATAAGTACATTGACCGCATTGAAAACATACAAAAACGATTCATTAAATTTCTCTGCTTTCGTCAAAAGATTACATACCATACAGTCGATTATCCCCGACTCTGTAGGGAATACCACTTATTGCCACTCAGAGACCGACGTGATATTGCCGATTGTCTGTTTTTGTTAAAGATATTGAATAATGATATTAGCAGCCCCGAGCTGTTATCAAAATTTAAATTTAACGTGCCGCGTAGATTACTACGTTTTAATCCTCCCATATATGTAGCCCATTCTGACAATAACTATAGGCAAAACAGTTACGTTGTACGTGCGAGTAAGCAGTTCAATATGATTTGTAAGCAGCATGATCTTGATCCGTTCTCGACAAGTGTGGCATCAGCCAGAAGGTCCCTGAGCCTTAAGTTCTTCAAGTAGCCCGGTTTAGAATTTAGAATTTAGTTTATTACCTTTCTCTGGGTTTATCGTTTGATAAAAACGGTGCACTGATGTGTGTTCACTTTATTTCTATATAGGCTATCATTATAAGCGAGGACTTTTAATTGGCTTTCTGTTGGCTATGACTCTTTTATTATTGTTAGTTTTATATAGCTGTAAGTCTTCCATAGTTTAATAAATAAATAAATAAATAAATAAACCAGCGTTTAAAAGCTTCTTTAGAATAATAATCTATTTAAAGTTTAGTTAATAACTTAGCTTGCAATAACAGACGGATACATTGCAATTTTCCTTATTTATTTGCATTCATTCATGACTATGCGAAATCTCAATCAAGTGACCCCCGCCGAGTCACTCGCTTATAAATGAAGGGTCCGTATGAGTCTGAAACGAGACGAGCATTTCCACAAACGTGTAAGTATACGAACCAAAACGACACTCATTTGTTAGCCGCACGCCGTTGCTTACCCCTTGGGGAATATAGGGTTTAACTATATCTACAGCTTGTATAATACTTAATTATAATTTTCGTTACACATTATAGACATTTGGTCTCCGCTAGTCCAAGCGAGCGTGTGGACAGTGTAACAGTTATAATACCAGTCGGCTGACGAGCGCAATCAGTCAGATTCGCGCGGCCTTCGCGAGCGGTCCTTTAACCTTGTAAGTCATACTGCATGCTACATTTTACGTGAAACACGACGTACATTCAGTGGTCAAGGAATAACCGCCCATTTTAAATTAACAGGTATGCTAGAACCGTTTAATAAATTTGTTGTTCTTTCTAATGCCACCTGCTTTATTGTTATGGAAACTGATGTAATGTGTTGTGATCTTACATTTGCCACGTGTGGAGACGTCTGTAACATAAGGAATGTAAATCACAGGTGTAGCTAACAAGAATTGAACTTGAACCCGAGACTGACCGTACTGATCTGTCGTGATTATCCGTTTTGGCATGTCAACAATGCGTTTACGGATTGTAAACACTTGCCTAGATATAATTTTCTAATTAAATGTATCAGTTACTTGATGTTTATGACATCAAAATCATCAAGTGTGAACCAATCTCTCTACAGTTCTATTTGTACAAATGCACCTAAAATACTGTCTGAAAACTACACTAGAATTATCCAATAGGTACTGTTCCTAAAAATATTTTTCCTGTAATTTTATCAAAAATACCGTTTTTGTATGGACGTATATGTATATATATACTTTACTCATACCTTTCATACTTTCTACTAAATTGTGGGTGTGTTATTAAAAATAGATAACACACATACAAAAGCTCAAATACAAATTAAAATACAAACATTGTTTCTATGAAGAGGTTGAACCTTTTGCCTAAGCAATAAAATCCCAGTAAATACCAATCAAGTCACCGATCATCAATTCTAACGTATTTCAAAAATCTATGAGAAGATAATAAGAATGAGAGATAGATACACTCGCTCGAAAATAGCTGTAAACACGATATATATTATTAGATCACAGTTTATCGTGTGACATCAACCTATGTACCTACCAACTTCATGTTACGTCTATGTGTACCGCACAAGATCCGTTATCAAACTGATAACAAGAGAAAAACATAACAGTACCTACTCATCATTGCATCATCTTGCGTCACCGTCAGCTGTTGTTGTAAATGAAAACGAAAAACAAATTGTTATTAACTCTTGTTATTTATCACAAAACTATAACATATATTATCTAAACATAATAATTATGTAGATGCTGGTACTTTTTATTTTACTAAATAAAATTTTAGGGAGTTTCCCTTTATTTTAAAACAAGTACTTATAGCATTTATGTTTGGGGAACCCCCCAAACTAGATGTTTCCTCGGTATTACCATAGTATTGTAGGTGCATTTAAAAATATAAAGTACATCAAAAATCGACCCCGACATGCATCAAATACTTACTTAGCTTATAAAAATATTTGCCACAGGCGAAAATTAATTACTTTGCGGTAAAACTTACTGACCAGCCCCCTTCCATGAACTGTTAAAGCAGGACAGTTTATGTAGTAAGAGAGACGCCACTAAGTCAGTGTAATGCAGGAGCAAGTCTTTTTCTAAATAACTCTTACCTTCTACAGTAAATCATGTCAGCCGATCAAGTGTTCCACGCGAGGTCCGAAGGTATACCTTCGGAGGGTGTGAAGGATCAGTATGCGGACGGCAAAGCGGCCCGAACATGGAACAAGTTCATTGGAGACAGCAACCAGAGGACACAGAACTACAAAGACTTCTTGATCGGACTTCTCAAGAAGAATGGATGCAAGACTGTGCTTGATACTGCCTGCGGTACTGGGTAAGTCGATTTAACTGACCATTATAAGTTCCTACTTCATCATCATCATCATCAGCCTAAATCTGTCCACTCATAGGCCATAGGCCTCTCCTATGTGCTCCCGCTGAGCTCGAACTTCGACCTTCTGCTACGGCAGCTGACTGCCCAGGGTACCTACGCTAGTCGGGCAATTGACTACCTACTCTTGTGAAGGCTCTTTCCATGTTCATGTTGTTGGAGTCCTTATTTAAAGTTCTAGTGCTAGTTTTGGATTAACTTTTGGTAGACACTTTAAGACCTAAGTTCTTTCAACAAAAGATTAAACACTTTACGCTTCCTTTTAGTTTACTTTCCGCTAATCGATTCTTCTCTACCCATTCTCCGGTTTTCCAAGAAACTGGTTTGGTAGATAGTGCTTTTCCTTATCTTTTCTCCCTTTTGCAACATACGGTATGCCTTTCCAGTCTTTACCACACATAGATAAGTAGTAATAAATTATGTTATGAAAACTAGATATTTAGCAAATAAGTATTATGCAATTATCTTGACAGTAACAATTACAGCAGATATTATTTATAAACAAACATACAACCTTTGATCTTCTCATATGGCGTGACTCCAGATTAAAACTTACGAAATCTGGTATTTTATCACACAATAACACTATCTAAGAGGAGATTTTGCATGAACAATTATCTCGAACTTCTTTTTATCCGAAATAAAATTTTTCTTAGCATAGGACTGGTTTCCCTTTTTGGATTCATATCATATACACTTTAATAATTCAGCGTAACCAACGCTTAATGTTAGATTGTTCTCTCAATAATACTACAAGTACTGCTTAGCTACTTAATGCCGGATATATAATCATCTAATTGAGATCGATACAAAATATGCTCTTTTTTTCCTAGAGTACATTAGCGCCCTCAATATGACTCTCAGGTCTGATAGAACTCGAAGTCACTCCTTGCCAAAACTAAATTGGCTCTGTTAATGTTTAGAAATTGCAACGACCTTGAGGTGTAAGTTTGGAGAATTGTACCCGTGACCTCGACTTAGTTTCGACACTTACGAGACGGAACGGTCTACTGTTAGTGAAAGCTTGCGTTTTAAAGGAATTTAAATAACGAGCTGGAATCTAGGAACGATAATAAAATGGTAAACAAACGGAGTAGCCTATATAAACATTTAAATCCTCTAGCTTCAAACTTTACCTATAGGGCAGTGAGTGTAGCCTGTACCTAAACTTTCCTATAAAATGGGAGTGGAATATCCAATCTCATCTTTTGTTTTCGGGTGAGTAAAAGCTGACGACAAGTTTAGCGGCCAAACATCGTCTTCAGCTTTTTCATTTTGATGACTTGATCGACTATAACATTGTTACTAAAGTGTTATGATTGTAGATAACTAGCGACACCCTAGTACCTATCATATATTTAGTAGGTACATATACTTATACTACATCCTCCATAACCCAAATGATCTCCAGTTATTAAATAGTTCGATAAAAAAAGTTATTACAGAGATAAGGACATTACATTATTGTAGCATTTTCATAAAACCCTGAGAATTCTTCATGTGCTGTTATTGGACAATATTGAACGCCACCCGTGGATACGAAAGGAGAAATGTTTGATTTTTAGGCGCGCAATCCATGATGCTTGGACATAGACCAGTTTATAAATGAAAACAGACTTTATTTTCTGTAACTTATTAATGGTCTTCAGGAAAATCAAGCCTTTTGAGGGGAGAAGAGACAGTCTTTCTTAAAGGTCTTAAATGTTCCTCTAACAATACCGCTCGTTATCTTTCAGGATAGACTCCATGATGTTGGTGAACGAAGGTTTTAAGCTGGTGTCAGTAGACGCGTCGGACAAGATGTTGAAGCACGCGCTTAAGGCTCGGTGGGAGAAGAGGAAAGATGCCAAATACGATGAATGGAGTGAGTATTCGGTACAGTCTCTTACAATACGATGAAAAACTGCTAATTTAAATTTTAAGCAGTTTTCTGCTCAACTGTACAATGATGTTGTGGGAAATTACGTGTATTTGTGATGTCTTGTGTGTTGGGTTAATATATAAATTCAAGATTCAGGTCTGAACTCAAAGTTAACAATTTTTATTTCGCTTAGCCTTCAGACGCGCTAAACCAAAATATACTTATATACCAACATAGGTATGTATCACAGTTAATGTTACCTTTCTAGGTACTGTCATTCTGTGTTTAGCTAGTTTAAAAACCAATTAGTATTAATTTTACTTTCCTATAACGTAACAAAACTGCATTCAACTTTTAGAAGGAAAAAATACAAATTCTCATGAACAATTTTCCCGTGATTCATCTCAATTGATCCATTCAGCGGAAGTTTATAGTTATTGTACTTTCCTCAAGGCTGTTTGTACTACAATACGCTATCACCATGTGCGGCTAGAGTTGACATTTATCTCTATTTCTCCGGATACTGTCTCGTTTTATTTGTTGCCCATTGGATTGTCTAAAGTTCTAAAATATCATCTGAAGCTGCAAAAAGGCTTCGGTGAACCCAAGTCGTAGGTATAGGTGCTATTTTCTGACTATTGCTAAACGTAGGTGCAGACATTGTGGTAAAGATAATTAATTATTTAACCATTTTTTGTTGACTTTTTTCTATATGAGAGGTGCACCAGTTGCGACGATCGCAAAGCCAAAAAACATTCGTTCTTCCCACTTCCTTGATATATTCTTACTTTAGAATGCAAAATTACATCACATTAACAGTACCATAATTATTTTCAGTCATCGAAGAAGCGAACTGGGAGACTTTGTCACGAGATATTGAGTCATTCTTACCTGGAACTCAATTCGACGCCGTGATATGCCTTGGAAACTCTTTCGCCCATCTTCTGGACGAATTTGGAGACCAGAGAGTGCAGAAAATGTGCCTGAGGAACTTCGCAAAGTGCCTGAAGCCCGGTGGTCTCTTGTTTATCGATCACAGAAACTATGATGCCATGATTGACAGTGGAGCAACGCCTGGACATTCAATTTATTATAATGTAAGTAGTATAGAAACTTTCTTATTCAATAATTCACTGAAGGTGCTAACCGGGACCGCCATAACTCGTCAAATCTTAATGGAATACCTTCAGCCTCCATAATTTCAGTTAGCGAAAACTACTGGGGTGCTTTGAAATTTTTGGACTGGTTTTATATGCACAAAGTTGCAGGTACACATCTAAGTGAACCCAATGAACAATCTTCCATGTAAGTACTGTCTGTCACTGCAGAATAAGTTCTTGTGCCCATTTAAGGGCGATAGGCTAGACCCTGGATAATACCCATCAAGTTGGAGTAGGTTCTGCTGTTGTGGGTATCCAGCAACAAAACAACACACAGCCTATCTTTCAGGAATACAGTTGTGATGATCTAGAATAATTTACTATAAGGAAACCAATGACGGTTCATAATTGTCTATCATAAAACATTCAAGTTTGACCATGTGTGAAAATAGTTTATTAATTTTCGTTTCCTCTCACAAACTCCACATGTGTGACTAAAACGATGTTTATGCTTAGATAACTAGAAATATAAACGAGTTGCTCTTATCGATATTCTAGTTCGCATACCAGTTATAACTGGAATAAGTATACAGTCAGAAGGTACCCATAACTTTAAAGTAAATTATTGTATTTAGGTATCTCAAACTAATATTAGTAGGTACAGTTTGCAGGGTAATATTTTTTTATGACATATCAGAAATGCTTTCGGTAGGACCTGATTGGTGTTATGGTAAAGCAATTGCACTGCTGCGCTAAGGGTTTCATACCTGCACTGGTCAATTTGTGTAATCCGTATAATATGTTTGTCCCGAGTCTGGGTGATTGTGCATGTAATAAGTTTCAATTTTGTGAAACGCAATCATGATACCAGAGAAATTCCTAATAGAGGGTAACGATTTAAATAGCTGCTTGGTAATAACACATTTATCGACAGTTAAATTATTTTAATGCTTTCTGAGATAACTTTATTGAATAACAAATGAGAATGGACTCTTCAATTTTATCTGCGTAAGATGATAAACAAGTTGATTCGATGACAAACACACACTAAGTTAAAACGAGTGAACTTGTAGAGTTCAAGGATCTTCATGTTGTCACATCCTATTCGTTATCTGTATTTAAAAATCAAAGCAAGTATAACATTACACTTAAATTACTTTTGTCGGGACTTTCCCTAGTTCACCAAGTTTATCAGTACAGAACTGAGTAGGTTAGGTAAGTATGTATCCCACAGACCACATCTAGGTCAAGTACGGGGCTTTCCCTGTCATTCAACATTTTTAAACGAACTGCCCCCTTACCATAAAATTTTAAAACAGGGCAGTTTACCTTATAGAAGCGAGACAGTCTACGTGCAGTGTAATGCGGCGTCTCGCTTCCACGTCGTCTGTCCTGCTTTAAGAGTTCGTGGTAAGGGGGCTATAGTCACTTGGATCTAGTTAGCATACTGAACTTGTAGTATACAAGGCTACTGTTCTTTTTGGGACCTTGGTCAGTTAGCCAATAAATATATTATCCTCTTCATAAAATATTATGTTACTTTTATTTGGTTTTCAGTGCAAATATCCAGTAGATATTAAAACGTCAGTGTTGGTCGTCGGTGGGAAGCCTCAGCTGGTCGCGCTGGACTACTGCATAACCACTGATGGAACTAACAACGAAAGGAGGTGAGTCTTTAAATATATTTATTTTAGATGGCAATCTAGTTTAATGTTGCCAAATCAAATAACAGTGCTGAATAATTCGTAAAGCGCCATCTGTGTTGTCCTGCATGAAACTTAAATCATTTGACTGGCTGTTTGCGGGTTCGATCCCGTCACGAGACTAACGTTTTTGTTCAACATATAATATATATTGTGTTCGTCCTGTCTTTTCGTCTATACTTTATTAAATAAATGACTATTAATATGATTCCCTCATTGATATAGTAGTCGCTAAGCGAGACTGCTGAACATGCGGTCCTGGGTTCGAATCCCGGGTCGGGCAAAGTGTTATTGAGTTTTTCCAGAAAATTTACATGTATTTTAAAACAATGTTAAGTATGTTTAATTGTTATTTCAGCGAGTTCCGCCTCTGCTACTACCCTCACAAGTTGGAGAAGTTCACCAACATGCTGGACGAGGCGTTCGACAACCGCGCTAAACACCACATCTACGCCGATTTCAAACCAATGAGCGAAGTTCCTGTGCCCGGCTTCTACATACACGTGCTAGAGAAAGCTAGGAATTAACGTTAGGATTACACTTAATGGTTTTTATTATCACAGAGCAAACCTTGAACATGCTGTTTCAAATACTTACTTAACTGCTCTCTTACCATGAAGTCTTTAAGCAGGATGTTTTCCCTTGTGGAAGCCAGAGACCGCTACGTACATAATATGTGGCGTCTCCCTTCCACAACGGAATATGTCCTGCGAGTTCATGGTATAGGGGCTTTTCAGTTAATTATTATTAGTAATTTTCAACCTTCAGCCCCTTACTTTAAGAGTTCATGGTAAGAAGGCTGTTCTGGCATTTAAATTCATGGATGGCTCTAGTTTTTATATTATGATTTTAAGTTATACGTCGCCAAAGTAAATGTTTGTACTGTAGAACAGCTTTCCAAAATACAGAGAAGTAGGTAATCGTTATACCTAGGCTTATTAGATACCTAAGACAGAGGTAGTATGTATATACAACTATACATATATAGAGGTATATACCTAGTTGACCTTATATAACCACCAGAAGAGATGACTTTCAGACATCACCATTGTCTATAATAAACGTACAGCCCCTTTACCATGATCTCCTGAAGCAGGACAGTTTACGATGTGAAAGCGAGACACCGCTACGTGCAGTATAATGTAGCGTCTTGCTCCCACGACGTAAACTGTCTTACTTAAAGAGTTCATGGTAAGGAGGCCGGCCAATGATGATGATTATAATTGACCTATAACTTCCTAATTATTTTAATGAACTGTTTTTGTTGTTTAATTACCGGATAATTTTAAGTGCGATATTTTATGACAAAATTATAAAAATGCTACCTGAGTACCTACTTATTACATTTTAGATTAAAATTGGATCTGTTGTTATTTATTAGTAGCAAATAAACTAAATTGAATTATATGTACAATGTAAGATAAGTCCAAAATATAATTATTACAGCTATGTAATAATTATTACATTATTATTGTAATGAAATAAACTGTTTGTTTTTTGTTGAATGTATCTTTTATTATTAACACAATTCTCCTGACCGAATTTCGGACACCGTGGATTATCTCAGCTGAGACTAGCCAACTATACAGGAGATATTACCTATAGTGCACAAGTATGCTTTCCACAGGTGCACTGCCTATTCCCTCACTCTAATAGACCGGCACGACTGGAGATCAGGCGCAGGATCAACGGCTTAACGTACCCTCCGAAGCACGGAGGGGTCCCAACATGTGAAAATGGGCATCCGTCACTGACTGACCGCAGCGAGCACGACTTAACCTTCTGCTGCATGCTTCCATCTGCACGGTAGCCACGTAGCTACCAGCCTTAAGTCTACCTAAGGAATTTAAGATGGTCCTTTCAATAATGTTACAGGGTTATTTTATTATTGAAATATAACTTTAAGATGTAAATAAAGGAAACATTGGGCGGTACCTTGTAAAAGGTTATTTATTATTTATTTATTTCAGCCATAATCGTTCTAATGTAGGGCAAAGGCCTCCCTATAAATGGTTGGCTCTTTTAAAACTTACAGGGGTGATACCAATAAATTGTGATGTAGTCCTAGAGTTTAGTAGCAGATTGCCTTGTGCGATCCAGATATACCTATCTGTAATTCTATAAAATGTTTAAGATTTTAACAAAAAAGATTTTTTTTTGAGGATTTTTTTTTTCTCCTTTCTAGAACAAAGGTTGGTTAGTTTTACCATTATTTACTAATTAATTGGTTTGACAAAAAATCCAAAGATAAGGTCTAATATATTTAATAAATATTAAATTTATTGTAATATATTATACATCAACTTAACTTTTAAGACCAAGCAGCATGCATCCATAAAACTCAATTACAACAAATTAAACTCATCCCATTCTATTTTCCATATTATACAAATTGCAAATAAAAACAAAAGAATGAGGATTGAATAATAATTTATTTTTTTAGAAACATTATTAAAATCAAAGTCTGACAGTTAACTTAAGGCCGATTTTCAATCGCCAGTTAGATTATATTTGAAAAATAAAATTTGTCATTTTGACAGTTAATGTATGGAAAATATGTCAAATTGACAAATTTATTCTACTTTAAAAAAATATCTGATGGTTGAATAATCTGCCCTTTTAGAGTTGTTGGGGCCCTTAGTAGTAATTACATCTAACACTATGCTACACAGATTATGATCCGACGATGATGTTGTTGATTGGGATGTGTATCAGTTTTACGAAGAAGCCAATGAAACCCATGATGCAGAAACCAATAGCTGTGGCGATCGCGATCTTCTGGAATTCTGGAAAGAGGGAAAACATAGATGTACAAACGTTTTTTCAGATTATTATAACATCTTCAATAAATAATAGGTTTAATAGTTCATACATGAAGGTAATGATGAAAATAATGTAATACATAGTTACAACTAGATTGCATTTTTATATTTTATTATAATTATAATAAATTATTAGTTTAATGAATAGCTTGCAACAGAGATCAAGTGGACTGTGCTAAAGCTACTAATTTTGAGTTCCAGAACATAACACAACTGGAATTCTTCATTAGAAAACAATTATTATAGCATAGACAACAATTAAAGTTTTATTATGTACACAATAGATTATAAAAGTTAAAGACACTAATTTGCAAGACTACTAAGTACTTTTTGGAATCAATTATCTTTGATGATTAAATTATATGTAATTATAATTACGATGATAAAATTACATCAATTCTTTTGTTCTAGTGCCCTAGAAGGCATAGTAAAAATGTATTTTATGTGAATATGCTGAGGAAAACAAGTAAAGAAACCTATGGATGGATGATACAACAAAATATATTATAAACAATAATTTTTTTGGATGGCTTTGAGTTAGAATTCATTTTAACTCAATGTTTTGAATATATGTTTAAGTTTTAAATAGTTGTCAAATATTACTAATACTATTAACATGTTGAAATAACATTGTTAAAAATTATATGTAATACTAGAATAAGCTTTATGTGACCAATTGAGATAATGTTCTATGCCAAATTCTACATAAAAGGTCAAATACAAGACAAGAAACACAGCCTCAGGTGTAGCCTCAACCAATGAGGATGTATGAAGAATGTTAAGATAGTAAACAAAGTGAAAGGGATATGAAAAGATTTGAGAGAATGAGGCAAAAATTATGGCTAGG
This sequence comes from Abrostola triplasia, assembly GCA_946251915.1. Lineage (NCBI taxonomy): Eukaryota > Metazoa > Arthropoda > Insecta > Lepidoptera > Noctuidae > Abrostola > Abrostola triplasia. Next base: position 13,080,892 of record OX276426.1, read on the forward strand.
ATTGCTACAAATGTTTAAAATATACTATCTGTTTATTTATATATTCTGAGAAGAAGATGGAGCAACAAACTGGACTTCTATTTCAGAGATTGGTGTCAAGACGCTGTAGACAGATTGATAGAGATAAGTGGAAGGAGGGAAGCCTTTGCCATGGGGCAGTATGAGCTAATAGTAGACATAAAGTCTGCATCTGCATACACCTTTTGAAACCTAGCATCATACAAAAATGGAAGTCAATGACTTATGATGAAATGATGAGGTGTCAAGATACTTATAAAATTAACATACTTATAGCATCTTAATTATTTACTTTTTAACTCTCAACATATTATATATATTTAAACGGAATCGTCATAGTGATACTGTCTTAGAATAACAATTACATGATGATAAACTTTCACACAATTACCCACTGCTAATGTCTCAAATTGTTAAACATATGTCCAAATAGATGCTTGTTAATAGCTAAGTTAAGTAACTATAAATCATCGTAGTGAAAGTACATCTAAATAACCGAAGTTTTAAGTCACAATTATCAATAATTCAATTATATCTAGATGCGCGATTTAGGTGGAAAAGTGCCAACATAGAAACTGTTTTAAACATATCAACATTTATAATAAACTCACCTTTTCTGTCGGGTTTGGTGCATCTTCTGACCAGTCTGATGGAGTCCTTGGCGAACTGCTTGCCAGGCTCGACGAACTTAGCGATTTGATCCATTATTCTAGAAATAGGACACAGTACAGTTAGATAAATACAACGTTTCTGATTGGATTCTATTACAATAATGTATGGTTTTGAAGGAAAACTCGACTACTTACATTTATAACTGTATTTAATAAAGGTTTATATGGAAATACTAAGCAAACCACAATTTAGCGTAGTATTATCGACCACCAATATTACGAATTGCGGACAGCAAACTGACAAGACAACGCAAACGTCAGCCACGTTTCGAGATTCACGGCACGTCACCAATGATTTTATGTTCGGATATATTATTGAGGGTGACGAAATTACGATCTTCTTAAAATTAGTACCTATGTTTATTTATTTCTAAGAGTTTGAGGTTTATATGAAAATAAATGACAAAGATGTTTTTACTTAGTATCTCCTCCAAAAGTATATGATTAATAAATAAAAGCATAATAAAAGAACTTGATTCAAGAATCATAAAAAGATGGCATAAAAATTAATAATGAGAAAATACAAGTATGTTTCCACATTTATATATATTTTATTTTTATCTTATAGCATATTTTCAATTTTAGATAATTTAGAAAATTTAAATAACGTTCTAAAATATTTAATACTAAAATGCGTATTAGAATGTTTTGTTTATTTGTCGACCTTGACGGTTTCTGGCGGGAACTTTGAGAATGGGCGCATCTGAAGTTCCCTCCAGAACCCTTAAATCGATATAAAAGTAAAGTGATACATATAGTGTTTTGGGACATAAAATAAGACTTGGCTTAAAGGTCCAAGTGACCAGGTCATTAAAATACAAAAACAAACAATCGACCTTGACAATTGACAAATTTTTGACAACTGACAGTTGACAGTGACGTTTGCTCGACTGGTGATACATTTTTTTCAGTGGAAAGTCGAATTAGAAATTGTTTTCACAACAATTATTTGTATTTAATTAAGGATTAAAGTTGTATACTATACACGGCTGATCAGTTTAAATTGTGTTTCTCTTACATCTTCCAAGATGTATGCGGTGGAGAAGAAATTTGAAATAGAAATGAAGTTACGAAAGGTATGTTTACGTATTCAATTTTGAGATATGCCTTTTTGTCTTACACAATAAGTTTAGGCAGATTAAATTCAAATTAGGCTTCTCCAAAGTCTAGCTAGTCTAACTTATAACTGTCGATGCAAGGTCGATCTTGACAAAGAATAGATAAATTGGTATTGGGGGCGTGACAAATATTGTTTACAAACATATCAATGATGTATAACATAAAGCTTATAGTAACTTACTCACAACCCTTAAGTCAATTTCATAAACAAAATCTTAATACATTTTTCAAGGAAATGACAAACATACAAGAGTTGAAAGCTGCAGCAAACCGCAGCTCATCCCTAGCAGGCGACGTGTGCAACGTGTTGGGGGCGTGTGAGCAGAGGCTGCAGCAGCTGGAGACAGCTGTATTACCTCTGTATGGCGACACCGCTAGACTTCAACACATACATCAAAGTATGACATTGTTTTATAAGCTCACAAATAATTTATGGATGCCGATAATTGATGACCAAGTTATTGGTAGATCTCTGCCTCCGAAGTTCAAAACATTCATGGATATGGTATCATAAATATTTAGGTTTATTAAATACCTAAATATTTATGATACCAGAATTAACGAAGAGTATATTTAAAAATGTACATATTTGAAATTATTTTACAAAATGTATTCCTAAATAAACCATTAAATTCTTAGGTATAATAAACTAAAAATAACCAGTTTAGTTTTGTACATATAACTTTTACTAAGCCGTTTCATAGATATGGAGAGAACAGTGCGTTCACTAGACCATGTGATAAACTACTACATGGTAACTCGGGAGCTAGCTGACCTTATACAAGCCGGACCTCACACCTCCACTACGGAATCTCTGAATGTTTATCTTGAAGTAAGTGCTAACTAGACATTCAGTTAGTAAATATTGTTGAACCTACCATACCATCTACCATAGTATTATTGTTGCAGGCGCTAGACAAACTAGCAGATGCACAAGGATATTTCAACAAGAATAACCCACAGAGTGTTGAATTAGAGAATATTGTAAGTATTCATGGTAAGGGAGCTAATATTTTTCTTGTTGTATCGAGTTTTACTGAATTCTGTTATTTCGTGTACAGAATCAGCTGTACAACACTGGAGTGTCTAAACTAGAGAATGCGTTCGAGGAGATGTTGAGTCGCAACACGCGGCCCCTGTCCCCCACCACACTCATGGACATGATAGCACTGGAAGAAGGTGAGTTCTCTATGAACTTAGAGTGTATTAATTGTAATTTTAATTATCCTGAAGGGTCTGTTTTGAATGTTGCGCAACTGTTGATGTGTTTGTGTTCTGGTTGTCTTTTAAGTAATTTATATATTATTGGAGGCGTAATTACGCTGAACTTCGGCCGCGTATTTTCGGCATAGTGTGCTTAGATTAGATACATTTGTCGAAATTACGTCACATCATAGCGCACAGTCGAACTTCAATCGGGCATAAGTTCAACAGAACAGAAACCGTGCGCAACCGAATTTCTGTCGAATAATTTCCGCGCTTATGTTGTGTCATATCAGCTGAATACGTCAGAACGTAAAATCAGACGCGGATCTTCGGTCGCGTATTTTCGGCATAGTGTGTTTAGACACTAAAGTAGATGAATTGCCAATGCATCCAGGCCGATAGCAGTCTCGCGATACTTCGAGGAAGCCTGCTTTTATTTGAATTCCTCATAAATATCGTAAACAATACCCTCTGCAGATTCGAGCGTGGACAGCGTGAGCGTGAGCGGCAGCGGCAGCACGTCGGGCAGCGGGCTGGAGAGCATGCGCGCGGCGGCGGCGTGGCTGAGCGCGGCCGGCGTGCCGCCCGCCGCCCAGCTGCTGGCCGTGCGCGCGCCCGCCGCGCGCTCCTCGCTCGTCGCCTTCAAGGACTACCTGCGCTCCAGGTCCATGGCGGCCTCGCCGCTCATGGTAGGGGACCACAATTTTCCCATATAAGTACTTAAATTGTATTAAATATCGCAACTAGTGGAAGCAATCTAATATGAAGTAGAAAGTAAATAAAATCTCCCTTAGGAAACGTATGGATTTATTGATGAGGAAAATCTATCATCAGTTAGCCAAAATCTACAACCATATTTTTTTGTCCATTTTTCAATAATACCCTTTTTTATTCCAGCGAGCCAAAAACTTACTGCACCGCTCAGACAGCACACAAAGAAGGACAAGTAAACTACAGAAAGTGTAAGCGTGCGCTTTTCACATATCTTAGATTAATGTAAATTTCTAATTCCTTTTGCACAGTGGTATACAAATGTTTGTCCAGGATCGAGAAACGTGCGAACAAGATTATGATGAAAGCTTCCCAGACGTTTGAGCAGTCTACTGGACTCGCTATTGGACCTAGGAAGTCTATCTCAGAAGCTTGTAAGTATACCAACTTTTTTCTGGTATTTTTTTAGGTTTTGTCAAATGTCAAAATTCCGAAGTGATAAAGAATGTTGGAGATTTGTACTTTTGAGATTTTGACCGCCTGTTCATGTCATTACTGTCGTATTTATCGTGTGTGAGCAATTTCGTGATCAGTCGTAGTTTCTTTAGTCCGTTTTTACGCTAATGACCAACTAACACTTGCGGCTTTAGATTTAGATTTATGTTTGTATGCTTTGTACGGTATCGGGTGCGCCTGACCTGACCGGCTTGTCCCTCAGACTCCGAGGACAACAGCGAGGCCATGGACGAGTGGGAGGCGGAGCTGGCCGGCAACGTGGCCGCCGCCGTGTGTCGGCTGGCGCGGCACGAGCAGCGCACCCTGCTGGGGCTCGTGCCGCTGCCGCGCCTGCCGCCGCTGCTGGCCGCCGTGCTGAAGGACTGCTTCGTCATCCTCGCCGCCGACGTGGAGGTGCGTGTGTGGGCTGTAGGGCCGGGGGTGTGTGTGTGTGTGTGGCTACAGCCCCGCGTGTTGCAGCGCGCGTGCCTGCGCTCGCGGCGCAGCGCGGGCCGCTGCGGGGGCGCGGGCGGCGGCTGGGCGGTGCTGGCTCGCCTGCAGCGCCTGCAGCCCGAGCTGGAGCGCGCGCTGGCCCCCGCCTCGCCGCAGCCCTACGCCGCCATCCTGCTGCACTGCCAGCAGAACGTGAGACCTCACTTACCTATACTTCTTTATTTCCAATCGATTAGTAATCGATATTATTTCTAAGAGTGTTTATATTTATGTATTTTTAACTTTACAGAAGGTTAGAATTATTTATCTTAATAACAGTGTAATTGCATCAAATTAAAACTTGATTTTTTTTCTTTTAAGTTTTCTATCCGCAAATGATAACAATTTAACATGTTGTGTGGTGTAGTGTGTGAAGTCCCTAGAGGAGTGGGTGGAGGGCGTCCGCTCGGACACGGCAGCGGGCCCGGTGGACGGCACGGTGCACCAGCTGGCCGCGGCTGCGCTCGCGCACTGCCACGCGCTCGCCGCGCACGTGCACACCATCGGTGAGGGACTAGTAGGCTTATAACTTTTTTTATTATTCTGTAATATCATTTGTCCGTAGTTCATTATTTATTCGTGAGTAGAAAAAATTACGAATGTGTTCATTCATTTCATTGTTCGTTCAATCGTTAGTGATTAATTTATTCATACGAAATACATTTTTTCGATTGTTAATTTATACATATTAATCGTTCATAGTTCATTCGTTAGTCATTTAATTAATTCATTCATTCGTTCGTGATTCCCCCCATTCGTCGTTCATCACGATTCATTAGTTATTATTCCTAGTCATTGTAGTCCCCCCTAATGCCCGCAGGTCCAGCACTAGCCACCGAGCCAACGTACGCCCGCGCGGTGTCCCAGCTGTCCGGAGTGCACGACAGGAACGCGGCCATGCTGGCGGTCTACATGAGTGAGTAGCGAGGGTTTCGATAACGAACATAATTGTGTTATAGCTATTGAAAAATTGTTCATTTATTTTGTATTTATTATAAAGCCTGATTACGAAATTCTTCCTTTATACACACCCTAGTCATACTTACTGCTAAGCATACAAGTTGTCTTACCTTATATTTATATAGAAAATGTCAGAATTTGTATTATATGAACCTTTTTGATTCCAGGGAAAGTCCTAGCCCAGTTGAATTTCGCGCTAAGAACCAAGAGCGAGCAGTATCCAGACGCTTTGAAAGCGATATTTTTGTTGAACAACACTCTATATTTACTACAGGTAAAAGCATCAACAACATAAAAAAAATGCATCTGATAAATTGTAGTAGGTTTGACATATTGGGTGTTTACACTAATCCAATTGGGTAACATAATATGTATTACAGTCATACATTTCAATGTTAATTTCATACTAACGCACTACCCACATAACGGTGTTGTTCCAGGGTCTGCAGCGCAGCGGGCTGCTGGACGTGCTGATGCTAGCCGAGCCGGAGTGTGAGGCCAACTACCGCGACATGATACAGGAACACAAGAACGCCTACCTACAGAGGTATGATCTAAAATTCACTAACACTAGTAATTTGTTTCTTCTCTTAGGCCGATTTTTCAATTGCCAGTTTTTTTTTTCCGTAGAATACTTTTGGCTTACTTTTCGAATATAACTATAATCTGACGATTGAAAATTCGGGTCTTATTAGTCTTTTAGGTATTTTTTCATATGAGCGAATAGATAACTTTAACTTTTATATCGCTTATGTTATTGGATTATTTCATTAGGTAACGTTAGTATGTTATATTTTTAGACGGCTAATCTACTTGAAATTGGCCATCATAACCAAAACAGTCAGAAGTATCAAAGACGCTTTTTATATAGCTATTAAAATGAACACAGCGACTGCTAAATGTTGCTTTTGTCTGGTGTTATGTACGCTACTCAGCCTTGACTGGTGTTTTTCAGTTGGAACAAATTACTGGCTCACACCGTGCTGGACGAGCCGCTGCCTCCCAAACTGCGCGACAGGGACCGCCAGATACTAAAGGATAAGTTTGCAGTGAGTGTATATATTGATTTATATTGTTTTCCCTTTACGAAGGTGTGTTGAACAGCAGTGGCAGATTTTAGTTTATACTTCGAAAAGGCCTAATACTTGCTTTTTAAATTAGATTTAGAATACAAAAGTACTTTTTTATGCCGTTTATATTGTGTACATTTTTACTAGAGTGGCCAGAAGTTTGGTTTTTGAGTGCAGTGGTAAATAACAGCCTAAAAATTGCAAAAATACATTTTGCAAAAATTTGGTGAATTCAATTTATGGTAGGTCAGATGAAAGAGCAGTTCTATGGATTGACGGAGGTCCAGGTTCGAATCTTACTCGTGTCAATTTCAAAAGCATTAAATATGACTACAACGCCGTTTCAAGTTAAGTCCGGTCTAAGTGTAACTGCGCGTATCGTGGGATGAGTGTGTCTGTGTGTGCGTCAGTCGTTCAACCGCGAGTGGGAGGAGTGCAGCCGCGTGCAGCGCGCCTACAGCGTGCCGGACGCGGAGCTGCGCGAGGCCCTGAAGCGCGCCAACAAGCAGGCGCTGCTGCCGCCGTACTCCGCCTTCTACACGCACTACGCGCCGCTGCCCTTCTCCAAGAACCCCGACAAGTACGTCAAGTACACGCCCGTGCAGGTCAGTCTTTACGTACTTCTTGTTACATATAGTTTAGGATAGAACTCCATAGGGGAGGAAAAGGAATACAATTCAATTCGTAAAAGGCAACGAACCCGGTCTGTGTCAATGGCCATTAGATCGCCACTTAGAGGTTAACACGCTCACTGCGTAAGATCTAAAAGACCTCTAGGACATTTTTTGTGCCGCGACCAAAATCGTATTGTTTCACTCTGTGCGGGATGCTACACGTCCAAAGTTCTTTGTTTATTCTAAAACAAATATATATATATATTTGCTTCCCTCTTAAACTTATTCAATAGTAATTTTTGGAGACCTCGACTTGAAGGATAACTAGCATTATTTTATAGTGTGACATTGTATTCAATAAAACAGGTAACATCACTTTGATAAAATCTTTGCCAGATAGCATTGATATGCAATCTATTTTGATCCCTATTACCATAATGATAATGTTCAAATTGTGTTATAAAACAATTCATCTTTACAGATTGCAACACAACTCGACGGATACTTCGATGAAGCAGCTTCATTGTAGACGTGTATATAGCGTATACTTACTTACATAGATTGTTCATAGAATACGCACTTGCATAGGAACAATACAAAGACACTATTTATTTATCACTGATTTATATTAAATGATTATATAAACACTAATCGAATAAATTATGTTTTATTTTAACTTAGTTCACCGTTTCTTCCTGCGTGATTTCCTTACGGGCCACTGAAACAAAAATATCTACGTAACATTCAAAGTTGCCTAGTCATAACGTAGTGATAAACTTTGGCTTGCTTTGGCACTATATTGAACTTGAAGGATAATTATTTCCGTTGTTTAACTACATGTAGCAGTCGTCTAGTTTATTCAGCAGTAATTTAGACTCAAAGCGCAGTTTTGGCCTGGTTTTGACATGTTACAGTTAGATGTAGTCGTAAAATTAAACTATGTTAAGTACATAAGTACATATGTAATTATATGATCAAAATGTACGTTATAATAATATCTTTATCTGTTAGTAAACAGAGTAAAGTTATAAATAACTAATTTAGCTAGAAAGCAATATTTCAATTTGCATGCTTTAATTTTAAGCATAACATATATGTTCTTTCACTGTTATAACACGTTTATTTACCACTAGTTGCGCCCCGCGGTGTTACCCGCTACATTTTTCGGGTTAAAAAGCAGCCTATGTGTTAATCCAGGGTGCCAGCTACCTCTATTAAATTTCATTAAAATTTATTCAGTAGGTTTTACATGAAAGAGTAACAAACATCCATCTATACTTACAAACTTTCGCGTTTATAATATTAGTTTACCATGTTTTTAGGCAAATAAACAAAAATATATTCTATTCTAATTAGATATGATTACAGATTGTGTACTAACAACTTTACTAATTTTCCTATCTATAGGACAATTCTACAAGATTTCCTAAATCACGTTGATTCATCGTGATCAATAAAACCTCTAAAACCAGACGAAAGCTTTGTAGGTTTCGGTACAAATATTAACAAATTATTACTAAGTCATCTTAATACCCGACTGTTCGCCAAGCAGATACATTAAACTCAAGCAAACAAGTCAAAGTTTAACCTTACAAGTACATAACATTCTGATAAGACTTCTAAAAAAGATAGAATAATTGAACAAATCATTATAAATCATAATTATTGTTGTCAGCCCTAGACGACTAAGGGATATGGGATTACAGTGGCGGATTTTAGGGACACCCCTAACAAATAAATGTCACAAGTTCTATTATCAATCGGTATAAATAACAAACTAGGAAATTATTTTATCCATATTCAGCCTATCTAGGATTAGCGTATGAATTAAACTTACAAAACATCAAGAGAAGTCTTTAAAAACATCCAAACGGGAAAAGACTTAATATCTACTTATGGATAAACAAAGTTCTGGGTGATGGAATTGGTGGTGAGTTAATTAATCCAGATCAATGAATATATTAATTAAGAAACTCAGTAGCATATTTTGGTTAAAATTTTGTACAAAATTAAACATGTAGCATCTAGCTCTTATCATATGTTTACCGATGCGGTAACCACTTCGTATTAAAGCATTGCCTTTGATGTAGAAATACCGATGGCAGATTAATTGAGGCTTTACGTAGGTTAGACCCATATAGGTGTGTAAAAAAATGTTCGATAATTTCTGCATGCAACCTCTGTGGAAGAAAACGTGATAGATTTAAGTAAAAGAGGATCTACAAAACCATAATAAGTAAATATAACCATTTGCATGCCTCTATTTTTCGTGAAATATGTGTAGGTCTGCAATCAATACGTAGGTAACATATTTCTATATTTATTCGCCGGTTTTACTCACGTAGTATTCGGGAATGTCCGACTAGTTTAGGTAGACTATATTTCTAGCAAAGAAAAATAATTATTAGGTTAAAGTATAAAGCAATTTCCTAGCTCTTCAGGAAGAAAAATTGGCGCACCGCGCAACCATCCCGCGAACATTTGATGTATATCACGTATACAAGAAATTATATCACCCTTGAAATGAATACTTTAATCTTAAAATCAAATTATCATTATTATTTACCCTCTTCGAAATACCGTTCCTTCTACAACACACACAACGCATCAGTCTAAATATCATGCAGGCACACGTATTCTGAACAGGATTCCGTATTTCATGCAAACAAATATCTCACCGACTCCTTAGTTATATTTGTATTCAAACGCATATTTTATGACTTACTAAATAAGACTGCCCCCTTACCACGAACTCTTAAAGGGGTGTTGGCGTTGTGGAAGCGAGACGCCGCTACGTGGAAGGTAGTGTAGTTCATGATATGAGGGCTGATCCTTTGACGGTACTAAGTGACGGTCCCGGTAAAGTTGGTGAATTTTATTAGCACCATAAATTGGTCCGTCCGTGAGAGAACATTCTTCGATGAACCGAAGTCTAAATAGATCATTAATTTTGGGTAACATATTTTAGGTAAGTATTATTTTTTATTTAATAAAACACGATATTATCTTTTGTATTTAAACTTTTACCATGTTTTTTATATAGGACAGGAATAATTTAATTTATGATTTATTGAATTTATGATTATGGGGTAAAAATTTCACCTTTCATACCAAAAACCACTATCTTTTTCAATTTCGATTCGTTTCCAAAATTGGAATTAAATACGGTTTTTAATCAAACTGTTCAATGGCTATAGGCCTCCCTATGACATGAAGCCTGTATCACAGTTTTATTACAACATCACAGGGATTCATGCAAACACTTACTATCTACTTACAAATCCGCCACTGATCGTCCCTTTCCTAATTCACACAGATAAAGGACAGAAAACCCAAAGCTTTTGTTATCATTTGAAATATTGGTCTCATTATAAACAAGATCTGAATCTGAAGCACATAGTCTAAGAGTTCTTGAATTTATTTTATTAAAGCTGAAAGTTTCTCGACACATGCTCCTAACACAGGTAACAGCGATGGACAGTCTTGAAATTTGGGTTATCGCGGCTTTGGCAGCCTGGCAAGGGGTTGGAGCTGCCAGAACTGTCTGGCTATTGAAAAAATATATTCTGATTATCAAGTAAAAATCAGCTTTTACACTATAACGTTAGTATAATTTAGGTACTAAACTGTAAAGGTGTCTGGCAAGGTGTTGCCATGATGTTAAGTGTCTGGCAATGATTTACGTGATTTTTAATAATATTTTAAAGGAAATATAAAAAAAGAATATTATTTTGGTATTTTAGATACCTTTAGTACCGTTTATCTGCCGAAGCCACGATAACCTAAACTAAATAATCGTCTATCGTCCTAACCTATGTCGGGAGCACGCGCTGAGAAACTTTCAGCGTTTATAAAACAATGGAGGTCTGTGTTCACGGGTTCTTGCTCTAAAAGATTATACACCATATGGTGTTAAAATGATTCCGTTAAGATAGTAATAATAAGATTTGGAGAAATGAAAATTATTTCATTAAACCTAAATACTAATTGTATAGCGAAACGTAGGATATTTTGGAAACCTTAAGAGTAACATTTGTAGCTTACTTCAGTTCTAACCTTCATGAAAACAACAACCTATAATAAAATTGATACCAACAAAGTATAGAAAAATAAAATGTTAAAAAAAAATCAAATTAAAAAGGCAGCAAAATAATCTCTAAATAAATATATCAACATAATTTGTTAGAACTGAAGCATCATTCAGCTTAAAAAATATAAAAGTCATATTAATTTTGGTTTTATAACCAAATAGAAGCAGGAATCTTCGGTATTCAATATCTTCTCACTAAACGTTGGCAGTAGACTTTAAACCAATCGTGGCTAGTCACCGACCACCAACCCGACACATTCATCAGAGATTAGTTCGATAGTTCTACTCGGGTAAAATTAAAAGGCATAATAAAACACATAACGTATAATTCAGGCAAGCAGTTAAAAATATGTCCTTCGAATTTGGAAATAACTTAAGTAAAAAAAATAATTTGGAAAAAAATCGTAACTTTGCAAAACAATGCGAAAACGATAAATATACTTTGCATGACATTTTCTCTTAACATTGTGTATAAAAACTTAACAAAACGAGGCACATGCAATTGCTACACATACAACGCAAATAATTGGCTACATAACAAATGATAAAGTAACAGAACCCAGTGGAACTATCCCCTCTAATCTCTGAAGTAAGCAATCCTCTGAATACTTTACGGCGTAAATTAAATTCGTGGACAAGTCACCGCTACGGTGGTGATACCTTTTGAGTGGCCCCGCAATCCGCCTCCTCCGCTTGACACTAACAACAAGCAGATTTCCATATTTGAAACAAACACACATCCGAGTCATTTCCGCTGTACGCTTTGAATACCTTCGGCGTGTATTGAGACGAGCGTTTAAAATGTGCCGTTGTTTACTTCTAATTTTACCTAGGTCAATCACGGCTTCGCCACAGTGGGTAACAACTAGAATTAATATAAAAATTATGAAGGCATAAAGAGAGCATGTCTTTATCAGCCGGAAGACGTCCACTGTTGAACCAAGGCCTCCCCCCTTAGAACGCCACAATTAACGATAACCGCAATTGCATCCACCGGTTGCCCGCAACTCTGACGGTATCGTCGGTTCACCAGGTGGTAGGCCTGCCAACGCGGCATCTTCCAGTTTGTAGTCACTACTCGAGAACCTTTCCCAGCGGTTATCGGTTCTTCGAGCGATATGGTCGGTAAGTCGTACCTTGCTTTTATTTAAATAAAAGGTTTGATGAATTGAGCTGTCCTGTTAGGTTCTCTACGACAGTGCATCGCATTTTCTTTTATTGAAAACGTAGCCACCGATAAAACAGTCGTGCAACTCATGATATATATATGATGAGAGTTATATAGCTCAATACATTTTGCACAAAGCCTTACATTATCTTTGTGCAATCTGGCACATACTATCTAAACCTCTCAGGAAATAAGTGCAAGAAATTGCAAATCTCCGCTCTTGGGTACTCCCGAAAAATTACATTAAAAGTTTTGAATGTAATAGATTCTTTGTATTTCGACGTTCAAAATGGGTCCGTCATGAAACTTTTACATCAATATTAGGAGCAATGCCTTGGAGGGCTCATATTTGCAACGAGTGTTCTGGCAGAAACAATGAACGTAGTACCTTGAGCCTTGAACCTTGAGCCTTGGTGAACTGGAACTAGGGAAGTGTGTACCTTCGATTTTGGTATCTTTGACAGCGTGAACATAATGAATTTTACACTAGATACGTTCTGTCTGTCAATTTCCAAGGCACAGAGGATAATAAAAACCGGTTCGCTCATTTAATATAGCAATAAAGTTTTTCACGAAGGATTATTGAAACCTGACACTGTTGAGTCTCAAAAAATAAAGCTGTTTATTTCTTTCATATTGACTTTTTTCTAGACTGCACCAGAAGGAGAGTTTTAGAATGTATTTTGGTATCCAGAAGTTTTACTGAACGAAGTCCCAATTCTCATAAAACAAGTGTATGTCGAGTCGACAAGTTAGTTTTTTGTTTGGGTTTGCACTTCGCCCAACTAAATTCTTAAGACCTTATTAATATACATTACAATATAGCGATTAAATAGTTACACCAGTATCCATTAATCATTTGACATTAGCATGAAGCAGATAAAGTATGTAAATTGTATACAATAACACAGTGAGGCTGTTGAATGTAACAACTAAAATTCCAGTTATTTAACAACATTGACGAAGCCGTAGATTATACCTAGTTATATAACCACAAAATAATTTAGATATCTACAGTGGTCACAGTTCCGCCCCTAATTACCTACCACCGTCTTTGGCGAACTGTGGGTGCAAACACCTCTGCCTCACCTCGAGGGATCATCGGCGTGACGGTTGTAGGCACATTTTAAACACTGCGTCAACTTCCGATTTGTTCCTGAAAAAACTTGAGAATACCAAGCCATGTTACAGGCCGATTGGAATATTAGTCACGTGGAACTAAGGAGATTCGGTTATATCTGGATTTTAATTTAAAAATGTAATGGATCCTTCTATCTATCCAAACAAACTTACATACACACATAGCCCGAATGTTTGGATAATTGAAACACCCGATGTTGCCATATCGCGCTTTTAGTTCCGCACTCAAAATGACAGATGTCAGCACTTCGGGCGTAATGTCATTTGTGTAATGAGCGCATAGGCATGGAGCCTTGCCCACAAAGTATATTGGACAGTCTCTTGAGAGATTAAAAGACTTTTCCTATATTTTGTGGGACAATTGGGGTAATTAAATATCTAAGAATACGGTTTAGTAGTTTAAAATATAAATGTGTAGATTCTTTCATAATCTAAACTGACATGATTTCAATAAGTCCCTATTCTTCACAACTGTATGGAAAAAAGGTAAACGTCCGGAATCGAAACCGGGTCTTCATCGCAACATATTTACCGACCGCTGTCACGTTGAACAGAAACTACAAACGTAACATGGCAACATCGAAAATGTGGTTAATTAAAATTGCGCACAACTTTACCAATACCCTACCGAATATAAATTGAAGTTTATTATTAAGATTTAAGGTACGTTTTAGAGTAAATCTATATATATATATATACTAAAGTAATTGATGTTATTACCTTGATGGCTCGAGGTGGCGCTCTCTTCTTGGGAGCAGGTTTTTTCACTGGCTCTTTAACCAGCTGGCCTTCGTACGGCGTGAATGCACACGGAAGTGTCCTGCGGTATCTATGTGGCAAGATATAGGTTACTAAAGGCTCTAGCGTTCATCCTATCATGGGGATTTATATACAAACAAACGTAATTCCAAAGAATATCATTTTCCAGGCGTTTGTCTTAGCCAGGACCTGGGTTGAGGAAGTCATTTATTCTTAAAATATTGGTGTCCAGCTACATATTGTTTCGCTTGTCGCACTCATAATAGTAAAACAATGACCACCGGCCTTTAGAAGGCGGCTTTGCGGATGATTATAATACCAGAAGCATAAAGAGAGTGAATAACTTAGTTCACGTTGATTACAGGCAAGTGTCGACTGGATGAACGTAGTAGGTAAGTGGTAAATTGATTTTAAGTGGAAATAGTTTTTGAATAACCTATTATAATGAAATAGTAATCAGTTTGAGACTTAGTTCTATACCATTAGAATCGTTATTAGGAGTCAACTCACTTGTGGTAGGGCAGTAAGTCTGTGGTGAGTGTGGGCGGATTCTTGGCGAGCTTGGCCTCGTCAGTGTCAGCCAGCGTGTTGCAGTCGAAATGCAGCTGCAAGCGCGGCCGGGAGATGCGGTTGCGAGGCGACAGCAGGAGCGCGTTGGCTCCGTGACTAGACTGCAGGGGGGGGGGGGTGTAGTTTAATAATCGACGTAGATATAACTATACATATAATATATTCTACGGTGTATCCTGTCTTGCTGTCACCATGTTGATACATACTACGACAGCAGTGATAGCCGTCGGACTGTCATGTTAAACCCCAGTATGCACTAGTCTTTTCGATTTTTTGTGCGTACTAGAAATAGTTGGCATTTGCTAAAGACGGTAAAGAAAATCATCGTGAGGAAACTGGCACCTGAAATATTTTTCAACAGTGTGTGTCGCCATGTCAGAGGCCTACAGGCGGTTTAAACTCTGACACCAGGCTGGCCTGGCCATCAACTATGCGATAAGAAGTGAGTGCTGACCTCATGCTCCAGCACGTAGTGTCCGGGCAGCAGCCCCTGCAGCTGGTGCAGCGTGCTGAACACGGCGGCCGGCACGCTGCGGCACAGGTCACCGTGCTCCTGCAGTAGCTGACCTGCTGTCATCGTGCTGTAGGTCACCACGTCACCGGTCGGCCCGTCCACTCGCACTGGAAACAAATATTTCATGTAGATACAAAGCAAATACGTTTTCCTAACTCCATCTTTAGATCCTCGATTATTTTAAGAGTGTCTCCCTTTTATTCTGTCGCGTGCTAAAGTGGACCAGTCTCTGCTGTATGAAAGTAGCTCGTCATGCCACCGTCGTCTGGGTCTGCCGCGATGACGCCTTATATTTTGTGGGACCCGGTCGGTGCAAATTTTAGCCCATAAGTTATTGTACATTCAACAGACACGTCCGGCCCAGTCCCGAGATATTACTATTTATTAACTAAATATACTTATACTATATTCTAACAAATAAATTATTTCTTATTACTTATTATTATACATACCGTTGAGCACCGAAGCGTTTTTCCGCAACATGAGTGAGAGCGCCCTACTTCGAATGTGGTCATCGGTCAACTTGCTGGCGCCCATATCTACCTGGTACTCCAGTATAGGCTCTAGTAGCACTTCACCTTTTTGGCACTGTCAAATAATGACATAACTTGTCAATACAATTTATCCCAATGCGTTTTATAGAACACTATATATGTAAGAGAACCCTCGAAGGCGATGAAAATGAAGCAGCGGGGTGGGGTTACTATGAGCTGGGATTTTGGGTCATTTTCCGCTGTGAGACCGATGCCGCACTACATTGTACGTAGCGGCGTCTCGCTTCCACAGCGAATAATGACCCGTAATGCGAGCTCGTAGTAAAGCACCAGCCCCTTTACCATGAACTCTTAAAGCAGGATAGTGTACGTTGTGGAAGAGAGACGCCGCATTGCACTGCCCAGTTTTAAAAGTTTATGGAAAGAGGACTGTTCCTTTTGATTACTACGTGTTTCTTCTAAGTTAATCTATACTTAATATTATAAAGCTAAAGAGTTTGTTTTTTGCTTGAACGCGCTAATCTCAGGAACTATATGGTCCAAATTGAAAAAATATTTTAGTGTTGGGTAGGCCATTTATCGAGGGAGGCTATTGGCTATAAAACATTTGAAATTCACGCGGAGGGAGTCGCGGGCGGAAGCTTGTCTTTAATAAGTTTTTAGACATGGTAATATGGTTTAGATTATTTTTTAGTTCATTTGTCGTAAGGATTTTGACATGGCAATCGTGATTTTCTCTATGGCCAGGGTCTTATTTCTAGGAATAGTCAACAAGAAATAAACTTACCCATGAGACCAACTGAATGCGTGTAAGTAAAGTAAAACAAAACAATTAAAAAGCGCAACAAATACTTTTTATCCTAACTAAATGTGTTGTTATAGAACAAAGTGAGGCAGGCCATGAGGTACTTACCTTAGCTTTGTGCGGACAATGTATGATGATGTTATATCTAACGTCTGTAGTTTTATTCACGATCTGCCACTTCTTAAACGAACGCCGCGGAGGCTTTTCATATAGTGTGCCTGCAAAGAAAAATATTTCTAACAAACTTTAAATAAAGAAAAAGGTTATATATTCAGCCATATCTTTTACTTTAAATAATGAATTGTACGATTAAGGCTGAATTATAAGTAAAGGAGGACAATAAAGTATATTATGTTCATATTGTCCACCAAGGGTGCCTATCAAATAAATTAATTTGGTTTTAAATGTTGCCTGTTGCAAAGTTTCTGTAAATCTTCAGTAGCATATGAAATTAAGGGAAGAAAGATTCGAGTGGCGCCCACGAAGCAAAAAGACGCAGCGTTAGCAGGCCTCGACAACCGTCAATATTGTCAGAGTTGCGGGCAAACGGTGGATGTAAATGGTAGTTGTCGTACATTGTGGCGTTCTAAGGGGGAGGCCTTTATTCAAAAGTAGACGCCTTCCGGCTGATGATAATGATGATTTAAATTACAACAAATTGCAGTACATGTCTTCGATTAAAATAAGTAACACGGACCTTTACAGGTGCAGCAGTAGACCCCTATATCTTGCACCTCGTCGCTGATGCGGCGGCTCACGGCCCGCGTGAAGTAGCTCACAGCATCATCTTCAAAGTTACGAGGGATCACTACTTTCTCCTCAGGCTTTGGCTCCTGATCTGTGTCCATTTCTAAGTCACCTGCGGTAAATGTATCATAAATATTACTAGCTGCGCCCCGCGGTGTCCCAGTGCATTTATTTAGGATAAACAGCCTATGTGTTGTTAATACAGGGTGCAAACTACATTCATTACAAATTTTATCAAAATTGGTCCAGGCGTTTGAGCATGAAGAAGTAATAAATACTGCGGGCATTGCAGACGTCGCTAAACAATTATTTTCAGTCTACTATAATTATGGCAAATATACTTTGCACATAATTATGTACAAGAAATACCAACACTAGTATTTAAAAAATCTTAGTAGGTATCTTAGTCACAATATAATGATAAATAATGTTCTCCTGACCGAATTTCGGTTACGGCGGCCTTTCTCATCTGAGACTAGTCAACTACGCAGGAGATATTACAGTGCACAAGTATGCGCGCAAACACAGGTGCACTCCCTATTCCCTCACTCTCATAGTCCGATGGGACGGTAGACCGGCTCGACTGAAGCCGTTGGTCCAGCGGTCCAACAGCTTAATGCGCCTTCCGAAGCACACACTTAGGTACTATAGAAACATACCTGTATCAATAAATAAGTTTAAATCCTCGTCATCGCTGGTCATCTCAACATCTTCACTCACGACCTTGCCTTTATTTGACTTAAGCACGTCTCTTTTATTGCCTCTTTGCCACACCTTTTCTCGTTCTGAAGACCTTTAGAAACAATTCTTTTTTTAATCGTCGCTCCACACTGTGACTTTCTCATGTAATGTGGGTGTGTTCCACTAGACCAACGAGGTATAAATAATGTAAGTTAATAGTATAAACTTACGGTATGACAGCCTGTTCTAGAAGATGTCTAAACGCCTTCCAAGTCCTTATCGGTGCACACTCCTTGTTCACAGAGAACTCACTGTCTAACACCACGACGTTGACTTTGTCGCCGTCTGGGTACAGAAAATGCTAATTCAACAAGGCAGCAGCCGGAAAGCATTATGTATTACAATGAAATTATGGAGATTGGATTGTTAGGCATACAAAAGATGAATAAAGCAATAATGATAATTGTTAAACCGTTTAGTTGTTAATTAGCAACAAACCACTAAGGGCCGAATTCACGACTTTACAATCTACTGACAAAAAAATTATCAGTAGAATACATTTGACGTTCTGACATATTTTCCATACAGTCTGCTTGAACATAATTTAACTGACAATTGAAAAATCGGCCCTTTAAATAATGAAAATGAGCTAATTCCAAAAAATATAGCTTGTGTAATAATTACCGGGGCCAATAGTCTCACAGACTGACAGTGGTAACATCCAATGCCTGTCTTGCTGCATCAAGCATTTCAGTGCGTTCTCACTCGCTATGTATTGTGCTCCATTTGTTAGTGCATACGTTGCTAGCTCTCTGTGGATTTCTGATGTTGGCAGCATTGAGACTGAGTTCTCATCTGTGAATGTTGGTAAAATGTTTAGTTATGGGCTAAATAAATAATTAAATGCTTACATTTCATTATTTATTATCATCAGCCAGAAGACGTCCACATTGAACAAAGGTCTTCCCCTTAAAAGGGGGGATGCCATCATTTATAAGCGACTTGGAGTCGCAGTATTGGTGGTATGGTTTCAGAAGACGCTTCTGCCCATCACCTGGATTTTTTGTAAGTCGCCTCCTACGACACCCACGGGACGAAATGGGGAGGCTACTCTGGCCTGGCAATCCATGGGACATATAATTATTAGGGTTTTTACAGTGACTATTGTTGTATCGTCTTATTAAATTATGTAATGTGCAGGCACGGCACCAAATTTAAAAGGACGTATGTTCAACTTTCTGTATGGACTAATAAAGCTGCAAATACAACAGTAATATAATAACAATAAGGTTGATAATTACTTGGCAATACAATCTGGTATGGATGCTTCTGACAAGGCTCAGGCAGTGTGCAAGGTCGAAGGATACAGAATTGCTTGTCTATTGTCCCTGGCAAATGGATTTGAGGCATATCTGAAAGGTTTACCTGAAAATAGAACATTCAATTAGTCTTCACTGTGCATTTCAAATTTTCAAAATATGACAAGTATAAAATACTAGCTTTGACCCGCGGTTTTGCCCGCGTTAAGTAGCCTTCCTTTCTCGGGTTTTAAACTTTCTACATGCCAAATTTCCTCAAAATCTGTCCAGGGGTTTAGTTGTGAAGGCCTAACAGACAGACGTGAGTTACTTTCACATTTACATTATTAGTATGGATGTCTTACATTAATTAATTCCTCTTTTAAAACAACATCACAGGCATTTCCGCTCTCTAACGTTATCTGCGCAGCGACATCATAGATCTTCGGTAGGCCGCGCATGCGCTGCGCTTTGATTTTGAACTCCGCTTCGTACACCGACTCAACAGCTGGCTTTGGTCGCAGCGCACGGATACAATGGTCCGTCGTCCACATAGTTTTTGCCCATTCTATGTATTCTTTTTGTTCATTCTGATAGCTTTCTTTTAGTTTCTAAAATAAATGAAGAAGAAATGGTTCTTGTGTTCAGTTTAGTTTTCTAGTGAAACTGTATAAGTGCATGTTTTTATCACGTCTTTATTTATACAAAAATAATATATTTGAATCAACGAAATATTTTACAACTATTTACAACTTAATTCTAATACAAAATAAAAACAATATATACAAAAATAAACAGTTAAAAAGCATCAAAGTATTCCTCCTTATCGTTGTCAAAAGGTAACATGCCCAGAAGACTGGCAGCATTGCCACATTGAATGGCAATGCTGATTCTTTGACCCAAAAATGAACCAGCCCTCTGATCACGCAATCAAGTCTTAATTTAATTTATCAAGTTTGTAATTATTTAATTTTATCAAGTTAGTGGCTTGGCCTTACAATGTTTACTAGTTAATCGCTACACAAAATTGCCAATATTATTATAACACAACAGATTTACCATTAGAGCCATCACTATTGACTAGTTAAGAACAAAAAAAACATAATACCTCGATAGTTTTTAAGTCCTTTTTTGTAGGCCTTAGCATGTTAAGGCCTGGCAGAACATCAGGGTTTTCTGCACTCAGTAACTTGAGGATTAGGTTATGTTGGGTATTGGTCAGCACTGATAGTTTTGGGTATGGAGGTGCTGGCCTTAGGCACGGAACAAATAGCTTGTTTTTAAAATTCTGAAAAAAAATACATTTTATTTTACAGTTTAACAACTTACAGCTGGACACAATAGTGATAGTGTGTGAGTAACAAAAGAAAGGCCAATTATATTAACAACACATTACAAATATGTGGCCCTAGAATTTACCGAAAATCAAGTGACAGGCTTCAATAGGATGTTGTTTGTTCTTGTTCCCATTGGTTAAAAGGTTAGGTTACCCTTTATTGCTTAATTATGCCTCAGACTATAATCCTGATCACATTTTCCCAGTAAGTGTGAGGCCTTCTGGTTTTTGACAGAAATTACACAATGGAGAGGAACTCACTCTTACTAAACTTGTTTAGTAGAGCATTACCAGCCTGCAACCTAAACATGGTAACCACAAAGTCACTACAGAGCCATTTAAAGCATCCCTTCACTATGGATAAAGTTAAAATGGATAAGAAGTGCAGTAACCTATGTGTAGAGACTTGTATTAGCAATCCGATTACCTACATAAGATTATAATATTACATTGTTATTAGTCTGTAAGTCTCTCGAAGAGTAAATAAATAAAGTAACTGTAAACAGTAAATACAGTAAAATAAATAAAAAATCAACTGACCTGTTTTACTTGAAATATTTCATCCCAGTTAATATCATTGGGAGTGGCATCCTCATCCTCATCACTGGATAGGAGCGGGTTAAAGAATTTATTCCTAAGTATCTTTTCTGTGTTGCAGTTGTCTATGTCTGTTTCTTCTACAAAATATCTGTCTGGTAGAGACGCACACCTAGAACAAAGTCATTAAATAATAAACACTTTGACCACTACGGTGGTAACAGTGTGACCGTGAACAATCGTTTTTTTTAATTATGTCTGCTGTGTGGCAGTGAATTTGTTAATTAGCCATTACTCATATAAATAAATAGTAAGACCAGTCCTACCTTGGTCATTGCAGACCTAGTGGGGACTAGACAAATGGCAAATGCTTGATAATTAGAATGAAAAATATTTGGGTTTGTCATTGTCATTCTATCATGAATTCGACAACCGGATTGGCGCAGTGGCTAAGCTATTGGACTGCTGCGCTAAGGGTTGCGGGTTCGATTACCGCACAGGGCAAAACTTTGAGCGAACCATGGGTGTTTGTGTATGTGATATTTCATGTTTGTGAAACGCATCACGACACAGGAGAAATTCCTAGTGTGGGGCAACATTTAAAAATTCCATTCTATTTCTATTCATCAAGCTTTTTGTCACTTGTCAAGGGAGGCTGAAGTCAATCCATGGGACATAAATATCTTACATTAAAATTTAATTAAGAACTTAATAACAATCTGGAATTTTAAATAATATAGGATATAGATAATTTTCTGAATTACCCTACCTACCTACAAATTACAAGGTTAAATGTTATTAAGGTAATGTAAAACTTAGTATTGTATTGCATCAGGGCTCAGGAGGTCAAAATAAAGATGGGTAGTAAGAAAGGTTTATTGACAAGGGTCTTAACTTATATCAACATGTGTACAAATTTTACCTTGAAACCGAGTCTCTTAATATACCTAGGTTTTACAAGTAATGCACGTTTTCTAAACATCAAAAACAAAAACCGACGGTAGAATGGTTTAATATTTTTGTTTTTTATTGTTCGTATCATGGTAAATAGCTTAAGTTTAAAGTATTAGGATTCTCCGGTGAAATTTAAATGTTGTAATTAGTATTTTAGCATACCTCTGCAGAGAATTACAATAACAGCAAACAATAATAAACTTACCAATCAAATTGCCGCACATGTTCCATCATTTTGAAATGCAATTTTTAAGAATTTTATTCTCAGTACTTTAAACTAATATCACAATTATACATTTAAACTTAAAACTCCACTTTATTCACAAAACATGAAGAAATAAAGTAAACACCGCAATAAGCATTTTGTTTTTTTTTTACGTTTTGCGTTACTTTTAGTGTTGCCTTATCATCGATTCCTTATCGATAGGTTGTCAATAGTATCGTGACCTCGAAAAATAGTCACAATATCGATAGCCCTATCGATACCATTGAAATTTTAAAATACTATCGATACTATCGACAGTACCTATCCAAGAAATTGAGCAATTCTATTGATAGAGTCCAATACTATCGATAGTATCGATACTATTGGGTATAGATAATATCGATAGTATCGATACTATCACTATTATGGCGTATTTTAATGCAATCACTGTCGATACTATCGATAGTTTTACTACATTGATATTTACCCAAAGTTCAATAGTATTGCAAGCCTATTGTATTATAAGTAAAAATATACAATGTTGTACAGATTATTACTTACCCATTTATAAAAACAGTCACTGACAAAGAGAATATTTTAAATTAATAAATTTAATGGTTAATTTCATTTTTTTCGCATAAGTCGTCAATAAACGTTTGAATCCAACACGATACTATTACATTTTGGCAAAATATCGATGTAATAGAACAATTGATACTATCAATAGTATCGACAGCGATTGCAGTAAAATACGCCATAATAGTGATAGTATCGATACTATCGATATTATCTATACCCAATAGTATCGATACTATCGATAGTATTGCACTCTATCAATAGTATTATTCAATTTCTTGGATAGATATCTTGGATCGATAGTATCGATAGTATTGTAAAATTTCAATAATATCGATAGGGCTATCGATATTGTGGTTATTTTTCGAGGTCAACTATCGATACGTCAGCTATCGATAGTTAGGCAACACCTTTGATATGTCACAGATTGTCAAATGTGGCTGTGCTTTTTAGTCTATGCTTGTCATAGAATATTATTTTGGAAAATTAATTTACGAAATGACCACTCATTTCTAAAAGAAGAAAAAGATGGAATTTTATATATAGCAATTAGAAAATGTAATTTTCCTTACAAATCAACTAACATACCCACTCATATTACGGCACTTGCGTTTAGTTAACTATAACAACTATAGATCGCGCTGTTCTTTATTGTGACCAATTGTGACATAAAATGATAATGAAGGCTTTGTATGCTGTAAAATGGAACTGTAAAAACATTCTTTAGATCTAAGCTCGCGTGCAAAAGAATAAGCCAATATAGTACATATTTAACAAGCTACCCACTGGTCATTAAATCACAGATCAGGCCTCTTACCATAAACTTATAGCAGGGCAGTTTACGTTGTGGAAGCGAGACGCCGCATATACTGCACGGAGTGGTATCTCGCTTCCACAACGTCAATTGGTCTACTTTAATAGTTCATGGCATAGACCACTATTATAATACGTTCATGGTAAGGGGGCAGAAGTCAATACATAATCTATTACAATACTTGCCGCCGCACTTAGGGACATTTAATGAATACTTAAACGAACACTAAGTAATAGTTTTTTTAGTTAAATCTTTAGGCAGTAGTAGGCAAAGAGTATATAAACCCTACGTTATAGTAGTAAGCATTAAAGAGCATTACTTGTTCTTTTAACATATCTACCTTCTTCAAGAGAGCTGATTATGTCGTCGTAGCTATTGTAGATGACTAGAATCTCATGTAAACTTGTAATGAATACTTATTGATTTTACTTACTTATTACGCTCCGTGCGGAAATTTAATGATCTGGCTATCGCAGAAAGCCAGATACTTTGTAACTGCGCCATCGCACTCGTCAACATGACTTGTCCACTCAAGGGGTCGCACTCTTGTGCACCTAGGCATAGTACGATCGACGTATCTTTGCGATCCTGAAGTTAACAGCTGCGCAATGGATCTTTTAGGTACAAAATTGTCTCCTGCGCAGCTAATCGGCTAACTTAGTTAGCTAGTGGTTTATCTAAATTAAATAAATTCCATCACATTATGACTTGCAATAGAACCGCCTATCAGCTACGTTTAGATTTAGAATACTAGTCGTAAGTATTATAATGCCTATAAAAATACTTATTAGTTATCGCTTAACGCGCTAATAATAACCGCGACTGGGTTCGTCCGTCGTCGTTGTATTGCAAAAAATCCGCTGATTTAAAACTACCCTCAAATAGGTACTTGTCTACCAGGTGGTTTGACGGTTTCACTTTCAATTCATAATCGTAAAGCTACACACTACCTTCATTAGTTACCCCATTCGTCTGGGTTACTGTGTCAACAAACAATTTGTAATATCGAAGCGTGAAAACTGCGTGAAACGCATTATCATTTATCGGTCGACTAAGCTTATCGCATTTTAACTTATTATTGTGGCAAGCTCGATATTTCGGCAACAGTTTCGCACTTCACCTTTTACCTTCACCTTCATTGCATCGTGCCTAGGAAGTGTTTGAGCTAACAGTATTGGGTCGTTGCACTTCGATGGCGGGGAAGCAAAACCGTCGCGTCGCGTAAAGCGCAGCCATTACCGCGCGGCCGCACTGTACGCATGCGCGGACATCGAGAATTGCGCGCCAAAACATAATATCGCGTTTGCAAACTTTGACGAAGTATTTTTTATTTTATATGAATGAGATAAAACTATTTTTTTTTTCGAAGAATTTATTTCTAGTTTTGTTATATTAGTCAGTGTTGTGTTTTGTGGGGAGAATACGATTTTAATTCAAAATGAAATATAAGGTAAGCGTATTTTTTGTGTTACGGTTAATACTCCTATTTTAAACCGATTAATGTTAGAATATCAAACATATTATTTAAATGCATAAGTACTATAGTTCTATTAAATTATTATCTAGTTTATACAGTGGTTGGTAAGAAATATAAAAAAATATTGTACCTAACCGATAATATTGCAGTCTATAAAAAACTAATTGTTTTGACACGTTTTGGCTACGAGAAAATATTTTGGGATCCTTGATTGTAAAAAAAAGTCAAAGATTTACTTGCAGATAAATATCACGTAGGTAAACTTTGATAATTTAATCTATTGTTACAATAATAATGAAAAAATAATTTAATTTTAGATAATTTTGACAACTCTATCAAATCAATATAAATTACAGCCACTATAATCGATAAATTAATTAATATTTTGTATGATTTAAAGTTGTCCTGCCCAATTGCAATTGTTGTAATCAGAGGCCAAAAATTGAGCAGTGAATAAAAAAAAAAAAGAAAATGTCTTCACAATATCCATAAAAGAACATTATGCAGTTATTTTCTCCTACCCTCCTACATCTTAATTTAATTTAATTATTATTTAGCAGAAACATAACATAGAAATTAAGGTAGTTTGACATTAGACAAAAGGCTTTTGAGTTTGACCTGCAGTGGGACCTACAGTATAGGCTGTTATTACTCTTTTAAGCTTAATAACTCTTATCTTGTATAAGGACAAAGGTTCCACAGGTTTTATCTTGGGTGTGGTGTCGTTGGATTTGGTGTGTAGGTATAAAATTGGTTTCCATCATAGATTGAAGTTATCGTAATACAGTTTTACACTAATATATTATAAAGGCGAACGTTGGTGAGTGTGTGTGTTTAATAATAGCAATAACAATAGAAAACTGATCGTAAGAATGTGTTGCGGTAGGTAAACTTGTTGATTTTTAAGTCTATTTTATAGACGACAGAAGAGCTAGAATAAAGCATTTTCTTAGTCCAAAATTTCCATTGATAAAGGTCTGTAATAAATAAATGACTAGTTATAATCGTCAGCGCTGATGCTGACCGTCGACTGATTACTAAATTGTCACAACATTACTCTCCACACAATGGGCTAGGTTCCCACACCCACACTCAAGGGAGTTTGATGTCTGTGCTCCTTTAGAAACATGGCATTTAGTCTTTAAGCATTTCTATCTATTATTGTCCTTAAGGCCGCCATTTTAAGCCCGATAAGCCTTAAAATTGGGATAAATATTCTAATTTATCTATTTAGGTGCATGGCGGTGATGGTTCCAAAAAGGCACTAGAAAATACTACCTAACTAAGGAAAGATTAATAAAATGAAGTCATCACTCAATATGACAAATTGGCATTTATTATTAAAAAAATCAAATCAAAATATAGGTACACAAGTTAAACAAGTCATTTGACAGAAAACCCAGAAGATTTGTTTATACACAATAAAATCATAAACACGCATTTGATGTTGACTGATCATTAGCTAATTCGGCAACGCGTGCATCTACGTAAGCGCCATTGATACAATTCAGCAAGTCAGTATTATTATGAACTGCCTCCTTACCATGAACTCTTAAAATAGGACTGTTCACGCTGTGGGAGGGGGACGCCGCTACGTGCAGTGTAATGCGGTGTCTCGCTTCCACAACGTAAACTGTCCTTCTTTAATAGTTCATGGTACGGGGGCTGAAACAAACTGGTACGCCGAAGTGTTGACCAACATTGGCGGGCTCCAAATAGATTGGTCAAAACATTAGTAGAATGAATTAGAGATGCATCTTGCATAATGCATTGTTAGAGCACGTGACATTGCATTGAGATTATCTAATTAGTCCAGTAGATTTTACTTCGTTATGAAATAGGACAGCATCATCAAAATATACAGAATGATTTTTTACTGTTGATTTTCATTGATATAACAAAACAAAACACCACGCCTGTATTCCCCGAAGGGGTAGGCAGAGGTGAACATATAGTACACCCACATTTCGCCAGTTATGTTTTTAGGTCCCAATGTAATAGGGGGCGAGCCTATTGCCATTTATATATTGGGCCAAATGTAAACAAATTAAGTAAAGAACATTGTGTTTTGTCTACCCGACGGATAACAGTCTTAAATAAACCAAAACCTTAAATACTGTAGTAATAACGTATAGTCAAATAAATCAGTTTTGGAAAGTAATCTACCGTTTGTTCACTTTCACGGCTAAATTGCTAGACTGATTTTGATAGCAACCAGATTGGATGAAACACGAGTTACTTAATATCGGAATACCAGTGCAAAACACGTGCGAAGTCGAAAACTTAAACTAGTCTATAAATAAAACCATTGACTAGTTCCTATATATTTAATGCATCGCAACTCATGTACTAAAAATATACCGTAAATACAATGTATTCTCTATTTGGAATATAGTATGACTATAGTACCTATATCCTTCATACTTATTTGACTGCCTCGTTGGTCTAGTGGTTGCTAAGCGCGACTGCTGAGCTCGAGGTCCTGGGTTCGAATCCCGGTCCGGGCAAAGTGTTACTGGGTTTTTCCATTAGGTAATTCTTAGTAACAGCACGGAGTCTGGATTTGTGCCCGGTTGATGGCAATAGGCTCGCCACCTATTACATTGGGACCTAAAAACATAACTGGCGAAATGTGGGTGTACTGTATATGCACCTCTGTCTACCCCTTCGGGGAATACAGGCGTGATGTTATGTTATAGTACCTATATTTACAGTATAAAAGTCCCTCGCTACCTTAGTAACTGAAAATCTCTATAATTATTCGCGATCAGATAGTAGAACAGTCGACATAATTGCTCTGTTGTATAACTGGCCATTTATTCGCAATTGTTTTATAATAACTTTTGAAATTACTGCAAAAACTGATAAACCTCTTAGTGCATTGGACAGAAAAGGGCTGATTGTATAAACACGAACTTGATTTAACCAATCGCACGGACTTCTTAATGAGTACTACGTAAGCAATCGAACATGAGTCTACTTAAAATCCTTGTCCAGTTGTAGTTCTGCAAATGAAATACTTGTATAATGGAATTAGACTCTTTTGTTTTGACTTGTAACTTTTACATTGTACATTAGACTGCCAGAAGAGAGCTTTTACGAGTGTTAAGAACTTATGTCAAGTGCTTCAAGGGCTGGGAGGTCAATCTCACGGCCTTTGCGAATCTGAAGTTGAATCTACTCATTTTCTAACTCGATTCGGTCAAGTTAACATTACAATAATCCTACTTCTAGTTTACAACGTTTGCATGCAATTTCAGTATTGGATCGAATATTATTATTTAATCTTTGAATGACTAAATGTTTAATAATGCCAAAACAATGTCACATTGATACTATAGGTATATATATACTCTCCAAGATAGAAGTACTTTATCATGAGAACGACTTGTCTATGATGACTAATCTTGAAAGAAACAGTGGCTCAAAAACAACGGTTACATACTATTCGTTGATAAGATACAAGCGTGTTAGAAACGACTAGCCTACACAATGAGCCTAGACATGCTTCAAAATTGTTAGTGTGTTCCAAATTTTTGGTTGGATTTTAAATAGCTTAGATCACTTTTCCAAACTGTATGCTTTAAACAGAAGCTCAAGAAAAAACTATTTGTTTACTCCCTACATTAAAAATCTATCCATTTTTTGCATCCATCGAATTCTGCACTGCTCGTCCATTTTAGTCCAACAAGCAGAAATGTATTTTTATTCGTTTTAAGTCCATTTCGCTACCTGATATTCAGAGAGAGTTTTTTTTCTATTATTCTAAGGTACTGGTATTATCATACACGTGTCTACTGAACTGAACTGGAGACAATGATAGTTACAAAGAAAAAGTTGGCAACTAGGTCGCATAAAAGCATTATTTTTTATTATTGTTAAATTTTGATAATTTCACGGCTTGAACAAAAGTGTTACGTAATGATAGACCAATTACAATTCATGGGATTTCAAAACATTATGGTCACCAACCTTTTGTTGTGACCGCAATTGCAAAGACTGGTTCTAATGACAAAGCCTCAAACCAATGCATGGATTACTCATCAAAGGGAGTGGATTCAACCAGTTACAAATAATTATAAACAGCATCCACAACATTGACGTCTAGCAGACTTTGTATAGCCTGTCTCACACTCAAAATAGTTTTTATTCTAGATCGGATTTCAGGAACAGAAAACTCCTTTTTCGCAGCGAAGTAAAACAAGGCGATTAAGCTGCACACTGTCTCATCTTTCTGTCCTTTCTAACTAACCGGACGATAATGGGAGAATCTTCTTCATATCAGTATCATCTAACTTTCACATAGCAACAAATCATGATTGGATAATATGGCCATTCTTTTCGCATAGTGGATAGGTAGTAGGTGGATCTAAGACGAATTGGATCCTATATCTATGAGGTGGATACTCTCCGAGACAGCTTCCGTGTAAGCTTTTCCCAACCTTTTGAACATATCAGCCATAAATGTCATTTACCTCACATTGCCTATAACTATTGTGAAACTCTATCTTGCTAACCAGTTAGACTATCTTCGTTTAACGTGTGTTATATGCGATTCTTGGACTTAATGGTCTTCAAATCGTACATCACTTTTCGTTGTTGCATATAAAATTGACTCGCCGCGTACTTTGAAATTCATAAATTTCAATTACATTGGGCTTACGAGGTCGATAACCTATTAGTGACTAGCTGCCCAGGTATTGGGAATTTGTTGGTTGATATTATTACTAGATAGTAACTGCTCTAATTATAGTTTACGAGCCGTGTATTGCTTTTTCCAATACATATTTTCCAATAAAAAACGAAATTCGTAGATGTAAGAAGCAGCATGCATCAAATGTAGAGGTGTCTATTGTCTAGATTTATGAACATTTAATTCGCGTGGGCGTCTTTTCTGTATCTGAATCAATCCTCAGCCCAAAGCAAATTAACAATTCGAGAAAGTATCAGTAGTAAGATAAAGTACCAATATTTCACACACCACAATAGTACCTTGTGGCTAACACAAAACAAGAAAATGTTTTGTGAAAGTCATGTTCTGGAGTCATTGTTAACATATAATATTTACATTCAAAAATATTGTGACAAATACACTTATAAATCGAATACAGGAAGGGAAAAGTATTTCGCAGTGTGTAACGTCAACAAAATCGACGAGTAGAAAATTGGAATTTTCCTAAAAATTTAATCATGTACAGAACACTCGAAAAGTTTTATATTTCGTAGTCAAATACTATCATTACATTGTGTATCTTAGGGTCAGGCTGTATTTAAATTAAAATCCTTGGCAGACCTAGAATATAGTGTTCTGTTTCACGTGTAACAATATGTAGTCCAGGCCAGTCTATTGTGCCCATGACCAACTACAAAGGCAGTCTTATAATATATTATTAACAGACTAGTTCTACAGTAAACGAGACATACTATATCTGTTAACTCTAGGACCCACAATTGTGTCGGAGACCTCATAACGTAAAGCCTGATAAGGCCAAAATTTATTGTGAGATTATAAGTGGATGATTGTTATGAACCTATGATTGTGGACTGCAACATTCGCTAGTCGGAGAGGCAGTTGTTAGAAGAAGAATATGGTTATGACATTATTGCACGTAGCTATAAACAATTTGTATCGGAGTATAGGTATTATTGTGGTAATTGTTGTAAGTTATAATGTT
The DNA here is from genome assembly GCA_946251915.1 of Abrostola triplasia. Lineage (NCBI taxonomy): Eukaryota > Metazoa > Arthropoda > Insecta > Lepidoptera > Noctuidae > Abrostola > Abrostola triplasia. The sequence continues at coordinate 13,112,088 of OX276426.1, forward strand.
GATAATTTATCAAATTATGTCGCATGTAAAATACAACAACCCCCTTTCATGAACTTTTAAAACAGGGCAGTTTACGATGTGGAGTCGAGACGCCGCTTCGTGCAGTATAATGCGGTGTTCCGCTTCTACAACGTTAACTATCCTGTTTTAAGAGTTCATGGTATGGGGACAGTACATTAAGTGATAGCATTATTGACAAAAAACACATGCAATTACACACAACTATACGAAATTTCAGGTCAGTCACCATTCAAAGTACAACTGTTACGGCACCTAATCCTTTACCAATCTGATCCCGTATTACATCTCACTTTGGAACCCGTTACTACTGTCAAACAATAGTTGGTACAATTGTCATCAGTCATTTTTTGACAAGATCTGATCGGTCATTCACCGGCCACGTCGAACAATGGGTGGTGATTGTACAGTTACTAAACCCATGTGTCGTCTTGACCGAATTATGGTATTGTTGTATTTTTTATTCGCGGATTTGACCATGATTGTAATATGGTTGTGATTGTGATTCGTAGGCGTGAATGAAGTGTGTTCATTGTTATGTACCGTTTATGGAATCACATGGTTTTTATGTTCGCGTACCTTTTTTTTTTTTTTAATCTTTATTTAAAGGACAACGGTTCACAAGTAGTAATAAGCGACCATGTAATCCTAGTTTATTTTCTACTTATATACTACTTAACAGGACTATATATCTATTATCAACAAAAAACAGTTATTAAGTCCTAACCTTAAGACCGAACTTAACTAATTTATATAGAAGTTTAGCATTATCACTGTTTGGTTGGGCCAGTACACTGTTACACCCACCTACAACACTAAACATACTATGACTGCAACTATTTCTCACCGACTCGTTCCGTACACACTCCACCAAGATATGTTGTACATCCTCTAAAACACCACATTGAGAACAGTTAGGCGACGTCACCTTTTTCATCATAAATGCAAACTTATTAAGTGGAATGTGGCCGGATCGAATTCTGAAAGCAATTACTAAATACCTTCTGTCCAAATTACTAGTCTCAAACCAGGGGTAATGAAATGGCGCAGACTGGATGGTGCGATACCATATACCTTTAGTCAGTGAAATTCTCTCATAGTATTCTGACCAAAGTTTGTATGTGATCTCCCTCAACAACGGTAAAGTGTCAGTATAATAATACCTATTTATCTCATCCATTCAGCACTTTAGATATACCTATGTAATCATGTTTATTGTTCGAGATTGGCGAGATGGCTTTCTTTTCTTTTTATTTGTAAATCCACTATAACAGATCGGATGAATAGTATTTATTCTAGTGCGCTGCAAGTTTATTTGTAGCAGTGACTGATGGATTTTCAGCTACGCTAAAGTGCCATTTTCTATGCTAACAAGAGACGAATAAGCTGTAGAAATTATGAGCAGATATTAGTTTTAGTTTGGGCATTTGGGTTTGGAGTTGGAAGCAAGTATAGTAGCCACGAAAGCGAAATTAATCCTTGTATAGGAAATGGTAGGGGAAATATGATTTCGGAAGGGTTACCTTAGAAAAAAAATCTTCCTTTATCAACTAAGGGAACTTATATTTATTATTTTCTCTACGCTATGTCTAGGCAAATTAATTATCGCTGTATAGCTATTGTTTGAGTAACAAAGATCTTCTAAGAATGCTTGAACTAGTAATTCGACGCCGATTAGAAGTAAATGCTATGCTGAGGCTGCATGGCCGAGCCTCTTGAATAATTATAATACGTACCTAGCTGTAACACACCACTATTTGAAATACATTATATTACATTACGCTTATGTTCAGAGAATAGGTTTTACTAAACTTATTATTATTATCACGGTTTGAGCTAGCAGTCGGGATTTGCACTACTTAAAGGCTCGAACGACTTTTTTACATTGATTGGTGGAAACACTGTTAGTATACCTACCTACCCTACATGTATTATAAAATTTAGGTAGGTATATTATAATTATATATATCATCATACATCAATTATTTTAATTGAAAAGGAGAGAATATGGCAATTTATATATAAGTTCTGTTATATTTACATGCCTATTGAGTTGGTCAGACAAATCGTCGAAAAACTAATAAAAACATGCGTATGTGGTTTGAAATGGGGGACCCTGGGTCTCAGCGATTCCCTTCAAACAGTCGTGCAATCTACAAGTTTAAACAAAACTAATAGGTAAAGACACTTTCAATGAAATAACACTAGGGTTTTCAATCACAATAAAAGTGCAATTGCTTTTACACAATCGTTCGTAAGGTTACATCTTACATCTCAATAGCTCTTAAATGGCTCGGGGATAGGCGCGGCAGACGATCCTAGGGTCACCACCTCTGTTAGTTGAGATTTAGAGACCTATCACTTGATAAATTAGTATAATTTAATGTGTTTACAATTGTGAGAATTTTAAGGTGTGTTAGTACTGTGTTTTGTATTGATTCCAAGTTATTTCAAACTATTAATACTTTTGGAGCCCCTTTAAATTATTTTAGTAGTATGTTTACTTAATGTATTTAAAAAAGTAGTCGCTTTTGTAAGATTCCTTTAACATCATCAACACTGCAAGATTGTGTATCAAGTAGACTTGCTCGGTGTTGATAAATACAGATTTGTAGTTGTGTGAATTTACTTATACCCTGTTTGAAAAAAATTGTGCAACAGAAATGAATGCCTATAGGATAACAACCCTAAAAGCTCTTGTCCTTGCATAACGGATGCGCCTGCGCTGCACACTTCAACATCACGAACTGGCATGTTTCCTACACTTTGCCTAGGTCTTACCGAGCACGATTTTTTGTTTTGAACTAGATTAGATTACAGTTGTCGTTTCACATTTATTGAAATCATTTCGATATTTATTTTGTCTGAACTGTATTATAATTTGTTTTTTTTTATGATTAGAAATCATAGGTCATCGACTGGCATTGGAGTTTTATTTATAGTTGCATATTCATAAAAACTGCAGATTTGATAGTTAGTAAGATTTAATTTAATTTATAATCTCGGTATCTGAATAATTATAGTGGAAATTGGAAATAGGCAAGCATATAGACTTACTGAAACGCTGTTAAAGACATCTTTCAATAACCGAATACCATTATGCAAAAAATCATGTTTATCTCCCTCCTACCCTCCCTCGCTGTTTGAAGAAGACAAACCAATAAACACATCGTCACTTAATATTAGCCTGCCAACATCACAATAACAAAATCAATATTTATATTCAATTCCACATTTAAGTACGACATAATAAACCACTAAACCAATATCGATGCAACTCGATTGTAACCTAAATTCATGTAAAGAACATCGATAAACAAAATACAAATCGCTGGCATACCAATTAAAAAGTAAGTACAGTCGACGAACATCAATAGGAAGCCGCTACGTCATTAATAATAAGGTAATTATAGTTAATTTCACTGCGGTCCGTGCCGCTCGTGTCCGCTAACACTTCCTTACAACGATAGACGACACTCTCGTTACCGATTGCCTTAAACGTGTCCCTTATGGCGTGATTTAGGGAGTCAGTTATCTTAGCTTATTCTGACATGAATTAGGGGATCATAGTAACATGGTTATCGTAGCTTATTCTAGATTTGCGATAGACTGTGATGATGAAGAACTCGGGACAAGTTCTCACCTTATAAATCGACTTCTTGCCTTCTATAAGAATTTGTAATATCCGTTGGTTTGAACATATTTTTTTCTATTGTTAACACTATAAGAAATGTAGAACATTTTACCTAATTGCCGCAGTGGCTAAACGATTGGACTGCTGCGCTAAGGGTTGCGGGTTCAATTTACGTTTGTGTATGTGATTATTCATGCCCGTAAAACGTACCCACGGTACAGGAGAAATTCCAAGTTTGGGGCGACGTTTCTTAAAAAAAAATTCTTGTGAAGAGGAGTGGAAAGAACTCTTTGTTTACAAAGAAAGTTTGTGTGTATCCTTTATTTAGAATAAACTTTTTAAATCGATTTATGAATCTCGTCAGCAAATTATCACAGCAACAGTTTAGAGTTTCCATTTACAATTTTTATAGTACGCTGCCCCCTTACCATGAACAGTTTACCTAGTGGAAGCGAGACGCCACATTACATTGCACGTAGCGGCGTTCATGGTAAGGGGGCAGAAGAAATAAATGTCGTCTTACATATTATTGCGATAAGCGATTCTTATTATTAGCACACACAAAACCTTTCTCATACAACTTATCACTTCATAAACAAATAATCTAGTGTAATAGTTGTATAAACATCCAATTCTAACAGAATGTTTACAAGAACGAACCACTTGTGCAATCTAAACGGGTAACAAAAACAGTACAATCTCAACAAATACCTTTTATCTCACGTTTTTCCATTTCCCATAGTGTTAATGAACAACTAACTAGAGAAGATGCGATAATGAATAATGCAAAAACGTATGTTTAATTCATACAACTGATTTAATTACAATAGTTTAAAACAACTTCAGTTAATCACTGCTCCATGTTGTTTGTGATCATCAGATGCATTGCATTTTGTTTGATGACGTATCTACGATAATACTAAAGGGATTGATTGAATAGGAATTTTGGCTTGTAATATGTGGGTAGGTGTGTTTTTGTTACTTACAATATTTATTATAGCAAAAAGATTTGTTAAATGTTTATCGTTGCGTGAGTTGATTTTTTTATTGTTGTGGGCATTTTATTTTCTGTTGGAAAATACATCTACATCTTTTTAATGCTTACGTTTTTTAAAGATAGACCGTATATACAAGACATTTTGATCAGTTAACATGAGATTTCGATAGTATAGTAGTATCCTATTGAAATCTATCTTAAGTTCGGGGTTATCTAGTCAAAAAATTACGAATTAAAGGTTTATAAAGTTGTACTTAGGTAGATAGATGGAAAAGAAGTCAATGCTTATGATACCTCTATAATAAGATGCTTAGTGCTATACAGTTATGTCTGTTATTGGTAAGACCAAACCTAAACGTGGTTAATAATAATAATAATAATATCATTTATTTTCAGGCTTCAATGGCCCATAGATATATACCTTACAGACTAACATATATAAATTAAATACAACTTGTGTTAGTAAATAAAAAACTTAAAACTATGTTAATAGCACTTCACTTTGCACTTGTCTTCGTGCTCTCCTGTGGTACTGGTCCGCGGAAGCGACGGAACACCACCAAGCGTTAATGGAAGCCTCTCACGAAGACTCCAGACACTTATCCATTAGCAGTCGGGACCCCGTTATATAATAGACCTCAAAGCCCAATCATCATGTGTCAATGTATGTTTTTACCCTCTATTTAATATTCTCATCGCGTCTTTTGTTTATGGTCAGCAATAGCGCCGTCTATGGTCGTTCCTCGGAATACCCGGCAATTACACACAAACACACGTTTGATTGTTATGATCATAAGAACTGCATTTTTGGATAAAGACTTGATGTTATGTAGATTGATGTTTGATTTACGGCTTTCATTGTGGTTCTCAACTTTTGGTATGACTATAAATCATTTTTGATAAATTAATGGATAAGATAAAAAAGAATTAGGCTTACCTGGATATGGTCCTTGGTTAAAATTTCGAGAACATACATCACAGTCTTAAAGTCTCTTAGGCCGTGATTCATGACCCTCATTCACTACGTCGGTTTTTATATAATTATATACTTATAAGTAAACACAAATTAGGAATATTTTAACGCAGATATAATTGAATTAATAATTATACATGGTAGGAACATAGGATAAATAAATTACATTATCATCAGCTGGAACACGTCCACTGTTATACAACTCAGCGTGGGGGGGGGGGGGGTGCCATGATTTTGTGTGTTTATTTCAATGGGTTTCTCGATGGTTTGAACCGGCGTTGCATTTCCGGGCAGGACGACGTCTACCGGATCCGCCACTATTTTTTAAAATTTAGAGGAACATTACATTACCTTACAATATGCGTCGTACAAACCCCTTCCACTCCATGTGCCCCTGGCACCCGCTTTCCCTCCAAAGATTATTAACTGCAGTCTAAAGTAGTTATGAGCCTGTTGCGTCAGCTTCCGGTTAGTTATAATAACTTTAATTCCGGGTGTGCCTGCGCAGGACATTTCCGCTCTGCTGTGGTTAGTATAATATGTGTTGTGCACGCCTCCTTATCTAGTTAGGATGTGGTTCGCATCTTAATTGTACAGTGCGAATAAAAGTTACTAGGGTTTCATGTCTTGAAGCTATTTCGTTGGAAACGATTGTTATACGTAATAACTATTATGTATAACCTTATTTAGGTTAGTTGCCTGTTTGCCTATACATCTTATTTATTTTATAAGAAAATTTTCACCTAGCAGTGGGTGATACCAGGTTAAAATGATGATGATAATGAATAGCTATCGTGTACAACTCTACACCACAGAAGCTAACAAAGATCTTCTTTGCTTGGGCAAGGGCGTAATATGGCTATATTCTGACAGGTCAGACAGAGAGACAGTAGTATAGCATGGGCGATTGAACAGCTTATGAAATCTCGGCTGCAGCGACAAGAGTATCTAATGGAACTATTACTACAGGTCTATTCTAAATAATACCTTAATGTTTAGTCCTACCTATAGTACTCGTATTATCGACAACATGTATGCCAAGGAGGTCGTAACATCTTCAGTCTTGGTTTACATAATATTTTGCCTAAGGCGAGCACTTTGCTAATGCTTGCAAATACATATAAATGAGAAACGAGTTTAGTGACCTCACGACAGAGACAATCTAGCTATCAAATGTTATTGGTTGCTTATTTTCACTTTCATAGTCATCCAACTCTAGGAATTTCTGGAGGATAGGAGCAGTGAAACGATGGCTCAGTTAGCAGAGCGGCGCCACGGTACGGCGAAGGTCGCGGGTTCGAGCCCCGCTCGTGTCCATCATTATTCAAATTTCCTTTATCAATTTGGTCTGATTCCAATCTCATATATCTACTTTTCTAACTGCGTTAATTTCTCTTTCTCCCGGATAGCAACTTAGCAGTTATGTACTCCTATGGCTCTTAAGTACCTAGTTGTCTTTTTATAGCGATGTATTACAATAAAAACAAGTACTCATCGGCCATGTTTATCGTTTTGTTCACTTTCCTTTTTGAATGGAACTATAAATTATAAAGCCAATTTTAAATGTTTACTGCAATTATGAGTAGCTACCTAGTATCTAATGCAGTCATTTGCGCTCAATAAGACAATCCATGAATACAAACTGATTTGTAGACCGACCGATAAATTATAAACAAAACTAGAAATTTCTATAGAATTACATAAGAAAACAATAAAAAACAGTTCATATTACAGCCCTTTCGTACTTTCCAGTTGTTAAATCAAGCGGCTTTTTAAACACCCACGATTTTTTCAACATCACTTTCAAGACTTTATCTTGAACTTGAGGTTTCTTTTGGAAAACCACTATTCTTAATTGCGGTTTTCACTATTTCTAAGCGTCAACAGAGCAATTGAACGAAACGCAATTTAGTGGTATAAAATGGGCGCGAAAACATGACAGTTGCGTCAAAATGGCGGGCGACTGCAATGGCGCAAGTTTGGAGGTCACGATCGGACCGAGAACTTGACGGCTGAGGCTTTGACGAAACTAAGTATTTAAACAATTTTAACAATAGTGACTTCGGAAGTCGTGTGGCTAAGTAAACAAAGCACCTGCTACCGGCAATGACATGTTGCATACTTATTTCAGTGCCAAACATAGAAGGCACCTACCTTCTTGTTTAATTATAAGGGCCCGACCCAACAAACTTTAACTCTACGTCTCTATTATACCAAAATAATCAATAGATAATATTTTTCTAATTGATTTGTCATAAATAATAACACCATTAACCCGTGAGTTCGTGTTTTTCAACAATATATATTTTATAAATACAAGTTGCCAGCGTAGGCCTGAAGACTGAGATAGCTTAGTATGCTAACTCTCACGATTAAAAGACTAAGAATATAAACAAAATGTGTGACGTGCTACCACTACTTGCTATGTATTCCAGGCGTTTAGGTTATTGAAATATCATACCTATGTCTTGTACCCACGATACCAAAAAAGTAGTAGTTTCGGACAACGTTAAAAATAAAACAAAGATGTTATTTGTCGTCATAGTCAAATCAAAACAGCTAGGTGTAGGACTGACAGAATGCATTTGGTATTATGTAAATACAAGTATGTATGTTAATGATTTGACAAAAACAAAAGAATTTCTCACGTGAGCCTATCGTAAACTGCTAATTGTTTGTAAGTGGCTAGCAAAATAAACATAAACCCAGGATTATACGAGACGGTATTGAAGACAATGCTGGGTTATTTCGGGTAAGAGATACCTACGTTGCTTTAGGATGGCTGCGGTTTTCTTTTCATCGTTTTCTTAGGGCCAACTTAAAAGGAATGATATCCCAGGATTCAGTCCGCATAATTTTCATTTTCTACTAGTCTTTTAGTATAAAGAATCTTGCTATGATCTAACTTTGATTAAGAGTTCAAGACTGACAACGATAGATCCATTATATGACTTTATGTATGAAAAATTTAAATTTTAAGCCAAAGATTTTTACCTGTCATTGTCGTTTGGATGTCAAAGAATAGAGTTGTTAATAGACTTAGTACAGGTTTAAGGTAATGCTGGTATGATCCTCGTTTATAAATGAACATATTTGTACTTTTGCGCTAGTTGAACTAAAATTGACTCCATTGTTCACAAGTCAAGTCGTCACTAAAATAATGATATAAGTATTTAGACATTTTCATGACTTAAAATATTTACCCAGGGTGTAGTAACCCAAACAATGCCTAAGTTAAAGAGAAAGTTTATTAATAAGAAATGGCTGTACTGTCCCACGCAGAGAAACCTTGCAATATACAATATTGTCGCCCCTCGCTCCCACATTGTTTCGTAATACAAGTTAAATTGTGTGTTTTTGAGTGCTTTCTGTCAGCTCGGATCAATCGTTCAACGAAGTGTTACTCACTTTTTATCCAGATTGTGTAGCAAGGTCAGCTTAACAATAGATTAACGTTACTTCATAAAAAGATTTGGCTTAATGCTATATTTTCTGATCAAAACAAAATATTTTTTCTCGTCAAAAAAAATTGGTTTTACCAAAAAAGTAACAAGCAAGCAATGAAGTACATTCGATTAAGAATGACTTATTTAAGGAATTGATAATAAAAAATAACACTGACGCACTGTGTGTCCATAATTATAATTATCAAACGACAAATCACATAACCAAGCTAAAAATAATAAACAAAGTAAATATACAGTAGCTGGTACTAAACAAGCAACGAAACATCAAAGATGGCACAGACCTTTCGAATTCGACCCGACTGATCTAAAACACAAAATAGATAAAAACGGTTTTGCGCGGCAATTGGGACAACACACTGGAAGTAGAGCATTATGACATAATAGCTCTCAATTCTGTAAGAGCCAGCGACCGCCAGGCTTACGTTATTGTACGTATCACATTCAGTGGCGTCACTCTTGTAGACTAACAGTTCAATGTGATACAATAAAATCTCATACACCTATTTGTTTTTTAGAGAACGGCTAGTGATCATCAGTCTCACATATAGCGTTGTTACTAAGGCGACTACTTAGTTTAGTTAAAAGAGATTTGCATTCGCAACAAGATTGCATCGAAGCTTCTCAGTCACTGACATTCGAAAAGATTCAATTTTTTATTTTATACCTAGATTTTGTAAGTCAAGTAAGTAAATATAGAAAGCAGATATTATAGCATATTTACTTTTATGTAAGTACAAGTTTTACATTAAATTTTATTCCAGTATCTATCAAAACTAAGAAATGAACTTCCATATTGACATGTAACACTGCCCTCAATATAAAGTCGTACAGCATTAATGTCGTGGTGCCTGACTCCCTGACCATAGTGTTCACAACCGCTGCGGTAGACGACATTGGACAAAGCATGGGTAGGCACGCGATCGGATATGCGTTAGCGCAGGCTATTAGGATTCAGTACCATTATCTAACTTCCTACCTAGTTTCATACTAGAACGGTAACTATTAGTGCAGTTATGCATTTGAACCAGAGTCGAATCATTTACTGTTCAGTATTTAATATTTTTGTTATAATTATTTAAGGCACTTTTCACGTTTCGGTTTAGAAATTGATCCTATTTTGTGGATGCGTGAAGGCAACCTTCAGTAGTTGTTTTGGATTCAGTACTATACGAAGATAAATATAGTATTAAGAGGACTTAATTGACCTCTATCTATCTACTATCAAGTAACAAGATTTTGGCAACTCACACAGTTATACATACATACTTTCTGGAGCCTAACTGCACATTAACAACTGTCGCAGTCAGGCTACGAGTTATTTTAAAGCCTGACCAAATGAGTTTAGTTGTATTCCTTAGTTACATTAAGACCGGCGACAGTGACTGACCATCATAGTTCATCATCGTACACGTAATGATCCAAAAAATGTAAATATAAACTACATTACCCAACTTCCTTCATTATGACCACAAGATTGATGTATAAAGTTTCCTAAGATGATAATCGCACATGTTTCAGTGTAACAGTTGATATTAATACAGTTCTAGAAAACCTTGACTTTATACACTAATGACTGGCAAGAACAAAGGTACTGACAAAGTTATAGTTTCAAATTAATATGGGTCTAGTCTTCTATCACTGGAGGCCTTTGCCCTGCAGTGGGGCATTACAGGTTGGTAAAAAAAGTCTTCTGTAACTTCTCCACCAATATTGCGATCCCCAAGCCGCTTGCTAAGTGTGGTAATTATGGCCACCCCCCACCCCTCGACTCTAAGGGGGAGATCTTTGTTCAACGGTGGACTTCTTCCGGCTGATGATGATGGATCAAGTAGATAACATCTGACATTACTTACGAATTTCTATGTTATTGACAACTTCAGTATCATCGTATTCAAATCAAATGCATTTGAACGTGTTCTAATTCCTCGATATATTAAAATCTTATAGTTGTAGTGGTTGTGGTCTATTAGATACATTTGTGGTTGCTTTAAATGATTAAAATAATATTTATAGAGTCGCACCATTACTGTCTATTTAAGACGGAAGTGACGAAAATATAATGTAGGCTGTTTATCTATTTGCGTCATTTAGCTGCAAAATGGGAATGTACTGAAACTAATCTAAATGTACTTTCTGTAAAATGCAACATCTCAGTCATCAAAACATTCTTAGTCTTCCCCAAAACTGATTGTTGCAACTATACTGTTATATTGACCATGTAATTAATTATCTAGAACTTAACGAAAATGGTATAAAAAAACTATTGTGCATCTCACAATGAGGTTACGAGCGGTGCACTGGAGCTTGGACAAACACTGGCGAACGTTGCGAAAACAAATTTGCACTACGACGCTTCAATGAACTAGGATCATCACGGGGTCAGCTGACCATTAAGAATGAGATTGGTTTGCAAATAGCTGGAATGTTGAAACATGTAGGTACTGAAGTCCAAGTGATGAAGAATCTGAATTATGAAATTATTTAAATGAGGCTTGAGAATGCCTATGAGTAGCATACAGTGTTAAGGATGTCATTAGAGGGAATATGGCAAAAGATAAATCCGTGGTATCCAAAAGCTATTCATAAAAGAACATTTATTCAAACTAGACACAAATGTTTTTTTTTGTCCTTTTTGAACTTCAATTGGGTATATAGATACAGTCACCAAAACGCCCCCCCGTCACCGCTTCCTAGTGCTAGATATATCTGCCTACTTCGAGGAACCCAGGCGTGTCCATGTATGTGAAGATTCTGTAGTAGCTAAGGAAGTTATAGTTGACAATCTTAGCATCCTTATAAGTAGGAAGAAATTAAGTTAGTAAGGAAGGCGGTTGATAAAAAATACTCTGCATCACACGTTTTTTCAAACTATTGTCAAGGCTCGCTTTGTATAAAGGAAATAAGCCATTTCATAGAACAACCTGTTGTTACATCCATGTTATGTGATTATCTGGTGTTACGTGAAACTAAACTTACAGTCTACTTAGATTCCACAGCTTGCTACCTTGTTGCTATTTCTAAATTTGGTGATAAAGAAGATATAAGATCAGAATTATAATCAGGTTGCAATTTCAAATCTGCGCAGGCCACACTTAAGTTTATTAGTGACACGAGGACTCTTGTAGAAAACTATCACAATATAATAACGCCTAACACCGATGAGTAATATGTAATTCAAATCTCTGATTGCTGGCAATAGACGCAACTATTTTATAACTGGCCTGCTGCCGGCTACTGGCTGGTGGACGGGCCTTCTTGTGCTCAAGAACTTACTGTCGAAAATAGACTGAACAGATATACAAAACTTGTACAAATCCAACAATTCAATCGAATTAAGAACCTCTTTTTTCAAAGCAGATTAGAAATAAAAAGCAAACATCAAATTATTGGATTAATATTGATCCTATGAAAAGAAAACATGATTATTAATAACCATCCTGTCTAATATTTATTTACAATCGATCTGTTAAATTAATTAGTACCACGTTGCTAAACAGTCTGGCGTTGTTCAGTTCTTTTGTAACCTTTTTTAGTGACAGAGCGATTGTGTTTTGATCAATTTTGCAATGACAGTTTCACTGTTTTATTGGAGGTGCCCCGATATTGCCTATTTAGTGACTACTCTAGTGGAAATGAAACTTTTGTTATGAGTTACTTTTATTTTGAGAAAAAAAGAAGTTATTATTATCATCTATTAGAAATATCCAAATTGGTGCTATACATAACTACTACATACATTTAAGTGTCCAGTATGTTTTGCAAAGAAGTAAAATATATAGACAACTCAGTTTTCTATCCAAAATTTTCATAAAAGGAGAGGCTTTCCATCTTTTTGAAAAAATGGTCGGTCGTCTGAAGACAAGGTCTTCAGTTGTATTCTAGGTGTAGACGATATTTTTTCTGTAAGTAATTCAGCTCATAATAAACAGCACTACGAATATGGATATAAGTAGGGTTGTGTTACATGGTACTTATGTATTATAATTCCCGTCTTCGATACAAATTACCACCAGCGCATCATCGTTCCTACAAAGAATATATGCGTTATGTTAATAACATAGTATTTTGCGAAAGATAATCTACTGGCCTAAATTACTGTGAGTGTCATGTTAAACGGTATCAGTGGCCATGCAAGTGACAAATTAACGCTTAGCATAGATAAAAATATACCAACTTATTCATTACTTTGTTGCCTAAATGGCAGAGAAAATATACTCCACGATAAGGTTCGGTTTGAGTATTGCACCGAGCTGCATTATCGCAGTAGCTCTGAGGTTCACAGACTGTAAAGATATCTAAGCACAAAGTTGTAGGTTTTAAAGACAGAAATGATTTGTTGCGAGTTCTATCTTAGTTCTTTTCACTGCCAAATTTTTTTTAAAACGTCGACTCTCCCTCCGAATTTCTCCTGTTTCGTGGGTGCATTTTACAAACATTAATATCAAACCATATTATGAGTGGCACAATCACCTAGACTCGAGACAAACATCTACGAATCGCACAATTTTTTTCCAGTGCGGGAATCGATCACGCAAAACTTAGCTCAATTGTCGAACTGATAGGCCACAATGCCATTAGGTCGGCCAATTATCTCAGAAGAGTAAGCCTAGGCATTCCCCCGTAACCAACAAAGTGGCGTATCTGTTGTGGGACCCATAACTTACCCTCCCAGAAACTGAGTTACGGGCAAATCTTCAGCGACCTGCTTATAGGTCGTAGAAGCCTTATGTATTCGCGCATCTGTTTTGATTTGATCCCAAATTTCTCCAAGTCTCATTAACTTAACTAACAGTTTTTAAAACCGACTCGTACTCACGAGGCATTGTTTATGTTACGTGGTCTATCACAATGAGCGATGTCGTCTCATTGTTTTGGCCGCAATTACTACCGATGCGCCGATATTGAGATCAACCTTCACTTGAATTACGTCAGGCTGAAGTAACATTATTATATGAACGACTAGGTTCTGCCCGCGACTTTGTCCGCGTGGAAGATTTTTGAAAGTTTTTCGGGATTTCCTTCGCCTATATCTACCCTGAAGTTGCACTCTGAATGGTGAACGAATTATAGAAACGGATGGATAGTTTACGTAGAATAGAAATGGTAAATGGCAATAGGCTCACCCCCGATTACATTGGGCCTAAAACATAACTGGGGAAATTCGGGTATACACCTATGCTTACAAACAAACAGAATTTTCCTCCTAAAATATTAGTATAGACACGCCAACGATTGATGACGTTAGAACCGGACCAAGAAAACTTAAAATAACACCGGCTTTATTTATTTACATTAACAGAACTGCCGGGTCAATAATGCATTCAAATACAATAAGGCATTCTTCTGGTTGTAAATCCACTGTTCTGACAAACATTAGTCATTAAGAATAGAGAACAAAACTAGTATTTTAGAGTTCAGTTTTAGTGAACCAACCGCAGCGAATTGGACCTCCTGTCCCAATGCTTGTTAAGGTAGGCAGATACATCACCACGGTTGCTTAGATACGGAGTCTGGATTTGTGCCTAGTTAATGGCAAAATGCTGCTGCGTGTTCGCGGTTTTAGATTATTAATTAAGTACAGGTTTCATCAGGATGGCTGTGTGAGTGACTGTATCTAATGGTTTTAGTTTGTTATGGCCTGTTTCTACACCACGCTTAATGAGTTTATTCTCATATCTGACTTTACCCCTCTTATTCATAAACGAGGATCATACCGGAATTAACTAAACCCGGTATTAAGTCTATTAACATCTCTATTCTTTGACATGCAAACGACAGTGAAGGGTATGTTTTACATTGATTTTTATATGAATAACGCGGCTTGTCTAACATATTCGTTTTATTTACTGAAGAGTACTCAATTTTTGTCCCCGGAATTTGTGCCCGGTTGATGGCAATAGGCTCGCCCCCTATTACATTGGGACCTAAAACATAACTGGCGAAATGTGGGTGTACTATATGTGCACCTCTGCCTACCCCTTCGGGAAACAGGCGTGATGCTATGTTATGTTATGAGTACTCAATTTTACATTTATACTTGTTTATGTATACGCAACAATTAACTTCATAATTATATTAGAATCGTTAAGCTAACTAGACACTCGACCGTGAACTTTGCTCCACTAATTATTCAGCGTTACTCATTACGATTCCTCTTGGCATTGACAAATGAGTATTTAAACGATATAAATGTCTTAATAAATTGCCTATTAACTTGTTTACTTAAACACGAACATCCGAAAACTTTTTTATTGAAATGGAATTATAGATTAGTTGTTATAATTCTTATTTATTGGCGTTAAATTACTTAGTATTAACCCACATGCAATGAGGTTCAAGGAATATAATATAGGTAAGTCTCACGCGATACTGTGGCGTGGAGTTCGCTGTCTGTTTGTATGTTACCCGCCTGACCTACTAGCAGTACTTTTTTACTTGATAGTGTTGTGATTGAAACTGATATTGTATTACTAAGAAGCACAGATGCCTTAGGGACTGATTTGGAGCTCTAAAGATAATAAACCCCTGAACAAAGTAGTTTTTGACTTCATGGTCGCCATTTCCTGCCCCTTATAAGTATTCCTGACATAACAAAGGATCCTAAAGTCGCTGTAATCGTAGAGTCTAGATTCTAGACTATACTTATTTATGTTTCTTCTTGTTCCAGGTCAAAGACATCGATGCAGAGAGCCACCACTCTGGGAAGGCGACGGCCAGCACTATGGAGGAAAAGTTGTAAGTCTACTTGATCACGTATTATCCTTCTTATATGTTATTCCAGTAAAATAGAAAAATAGCATTTTTATTATTAATCGCGCTGATAGAAGTATAATTTTGACTCCTGTTTTCATACAGCAAGAAAGTGACTGAAATACGTCGTGTTTCTTTATCGTAACATTGTCCAGTTATTATCCATACAAGATAACGTTTCCTGTGAAATAGACCACGGGAGTGAAACAGATTCGTGGTCGAAAATGATAGTAGACTAATGATAGACTAATAATATATATATATATATAGCTACGAGTCCCCTCCGTGCCTCCGAAAGTACGGTAAGCCGTTGGTCCTGCGCCTGATCTCCCTCCGGTCGTGTCGGTCTACCGTCCCATTGGAATATGAGAGTGAGGGAATAGGGAGTGCACCTGTGTTTTCGCGCATATTTGTGCACTATAATATCTCCTGCGTAGTAGGCTAGTCTCAGTTGAGCCAGGCCGCCATGACCGAAATTCGGTAGGGAGAACATTATTATTACTATATAGATGGTACAACGCAACATGCATTGCTGTGTTGTAATGACATCTATATTGTTCCACTACACATAATAATTACCTACACATAGCCTCCATATGCAGTTCTTGTACAGTAAAAGTGACATTAGCTACCTGATTGTGAAGTTACAAAACTGTATGAGAGCTGCGAAGTGTCTTGCAACGCCTGATTAAAGCAATGCAACGCGTTACATAATTTAAGTCAATAGTTATGTTATATACAACAGTTGCCTAAATAAATGGTGCACAAATAATAAAAAACGCCGCAAATGCGCCGTGTTGACGTTAGGCCTTTCTACAGTGTATAAGGTTCTGTATTGTGACATTTTAAAGTAGATAAATTTATTGTGATTGGTATAGTTAGGTATCCACGAATCTGTATCATACAAAACGAACACACATAGTAAAGTTCCCCTATCTATTCCGTAAGTGATTATTAGATATGCAACATTTACCGATTTAATAGAAGGACGTTTTACATCGATACTTGATAGATAAGTCTTCAGAAAATTGTCAGCCTAGGTCTAATAGTGATAGTATCCACTTGTGTCCTTTTCACCTAACACCAAATACGAAACGAACATACGAATGTTCGCGAAATGCCTATTCAACTGACTTATTTTCATTTAAATATTATACTAAAAATAGTTACATGACATTATCAGGTGATAGGTATAATGTCATGTAACTAGACTGAACTATAATATATAACTAGGTATAAAACACGTAATAGTTTTAAATAAAATAAAACTATTACGTGTTATGAACAATGTTCACAATTTGAACATTAACAATTTCAATAGATTCAGTAAACTATAGAACCCACGACCCGTCTGAAGGTGCCGTATTGTCTGCCACCAGCCTACTTCAAGGTGACAACAAAGTTATTTTGATTGAAAACGGTTGGTAATTTGGTATCTCCGGGTTTTTATTCAACCGTACGGAACTCTAAAACGGTATAAACTTATGGTATGACCTTCGTTGTAGCGATTATGATAAAGATTTTCGGCTTTCTGGTGCTTTTTGTTTTACAATTTTAAAGTAAGCCAGTATCGCTGTGTTAAATTAAGTCCAATTGGTACCGCAATGCTGTTGGGCAAGCAATATAGTTGCAGTGCCAGATTTAATCTAAGTATACCAGTGATATAATAAGATGAGAACAGTCAAACTGATCTACAGCTAAATAATATAGCGGTACATACAGCAGCATAAGTAGCATAACATTAAAAAAATCTTATGTCAAATAATTGAAAGATTCAAACATAAATTGAAGATATTATTCCAAATTATAGAATTCGTCCAAATGGTGATGTGAGAAGACTTTTTACTGGGTATATAAATATTAAATAAATTAAAAAATAAATTGTCAGCTACTTATGATGCTTACTGTACCGATTGTTCAAATATCATCAGTCAGCAAAACAAGTTTGATAAAGTCAAAGATGTGCTTAATACGCAAGAAAGATTAATAACAAAATAAGTAACACGAGATTGATAAGGCTTTATGCTCAGTCGTTATATTTCAAAGAATATTGAGCTAAGCATAACTATGTTGAGGAAGGACACTTGTCAACTCGGGGCGGCTGTGTATATGCTAGGCTAGCGAATGCGATTACTTCGCTAGCGCAATGCAGGATTCGCAACGTCACTCGTACTTCGACGTGTAGATGTCGCTACAACTATTTTATTTGCATATCAAATACCTCGGATACTGGTGTTAAAAGATAAATACAAGTTATCCCTTCTTTACCCCATTGCCAAATAAGAGTTATGTTTTTCGCGCGTATCTTGTTTTTTTTTGTTCCCTTGTATCTTCGCAACCGCTAGATGGATTTTGATAGTTAAGGTATCGTTAGATAGATCGCAAAAAGAGGGTGCACTTAAATACGGTTTGAAGATCTCAAAACAGCGGAACTTTTTAGCGTTTTATATATAAAAAATGCCATAAACCCACCGGCAAAAAATTCTTATGAATGGCTCCCGACTGTTAAAGTCACTATATTATTACTTAATCTTAACATAATTCTAGACTTGGTTAATTCTTTCAGTTATTAGCAGTCGAATTTTTTATTATTATTACCAACGGCCAATGATTCTTGGTAGTGTTACGAGTACATACAAATAAACGTAACCTGTCGTAATAAAAACATACACAACACATCCACCAGTGAAATTAATTTAAACATCTTAATAAAACTAGCGACACAGCAGGCTGGTACTAATTGGGCATTGTTTAAAGGCATTTATTAAAAGGACTACATGGCTTTACTTCAAGGTAATGCGACGCGACGTCTTAACATGCATAACATCACGCCTGTATTCCCCGAAGGGGTAGGCAGAGGTGCACAGTACACCCACATTTCGCCAATTATGTTTTTAGGTCCCAATGTAATAGGGGGCGAGCCTATTGCCATCAACCGGGCACAAATCCCGAGTCCCTGCTGCTACTGAGAATAACCTAATGGAAAAACCCAGTAACACTTTGCCCGACCCGGGATTCGAACCCAGGACCTCGTGCTCAGCAGTCGCGCTTAGCAGCCACTAGACCAACGAGGCAGTCGAGTCTTATACGAAGTAAATATATTAACGTGAGTGTACAATACAATAAAAGAACACGGACTACACAAATGCATTGTTAAGATGCGTCCCCAGACTCCGCACTAATAACATGTCAAGGAATTAGATGTTATTAGTGTGGACGCACCTTTGGATGTATAGAGACGTATCGAAACAAATCGGAACAACAAAAAAGTACGTTTTGCTAGTTATTAATTGTAATATTTCATGTTTGTTATATGCACCCACAATACAGGAGAAAACCACCAGTGTGGGGTGACGTTTTAAAAAAAAACACGTCTCCAATATCAAATTTCTCTGTTCAGATACCAGACAGATAACCAAAATACCAAAAGTACTATTGCATACACAACAGTAAGGAAAGATATAAAGATAAACATCTAAGACCGTAAACTGCGCGTTCAATCTAAAGTTATCAACCCAAATGTCTGAAGAGTGTCTCCGATGCTGAAATGTAGGAAGCTGTGAGGTCGCGACCGCACACACCGCACGCTCATCTCTTATATAACAAAATACAATAAATATAATGAATATCCGCGGAATGCTTATTGCACCTCACTCAAATTGAGAAACTCAATTATGTGATCGAGGATCGAAACCGCTGGCTTCATAATGTTATCGTGTTTTGTGTTCATAACATGAAAAGAACATAAATAAATAACGACTGCCTCGTTAGTCTGGTGGTTGCTAAGCGCGACTGCTGAGCGGTCCTGGTTTCGAATCCCGGGTCGGCCAAAGTGTTACTGGGTTTTTCCATTAGATAATTCTTAGTAGCAGCACGGAGTCTGGATTTGTGCCCGGTTGATGGCAATAGGCTCGCCCCCTATTACATTGGGACCTAAAACATAACTGGCGAAATGTGGGCTTACTGTATGTGCACCTCTGCCTACCTATTCGGGAAATACAGGCGTGATTTTATGTTAAATAAATTACATAAAAACATAACATCACGCCTGTATTCCCCGATGAAGACGACAGAGATGTATGGTACACCTACCTACATTCCACCAGTTATGTTTTAGGACCCAATGTAATATAGGGCGCGCCTATTACCGGGCACAAATCCGTGCTGCTACTGAGAATTACCTAATAAAAAATCCCTGCGACACTGCGCGACCCGGGATTCGATACTAGGACCTCATGCTCAGCAGTCGCCACTAGACCTACGAGGCAGTCTGTGTAGTTGGTGTTCGTTTATTGTGTTTTATACTCACGTAGTTATTCACTTCGTGAAAGACACTGCTACATGCATTGCAATGCGACGTCTCACTTCCGAAACGTAAACTGTCCTGCTTTGAGAGTTCATGGTAAGGGGGCTGTTTACTTGTATAGCATCTAGCATCTATCTATAGGTACCTACATTCTAAGTTAGCGCTTTATATGCTACAACGAAGTAAAAATTACGATCTCCAATAACATACATAACATCACGCCTGTATTCCCCGAAGGGGTAGGCAGAGGTGCACATATAGTACACCCACATTTCGCCAGTTATGTTCTTAGGTCCCAATGTAATAGGGGGCGAGCCTATTGCCATCAACCGGGCACAAATCCAGACTCCGTGCTGCTACTGAGAATTACCTAATGGAAAAACCCAGTAACACTTTGCCCGACCCGGGATTCGAACCCAGGACCTCGTGCTCAGCAGTCGCGCTTAGCAACCACTAGACCAACGAGGCAGTCAATCCAATAAATCCCATTAATAATATTGTGCATCTATTAGATATACTTACTGTTAGATAAAGCCAATTTCTATTGAGTTACCTAATACAGAAGCAGTAATACAATCAATAATACTCAATTGTTCTCAATATTAATGCAACCATCAAGATTGTTTAAGTTCGATTAAGGAACAGTATAATTAGTAATGTCGTATATTACGTAACAAACCTCGTTGGTCTAGTGGTAAAGCGCGGCTGCTGAGCATGAGGTCCTGGGTACGATTTCCATTCGGGTAAAGTGTTACCGGATTTTCTTATTAGATAATTGGGTAGTTCACACCATTAACCAAGACACTACTTCTCTTAAAAACCCATAGGTACGTTTAAATTAACTGTAATACTCGACTTTTATTTTTCAAGTGAAATGAGTTTGCGAACTAGTGGCGTCACAGGTTCCTAGTGCCATACAAAATGTAAATACAAATAGTATTTTGATAGCTCATAAGTATGTCAATTGATTGGTGGTGTGAACTACTTCATCATCATCATCATCAGCCTATCTCAGTCCACTGATGGCCACGCCACTGAACTACTTATTCTCAGTTGAATAAAAGATTGAAGTTAGAATTTGTGCCTGGTAATTGGCAATAGGCCCCAGTCTCACCCCAGTCACCCCTTTTACAATAGACCTATAAGATAACTGGTGAAATGTGTATGTACTCTACACCCCCACCTCCCCCATTGGAGTGATGTCATGTTTTTTATGTAACATATTATATTCGTTTAGATAATCATCAACACGCGAGAAGGCGTATTAATGTGTGTTGTATCCGTTTACACATTTCCGTCGTTTTTATACTATTAGTATTATTAAAGTGCAGTATTGTTTTTAAACTTATCCCCTTACTTCTTCTTCTTATCGTATAGTTGATAAACAACCTGGCGTCAAAGACTAAACTGTCTGTAGGCCTTTGACATGGCTTTACACACCGTTGAAAAATCTTTGGTGTGCCGGTTTCCTCACGATGTTTTGCTTCACCGTTTTTAGCAACCGATTAATGTTTCAAATTATAAAAACGTCCAAATGATGATATGATAATATTTAAAAAAAAAACCGCGCCCCACACTAGGAACGTCTCATGTGTCGTGAGTGCGTTTCACAAACATGAAATATCACATACACAAACACCCAGACTCGGGACAAACATCTGTGGTTCGCACAAAGTTTTGCCCCGTGCGGGAATCGAACCCGCACCATTAGCGCAGCAGTCCAATCGCTTAGCCACTGCACTAATCAGGTCGTCAAATATTTAAGCCGTTTTCCTATATAAGAAGTTGTTCTTTAATTAATGGCATGCAAAAAAAATTAAACGGTCAGTTACATATGTTGCTGACTGTACAATTTAATATCCTAATGATGTAACACCTGTGAAGTATTCTCATCATTATTCATTTGAAAAGTCTATTTGTTTTAATATTATAATATTCAACACATCCCGTATCTATTGAAGAGGACGTGCTGTTGAATTTCCGTTATCCTGAATGAACTCATTGTAGTCACAAGTACGTGAGATAAACGTTGTTGCTAATATAGGTAATGGGTACCTACTACAAAAAATAGTCATTGTTATTGCTAGCAATTAATACTTAATTACTCCAGTACCTTTTGTATAGTGGAATAAACTCACTTAACACTATAACCAACCACAGCATATCACTTTGATTAGTCTTTTGGAATTCAGGCGTTAGTTCAGCGAGATTTAAGATCGTTTTGCTTGGTGGACAGTTCACTATGTGGAAGGGGGACGCCTCTACGTGCCGTGTAATGCGGCGTCTCGCTCCCACATCTAAAACTGTCCTGCTTTATAATTTTTTGGGATAGGGAGCTGGAGTTTACTGACAAAGTTAAAGGTTAAGATGTAACATCGTTGCTGGTATCAATTACCTATACGTTAGTAGAACAACAACCGCAAGGGGTGGATGCAAATGGCAAGTTGTCGTTCATTGTGGCGTTCTAAGGGGGAGGCCTTTGTTTTACAGTGGTCGCCTTCCAGCTGATAATGAATGAATAGTAGAACAATCAGTAAATAGCATCTGTCTATACCAGTCCTTGATAGGTTACTATATGATTTAGTTATTAATATAGGTATATAATAACGCCATGTAAGGATCAAATCAGCGACCCTACGTAGAAAGTCAAGCGCTCAGTAAACTATTACTGCAATCCGTTTCTCAGATCAAGTCGTCACGCTGTTCAAGACAAAAGAAACAGCAAAAGTGCGTATAATAATACATAATACACGACATAATAATATATACAACTCTTAATACTTAAGATTGCATATGACTCGAAACTTAGGGTGTTTACAGACCTTGCGTTTTGCAGTTCTAGTTTTGACGCTACGTGTTTTCCCCGGTACGCCGAGCTCGAACAATGCAAATACTTGCTTTACACATTAATGCTAAAAATAAGTATATTTCCATTGAATCAGAACGCCAGTTGTAAAAGGCAATTGTATAAGATTTCAATTTAAGTCGTGGAGCCCATTGCCTTTAATGGGGTACAATTATAAATCAGCCATTAAAGTATCAGAATAACAAAGAATTAATTATGATGTTCGGCAATCCCACTGCTGGGCTAACAAGACGGCTTCTCTTATTATACAGAGAAAACACGAGCATTGATCACCACGCTAGATCACTGCGGGTTCCCAATTTCAGACCGTAATCTCTCCCACCCGTTGGACTGACGATACCGTCAGTGTTGCGGGCTACTGGTAGATGAAAATGGCTAGTTGTCGTTCATTGTGGCGTTCTACGGAGCAGGGTTTTGTTCAACGGTAGGCGTCAATGATGATGAAGCGGTTGGGCCTCAAAAATAAAACTCGCAGTCTGTAAACGGCCTAAAGCGTATGTACAAATACTTTGCATACAAGTGTTGTTTGTGTTTTCACTACATGTGCGCACAATACCGATATTATATCAGCATGCAGTCGAGATAAAAGTTTTGCAATTATAATTATTTGAATAAAAGTAATATTCATTACGTAAGTTTATTTTGCCAGCAGTAAGTACCACTCTACGTTTTGTTTTAACTTTTATTTGCGCAAGATGAGTTTCGTCCTTGGTTTCATTTTCCAGACTCATATTCAAATTTGTATAATTAACAAGATTGCGTATGCTTTGTTATTATATTCCGACAATACAGACATACACTCTCATGTACCTTTTCTCAGACACAATATTTGGTTCAAGGTACTTGGTAAACCTAAAACTTTCATTTGCCAAAATAAAGATTTTATCTAAAATGCCCTTAAAAATGTAATGCAGCAAGATATATGACGCCACTGCGGTCGAACGAGCCCTAAGTAAGCCTACTTAACGTAATAAAAGCACAAAGTTAAAAACTTAAATTTTTATTTCTATAAAAAAACATTCTTAGTTTAGACAGCGAAATTTTCGTTTTACAGATAGGATACTTCTACCTTGTCAACTCAACGCCAGCAAAAATATTTAATTATCTTAGAAAAAAAAACAATATTGGGCTATTGCAGGCAGATTGCCTGTCCAGACGATAGCGACAGATACAATAGTTAAATAATCGTATTATATGTGATACGCTGTACAGCAGAAAGGTAAAGTATCAAAGTATTCCTCCTGATTGCTGTCAACTGGTATGCTGCCAAAAAGACTGGCAGCATGGCCACGTTGAATAGCAGCCGAAAACCAGGCCAGCTCTTTAAATATCTTCAAAAACCATAAAAAAAACATGACCCCCAAAAACTGTCGATCGTTAGTGACATTTAAAGGTCAGTCACCCTTATATCTGTTCCATCAGTTCAAACAGTCATCTTCACCCTCCCCCACATGATATAGCAATATGTTAATCAGCTGAGGATACATTGTCGCTCGAGCATGATTGATGGAGCATGCGCAATGCCATTGTTATGTAAAGCAAATGCAGTGGTAATGTGCTGTTTAGATTTCCTGTTATTTAGGTCTTATGGTGATTTGTGGTGCTTGTATAAGTCAGGTAATGCGTGACGTCATCGCCTGTTTCAGTATAGCGATCATCTGTACTGATCTAATCAATGTTTTTAATGGTATTAAACAGAAGAGGGGCAAAAAACCGGTAATATTTAACTTTTTAAAAGAACCCTTTTTTACATGCTCGACACAAGCTCACATTCGGAGAAAAATCAGAAATCTATATTTCCTACGTTGGCTTCAAACTAGCTACCTGCATTTGGTAACTACTCCTGGATAATTACATAAATTAGGAGTATACAGAAAAATCGGTTCCAAAGAAAATGTCTTCTTTCTAGGTATATATCAAATAAAACTTAACCTCTTAATAGGACTGCCTCGTTGGTCTAGTGGTAGCTAAGCGCGACTGCTGAGCACGAGGTCCTGGGTTCGAATCCCGGGTCGGGCAAAGTGTTACTGGGTTTTTCCATTAGGTGATTCTCAGTAGCAGCACGGAGTCTGGATTTGTGCCCGGTTGATGGCAATAGGCTCGCCCCCTATTACATTGGGACCTAAAACATAACTGGCGAAATGTGGGTGTACTAAATGTCCACCTCTGCCTACCCCTTCGGGGAATACAGGCGTGATGTTATGTAAAACTTAACCGTTTGGAACTTCAAACACAATAAATCCGTTTTGCAAGAAAAAATATTACTTTGAGTAAAATAACAGCATTATAAAGGTCTGTCAGCGCGTTGATGTCTTTTCCTCGCATCGATTGACGGTACGGCATGAAAACTTAAAAATGTAACTTTAAAGGGTTATATGTCACGTTTTATGGGCAATAACTTATACACGTGATTTGAATTAATGTTATTTTAGTTATGTAATAACTTAAGCTATAACATTCAAGGTAAATAGCATGTAACTTAGTGTTGAACAGCATAATGATTATATACAGCATTTTCTCATTCTTTTTTGTCTTTCGTTTTATATATTATATTGTAATCGTTTGTGCATCTACCGTTTCTATCTCTGCACTGCCTGAAGGTTAGACTGGTAGAAAATGCTTAAGGCATTAAGTCCGCCATGTACACAACTGTACTTTTTTTGCACAGCCTGTGTTGTCCCACTGCAGGGCAAAGGCCTCCCTTTCCTACTTCCAACTTATTCGGTCATGTACTTAAGTTTAAATAAATAAATAAGTAAATAAAATATATATGTTAGCTGAACTATTATATATGTTAGGTGAACTTCGTACCGGATGGTCAGGAGTACATTATAGGTAGAATGGTAATAATCCCGGTATTGTCACACGTCTCGTTGCACTCGAGAGGTGACCCTCTAAGAACTCCAAAAAAACTACTGCGAGGTCACTGTTGAGGTTTTTGTACCAATAAGTTTTCAATGAAATCATTGAATCATTTTTTTATGTTAATATTATTTGAACGATATTTAAACACACACAACTACATTTTTAATCTCTGATGGTATAGGCATTTATTAGGACATGCAGCTACGTTACGTCGCCCATAATAATAATAATACTTATTTAAATAAACATAACTTTGCGCCTGTATTCTTCGAAGGAAGGTATTGCGTATTTAGTAGGTGCCTATGCAGACGGGTTTAAGTTAATCCAGGTATAATCCTAGCTTATAAATAGGAGGGACGAAGCTCACAGCTTAAACTCTCATCGCACGATCGTAAAATTTTCCAGTCATTTACCGAGCAATCACGATCACAATCAATTCTGCAACTATGTTGGACATTTTTATATAATTGAAAAAATACAACACGTTTAAAGCAATTTACATAATTATATGGTTTCATATCGTCCTGCTATTAATACACTGGTAACACAAAAAGTATTAAAAAGAAATTCGCTATAAGAAATAACAAGACGGATGTAATAACTACCTACTAGGGATGAGACACACTTTTTGTTATACCTATCCATTACTAGTGATGTACCAGCGTTTTTGTGTATCGTAATCGATTGCGAGCTATTATATTGTGGGACAAAACATAGGACTTTCCGTTTCTACCAGACGTTCGTATCGCGTATCTTTGTGTTGTACATTGTGGTTAGAACTCCCGCTGCGACCGACAAATCTGATAATTTGAATTTCAACAATGCTATGTTTTTATCCTCGAGGAGGTTATCACAGGTTGGAAGTGCTGGTGTGTTGTTTATGATGCTGTAGGAGGTTTTGGTTTGGTTTGTTTTAGCTGGGCATTTACCGCACTTAGCCTCTTTAGTGGGCCATTGTGCGTGACAAAGATTTCTTCCTTTACTCCAACCATCCCAGATCATCCCAGAAGGCGAGCAGCCTTTTCAGGTTGCTACAAGCCTCCGGTAGTGATGCTGGACCTTGGAGGATTCGGGCCTGCACACTGCCGCACTCTAAGAGCACGTGATGTGGCGTTTCTTCTGCCTCCATGCAGCCTCTGCATAAGGGGCTGTCCGTCACACCTATTGTGAGCAGGTGTGTTGTGTATGCTGTAGGAGGTATCACAGTCTGGAGTAGTAGAGCGAATTAAGCTATATTTGGCCATTTTATTTGAAACCTAAATCATACATAATTACATACATACATACATAAAGTCATGCCTGTTTCCCAGAGGGGTAGGCATTTCTATATGCTACGATTCTGACATACTTCTATCCCCTCATTCACTTGCATCACATCTCATACAGGCTCGTCGGTTAAAGGTACTCCTTACTTGACCCATTTGCGAACATCTCCGATTTGTTCTAAGTATGTTCGCTGAGGTTCTCCTACCCGATACTCCACTAATATTCGCCTCAAAGAATAATTTTCATTTAAATATTAAACCCTATTATTCATGCTGGTATCCATGGAGATATTTCTCCTTTGATGTGATATCAGTACCTTCAGATATGTTTATGTGTCTAAATAAGTTAAAAACATGTGACATGTCTATTGGTATTAAAATATCTACTCGTAACCATCATCCGGTTTTATTTTCGGAAATGTTCAAAAATCAAAATATTATAATATTAAAGCCATCATTGTGTTTTCTTAAAATTAGGTCAGACTAATTATTTTATTTATCTATAAATAGTTACTTCCTGCAACCGTCTAGTATTCAACAATAATGATGTGATGAAAACAACCAATAAGTACATATAAATATAATGCCGAACGATTTCCTAATTGACAATCACCATTCAAAGGATGATAAATCGTTGAGTAAACAAAAGAAAATAGCGTTTTGTTTATTGTTCTTGGAATTGTATAAACTGAGGATTCTTCACAAAGGGCGGTGACTGTCGCTTGCTCATTCATAGCTAGATCTCCCGTATATCACTCACGTATCCGCACGAAAGTATCAAGATTTATTTAAGAAACCTCAGTGTATATCAAGTGATTTTTAAGCTGGAAAAAAGTGTTCTCAATTTACGAGTTTCATCTTTCAAGTGTAACCATCCAGTCCACAGTACCTGTAGCCTTCGCTCCGGTATGTATACCATTACATATTATATTCAGGTATCAAGTAGTTTTTTGTCTCTACCGTATAGCATGGCCATAAAACTCATCATTGAACCTTTATTGAGTGAGAAGTGTTGACTGATTGGAAAAGACGACCCAAACCGAAGCACTAGATGCAGAAGCACCTATGGAAACTCTTTTCCCAAACTTAGTGTGCTTAGAAATGGAAGGAAAAGCCATATAACATCACACCTGTATTCCCCGAAGAGGGGTGTAATACAGCCACATTTCCCCAGTCATGGTACAGGTCCCAATTAAATGGGAGACAAGCCTATTGCCATCCACAGGGCACAAATCCAGATACTGTTATGAGAATCAGCTAATGGAAATCCATGATTCCAAGTTCACGAATCCATGTTCTTACAATCTTTACTCGCTCCGCAAAGGCTCTTATCGAACACTAGATCAACGTTAGTTATTCCTTAGTTATCCTCTAAACCTTCCATTACAATAAAACAATAGATGAAGACCTATCCGTAATCATCTAAAAATAACCAGCCAAGATATTCTACGCGAACGCCCATTACTTTACACATTGATTGAAAAACCCTTTTCATCGAACACAAATCGCGCAATTAACATTCAATTACTTATAAAATGACAAAGCGACACCATTACGTATGCGTAGATGCGGACAATACAATGTTGCTGCCCTTCCTTCTCATAACAGCAGATAACTCACATGACAAAGAAAGCCGACAATGCATGCATTCATAATCAAGTATTTATCAGAATATTCAATTCTACGCTTTGTTGCGAGATGACTCGGGATTACACTTCCGTATTTGGTTGATTATAACTGCATATTGTTCTGATGGAAATTATTTAAATTATATACTTACATGATGATGATAAATTCCGAATTAATGCGTGACGCATTATGTGCTTCGTTAAAGTGAGTACGGTCGACCACCTAGGGTCTTATACTTCAAGGTAAAACCCTGGTAAGCATCAATGTGACTTAAGCAATGCCAGCACAAATTTTTAGTTTATAAAAACTGTTTTAATTCGGTGTTTCAAATTTAATTTGGGGCTGTTGTCTGCCTAGATCAAAGATTAGTATTTTGTAGATATGAGTTGAAGACTTTACCCTAAATCTTGGCAAAAAGGTTAACCTTATTTGGTTTCGCTAGACTTTTTATACGACAAAAAAGGTAGTTTTAGAGACAAGCAGATACATTGATAATGATAAATAGTATTATTGCGTACTTACTCGTCGCCATTACTCCAACACGTACTACAATAAAGTGTATAAAATGCATCACTCACCACTGAATATAGTTGTACGTAGCATACTGTACCATTTACCTCAATTAACAGCTGCTAGAATGACAAACGATGACGTGACACGCAGAGGTATACTCGAACAAACCACTCATTCATAAAATCGATCGATTTTCTTTCAGCATTAATCGGAAGGTCTAGTTCAGGCAGTCATGATGATTAAGTACCTTTATTATTTCAGCCATGATCGTCCTACTGCAGGGCAAAGGCCTCCCTTTCCTTCCTACGTTCCTCTCGGTTGTTAAGTACCTTTCAGTGAATTAATTCTTCAGTGCTATTGTAGGGTCAGACAAATAAGTGACGGATAATTATCAGTAGCAGTTTGGGTATAGTGACGACCCGATTGGTGCAGTGGCCAGGTGATTGGACTGCTGCGCTAAGGGATGCGGGTTCGATTCCCGGACAGTACAAAAAATTATGGGATACTCGGAACAAATATCTGCTTGTTCCGAGTCTGGGTGTTTTTGTATGTGTTATTTCACTTTAGTGAAACGCATCCACTATACAGGAGAAATTCCTAGTATGGGGCGGTGTTTTTTATAAAGTATCATCATCAGTCCACTGCTGAAAAAAAAGTACGTTTAAGACAAATGGCAAAGACTTGTCCTCGTAGGACAAGATTTGGTTTCCTATGTCATTGTCAAATAATGGATGATTTTGGATTTACTACTTTTATGAAAGAGTAACATTTCTGTCTATGTTAAGATACGAAGAAAGTATATAAGAGCTAAACAACTCGTCATTCTCTACGAAAGATGATGACATTGAAAAACGTAATGCGTATTTTGACGGTCGATTTCACTCGATTACGCAACCGATTCAATAATCGTTCCTTCAGATAACAATCAATCGTATATTTGTTAACCTGAATATATAATGGATAATAAATCATGTAACGTTAAAATCGTTGTAAATTATTATAATTAAAGGAATTAATTATATTTCGTGGCATATGTATGTGGTCGGTCTTTGTTAGATGCTAATGATTGATAGATATGTTCTAGGTTATATCAATCGTTATTATTGCCCGTTTTCCGCTATGAGTTCCCAACCTCTCATAGCCAATGAAGTATTGGCATTCATTAAACATGCCATCGACTACATGGACGAAGTAAGCATCATGCAGATCTGCAAGTCCTCGTACAAGGAGGACGAGATTAGCAGTGCCAAGTTGCTGCTGTTCACAACGCTCGGCAAAGTCAGCCAGATGCCGTCTCGTCGAAGGGACGGTACAGAGAAGAGTCTCCAAGACATCATAACACTGATGAAGGAGACCGACCCTGACGATGTGCCTGAATTCGTGGCGAAGGACCTGCATAAGCTGCCTCCCGTCACTTTCGATCACGTCGACGTCACTAGGCTGCTGAAGGACATTACATTCCTGAAGCAAAGCCAGGCCGAGATGCAGCTAAAGTTGGAGGTGTCGAATAACACCATAAGTGATCTGCGCGCTGAAGTAGTGTTGTTGCGCAATGCAATTTCTGCAAGTAGGTCACCGACCGGCGCCGCTAACGTGAACACGCGTCGCGGCGCACAAAACGCCTCCATATGCAGTTTTGAGTCAGCGAGCTCAACTGCGTCACCGACTGCCGAAAATGCAAGCGTTGCACTTGCAACGCATGCCGCCGCCGTCCCTGCCTCGACAGCGGTAGAGACAACGCCGTGTGTAGGTGCATCGACCCCCAAGCGAGCCTACGCAGCGATATTAGCCGCTAACAAGCCTGCTGAGTTACAATACTCGCAGGCAAAGCAAGCGCTGACTACAAAAGGGGGTCAACAGAGCCGGTCGAAACCTAACAAGGTTTTGAAAAGGCGGGGTCCAGAGAAGGACACGTGCGACAAGGATGGCTTCATAAAGGTAGAGAAGAAGAAGAAGAAGAAGCCTCCTTGTCGGAACCAGTGCGGTACCGCGCTGGTAGGACCCAACATGCTGCTTCGTCCAGCAATCCCTACGACGCAGCTGTACGTGTCCAGACTACACCACTCCACGAAGGTTGAAGAGGTCGTGGAGTACCTGCGTGTGAAGACCAACTCGATTTTGAGGGTCGAGAAGTTGGAGCCGCGTCACAACACTAACTTCAATTCGTTCGTGGTGCGTGTTCCGACTCAACATCTTGAAAAGTTCCTCAAAGAAGAGTTATGGCCGAAGGGTGTTGTTTATCGCCGGTTTCGTGGCCGACTAAATGACACCAGTCAGCGAAACACGACGCCGCCACTTCGTGTGTAGTATAGTTATATAATTGTATGTGTTTATAGTATTTTTAAGTTATATTAATATAGTATTGTATTTATAGTTATGGGCCTTTGATGCCTGAAATAAATGGATATTATTATTATTATTATTATTACGTGTGTAGTGCGTGATTTGTATCCATACTGATAGATGCGTGCGTAATTTTTAACGCTTATCAGTGTACGTACATGCCTCCTGTTACATCTATTGCACTCTTTAAAAATGTGGGAGGAAACCAGCAAATCTCCAATTCTCCACCTTCATTGCTTGATTTAAGTCCCACTGGGTTCCTAAAAGAGCATCAGGGACTACCATTTGCTACGATGCCGTTATTCTTACACCTAATGTAAAAATTTAAAATTTGGACGCGTGTCACACAACGAGAATTTGGTGCAAAAATAGGTCCTAAACTCATGACCAGGATAAGAACAAGTATTAGCAACTTCTTATTAACGGAGTATACGAAATACATTCCGTAGCATACAAGAGGACCTTAGACAACAGCTAGTTTGCATCTAAAATAAATATATGTAGTTAAACTAGAGCAAAACACGTACACCGTTACGAATCACGATAAACACAAAAGGATGAGCAACAATAGTGAACATCCATAAACAAAACCATAATCTGAATTCGCGTGCTCTGTGGTACTGTCAGTGACTACAGTGCATAGGATTGTGGTCCAATCGCCTTGACATCCATGCTCCGTCGGCGATACTAGCTCTGTTTGAGTGTAAATGAGGCCCGATGGAAATTAGCAAAACCATGATTACATATAATCGCTGAAAGTCACGATCGTAGTTGGCTTGTTTTATATTTATCAACAGGGGGTATTCGAAGATCCTATGAGTGGTAATACTATATTATAGTAGTTAGCTGATTATTACTTTTATTACCACTCTGTGGGTGTACTGTATGTGCACCTCTGTCTACCCCTTCAGGGAAAACAGGCGTGATGTTATGTATGTATGTATGTATTACCACCCTGCCTGTGTCGTCGATCTAGTGGTCGATGAGACTACTAAGCATGAGGTGCTGGGTCCGATTCCTGGGTCAGGCAGTGTTACTTTCTGGGTTTTTCCATTAGGTCATTCTGCCCGGTGGCACTGTTAATGGCGCTGGGCTCGCCCCCTATTACATTAGGACCTAGAACGTAAATGGCGAAATGCGGGTGTACTATATGTACACTTCTGCCTACTCCTTCGATTAATACAGGTGTGAGGTTATGCTTATGTGTATGTTTATTGCCACATCGCGAGCTGACTTAAAAATGTCGACACGATGGAAGAAACTTTTTTAGGATTGTCTCAATGTTTCCTATTAGGCTTTTAAGCCTAAAAAGGTATTACACAGGATTCTGCTGCATCCATACACCCATATTTCGTTATTCAACATAGAACACTCGTAAATTGAAGATGAGCTTATTGCCATTCATTGGGCCCACACCTTGTTCAAAGACAATCGCTTTCGCTCGAAATACAAGTGCGCTCTCAATGCATCTCCTCACAAAGCTAAAGACAATCTCTTAAATTCAACAATAAAAGAAGCCATGAGTTGTACATTCTTGTATACAAGTAACTCTATGAAATAACAATGATGTTGTAATACCTAGGCACGTCGAAAGTTCATAACTTGGCGCGCAGTGCGATTAACAGCGAAAGTGACATCCCTATTAGGTGCTATTATAGTCGCAATGATACGCTTCGGATGGATGTCTTTGTGTCCACGTGGGTAACGTAATAACCGGCTTATGTTTGGAGCGACAGCGATTAGTTTAATAGTTTTGTTTGAACCTAAAAAAAAAACTTGTATATTTAATATCCCAATTTCTAATGATAATAGCATTTACTTGGGATTTAAATCCCGATGACTAAAAATTACTTCAAAACTTTTTTCAACCCAATTTTCTGTTTGCCGCACAGTTTGTTTTCTGACATTATCTTAAAGCACTCTTTTCTTAAAGATAAAGATTATTTATTTGTCACAAATAATAATATGTATAATTATAAACTCGTCAAGTGTAATAAAGAAGGTAGTAGGGTAACCCCCTAAATGGACTTCTAAATCTTCCTTCTTTACCTTTTGGTGACGTCAGACCACATCCCTTCAAAGTAACTTAATTATTAAGGTTTTTCTCCATCTTCCTCCAACCTTACGGTCACCATCGCACCGCCAGGTTCGCTAACCTCCTCCACCTTAACCCATGGCAATGGAAAGCCTCGGACCGTCGGACGTGACATGCTTTAATTACATTATCGGCGTCCGCTTGTTCCGTGGCATTGAACCGGTGTGAACCGCGGCGCTTTAGGAAGCGACTGGAGTGTGCCATTAGCGGGCTTAAACGATCGCGGCTTTCTATTAATTAGGTGTTAATATCACAGTCGTTTATGGATTAGCATCCGTATAGAGACGTCCATTTGCGATCATTTTTATACTACCTACGAACGACACTTGCAGTTTGTACTGTTGCCAGTAATGAAATGTAAAGAATAAGCGATGAAAAAAATCGAAGATGGTGAGACATAGTGTTCTCTCAAAGTTTTAATGTTAAGATCTGTACCACCTACGTCTACAAATAAAGATTTTGATTTTGAAGCGATTTTCAAAACCCCTTTAACAATTAAACAATAAATATATAACTACACTCCGCCTGTATTATCCAAAGGGGCAGGCATAGGAATATAGTAGGTATACACATCACACCACTTTTATGGTATAGGCAGGCCTTTGAAAATAATTAAAATAAAGGTTAATTAAGAAGCAATTGCTTAGTAAAGTTCTACTGTAAATATCCCAAAAGCATTATTAAATAATCAGAATTTCCTTACTACCTGCGTTTTACCACGATGGTAGTCAGTAATCAAGTGATCAGCAAATAATTCAGCTAATCTAGTTCCGTTTAAAGTAATATCTAAATTATCAGTTAGATATTTAAATTGGCTGTCGTATCGAGTATAGACCTAAGTTGTATAAACACGGAAGCCCACAGCACCTGAAAGCTGGCGAGGTGGTTGACAAATGATTACTGATATTTGATGTTGATATTATTTCTATTGCTTCGAAGTTTCCGACTTGTAAACAGGTCTTGGTTTCCTAGGTACGGAAGTCCCAATAAATATGAATGAGAAATTAGGATAAGGCTTACGTTCGCAAACAAGAGTCATCTTATGTTAGTATCTTATGTTTGTATATTGATATATAAGTTTGTATAAGTAAAATATATATATGTATATATATATATGTAAATATAGCATGCATAGCACGTATACTTACTACACTGAAACATTCACACACACACACACACACACACGCGCACACACACACACGCACACACACACACACACACACACACACACGCACACACACACCACATACACACATCCATTTAACATGTACCTACCCGCTGACCTATAATTAGCATAAAGTATTATGTGATGGGGGGCCTGGAGTTCTATAGTACAGGCCTAGGCTTAGTTTAGACTCCAGATCTCCCACAAATTACATTTACGTAACTGGCAACCTGTATACTTAACTTTAAGATTGTTCTCGTACATAATGTGTGATTTGTGGAGATAAATAAAACATTTTTATTATTATTATTTTATTATTATTATTATTCGTAGGACGACATAAACATAACATAACGCCTGTATTCCCCGATGGGGTAGACACAGGTGCACATTAGTAAACCCTCATTTCGCCAGTTTTGTTTTTAGGTCTCACTGTAATAGGGGGCGAGTCTATTGCCATCAAACGGGCACAAGTCCAGACTCCGTGCCGCTACTGAGAATTACCTAATGGAAAAAGCCTGTAACACTGCCCGACCCGGGAATCGAACCCAGGACCTCGCGTTTAGCAACCACAGACCAACGAGCATGCATTTGCAGAACGTATTAATTATTAATTAAGTTCTTTTGTTGAAATAACTTTTTTTCAGTTCACAATTGGCTTAGCCAATTTGGCTAAGCCGTCTGCTTAAAACGATAATAAGTTCCAACAACGATTGTGGAACCGTTTAGTCTTAGCCAACCCCGTTTGTGAAATTCAAATACACTTGAAATTTTTAAACTAGTTCACAAGATAATCATTTAATATTAAAAACAGAACTACCATGTTATTAATGATGCCTCTGATAACCGCAAAAATACATACATAAAGTCACGCCAGTTTCCCAGAGGGATAGGCAGAGACCACGGAATTCCATTTGCTATGATTCAGATATGCCTCTTTTGCCTCTTCCACCCGCACCACATTTCTCATATACGTTGGTCCTTTAAGGGTTCGTTCGCACTTGACCCTTTTGTAGAACATCACCGATCTGGTCCAAGTATTTTCACTAAGGTCTTCCCGTTCCCGATATTCCACTAAGGCACTAACATTCACCTCATGTATTCGCTTTGTCACTCTTCTATCATCCATCCTTTCTTCGTGCCCAAACCATATAAGCATATTGTTCAAAAACACATTTGTAAAAATATTCAACAAACGCATTATACACAACAACATTCAAACCTTAACAAATCCCATTTTACTAGAAAGTGTGTTGTTGACGACCTGATTAGCGCAGTGGCTAAGCGATTGGATTGCTGCGCTAAGGGTTGCGGGTTCGATTCTCGCACGGGGCAAAAACTTTGTGCGAACCACAGATGTTTGTCCCGAGTCTGGGTGTTTGTGTATGTGAATATTTCATGTTTGTGAAACGCACCTACGATACAGGAGAAATTCCTAGTGTGGGGCGACGTTTTTTTTAAAAAAAAAAAAAAAAAAAAAAAAGAAATTCATATGGCGCTCGCTCCGCACAATACTCGTAGTTATGCTAATCGCGTATCGTAAAACACAAAGCATCAATGGAAATTGTACCATGTCAAGCGGCCATTAATATTGGCCTAACGTACGGTCTCATCTGGGTAACTGTAACGGCAGACTGTTGTTCAATCATTTCTGAACTTGTGTATATAACTGACCTGATTAGCATCGTAACTTCTCGGACGTATGCGCTAAAAAGTGGTTAAGAAAAAAAAGTGTTCGGCATCTGCAAATACCTAGGTGTATAGACCTGTAAACACATCCAGGATACAAATTAACTCCTAGCCGCAATTCAAATTTAAAAAACTAGGTTAACCCTCTCCCTTCCTCCGCTTTTGCTGTGCCCGACAGGGTCCATAATGATATTATTGAGTATTCTGGCTTTAAATATATGAGGAACATGCTTACTATGTACCCATATCAGGTATATGGGTACGTATTTGTTTACTCTAGTAGCTCCTACTACTCCTGATCCTGACGATAAAAGCTTCTCCTTTTATTTAAATACGATCACGGGTTAGGTTATTGTTGAAACATTCACTCCTTGAATTTCGTCATCTTTTTACTTCTTTTGACCAAACACCAAAAACTGATACTTAAACAAAATCTGAACAAATTTGAGTGCAAGCCGCTCTTGCATCACAATCATTGTAGACTCAGGTGGTGGGCGTGTCCTGTCAGATTGAAAAACCTTTTGCCACGGTAATAAAATAATGATTATGAGTTATTCAGAATGCAATAACCATACAGTTCCTACAAAAAACCGGAAAAAGCGTTTAACATAATGTGTCATAATGATGCGTTGCTCGGAAATCCCATGCATTATGCTTCGTCCAAGAACTATAAGACTTTGTCAATTGTCTTTGGCATACAGTCATACTGAAGGAACACGACACGAGGATAAGAGGCATTTACATAAAGAGATATACATAAAGTTCGTTATGACGCACATGTTCACAAAAAGGCTTCAACAACACCTGGATATTACTTTAAGCTTGACTTGTTTTCAAAGCTACAGGGGCAGGTTTGCCAACCATTGAATAAATAAAGTGAAAATCCTGTACTTAAGTGATCAATTTGTGTTTTCATATAAAATAACATCGATCTCCGGCTTACCCGCAATGTGCCAACACTCGCAAAATGAATCACTTTACTCCATTGTAAACACTTATCCTTGTAAATGTGTTATCCAAAAAGACCGCAATAACTTACCCGATAGTGAAACTCCTGGAAACTTATCCATCATCTAAACTTTATTGTTACCGCAAGCAATTCATCACTCCGCAAAACATTTGGGCTTACGGCTTACTCACGAACCTTACCAAACAGTACATGCGCGTGCGCAGAATGCCTAATTCCAGGACGGAAAGAGCGGCGGTTGTACCGTTATACTTTATTCCCTTATGTCAATGTCTTGTTCACTTTGGAAGACAATGATCGTAAATATTTTCGCTCAGAAATGTTAGTAGAAGTATGCGTTGGAATTTCCGATTAATATCACGATATTTTGTTGTATACGTTGAAGGAAAACCTTTTTTGTATCTTGCAGGTTTATTAGAAGTCTAGAATCATCAATATTTTTAAAAGATGTACATTGTACAATAAGGTACATCTTACCACCACCCGCATGGACAATTGAACATCTCTCTCCCTCTCTTTTGAATTTTGAGGTTTCTGTTCTATTAATGACTGATCACCTAATATTGACTTCTAAAGCTTTAGTACCTAACATAGTCCAGGATCCACGGACTGTTTTTGCGTAAGTACCTTCATTTTGACGAGACGCCCAACAATCTCTCACCAAAATCCTCGATTGTGGTAGCTGCGATAGTAATCTATTGTATAAATAGGCCGCGGATCCCCGACTATATAGTATATACAATTGTTTTACATCTACTGTTTACAAGATAGCTGTTGCGTTAATTAGCATTGATTAGTGTACTGAGGTTGTTTGAAGTTCAGTTATTGTGCGTTTAGACAGTTATACACATTGCTACCTAAAAGCTATGTTTAGACATCCTAATTTCAATATTTAGCTAACTGCAAAGTTAGGATTTTAATTATGACTACCTAGATTGTACATGAATGAATCTATTTGACGATCTGGTAGACGATGTTTTCGCTATATAGTCGCGGCATCTATTCCCATTCAAGACAAAGGTTATAAGATCCGTCGATTAAGAATAGATGGATGAGAACGTAGGTACATACATTTATATTACTGCACAAAAGAATTTATGCAATTCTATACATCATTGGCTTATACCTAGTTTTAGTTTAGGAATCAATTTGAATAACTTCAACTAGCTAGAACATTACAAAACGGCACATAACAATGTATTATTTAATCAAGGTAGGTACATCTAATAATAGGCTCAGAAACCAGCATCCTCTTCCCAAAGACTTCATCGTCTATTGAATAGGAAAGTGAGATAGTTCCGCAGATAACAATTGATGTTTGTTGAGTGTTCCGCGCCTGCGCGGCTGCGGGCGGAAGAGGTCGGATACAGACACTTATAGTGTGGTTCAGTGTTTTACACCCACTTCAACATGCTACACAATTATATTAAACTCTATGATTTTGAAGTCAGGAACTTCTTATTTTATTGTACTTACATATCTGAGATGTACTACAAAGGGTCAAATGCGTACCTATCCTTGACCATTGAGCGTATATGTAGAATTTGATACGAGTTAATGAGGCAAAAGAAGTATATCAGGATTGTAACAAATGGAAATACGTGCCTCTGCCTACCCCTCTGGAAAATAGGCATGAGTTTATGTATATTATATAATTATGTTCACATTATTTTTCTAAAATAAGCGGCCCTTCCTCCTCCGGATCTCCAAGCCTCTCGCTCTTTCAGCTTTGTATCGTGGGCCGTGGGTGCACTTCGACTTACTCAGAGCCAAATTCCAGATATGGTGGCTAATCTCAAACGTATACTAGCTAACTTTTATTCTTGACTAGCTGACCCGGCGATCTGCGTACTGCCTTTACATTTTAAACCTACCCTGGACTTCTACAAATATTACGAAACCAGAGTTAGCCAAATCTGGACCGATATGGCTAACTCTGGTTTCGCCTACGACCTTTCTCAAATTATGGCGTGACCACGGGAAACAGGGCTTTATTTGTACATACATAGGTTATTCCTTTGTCGTACTAAATGAAAGGATCAACGGTGAATGTATATTCTTTTATGTTCTAGCAATTAGTGACACGTGTTCAAGTAGCCGTGCTTCAAAAGTAGCCGTGTTAAGTGAGAACGATATAGGGAGCCGGTGCAGTCAAAGCGGGCCAGTCTAAATTTCCATGTGAATTATCCCAAGTGAATGTATTACACTTCAATATGGTTGTTTTATGCAACGTGAATTGTAATTCTCACTTATTATGTACATCATGATTGTATTTATTCCAATGTATGGGCTTAAATCCCACGTAATAAAAGACCGAACCAAAAACGACCTGATGGGCGCAGTGGCTAAGCGATTGGACTGCTGGGTTCGATTCCCGCACGGGACTAAAATTTGTGCGATCCGCAGATGTTTGTCACGAATGTGAGTGTTTGTATAAGTGATATTTCATGTTGTGTGAAACGCACCTGTTAAAAACCTACATTTACCTGTTTACCGTTACCTTTACCTGTTAAAAAAAACAGTATAAAACAGTTCCCCAAAATATCCCCCAGGTCCCTTAACTAAGAATTAGTTGACCACTCCACTAGTAAACATGAAATCGTCATTTGTTACTTGTCATAAACATTTACTATTAAAACACCAAATTACCCATAAAAACGGACACAGTATTAAAAAAAGGTAGTTCGAATCGCGCCTGCGCCGTGTAAACTGCTCATGAATGGCATTGGATGGGCCAAAACGTGTCAGACGAACACAAAGTAAGTAAAAACTGTTCTCCATCAAACCAGTGTGTAATAGCTGTCATTAAAAAGGTTGAAAGGTGGTGGTTTAATCGAAACAAGTCTATGTAACACTTATCGTAACAAACCTGAAAGTGGTTCTAAACTCTGTACAGTTACACGTCCTTCATTGTTAGTGCCTCATGTCTCAGCGTACTAGATTAAACGTGATTCAAAAATACCAGTTTCTTCTTTACAGAGGAATTCTTCTTTACTTTTTTTTTAATACCCATCAAGGAGGTTTATAGTTAGGTATATAGTCATTGCAATATCTATTTGTTGCCCAGTTTTAGCCTCCAGTTAGGTTAGGTATTCATATATCTCTTTAAACAAGTGCTAGCATGATTTTTGTTATAAGTCATCGTCGCAGTCACCAGCGTTCTTAGTTATATACTCTAAGAGTGACATCTACTTATAGAATTTAACTTTTTTTCCAGTGAAACTAGTTTTAGCGAAGAATACCCATCTATTTTCAGCAATCCTATTTACCGTTATTTAGTATTCTTAGTATCATTACCCGTCATACATGCTTCAGCGGGAGATTATCACGAAGAAATAAGGTTCACAATTGCATAATTATTTACAGTTTTCACTTTTTATTATCTACGTATTATTTGTTATTGCCATTTGATGTTTTTACTTCAACGATTCTTAATTACAGTTACAACGTGTTGTGTTACACATTAAAATTGTTATTTTGTAAAATCTATGTGTAAAACCATGCTTATTTTATTGGCTGGTAAAAAGATTATAAGTTTGTCTGTTAGAAAAATCATTAGCAACCCTTTGAAATTGTGCTTGAGGAATTGCCATCGGTAAGTGACATACCAGATTTGTATGCACAAGGTTGCAGGTTCAAACCCGGGCAAGTATCAATGTGACTTTTTCAATGTTATAAATACTTTCTTAGTTATTCTAAGGCACCACTGACTAACGGTGAAGGAAACCTGGATTTAATTATTTGAAATCGCCAACCCGCAGTGAGCTAGCGTAGTGATCAATGCTCAAACCTTCTTTAAATGAGAAGAGACCTTTGCCCTGCAGTGGGACAGTTATAGGCTGTTATTAGGCCACAACGACACGAAAATGAACATAAAAATATCTTACATACATACAGTCACGCGTATTTCTCAGAGGGATAGGCAGAGACCACCGATTTCCATTTGCTACGAGACCTACTTCTTACGCCTCCATTTAAAAATATCTTAAACCATGCTAATTCGTAAATCATTGATTATGGAAAACAATAACCGACATCACTTCCATCTTTTTATCAATAGTGATATTCAGTGACGTAGCCATGAGTCGCTGAGCTGCCATAAGAACAGTATTATCCACAATAAGACACGGTTCGTTAAATTCAGTTTCGATTTCTGTACCACTTGCAGACCGACTTAACGATGTGGTTATTGTTCTGTTGGTGATTATATTCGGTCATTATTTTTTGCAATTTCGCTTTTTACTGAAAGAATAGGCTTGAGGATCAAATCAGCACAATGTTTTGATCTTCTTGGCTTCTGTTACACCTAAAACGAAGTAGTAGCAGGGTGGTCAAGCGTCATAGCGTTGTCAACTTTTCTATTGTGTAGTCCAACCCCCACATGTCTCCGAAGTCATAATCTGTGGATCAAAAAGACAGAAGACTTCAGCTCCGCACCATAACAAAGGAAGAAGTCATGGTATAACTCATACCTTTATAGTAGGTAGCAACACAGGCTGAGCACTAACAGAGTCCAAAGATTTAGGTATTACATCATTACATAGTAGACATGCTTAGGTTTAAAGACCCTTAGC
This sequence comes from Abrostola triplasia, assembly GCA_946251915.1. Classification (NCBI taxonomy): domain Eukaryota; kingdom Metazoa; phylum Arthropoda; class Insecta; order Lepidoptera; family Noctuidae; genus Abrostola; species Abrostola triplasia. Next base: position 13,154,204 of record OX276426.1, read on the forward strand.
GCAGAAACTCATATGCATTGTTTAATGAATTTCTAATGACATTACAGAACCATTAAAAACATAACAAATGACATACCATTTCTCTTTATGATATCAATTTGAGCCACAGTACATTCCCAACAGTACGTAGAGATGGTGAAATTTCCATAGAGATTGTATTACTTTGCGGAAATGACATGGCGACGTTTTTACAATCACTAAGCGCGGCGAGAGAGCGAAAACACTTGACTTCTTGACTGAATTAATGTCGAGTTATAAGAGTTGAGAGCTTCGAAATTGAGTGTATAGGGGCGTTCAGTAGGATAAACAAGGAGATAGAATCGTTTTAGCAAAGAGTTAGTCGTACAGCGGTAGAGTCTCAAAATTTTGGGTGCAATTGCTTGTAGAGGTACTTTCCAAAACATGATAGGATAATTACCCGCTAGTATTCTGCCCAAGATAGTATACTTTTCCTTTGAAACAAAGCAGTAGCGCTAGGCAAATCTTAGCATGCCTACTTTCTTCATTTACAACTTCAATCGCACCCTAAAATAGCCAAACTTGAAGATAGAAAACACGACAAAAGCATGTAACCGCGACGAGGACAAGTTCGGAAGCCGAACTCACTTGCCCCCAATCAAAATATTTCCGAACTTACATCACTACATCGCATGTCAGATACAAATCTAAAATATAGGAAAACATTATTATCTATGGAGCGGAGAAAGTGATCTGTACTACATAAATGTAGTTCATATAGGTCCGAGCAGTGATTGTGTGCATCAGTAGGCGCTTCAGTTGGATGACGCCAAATTGCATGTTATTTGGATGTTGAGCAAGGCTGATAGTTGAAACAGTTATAATAAACGTTTGTAATATTTATCTTTACGCTCTCTTTCTTTTCCGGGATAGTAATAGGTTTAATGATAGCTGTTTCATGATAATTTTTGCAAGAATTTTCAGTCCGAGTAATTAAAAAAACACGCTCCCCACCCTCAAGCACTGAGACAGGTGTTCCGGTCTGGTTCAGCTATTTAAGCTAAGCTAACACTGTCCACAACTTTTCCGTCCGAGAAGACTAAACTAGAGAAAAAAAAAATGGTCCCTCTTGCCCTTCAAGATATCTTCATAAAGGTATGATTCGGATCTCGGCAGCACGCAATATATACTGTAAACCGCCTTGCTCAGAACCAGCGCGATAGGCAGCAGTATTGCGCAGCACCACAATGGCAGCAGTTCTGAAGTCGAAGTTCAAAATCATAACTTAACCATACAAAAGTACCAACCTCCGGTAGCTCAGTATCCTCAATCCATCACTCGCGCAGGCTGTACTTGCACTCCTATAGGTATACTCAGAGTTTAAGCTGCCTGTAGTATAAACCATGTTTCTGTTCCAGAGAGCGCACTGTTCGGTGTTCGTCAGTGCTAATCGGCGCGCTGGGGATCTCACTGGTTGCGCTGGCCATCTACACGACGGTGCTGGTGCTCACAGAGTACCACAGCCCGCGGCCATGTCTCAGCGAGCAGTGCGTCGGGACCGGTGAGTCTAACTTACCAATTGAATGAAAAAAAGTTTAAAATTCTGTTGTGTTTTCTAAAAGACAATTAGACTAGATTTTTTCCTGTTGATGTTGTTTTCTAGAAGGTAAGAGAACAAAATAGTATGTGTAGTCATGGTTTTGACCTATAAATATCGTGGAAATTAATTCTGCGCGTGCGCATATTATACTGAATAGTGAAAAACAACAAACAGAAAAGCAATAAACATCTTACCAACATAAAAACAAACAAACAATTACCCTACAATCGCGGAGATTACCACATTTTACCATTGATATACCATAACATCTAACGTACACGTGTCAAAACAACGCAATTAATAAAAGGATAATCATGGTTAATTATCGAAGTTATGTAAATAGAGTAATGATTGCAGCTTTTAACAGTCTTAACATATTACCATAAGCCACCATGGCATTTCTATGGAATTGTCTGTTATGGGGAAAAAACGTGATTTACGTATTAGGATCGATTATAATTGCAGATCTGCATATCATTGCTATGTAGTCATGATTAGGCGTTGGTTCACGGTAGAATTGCTCTGCTGCATTTGCATATTATTATAGTATGCAAATGTAGCGAGTCATCCTTGATAATTTTCTATTGATGCTAGACAATTTTATCAGTATTGTTTCATCATACTTTACCATCCAATTTTACCATCGTAAAATTTCTCTTTCTTACACTTATTACTATTTTAACAATGTTCTTTTGTTTTTTAAGTTTTCTCCTTAGTTAAATTTATTTTATGTACCGGGTGTGTGTTATTTGATGTATAGTATGAAGATAGAGAGAATTGGCAGGGAAATAGGGAGGCTTATACCCGGCAGTGACACCGGGCTGAAATGATAATAGTATGAATCTTCTTCAGAGTTCAGACGATATTAATCCCAGGGCGGAAAAATATTACCTATATGTACAACATACTTAGGTAGCCAGATACATACTTTTACCATACAATCTTTAATCAGCAGTATATTGTTGATCGAAGCATGCAACCATTATTCAAAAACTAACGTAATAATTGTCGAGACAGGATAAGTAGATCCAGGGGCGTAGCTACTGATGATACAGGGCCCCCGGGCTACAGGGGCCCCGAACGTACAACGTAAGCAATAAAAAAAGTAATTTAAAAATAAAAAAGCGCATGCTAAAGAAATAAACAAGTCTAGAATTATGTTAAGTAAAGGTTAAGCTAAAGAATAGGGACTAACATTACATTAACAGTCGGGAGCCATTCTTGAAAAGATTTGAGCCGGTCGAGATTATTACCCTTCTTCCGGCGCAATCGGGTAAAAAGTAGATCATTTAAGTTCTTGCTAAACTATGATTGACTCATTTACTTTATGCCAGTACAATTAAAATATAAACCAACATGTTTATCGATGTCTTTCAAACAGACGCAAAACCAGTGCGTGTTGCATAATAAAATAAATTGTCGCGTATATTTTTCTTAAGAAACCCATCTATGAGTTAACCCTACAAGCTAGTTACATCACTTATTATATATTCCACGTGTTTCCTCGACCTAGGGTGCAATTGCGCCGTTTTTGCGAGGAAATTGTGTATTGTACTACTTCCATTAATGATTAGTACCTACATAATACGTAAAAGGCGAGTCGCAGTATTTTGTATATAACACGTGGATTCAAGAAAAACAGGACAGTAATTTAATGTAGATGCATGCTTTAATTATTATTTCTTAGATAAATACATGTCAAAGTTTGTTTAATCCGTTAGATTACGTTACACTGTTGTTTTGTGAAGGTTACAATGGATTATTTATCAATAACCAATATTATAAAAATAATTGTTTTAGTTTTTATTAATATTCGTATAGTGGATTTAAGGATAATTGACAATTCTCTAACAGAAACAGGTAGGTAAACAGGACCTTAAAATACTTTTATTTAGGATCCTAATTTGGTAATTACTTACTTTAAAAAATGATTAGGGCCAGTGTTATTACGGATCGGATTTAAATGTACTTTTTTTAACCAAATTTCTCAAAAACTGGAATAGGCGTCCATAAGTAAGCAGTAAGTAGAATATAGGTAATAGAACTAATACTATCTAACAGAATTGAACCTGAAATAACTATGCCTACCGCTTAGAGGAACCACAAACATGATAGTATGGGTACAATTAATTACCAATTGCATAATTCTACAGCTGTAGATAAGTAACCGTCAACGCGCTATAAACCAGTTCTTTGTTAAGATTTAGCGCATATTTATGCATGCGCATGCGCAGTGAAAGCTGGCTCGCTTCCTGTTATACCCTCTCTCGTCGCAAAAGGGCTTAATTATTAAATGATTTGTATAGATCCCAATTAACATTACCTATATGATTAAATGTCTAAAGAAAATGATTTAATTCATAAAAAACATATTTTATTTAAATAGGTATGTACCTACATCGATTTCTCGTGGCGGTTAAAAGGTTTATGAGCCGGATTTATAGGCACATCTATATGGTTGCAGATATGGCTCAGAATAGCAGCTGCACCTATTAAAATATATATTATATATTTCACCAAACAAAACGGTTGACAGTACATTTGACTTGACAATTTAATTGCATTCTGCAAATAAAGGCGTAATGATACACATAGAGGATTGTTGCTAATTTTAATTATGTATTATTGATAACCCAATGACCTTAAGGCTGGGCAAAGGCTTTTGCCCCTAAAAAACCTTTTATCGATTCAGAACAATCGTTCGCGAGATTCGGGGTCCAGTACAAGCTAATTCATTCAGTCATTATTAAAGTAAAATAATTAAATGTTCTAAAAAGCACTATTACTTTACCCACAGCATCAAGAATCCTGCAAGCACTTAACAAAGATGTGGATCCCTGCACTGACTTCTACGAGTTCGCGTGTGGAGGCTGGATCAAACAGAACCCGGTGCCTGACTGGGCCACGTCGTGGGACCAGCTAGCTAAGCTCCGAGAACAGCTGGTCAGCGACCTGCGGGAACTCCTGGAGGCTGATGATGATGAAGGGCTTCCTAACAGTGTGGTGAAGGCCAAGAGCTTGTATCGGACTTGTGTTAATACTGGTCAGTTTATTAGTTAACGTGGCTCATCGAAATGCTAATGACTTATCCTTGCTGCAAATGATTTATTTTTATCTAATAAAATTATTCTACCTTTGGGCGAAATACCGAATATCTTCGCAACTTCTATAATTACCAATATTTTAAACTAAATCCAATGTCCAATACTTTTATTCGTATATCCCAGAAAAACTAGAAGACGACGGCATCAAGCCCATCGAGAGGATCCTGGCAAAACTCGGGCTGCCCCCCCGCCCCCCCTCGGAGGGCAGCGCCAACTTCTCGTGGGTGGAGGTGGCGGGGCGCGGGCGCCGCATGCTCGGCCTCAACGTGCTGCTGAGCGTGCAGGTGGCCGAGGACGTGCGCAACACCAGCAGGAACCGCGTCGTGGTGAGGCGGCTGGGACTGGGGAACTGTTTGAAGTCCACTGCTGGACATTGGGCTATATCTCAGACCTTCTTATTCATAAAAAAATACAATTTTAAACCAAGGATTAAATTATACAGTCACTGTCGCTTGCTCATAAAATAGATTAATGCCGGTATGATCCTCGTTTTTTAATAAAAGGAACAATATTTTGAGTAGGTATAAATCATATTCCCTCCTCCTTTTCGAAGTCGGTTAAAATGACATGACATAGCATCACACCTGTATCCCCCGAGGCGTAAGCAGAGGTGTATAGTATCACCCTTATTTCGTCAATTACGTTATATGTCCCTATGTAATAGGGGGCGAACCTACTGCCATCAACTTATTGAATATGGTATTGAAACTTATATAAAAAAAATGAAGGAAACCTAATTTGGTAACTCCATGGTTACTCTTTTAAGACATGTAAACAGTTGTATAAATTCAAATTCTAGCTGGCGTACCGTGTGCCCATTGGGCCATTGCAACCGACTTTTAATTTATATTATTGTTATAGCGACCAACATTTTGCAGCTGACCGATTTATGTCCTTCCAGATTGAGCAGGTCTCCCCAGGGTTCAGCGAGCGCTACCTGCTGCAGCCGGAGCAGTTCTCGCACGAGCTGGAGCAGTACCACAAGTACATCAAGTCCATGATCAGCATCGCAGACAACAACACCAATGCTGGCCAGTTCGCTGATGATATCGTTGATTTTAGCAAGAAGTTGGCCAAGGTGAGCTGATGACAGTCATTGTATATTTATATTTATCTACAAATTAATATTAATATTGACTTTATTAAACAACAATGAATATTACTTTTAATGTCATTTTAGCGTGATGCCCTAAGATTAGCTTTATAATTAAAAAATGATTGATTGTCCATCATAAACAAATCCTTTGTTCAATATTGCCCGGACTCGAACCCGTAAACTTCACTTATGCAGCTCTGCCAACTGCAAATCAGACCCAGTTGCCTCTCTTCATTTTCCAATGATTGACAATTATTTTTTGTGCATACTTAATTCTCATTTATAAGTAGAAAAAAAATTAAACTATGTATCCAAGTTTTTATGCTAGAAATAAAGACTGGTGAAGCTTCCAGTTTCCTCCATAGTTGGTTTTTCTTAAGGTGAACTATTAATGTTTATCCTCAGATAATGACCCCGGTGGAGGTGCGCCGCAGCGGCACGCACCTGTTCCACGAGGTCAGCGTGATGCAGCTGGTGCAGGGCTCCAGCGGGGGGCCCAGCCAATGGAAACAGGTACATAACATGGACAGAGATGGAGATCTTGGACCTAATAAGACCGTAACAGCAACAGTATCGTTTTTTAAAAAAACGTCGCCCCACACTAGGAATATCTCCTGTGTCGTGGCTGCATTTTACAAACATAAAAATATATCACGTTAGTTAACAAACATCTGCGGTTCACACAAATTTTTGCCCCGTGCAGGAATCGAATTAATAAATTCGAAGCGAAAAAAAAAATTCGCCACCCTTAGCAAAGCAGTCTCATTGTTTAGCCACTGCGCTATGCAGGTCGTCTGCATGAACAATATGGACATGACATGAACAAAACTTGAAAATAACATAAACATTCATTTATGTAAGACAGTAGTTTCATATCTTACATTAATGTTATGTTTCTGTGCCAGCACGATTGGGACCGCTACCTAACGCTGGTGTTCTCCAACACGAGCGTGGTGCTGCAGCCGCAGAAGGACCGCGTCATCGTCATGGACCTGCCCTACCTACAGAAGTTGTCTGTGCTGCTGGCTGACACCAAGCCCGTCATCATAGGTAGGTCCCAGAAGATGAGATGATGAATGATGCTGTTCCCAAGATATTGTAGGGCGGCTAAAGTGTTGTATTTCTGTTTACTACTTGTAACACCATGTTGTACTTGATAGCAAAGACAATGTGTTTGGGGAGTAGACCGGGCGATGGAGGTACTTTAGTGTGCAAAATACATATATGTATATATAATAGATACTGAAAAAAAGGACCAACATTTTTTTTCCGGTGATTAGCTATTTTATTTTATTCAGGAAACATCAACATTATCACAGCTATCATCAACATTATCATCAGGAAGACATCTATTGTTGAGGAAAGGGGGTGGTCAATTCTCGGACAGTTACCACTCGGCAGCGGACTCGGATTAGCTATAAGTCTTAATTAAAAGAAATAACATTGATACTTTGACCAACACCAGAGCGCTTCCTGTGGTGGAGCGTGTTCTCGACGGTGGCCCCGATGACGCTGAGCGCGTTCCGCTCGCTGGGCTTCGAGTTCTCCCGCGCCGTGTTCGGGCTGCAGCAGCGCACGCCGCGCTGGAAGAGCTGCACGGCCAACGTCAACGCTAACTTCGGCGTCGCGCTCTCCTACCTCTACGTCAAGCAGCACTTCGACTTCGACTCGCGCCAGAAGGTAACAGAACAACCTGGTGGCTTCTGACATAGCTTCACACTCTTTTGAAAATTCTCTCGTGCATACCGGGATTTAAACGGGCATACCACTCGGCTGTCAGGACTGAAAAAGCTGAAAAAGACTGAAAGAGTATTCTTATTTCGACGGTAGATATTGAGGTTATTATGAAACATAATTCATAATGCTTATCATTCAGAGAAATCCTTATGCACTTTTGAGTTAACTAACTTTAACACTATTAACTTGATTAAAGTAGAATTTTTGTCAGCCAAAATTTTAATTTATCCTATTACTCCTCTCATAGTAACGGAACGTATAAAATATTTTGGAACGTATAACAACTCCATAAATAAACAGAATGTATCCCCCCCCCCCATCCCTAGGCCATAGAGATGGTGGAGGACGTCCGCGCAGCCTTCGCGTCGGCCGTGAAGCAGCTGGAGTGGATGGACTCGGCCACACGCCTCAAGACGCTCTCCAAGCTGCAGGCCATCCGAAACTTCGTGGGCTTCCCCGCCTGGCTGCTGACCAACGAGCAGCTCGACAAACACTACAAGCATGTGAGTGACACTGTATATTGTACTTATATACTTTCAATATGTATAAAAATCATAGTATTCTAACTGGAAGAAAATTTTTACGTATCTTCCTTTAACTAAATTCATTTAAAATCCATTAAAGATACTATAACTGAGTCAAAGAGACCGAAGGATTTGTGCATTATAATAAAAATAGAAATGCTGAAGTAACAAATCCTAAGTTGCCACAGCCGAGATTTGAGGCTACAATGACATCAAATTCAAGAATGAAATCCACATAGTATCCATTTAAGGATTTTGGCAAGCTTCTCAAATTAAGTGGGATTTCGAAAACTTATGATTTTAGACATAACGGCAGCCTAAGATATTTCTAGATGACTTCAACTATTTTACGTTGTCAACTCAAAACTCAGAGTACAATAGTCTAAACTGTATAAATAAATTGGTAATCTTATTTTTTTTTCCAAATAACCTTTGATACTTCAACTCTTCCAAGAACCCTCCACGCAATCCATTAAAAACCAATATTTTTGCCAGGCTGAAGTGGTAGAAGGCAACTTATTTGAGACCTACCTGAAGCTGACGTTTGCGGCCGTGAAAAAGTCGCTGGAGTCTCTAAGAGAGAAGCCTGATAGGAACAGATGGGTGGCCACCGCCACCACTGTAAACGCGTTCTACTCCGCCACTTTGAACTCTGTCAGTAAGTAACTAAAGTACAATTTTCTTCGTTTACGTTTTCTATAAAGTACTTATGTGGAATCATTACACTGTAGACGAACTGATCGGCGCAGTGGCTAAGCAATTGGACAACTTACTTTAGTAATTACGGGTTCGATTCTCGCTAACTAAACAAACGTTCATCCCAAGTGTGGGTATTTGTGTATGTGATATTTCATGTTTGTGAAACTCACCCACGGTACAAGGGAAATTCAAAGAGTGGGACGACGTTTTTTTTTAAATAATGATGATGTAGGCCAGAACTGAGATAGAGTATTTCTTCAATTACAATATTTATTACTTTAAAATGACAATGAAGTACCTACCTATCATTTATATTTACCAAAATTGTAAGGAAATGCATACATGACTTTGTATTTCCTAATCTTAACCTCTTTACTTTTCTAGCATTCCCTGCTGGTATTCTACAGCCACCCTTCTATGGAAACGGAATTGAGTAAGTACGAAACATGAATGAGCAACCAATGTGAATCATTTTATGAATTGCCTAACAACTTCTACTACAAGGACACGAATTTATACAAGGGTATGTTTCAGAGCGATCAACTACGGATCTATTGGTGCCATAATGGGACATGAAGTCACTCACGGATTTGACGATCAAGGTACATACTCTTCTTCTTGTTGCTCTTCTATTCCTATCTACCTCTATGTAAGAAATAGGAACCTAATGAGCCTCCCCCTTAGGTAAAGGTAAAGGGGGAGGGGTTGCCATATTCCCCATGGTTGCCAAGGAGCTTGGGAATCGCAGTATTGGTGGTTAAGTTACAGAAGACGCGGCTGCCCATCTTCTAAGTTTTCCCTCAGTCGCCTCTTACGACACCCACGGGAGGAAAGGGGGTGGTTAATTCTAGGCCGGATACCACTTGCCTATTATTATCCTACTTAATTTCAAGGATTTTCCTTATTGACGCATGTGCTCCTCATCACTGCAGCACTGCTCTTACACAACTAAGTAAAGCTGTTACAAAGTAAAGTCCTAAAGCATCGATCAAGATATTCAAATGAAACTTTGTACCCAGGCCGTCGGTACGACGAGGAGGGCAACTTGAAGCAGTGGTGGTCCGCAGCCACCCTGGAACATTACCACAGCAAGGTGCAGTGCATCATCGACCAGTACAGCAAGTACCACATGCCGCAGCTGCCCAACTACACTGTAAGTACCACATCATCATCAACCTATCTCCGTCCACTGCCGGACATAGGCCTCTCTCATCGCATGCTATACATTATACATATTATTATTCATCCTGTCTGTATTTAGAGGGAACTTGTATTGTGTAGTATACCATTACCTACATATTTCGCCAATTAAAAGGTCCTGATGTTATAGGCAAGCCTATAGCCGTTAACTGACCACCAATGTATATTTTATATATTTCATTCATTTGGTAGCATTTGACACTTCTTATTTCATTTTTAGGAGTGGATGACACGATGAATCCCTTTTTTTTAAGAATCCGACACTCCTTGTGTACAAATAATGTACTTTTACATTAATTGTAATTGTTACTTAGTAACTAATGTCGTATTCGTATGACAACATTTGCATGCCATTTACAAAAGGTGGAATACGTGAACTATGTATACTTATACTAAGACTAAATAATGTAAAGATGACTATATCTGCGAATAAATTTTGAATTCCTATTTCGTCAATCGTCACTTGAATTCTGTTGTTTGGAGCACCTGGCTTTTTTGAGGGTGTCTGACACTTTGAAAACTGTGGTCAGGAAAGTTTGATACTAGTTTACTATAATAACTTTTGTGAGTGTTATCCATATTATCTACTATATATACCGGTTATAGGACACTCCCTGTTTCGTCGTTTAGCTACTTCTTAACACTTGGAATTCAGTTAAGCGAGTGGCTGACTCCTGGAATGTCCGTAGGTGCACGGCTTCAACACGCAGGGCGAGAACATCGCGGACAACGGCGGGCTGCGCGCGGCGCTGTCGGCCTGGCGCCGCCACGCCGCGCGCGCGCCCGCCGCCCGGCGCGCCGCGCTGCCCGGCCTGCCCGGGTACAAGCCCGAGCAGCTGTTCTTCCTGGGCTTCGCGCAGGTAAGCCGGCTACTAACACAACATTCTCTTTCATAGATCCCGCTTGAGCGCAGCTTTTGCGACAAAAATCGCACTATAGGAACGTAAGACATAAACTTCCAAAGTACCTATACGACAGATGAGCTCAGCGAAAATTTGACGTGCAACTTAATGACGTATCGACCACGACCCTCTAAAGTCCATCTTTACCTGTACCTACCCAGATCGAGAACCTGCTGTCCAGCAACTAACCACGCCCCCATAATAGATGCCCTAAATAAACAACCTTAAATGAAATAGACAAACAAATGAACTTCTACCCCTTTAAAAAAATATTAATGTAAAGAACCTACACTGCTGGTAAATAAAAAATGGCTCACTACAACCTGCAACCATACTGAATTCTTTTTAATTGGTACATTAAGCTTTGCACTAATAAAAAGACAATTAAAAATTGACATAAATACTAACTGACCAATCAAACCAACAGATCTGGTGCGGAAACTCAACAGTTGGCGCGCTCAAGTCCAAAATGGTGGAAGGAGTACACAGTCCGAACAAAATCCGAGTGATAGGCACCCTCAGCAACTCCAAGGAGTTCGCGGAGGCCTGGAGCTGCCCCGCCGGCTCGGCCATGAACCCCGAACACAAGTGCGTTCTGTGGTGACACTGTGATGTTAGATGTAAGACTACCAAAGACTTTGTTAGGTTACTGAGAGTTACCGCCTTAGGGGTTACGTACAAGTTTTATATGGTGATGCACTCCTAGTTCTTTTGCGATGGAAGTCAACAAATTAGGATAAGCATGTGTGATATTATGGCGTAGTCACTCGACCACATTAAATGTGTACGTAGGGATTATCATTCACGCAAATGCACTGTGCCCTACATAAGTTAGCAGCACTTTAATAGGGATGTGAAATGCGATTTTTTTTTGGACTTCTGTATTTTTTTTAAATGTCATTATAGTTGTAAACACCAAAAATATGGCAACAATTTCCAAAATTGTAAGCAGTTTCGAATTTTATCGTTAAGACAGAAATGGCAGTATAGAATATTTTTCAATGTCCTGTAGTTGTATAGTAAACGCATCACTCTATACTTTGAGCATTTTGCACGAGAAGAAATAGAGAATGTCCATAAACCTTTTCAGATTTCATTTATTTCCAACGTTATTGTTAAAGAAGCCAACATCCCTATTGCCTACTTATATAAGGGGCACAATGTTAATCCAATTTCAATGTAAAATATTTATATTTGCTGGGCCAAAATAATGTTCGGTGAATATTCGGGCCTCTTTATACTTCCAGTGACACGCCAACAACATTGTAGTCACCTATTTTAAAACACTTTTTTATCTCTTCGGGTGAGTTTTGAAACTGGCTGCATGACAGCTTCAGAAGATCGTTATATCTAAATATTAAAAAAAATGTAATTGTGATTTGAAATGTGAATTATTATGAAAAAAAAACCTACTAACCAGTTACTAGATATAAGTGATATTTATTTTATTCAGTTCTAATTTTTATTCTAAACGGAATAATCTAAATACAAATGAAAATACAAACTGAGCTTATAGTACATTTTAACTCTGCATTACATAGTTAAAATATACTTTAAGTTCTCACTTGACAATGATCACATAATATTAAAATTAAAATCCAAATGATATTAATAAATTCAACCACAATATTGAATTTCTATTTAATATCATTAAATCGCAAAATAACTTAGATGCATCTATTATACTAATGAGAACAAGAATTATTTATTATAAAAAAATAAAACGACTGTAAACATTATAACTGTATTTTTATTTCCAAATGCCTTTAGTCAAAAGTCATCGATAAACGAGGCAAAAAGTTTGAAAGATTTGGCAAAATTACTTTTGTACATTCAAATACTAAATTGAAAATACCAGACAGAAACCAAAATATCGGCTACCTATTACTTTTTAGTAAATTCAAACTACAGACAACAGCAGTACTTTTCTCTATAATAACTATCGTGAGTGTTATCCACATTATTTACGGTTTTACTCACATGTATATTCCGGAATGCCTGACTAGTTTCGAACTCGGACAGAACCCTTATCAATGAGCTGTTGTGAGAGTCGAGTTCAGCTAACGACTCTGCCGCGTAACTAGTCGGGCATCCTCGAAAATACAGATGAATAAAGTACCTATAGTAAATAATATGAACAACTGTAGGTACTTGCCAATCAAAAATACTGCCATCTTCAGTTCAGAGTTAGGTTAAATTAGTTAGACCTAGGAACTTAGACAGATTACTTCTTCCTCATATACTGGAACTGATAAACCGGTGCAGAACTCTTAGTCCCAGCTTTTAGCCGTTTGGGTTTCATAACTTTAACATCTTGCAGGTGTCGTTTCAATTCCATCTTTTGCTGTATAACTGTCAATTCTTTCTCCCTCTCTATTCTCTTTGTTAGTTCACTGTACATCTTCTGTTTCTTCTTCTTCATTGATTCAAGAGTCTGGAAAGAAGATAAAGAAGTTGTAGCCTTTACATAAAACTACCTTCAAACATTCAATTCTAAAAACAAAATCAATCATTTTTAACAAGGCAATTACAGCTCTATGTTTCATTAAATCACACTTCACACTCAAGCCTGAACCAATATGGATAAAATTTTGTACATAGATAGCCGAGACCCTGAAATAACACATGGGCTACTTTTTACCCCCTAATAATATAGCAGGTAACTGCGGGACGCAGCTAATAATATTAGTTATTGAAGCAATCTTTCAAGCCACCATGTTTGAACTATTCAGTACCCAAAAGACATAAACCAGTTTACAATACCAACCTTTTCATCAACCTCTGGCAGTGTAATTTTATCTAGATCAGCCATACGCGGTCTGTTACACTTTCTGCCTAACAGTGCTGGATGTGTGTCCAGTCTCTTTGCTAGGTCAAAGCCTTTCTCCTCTCCCTCATCCACAAAGAATGTGTGAGTGTTAGGAGTTGATTCTGCTACATCTGTCATGTGAAGCTGCGCCTGAAAGAAAAAAGTGCAAATATAATAAACATAAAAGAAAAGTTTAATTTCTAAGATGTGTTAATTAAATTAACTCTTGCACACAGGAAAGAAATGTGGAGTAAAGAAAAAGAGGCCTTTGCCCTGAAGTGAGTTAACATAGGCTGTGAAATTTAGACTAATTATTATCATCAGCTATCTGCTGTTGAACAAAAGGTAGATAGGAACTCCCTCTTGGGTAAGGGGGGTTGCCATGATCCATATGCTTGGCAAGCAGCTTGGGGATTCCAGTATTGGTGGTGAAGTTACAACAAAGATGCTGCTGCCCATCTTCTGGACTTTTCCTTAGCCGCTACTACACCCATGAGAGGAAAGGGGGTGGTTAATTCTAGGCCACATACCACTCGGCACAAATAATAATTATTCAATTAAACAATATAATAAATATGATACTGAATATATTTAGACTTTCATAATATATTATCTAAAAGAAGTAAAAGTAAAACTCACTTGCATCCTATTAATCCACCTGCTCTCAATAGTCCTCTTCATGTTGATGTACTTTAGGTCCTGTGTCTGCATCAGCTTTATCTGCTCTGTCGTGTGCTCATCCTCTTTCTCAAGTTCATGGTGCTCCTAGCAGTTAGAATGACGTTATAGACATATTTAAGTTGAACATAGTTTACCTTAATAGTATTATAGTACATACAATGTTTTTTATTCATTGGGTAATATGATGGTCAATTATATTCATAATATAGTGAAAATTGTATGTTACAAAATTAATGACTAAGTAAGGAATTCAGTAAGTTTTGTTTTCGATTAGAGACAAATTTTTAGGTTATGTTTACAAAACTAAATCATAATTTTGAACATAATAAAACTCAAAATGTAGGCTCAATGTCGTGCCATAATGGATTTCTGCATGAGAAATCCTTGGTTGCATGAATTAACACGATATACAAATGATATTCTAGATTAATTTGATTTTTGTAATATACATACCCCATCTTTCACTTTGGAATTTATCATATGGTAGTAGAATTCATCGGGATTCTTATCGAGGGTTCGTTTCCTCAGTAGCTTCAATGTCTCCCCCTTTTCATGATAATCATCAGCGCGCTTTTTGTAATCTTTCTTCTTTTCAAGCAAACCTAAGTGTTTACGTGATTCGGGTTGATGACGCTCTTTGTGAGTCTTCTGATTGGCCTTCGCGGCCTTCTTCCAGGAAGACATGTTCTGATAATATTTTTCTTGTCTCTACACTGCTTACGAATTAATATTATACATAAACAGGGGTATACTGTTTACAGTATGATCAACAAACATAACCTAACCACGTGTAGTTGACACTGACAGCGCCACTATCATAATAATTATAAAAATATATTCATATTCATAAGTATGGACTATGGTCACAGAGTTCACAGACTCACCACACCTTGAGCATTTAACAAACCAGAGACGCCACTGTCACGCGTTCCCCGCTGTCAAAGGAACGCGACAGCAGGTCACATTCATTATATAAAACTAGTTGCCTAGGTTTCCACGTCTCAACCGTCTTCATCCTCTCGTAAATCAGCGCAGTAAGTTGAATCTCAGACTCAAATTGAGGCTTTTCCTCACTTGTATCCGCCCCATCATGACCTTTGCGAGCGTAACGTTCGCTCACGTCGAAAACTATAAGCTCAAGAAGCTTCAGACCCTCCAAAATAGGTTCATGCGTCGAGCCACGGGAGCCCCGTGGTTCGTTCGCAACGAGCAACTCCATGTCGATCTCAAAATGCCCACTATCAGGCAATTCATGAAGTTAGCGTCCGTTCGCTACTTCAAGTCCGTCCCCGCTCATTCCAATCCCCTGATCGTATCGGCCGCCCGATACACGGCTTTCGTCCGCGCCAAACGGCGCCGTCCCCGTCATGTTCTCTCGGATCCGGACGATCCCATCACCGTCCTTCAGGCGGAGGTGAAAGCTAGGTTAGATGCCGAACGGCGGCAACTACACATCGACAACGCCACACGACGACGACGACACACCGCCCGACCGTCGTATCGACCTCGCCGGCGAGGTCCGTCGCGACGCCCCTCTAGAGCTATTCCCGCGCCGCCGGCTCGTGCCGTGCGAGAAAACTCGATCACGTCCCCAAAAACCCCAAATAATCCGATCCAGCAGCTCCCCCCAGTAGTGGTAGCTCCTCCTCCCCCAGCGACGCCCTGAGCCGAGGTCCGAACTCCTCGCGGGGGTGCCCTTAGGCGCTGTCGCTTAGTTTGTAGTTTTTAATTTATAAGCCTGGCTGGAGGCCTTTTATTAGGTCTCGCCAATCGACCGGTTAAGCAGTAAGAGCTCCCTCAGAGCTAACTGCGAGAGACAAGTTCGAAAAAAAAAAAAAAAAAAAAAAAAAAAAGGTTTCCACGTCATTCGACAAATCACAGTAGTGCGGAATAGACATAAGCTAAAAATGCCGAATTGCAGTGTTTTTTGGTGTAAAAATCGATCAGGAACATCTAGTAAGCAAAAGGATGACGTTACTTTCCATCTGTAAATATTATTTTGTCGAAATACTAACAAATATTACAATTAATTAGCAAAAATCTAAAAAATATTGTCGGGCAGAAAATGTTGCCACTAAATCGTACAGGAGCTATCGTGATTTTTTAAATTCTAGTTTTTAATGTATGGCAATTTATTTCAACTTTTACAATTTTATTGTTATTGTTAGTACTATTCATTATTGTAGATACGTAATTAATTAATTATAGATTAATTAATTTTGACTATTTGCAAATTCATTTATTTTTTAGGAGTTAACGGGTCTTAACCGTTAAGTCTTATTGTATGATGTCAACAAACCGCGGAAATCTAAAAACTTATTTTTTTTTTTTATTTTCCTTCATGCATTTTTTAAAATTAACTACCTATTATCAAATAGTAAACTTGAATCTAAGCTGAAATTCAAAGGGTGGGAATCGACACAATAGCACAATTGGCAGAGCTGTACTACGGTACCTACTGCGAAAGTTGTGGAGTCAAGCCCCGAGTGTCTATAATTTTTCAAATTTCCTAGGGCAATTTAGATTTAAGCTCAGCATGAGCAACATACTAATATTATACGGTTGGTTAAATGCTCTAAGCACCATACCTAAAGATCTTAATAAATGTGGTAATTTGTATATTAAAATGATATTCAAATAATTATGACAAGGACACTCAATAATAGAAAAATCTAAAGATAAATTCCATACAACTGTATAAGAATCGTATTTTATTTAGTTTATAATGTATTAGTTAGTCTGTGCCATATGGACGTCGTGTTCCATAGCATAAAAATATACGGTTTTTAGCATTTTGTAAATCAATTTAATTAATGATACTTAATCATTATTTAAGCAACCCAGATAGACTACACTACCCACAAAGTTGCAGAGCTTTTCAATTCATAATTCACTTGCATCTATATTCTTTTTCGTTTCTTTAATCGCTTCGCGATTTCGAGGTTGACTTGTTGCAATGCAGCTTGTTCATTGGCAGCTTTTGAGCTTTTAAAGTATCATAATATAAAAACTAGTAATTTCACATGTTTATTAAGAGCACTGAAACTGGATGACGCTAGTAACATAAAAAGAATAGTGTATAATACAAATTCCCATTGCGCACTCCGTTCGCCCCTCATAAAATAAAGCTATTCTCATAGGTTTATAAAAACTAGTTTAACGCCATTTTGATTCAGTAATCGTAGAATTGTCGCTACGATCGGAGCTCAGATCAAAAATGCCAAAATGTTCTGTTTTTACTTGTGGAAATCAATCTAACAAATCTAATCTAAAAAAAGATGGTATAACATTTCATTTGTGAGTAATATTTTAAGTTATGAACATAAATAAACAATCAATTTAAATCTGCCATGCTGATTTCGGTAATTAATGGTTTAAATCGCATAATGCGTGCATTTTACAAGTAGAATAAACTTGTTAATATTAGAGTAAACGTTAATTTCCTGTGCTACAATAAAGCTACGTGACAAATTATAGTATCCGTCGTCTCGTCTGATTTGTTATATTATAATGTGTTTATGGTGGAATGGAGGGGGTGCGCGCTCGTCCAATAAAATCATACTTACTACGGTGGGGTGCTAGGGAGGTAACTAGTGTCGATACGCAGTATCGATGTAAAACCAAATATTGCATTGTTACAATTGTTAGAAGAATCGCACTAATATTATTTCGGGCAAAATATTTGAAAAAATCGAAGTTACCTTCTGTATAAAGTAGAAGTAATTAACAATCTATAGTAATTGTAATGAGTATTCAGTGTAGTTTCTATCCATAGGACAAAAATCAATTGACAAAAACTTACCCTATAATCAAATTATCGACGATATCAATTGATTTTGAAGTCGCAAAACTAATTTTATTCATTTATCGTTAAAGCTTTCTCATCGTTACCTAGATCAGTAATGAATGTAGGTATCTAATTACTTTCATCCGTGTTGGTAATTTTATCATATCTTTTCCGGTCCAAAAGTGGAAAATGCCTTTCATTAGTGTTGTGGCTACAGTTAGTTCAGCGATTAAATCATGATGTAACAAACATAAGCAATTACATTGGCACATAAACGATGGCAATGATTTCACAAAAAGAGAAAACAATTTCTTTCATGCAATTTTTAGAACGTAATTTCGAATATATATAAATAATTCATTAAACATAATTTAATATTCTTTAATGTTGGTAACGTTTTTCTCACAGCCACTGATGAATTTTAAGGTTCCCCAAAGATGAGTATCATAAAAACATATGGGCCAGTAAATGTGAGCGGCACCCAACATGGAGACCCAAACGTACGAGCACCATTTGCTCGCGTCATTTCGAACCAACTCAATTTATAGCGTTACCAAACAAAAGAAGATTAGTGGAAAACGCTATACCTACACTATTTTTAACGAAAACTGTGAGTATCTTTATTTGTTGGTGGTGTTACGCTTTATTAATTTACTACCTTAGAGAGAACATCGAAAGGATTATGTTTACCAAAATATTTGTTTGCAGCTAACACCAGAAGTATCAACAGTTTCAGACGTCTGTATTCCGCCTAATTTGCTAGAGAAACAACAATTAATTAATCTTACGAATAGAAAATTAGTTAGCCGCGTTAAGAGCCAAAGACAAAAGATCAAGAACCTTCAGTCCCAAGTAAGATATTTAAATAATAAAGTCGCCACGCTGAAGCGAACTATAAAAGACTTACAAGGGATGGACAGGGAAGGGAAAACAGATGAAAATAATAGTGAAGCAACAAGCAATGAAGGTTCGCCAGGATCATTTCTTTTAGTTTGTCTAGAAGAAACTTAGGAACCAATAAAAATATAGATCTTACTGGAAATTAAGAATTTTCATCAAATTAGTAATGAACGATAGATCGAAAATAGCCTAAAACAATGTAAACGTACGTTAAGTTGAACGCTACGTTCCGGTTAAGTATACATTGTAGTAGTACAAGTGTACAATGTTTAGTTGAGCTATTTAATGTGATATCGTATCTTACATATTCTTTATGTGTATAAAAAGCTTTAATTTCGTACATTAGAAGGTATTTACAATTTACTCTATGAAACCTGTAGAAATGTATCAATAATGAATATTTGTAAAGCATATTATTATTAATTTAATGTTGTGTAGTGTATTTTACTGTTTGCGAAATTTGTATTTGAAGTTATACAGATGAATGTAGAGCAAATCGTGTCAGAATTTTAACGATATCGATAAAAAAAATTGACTCCGTGTAACATCACTAGGTAGCGAGCATGTTATTCTAAGTTTAATCCAGGATTAAGTTTAATATAATTGTGCGTGTGTGTGTAGCTTTCCATACATGCTTGTTCCGTTATTATCACATTATCGTATTTTTCCTTACAGAAATAGAGGAAATACAGATTCTTGAATTTTATAGAGGAGGTATTCTCTATTCCTCTCTCGCAAAAAGTACCGGGCGATGTAAAATTTTCTATGCTATTACTTAGGCGTGACGTCGTTACTTAGCAGATCAGATGCTATCTCTGTCTAACAATAAATTTAAAATGCTTAATTATAACTTTTAATTTTTTTTGCCGTATTCTATTTATTTTTCAGTCTTCATATTAATCATATGTCAGAATATATTTAAAAAAATAGTTATTTTCCCTATTGACAACAAAAAATTGTGCCACCGAAAAAAATGGTTCATAACGATATAGCGGGTAAAACTTAAAAAAAAAATACAAAAATGGACAATAATCATTTATAGATTTACAATTTATACAGTAATATATTAATATACAGTTAATATGTATGTTGTCGAACCGTTATTGTCTGTGCAGTATGAATGTTGATTTCAGAAGATTTTTTTATCGCTATAGGTAACTTTACTATTAGTAGATACAGAAATTCTAACGCACTGAACAGGCCGACTCCCAGGAACATGTTGAACACTCCCCCCAACGAGGCTGTGAAGAATATAATATTATTTTAAGAAGCTTTTATTCAACTTGCAATGTTTGTATGTATGTGAGTTTGTTTAGGTCAAATCTAGCAATACACATAAGAACCACTTTTTGACATCAGAGTGTAATGAAATTTTGCATACTTAGTTTTATTGACAATACAATATTATGGTACTTTTGATTTAAAGGCTTGTTTTAAAAATATATTTTTAATATTAACTTATTTATTTCATTAATTTAAAAACGTTACTTTAGTAACGTGCAAACCTGTTTGTACTGCATACTCGTGTTTTTTACAAAAAAAAAAAAAAAAAAGTAGGTAAGGTAAGCACCGTGCCTATAAGTTACAAGTCACAACTGCTTGCTGTTTGCATCTGTAGTCTTTAAATAAGCAAATTTCTAACGTCCTACGGATTCTGGCTTAAGGATATCGTATTACTTCGTTTGTAGGTATATCTGAAACCTTAGATCGAACTATCAAGAATTATTAACACATAGGCTACTTTCTATCCCGAAAAATTGCAGCGGGCAACACCGCGGGGCGCAGCTAGTTATATTATAAATACAAGATGTATCGTGTAACGTAATGTATTGCCCCGATAAATACTTACACAACAACGTGAGCCATGTCTCTGTAGGGTTGAGTACAAATACACGTGAATGGCCCAGGTTCACTCTTAAGTTCACCACTATTGCCGACGTACTGTTGATTCCAAAGCTGCACAAAGTAAAGATACATCATCATCAGCCGGAAGACCTTCTCCTTGGAGTGGGGGGCGGGGGTGCCATAATCCCACACTTGGAAAGGGCCGAGATGGCGAGATGAACTGGAGTCCGCTATGGAGGATGGAGGACTGTTCAGTAACAGCCCTTGACAAGGACCCATGGAAAGAGAGTAGGCAGGCCTTAGCCCTGCAGTGGGACATTATAAAAACAAAAAAAAACAATAGGAGCAATGTCGTTTGTGAAAAATTAAAGACTAAATTGTAAGTAACAGAAAAGTTTACAATAAACATAATATACTTGTATGCATACTTACTACAAAGGATCTATAGCGTGCTTGATATCTGTCATTGGATTGGATTCTAAAACCATATAGGTGGTGATCTTATTGCAGGGTGGCAGACAGTGGCACGACACGTTTTCTAGAAACAAATATAAAATAAGTTGAGTTTTACAGCTAAGTTAGAAACTTGGGATTTTTGACACGAGCGACGTCGTTCAATCGATAAAATTCTGGATTTGATCCCAGTTAAAAACAATAGGCTCGCCCCCTATTACCTACTTAGTCTTGCCAAATATTTCTGCTGTAAGAGACATCATAAAAAACCAGTCAAGTCACAAATAACCAACCAATACTCCTGGAGACATTATTCCTCAGGCAGCCCAGCCTCTTCACGGGACACATGGGCAGGTTGTGCGAGGTGTGCGAGTACTTCATGCGGAGAGGGTCTCGGCAGCCACACGCCTTCTCCGCGCAGTGGAGCTGGGCCAGAAGAATAATAACACATAAATAACGCTCTGAAGGGCTACCCGACAAGGAGATACAAAGAAAATTGATTATTTTGTCTCGACCTTAAACGTGCCCACACTATTTATCCTGTAAGTTGGATGCATTTCACAAACATGAAATATCAAATTCACAATCCAAACTCGGAACAAATATCTGCAGATCACATAATTGTTTGTGCCGTGCGGGATCGAACCTGCCTTCTCTATCGCAGCAGTCCAATCGCTTAGCCACTGCGCCAATCAGGTCGTTAGTTATCATCATTATCATCAGCCGGAAAACGTCCACTGTTGAACAGCATGGTTTGCGTCAGTGCAATGTCTCAGGGGCGGAGTTATTTGTACGAGTTGTAAGGCTTCAGATCTAAGTTGTTACAAAGATTAAAGATAAACATGCAATACGTCTCGCGCAGCACTTACTAAATAATAATAGGAATGATATATGCACGCAGCGTACCTAAATAGTAATGCCTACTTACCATACAAATAGATCGGGAGTAAGATTTGTCGGGAACACAGGTGTCCTGCAGCGGGTTGTCATTGGTGTGTGGAATGGCGATGAACCGCAGCTGAGCCATGTAGTAGAAGCCGGGGATCAGTTTCAGCTGGTTCACAAACTCTTCGCCTTGGTAGGCTGTTATAAACTGGAATTTGCCATGAATATATTTTGTTAACGAAGGTTTCCTTCGTCGCCCCATACTAGAATTTCTCCTGTATCGTGGGTGCGTTTCACAAACATGAATTAATATCACATACACATACAGCCAGACTTGAAACAAACATCTGCGGATAGCTTAATTTTTTCTCTTGTGCGGGAATCGAAACCACAACTAGGTTTTATAGCCAAATAAGGACCTACCTATGTTACCAAATGGCCTAATGGCTTGTGACTGTATCGCATGGACATAAAAGTTAATGTAACAATCTGGGCGAAGAATAGAACTCTCTCTTCTAACACAGGTACTCTCTCTTCTCTTGTAACACAGGTTATAAACCTAGCACGGGTGTCAGGGTTTCACATAACTGTATCTACCTCTTTTTATGTCAATATTTTTTTTAACATTTTATTATTTATTACACCTTAGCCAGAACCTAGGTAAGTTCAGTGTAATCAAATAAACAAGGAAACTGCTAGATGCCACCGATATAAGACTCATCTACTGCCAACATTTTAACGTTCTAACTCCATCGGTTTAAGCTGTGCGATGATTGATCTCTCTCCTTAAAATCACACAACTAAACATCAAACAACTAAAAAATAATAATTATTAGCGGCCAAAAAAATTGGTAACTAATTACTTGATCTAAAACATGATAGAATTCTTTTTTCCTTTTTTTACCGCATTCTAAGGCCAAAAACTAACGGGACTGGAGTACTAGTAGTATATACAAAACGTATTTAGTTTTGGTCCCGATTTAATATTGCTATTAGTTTAGCCACAATGTAAGTAACGCCAAGTCACAATAAATCAATCACCTGGCAAGCATAAAGTTTAGATCCATGCGAGCACTGCAGCACCAGGTCTACCGTCTGTGTGGTGTGCGTGTGAGGGATCAGCGTCGATGACACGTTCAATAACCTGGAAATATGGGGTCAAATATTCTCCTGTTTTTTTTTGACATTTACATTCGCAGCAATTAAGCACCTTGCAACTCAAATCATCACTATCAGCCGGAAGACGTCCACTGTTAAACAAAGGCCTCTTCCTCATATAAGGGGCAACTCAAATAGCTGTGTACATACACCTGTCTATATAAATATTTACAATTCAGGTAAAAATCAGGTATGAACATTGGACTGCCAAGTCAAAAGCCGCAAGTTCCTGGCACGTTCGTTATCAGTTTCTAAGAAATATGAAGGAAATTTCGTGAGGAAACCGGCACACTTGAGACCTTTCAATGGTGGGTAAAGCCATGTCAGCCAACAGGCGGTTTAAACTTTAACACTGGGTTGTCCATCAACCATACAATAAGAAGAGGTAAAAGACCAATTTTTCTAACGTTAAAACAGAAGGCAAAACAGAAGTTGAAGGCCTCCTAAGGATTTGTCAGTTGAAAGCATTTAGGTACATAAGGGAAATATAATCACTCGTACCACCAATTACCTAGCACTTCGTTATTTTTATCGCCGATCGCTATTAGTCGTAGCGCAATAACCATTTAGTGAGTAAATCTAATCAGCAAATCTACATAACCAAAGTTGGTGCGATACGCTAAGTAGGTAGGGCAGACAGTCTCGCTACGATCGAGTTAACTGGCTTATCTCGACACTAAGGGCCATTTTCCACCAAAGCGGAGACGAGACGAGAGGAGTAGAGATGTGTTATAAGTAACTTGGAGAAGACATGTGCGGTATTTCCATACAAAATACATTCCACTAGCGGAAGGGAGCGGAGCGGGGTCGAGAAGTCCTGCAGACATCACACCACATTCCCGCATTGCTTCGCTTTGGAGAAAATAACCTGACTGCTATGCCATCCATCTCCGCTTGAGTGGAAAACGGCTCTAAAGCTGCACTTCTATGTAATAATCAGCTTGCGTAACTAACAAAGAACTTACTTATTTGGCCGCATGACGCAACAGACTCCCCAAGACGTGAGCTTCTTCTCAAACAGCTGTTCACAAGGCACTTTTATTTTCTGATACCTGCACTTCTTAGTGTGCTGGTTACAGTTCAGAGAATGTTCCATCAGGACTTGTGGTAGGGTCACATTGTTTGACCTTAGAAGCTCATCTAACAACAGCAGCTGATCTTCCGCCGTTGACTTCCCAGAAATGAGCCGTTTAAGGGTAATTGGCACCCTTTGCATATTAGTTGCATTTGGAGATCTAATAAAAAAGATTAATTAAAGCTTATAGGTACCTTCATCAAAATCATAATAAATACCTAACTTTGTTTGCATGTGTCTTACAATTTCTCCAAAAAAATATCAGCGATGCTCTCGATCGGCGGGCATACTGCTACAGCAGGCATACTGTTCTGCACATATGCCTCTGTGCGCATATCGTCACATAGTGCCAGTAACGCCGGAACCTCCAGAAATCGCGCCCACAACACAGCGCACAACACTCCTGCACAACACGCGCTCGCACAACAACACAATAGCCAGCCGATCCTGGAAGGTTATAGATTAAGATGGCGACTATACAAAATGTTAGGGCACTAATGTTGGCATACGTGGACTGGACGAAAGACCAAATTCGACAATGAAGTTAAGTCTCTTTATCACGAATATGAATGAAATATTCTTGAAAGAAAAATAAACTGAATACAAAGGCTTTCCGAAAATCTCTAATTCTGAAATTGGGAAGATATTTTTAAGCAAATATTAAATTAAAAGTATGGTTAATGTTGAAGAAATAACTAATACACAACATTACTTACCGGTCAGCGGTGTGCATCGAACACAAGTACTTGAAGCCATGCAGAGTTGTAGTCTTGAAGAACCTCCTGATCTCCTCGTTGA
Organism: Abrostola triplasia; assembly: GCA_946251915.1. Classification (NCBI taxonomy): domain Eukaryota; kingdom Metazoa; phylum Arthropoda; class Insecta; order Lepidoptera; family Noctuidae; genus Abrostola; species Abrostola triplasia. The sequence goes on from OX276426.1 coordinate 13,179,415, forward strand.
TCGACGATTTTGTCATGATTGTACGTTGAATTACTAACACCACTTATTTTTTACAATTAACTTTCTAGACATTGTAAGTCCGAAATCTAAATGATAATCCAAGATTTAACACTGGAAAATTTAGGTTTCATTTAGCTCTCGCTCCAAAAATTTTGTTTCTAATTTCGATCCGAACCCAACTTCATTACGGCCATAGCGTCTTCACGCGTCGACAGCAAAGGCTGAAGTATGTTCAATCGAGCTTAAAGCCTACCGGCCTCCTTTAAAACTATTCCTCAACTAGATCTGACACGTGTCATATCATCACTAAAACAACTCACGAAAACAAACATTTGAATAATCCTGATCAACTAAATACACACAGGAACGCTTAACGACATGCAGTCAAGTGCCACTGGTTGGTCACCGCAGTTATCGTGACATTTAGCCGTCAATGTCCTTGTTCGGACGGATTAATTATACCTATCGGCGGGTAGACAGACAGATATTACCGACGATTAAACTGTAGGGGGTAATTATGGTGTTTGAAATACCTGAAACCTATAATTACCGATAACTATGGCTGGTTTTGTAATATTTTTTTCTATTTTGTTAATGGCATCGTCATATTAAAGTGATGGTTATAATAAGGGCTTTATTTCATCCCTGCCTTGTTTAAATTTAGGGTCAAAGCGAAAGCTTTTCTATTCTATTTAATTCCCCTTATACGATCCCAGCGCTCATTTACTACTGATAATTATGATCATCTTTGGCACATCTAAATGTTACAACTTATGTTATCTATGAATCTATTTAGGTATTGCAAACGTGGAATTAGAAAGATGTTAATGAATTCTGAAGAGTAATAAATACTAAGAACAATCTTCCATTATTTAGCAGTTGACAGTTTCAAGAAATACCTAATTTAGCTCTAAGCATGCTAATCAAAGACATTACTGCATTACATTGACGGATTCACGTGTGCCTTGCGCCCTTGAGGACAAACCAAGGTCTCGTCCATGAGTGAATTATGAATTCCATGCGATCGAGTAGATAACGATCTGAACCAGTGAACAAATGTCAATGTAGATCAATTATTATCAACAAGGTTATATTTGAAAAGCCATGTTCATATAAAGGGAACTTACTCAAGTCAAACGCTTAATTGCTTATTAATAATCTTTGATTAAACTTATTTAGGCAATTGCACTTAGTTAAAGGTTAAATGATTTTATTTCTGCAAATAGGTTTTAAAAAAACACTTTTACACGTCTTCTTTTTTAAAACTAGATGGCATCGGCATTTCCTAACTCTCTCCAGACAAGCTCAATATTTTATGTGAGAACAGTGTAGGTGGTTACATGTGATAATTGCTTTCGAAACTTTATTAAGCATTTGATACTATCGACCAACAAATTATTTGCCGATTTTTCACTTAATAATAAGAAGTAAAGCTCTACATCCCTCCCTTCGTGTCTGAACAACAGGAAAATGTATGTCGGACCATGCCTTGCACGTCAAAACGGGTTAAGAAAAACTAGCGCTTAAATGTTAAGCATCCTAACTGGTGTGCTTCAAGGGTCGATTTTAGGGCCTAAATTATTCTCTATGACCTATTTAATTACATGGAGTTATTATACGAATATATAACGTGAGTCACGCGTATCTGTTTCCACTGATTCTAAGGAATTCAGTTTACTTTTATAATGGCTACAAAAAACACTTAAATAACATAGTGGTACCCAATAAAAACGACTTCATACATTAAACATTGTAATTGATTAATTTCCACAACAGATCATTTATAAATAGACAGCTATTATGTCATTTTAATTTCATTACATTTATCTAAATACATTTTTTTTGCTAAATTGTCAATATAAGGATAAGAAATATCTTTTCCCTGATTTCCAAAATAGATTATAATTATTATGATATTATATACCTGTATATGACTATTTAGTATAACTAACCTAACTAATTAGTGATGTGTAAAATCGATTAGAATCGACTAGTCAATTTTGCACATCAGTATCACATAGAGTTTCGCTACTTACTGCTACACATTGAGGATAATTATAAAGGACATTTAAGATTCACATTTAAAAGGAATTCTAAATGAATATGTGTATACTGTAAAAATAAACTAAGTTTACAGTTTGGAGAAATTTTAACCGCAGCTATAAACTATGCCTCAATAAGGCAAAGTTAAGAAGATTTTTTTATTGTCTTTAAATTAAAAGATAAATCTTTCAAACTGGTTTTAAATATTATATATAAATACATTTATAGCCGTAAAAAAATATTGCACTTTATATGATTAGATAAATATGAAAATTATTTGATTATATCAATTTTATTATTTACACAGCGGCCTCCCTTCAATGAGGGTCTAATAATTATAATATTTCTAAAACATCCATTATACACTATAGCTAGTGGTAAAATATGGTACGCGTCTAAACATTATAGTAAAACATCGATTAATAGCATTTCATTGCTAAAAGATTTAACTTAGTTATAACCGTGTCATTATTTCAAAGTCAGTTTTATCATTCCGTCGATTTTATCAATAGCATCTATAAAAAGATCAAACATTAAGATCGGCACGTCAGATCAGTGTTAGATAAATAAAATATTTAAAATTGCATTGAGTAGCCAAGCAGGTTCGAGGACGTAAGATGAATAAATCGAGTCCTTCAACGTTGTTGCATGTCAACGCGTACATCGGCAGTATCAGCGAGTTGTCTGTAGAAGACGGTGAAGAGCAGGCTCGCGCGGCGCGGCCTGGCCGCGGCTCAGGAGGCGGGCGAGCGCGCGGGGCACACGTCCAGCAGGCAGAAGCTGGCGCGGCACACCGGGCACGTGGCGCGCCCCGCCAGCCAGCGCTCCGCCGGGCCCACCGCGCGCGCCGCCCACCAGCGCCCCATGCAGGCGCAGCACCACAGCACGCTGCTAACACACCCGCCCCGCTACAGACGCCGCGCACCACCGCGGTACGACCGTTCCAAATGATGATGACTCATCATTCGGAAACGATTAAGAATACCCGAAAACAAGTCAAATATTTACGTACCTACCTCTTGTAATATCCCATAATTTATAACATCCTGGGAAGTAGGTACGTATATAATTTTGAAAAGGACCTAAAGTCGCACCCGTTGTTATCTTCATCTATCATAACGACAGACCTAGACCTATCACAATGATTTTTCGGATGTAAGTCATCCGGAATAAGTAAGGGTATATTTTGATATTATTATGAATATATCAAAGGCCACATTGTAAATTGCTTTACTGTAACTACAGCATCACACAGTCAAAAGCCTTACTGAAGTCGTAAATTTTCTTGACCTTGTTTACTTCGAAAATAAATAAAGTTAGTTGCCAATTATTATGAGATAACTTACCGGCAGTTGCACTCCTGGCACGGCGGTGGTCCGGGCTGTACGTTGGGGGGTGGGGCTTGGCAGCGTTTATTGAGCTTCACATCGGCAGGGTACTGCATACATCCAATGCACAGTTCTAACTCCTAAGGAAATAGATTGAAACCATACATTAAGCAATACTAAAGCTGTATTTTTTTAAATAATCCTTAAAATTAATTCCAATTTAATATAATTAATTAAGTACATAAGGAAGTAAATTCGACATACCTGATCAACATAGTACACAGGATTCTGTTCGACGTAATGTTTGAACACGGTCACAAAGCGTTCAATGAGGGGCGGCAACAGTGATATGTGTTCTGGGACTCGCACAGCCTGCGACAGTCTTGGTTGCAGGTCTCGGAGGGCCGCAGTCGAGATGCGGAAGGTGAAGCGGTCAATGTTCTCCCTTGTGGGGATAGCTTCGATGTTTATGTATTGAATGGCGTCCTCGCCTGACGGTGTCAGGTTATGGCTGTCGGTCTGTTGGGGCAATTCATATAACACTGAATTATGATGATGATGAGTGTGGACATGGAATTTTGGTGTTAGGACTGTGGTTAAGTCGAAATAGTCTCGTCATTGGATTCGCCAGTGTTTAGTGTAAGCAAATTAGTTGCATTACATTAATATATCAAAAATAATTTATTATTAACAAAAGATTTAGAAGAATTATCCATCCTAGATCTCAAGTTGACTCATATCACAAAAAAAATGTAGTACCAAGGTTACTTCCATACAGAACGCTCATAACTATCATATTCATCAATTCTGATGGACTATTATAAAAATTAACTTTTAAAATAATTTAACTATCTTCAGGATATTTACTCCTTCACCCATCATTGCTCAGTGGGATGAGATTGCTCATAGTACATTATCCTGTGATTGTAATATTAGTATCTGGTGTACAGTAAAGAGAATTTTATCTGCCTATATATAAATTTCGTAAGGTATTGCTGCATTATTGGAAACCAAAAAAGTTCACGTGTTAGTAACCACAGTTACAGTAACATTAAAATCTACTTTTGCTCTCATTTTAACTGATGTAAAATATTTGTATTTAGTTAATGAAACAGATAAGCAATAGTCCACTTGAACTAAAAAATGAATATGATCGGAGTTATCTTTGTAGTAGGTACATTAACAACAAGTAATAATTACTACCATTGTATTTTCATAGCATATGGTGAGGTTAAAACTAGCCTAGGGCAATCCCAACATTTAAACTATCACATTGCATGATTATAATAAATTTAAATCACAACACAGGAATTAATGGAAACACAAGTTCTTTAAGACTCTGTCATAACATCAAGCCAGAATTAAAAACATGTGATTGTTGAAATTATTGACCATACTGAATTTATATCCAATGTATAGCTGTTTGTTTTCCTAAACTAATAAAAAAAACAGGAAAACCAAACTCTCCCTCCCAAGTCAACCCACCTATAAACATATCTTTTTCCATGGCAATGTATCTCAACTTTAATATACTAACTGCCATGCCAGGCAGAGGAATTGCCTACAAAAGCCATAGGCCGAAGATATATGTATCTGTACTTACAGTAGTCGCCACTAATGCGCAGTCACTCTGCTTGACCATGTTAAGTTTGTACTGTGACACTTTGATGAGCCAAGTCTCCGTCGCTATCAACTTGTTGGTTGCATTCAGTTGAATAGACACTTTGTCTACGCTATAACAAACAATGTACATAAACTTAACTAATTTATTTATTTACTTTAATTAAACGGTGTACACCAATAACATAATTAGAGAACACAAAAATAGTTGAAAACAATCAAATAAAAAAATATAATAATAACATAATAGCATTCATGCCTTCTTCTCACAATAATTCAGACATACTGACAAAATCTTCATCCATTCATCATCTAGCAGATCACAGGTTGGATTGTAATCCAAGAGCTCTTTTAATGCTAATGCCGTTATATAAGCTTCACGAGGTGTATAAATATTCTCCTGACTGAATTTTGGTCACTGTGGCCTTTCTCAACTGAGACTGGCTAACTATGCAGGAGATATTATAGTGCACGGAGTATGCACACACACACAGGTGATCTCCCTATTCCCTCCCTAGTCTGATGGGAAGGTTGACCAATGGCTTAATATGCTTTCCAAGCATAGAGCTGTATTAGGTCTATCGACATCTCTACTCTTTGAAATGTAAACAACAATAATAGGTATAATTTAATCCTTGGTTTAAAATTGTTTTTTTAATAAATAAGCGGGCACATGTATAATGAAAACAAAAAACATTGAACGGATAAAGCCATTAATCTTGTGAATAAAATAAATTTAGAATCATCATTTTTACTTACTTCAGAAACTCCACATTGAGATTAGCTGCTACAACTTTCCAGTTACTGCCTGGCGTGACATAGGCCAGCAGGGACTTCACAACTGGGTGCTTTACCTGGTTATATTCCCACCAGACTATTAGTCTGTAGCACGTCAGCAGAGGAATGATAGATGTAGCTATTGCTGCCGCTGGTATCCATTCATTGGTATTACCCGACAACAGCAGACACATAACGTATCCCAAAGGCAATGTAGCATGAATCAAAGCTGTAATAGTCGTTCTCATCATGTGATAACGAACAAAATTCATATTTTCAGAGCCCAGAAAGCTCTCGAACAGATCAGCTATAGTAAAGCCGGCCGCGACGAACTCATTTGAGGGATAAACGACACAAAACGCAAATAAAGAGTAAAATAGCGTTAATAATACTTCCATTTTGGATTTATAGCATTACTTTAAAAATTTAAAATAAAAGGTTTTATTTTCAAAATATACAAATAATTAAAAATTCACACTCAAATATAAAGAATTAACAGATTATAATACGCTAAAGTTCATGACATTTCGCGAATCGCGGCCAATGACGACGTTTCGTAGCGTATTGATTTTTACCATAAACTATTTTTAGTGCTGTGTGATGTAGTAAAGCTACAATCGTCTAAGCCACAATCATGTGGCTTAGACGATTGTAGCTTTGTCATGAAGTAAGATATTACAAATAAGTACATATATGTTACTAGCGCGCCCATTTTGAAAACTTGAATATGTCCCAATGGTCCAGCTCCCAATGGGACATTTTTGTGCTCACCAATTGACACCACTGTCGAGTCAGGTCCTAAAGTATAGCACATAAATGTATAGAATATTTTGATAATACTTTCGTGTTTTATTATTTCGTGGACTTGTCTTTTGTAACTAAATTGGAGCCACTAAATTTTCATTCATCATCATATTTATTTTTTTAACTGCAGCATACTCAATCGTTCCTTCATTGTCCTTGTAAACCTCTAAAAAGTAAATGGTAATATTCATTTCGGCGACCTTCCGCTACACTAGCGCCGATATCGGTAATCATACGCGATACCCGTCTAATTTTAATGAGATTTACAAAAAACGCGTTTTAAGTAGGCTTACTTTCGCACAGAATTATATTTGTGTTGTGTGTTATGTACCCATATTAAAATATGATGACTTTGTCCGATCCGGGATTCGACCCCAGGACCTCGTGCTTAGCAGTCGCGCTTGGCGAACACTAGATCAAAGAAGAAAATATTATTTATATCATAAATATTCTTTTTTAAGAAAACGAAAATCAAAATAGAGGTTACATTATTACACATCATCCCAGTTAGGTAGAAAATTATTGTACCTTCTGTATCCTTTGCTCTTTTGTAACTGGTCTATGAAGCGCTCAGAGTAATGACTGAAGCAAAGCGCTGAGCTAAGCGCGTAATGATTGACAAGCCTGAGTGACGTTGGACGATGCGCGCGCAAGAAAAAAATGTATTTTTTAATGTTGTGTGGCTGCGATTTATATCATTTTTCTTGTCGTTTTAAGAGTGTATATTATGACACATCTATACTTGAAATATCAAGTATATAAATGATTTAATAAAGACCATACCATACCATACCATCACTGATAATATCATAGATATAGGATCCAAGTAGTGTCTTAGGATAATATGGTTTACTTTTTGACATAATTAAATTATCACTCGCAGTGAGAGAAGAATGTATATGAGTAAAATCGACTAGATATATCTTTCAAAATAGTCGACTTAAGTATCTCAGTTCCGTCCCATCGCTACTGCCTACTACAACTATAAATGTCACGTTGACGTTTTAAGTTGTGGATGTGGACACGTATTATTAGTTTTGGATTGTAATAAATTCCATTTACTTTAAAAATTACTAGTATCAATAAGTGCTAGATGTTAAAAAGCGAATTTATATAGTTTTATTCAAAGTGACACGTATTCGTAAACGAATTCAGGTTAGTAAATAATGATGATTAAGAAACCGACCGGACGCTTGGAAGTCTAAATAAGTTTAAGATTTCATGTTAAGCACACGATATAGATCAAGTTCTCTCTGAATGACTATATTATGATACATGAAGTGCGAAATCTTTAGTAATTTGTGCGCTTACTCAAAAATAATCACTGCACTATTCCTTTTGTATAGATATTATTGTAGTCAGATTACTATGTGTCATCTGAATCGGATGTTTAGATTTGTTTTATTAGTCTATCAAGTCCACAAACCCAAGCAAGCTGATATTATGCCTTAAATTAATTAGTTAATTGGTTATGTGATGATGAGTGACAATATTATGATGCAATTACAGCATGGCAGGCGTGGAACAGCCATGCTATACCCTGATCAACTTCCCGACGGACTCGGAACCTTACAATGAGATGCAACTCAAGATAGACCTTGGTAAGTTAGATATCATTGACTAAACACAAGTTTTACATCTCGACCATTATATACATCACAATGTTCTGTTGTATGGTTTACATTCAGACCTATAAAGTCACTAATCATAATTATGTGTCAAGAAAATAAAGATACCATCTATATTATAGATTGAATAAAGCAGTACTGTACTATACAGCTCGCGTCAAATAACTGTGCCCCTCTGAAGTTAGCCATTTGTAAAGATCGCGCAGGTGCAGTCAACGCGCAACAACACTTGTAGCATCGACTGTCTACTTGTACGGAGCAAGGGGGACGTAAGCATGCATCGAACGTAAACGAGCGACTGAGACATAAAATGGCGACCCCGTAGTCCCCGCCCCGATGCCTCGCGCATGCGCAATAGTTGTGTCGTTCGTAATTTTGATTGTTGCGCAGCCACTAGTAGCCAACTTCAGAGGGGCACAGTTATTTGAGGCGAGCTGTACATATCAAATGAAAATTCTACTGCTTCTTTTCATATCAACTGATAGAAATAATACAAAACTTATATTAACTCTTTACCTTGCCTATTACAACTGTTTTATTTATTTGAAAACAGAAAAAGGTGATATAAAGAAGAAGATAGAAGCATTAAAGAAGACAATTGGCATCATACTCTCTGGTGAGAAGATTCCCGGGCTCCTAATGATCATCATCAGGTTTGTGCTGCCACTTCAAGACCACACCATCAAGAAGCTGTTGCTCATCTTCTGGGAGATAGTCCCCAAGACTACCCCTGATGGCAAGCTAATGCAGGAGATGATCCTTGTCTGTGATGCCTACAGAAAGGTATGTCAAATTATTTGTTATACTTAGAATCCCAAGCCTTACAGTCATGATGATGATGAACTGCTAACTAACATAATATTATATTTATAAACATCTAATTATACACACAGGACCTACAACACCCCAATGAGTTCATCCGTGGTTCCACACTCCGCTTCTTGTGCAAGCTGAAGGAGCCAGAACTATTGGAGCCTCTGATGCCAGCCATCAGAGCATGTCTGGATCATCGCCACTCCTATGTCAGGAGAAACGCTGTGCTTGCCATATTTACCATCTATAGGTAAGACTGGCTATAATGTTATTTTATCACACTAATATTTTAGTATACTAATAGTTTGTATGTTTGTCACCTCTTGATGCTCAAACTGCTGGACCAATTTTGCTAAAATTTGGTATACCTTGGATTAAAATATATGCTACTTTTTATACTAAAAAAAATGTAGCAGGTCTTGTGTGCCCTGTGGTGGCATTTTCAGCTGCAATACCAACCAAAAGATGGTTTGCTTTACAGTTTTGTGAGGTACTTAGTTTAATTATGTAATTAAAGTATGTACCTTCTATGCAATTAATCTACAGTCAAAAAGACTTCCAAATTTCTAGTTCATGCATAAACACAACTAGGCCTTATTCCCTGAGACGTACCATAGACATACCATTTCAGGTAAATTATTTTTTATCATTAGAAATTGTAATAAGGTCTGTATTGTCCAAACAGAAACTTTGAGTTCCTAATACCCGATGCTCCGGAGCTGGTAGCCAATTTCCTGGAGACTGAGCAGGACATGTCCTGCAAGAGGAATGCTTTCCTAATGCTGCTGCATGCTGACCAGGAGCGAGCACTTTCCTATCTTGCATCAAGGCTTGATAATGTGCAGGGCTTCGGAGACATCCTGCAATTGGTTATTGTGGAGCTGATTTATAAGGTATGTGTGTTCCTAAGTTTGAACAGTATTTACAAATATAGACACGGTAATTGTATGATCGAACTGTTTTAGTTACAACATTGAACTCAGAGATGAACAACATTTTTTTGTAATTTTAAAGATGCTTTTATATTGTGTTCACCTTGCAATAAAATTCTTACAGATATTTTCTTCTAATAGATATGTTTTATACATATTAGGTATGATATAGAGCAAAGTGTATGAGTCCCCTCCCTTCCCCCAGGTGTGCCACGCCAACCCGTCGGAGCGCTCGCGCTTCATCCGCACGGTGTACGGGCTGCTGAACGCGGCCAGCGCCGCCGTGCGGTACGAGGCGGCCGGCACGCTCGTCACGCTGTCCAACGCGCCCGCCGCCATCAAGGTAACCTGCCCCTGATGTAACCGAATCATTCTATGTGCCAGAATATACTCTTATGAAGTATAATAATTGTTTAGCATTTAGCATTTTATTCCTCTGACTTATGTGTTCTATGTATTTTTGTGGCAGGCGGCAGCAGCGTGCTACATCGACTTGATAGTGAAGGAGAGCGACAACAACGTGAAGCTGATCGTGGTGGGGCGCCTGGCCGCGCTGCGCGAGGAGGCGGGGGAGGCGGCGGCGCGCGCGCTGCCCGACCTCGCCATGGACGTGCTGCGCGTGCTCGCCTCCTCCGACCTCGACGTCAGGAAGCATACACTGCAGCTGGGTCAGTGACTCTCATGACGTAGAGAAAACGCTAATTTTTTTATCTTACTTTAACTAAAATTGTAATCTTGAACCGTGTTATTGTCTTCAGCGCTGGAGCTGGTGAGCTCCCGGCACGCGGAGGAGTTGGTGCAGGTGCTGCGCAAGGAGGCCACGCGCGCCACGTCGGCCGACCACGACGACGCCGCCAAGTACCGCCAGCTGCTCGTGCGCGCGCTGCACCGCGCCGCGCTCAAGGTCAGCGACACTTACTCCTAGCCCATGCGAGCCTACACTTCTAGCACCTGCTGGACAGTCTAAGGGTTGCATCGCATGCGAAGGTCATGCTCTCTTATTGCTATAGCAGTTGTAGGTCAAGCACTCGTAGCGCCGTAGCACGTGCAAATCATGCTCTAGTATCACCGTAGCACTTACAGGACGTGCTCTCGTAGTTCCGTAGCACGTGCAAGACATGTTCTCGTAGCACCGTAGCACATGCAAGTCAGGCTCGCTTTGAAAGACCAGTTTCTTAACTACTACACCAAGTTACCATGACTGGTTTTGTTGCAGTTCCCTGAAGTAGCGGGCAGTGTGGCCCCAGCACTGCTAGAGCTGCTGGGTGACGGTAGTGAGCCGGCCGCGCAGGACGTCATGCTGTTCTTACGGTCAGCACTGCACACCTTCGTCGACCTCCGTGATCATATCTATCAAGTAAATATACTATTTGATGATGATAGTGGTGATATATAACGTTTTTGCTGCAAAAAATTAAAACGTCGTGCAGAATTCTTGTTACCTTAACTCTTATTCCATCTCATTATATTCTAGCAACGTCGTCATGAATTATAAAAGATTTGGATCTGATAAGAGATTGAACAAACATACAATTCTTGTTCGGTGCCAGGAAGGCAGATTAGTTACAGCTATGACCTCAATTTGCCTTCTCAGAAACTCTTGGAATCAGTGCCCGGTATCCGTGTGGGCAAGATTGCCCGCTCAGCTCTGTGGCTCTTGGCGCAATTCGCCGACACTCCAGAGCGCGCTGAGGCTGCTCTAGAGGTGTTGAACTCTGTCATACCCTCGCCAGCTGGATCTGAAGAAGAGAAGGTATGTAGACCTTTATTACACATTTGATTTTTTTTAAGTTATCTAATATCTCTATTGTTAATCAAACTCACTGCATACTATTTACTGTATATTCCGGTTTTACTCACGTGTATATTCAGGGATGCCCAACTAGAACGGAGCCCTTGTTCATAAACACAAACATCCGTTCAAAGTATATCGCTTGTTTAAACAATTTTTTGAATTTCTGAAGAAGCGTTGTTCAAATTAATTTGGACAAATAGAAACCTAATTGTTTGCCATACAGTTAATAGTTACTCTAAGCGAATCCTGTCGTCATCCCATCAAATCCTTGCAGGAAGAGACGGAGGCAGCCGCTAAGGTGCAGGACACGTCAGCTCCGCGGCAGCTGGTGACCAGTGATGGCACTTACGCTACACAGTCTGCCTTCAACTTGCCTATGTAAGTACTTCTGTAATAGTCTAGACTTTTCTTTTTTTCTTTATTAGTCTTTCTTCGTGGAATCGGTAGATGTGACTATGTATAGTAACTTTTGAAGGTTTTTACTTGTATTTTAAATCATATTTTATCACAGCGTTTTCAGTGTATGAGGTGTCTTTTTTCCAATAGTATATAATGTACTTATTATATTATATAATATATTTTTTTGCAATAGTTGGTAATTAAATCGCAATGACGATAATAATGTTCTCCTGACTAAATTTCGGTCATGAGATTAGCTGACTATGTAGGAGGTATTACAGTGCACAAGTATGCGCAAACATAGGTGCACTCACTATTCCCTCGCTCTCTTAGTCAGACACCATCGGAGAGACATCAGGCGCAAAAAAAATAATAAAAAAAATGCGAAATCAGCTTCTCTACGACGGCTGGATAAATGTTGACGGGATTTTCACTGGCATATAGCTGATGTATAAGGAGTATCTAAGGATACTTTTCAATTTGGAAATACTTAGGGTTCTGCGAAAATAAAATCGCCTAATTACACTGTTCGCGCGGGTACTACTCCTAACATCCACCTTAACTCGTGTGTGTGTGTGTGTGTGTGCAGCGCGGACAGCAAGCCGGCGGCGGGCGCGGGGCTGTGGGCGGCGCTGGGCGCGGGCGAGAGCTTCACGGCGGCCTGCGCCTGCTCCGCGCTGTGCAAGCTGGCGCTCAAGCTGCCGCCCGCGCGGGGGCTGGCCGCCGCGCATCTGGCCGCCAAGCTGCTGGCGCACCACAAGCTCAACAACGGTATGCGCTCGCCTGGACCTACTGCGGCACGCCCTTAGCTCGCAATATAATACCACTTGCCGTGCCCGCAGGCGGCGGCCAGTCGGGGCTGACGGCGGACGACCTGGAGCACGGCGCGCTGTGCGTGCTGGCGGGCAGCGCGCGGCCCGGCGTGGTCCGCTCCGCGCTGCTGGGGGCCTCCAGCGCCGCGCTGGCCGCGCTGCTGGCGCTGCCCGACCGCGCTGCTAACCTGCTGGACGACGCCGACAAGGTAGGCCACGACTACCGAGAGCCTATCTATGCTAATATTATAGAAGAAAAATTTATATGTATTCGCGAGCCAAATCGCGGGCAGCCGCATTCACAACTGTAGTGTGCGATTGAAGCACCATTGCGATTTTCGGTTATATCGGTTTATTTTAAAATTTCTGTTAGATTAAATTCTTCCGTTTTTATTATTTTGTCTAATTTAAGTTTAATTGTACTTTTATATTTAATCATAATTTTTAGTAAACGTATTTTATATCGCACGCCGTTCAAGTTTGTTTTTTATATTATGTGGAAAATGGTGTTGGTTATACATTTTTATTACCATTTAATTTTAAGTTCCATAGCATGACAACCGTTTACTTTCCCAAATAAAAAAATATCGAGCTATTACATGGCCATGGAAAAAGTTGCAGCTATTTACTATATTTTACGTTCAAATAAACCTCAACCGTAGGGTATAGTGTTGTTGGTCGACTGTACCACTGAATTACGGGCAGCCGCAGACTGAGCCGCATAGTGCGTATAGCATCAGTCCGGCTGTTCGTCACTCGGCCCACAACTTTCGCAGCGACCCGAGCGCTCTGCGGGTAGCCGCATCGCAGTGCGTATAGAAATAAGTATTACATACAAATTGTGCTTGATGGCAGCTGTGCGGTTGACCGCATTGCGGTTACCCGCACAGTGCATATAAGCCCTGATGCATTGATGATTTCCTTCGTAGGACCGTGAAACAAAGCGTCAAGACAACACAGTGGATGTCGAGGCCGGCATCGTGTTCGCGCAGCTCGCCGGCAACGCTACGGCCAGCACACACCACGATATGTTCGAACTATCACTATCTAAGGCATTGCAAGGTATATAGATATTAAATTGGTATTTGTAGAAGATTTAATTCCTGTATTATATATAAGCTTGTTTATGTTTGAAATCCTAGACGATCTTATACAGTTGCCATCGATTAAATTAAATAATAATAATAAGTTTATTTTTTAGAAAATAAACATTAATTAGTAAAAAAATACAAACAATAACAGTTAGAAAAATAAGGATATTACAAGAAAAGGAGGAAGGGTACCTGACGATACTAATGAAAATTAAAGCCGAAATATTGTAAAAATTGTCTTTGCAAAGATTTTGGACTATTTAATTCACAGAAAGTAATTTTAGATTTAGGCATTTTATTTATATTACTTGTCCATTTTCTGGAATGTTCGTTGGATTGAGAGATATTTTTAATCTTGAAATAACTTGGGTAACTTTTACTCTTAACTTTTTACAATTCATGGTAGGTTTTTTAAAACATGACCTTTTCAATATCGGTAATAATCTGAATTGAAATCGATATTCTGTAGAATTATTAAGCTGATAACCCTGCCTAATTTAGGCTTATCTGGGCAACGGTGATTCTTTTTTGAATACACCAGCGTGTACAATCATAGCGTGTGTCTGTCAGGCCGCAGCACGGGAGGCGGCGCGGAGCGGGGCCGGCTGGGCAAGGTGACGCAGCTGACGGGCTTCTCCGACCCCGTGTACGCCGAGGCCATCGTCGCCGTCAACCAGTACGACATCGTGCTCGACGTGCTCGTCGTCAACCAGACAGGTACTGTACAACACTATATCACACGTATACAACATTTGTATTATGACACATTTTACTTTAAATGATTTTGGGACAATTTCACTCCTTGATTTGCCATAACTGTTATGGTAAATCAAACGTGCCTTCCGTGTTTTGAAGGGCACGGAACGTCAGCTGTAGGTCCTGCACTTGATCTCTCTCCGGTCGTGTCGGTCTACCGTCCCATCGGACTATGAGAGTGAAGGAATAGGGAGTGCATCTATGTTTGCGCGCATACTTTTGCACTATAATAATTATCTATTAAGTAGTTGGCTAGTCTCAAATAAGATAAGCCGTCTTGACCGAAATTCGGTTAGGAGAACATTATTATTCTTGTCATGTGCCATTATGCTACTAAATTATTGCGGATCCTAAGTGCCGGCTTCCGAAGAATAAATTTAGTTGATTATAATGTTTTTTTTATACTATAAGTAACACATTATCGTGTATCGGCAGACGACACGCTGCAGAACTGCACGGTAGAGCTGGCCACGCTGGGTGACCTGCGGCTGGTGGAGCGGCCCGGGGCCGTGGTGCTGGCTCCAAGGGACTTCGCCTCCATCAAGGCGCACGTCAAGGTGGCCTCCACCGAGAACGGGATCATCTTCGGGAACATCGGTACGATAGCTTTAGATCAACTCTCAAACTATACTTTGAGACTTATTTATATGGATGTCAATGATTGCAGAATGTGATTCAGTTATCTCAAAATGTATGAACAAGCTTTTGAAATTACGTTTTTGTTTCAATTTTCAAAATTTATTCGCGTACAAGTACCTAAATTGATATGCACAAAGATTTTTGAAAAGCTTCTATACGCCTTTGTCCTGCGACAGTCCTAGTAACTTCTAAATAGATCAAAGAAACGTATGTGTCTGATGTATTATTAATTTTTATGTAATTTAAACCGCCGAAAATGTGTGTGTGTTCTCTTTCATCAGTCACTTATATCACCACACTTAGGTGCAATTGAATAGCTAGCATGCGTTATTACCATATGTAGGGTTCACTTAGAAGCAATTAGATTTTCGTTTGGCTTAAAACAGGTTAAACTAACAGTACTACCTCCCCAGTGTATGAGGTGTCGGGCGCGTCCATGGACCGCGGCGTGGTGGTGCTGAACGACATCCACATCGACATCGTGGACTACATCCAGCCCGCCGTCTGTACCGACGCCGACTTCCGACAGATGTGGGCCGAGTTCGAGTGGGAGAACAAGGTAAGCCGGCGGCCCAGGAGGGGGGGGACATGGTTCTACACAAAAGCGATTCGAGCGCTAAGTGTGCTCATATACTTTAGTCGTCTTTTACGACACCCACGTGAAGAAAGGGGTTGGTCAATTCTGGGCCGGATATCGCTTAGCACTGTTATTCCTTAACTTTACTTATTGCAAACTGTAATTCCTTACACAGCCGTTAGAGGCGCTGTATAGTTTACCAATACAATATCCTATGATAATAAATGTATAATTTTTTCTTCCACATAGGTGTTAAAGCTGTATTCTTACATAATTATTTGATAGGATCAGCCTTTGTAGGAGACTGGTTTCTTCACTAGAAGACCGTATCACACAGATTATCAGGCCCCCTCCATAGACAGCGGGAACATTACATAAAAAATATATACAATGTATTGATTGTCCACAGGTATCAGTGAACACGAACATCACGGATCTCCGCGAGTACCTACAGCACCTACTTTCTTCCACCAACATGAAGTGTCTCACTCCAGAGAAGGTAAGATTAAATCTCTTATAAAGGTACATAGTCTTTGTCTTTTATCTTTAACAAAACTTCGTCTCACACTAAGAATTTCTTCCTGTATCGTGGGTGCATTCCACAATTTTTTTTTGTGAAATGGTTCTTAAGACTTTTAGTCTCATTTAAGCATGCAGCTCCTTAATATATTATCTTAATAAAGGAAATTGGAAAAACGATCTTCGTCGTACTGTGGCGCCATGGTACAGCGAACGTAGCGGGTTCGAGTCCCAGTCGTGTCCATAATTTTAGGTTTGTTAGCATACCTGCATTAATGTAAAATATTTAAAATTCTTGAGTGTATTGGACACTTTAAATATTTGCTCCTCGTGGGGGGTGGAGGTGTCAAACCCGACAATCACTTACCAAGACGACTAGACCCCTTGTTTCCCAGGCCAGTGATGTAATAACACGTGTGTTGTTCCCCAGGCGCTGTCAGGCCAGTGCGGCTTCATGGCCGCCAACCTGTACGCGCGCTCGATCTTCGGCGAAGACGCGCTCGCCAACCTCAGCATCGAGACCCCGCTGCACAAGCCCGGCTCGCCCGTCGTGGGCCACGTGCGCATCCGGGCCAAGAGCCAGGTGGGTACCCTACATGTACACGCTTATACAAATACATTACTAACGAATGGTCTATTGGAAAGAAATACATGGTTGTATACAGACAAACACATGAACATCTTTTTCATAGTATCGGCATGAGCCAACAGCCATATGGAATAGTCATGCCCTGATGTAGAGGTTGATCAGTCATCAAGGATTGTAGCGAGGTGGACCGTCCAGGTTGTGTCGGACATACTTGAGTATCGTTGCTCACGGTCCACGGAGGCACCCCAACATAAACAGGAAATAAAAGTATATAAGCAAAAATATAGCAATGAAAGCGTGTTAATCAATAATCATTGCTTTTCTATATAAGAGACTAATATATTCTGTGTATTATGATTTATATATTGTACACTAGCTGACCAGGCGAACTTTGAACCGCTTTCTAACCGTTTAAACCTTCCCTGGATTTCCAAGAATATTTCAAGACCAAAATTAGCGAAATCGGTCCAGGCGTTCTCAAGTTTCTGCGAGACTAACGAACAGAAATTCATTTTTATATATAAGATATCTTTTTGTCTATCTTCGGTCCCTCCGGTTTAATATACTTTAAGACTATGTTAAGGGATAAGGGTCCTTTCACACAGACCGGCTCGGAGCGGAGAGCAGATTCTTATTTCGTTGAAAACAGAGATTTTAGTATTTGTAGTAAAGTTTATTTTTGCATCTGCACTGTTTATGTCATTAAGAATGCTTGAACGCGCTTGGTGTGAAATAATAAGAGGAGCTGACCGGTTCCGATCGCGTACTTTTCTCGTTCGCGCAGCTGTTCGGCTCCGATTGGATGCTCTTTCTTGCTCACGCAGCCGATCGGCTCCAATCGCATGCTCTTTCTCGCTCGCGCAGCCGATCGGCTCCGATTGCATGCTCTTTCTCGCTCGTGCAGCCGGTCGGCTGCGATTGCGTGCGCGCTGCCCCACACCAACCGCCATTTTGATAGCACAATTTATACAAAAATATTTCTTCATCGGAGCTATCTAAATCCATGTTCCGAAAAGCACACGGTAACACCGAAAACAAAACTTGAACTGCGTGGAATACTGGTATTGCCTTCGTAGTGTATCCACCCGGCTCCGAGAGCAACCGATCGGCTACGAGGGCATCCGATCGGCTGCGAGCGCATTTGACCGGCTCCGAGCGCATCCGCTTTCAGATAGCTTCCAGCCGGTCTATGTGAAATAGTTGGCAGCTCCGCTCCGACTACTCCAAGCCTGTACGATCCGGTCAGTGTGAAAAGAAAAATGCTCGCCGATGCTCTCCGAGCCGGTCTGTGTGAAAGGACCCTAAAGTGTGTGCAAGAGTACACCTGAGAATGAGCGTACATCCTGTGTTACTTATCTCAGTAGAGATGTGACTGAACATCTGCTAGGAGAATATTATTTGTTAAGAAGAAGGATGGTATAACATACTCTATGTGATATCCAATGATTGTTCCCACAGGGCATGGCGCTGAGCCTCGGAGACAAGATCAACATGATGCACAAGACGCCGCAACAGAAGCCGACCGCCAACAGCATCCCTGCCGCGTAAGATACAGTACAGACTACCTAACAACTACATGTGACACGATAGATACCAAACATTACCAACTTACTAAATTAGACCTTATAATTTCATATATTAAGACTATATTCGATTGGCGCTATTTGAATAAAATAACTATTTATGCATGAATAATAATGTTCCTAGGTTTATTTTGAAGGCTTAGTTTTGTTATGTTATTTGTGAAGTGTATTGCCTTATTTAATCGATAAATTGAATTGGTTTCAAGAATAAAGTGTACGGAACTAACCTTGTTGTGTATTGTTCGTGGATATCGGCTGATTGATGTTACTTACAGAAACTTTTATGTTTTATGTAGGCGGAGCCTGGCACAGGCCGGGGTTAGTAACGCCAGACAGAAGAAGAAGACATAAACATTTGTATTAAGTTCTTAACCCTCCATATGCCGTCTGTGTTTCATGCCCTAACTTTGCACGGATTGACATTCGGTACCCCCGCGGGGGTTAGAACCCCGATGGGTCGCGTTCCCGGCCGGGGTCTCGACCCCCGTTTGGGGTTGTAAGTTTGTATTTTTATATGTCAAGTCGAGATTCTAGTAAGTTCTTTTTTTTTATTGATCCTTATTTGCTATTATTTGTATGAGAAATATCTGTATTTGTTTTATTAATTCATGTGTAAATATTGGAATGCCAAGCATTTTATATAGATTATTATTAGAAGTGTCATACTTTGTAGTTGTTATTTAGTCTTTCTGTATTACACTATGTAGTTATAATGAACATTTATTATTATAGTTTTATTGTATTGAATATATCATTTAATAATTATATATTTAGCTCTTTCATTACATATACCTTCAAATCATACCCTATTCCACGGTAGCTTACTTCACCATAATATATATTCTTATAGTAGTAGTTATCCGATCTATACATATATTGATGTATTTACAGTAGAACTTGTGATATCACGGCCTTAAAGGTTAATATAATTTAATCACTTACTAGAACAAGTGAAATTATTCCGAATTACTCCGAATTTTATTTTACTATCTCGGAGTTTAAAAACAAGATAACATGTCTGTTCTGGGAGTCTAAGCCAAAACTTTACTGCTAGTAGCGATAAGGCAGTTTAGAAGTTACTAATGGAAGTACCACATTTGCTCTCTTATTCATAAACAAGGAATCCTTATTAAATTGAAATCTTTTTAAATCTATTATCTCTATTCTTTGCAAACGACAGGTTATTTCATTCTATTCGATACACATAGCTCCAAGACCAAAGGACGTAAATAAAATACTCGACAGCCTTATGAAATAAATTAGTTTATTGTTTCGTCATAGGTGTTAGCGACGTTATAAGTGCAAAAAAGTCCATGTTCCGTAACGAATGATTCAACAGTATAAATAATAAAAATAATTTATAATAGTAATAAGTTAATGGATTGGTTACAAAACAGTACAGCCGACGCGCGGGTCCGTGTCGGCGATTTAGCTTCCCTGATCAAGTCGTGCTGCGTACGTCTGAAACAAAAATGGGCAATGAAGGACGCCATTTATAAATTTTCACCCTCACGTGCGGGTCATATTATACGTGCGAAGTATAAAAACTTGATTTTCTGCGGCATGGCAATCAAAGTGTTAGACATACAAAAAACATTCAAACATACACACGCCTGTATTTCCCGAAGAGCTGGGGAGAGGTGTATAGTACACCTACATTTCGCCAGTTATGTTAGAGGATCCAATGTAATAGGGGACGAGCCTATTGCCATCAAGGGGACATAAATCCAGACTCTTGCTACTGAGATTCAAAAAATCAGTAACACTGCCCGACCTGAGATTTGAACCCAGGAACTCAAGCTCAGTACAGTCTTAGCGACTACTAAATCAACAAGGCCATCACATAAAACATGTCAAATAACACTTATACGTTGATATAAAATAGCACAGATGTTATATACCACCAACTCTCGTCGCTTTTATATGAATATTAAGTTTGATGTCGATATTATTTACTTACACACTCAGTGCAAGTAACTAATTCAATTATTGATTGCTTGCTAGGTGTTAAATTAGGTAGGTTGTACATTAATTGTGGAACTTATAACTTATTGCCTTCTGCAGACAGCGTACAACCGTATCATCCACTTACTTATTCCTCTTCCTCTTCTTCTTCTTCCTCTTCCTCCTCCTCTTCTTCCTCCTCCTCCTCCTCTTCCTCCTCTACGACCTCCTCTTCCTCCTCGGGTTCGGGCTCGTAGACGGGCTCGTCGTCCTCTTCGAGCTCGGCCTTGACCTCTTCCTCACCCTCGGGGGAGTCGGTCTCGCCCTTCTTCTTGCCGGGCCTCTCACCGAACCACTTAGGCAGTCTCGCTGCGATTGTTATAATACAGTTAGATTTTTGTTACGAAATTGATATCAAAAATATGTTTGATTGATGAAAACTTAAGTTGTATCTCTGACTTTAATTACTAGTTAATCCATCGTTCCGATATATAAAGGCAGTCCATAAAATGTAAAACATATATGAATACAAATATACTTAATGCCCGTTCTGAGGATCGAACTCAGACCCTCGACATCCGCGCTTATGATTGACAAGAAATTTTTTTTTCAACATTATCCGTAGACGTTTATCCACCAAACCATTGATCTATAAAAAAGTTGGTTAATATTTTGACCAAATAATCAATTTTGTTTTTTAATTGGTCTTAACTTATTTATCAAACTTTCTCGTACTGTAACTATAAGTTTTAAACATAAATAACATTCGAGACATATACAAACAAAAATCGATGTAACAGGGAACATAAATGTAACTGACATGCAACAAGATACGTAAAAACTTGCGCACGAAGGTTTATCGTAGATGAATTGGACGAAAAACATTCAAACAACATACATAGTTGACGAAGTCCTGAAGTGTATGGATCTGTTACAGTCGCAGATATAAGTTTGTCAATACTTACTCTTCTGCCTGCCACCGAATTGATCGGCCCTCTCTTGCCACACCTTCTCGAGGAAGTCCTTGTTGAGTTTCTCAAGGTCCTATAGGAATCGTTAACACAGGGTAAATATGGTGCTGACACAGGGAGCCACACGACGGGGACTTATTCAACTAGGACATTTTTACACTGTCGAAATGATTTGCATCTAAAAGTTCTTCAATTTCAATCGTCGATAGATGAAATTGTTTAATCATGTAAAATATAACAGTATTGCAAATTATTTCGATAGCACACAGAGGTATATCTGGGTCACAAATGGAACATGACATGCCATGAAGACATGCGTCGTAGGGACAATCGACAATATTGGGCACACAACCGACAAACTGGTCGTTCTTCTCTTACTTTTGGTGCGGTTCATGAAGTCGTTCATCTTCTCGTTCCACATTTTATCCATAATTTCTGCCAATTGAGTATCCAAACCCTGCGTTTAAATGTAATCATCAATCTATGTTCACATTTGTGAATGTGTCCCATGCATGTTTTTAATCGGGCGTGTACAATTTTTCTAATATTTTCGAAAATTATTTTAGTATTGCGTTTGTGCTATTTCCGAATCGGTTGCTGTTTCCTTGAAGATCGTGTATTATATTATTTAAATCGTTACTACGACTGGAAATTAGATGTGAAAGTGACCTGAATTTAGTTTCTGGCTATAGTCCAATTTATGTAGGACGGGAAAATGTATGTTTGTTTAATTTCGATGCGTTTAGCTGTAGCATCATATCAGCCCGTAAATGTCTAGCAGAACGTGGACATATTCATTGACCGCTAGTGTTTGGCAGTGTTGAAATATTATTATTAAACACTCCTTTGACAAATATATTGACTTTCAGAATGATGTTTTAGTGTAAAAAGCAAGATTCTATCTTGCCATCCCTTATTTTATAAGATTATTTTGTCTACATTTACGACATCCGCGAGGAATAAGCTATGCCAGTCAGGCCCACCGATGACCAGGGTCATCACTGTAGTGTGTCGAAGTTAAATGTATTGTTGTTCTGTTTATGTATGTATACTTACACCCTCGAACAACTTCTTTTTGTCGTCATAAGACCTTGTGTCGACACGTCGCTCGTACTTGGATGCTACTTGGATTTTGGGCTGGAAATAGACAATTATTTGTTTAGTCATTGGTATTACTAACTGCAAGGTAGCATTTCTTAGAGTTTTAGGATGTTGTACTTACCGGGTGCTTGCCTGTGAGTGCTTCAGGGTCGAGACCCTTCTTGAGGGCCTTGTGCCTCAACTGTTGCTTCTGTCTTTCTTTGAGCTCTTTTAACTGTTGGTATAAATAAAGTTTATTAATGTTTGCTCCAATTTATGACGTTGATTCTAAGTTGAGCAATCATTTGTATATGTTATTATCGATGTATACTTACGTCATAGTCCTGCCTCTTTTGCCTCTCCTCAAGATCGTATTTCTCGGTCTCGAGTTTGACGATGCAGTCCCAGAGTTCAATGGCTTTCTGTCGGAGCTTGTCTACGGAGAGGTTCTCAATGTTCAAGGGCTTGATGCGGATGGACAGAGAGATCTTCTTTTCCTCGTCCAACTGCTCCTTGGTCTTGTTGCGTTCCAGTTGAGCGTTGCTAAGGCCAAACTGCGGATATACGTTTTTTATGAGTAATCGACATTAAACTTAGTGATTTCGTAATTTTAATTGACAAATCTGATAAATAAATAAAAATGTAAAAGAGCTGTTCTATAAAATAACTTATCTAAGGATAAGCATTATGGATTTCACAAACACTAAATTTGCTTGTAATAAACTGTATAATTATGTACTCACGTTATCGCTCTTCTTCTGGATGGTGAAGTTGGGTCCGGTCTTGCTGGATTCTTTCATAGCCTGGAGCATAGCCTGGCGCTTCTTCTCGGCCTCCTCGAGTCGCTGCCTCTTCTCCTCGATGTCGCGCTGTTTCTTCTCCTCAATCTCGCGAACTCTCCTTTCTTCCTCCTCCTTCTTCTTCTGGGCGAGGCGCTTCTCTTCTTCAGCGCGAGATACCTAGAATAGAGGAAATGTTTCTTAATTATAGATCGTCGATTTTGGGATGAAACATTAGGTCATATCACGCCTATATTTCTCGAAGAGTTAGGCAGAGGTGTATAGTACACCTACATTTCAACAATTATAGGTCCCAATATTATAGGAGCCTTATGAAATCGCACCTGGCCACCATTAATCCAACGTGGCAGTCATATAATAAGAAACGAATATTGTAAATATGGTTCTTATATCATCAAAGTAAATTATCTCACCTTGCGCTTGGCCTGCTTCTCCTTAAGGCGTTTGAGCTCATCTTCTTCCTTGGCCCGTTGTTTACGCCATTCGTTGATGTATTCCTTCAACTGCTCGTCCAAGTCCGACCGCTTCTGGTCTTGACGCTGTTTGTAAAAAATAAGTTATTTGGTGATATCATTTTACTGAGTCTAGAATTGAGAAAACTTGGATTTCCATGTTTTATTTGTTGAATGGTCTAGCTTTATGATAATCACCTTGATGAATTCTGGATCTCCCTCACCCCTGCAAATGTAAGTCGATATATTAATATACAGATCTTCAAAATAGTTTGTGTTAATGTTAGAGACCGTCGTCACAACGGTAACAATACATATATAACGTCTGTTACGGTGATAGTTTAACGGTAACTCGTTAGAGTTAAGTTTCTGCTGTTACGCTTTTTTATCGGCGTGTAAGCAGGGACATCGGGTACTGTACATATTGTTAAAGTTTTAGCTTTATGTTTGTGTATTTAACAACTACATAACAACATTACTAATGTTAACATTATTAAAGTTATACGAGTTATACATAACATTCTCTAAATTCGTATAACATACATTTTTAGATAAATTATTTGATTTGTGTTTGACTCATATTTATAGTTGTGTAGTTTTGTATTTGTAAATGATATTATTGTTTGTTGTGGGTTTATGACAATACAACAATTATAATTACCATGACGGTACACGGACAGATACACGTATTACGACAATATTATATGTATTACAAGGTAGTCATGCATTGATGTCATGTTATTTCTTTCATGCAATAAATCAAAAATAAGTCGGGGCAACTCGAGCAGTCGCCCGTTGACCGACATTTTGTTTCTTTGCAGAATGGCGCGGGCGCAGCACAGTAAGGATTTCTAAAATAGAACGCCTACCAACCGATATAAAAATAGCGACCGACGACGGCGTGCGGTTGTTCATTCGCCGAACGATCATCTGGTCGGATGCGATAAATTTGGGAAACGATCGTAAAAACATGCGCCCGCGCCGTATCCAGTTAATGATAAGATTATAGTTAGTGACACCACAGAGAGCGGTGCAACTTACGCGATCGATGGTCTACTCCTAGAAACAGAAAACAACAATCAGCCTTCTACTTATCTTTTACAATATTCTACTTCTTATTGCAGAATTCATTGTTCGTAACCAAAAAGCGGTGACAATTATTTTGCGCATACACGATACAAACACTGCATCACAAGCCACTAGCTGTTGTAATCAACATTTTAGAATTTTGTCAAAAAATACTTTACCGTACTTTCTTTTGCGTAAGCGCAAAATCACGAGTAGGTAAAAATCGTTAATTTAGTGCCAATCAATCATTGTGCCATAATACTTGGGTGGCAGAAGCAAAGCGGTAGGGCAGTTGTATCGAGAGTTTACTTACTCTGGTTTAGGAGCGGGTCTTCATTTTGCAACGACGAGGGCAGCGACGGGAAAAGAAAAATTGAACACGATTAAAAACTGTGCAGCCGCGAAGAAGTATATATTCCATCATTACAAAGCTTACGAGGTTAATGCAAACTTGATGTACACTCACAACTTTGCCAGCACTCAGGTTTATACATGGAAAGGTCAGGTACTTACTCGTCCTGGTTACACTGACCTTTCCGATGGCAACAAACTCGATTAATGTTTCGGATAGTTATATGAAAGTTTCGATGTTAGAAAGCGTTTCGCAGAGCTGCAGCACCTAACGTGAATCGTAGGTATATCTGTAAGCAACAAAAGCGATGAGGTAAGCGCTAGAAGCGTTAGGGTCGCGATCTAAACTTAGCCTAAAACGAGCGAAGCATTTGTGAGTGCCGGATCAACCAAAATGGCACGCCACTTACTTCCTGCAACAAAAGAGAGAATAGGGTTTTGGTGAGGGCGTGCATCAAGCCCGAGATTTGGGGGTTCCAAGAAACTGGGAGTCAAAACTTGCGATCATGCCTCAAATAGTTCACGCTTATGTCCAAAATAGTAATGCTATCGACGTACAACCGCGTGTACTCCTTCGATCTAATAGATTTGGAAAAGTATAGAATCGCCAAGGCATAGTAAGAAATCAGGCCGAGAGAAGCTGAAGTGTTTCAAAACCAAACAGTTTCTAAGAGTACTAAATTCGGGAATACGGGAGAGACGAGTGCGTTCGTGTGCCATACTTACGTCTCTTGGACTTCTTCTTCTACTTCCTCCTCCTCGGAGCCACTGTGGAACAGATACAGTTGCGGTTAACGTATACATTGGAGGACCATGGACAAACCGTTCGTGTCGTTAGCACACATAGGTACACTGGTTATATAACGTACGAAAAGGGATAGATTGCGTGTAGTATGGAAGGGTGTAAATTCAAGTATTGTGTATTTGTGTGTGAGTTGTGTAAGCATAGAAACTTCTTACGTTTTGAGATCCTTACAGTGTGTGTTAAAATACTTACGAGTATTCTTCTTCGTCAGACATGTTGGTAGTTTATTTAATCTGTAACAGAAGAGACTCTGTTGAGTGTTTACATAAAAAAGTTGCGAAGAATAACTAATTCAAGCTTCGTTTGATATAAATAATGTTTTTTTTTTAATTTTTGCCAAATTGTTATATTATCTGGTATCGTATGAGTATGACTAAACGTGTGTAATAGTCCGCCAAACGTTTTGCAGTTCGTTGGCACCTGACAAAACTAAATCAATTAACGTGCTGAGTTCAGGAACTCGACTGCATTAGCAGTGTCAGATTGCCAGCGCATCCGACCGGCACGCATGTCTATATTCTAGATGTGTTATCGATAAATCTATCGATACTGTTTACATAGCGTATGACGTCATAACAAAACGCAACAGATATTGGCAACGCGTCAATAGATGCATCGATTAACATTTTATCGATGGTCAGATTTATAGTTCATTATTGCATGCTCATGTGTTTACATTTTGCTACCGAAATAGATTATTGATGTTTAAGATAATTGATTTTGCGTTGTAAACTTCTTATTTAATTAGCCGCTTTATTTAGAAAGCTTTGCCAAGTTTTGTTACTGACACGGCTACCTAATACTTTTCGTAATGGTTCTCAGAAGTTAAAATTTATTAGTAACTTCTATATTAGGTAACAAAAAACTTCATAAATTGCAGTGTTCTAACTGTGCAATTACGTTTTCATTAAGGGTCCAATGCGCTGTAGAGTTATCTCGTTAGTTGTAAATAATTGTATCTTGTACCTAAAAATCATTGAATCATGGTTTACTTTTAGCTAATCGCTATTAGCCAATACGTAACTCGTACATTTTGAAATAGACATTAGCTAAATCGATAACGTCGAACTTTTTCCTTGGTGCCAACATTTAAAAAGTGGCGTGGGCGCGAAACGTGTACTCGGGAAGCATGCGTTTTGTTTATGAAGTCCATTTTATTTTTAGCGGTTTTATCTTTCCAACCATCTAGCACACCTACGTGCTGGCAACTGTTCAAAGAAAGTGTAAAATTGGATTTCGCGTTCGACTCAATGTTGCCGTGGATTCGGATTTCGATCGAGCCTTGCTTGTTAAGATTTGAATCACGGTGGAAGTTTATCCACATTCTTCACTTCAAAGCAAATTCCTTTACTTTGTCTTTAGGGACTTCCTCATTTATAATCTTCTATTTCAATCCAACTGACTCTACCGGTGCTTTATTATTTTCTAATTATGCTTTAATCTTAAATTTATCTACGTATTCTTCGCGAACTAATTCCATCAACACGTTGCATTCAAATTAGGTCAAGGAATGTTTCGAATATGTCATTCATCGAAACGAAAATGGTTGAAAATGAACCGTTGTATTTTTTTTAAATCTGCTATTAAGTTTATGTTGAGTACAAGTTGAGTTAAAGTTCAAGTTCCCTAAACGGATACGCGTCTATACATTTTCAGATTTTTAGACCAGCTTTTTATACGAATTATCTTTGTAGGTAATTTATCAGTGTAGCTGTATATGTGTATAAATTGTTATAATATGCGTTTAGTTTTCGCCAAAAATGTCAGTAGGAGTCATCTCGTTAATAGTTGTTAAATAATAATTGGTAAACAAATGCTTAACAAGTTTCTAAGATTTTATCAATAAGTATTTGATGAGGCAAGGTTATGGTTACTTGAACGTGAGCAGTGAAGTATTCCACTATAAATATTTATAAGGACGACAACATCTGTTGAAAATCTATTTTCACACAGATCTTGAATTTTAATTTATGTATGTCCTATCTTTAGAATTAATGGCTACCTTATCAGAATCAATGTTTTCTATCTGATATTTTATTTATTTTGACTTGACTATTTAAGTATTTTAAATTAATAGGTAATTGAATTTAGGTAAGTTATTTTTGAATTCTAAGGCAATTAGTTAAAAGGATAATACCGCAAATAAATTATTATAGAAGTTTGTTGTTATTTAGTTCTGGATTGTTAGTTTAGTTTGATTGGTTAAATATCAGTTTGATTAATAACTATTCCAAACTAGGCCATCATTCAATCATTTTGGGAATTTTAGATATCTGAACTATAAAAGAGTGACATTTCAGTTAATATCATTTCGGGTATAGTGTGTAGTGTAAATGTGTGTGTCGAAAAATTTGCGAATTTTCGGGAAAATATCACAAAGTTGTGTTTTTTGCGATTCTCATACGTCCACGTACAGACATCCGCTGAAACATTACGTGCGGTTGCGCGCGAGTCGCGGGCGGTAACGTAATCCGGCGCACTATACAAGGCGGTTGCTTCTATTTCAGCGTGGCGACGCCCGCGCCGTCCGCATTTGGCACATACCGCGCGCGTATTTTTAGACAAGCCTCCTTACGAGCCGTCTTTTATCTTCGACGTTTCCGAACTCGCATCCACAAGGATTCCCGGAACACCATTATCCTACACACTATATGCCCGCTGGGCCCGACACTGGCACTCTCACGGCACGGCACTTACGTCGCACGGGTGGAAGACGGTCACTCAGTCACGGCACTGGTTCTTCGACCGGCAGCACAGCGACGTTGGAATGTGGAGTCCGCGGCGACCGGGGCGGCTCTGGCCGGCGGCGGGCGGCGCAGCTGCCGCGCGCACTCGCCCCCCCTGCGCCCGCCGCTATATTTAGCACCGGTCATTTTTGAGCCGACGATTGCGAGCCAGCTCCGGTTTCTAAAGGGAAACTAACTGCCCAGCCCGGCCCGCGTACTCGCTGCAGGTGCAACGGCCAAAGGAGGAGGAAGTCGACCTGCTACAGTTGCTGGGCGTAACAGCGGGCTAAGTGACCTGCGCGGCGCCTCTCTAGGGTTGTCAAAGTGGACAATAAACGATAACTCCTGGACTGCCTATTTCCAGAATATCAACAATTTTGGCCCTAACAGTTTAACTACGTCGCCCCAGCACGATACTGCTTATGAAGGTATCTTTACATGTACCTATGCTATTAAGTAGCCAGATATGTTTAACTCAAGACGAACACTGACGTAATCCTCGGTATTTGCCGAAATAAAAATTAGTTTTATTATCTTCTCAATTATCGATTGCACGTCAATCTGTCGTACACATGAATCCTTATGTTAACTGCACTTACGTATGATGGTGTGAGTGTTGACCGAGCCGTTCCGTCCGTGAACGCAAGCCGAGCGAGGAAGAGCAAGGCCTAACTAAAAACTTACCGATAGATTCGCTAGATTTTTATATCTTGTGTCAGTTTATCTTCAGTGGACTGTCATTGGGAGGGGAGTTGGTTTGTACATGCATTTATTACGAGCTCGGATAGTTGGCTTCTCGACCAGACGGTGCGATAAGGCGGGGGTGTGGCGCCGCCTGCGGACGGCACGAGACAGTTCGTGACGTACAACGCACCGCTCTGAATTGCTTCACTCTTCGCTTATCCGTATTGCCCCTTCGTGCTTCGTTTTCCACCATCATTTGAGTCAAGTGATTTCAATCTACTCTTGGAAAATCAACGAATAAAGATATAAAAATGAGGAAATTCGTAATATAGTAGCCATGGTAGGCTTATTATCAAGTATTAATACTGCCGCAAGGGTTAACGATACATTGATGAATAGGTATTATCATCTATGGGCCGACAACAGTACCCTGTGGCACTCCCGTAGAAACTTAAACATAACAAAATCAACCATGTAAAATAAGTATTTTTTATAAATATGTGGGCTAATACTCATTTGAGCGGATTTATATTATATTACAGATCGTGGACCCTGCTGGGCACGGGAAAATTATGGTAATATGGTAGTTATGGTACTAAATTGTATTAACTGAGATAGGTTACAAAACATGGAATTTCAGCACATAGACGGTGCATTAAACAACTCAAGAATCATAAAATGTATTTCATTAACACAGTCAAATCGTTTTCAAGCAGTCGGACGCTGTTACTGGATGTTACTGGCTAAAAACAGTATTTTGTGTAATCGAATAACTAAGCAAGTATAAAACCACCTTTGAAAAAGTTATTGTTATGATTTAAACGACCTGGTGCATATATTAAGGTAGTAACTACTTCAATTTGTAAAAAATCCTTTATGTTTTCTTCACACTACCGAACGCGGCTCCTACATGTTATTGTAGGTACTGTAATATTGTAAATACTATTATAAAGTCGTTAGGAATTTATTACATAGGTAATAGCTGGCAGCCCTAAAAGTGAAAACTGATCAGTATCTGTCAAAATGAAATTTTGTTTTGAAGTTCAAGTTGTAAACAAACATTCACATGGGGTCGTGTGAACAATATTTACTATAATCAGCACGATAAATACGGGAATCGAAACCTAAAATGTTAATCGTTGATATAGTAATGCATTTAATTTTCTAATATAATGGATACTACACGTGAAAATCAAGATACGTCGACACCGAAGCGTCGGCGGCTGGGCACCGGAAGAATATTACGAACAAGTAAAGCAAACAGCGACTTAATAACTAATTACAGTCCAATTAGACGTCAAAACTCCAACAATGAGACGAATCATTCACCTGGCCGGAGTTATTCGCCACTTTTACCGTGCAACCAAGTAGAGTTTCGCAGTATCTGTGAATCGAACAATAACAGTGAAATTACCGATATCAAGTGCTCTGCCGAAAGCCCTACAAAAGTCGAGTGGGAGTCTTTGGATGTGTGTACTAGTAAACTTAACGAAATCTGCGAAAAATCTTCTGAAACCACAAGAAACTCTGAAAACCCAGAGGTAGTTGATGATATTTCAAATGACATGTTTCATACTAAACTAGAAGTGCTGGAACAGTCTTGGCTGAATCATGTGGACCAGTGTTTTAAAGACAATGTAGAAGAAAGCTTCAATATTGTAAATCAATCTATATGCAACCTTGATGATGTAATGAAGAATAAAAGTCCTTTATTTGAAACTCAGGACTCATTTCTTCTTGATATTAAAGATGTGGTGGAAAATGTGGATCCTAATGTAAATCTTAATGTAAATAAGTGTAGTAAACAAATCAAAGAAAATAAGCCTGTGAATAGCTTCTATGGCCTACCAATGATAACTAAAGGCTTGTTTAAAAGTTACCGGAATATTGAAAAGTTTTATGGTGAGTATTTCATAGTGTGCATTGAGTTTCAATACTGAGTAATTTGTATTTGCTTAGCTGTTGCCTATTGATTAATATTAACATCCATATTAATATTAGAAATGTGAAAGTAACTCCGTCTGTTACGCCTTCAATAAACTGCTGGACATATTTTGATGGAATTTGGTATGTAGAAAGTTTAAGACCCGAGAAAGGACATAGGCTGCTTAACTCAGGCGAAGTCACGGGCAGAAGCTAGTACTCTATAAATTATATCTTTAATTTAGCATATAGCGTTTACTAAACACTGTCTCCCAAACCTAAACAAAACAACTTTAGCAACTTCTTGTACAATCCTAATCATAAGCCGACAATTAAACCTTTTGCTTTTGGTATTGATGTTTTATTGAATTCCAACCAATCCTTGTAAAGCTAAAAACAATAAAATACTATTCTTTTCTATTCATATGTATAATCTTAGATAATTAAGATATCATGATAATATGTAGTTAAGTTATGTTCCATTTTAGAGTGGCAAGAAGAATGCCTAAACTTGGATGCAATAAATAAGAGACGCAACCTAATTTATGCTCTACCTACAAGTGGGGGCAAGACCCTAGTGGCCGAGGTACTGATGCTGAGAGAAGTGCTCAACAAGAAGAGAAATGCTTTGTTTATATTGCCATTTGTTGCTATCGTACAAGAAAAGGTTGGTCCTTAACCCTTTCCCAGTGTGATGACCCACAGATGGGGCATAGCTATTGTTTTACTATTGTGTCTGCTTCACGCACAGTCAATGTGTTAAATTGCTTTTATCAAACTCTTATTTGGATATTAATTATATTTAAACATAACTCCTACTGGCATATATTGGGAGAGGTCTATGTCCAGCTGTGGACTGCAACTGCAAGATTTTTTCAATTCGTACCAGTAGTTGAGATTAGTGTGTTCTAAGTAAAGATATATATTTTAATTTACATAATATGATATCAAATCAGAGATGTTCTGCAAAAAGGGCAAGTGAGGAGTACCCTCAACCGAAGAGTGTGTATGAGGAATGTGATGCGTGTGAATGGAGCAAAAGAAGTATGCCAGGGTCGTAGCAAATGGAAATCCGTGGTCTCTGCCTACCCCTCAGGGAAACAGGCGTGACTTTATGTATGTATATGATATCAAATAATATAGTGCAATGTGCTCAAAATGGATAATTTGTGCCTTACATGCACACATTCTCAGAGTTAGAAGTTATAAATAATACTAATTCATCTCACAGTGTTCAATATAGAACTCTACGTAAGTTTTTAAACAAGCAACATTACTAGCAGTTTGTTCATTATAAATCAGTTCTAGTTCACTTTAAAACATAAGTTTATTATTCAATAGATCTGGGCTTTATCACCATTTGCGGTCCAGCTAGACTTTCTTGTGGAAGAGTACGCGGCAGGTAAGGGCCATATACCGCCGAAGAAACGGCGAAGAAAGAACAGCATCTATGTGGCCACCATAGAGAAAGGCCTGGCTTTGGTCCGGAGCCTAATAGAGCTGGACAGACTGCACGAGATTGGCTTGATAGTGGTAGGTATCAACTTATGTTGTAGATTCTGGTGTACAGCCCCCTTACCATGAACTTTAAAAACAGGACAGTTTACTTTGACGAAGGGAGGTGCCGCTACGTACAGCGTAATGCAGCATCTCGCTTCCACAACGTAAACAGCCCTGCTCTTAGAGTTGGTGAGGGGACATATTCAAAATATATAGTTTCCTGCTTTATGTGTTCTGAATATTAAATTTTGACATTTTCTCAATGCATATACTTGCTTATGGTTGATAATTTTGTTGTAGGTAGATGAATTACATTTGATTGGAGAGAAAGGTCGCGGTGGGAATCTTGAAACATTGTTAACAACAGTTTTATTTACACAAAGTAAGATTTCATGTTTTAATTGCAACTATGTATTAGTGTACATTTAAAAAAACCAGTTAGTTAATTATTACCAGTTTTAAGAATTTTGGTAGCTGATGATTTTTTTTTTCCAAAATTTGGTTGGGTCTGATAAAATCGAAATATGCACTAATTAATTCTCTCTTCTCTTCGCTACAGAAGATATTCAGATAGTAGGCATGAGTGCGACTATCGGTAACCTACACGAGATCGCGCAGTTCCTCCACGCAGACGTGTTCCAGCGTGAGTTCCGGCCGGTGGAGCTAATTGAATACGTGAAGCTTGGAGACGTGCTGCACAGGATAGTGTGGGGGCCCGACGGAGTGGAGGTTGTGCCTGATAGGGAACTAGTTTATGACGTAAGTGGAGCAGCATAACACTGCGCAAGAAGATCCTATATCTGCGGATCTTCTTGCGTAGTGTTATTTGAAGACCTTGGAAGGCCTAATGAGCTTCTTCTTCTTCTTTTTCTTATTGTTGATGAACAACCTGATGATACAGTTTAAACCGCCTGCCTACAGGCTTGTAAAGCCATGTCTGAGGCTTTACACGCCCGTAGGCAGCTGTTCTGCATGGCATGGCATCTGAATCTTCGTTTTCAGTACTCCGCGGCTGCAAAGACTATGGATCCTGATTTACTGGGTGGTCTGGTCTCGGAAGTAGTTCCAAAAGGCAGCTGCCTCGTATTCTGTTCTACGAAACGCAACTGCGAAAATGTTGCGGTACTGCTGTGTAAATTACAAAGACGGTATGTAACCGATTGGAGGACTTAAGTCCTAAATGATCTTCGTAGTATACGATATGGATAGTAATGATAATATTTTCATATGTTTAAACTTGCAAGCTTTCAGCATCGGTATCTGAGAGTCACTGTTGGTTAGTTGACCTTTCCTGTTCCCTATACCAGCTTCCTGTTTTTGTAATAATCATGCAGTTTCTGAAAACCTGTCTATATCATGAAACTCATTCTCTTAAAAAAAATATTAATCAAGACCTATTTTTTTATATCTTTTACTCTATATAAAATATGTCATAGCTGTGCATCGAGTCTGTTAATTCATAGTTCTATATAGCCTTATATCTTCGCCTACCTAGAGAGATGATGACCCACCGGAAAGAAGAGCGTCAAACGCTCGAGAAAGCTCTCAGATCCGAGGGAGCGAACGCGGAGCTAGTGACGTCAGTCCGCTACGGCATCGCCTTCCACCACGCCGGGCTGGCCAGCGACGAGCGGGCCATGATCGAGCAGGCCTACAGGTGAGGAGCTAGGGTGGCGTTATGACAGAATCGAATCATAATCATTTGCCAGATTTTGGGAATAATAGACCATATAGGTATAAATTAATAGGAGGCAGTACATTCTGCCTCATTATTGAAGCTTATGTAATGCAAATTGTGCAAAGAGAATTCCGTCATAAAATAAGTTTTAATTCAAACTTATCTTCCATAAGCGTACAGTTCCAACTTCTAAAGGTTTTCTCATGAAATTATACAGCCAAGAAGCACCATATAACAATGCAGAACTCTCATTTAGGTACCTACTAGATTAGTATTAGACTAAGTATGTTTGGAAACATTTTTATCTGACGTTTTCTATTTTAGCTTGTATTATGCATGACTTCAATATTCATTTGCGGAAAACCCTCGAAGTTTCATCCTTAAAAGCCGAGATATCGTTAGGTCCGGCGTGATATCAGTGATATGCTGCACGTCGACGCTGGCCGCGGGCGTGAACCTGCCCGCGCAGCGCGTCATAGTGCGCGCGCCGCTGGTCGGCAGGGACTTCATCACGTTAGGCGCCTACCGACAGATGGTGGGCAGGGCGGGGCGAGCGGGCGTTTGTGATACTGGTAAGGAGTTATTTTAAAACTTGTAACAATGCTAATTTCATTTATGATATAAATATGTACTAACGTTTTTAACAGGGGAAAGTATAGTAATCTGCGGCGAAAAAGAGTGGCCCCAGTTGCAGTCTGTATTACGTGGGGGGCTCGCGCCTGCGCGCAGCATGCTGGGCGCCGGAGGGTGGTCGGGGGGCGGCGTGGGGGGTGCTGGGCCCGCTGGGGGGAGTGTGGGGGGCGCGGGCAGCGCGGCGGGCCTGCTGCTGAGCGGCGTAGCCTTGGGGCTGGCCAGCACGCGGCCGCGCCTCCGGGACCTGCTGCGGGGCTCGCTGCTGGCCGTCACGGGCGCGGGAGGGGACAGGTGAGTCACGTTTTCCTATGTCCTGATGTGTAAACTACTTTAGAGTGTTATGGTTAAACCCGAGATTTGCGTTCCATGCTTAATTATTGTAACATTGCCGTTTTTGAAGATGTTGACTTTTTTCTTCGACTGCCATTTGAAAGCTTTGGTCTTGTGTCCTTTACAATCTCAATTGACCCATTTTGACCTTTTCTAAGTTTTCGATAGTCGCAACAAGAAATATTTAATTTTCAGCTCACCGGATATTAAAACAGTGTGCGACAACTGCCTTCGCTCTCTCATACAATGTGGAGCTTTAGAAGTGGTGAATGACAAACAAAAGAATGCGTCAAATGGTGACGAATCGCGGCTCTCTGACAGCAAATACCACGTGTACAACTACAGCGAACTTGCAGTCAGCAACCTTGGCAAGGCGTCTATCAAAGGTAAGATTTTTACATTAATTTTCTTCACTCATTTTCTCTATATATATGGACATTATTTTTTCTTTTACTAGCTTCCGGATAAGTTATACAAGTACTGGTACAGAGATATAGACGAGCATGCATTAGCACTGTTATGTATCATTGTTAGGTTGTCGATTACAGTGGAGGTTGTGTTCAAATATTACAAATAATAACTTTGCTAAGAAAAGACCCGCTAGTAGGGATTTGAAAGTTCCATCAAGAAAATCTTTAAATAATTGTTTACCGATTACCTCACCCTTTGAAATCACTCCATCATCCTTCGTGTATGTTCACCAAGGTTGTATGGACCTGTCCGTGGCCAAGCAGCTCCTGATAGACCTGGAGAGGGCCTCCCGAGGTCTGGTGCTGATGGGCAGCCTACACCTGCTGTACTTAGTGACGCCACACGATGCTGCCGGGATCAAACCTGATTATGCACATTATTATGCTTTGGTAAGACTTCCAGGATCGCCAGGAGTGGTATAAAAATATGCTTTTTAAGTCAGTTAAAAAATAATATTTGCCGAGTGGTATCCGGTCTAGAATTGACCATCCCCTTTTCTCCCGTGGGTGTCGTAAGAGGTAACTAAGGGAAAATCCAGAAGATGGGCAGCAGCGTCTTCTGTAACTTTACTACCAATACTGCGATTGCCAAGCCGCTTGCCAAGAGTGGGGATTATGGCAAAAGGAAGAGGCATTTTTGCAACAGTGGGCGTGTTCCGGCTAATGATGAAAAAAATAATATAGCTTCGTATTTGTATACTAATTATCGAATAGAACACGCCATGCTTTGGTGTAGAGATTGTCTAGTTGCAATCAATAATAGTTGCTAGGTGGACTGCCCTAGCATACAGATGTTTATAACCAAGATAAACTCAAAAGTTTATTTTTATTGCCATAAATTATGACGCGTCACGACTCTATGCAGACGCAGTTGCAAATACAAGCGCGAAATAATTGTCTTTTACCTATTCTTAGTACGGAAGTCTCGATGAAGAAGGTGTTCAGACAGCTAGGATGATGGGGATCACCGAGTTGAATGCCATTAGGATGATGACGGGGAAACCTATTAAAGTAAGTGAATATTTTTATCATTTACTTATAAAGGAGTGTTGGGATATAAGGAACGGCGCGGCGGTTAAAAGTTGCTTGACTATTGTTTATGTAAAACTTGGCCTTCTTCCAAAAAATATGTTTATAACATCTAGAAAGGTAAAATAGGCAACTGTTTGCTAATTATCTGATTCTTATGATGAAGTTTTTTCAGAACCTGCCAGAAAAGGTGTTGTGTCGTTTCTACCTGGCCCTGATGCTGCATGATCTTTGGAAGCAAGTCCCGTTCCACGTTGTAGCGCAGAAGTAAGTTTATTTTGCCGATGCCAGCTTTATGATTTTCTGGAGCTTCTAAAATCAAGCTAAAATAAATCCCGTTTTTTTTTTACTCT
This sequence comes from Abrostola triplasia, assembly GCA_946251915.1. NCBI lineage: Eukaryota > Metazoa > Arthropoda > Insecta > Lepidoptera > Noctuidae > Abrostola > Abrostola triplasia. Next base: position 13,216,917 of record OX276426.1, read on the forward strand.
TTAGTTCGTCGTTTGACTTTGTCAAGGCTGCCGTGTTTTTTAATTTTATATATATATATATATTTTTTTAATGCCTATATTACATGCGATGATGTAAGGATGCTAACGACATTATACTAAAATTAGAAGAGAGAATAGAAGTTATGGTGGAATAAAGAAACGCACATTACATGAACCATGAAAACATTACACGCCTTTTTTAGTCAGTCGTGTAAAAACAGTTTTAAGTATTGCTTGCGCGTACTGTAACCAGCCATACCTCTAGGTACAATCTCCCTCGCGGTACAGTCCAGTCAGTGATGGCCTCTTCAGCAGCGTTCGCGTCGTGCGCGCAGAAGTTCTGCGAGGAGATGGAACAGCTGTGGCCTTTCAGGCCGCTGTTTGGGGAGCTGGCTTCACAGCTGCAGCATTGTGCTGCCCCGGAGCTGCAGCAGCTGATGGAGTTGCCAGGGGTCAAGAAGGTAAGGAGAGTATTGCAAATACGTTAAGCTGACGGCTGTTATTGGTTGATCTTTGACAGTTACAGATGACGGGTGGTAGGTACTCGAACACTAAAAAATGTTTATTTAGTAATACTAGAGGCTCTTCAGCGGCCAAAATTTGAACGCGCAGCGGAGTTTTGGGCCGCCAAAATTGAAATTGCCATTGACTCGCTAAGAAGAAAATTTTAACGTAATTATGACATAAATTTAGGCTTTCTGCACTTCTCGTCTCAAATGTCATGTGTCGACTTAGCTAAGGAGTACCATCCCTTTCCCCAGGCGCGAGCGATGCAGCTGGTGCGCGGCGGGTTCCGGCGCGTGGAGGACGTGGCCCGCGCGAGCCCGGCGCGCCTGCTGGAGCACGTGGCGCATCTCACGCCCGCCGCCGCCGCGCTGCTCGTCACGGCCGCCAGGGTACAACATTCATACTATACATTATAGCTTTACTTTTAGATAGAAGCGATAGGTTCTCGTTTAGGTCAGATTTTACCTGATTGGCGCGGGGGCTTAGCGATTGGCTGCGCTAAGGGTTGCGGATTGATTACCGCACGGGACAAAAAATTGTGCGATGCTCAGATGATTGTCCCGAGTCTGGGTGTTTGTGTAAGTGATATTTCATGTTTGTGAAACCCACCTACGCCACAAGAGAAATTCCTAGTATGGGGCGACGTTTTTTTTAATATATGTATATAATAGCAATGAGCAGTTGCCGAGTGCTTGGATTCCTCCATATCTGTCAAATATTTGTATGACTAGCACCTCTAAATTGCATGCATCTGAAATGCAGATCGACTACAATAAACTATAACATAAAATTATTGTAATTAAAATAATAAAAAAACGTCTTAGTTCTGGACAAAAGCCGAAAACAATAATTATCTAAATAAATCACACATGGCATTTTAAACTGAACCATTTATTATAAAATATTATGTTGTAGTTATAAGTTTAATATAAATTAACAATGACTTCACAGATGTCACTCATAGAGAAAGTGGAGAACCTTCGTGCTGAAGCTGAAGAAGTAATGGAAGAGTTAAATGTTTGAATCAAGTGGTTACAATCTAATCTCGCCTTTACGTCCATAGCGGTAAGGTTGCATTTTACAAAATAATAACGACGTCTTATATAGGAGAAAGTAAAATTAAAAAATCAAGGAAATTGTGAAATATTTCTGGTCATGAAATAGAATATGATTTCGATGAATTAACATTTTTTTGTGTGGCTAGTGATATGACAAAAAGTATAGATACGTCATAGGTCAACGTCAAACGTCACTCATGTTAGCCAGTCACTGCTAGACAGAATGAACCAATTGGTACATTTTCGAATCTCCAAATAAGCGCGCCAGTAACATATGTGTACTCTCTTGTAATATCATTGATTGAAACCAAGATGTGGTGATGATGGCCAGAATCGATGAGGTGAAAATAGGGTCGTAGCAAGTTGGAATAGTATCTCCAAGAATTACTTGTGATAATGTATAAAATAAGTAGGATTATTTCGTTTTGTAAGTAAGCTATGCTGTGATATAGGACACCATGTATACATATAGGACACATATTTTATATATATCTACATAACCGCCGCGGTCGGGAATCCGTCGGCTAAACCCGACAAAAGATGACCATTAATTTATGGCTTGGCGTGGATATGGTGCCGATTTGTTTGCGCTCTGTCGTTTAGAAGGTCAAGACTATTGATGTCCCAGGCGCCAGTTATTGTTTTCATTAATATTATTAATATCAGATAGATTAATTAAAATATTAAAAAATAATAAAAAAAAAATTACATAAATGAGTATGTGATATTTCATGTTTGTAGAACGCACCCACGACACAGGAGAAAGTCTAAGTGTGGGACGGCGTTTTAAAAAAAAGTAAGTGTTATGTAAGTAAAACGAAGTCAATTAATTGTTAAGTAAATTAATAACTAATAAGGCTACCTCAAACTGTTAAATAAAAATATATTTACTGTATTACATATTTTATTTTTTTTATCCTTAATCAATCTCAAACCTTGCGAGCGCGTTGCCCCTGCGCCGATTGAAAGATGATAATTGGTACCTACTGTTTAGGATGCAAGTACTAAGGTTTGGTGTAAGACTGGCTACTTTGAGCGCTAGCCCAGGCATCCCCGATCCATGGACTTCTGTTTAAGTTAATTAAAATAATAATAATCTATACTTGATCTTATAATTTTATAAGGAGTTCGTATGTATGAGGTAATATTAATACTAGCTTTTCCCCGCTGCTTTGCCCGCGTTTTGTGGACTATGTCCTTCCTCGGGTCTTAATTAAACTTTCTACATGCCAAATTTCATCTAAATCCGTCCAGCGGTTTAGTCGTGAAGGCGCAACAGACAGACTTCCAAATTTATAATATTAGTATGGATTTACAGTGGACTTTTAGGGTAAACATGGGCTAGTTTTTATCAGGAAACGTCTGAAATGTTCCAACTAAATGAAGTCGCGGGCGGAAGATAGTAAAACACAAAAAATAAAAGAACAAATATACCTAGATCTACAATTTTATTCATCGTCTTTTATACAAGCATGGTTTTAACGTCAACGCGGGTAGTTTCGCCTTCTTCACCGGCGGATCTCTGACCTTCGTGAACTCCATGAAGAAGAACACCTTATTATCCTTGTCCAGTTCTTTTAGTTTGAAGCCGAGTCTCTCGACATCTTTTGCAAAGTTCTCTACTTTGTCGAAACGACTTTCTACTTCAGCTATCAGGAGGTGGCCACTGAAAAAAAGAGTAGTACTATTTATTTGCTGTTTTAGAGACATGCTATAATGCCTGTGTTGCCTTAAGAGTAAATACATGTGTTCATTATATCCACATCATACATAATGTTATGGCTTATTGCTACTAAAGTCTGATTTCTTAGGATAGCGGTGTCGACATAAAACGTAATAAGTGGTGAATGACGTCACTATAAAGTTTTTGCATAGACAACATTCTAGTGACGTCAGTCAACGCTGCTATCCTAGGAAAACCAGAGCATAACAGAGTACAAATTCACTCAAGAGGCATTCAATGTATTGCCAATATTAGATTTTTCTTAAAATGTTGTTTTTGTCGTGATTTTCTTTCATTATTATCATTAAAGAGAATGAGGAGAAAGCGATTTTAGTAAATAGAAATCTGTGCTGACTTTTAAGAAATAAGGTGATTAAAATTGATAAAGGAAATTTAAAAAATTTGACACGAGAAGGATTTGAAGTTGAACCCGTGACCTTCATCATCATCATCAGCCAGAAGAAGTCCACTGTTGAACAAAGGCCTCCCCCTTAGAACGCTACAATGAACGACAGCTTGCCGGTGCTTTATTTATTTATGCATTTGTCTTATACACAAATCGAATTGCACTAACCTAGAATCCCCATATTCTACAACATAAGGGTGGTTTTGAAGTTGTCTTTGTACCTACTTGAAGTTTAAAAGTGCACTTTGAATGTTGATTTTTATATTTTGACCACATGGTCTTGGTACATACCCCATCTTCAGCACCCTGTTGGCTTCCAGCAGGTAGCGCGTGAGGTCGGTGCCCATGAGCGCGAGGCAGTAGACGGCGGCGTGCACGGAGGCGCTCAGCAGCGGCGTGCGGGCCATGTCGCACGCCTCCACGTGCGGCGCCGCCGACACCAGGTCGAACGAGCGCACGCTGTGCGGCACGCGCACAGACAGCGCCGCCTCCCCGCACCCCATGTCCGCTATTAGGCTCGTTTTTGGCCTGGGAATAGACGATTATTCTAGTAATGCAAATCAGCTATAAAAAAATAGCATTTTACGTCTGTAAAATGCTATTTTTATTTATAAGCAACATTTTTCTAGCCCGCTTTTTTATGTGCTCTGCTATCGCATCTCACCCAGGAAAAAAAATAAAGCTGACACATTTGTGTTTTTCCTATAGAATTCTGAACTTTATTCCTCATAGCTAAGGTTGAAAATTGAATAAACACTTACATTTTCATAATTTTCTTAACAATAACATCAAGTGGATTGACTGGCCACTTCTTGACCTGCAGCTGGTACCCTTGGTGGTACGTCTCAAAGGCCACCGGGTCACTCTTGAACAGTTCCTGGGCTTCAGATCCTGATGATGTATACAGCTTCTCATTCAAATACCTAAACTGGGCGGCTGGAAACCAAATGTTAAAGGTTAGACCAAGTATTTACATGGAACCGGCTATTCACGAGTTTATTGCGTAGTTGATTTCAAATTAAAACAGAACCCTTATTCATTCATTAGGTCATGACGTAACAGAGACTAAAACCGAACAAATCAGCTGGGTCCAAACTAGTTGGGCAATCCCAAATGAACACATAACAAGAACTGATAGTTACAATAGTGAATCAATATAATATGTAATGCAGCTATGTGCCTGCATTGTTGGTCTAGTTGCGAAGCGTGACTGCTGAGCAAGAGGTCCTGGGTTCGAATCCCGGGTTGGGCAAAGTGTTAATGGGCTTTTCAATTACATAACTATAAGTAGCAGCACAGAGTTTGTATTTGTGCCTGGTTGATGGCAATAGGATCTCCCCCTATTACATTGAGAACTATAACATAATTACTGGGGAAATAGGGAATGCACATGTGTTTGGGCACATCTTCACTATAATATTTCTTGCATAGTTGGCTAATCTTATATGAGACAGGCCGCCGTAACCGAAATTCTGTCAGGACAATGGCGTTCTAGGCCTTTGTTCAACAGTGGACGTCTTCCGGCTGATGATGATGATTAATAAGTGCACTCTTTTACTGCTGGAGAGAATAACTTACACAACCAAAGAGAGAAGTTCCTAAGAAACCAAATGATTTAAACCCACCTTTTAGCCTCTCTAACATCCTCTCTCTCAGCTTGTTACCAGTTTTGTTGACATCTATATGGCTCCTGATACTCTTGCTCTCAAGTAGTGCCTTAACTTTCGCCTTCTTTTTACTGATAGGCGCAAGCTGATTCACTACACCATTAGGCTTTGTATTTTGTTCTATAACTATTTCTGTAGTTTTATTATTTACACTTAAATTACTCGGACTGTTTATTTTTTTTTCAACTTTCTTTTTCACTTTCTTTTGTTTGTTTTCTGAGAACAACAAGTCTTCTTTGTCATCATTCTCAATCACTTCATTGAACTTTTTCTTTTTAGCGTTCAATAATTGCTCATCAAAGTTCTGTGTGTCAGTGTCAGGCTGTTTGAGTTTTTTCTTTTTTGTATTAATTTTATCGTTATTTGTGTTAGCTATTACTTTGTTGTCTAGTTTTCGTTTTCGACTGCTACTGTTCAGACCATTTACTACATTATTTATATCTTTGTCTTTTTCATTATCATCATTTTGTGTTTTGATTGCTTTTTTTGATGATTTGTCTATTTTCTGTAAACAAAGCAAAGTATTTAGTAAATAGTTTCATAATATAAAATATAGTTTTATGAAAGGAATCAGAATTATAATCATTCATGGCATGAATTCAACGCTTAACTCTCATGAGTGTATTTATTTAGTCAGTAAATGGGGGAAAACTAAAAGGTTAGGTGTAATAGCAAGATTCTGAATAGCCCAAATTGAAGGTATCTTCAAGAGATAGGCGTATACTGCAAGAGGTAAATCCATGTCTTTACAAGTTCACACTTTATTGTATATTAACGGTTACGGCCTGTTGACATACCTTGGCTTTCTGCATAAACTTGGTACCGGTCTTCGGGACGTCATCTCCCCAAGCTGGTATTGTAAACATCTCTGTTTCATTAATTACCAGAATGTTGTTGTGTTAAAAGTAAGGTTATATTTATCATTGAATTGAATCGAAAAGACGAAAATGCGGCGAAACGTTGACGACTGTCACCAGCGTCACATTGACAATGACGTTAGTGACTGAATGTCAATATCATTAGCTGACGTTTAGTAATTGCTTCGTAGTATTGTATAAGTAGCCGTTTATTGTTGCGTTCTAAGGGGGGCTTTTGTTCAACTGTGGACATCTTCTGGTGGATGATGATGATAGTATAATATTAATAATTATTTAATTCTTTGATATAATTATCTATATATACAAATACATACCTAAACTTCAATTTTTTTATTAAATGTAATATAATTATTTATTGTAAAGCCACGGTCCCATGGCCTGATAAACGATACGCCAGACCGCGCCAGGGCAGTCCGACAGGCTGTGGGAACCATGGCCTATCGGCCAAAAATCAAGACGAAAAAACATTTGAATTTGTCAATACAAACCGATAACTTAATTTTTTGAATTCCAGTCTATTCCAAAGAGCCACGTACCTAACTAGTAAACTACCTATAATTATTCTACTAACAATAAAACAATTACACTTATTTCAATTAACTTAGCTTTGTACAAAGGAAGCGACTATCCGAGTCCAAACACAGTCGCTCAGCAATGCTTTCACGAGACGCGAATTTTACTTTTATATCTTTATCAGTGTTATAATAAATTTGCGTGTTCCGAGGCTTTAAAACAGGCATCAATGACAGTGCTTTAATTGAAGGTTCTGCGCTCCTGGCCATAACAAAGGTAAGACAGAAAATCGAGGCTTTGTCATCATCATTACAGAATTTGTCGTAGCGTTATGAAGTGTGCGTGCTGAATAAACTTAATTATGAATACTTACTCAGCTGTTCAAATCTAAGCAATAATAGTTACTTATAAGGGAACCGAGTGTATAGTATATATATGTATTGTACACACAAACGTAACATAACTTCACGCCAGTAATCCTCGAAAGGGTAAACAGAGGTGTGTTACGGCCATATTTCACTATCTCTTCTACTTATTGTCCAAGTACCATGTATAGGGGGCGACGCTATTGCCTCTAACTCACAAGTCCAGAATCCGTGCTGGTACTGAGTATTATCTATGGAAAAATCCATAATACTTTGCCAGTCCGAGGAATCGAATCCAGGAACTCACGCTCAGCAGTCCTGCCCCCTTACCATGAACTCTTAAAGGAGGACGGTTTACGTTGTCCTCCGTTTACAGTTCATGGTAAGGAGGCTGTTTGCAAGCACTAAACGAAAGGTATTCCAGTATGTAGGTACCTACTAAAACACGTGCGTAATGCCAGGAGATCCAGGCGTAATGTTGCGCTTCACCCACTAATAGCACCTTTTTTTGAAAGCTTTACCGATTCCAGTTTCTTCAGGCCAAAATATATTGTAGATTTGATTTGGTAGAAAATATCCGCAGAAGTCGTGTACTCCAGGGTTTTTCCTCATTTCTAGTTAAATTAAATATATCGCCGTTTTTTCTCATTTCAATATTTTTACTACCTCATTAAGCATTAGGCGTTTAGTATTGACTGATATTGGTATTTGCAGTAGTGTATTATGTAGCTATGTCAGATTAATTTTATCTACCGTTACACACGTTTTTGGGCATAATTACGTAGATATCAATGGCTTGCAATATGTATGTGTCTAATATTTGCGAGGGGCCCAATGCGCATGTCCGAAATCCCGTCATGCGCAAACGTGATCGTTATAATTCACCACCCACGTCCCTTCTGTTTGTGTTATTTACTAATTAAAACAAAGACATTTTATCATTTTAATTGTCATTCAAGTATCAGAATATAATCCGTATTCAGTGCAGTAATGATTCAATGTTAATTCGTTAAAATTAGACCAAACAATAACCTCAAAGGTTCAATGCAGTTGTTATTAATAATTCTGTGCGCGTATTTCTGCAAGTGCAATATTTATTTATGAAAAGGAGTTTGTGAACAGTGATGTTATGTTGACGAATAAGATAACATTTTAACTTAGCAGCACGTAATAACCGTAAGTAATTTTCTGGTGTTCTATCTCTGACAAGAATAATTCTGTGGTCCTAAATAATTCTGTCATAATTATATCGAAATACATCTACCTGCCAAGGATTCTCACATCATTCTCACTTCAAGCTTTTAGTAGGTTCAATATGGAAGGAGGAATAAAAAAAAACCACTAGTACGCAATCTACTGAAAATTCAGGGAATGTAGGAGGAATGCAAGATTTGACTCTATGAATTAATGAATCAGTTGATTTATAAGAATAATCTATAAATTGGCACTAACACTAAGCTACTGAAAGACGAAGGTCGCGATTCGAGCCTGGCAGTTTCTCAAGGCCTTAGTAAAAAGGCATAGACAATTGCAAGATTTTTCACGTCTCTACGAATAAGGTCTTATAGGTTTTTTTCTTTTTATGGCTGTAATTAATGACTGGTTTATTTATATTTCGTAGTATTGTTTTATGGTCGCGGGTTTGAAAGTGCAGCAAACACAATTCGCCAACAGGTGTTTGTTCTGTAGCGAGTTATATTGCAACAATGCATGTACTGACACTGACACCCAGGGCATAGAAATAGTTTGATGCTTTGAATTCTAGGGGAATTTCGTAGTCCTGCGTCCTGTGTCGAGATTAGAAGGCGAGCTGCTACACGTTCGCAGAAGTCAAAATAGCAATGCAACCTATCAGTTTTGCATTAATTGTGTAGAGTATGTAGGTACATAATTATTTAATACATTTACAAAAAACATCACGCCTGTAAGCAGAGTAACAATGTACACCAACAATTCGCTGTTATACGTCATAATGTAATAGGGGGCGAGCCTATTGCCACCGACCGGGCACAAATCCAGATTCCTTGCTGCTACTGAGAATTACCTAATGGAAAAGCCCGATAACAAATTTACCACCTGGAAATTGAACACAGGACTTCATCCTCAAAAAAAACGTCGCCCCACACTAGTCATTTTTATCCTACCCGTAACTAGGGTACGTTTTACAAACATGAAAAATCGCATACTCAAACACCCAGATTCGAGACAAACATCTGCAGATCGCACAAATTTTAATCCCATGCGAATCGAAACCACTGGGCCAATTATGTCTAATTGGCCAGTCGACATTCGTTTTAATGTGAGTTGTTCCCCGTTATAATCTGTGTGTCAGCTATGTAAGTACCCCTTGAGGGACCTGGCGTTTATACGTAAAAAGGACGCGTAGTAAGTGTCGGACAGACAAATTTATCATACAGTCTAGACCTTACTAGTCTTAGAATTAGTCGAGAATTGATATATCACCAGTAGGCTTATAGAAGTTCAATGATAATGGCCAATGCGACATAAAAATCAAAGTTAATATTTACGTTTAACATCTTGTTGTCTCGATCGTAACTTTTGCGCATGTGATATTCTAGTTCCGTTAAGCGCACCAATTACTCTTGACACTATAGAGATAAGTATAATGACATGACTTTTTGGATACCTTTGCAATCGGTTAAAAGAACGAAAGTTGACTGTAAAATTCGGTTTTGTAAAGTCGAAGAAGTGGTCACACAAAATGTCATGGTTAGATTTGTACTGCCTCCGTACCATGAACTCTTAAATCAGGACATTTCCCTTTGTGCAAACAAGACGCCGTTACTTGCAGTGTAGTGTGGCATCTCGCTTCCACAACGGTAACTGTCCTGCTCTATAGGTTCATGGTAAGGGGGCTTTAGTAATACCTACCTCATATTGGATTTCATTGGAGCATTGTTTCCCCGCTAATATTGATACCAAAACGCAATGAAAGGCAGTCATTAACATTGTTAGACTTTCTAATGTATTAGTAATTTAGTTTTATATAACTGCCTTTATTAATATGATACTGTTAATGTATCTGATTGCGCGAACCATAATTCTACATGTATGTTATCAATTATAAATCAATTTCCTTTTATAGATCAGTTTCTTTTGTTATTATTGTTACCTCAATCAAGCTTTTCAGTTCAGAAAACATACAATAATGACATAATCGGCTTATTTTCATACAAAGACACATTCTACTGGACTAATGGATGCTATAGCATTAACATGCTAGGTTTCACTGACACAAAACTTCATTATATTCAAACTAAAATTGTACGCGGAAATAAAATAAAATATAATTTACAAAATTGAAATATGTAGTAGGTAAGTGTTTAAGTAATTGCACGTGTGATTAATTATATTCGTGTTCAGTTACAAATTAATTGGTATAACTAGTAATCACCAATAAATATTAAAAGTATAGGTACGCTCGACGGCTGAGCATTAATGATAAGATTAAAATCTTCGAAAAACACGACCTCAAAAGTGAAAAATTATATTTTATACACTACTTTACATAAGCAAACTGGAAGTCAGTGCCAAATATTACTTGTTACGATAGTTCTGCCATGATCTTATGAGGAGTTCCATTCCATATCTCCGAAGTACATCATCAGGTCATGACAAAATTTGTATGGGACCAATCGGAAAGTATACTCACATGAATTACATTTTTTTGAAATCGATTCATAAATGACAGAGTTCTGAGGTAACATACAGTAACAAATAAAAAGAAAAAAAATACAGTTGAATTGGGAACCTCCTCCTTTTTGACCTAGGTTGAAAATAGGATTAAATTTAAAGTACTTCTTGAACGTCAAATTACATCAAGGCAGCCCCCAAAAATGCCCGTCCCCCCGCCCGTCACCACTTCCTAGTGCTATAGTTGGGTAGAAGAAACGGTACAACCAACTATCTAGCAGCACAAACATTACCGATCCGTTCTTGCGGCTACCTACCTACAACAACCAACTCTGGAAGTTCTCGTGTCTCAAAGCTTCGGTCGGTTAATCGGTTTCGTCCCATGCTGTAATTAACTAGTCTCGTACGAACTGGTTACCGTAATCGAAACCCGGTGAAGGTATTATTTTGAGGAACACAGCTGGTTGTATTGTCTGCCTCCTTGGTCTAGTGGTCGCTAAGCGCCACTGCTGAGATCCTGAGTTCAAATCTTGGGTCGGGCAAAATGTTGTACATGAGGTTATAATATCAGTAGCATTACGGAGTCTGGATTTGTGTTCGGTTGATGGCAAATGGCTCGCAATATGTGCGTGTTTCTAAGTCACACATCTTTACTTCTTTTTCTTTCTTACTAGATCGGTGATATACTGAAGAAGGTTCATAAAATGCTGATATTGTCCAGATGATGTCTGGCTAGTAGCCTAGAGCTTACATAGAATTCTGGATTCATTGAGGACCAATGGGAAAAGCAAAGAAAGACGTAGCGGTGAGTTAATAGACGCTATTTAAAACTTTGGATCTACATTTAGTTTTTGCCCTAATTTATACATACTATTTATATATACTATTCCAGACTATTATAAAACTATCTCAATAAGAAAAGGCCTTATATAGGGAGACCTACCTGTTTGTAACTAATATTTTTATTCCCCTTAGTGGAGTTGGCGGTGCCAATGGAGCGTGGTGACAATAGCTGCGATTGCGCTGGTGGTGTACAACGCCGTCGCAAACCTGTGGCTCCTGCGTCCCCCCTCGTGTCCGGTGCACACTCTCCCGCCGCCCACATACCCACCCACCTGCGAGCCGTGCATCGACACCGTCCCCAATACTGCCTTAGATGACGACCCCATATCTAGAATCGACTTACGCCTCGGCCGATGGGACGGCAGTCGATCTTATAGGCTGTTCGACAATGCTGCAGTTGGGGAAATGTACTCCGAGGCCTCTTCAAGCCGCCACGTATGTCTAGCAACACAGAGCTCGATAGAAAGACTCCACGAGTTGTTAAGAATAGCAGCCCACTGGACAGGACCCATATCCGTCGCCGTTTTGGTGGCTGGAGACGAATTGAGGTTGTTAAGAGGCTTTACTACGTGGTTGTATAGATGCCAACCAGAAATATACTCGAGGATGACGTTACACGTTACTATTCCGGCGGCGAGGCCAGCCACGCACGGCACGATGCCGGTGTGGGCGAGAGATTGCGAGTCGCCACCATTGCCACAAGATGATTTCGTTTCTTGGAAAGTGAGACTTCCATACCCTCAGAATCACATGAGGAACTTGGCAAGGAAGAACTGTCAAACGCCTTTTGTATTTTTGGTCGACATCGACATAGTACCTTCAAGAGGAATGGCGGACGCTCTCGACCAGTTTTTGTCGACAACACCTAAATGCCCACATTGCGCTTATGTGGTGCCTACGTATGAATTAGATCAAAGAGTAGCAAACTTCCCAGCAAATAAATCTGAGATGATAAGACTGTCAAAAAGTAAATTGGCGATACCATTCCATAGAAAAGTGTTCATCTACAATCAGTACGCTTCGAATTTTTCTAGGTGAGTGTATAATAGTGAAAATAAATCAATTTATAGGTGTAAATATATTTTTTTTTCTGCAGTGAAAGGGTTTAAAAAATATATATATATAAAATTGAATATTTTCAATCTTATTGAAAAGTTATAATTTTACACATTGACCCTTATAGGAAAAATCGATTTATTACTCGATTAAAATATGTATAATACCTACATCAACTAGAGAGGATACCAATAGATCGGTTCCTGAGAGACATGATTTTCCAGATGGGAAGCTAGTGGTGGTAACGAGACTTCGGAGACCCACATCAGCCACAACGTGACGAACTTCGAGCTGCTGTACGAGCCGTTCTATGTGGCCTCCGACACCGTGCCCGCTCATGATGAGAGGTTCCTTGGGTACGGGTTCACGAGGAATACGCAGGTAAGAGGAATATATACCTTATTCTATACTACATAAATGTTGTATTGCTGTGGCAGGTATTAAACTGGCCAGCTGAAAATTATGCCTTTTTGGTAAACCCCGGTGTTTTCATGTCCTTTTAAAGTGAAGTTAATTTCGGTATTTTAGGACCAAGCTTATCGAATTATCGCACTTTTTGGCGTCAATGGTAATTTTTTTTATTATTACGGTAAATGCAGCAATATTTGTTGACTAGCAATTTACCGCGTCATATAAATGAGAAAGTACATTTGACTTTTTGAACCAATTTTATTACTGTCGTTTAATCATAAAAAAATAGTCTATCAGAAAGGGATCAGGTATAACCCACGAGTGATGATTGCTGTTCGCAGCTCAACACAAACATCACGCTTCACTGGCGGGGAGCCAGCTGATCGTGACGTTAACAATGAGGTCATGACAGGAGATATATATCCACGTGGGTCTATAGTACGAGTCTCTTCTTATGGGGATCGCAGAGACAGCAACCTGCATGTTCATAATAAAACATTATAATTATCACAGCTGTATTCCCCGAAAGGGTAGGCAGAGATGCACATATAATACACCCACATTTCGCCAGTTTTGTTTTAGGTTGTGTCCCAATGTAATAGGGAGCGAGGTTATTGCCATCAACTGGCGAAAAATGAAAAACCCACTAAGACTGCCCGACCCGGGATTTGAACCCAGTACCTCATGCTTAGCAGTCGCGCTTAGCGACCAACGTTCATAGTCACTTATACAAATCAAGATATTATGATAAATGATTTTATTTTTGTAAATAGGTTTTACAAAAACACTTGTACACGTTATTTTTTTTAAACTAAATGGCATCGGCATGGCATTTATAGGTATTATCTTGTCATGTATTTCTGATCATACACGACAAACTAGGTGATATATGAGCAATATTCTCTAAAAGGCCTCTCCTATAGGTAGTCCATTACGAAATGACGATGCTATCTAGTTTAAAAATGACGAATAAGTATTATTGTTAAACCTATTCACATAAATAAAGTCATTTAGTACTTAAGAGTGATCATAGATGCTGTCTGATGAATTACGGACGTAGAGCAATGTAGATTGGAAAGGAATCTATGTCTTTGTTTTTTTTATCATAAAAAGGCTAATTGGGTCCTCGTGAATCTAAGAAGATGGCACGGAAACTTCTAGTGCTTGTTACCGTTTAATTTTGTTTTTATATCTTCCATAAAATTGTCGTAGCAAAAGTATGAAAGAACAAAAAGTCTTAGATTCAATTAAAATGGAATGGAAATCGTAACAAAATGTGACAATGCTAAAATTTGTCTGTATTTTAGTCTCGTTAGTACCATAAAATATCTAACGTCGGGTCTTGGATTTTATTGCATTAAGTAATTTAAAATAATACAGTGTAAAAAAAATCGTCAATGCTACGCGAAACACTGAAAAAAGATATTATATAGTGTCAATAGTTTTAAATAAAAAGTCGTGTCTGATATAACAAGAACAGAGCATTGTACCGCCATTTAAATTATAGTTTTTCACACGCATCTATTTCATATAAATTGTAACGTTTATATTCACAGCATTCTTAATTATAACTAATAATCTTCTACATGTCGTCTTATATGAATTGTAAAGTATTAAATTGTAATTTGTACTAATTAAATTGGATACAGCAAGTATTCAACCATTGTGAGTAAATATGTATATGTCAATGAAGCGTTAAAATTTGTCATGCATTCATGTGTATTATTCATTTCGTAATAAATATATACGAAATAAATTATCATGATAGTAAGTTTATGATGCTTCAGGCAAAATGTGGGTAGGCAGGTGGAAAGATAATAATTATAATAATATAGATAATTTACATACTGGTTGATTGTTGTGTAAAACATTGGTAATCTACATACACAGGTAAATAAAGAAATAATAGTTATTAATTATCCATTTTATGGTTAAAACTGAGAAATTAGGATTCATTCAAACTTTACTAACTGAAACTTTTGGAAGACTATATTTATTATATTACAAGATTTTAAATGCTTTTCCAAACACTTATGTTCCAAGAAACCGTCCGAGGTCAGCGGACACCATCAATTTCTACACGCCGAACAAAAATAACCGTTTTATAGACCGACAGCTGTGCGCTGCGCTTCATAAAAAAATTAACAACAGTCGTTTATTGTTCACAACGATATTAGAATTATAACTGTTCAATTAACATAACATCGTAAAAATACTTTTAGGACTTCTTATCCTGAACTTACTGAGTCCAAGAAAATGGCAATTGTGTTCACACAATGGTCACCTACGATTTTACATTTACAACATTTAAAAATAGAAGCTCGTACTTTGGTTTCGACTGCTTTCAGATGTTTTGTGTAGTACAATTCTAAGCTAAAGACCAAGGTACAGTCGACCAAAAATATGGTCTACAATGGTTGAGGTTCATTTGAACGTCATGAAACAACATGGTAGATTTTCCTCAAAATAACAATTAAAGCACGCCTTCATAATATGTCAGATATCTCGGATAATACGTCATTTTGTGCATCTTTTACACTCCGCCAGTAAAATCAAAGCGCCAAGCGTCGGGATTATGGCAACCCCTTTACCTTAAGGGGGAGGCCTTTGTTCAACAGTGGAAGCTTGATGATGTTGAACCTCATCAGGCTTATAGGATATCAGTTCTTTTGGCTACAATATCATTATTTAATAGCCAAGCATTTGTGTAACACTGTTCCGTCATATGGCACGCATCTGTCAGTCACCATCGTATTATGAATCGGGTTTGAAACAGATGTTTCAATCAATCTATTAACACCAGGTATCAGTATCACATTAGACGAATGTGCGAATGACTCATTATTTTGATTTATATGTTCAACGATATACATCCATTGTATTTCTAAAGTCCGTTGATTACAAAATTTCAATGAGCAGCAGTTTTCTCAGGTGGATTATGGAGTGCCTATATCTTTTGGAAAAATTCCGTATCTTGAGAAACAATTTTTTATATGTTTTCAAAATATTATCTATTTTGAAGATATTTAATAGTATCACTTATTTACTGCCTTACTACGGGTTAACACCTTCTCATTTAGAAGGTACGAGCGTTGATCACCATTTGATACCACATAGCATGTTATATTTTAGGATCAAATTACTTAGAAAACACGATAATAAGACTACAAAAGCTTTTCTAGTATCAACGCATTAATTAAACAGCGGTTCATTAGTAAAGAAAGTAAATAATGTATTCAAGCCTCAAATTGCTTGGGTCCGCGGAGTCAAAATAAACTGGTCTTTTTATCCGAACCATTTTAATCAAGAAGCATTTCATTTTCTCAAATACAACAATACACATATATTGTACCCTTGTTATCTAGCTTCGCGATCATTAAATAAGTGATGAGCAATATGGACTGAAACAAATAGCTCTGCGGCGGAAACTGCCCCGATGTACCACATTGACGTACGCTACCGCTGACGTCATCGTATTCTTGTTTGGGGAGCAGACAGATATAGGCTGACGTTACTAGTTTACTTGTGTTATTGTTATACAAATGTATTTCAGTAATGAACAAAGGAGTTGTATTTTATTTAGGGTTTGTTGTGCTGTTTTGATAGGTATTAGAATATAGTGGATAATTCGTAATGTTAAACCACACATTGCTTAATAATTGCAGTTTTTTTAAAGGCCTCATAAATGATATCTATATGATTGTTAATGCACCCTGAACAGTACCTAAGATGTAAAATATTGATGCTTGATGCCGTACAACTGAAAATTTACTAGTCGTAATCAAAACATAAAAATAAATAAATCAGTACTTAACAACTGCAATTTCTTTTTTAGGCATTCATTGGTAAAGTTACTGTGAGGTTGTACACAGCATAAGACATAAGAATATAATTATGTTTCACTAAGTACGAGTATGTGGCTGCTCCCTATGTAATACATAAATACATTGAACGAATATTTAGTAAATATTAACAAGTGTTACGTCAAACCAACATTAGGTACTGCACATCCAATGCCACAGCTTTTCAGTAGAGTTTTATGCACTCAGTTGCTAGCTGAAAAATGTTATAAATTATCTGGTTTATGGGAATAGAACACTTAAAAAATCAGTATTTAATATTACTAGGCTATAAAATATCTATTTGAACGGTTCCAAAATGTATTTCAAATCTTTTATTTAAATTTTTGTTATACAAAGTTGTCTTTAATGTATAGGATTTGGGATTTGCGCCACCGATAAATTGACATACTTTTTGCCGTCAAAACACTATTCCTCTATAGATTTTGTATAGAAATAGGACAATTTTGTTAATTAGAAATGTGTAGGGTGTTTTGGGCTAAAATATATTTTTTCAAGTGTCTTCGAATTATTGGTTTATGGTGTCAACTACCGCTTATAACCTCAACACTGTGCATGCAAGGTATTATCATTTAAAGTGAATTCATCATCATCATCATCCACAGCCTTCAATATTCCACTGCTGGGTATAAGCCTCCCTTAAACAATGCCATCCGCTGCGGTCCTGTGCCAATCTTGTCCAATTTAAAGTGAATTGCTGGTGACTATCTGAAATTAACTCGTTTCCCAACTATGGTCCTTACACATCAAGCTTCCGTGAAAACAAATACACTTTTAGAAGCTTGTTTAGACAACAAACAGTTAAAATGACATTGTCTTTCGTTCGTCGACTCATAGATATTGTTGTTTTAATGTCTCATACCGTTGTTAACGTTGCCAATATGAACACACAGTTCTTACTGGTACGTGGCTAGCTGGGAGGTTTGGACCATTTGTATTCATTTACTGACACAACCTTGGCAATAATATGAAGTCTATATTCCCTATATTACTTGTAGAGACTAGGTATATTATCTACTATATATCCCGGTTATACTCACGTCGATATTCGGGAATGCCTGAATGTTCGGCTCGCGACCCCGCCGCGTCACCTGCTCATGAATAAGGGCTCCGTTAGAGTCCGAAACTAGTCGGGCATTCCCGAATATCAACGTGAGTATAACCGGGATATATAGAAGATAATATGGATAACACTCACGAAAGTTATTATAGTAAACTAGGTATATTAGTTTGAAATTGTTATTTGAATTCTTCCTGTATTTTATTGCTCGTGGGGATTTTTTTTTATTAATAGGCTATGAGGTAATTGTTATTACTATACATTTACCCTTACCATTTTCGTAACTACCTTTATTAGGTATCTATTGCTAAGTAGGTATAAGGCTACGGTAATACTGTTTTGTGTCAATCTGAACTAGGTTCATCTGTTTGTTCTAACGGCTGCTACGGTGTGTAATAGAACATCTAGTTTAGAAATGAAACATCTAATTGGTTCGTTAAGATGTTTTGTAATTGTGATATGCATTGAAGAAAAATAGATTAAACTTTTTGCTAGAAATGATTTAATTTCAATGCATTTTATTTAGACATCAAAAGGACCAATGAGTATCCTCAAAGGTATCCTCGGGAATTGCAATAGTATGATTTTTTAAAACTTATTTAACAATCAATTTAGCAGTAAACGTGCTCCTTAACTTTTTTTGATAACTTATCTGGATCTAAATAAATAAATTCATGAAACACTGGTGTAGTGAATCTTAGTGTTATATTCAGATATTGCATACTGACGCCACCATTCTTTATCTTTTGATTATGAAATATATTATGACCAATATTGCGAATGCCGGAATCTCGGCTTTTGGGCCAGATCTTTGGGATTCCTACTGACCGTCGCGCGTCGATCGCCGTATAGGTATTTATACTATCTTCAATATAAATTTAAACTTACTTTAATTTTTAATAAGGAACCTAGACTAGAATAAATATAACTTGAAACTTATATTTAGTAAATAAAAATATTTGAAACCTTCATAAATTCAGATATAATCTAATAAAAAAAACAAGGTATACATACACATCTTTGTATGAATAGTGTTGAACCACCTAATAAAACAGTTTGAACACGATGTAATCAGCAAATACAGTCAGCAGAAAAAATATAAGAAGGAAAACAAATCATACTATTATAGCGATTGGTTGTTGCTATGCGTATCAAAATTTCAATAACTACCTCTACAATATAACTTTAAGTTGGATTCCGTTTTTGCTGACTGTACAGGCTACCCATTGCTCCGAGCCGGTACTGATAGATTTGTTGCGCCGCCTGCCAAATGGTCCCGTTTGGCACCACTCCATAATCGACACTTTGGATATTATGTTGTTCGCTCAAAGAATATGTTGTACGCTATGCGCGGTTTTTGTACGCTGGAAAAACATGCGAGCTTGTAACTCTTGGCACTGATTATACATACGTGAAGTTCGCCTGTTTACTGGAGACTACAGGATATATTTTATTTTATAATTTTCGGAAAACTTACGGCTATTCACATTTTTTTAAAACACATAAACATAACATCACGCCTGTATTCCCCGAAGGGGTAGGCAGAGATGCACATACAGTACACCCACATTTCGCCTGTTATGTTTTTAGGTCCCAATGTCACATTTTTTTATCAGCCTGTATTGTCCCTCTGCAAGGCAAAGGCCACCCTTTCATTCTTCCACTTTATTTCGGTCCTGTACTAAAGTGGACCAGTCTCTCCTGTATGCAAGCAGCGTTAACTAAACACATATTCTAATATTAGAGGTAACATGCCTAATGACTATATCACAAGTTTTAAAGATAAGATTCCACATCATCGTCCCCAACCCGACCTTACCCATAGGTCTCTCTTTATTGGTGCAGTTCTCGACGATGTATATCGATGAACATAACATATCATAACATCCCGCCTGTATTCCCTGAAGGGGTGGGTAGTACATATAGTACACCCACATTTCGCCAGTTATGTTTTTAGGTCCCAATGTAATCCAAACTCCGTGCTGTTACTAAGAAAGACCTAATGGATAAATAGTAACACTTTGCCCGACCGGATTCGAACCCAGGGCGTCGTGCTCAGCAATCGCGCTTAGCAGCCACTAGACTAACGAGGCAGTATATCGATGATATGCGAAATAATCGATACTATTCGTTTAAGACTCACATTATTAACTGCATATTTCTGTGTATATGATTATCACCTCGTCTGTGTTCAGTTTCTGAAGTTTCCTAACAATTTGTTGTTCCAAAGGTTTGTGGATGTTTAGGTGTAGTCCACTCCGTCTGCCAAAGCTGACACAGACAACACAAGTCTAGTTTGTTTAACTTATTTAACTATCTGGGTCTGGAAATTTATTACGCGATAGTGACATAGATTTGCTCAGTTGGTTTCTGAGATATTGTGCAGTCGTATTATAATTAGGTACTTAATCAAAAGTTGAGGGATGGCAAACGGGGTAATCAAACATAACGAAGATGAGTCATTCAAAGTTCAGTCCCCGTACCATGAACTCTTAAAGCAGGGCAGTTTACGGTGTGAAAGCGGGACGCTGCTACGTGCATTGTAACGTGGCGTCTTGGTTCCATAACGTAAACTTAAGACTTAAGAGTTCATGGTAAGGGCGCTGTTTGGCACTGATAAAATGTTTTTTTTTAAACCTTTATTTGCAGAAATATAAAATTATTTAATACAGATAAACACAAAGTTATAATCTATGCTTCAATAGTTCCGTAGATTTTTGGTGTCAACAAATTGTATTGACTGTCTGCGCCTGGCGGGACATTTTAAATAATTCTTATTAATCGAGACAGGTGAAGGTGTCAAAAACCAGCTGAAACATATGACTATGAGTAGATAGTTTATACAGTTAGGGACGGAAACATTAGTAGACACGGAACATGAATATGACAGACATATTTTACGTTAAAAATATTCATACTGTGTAATGTGGGGAGTATTTGGGACTCTCTTATACATATATCTGCGAGTAATTTTTAAAAAACAAATTTTAAATAAATAATAGCAATTTATTATCTCTAATCACAAACTTGTTAGTACACAATAAGTTTAGTGAATAAAAGCAATTCTATACTCCTTTGTGAGAAACTGGAGTGACCGTACTAAGGAAAACCCTGTGCGACAGATCACCTCGCTTCACCTCGAAAACAGTACATAGTGGAAGAAGATATACGTATTTGTTATACAGTGTTAAGATACCTACAAAAACCTTTTTCTAACCTACTTATCAAATATTGGCGACCACATAGGCAAAAAGGTTCTGTAAGACATTGATGACTATGAATTTCCAAAGAAGTGGCAAAGTTCACTCTAAATAATAGGCAAAAACAATTGAGAGGTCAAATGCATTAACCCACTGTTCAGGATTTACTTTTAATACATACCAGCCACCTAGAGCTCCTAAAATTATATCGGCCAACGGTGCTAATCTCTTGATTCATTGTAATTGCATTATTGCCAAGAGCCAGGAAGCTCGCCATACAATGCAAACCTTATAGACTGCTTACTGTTGCAGTTGTGCAAATTCTAGTCGTGCAGCGGTTATAAAAATCCATTGATAAAATTTCTCAACGCTTCGAGAGAGACAAGTCTTTTTCCTAATATTGAATAAGAGTTTTGTTATGTTTCGAATAGTTTGATAAAGAAATGCAGTCGGATATCGTTTTGTAATACTGAAAATACTATCTAACTTTATACATTTTACGTAAGTTATTTAAAAACGTACTTTGTTAAGAATTTTTGTACCATAGTCAGTAAACACAACCAAGTACCAAGCTAATACACAAATATTCAGATTATTTAGAAACTAAAATGAAATATTCGTTTCATCGCGAAAAACTCCGCATCCACAAAATAAACCTCTTATTTCGAAGCCAAGCAATTTCTTTTTTATGTAGAAATTCCAATAAAGCCGTAAGGACCACATAGCTGGCAGGCCGAGGGCCCAAAAGACCAAGTCTCCGCGCCGCATTCCCACCGTATCGCGTTACAACGCAGCACAGAAATATTCCGCGCGGGTATTTTCATAACCCGACCGGCTATTTATATTGCTCCACGCTCACTATTGTTTTAAGGGATTCGTTATGGGAGGTGAAACGTTGTGGCCGAAAAGTATATTCGCGGCTCCATCCGCTTGCTGAATAATTACTAATTATAATTAGGAGCACGTGATTTTTGTGTTTTCAGAGAATACGTGGATATCGTTGGGTTGTATTCCATGTATCTACGATTTCCCTTTTATTATGTGAGCGTGTTTCAAAGATATCCAAGACATAAACTTAGAGATTAAAGTTCTTTAAATTCGCAGTGTTTTAGAAAATCCTGCGTTGGTAACAGTCGGTTGGATAAAACTTGCATAATATCTGTTTAATTTGTTGTTTACAGTTTTATAGTCGGGGCCATAAATTAAAACGCAGGAATCTGGAGAACATGACGTTGATAAGTATCTAACGCTGTGGAACACGGACTATTTAATATATAGGTACATATTATTTGCGTCGCAAGCTAATAATACATTTAGTATTTTCCTACCATCTGGATTCCATTCATAGTGTATTAATACCAATATTATGTTGTAGTATATCATTGGATTATGTGTCAGGTTAGATAAAGAGTTATACCTAGGTATGTCATTTAAGTAAAAGGCAATTTGAATTTGATTATCATCATCATCAGCCGGAATACGTTACTGTTGAACAAAAGCCTCCCCTTAGAACGCCTCAATGAACGACAGCTTGCTATTTGCATCCACCGCAATTCTGATGTTATTTGATTATAATTATTTCTATTTAAAACGAATTCTTCTGTTACCAACAAAGTTAAAATTAGTCAATCCATTTAGTAATAATGAGCAGCATTTGGCATGCACCAACATTTTTATAGACGCATTCTGAACTACGCAATAACCGTTAACATTTCAATTAATGCTCCGAAATGCAGCAGTTGTGTGCAAATCACCGTACTGCAAAATTATTCGGCACTAAAATTCAAACGATTCGCAATCCATTACGCCGCACCTGCAATACAACCACTGAGTGCTGCAAAAGAAAAAACGCAATGGAATTTAGATTGGACGAATAATTCTTTGCAATAGGTTTTCTTGGTCCTAGGTTCCGGATGCACTTACAATCGGTTTATTCGACGCGTCTGTTAGTCTCTTGTTGCTGTTACGTTGCTGAATTTGCTATTTTTACATCTGTTGTAATTTATGTCATGTAAATATAACGCCGACGCTCTTGGCCCACACCAAATCGTTGGAATACGTAAAACTAGGAATGTTCTACGATCTTCGTGAAGTTTTACATCTCTATATACTTACGGGTTAGTGAAGGTTGCGTGTGACGGTACTCTGCTCCTGGGAGGCTGTGGCTGTAATTAATTATGCTGCATATTGTAAAATACTATCGGACTAGGCAACTGAGTCCCTGAACTAAATATTCCACATTGTGACGGACAGATTGTGCTGCTGGTTAGTTTGTTGCGCCGTTTCTTCTATCCAGCTATAGCATAAGACGCGGTGAACAGTTGGGCGTTTTGGGGGCTATCTTGCTGTGATTTCACATTCTAAAAGTACTAAATAATTTTATCTATTTTTAATTTATTTTTTTACTTTATTTTCACCTAACACTTGATATTGTAAACAGACGCAGATCGTATTATTTCTTGCATTTCCAGTAATGTTGAGTAAACATATACTTGAACATACTGTGAGCGTAAAACCTTGTCCAGAATACGTGTTGGGTTTAAGAACCGCAATAAAATAAGGTTTCTTGAAGAAAATAAAAAAATAAAATAATCTCGTGAAGGCTATAAAACCTGCACTCAAGGAAAAACATTAAAAGGTGCCAGTAGTAAGTATTGTTAGGGGGATGAGGGCCCATTGATGCACAGTGCCCCAACCATGAGTTCGCTCACGTAAACTCGCTTGCGACTACGTAAAATGTTGACCTGTACAAGATCTGTTTTGTATCTGAATCACACTTCACACAAAATATTAATATCCCTTCTCATATTATAAACGTGAAAGTTTGTAAATATGGATGTTTGTTACTCTTTCACGTAAAAACTACCGAATGGATTTTAATGAAATTTCATATGGAGGTACTTTTTAAACCGGAAATAATGTAGAGGGTAACACCGCGGGGCACAGCTAGTATAATGTAATATGCTTCTCAGTTAGCAATTCCTGAAAAAAGTCAATGCATTCACGTTTTCCATAACTGAAGCGAAAACTTTTTCGCTTTGTCTCCCCCTTAAAACGTCGTCATCCACTTTGTGCGCATTCGTCGTCCCATTCGTAATAAATAACATACTTTTTTATCCATTCGGGACGGAACGTAATTGGTCACATGGAAATTTATTGACATAACGTTTCGATATTGAAACAACACTAGATTAATGAGTTTAATCTGGCGCGGGCCAAACGCAAGGGACGACAAGGACGGCTCCGAATATAACGGTTTGAGTGGCTTTTGTTTCTTAAAAAAACTATTTCCTTTGTCTCGACTATCTCGTTAGTCTAGTGGTTCCCGCGGCTTCGCTCACGGTTAGTAGCCTATGTCCTTTCTCGGGTCTTAAACTTTCTACATGGCAAATTTCCTCAAAATACGTCCAGCGGTTTAGACGTGAAGGCGTAACAGACAGACAGAGTTACTGTCACATTTGTTATATTAGTATGGATACGCGGCGGTCTGATGTTGACGGCTATGGATAATGATGATAGAGGCGAACAATGAAGTACTAGGAATAAATTTGTTTCCCCAATGTTTCCTGCTGAATCTGGTTGAGAGCCCAAACCTCGCTGAAGTTCTATTTGCTCTTGATAATCTCAGCGCCGTATTGTTTCTTAATGTGTTTGTCCAAATGGCGAGTTTCCAAAACATCGGTGCGGTGGATAAACAACGGTACGTGCGTTACGGAATGCAGACAATGCTGAACGATATAAAATGTTCAATCCTATTCTCTTACTCACTTCTAATTATCTTGGAGCAATATTTTGATAATGAGCAGTTCAATAATTTTCTATTCTATTGTTTCTAGTTCATTAGTAGTTGTAGCTTCTGCTTCATTATCGGTATTTTCATTCATATTGTATTAAGTAGCCCTTTAAAAGCTTTCGTTGTAAATAGGTTCATAGTAAAATTAACAAGGTGAAATTTCAAAACTTATTTGATCAATGCAGTATCTACAAGGGCAAAAACAGTTATAATATTTATTTTCTTGCCAAAACTGTGTACTTCATACACATAGGTTTCATAAAAAAATATGCAATGTAAACTGTAATATTTTTTCTAACAATTTTAATTAGAAAATTCCAAGTAATATTTCAAGGTTCGAACCTTGGATTAATTATATATACGCGTCCAGTTAAATGCCAATAGGCTCGCACAATGTAATATGGAGTTTCGTTAGTATGATGGCCGTTTAAACTTGCTACATGCTACCTACCTTTCGGATAGAGACGTGCTTTCAGAACATTTAGCTAGTGATACTTACTATCCCTTTTCTTTAACATTGCCAATTTTTCTCAACATTAATAGGTTATAAGATCATTTCCTTCCTCTGAGGATCGCCTCATCACATTGTGTTAAAACTTTTAATAAAACTTAGACTTTTCTAGAATTATATGAGAGTGCTGTCGGCCGACGACATCAACGTCACAGCAGGCCTCAGTCAATAACTTTCATGCCTCGTTCAGGCATATCTGGGTCTGTCACGGATCATCGCCGGTTGAAGGTCGATGAATCATCGCGTTGACTATCAAGTGTCTACGTTCAATTAGCAGTACAGTAGATATCTAATAGTATTTATTCTTGGAATTCCAATGACTGGTAATTGGCACAAAAAACGGAGTGCTCTAGTTCGTTTTATGTATTTCGATGTTACGTGCAGTGACACTGTTTTAATTTATATTTTTTTTCTACTAAACGTAGCATTAAAGGACTTGACTGATATTAAAAGAACATTTTAGTACGTATTAGCAGAGCTGCATCCATTGGAAGTAATCCTATGAGTGGCAAAAGGCTTTGTCTTAGTGCCATTGACATCACTGTAGCTTGATTTTTTGTAGCTGCTTCGCGATTTGAAAACAATCTAGAAATCGTCGACCGACACCATTTAATCATTAATAATCTGACAAATTCTTCATCTAATTACTTGATTTGAAACTTTGCTGTAACGAAGTACTTCATTACCGGCTATAAATTGCAACAAAGAATAAAGACCACAGTAACGGTGTTTATAGGATATAAACACCGTTACTGTGGTCTTTATTCTTTTTGCATTAGGTAGGTATGTAGCTATGTAGTTACTATGTACGCAAAGCCTACATTTTTATCTGATGATAAAAATAACCTTGTTTGAGCTAAACTGATAAAAAGAGGTAACATTTTTCGCACAATAAATTATTTTTTTATATTTTGTAGACTGGTTTTGATCCCATTTTTTGTAATTAAAGTAAAAGAAAAACGGCATGTTTCAGCGCGAGCGATGCGCGAGATATTTTAACATTTTATAAAGCTCAGTGTTGCAATCGTTAGATTATAATTATTTTTAGCCGTCGCCGGATGCTGACGGCTAAAATTAGTAGGAAATAGGTATGTGTGTTAGTGAGTCTGTTGGTCTTTGTGGAATGTTTTAATGTTCACTATCATTCTGTCGTTTAGACTGGAGAACAATGTGCATGCGGTTAATGAAATACCTATGACAATGTTTAAGTAAAATTTAGTCATTGAAATGACTCGTAAATCTATTTTGTTTTGAATGAAATTAGGTATTTCGAGTCGATTTTTTTAAATTAATTTCGATGAATACCTACTTAATTAGCTTTTTGTATCATAAAAAACACGTGAATTTCAACATTAACAACAGCCATTTAATCATCAATACAAAAGAAATAAATTACAGTTGAAGTAGCGCCCTATAAAACGGTTGGTTTTCTGAACTTACAAAACACAGCTCATGATTAACATATTTATTTAGCTTCGAGTGAAACTGTATTTATCTACGATATAATTCTAATTATAGCATTTTCATTTTTTTCTTTTGTATATATTTATTTTTAAGGAGTATAAATAACCTTGTAAATAAATAAAATATGTTTTCAATATAATAGCATAAGGTTATCATCCCTTTTTGTTTTTTTTTGTTTTCGGGGGGAAACCTTCAAAAGGCCCCCAGCCCCTATGGGGATGGGGTAGGGACTGGGGAGTGTGGGATTTCTACCTCACTAAAACCACCCCGGTGGTCACCATCTGCACGAACAAGGGAAGTCCCGGGACCTCTAAAAAGAACAACTCCGGAACAAGGTTATCATACCTAGTAAAACTTAGGCATATTCTAAATCGGCGGCAGGGAAGCCACTCACCGGAATCGCAATGAGATCTGTAAACGATAACTAATCGATTTCTATCCTTTCAATATTTACCCAATGCCTCTTCAAGAAACTTCCTCGTGTTTTATCAATTTTTAATTGATTACTTGCTGTTGTTGCAGGCGATCGGTATTGAACAGTTGCATATATTTCATGCAATATTGATTTATTTTGGGAAAATATTACGAAGAAATTCGTGCCATCAAGGAACATGTATTGGAAAAGTTGGTGTGTGTGCGTATGAAAGACCTTAGCATCACTTGTTTTTTATATTCCACTTGTAGGTTCAACTTATAAGTAAATAATCGTATTTTTGTACTTATGAGTATTTGTAGTGTTAATACTTAATTATGAGATTCTCTCCCAAACGTCCTTTATTTAACTTATGTTTTACCGAAATGATATTAATAAAAAGCTACCAGTTAGTAAAAAACAAAAGCAAAACGACTCCAATCCATTTACAAACGAAGCCAGCGCAAAACAAAACATTTTCCCGACAGCACCAATGTGAAGAGATTTTGTCAACACGCATGTCAATTTTTGTGAAGCATCCAAACAAAGTCGTGTGCAAAAGTTAGCGATTCAAAAATAAACGACTCTGGTACCGAACTGTCACATACACACATTTACCGTGAAAAAGCTACAATATTTAGGGCATTTATTTGTAAACTGACTATCATACGAATAGATGAAATTTTTTATTCATATTTTCAATCCATTCTTTATTATTTTAAGCATCCCTCTTATTCATAAACGAGGATCATACCAGCATTAACTAACCCCCGTATTAAGTCTATTGGTCTATTGACATCTCTATTCTTTGACATGCAAACGTTTGTCATTGTGACAGGTATATAATTTAATCCTTGGTTTAAAATTGTATATATTTTTTATCAATAAGGTGGTTAGTGTTTGGTCCAGCGATGTTCTCAGATAGTATATCTTTTAAACTTTGCTTAAACCAAATTGAATATCTTATCCTACTTTCTCACTATACCGTAACCTCTACCAGTATGTTGATGTTTTTAGTAGTAATACATTTCTTGGATTAAGATTGTTCTAGGTCAGTTTCACTTTAAACCTGGAACAAATTTGAACCCTTTGTTTGCTATGCTATATAAAAATATAAAATCTTTTATTCAAAGGCACAGTTGCAGCATTTTACCTATTGTTATTAAATAATATAATGTTATTTTTGAGCTTAATCGGTTGTATTTTGCATCATACCAGACAGTTTAGATATAAACATGATAAAGAAGAATTGTATTCAGATTTTAGATCAGTTAAAATTACGTTTGTAATAAGTATTGATTAAGACCAACATTTGGTGGTGTTATTGCTAAAGTGTTAACGAATAACTTAGATATTGAAAAATCTACATCTCATCACGTCTGTATTCCCCGAAGGGGTAGGCAGAGGTGCACATATAGTACACCCACATTTCGCCAGTTATGTTTTTAGGTCCCAATGTAATAGAGGGCGAGCCTATTGCCATCAACCGGGCACAAATCCAGACTCTAAAAATTCTATTAAAAATCTATTTGTTTTTAAGAATAAAAAACCCGAGATGATAATTGTACATTGCTGTTATGCCAACCCGTAGTGAGCGCGCGAGGTGATCAATGTTCAATCCTTCTCTAAGAGACGCCTTTGCCCTGCAGTGGGACAGTTAATGTAGGCTGCAATTAATAATGCTATTACATGATAATTAAAAAAATTAAATCAAGACGCAATTAAAATACAAACGTTAATTATGTTACGCATATAATATTACCTAATTAACATTACCTTAACCGTTTTCCCAAGCCTTGACTCCGCTAAATCAATAAGTTATAAGGAGCCGGTGAAAAGGTCGCGACCGTGAACTAAACCGTTTGAAATTACTCGCGGTGGACATTTAGCAATAATTTGAATTAGAACAGTGAGGCTGCGCGGGCGCCGAAGTCTGCGTTCAATACAGGTGGAGTTCGTTAGCCATCATGGTTGCAGTGACCGCTGTGGTTTTGTTTCTGTGTTTTTTGTCGGCTGTGGGTGAGTGATTATTATTTTAATTAATATCGTATGTGTTGGAAGGATTTTTAAAAAAATTAAATGTCATGTTTGGATTGTCTAGTTTTATTAGATGCAGTTATGTATCCATCATATATTGTAATTAAGGGAAAATTAATAATTTGAATTTTTTCGGGCAGGTTATAGCTATACGTAAAAGATTACATTTTTTTTTTTCAGTTTTCCTTTTAATTAATGCCCTGAATTACGGTTAGTTCAATCAACACTATTCCTGTGTAAATTTTGTAGATCTTCAAGAGGCAGTTGAAGCAGAATGCTGCGCACACGCACCAGCTGACGATGCTGAAAATACAGAAGATAACCAGGAAGATTTAGAAGTGGAACTCGAAGAGGCTTGTCCGGAACTCAGTGGGCAGATTATAGGAGGAAGACCCACATCAGTGAACAGACATCCTTACCAAGTGTCGATGGTGTTGAACGGGAACTCGTTCTGTGGCGGGTTCATTATCAGTCAGGATTATGTGCTGACGGCTGCCCACTGTGTCCAGAAGTAAGTTTAATCTCAAAATTTAATAGTAATCATCCTCGCAGCTTGTCAGGTGCTTCTTTGTCTAGTCCAAGATACCATTTTTGTTAAGTTCATCATCATCTTCATCAGCCGGAAGACGTCGACTGTTGAACGAATGTCTCCCCCTTCGAATGCTACGATGATCGACCACTTGCCATTTGCATCAGTTATTCTGATCAACCAAAATCTATATAGGTTTTACATAAATTATAGACTAGAAATCTTAGAGCGTAGATAATTTCCGCCACTTGGTATATGTAAACAGTAGAGTCTTGAAAGTAGATTATTGAAAGTGTGATTATCTCACAGGCTTATGATAGAATTGTTTCGTCGTTAGTAAATATAAAATCTAGTTCCAAAAACAGTTGCTCCTGTATAAATATCTGATGCAGAATAATAATTGCCTAAAAGTTCAAACGTATAAATTAGACAGGAGTTACGTTGACTGTTCTCAAATATACAGTATCTCCTGCATACTACCACATAAATAAAATCAGGCGGAACAAATACTGAAATTAAAAGCAAATAAATTTTACGGCAGCCATCACATCAACATTATTCAGGAAGGAAAAACGAGAGACAACGTTAATAGGACCATAAATGAGGCTGCGTTGTCGTCCAATTTATCAGCCATCATAAAAATAGTTATACTTTTTACTGGGCGTAGTAAATTTGGAGATATTGTTTGGAGACTTCGGGCTCACCGGTGTCAAGGTCAGAATCGTAACGTTTCTTAACTTTATGACTTTAGTAATAATAAAACTGTGACCAAAGGAGCGGGACTTAGGGTTTATGTGGCTTCAACGCTGTTGCTTATCACTTTAGGGGTTTCCTTAAATGTATGTAAGTTGAAACAATTATTCTCAAGAAATATTTTGCCCGCGGAAGAACATTTCATTTCCATGGACTCTTAAAACTCTTATTGCTGATTTGCAAGTCTTTCATAATGATTACCGTCTCTTTAGTGTTCATTATTTCTAATTTGTAAAAGCTTCACCAGTTATATATTTTTTTTACTGCTTCGTGGTTTCGCTAATGAAGTCATAATTAATTATGAAAATCGGCCGGTAACATTACCATGATAATTGATTAAACAAATTGATGAATTCTCTCTTTGCCTATAAATATAAAGCAGCTAAATGCTATTTACGTTTGTCGCAGATCTACGATGTCTGAACTTATTGAATTAGATTTCGAAATTTTTCCAACGCCAAAATCTTCTTTCTACTGACATCTAAATAACCTAATGCATGCCGTCAAAACCCCTAGAAATATTAAAATTCTAAAGCTAACAATGTCAATGTATAATGGTGATCGTTACAGCCATGACCCGGCACTGCGCTGGTTTTTCTCTGCGTGAATATTTTATGAAGTACACAGTAACGTAGCTTCAAGTGCTCTCTGCGAATGTTTTGGTCGAGTGGGCATTCCATGAGTTTACGATGCAATGGTCGTTGGTCGGATATTCATGAGTTTGAAGGGCTGTTTTGGTTTGGTTATAAATTGGCCTCTTATTAAAAATATGATTTGATGTTGATTTACTTCTTGCTTCACATTCAAAAGAGCTGTTCGTTATACGTTTTTTGATACAGTTGCAATTAGTTTATCGGATTGGCTTTTACATTTTTGTTATCACATTTTATCTCAATAGGTGCAAATTGTATGGTAGTTTTACATCTACAAAAATAGCGGTTCTGAAAACTTTAAATATTGTGGACTTTGTCTGCAATATCTGTTTGTTGTCTCATTTTATATTTTGCAGTTAGACAAGACTTTGGCTGGACTTTTTAATCGTCTACATTGATAATGTTTGCCACTATTGGTTTCTTATTCCATAGATTCAGCTTGCCATTCATCACACAATTGTCAATAACTTAAAAAGGGACTGTATATTGTAACTCGGAATATTTACAGCACTTCTCCAAGAACGATCCGCCTCCGAGTGGGCAGTACTCGGCGAGACTCCGGCGGCAGGATCGTCAGGGTGGCCAACATAACCGTCCACCCGCAGTACGGCCGCCCGCGCTTTGACAACGACATCGCGGCCTTGAGGCTCGTCAGGCCTCTCACCTTTAATCCCAACTTGAGGCCCATCAGGCTGCCGCAGCCGAGGCAGGCTGTGCCGCTTGTTAGACTCACTGTGACTGGGTGGGGGCTGACTGCTGTAAGTTAATTTTTTTTTTGCAATTCCCAAAAAACAGCCTAGGTTACATTTTTTATATTCCGCTTTCAGTATATTTTTTACGGTATATTTTTTTCAATTAAGGAATTATATTGGTTGCCTTTCTTTTTCCATGTAAAAACCAAACTTTTCTTTATCAAATCCCACCATACCCATGTAACCCAACTTACATTGAGTGCATGATCGAAATTCCTTCTGTACCTGCAGCCAGGTGGAAGGCGAATCCCGCGCACGATGATGGAAGCTAACGTCCCCGTGGTACCTCACTGGCTTTGTAGGCTGTCTTATGGGGACTCGCTGACGAGCAACATGTTCTGCGGGGGACACTTTCTCATTGGAGGTGTGTCGTCCTGTCAGGTGAGTGGTACTTAAGCCTGAGTAGGCGATGAGGAGTGTTCTGCGTAAAATGATAGATAGAAACCTCTTAGCTATCACAAGAGTGTGTGACCGCTAAAATCTATTTTATAAATTTTAACTCTGCTGAAAAGAACTAACAGTACCTACTTATTGTATCTTTTAATATGATGCTTTAATAATGTAATCTAATGTGTATTGTAGTGAGAAAATAATCTATTATTATTATACTTAAAAGATACGAAATGTTTCTATTGCACTATTTTTCAGTGATGGTCTCTAATTGAGTTAGCTAATCTCACAAGTAAAGTAAAAATTAGCTTTTCCCAAAATTACGTAAGCGCGACCATTTAACTATGGTTAGAGTTAGGAAAGAAATTGTTTTTTGGCAGCCATGTAGAAGTTGCCAAATAACACTTCATTAGTCTCTATAGGTAAATATATTGCATTGGAAACAAATCCCATTATCATTAAGCCAAAACCTTTTAGAATAGGTGTATTTGGTGTCCTTAATCGACGAGCAGCTCTCACTTATCTGCACACTTTCAGGGTGACTCCGGAGGCCCAGCGGTGTTCCGAGGCACGGCATTCGGCGTCGTATCATTCGCCAGAGGATGCGCATTACCGCTATCACCGACCGTCTTCACGAACCTTGCCTCTCTCAGAAATTGGATCACAGACAACACCGGAGTTTAAAGAAAATTGAACTCTATTCTTACCACTGTAGATACAAATTTCAGCGTTTCTGTGATAGATAAATGTATGTAGAATTTAGCAGAGCTTAAGTTATCCTGGTTACTTAGTACTTGGTGCTATCCTGGCCTAGAGCCAGTAAGCTTTTCGATTACCAGGAAATATGGTTTTATGTAGTTTTGTATTCACGATTAAGCTGGGGTATTGTTGCTAAAGATTCTTTGAACTCTTTCCAAGTTTTGATTAATCCTAATATTTTACCATTATTTATACCTACAAATTATATATTTTCTATAAACAAATATGAGTAATGTAATATCAATTCCTGAATTTGTGATACTGGAGCCATAAGATAGAACGATAGTATACGTGGATGAATGTAAAGTTGACAGATTCTGCTTAGACTGGTAAATGTATTTTATTTATTTTTGTAATAAATGTTTTTATACTATTGTTGTTTTTATTTATTACTTATTAAATAAATATTTTAGACGAGAGTGAGATCGACTGTTTGTGTTGAGAAAAAGTGAAACATAAGATTAACACTTCTAGAAAAGATTGTTTTAACCGTGGCGAAATATGATAATTATGCCTCGTCAACTCTAGAAGTATTTAATTATCCTGTATGCTCTATCCCTGTATTCCTTGAAGAGGTACAAAGAATTTGACTGTTGCACAGTCAAATATTTTAATGAGTCTTGCCTAATAATTTCATTCCGCTTTCAGGTATACGAGATGTTCATAATTGGGTACCAATTCAAGGTGCTGTCCCCAATCTTCACAATTCATTGGGGCTTACAAACCAGAAGAAACCGGCCGCTTTGGCGCGAGAGACAGAACGGGAAGAACAGAAAGCACTTTGAGACGTTCAAGAGGGAACTGTTTGCGAGGTATAGGAAAGACCCTCTGCATCTGTTGAGGAAACCTCAGCAGGGGAAGAAAACCTAGACCTCGCGAGGCCGCGCTGTCTCCGCCGGCCTCGGAATCCTTACAATATGCCTGTCTTCTATGGTCTTCTGACAAAAGAAGAACAAACATTCAGTGCTTTAGAGCGAGCTTATGTGTCTTTTTAAGAGTAATTGAATCTTCTTGACTGTAATTTGGAGATGAATATTAATGTTGTGAAGTGACTTGTGTGTAAGGTTGCATCTAACTTTGTCTTCGAAGTGTTGGTACTTTCTCATGAACTTATAGTGTCGTGTTTCTGAAGATGTTGTGAAGACCTCAGATTCTAATGTTAACTTAATGTTTGTATACTTATAGTATTTAATCATAGATATTTAGATTATGGTCTTATTGATACCCCAAATAAAACCTATCGATGTTTTGTTGTTATACTCTAGTTTATAAGTAAAATCGACGCTTTATATCGGTCAACAATGTTTTATAGGTTGGGAACTTTTGTATTAACAAAAGTTCCCAACCTATAAAACATTGTTGAAAATGATCCACGAAATTATTAGTCTTGTAGAATTATCTACAAGACTAATAATTTCGTGGATCATTTATCAATGTTATTTAGAGCTAGATAAGCACTTCGTTAGTGATTTATTTTAGCCGAATCGGGAGACAGAACTTACAAAACTAAATGTTAGTGATCTTTAATGTTTAAGAGCAAATACGCATGTTGTGTTCAATGTTTCTGCATTATTTATTGTTTAACTTTATTGTTAGTTAGTCAATATTAGCAAGGAAAATAGGTATGTTAGGCAGGTGTTACTTTGTATTATATCGTGCGTAACGAGACTTGTTGAAAATCATTCTATTCAAGAATATTAATAAAAAAGAATAAACAAACATGCATCCACTGTGAGGACTAAAGCCGGGCCTTTACTATATTTTTTTAAAGCAGGACATTTTCCGTTGTGGAAGCGAGATGCCGTACTACACTGCCGCAGCACCGTCACGCTTACTCATCGGAAAATGTCCTTTACAAGTTCATGGTAAGGGGGCTGGCAGTATTATTAATTTGATACCATTTGATTGATTTTTTTAATAATTTTCTGATAAAACCATGTTATAAATTGTAGAGTAGTCAGTACAATCTGTTTTATGTTTTGTATTGGTATAAACAATGTTTTACTTATGAGCTTACATGAAGAGTACAGGACATCAAGAGATTTTTAGAGTATGTAGATGTTATTTTTAGTGTGCGTGGACAAATGTGTCTGTTGTTTTCTACTTGAATTATGATCTGAATGTGTTAGTTTTTGACAATATAGCACAATACAGCATATTTAAACAATGACCGTTATCAAATATTATGTTATATTAATTGTGTGTGTGTGTGTGTGTGTGCTTGAGAGGGTTATGTGTGTGTATAAAAGCTTTTTTTATGTCTAAGAAATTTACGTAACATGTATAAATACCGTGTTTTGTTAAATTATTTAACCAAATATGAAGTATATATAGAAGTTTATAATTTTAATATAGCGACGACCTATTATACCTGTTATAGATAAGCACAAACTAATAAAGCACAATTTTTGTATAATGTTATCTTATTAGGATGTAAATCATGACGAATATAAATATAATGACGAGGCATTAAGTTAAGTTAAGTTTTTATTGCTTTTCACATTTCTTTTTTTGCCTGAAATCAGTTTTTGTGAATGTACTTTTTATTGCATTTTGTTGTTCGATCATTCAGAATCATAATTCTGAAGGCATTTTGTTAATTAATTTTATAGCCTTACGAATACAGTATTACTTATATTTTAAGAGATTTTGTTGATCTATGAGAATAATATGAGGGCTTGATTAATGGCAGTATGTTCATTGGAAGGTTCCGGAGTTGGGCTTTTTAGAGGTCCCGGGACCTTCCTTTTTATTGCAGATGGTGATATAATTGTAATAAGGTTTTAATAAAATGGATTTGTGAGAGCTTGACAGTTGTTGAAAACCTTGTAAAAATAATCTTTTCATAAAATGAAATAATAAACTGCCTATCACGATCCTATCTAGCACAAAACACGTTTTATTTGTTATTGTTTCAATCATTGTATAATGTATTATAGTATTTATGTAAATAATAGCGAAAATACGTTCGTCGACGAATTTTCAATAAACAATTGCCGTACTTTTCGCATTTTTATTGTCTGAGTATAAATGTTTTAATAAAAGATTCGCATACCAATAGCCCAGGAATTTGAGACGGTAGCAAAAGTATTCTTTCAAAAAGGGGAAAAACTTTGTGCGAACCACATATGTTTGTCTCGAGTCTGGGTGTTAGTGTATGTGATATTTCATGTTTGTGAAACGCACCCACGACACAGGAGAATTCCTAGTGTGGGGCGACGTTTTTTAAAAGAAAAAAAAAAAAAAAAAAAAAAAAATGAGTCTACCTTCATTGATTTTTGGAATCCATAAAACAATACTTACCAAATTAATTAGATACTAACCCAACCCTATTGGCGCAGTGGCTGAGCGATTGGGCTTCTACAATAAAGGTTCCGGGTCGATTCTCGCACGGAACAAAACTGTGATCCGCAGATGTTTGTCTCGACTCTAGGTGTTTGTAAGTGCCACGTACGTGTCAGTACCACGATACAGGAGAAATTGCTAGTGTGGGGGGAGGT
This sequence comes from Abrostola triplasia, assembly GCA_946251915.1. NCBI lineage: Eukaryota > Metazoa > Arthropoda > Insecta > Lepidoptera > Noctuidae > Abrostola > Abrostola triplasia. The sequence goes on from OX276426.1 coordinate 13,253,671, forward strand.
TAAAAAAACGAATCACCTACCTAGGTATTTGGTTTTCAGTAGATCGATGGGAACCGCAATGTTCGAAACCAGATATTGGTTAAAACACCAATAGTTTACTTTCTGTCATAAGTAAATCCAGGTGTAATAAGTCTAAAACAAAATATCCATAATTCCATTTTATTTGTACGTAAACATAAACACCAACATGGTCATCACAAGACGGTGTTATTGTCGATCTTCTTGGTGATGTGGCTGTGCACCCAGTCGTAGATGAGGGGGTATGACAGGCGGGTGTACACCCCGGGGAAGTTGCCACGAGCGCAGCCCAGGCCCCAGGACACGACGCCTATCAGGACGCCCTCGTAGACTATCGGACCGCCGCTGTCACCCTGGGAATTTGGCACACAAAGTCAAAACACATACTGCCGCCAACATGATGCCGAAGCCATCGCACAATCGTCATCATCAGCTGGAAGTTGTTCAATGTTGAACAAAGGCCTCCTCCTTAATTAATGGGGGGGGGGGGGTGACAAATTACCCACCCCGTGGTAATTTTAGGCCGGATATCACTCGGCAATCATCTAGTTAAAGAATAGAATGACGTATCAAAGAGTTTCTTCTAAATCCATTTGCTTAAGAATTTGCTGAGCTATGTGCTATATAACAATTTTGTAAACTTCTAAAAATTTTAAGTTCAAATTCAGCAGCATTCAGTTATTACAATTTCGGGCTTCAACTACACCGTGAATTTATTATCAGTCAGTTAGCTGAGTTCCGATAAGAAATTAATACAGGTTTATTATGTGAAATTTTCGCGAATATTTCCACCTGGCATGCATCTGGCGACGCCTGGCTGAAGGAGCCAGCACAGAACATGGAAAAAGGGTCAATGGCCTTCCTGTCCAGCCCGGAGCGGCGACACAGCTTCATGGCGATCGTCTTGATCGTGGACGACTGCAGGTAGGTCGCGCTGGGACCACCTTCCTGGAATAAATATACTTTATTAACTAACAAAATGCTGATCAGACTTAGATATGGATGTTACTGATGATTAAGGAAACAAAAAATACGTCACGCTTCACTGAGAAAGCAGTCTGTAACCTGGTGTGGTTTCAAATAAATAGGGCTTGCTATATATTACATGGGACAATGAACAGCAAAAAGATATTCTGCCTACTTCTTCGGGAATTATACGTCCGACTGTATGTATTGTATGTCTTGAATGTTGATATTCAGGAGTGAGGCATTTACCTCTTTTGCACAATTTGTAAAAGGGAGGACCGTAATAAAACTATCCCCTTTACTGCAATGAAATTATAACGTAATCCATCTTAAAGCTTACCTTTAGCTTGCCCCACCCGCTAACGATAGCGGGCTCATTCGCCGGCAGCCGGGCCTCCCTGGCCACCAGCCGTATCGGCAGGACCCTGGCGGAGAACCTCAGTGGCGAATACAGGCGCAGTAGGCCCACGTCATTGGTCTTCGTCTTGCTGACGTATCGAGGGTGCACGTAGCACTCCTTGACGTCATACATCTCGCCGCCGTGCGTCTTCCAGGATGAGCCGAGGCGGACGCTAAGCTCGCTTGCTCGAGCTCTGGGTTTTATTTAAAGAGATATAAAGTACTCAGGAAAGTTTTTAATTGTTCTCCGGTTGCCTGCATGGTTTTGGATTTAAAAAGAGCTCTTATTCATTAATCAATACGCCCGTATTCATCATCATCATCATTTCAGCCCGGTTTCACCCACTGCGGGGTACTGCCAATCCTCTCTATCTTGAGCATCTCTTGTCCAGGTGTTCTAACGAAACTATTTATGTCGTCAACCCAACGTGCTTTGCATCCGTATTGATAAGACAAGATTCAAATGCCTCTCGCACTTTATTCTGAGTTTGTTTGTATAATAAGTCATTTTAGGTAGAGTACATGGAAGGTTTCCTTTTCTATTTAAAATTGTTGTAAGTAAACATGATACAATAAAGCTTTATATTCTTACTCGATTTTAAAACCTTGATAGTTTCATCGATAAACACAATAACCAAATCTTACGATCTCTTCCAATTAAGCCACGAAAGTATACACATAATATAATAAGAATTCTTGTACAATCAGACGTAATCTAAATCTGTGAGGTCATATCCACAACAATGCAAATAATATTATATTTGTCGCAACGCTGCAATAAGAACAAGCAGTTGCAAAAACATCTGTTACTCGTAAAAAGGCGGCCTTCAATAAAAATGTAATTGAAACTGATCACGTGCCGGCTTCATTTCTAATTAGGTCCAACGGAGTTATTGTGAAACAATAAGAAAATGTTAGATTTATCGTTTGTTTCTATCTGTCTACAATTTGAAACAATTGCAACAACGCCAATGGTGGGCCAACAAAACGATGAAAGGACTTTTGAACACAATATAATCCTTATCTCTTTTATATTTTAATTGTATTTTCCCTTTTAGATAATGGAGAGGTAGGGGAGGTCGAAGACTGCGTCGTTACTAATTTTCTACATGTTAAAAAACACTAAGATATAACTGATGTTTGAAAAAATCAGTCCTTAAAATACTCCCAATATGTAAGCAGATAACAGGCGCGACAACGACTCGAAAATCGTTACGACCATCATCGAACGCGTCTCAAAGCATACACAACATAAAGATACTGACACAAAATGAACAACACTAAACAAGAAACCAATTACATTTATGCAGGAGACATAACAAGAAAGAAACAGCTCCATCCTAATACGAAGGATATTGGAGCTCGCAACATGTCCCAACATTTTGCCGGCAACGTATCGCTTTCCAAGTGGGTGACAATAAATTTCTCCGGAGCAATCGTAAAGTCCCAGGAGACCTACTGCCTACGTAACAAACTGTGGCTGCTTTGTTCCATGGCCTCTGGCGATTGCTATTTTGCATCGGAAAAACTCAGCCCCGCTAGGGTATAAATTGAAATTGGCGAAAGGAACGCAATTCGCTAGGGGCGGACCATAAAAAGTGCGCGCTGCTACCGCTGAATTTATTTGGAGTAGTTCGCGGGCTCGCTCTAGCTAGACTCTTGTGGACTGTTTATTGTTTTTGTTATTCCCTCATGAAGGTTTATAGTGGAGTATGCTAAATGATTCGCTGTGTCATTGTTTTTACGACACGCTATTTAACTACGAAAAATACTACGCGTTTTGCTATTGGAATAAAATAAGCGAAGTAAAAAATTCAGCCACCTTACTCTTTTGAACCCGTTGACATTTCTATGTAAAGTCTAAGTTTTCGATGAAACGTTGTGTTGTCTCTCAATAATATGTTTTTAAAGATGCAATAATGTAAATACTGCTATCTAAGTAAATAATCATCGTCATCAAACCTTATTGCTTCTTCTGTAACTTCATCTTCAACACTGCGATCCCCAAGCCGCTGGCTAATCGTAGGGATTATCGCAATCCCACTTAGGGAAGGCCTTTCTAATGTTTCTTAACAGTGGGCTTCTTCCAGTTTGTTGATGACGTGGACTTACCTTAACAAGCAGTGCGCAGCCGTGAGCAGCCAGACATCGGTGACGACAGACCCGCCGCAGATGGGGTAGGTCTTCTCCCGCAGTGACACCTGCCAGGGCACAGCCGCGATGCTCGTGTTGCGGCCAGACACAATGCGGCGCGTCGAGCTCACTACCACAACATTAGAAACTACACCATTAACAGCATTATGCTTGACTTTTACGCCATCACGAAGCTAGGAGTCAAGTATGGGCTCTAAATTTCTGATTTTGTTACATGCCTTTGAGATTTATTACTTAGGTATCTGTAAATGCATCTGTCGGTGCAGATAACCATAACCACCCCTGTATTTCCCGAAGGGGTAAATAGAGATGCACATATAGTACACCCGCATTTCGCCAGTTATATTATAGGTCCCAATTCCCAAAGTAACAGCCATCAACCGGGCACAAATCAAAACTCCATGCTGCTACTTAGAATTACCGAATAGAAAATCTCATTTACACTAAGTCCGACCTGGGATTTTAATCTACAACCTCATGCTCAGCAGTTCCGCTTAGTGACCACTAGACCAATGAGGTAGTCTTTGCATATATGCGTTTGTATATAGTCTAGTTACATCAGCTATTTATGAGTTAGTGTGATCAACATCACACTTGTAGATCACACAAATACTTATCTCCTACGAGAATCAAACCCAACAAATCTTTAGGGCCAAAGTTATTAAACATTATATTTTTACCTCTTCGAGACGGCGCTGGTTGTGAGTCTCCTTGAATAAAAATAAAACCAATTAAAATTTCGGTGTGTAGCAAACTAAAGGCAATAAAGAAATTCTCGTTTAAAAAGTAAGAGAGCTGCAAAGCTCTGTATGTCGGACAGCGACTGATGAATGTATTTTCTATGTTCTAAGTATTTATTTATCAGTGTTTCTTAATGGACATCCTGTGAGCCAATACTAAGAGAGACCCAAATACACCTTCATTTGGTATGTGTAAGCATTTTTAATTCGTTCGACGCATCGAATAAAAGCTTGTAGCCGCTCTGGTAATCTCACCATAACATAGTTGCGAAATTAATCAGACAAGAGAAACAACATCAATTCTGTAGAGTCCTATAAAAGTTTTACACAACAAACTAAAATTATATTACTTTGATTGTTACAACTTTTGATTTGTTTCTCCATTTCTTTAACAAACCGTGTCGTGAGCACGTAATAACATTTGTATGTTCATTATCTGCATTCAATTGAATCGCTTACCCATTAACTTGGACAATAGGCAGTTATACAATGCCTTATACTGTTCTCTAACATGCGTTTGATTCAAGAAATGTAATATGTCACTTTTATGCATCTCCGCCTCTCCCGCCAAAATAGTGTAGTCCAATTCTTTTGTTGACCCAATGGGGTCTTTTTCGTCGCCAAGCGTAACAAAAACATTAATAATAACAAACATTAACACTTTATATAACATTGTACTCATGTTAGATACAAACTTTGATTAGACTTATTACTGTTTACGAAATTAAATTTCATTTTCTTTTCTATCTCGATTTTTCAAACATGTTGTTCTGAATGTACTATGGCGGCGACTAAGAATCTACAATGCACACGCCAAAAGAAATTCTCTTACATTATTATAAAAGTCATTAAAACAAATGGCCGTGAAATCGGAAGTTAAGTCAGATAAGTTTATGGGTGCATTAAGTTATGCAATGGCACGAGACGGACGCCTGCTAACAATTGCTGACAAAGCCCCGGAGTGAAACTTGTTGCTATTGTGTTTGTGCAGGCGTTTAACAACTTTTCCTCTGCTAAACATTATTCGGAATTAATGACTGCGTTCTCTTGTTAGAGACAGATGCGGCTATTTTATAAGAATACTATAGCAAATTAGGTATTTATTTAGGATATAATTTACATAATTGTTTTTACATTTTGGTTACTGGTATCAAATAGGTTGAAAGTTTGAATGAGGCGTGGAAATGAAGCACCTAGTGCTTTCTAGCATAGAATACACAAATACCTGAAAGGTATGTACATATTGTTTTTATGTCTGGATATAGTACCTAATAAGTTAAGATATTATTTTGTCCTGAAATCGTTTTCGAGCGTAGTTGTAAAAGACTGAGAGCAGAATACGTGAGCACAAATTCTAAAAGGGGGATTTCGTAAGTTTTAAAGCGCTCTAAACAAGTCCCCGGCCCGTCCATGAACATGTTTTAGGAGATCGAGTTCCAGGACAAAAGTACGTAGCTCAGCAGCAATGCTATCGTTTGGAAATTATTTTTGTACCGACTTCCGACTCTTGAATATATTTTGGTCTTCTTTCTCTCACACATCACACCTATAAATTCCTTGAAGGGGTAAGCAGAGGTGCATATTTCGCCTTTTATGTTATTGGTCAAACTCCCAAAGTAATAGGGAGCGAGCCGACTGTCATTAACCAGGCACACCGCTCACATCCAGACTTCGTGCTGTTAATGAGGATTAGGTACCTGGGAAAAATGCAATAACGCTGCCCGACCCAGGATTTCAATCCAGGGTCTCGTGCACAACAGTCTCGCTTAGCGACCACTAGACCAACGAGGTAGTCCGTAATAATAATATTTTTGTTTTTTGAGTATAACGCACAATTAACAATTTTTATTTATGTAACTTTTTTATTTAGGTTTGCCATTGAATTTATGGTAAGATCGATAGATCGAGGTGTTCTATTTTTTATCTGTGTCAATATCCTTAGGAATTCGCTATATCGTAAGTACCTAACTACTTAGTTCTGTTCTTATCACTCACCTTCATAGCTTTTTGACCGGAGACAATGTTACATTGTTCAACAGTGGACGTCTTCCGACTGATGATGATGAATATTGCATTATTCTGCTCGTTTTGTTAAACGAGTGTTATTTATAGCATAACTGAAAAATACACTCAACTCTAGTGTGGGACACCGTTAAAAAGGCATCATTTCCACACCTTTGAATATAGAGGCAAGTTTTTTTACTTAGGCATCCCTCCTCGTTTCTTAAAAACTTTTCTTCACAGATAATAACCGTGGATCGTATTCTTTTAGGGCCTGAAAAGGGCAACGCTCATTGTTCGCACTTCACCAAGTGTTAAGTTCACAAATAAAACGATTACCGAACAACTTTCAAAGTGGGTCGCGGCTTCTTTGTTTTGCAGACAATGACGTTGAATAACATGTAATCTGCGCAGTAAATAGGTCTTGAATAACTTATAATAAGGTCCTTTGTTTATGTCAGTTACATTGGAGCATTTTCTTAGCTTACCTAGAATCCAGTTTGGTAGTAGATTTTAAGGGTAATTCAGTTAGCATCAACCTTTTACTAGACAAGTTATGCCCCGTTTATATGTATATGATATGCGATCCTCTATAAATCAGTATACAGAAATCACGTAGTAACTTATCCTTATTAGGCAGTGAACCTTCTAGCATTATTATTGATTCGCAAATCTTTACAGCGTGGCATTAGTAGATCATCATCATCAGTTCGTTGCAGTCCACAGCTGGACATAGCCCTCTTCAAGGTCCGCCACAGAGCCCGGTCTACTGCTTTATGCATCCTGCCGGCACTCTCATGCAAGTCGTCCCGCCATCTGGCCAGAGGGCCTCTCAGTGATAAGTAGTTCTCATGTAATTATTCATCCAGGTGTCTTTACCCCAAAACCTCTATAAACTACAAAATAAAAACAAAACGACTGAACAAACTTCGAGTAAATAAACATTTGGTAGAATTGTACCCGCGGTAACGTAGTTGGTGATTATATTGTAAGTTTGCAGAACTCCGGCGAATGAATCAACAATCCACTTAGAAAGGTCGCATTCCACATTAATTAGATACATAGTTCTTACTTTGGCTAACGGTAACTTTGTTTCAGTTTGAACGCGGGCGACCATGAGTTTAACTACAGATGTGTCTTTGTACCTGTACCTAGAATGTTGTGTTTGTACATACTTTTAGTATAGTTTGCCGGGATTACTACTATTACAATTCAAAAAACCAGATGGGGGTAGATACTCGACGTTCAAGACGACTTACCAGTTCTCTTTTTTACGTGTGGAAAAAGCCTTACGCATACCTCGCTGTTGGGAGATAAAGGGGTTATGTGGGATTCCACCCGAAAAGGCAGATCAGGGTATACCTACTAGAAACCACACATGCTTGCTTGCGCCTTTGATAGAGGGGAGGCGGGGTCAAACTGGTATCCTACCACCATCTTATGTGCCCATCACCACGGTCAGTGCAACTTGATCAAGATAGTAATCGGTAATCAAATTTATTATATTTAAATTGATAATGTTCTAACAATACTGTTTATATTTACTTTTTATGGGAACTTTGTGGGCCACTCACTTTCAGCAAAAAGTGTGTGTGAGCAATAAGCATTGTAAATAAGAAAATTTTGATTATTGTATATTTAAATTCAACCAAGAAAGAATCAAGAAAGGTAACTGAAAATAGTGTCACCCTACACAGCTTGAAGATGCAGCGTTCAAAGCAAAAGTTGGTATGTTTTAAAACGTGTAGTCGAGTATTTAGTTGTGCGCGGCGCAGATGAGCCCCGCTCAAGAGTTCCAGGGCAGCCGGGCCGGCCCGGCACCGCATCAAGCTGTTATACCAAAAGGGGTTTAGCAGAAACGTGAACTAGCATTCCATACAAATAATACCTACTAGTAATAATAAATACTAGTTTAAAAGAGTTTTATAGAACCGGCAAGAACCTTCATAGTCCTATGGAGTTTCTGATCGGTTCTTGTTCATAGTAACGGTGTTATGGAAACGCGCAACTAAATTTCATGCTTCCTAACTGTTCTTTTGTGACATAAAAACATGATACAACGTTTCTTATAACTTGAGCTACGTTTTTCATATTTATGGAATTTTGACAGGATTAGGTAAGGAATAACTTTTTTTTGGGTATGTGTTACAATCACTTGTTTTTGTCAAGTACGCGAGCGGTTCGAAAAGCGATGAGCCCAATGCGGGAGCGCGAAAAACCAATAGGCACCGCTATTTATAAGAGACCACAAAAGCCACTTGCCGAATTCAAATCTTAGTTTCTTTTTATGTACATAATATAAGTATATTAGTGCATTCGCGATTGCCGAATTAACCTTGAAAAATAACAGTTACAAACAAATTATAAATGGGTTATAACCAAAAAGCGCACAGCACTACCCTTTAAGGAATACATACCTACGGAGATTTACATTATTTACGCCCGACGTAAAGCCTAGCTCGCAAAGTTCCATAACAGAGACGTTCAAGATATAGTCACTGTAATAATTCAGACTATTTTGATTGAAAAATAACGTTGTATTTTATGGTGCTGCATTTATTACAGCTCCGGAGCATCGCAGATGAGCTCTCTTCCGCCGTGCCCGGGACAAGCCGCGCGACCCGTGTTCAACACTGTTGTGAAGTGAACCCAGAAAAACAAGTCTGTTTATCTTTTAGGGACGGGATTGTATGTTTATAACAACATAACATTACGCCTGTATTCCCCTGAAGGGGTAGGCAGAGGTGAACAAAAAGTACAGCTAACTCGCGCCCATTATGACATAGGTCCCGATGTATTAGAGGCCGAGCCTATGGCAACCGGGCACAAATCCACACTAGATAAATGATGAATGGAAAATCCCAATAACACTGCCCGAACCGGGGTTTGAACTCAGGACCTCATGCTCACGCAGTCGCACTTAGTGATGGCTAAACTAACTTGGTAGAAACTCTAGCTTACATCCTGGGATTATCAGATTTTTTTTTACGAAATCGATAATTTTTCAGATTTTATTAAGTGAAGTTATAGTAGGGGAATAGTATTATAGTTTCGATATTACTTGAATCCTTATATGTTTGCTGTATATTATAAAATCGTTGTCTTTCTGCCACTACTGTGATACCAGTAAAAAGAGCTTTGCCGTGAATTTTTGCCATGGCTCTCACTGAGTCGATGTCGTTGCTTTTTTAGTTTAAATTTTTTGTTAAGTTTTTTTACCTATGGGTTCCCGATTAAAAGGACATTAATTAATGGAGCGGAGAAAACGTAACACAGCAAGTAACGCAAAATATAAATAATATATTAGACGAGAAATTCAAGACCTTGGAAGAAAAGTATGAAAACCTCAAGGATAAAGTGGATAATCAGGAAAAAAGACTATATTTCCTCGAAAAACAGGCTAGACAAAAAAATATAGTTCTATTTGGTCTGATGGAAACTGAATCATCATACTCCAACTTAGAAAATATTATTATAAATTTCATAAACGAGCACTTCTCTGTAAAGATAGACTATAGAGACATACAAGAGGTTAAACGAATTGGGAAAAAAGGGGAAAGGCCAAGACCAATAATTATTACTGTTTCTACACTTGGTATAAAAATAGCCATTTTTAAACAGAAGAAAGTACTAGAGGATACCCCCTATTACATAAAAGAAGACTATCCTGAGTATGTCTTAAATAAAAGGAAGGAGCTACAAGAGCAAGTTCGAATTGAAAAAGAGAAAGGAAACTCAGTTAAAATCAAATATGATAAATTAATAATTATGAATAAGAAATCAAATTATACATCAAGTCAAAGTAAAAGAATGCTTTCTAACTCTCCTGAAAGTATTACCACATGCATAAACCCTAGCGAAGAACACAAAACACAGGCCAATAAGAAAAATAAAACAGAGACTTCCTTACAAAGAACATCCAGTCTATCAGAGGGGCCAATAAAACCGGGCATAATGAATTTCTTCCATAAGCAACCGTCTAACACATCGAAAAATCAAGAAAACAAAACTAATAACATATAACAATTACAGCCCCCCTCTCACACGCAAAACTACATTAAAAATAAACCAAAAACGAAACATCTTCCAAGCCGGCTGGTCCCCGTGGAAGAATATGACCACAACCCTCCAAAGAGATCACAAAAAGAGCATGAAGAAAAATCTAAAAGAAACAAAGAAGAACTGTACATAGCAACCTATAATGTTAGAACTCTGCTGTCTCACGAACGAATAATAGAACTGGAAAAAGCGTTAGCACATATAAAATATGACATAATAGGTATATCAGAAGTTAGGCGCCTTGGAAATAACATAAAAGAATACAAAGAATTTATTATCTGTAGTACAGGACAAACACAGGGCAAACATGGAGTCGGTTTCATAATAAAAAAATATCTAAAACAATATGTAGAAAGTTACATCGGGGTCTCGGAACGCGTAGCCTTGCTAAATCTGAATATACCAGGAAATAAACTCACCGTCATACAAGTGTACGCCCCAACGGAAGCAGCTGACGAAGAACAGGTAAATACTTTCTATGAAACCATATATGAGGCAATGGATAAAGCATACAAAGATTTTATTTTGATGGGTGATTTTAATGCCAAAATTGGTAAACCACAACTAGATGAATACTTAGTTATGAAACAGTATGGATATGGAACAAGAAACGCACGAGGTCAAAGACTTATAGACTTTGCGATGGAAAACAAGCTAGCTATCATCAACACCTTTTATAAGAAAAAAGATAAAAGAAAATGGACATGGCAGTCTCCGAACGGCCATAAAAATGAAATAGATTTCATACTGTCAAATCGTCCTTATTTATTTCAAAACATTGAAACACTCAGTATAAACTTCACATCTGACCACCGACCACTCAGAGGCAAAATATCACTCACTAAGCCTGTGAAAACACGAACCAGGTTTGCAAACAGACATAACAGTACACTCAAAAGCGAAGAAGAAATACAAATTTATAAGGAAAACCTGCAAACAAAAATAATATCTTTACTTAACACCGGAACTAATACGACAGTACAGGAATACTATGATAAAATAATAAACAATATAACAGACAGTTTACAAGTTGCACGAACGTCACATTCAACAAAAGTTCGCAGTGTACTTACAGAAAATACAGAAAGACTTTTAAAACGAAGACAAGAGTTACAAAGAACTAAAAATAAAACGCGAGCAATGAAAAATGAACTCAAAGCACTTTATAAGTTGTTAAGCAAATATATTAAAAATGATTATAAAAACTATAGAATTAATATCCTTCAAAAACATTTAGAAAACAGTGGAAGTCTAAAAAAGGGATATAAAGACCTGCGGACAGAAAAAACATGGATTGATTGTTTGAAGGAGTCAGAAGACATTGCTTATAACCGAAAAGACATAATTAACATCGCTACAAATTTTTATAAAAAACTATATAGTACACCGGACATGGCAAGAGACACGAACCACTATGGAAATGATCACATTGACACTGAAAACTCTAAATCCCACATAGAATCAATAGAATGTACAGAAATAATTGAAACAATAAATAGACTAAAACCAGACAAAAGCCCAGGATCGGATAACATCACTAACGACGCCATAAAAATCGCCTGCTTGATACTAGCTGCTCCACTAACCAAATTATTTAATTTAATTTTTGAAACTGGTGTCACACCTTCACAATGGTCTGAATCTAATATTATCTTGCTATACAAGAAAGGAGACCCAAAAGACATCAACAACTACCGACCGATAAGTCTTTTACCTAGTATTTATAAACTTTTCTCTACAATAATAAATCAAAGAATTAGTACAACACTGGAGGAAAATCAGCCGATTGAACAAGCAGGATTTAGGAGAAATTTTTACACTATAGACCACATACACACTTTAGAACTGATAATTGAAAAATACCAAGAACAACAGAGACCGCTGTATATCATATTCATTGATTACCAGAAAGCGTTTGACACAATCTCACACGAAAGTATATGGGACACGCTAAAAGCTCAAAATGTAGAGCAACAATACATAACGATACTCAAACACCTATATAGCAATTGCTCAAGTAGAGTCAAATTGGAAACCATTGGCCCAATGTTTCCAGTCAAGAGAGGAGTCAGGCAAGGAGATCCCTTATCCCCAAAAATTTTCATTGCGATATTGGAATCTACCATAAACAAATTAGACTGGAAAAATTGTGGCTTATATATCCAGGGTAAATACCTAAACCATTTACGATTTGCTGATGACTTGGTTTTATTATCTGAATCGAGCCTACAGTTGCAATATATGATAGATACTCTTCATACAGCGAGCTGTAAAGTGGGATTAGAAATGAATATCACAAAGACCAAACTCATGACCAACTTCAAAAAATCAAAAATAACTATCGAAAATGTGCTATTAGATTATGTGGATCAGTATATATATTTAGGAAAACAAATTGGATTCCACAGAGAAAGCAACGAACTGGAAGTAGAGAGAAGAGTGAAACAAACTTGGAAAAAGTATTGGAGTTATAAGGAAATATTTAAAAGCAAAATGCCTATCATATTGAAGAAAAAAGTCATAGACACGTGTCTCATCCCTTGTCTGACCTATGCATGTCAAACATGGAAGTATACCAAAAAAGTAAAGAATAAAATAAACACATGTCAGCGAGGAATGGAACGCAGTATGCTAAATATTAAGAAAATACAAAAAATAAACCACAAAAAAATTCGGTCAAAAACAAAAGCAATAGATGCTCTCAAATACAGCCAAACGTTGAAGTGGAAATGGGCCGGTCATGTAGCTCGCCTTAAAGATAATAGATGGACTAAAAAAGTTACGTCATGGAAAGGCCCACCGGGCAAACGATGTAGAGGTAGACCGTTCACTAGATGGGACGACGATATTAAAAAAATTGCTGGCCCAAAATGGCAACAAATAGCCCATGACAGAGAGAAATGGAAAGCTTTGGAGGAGGCCTTTACCTGAGGGGGGTTCCAGTACAGTAAAATGCTACTGCCTACGTACCTACCTATAATATGATTATTTTATAAGTTAAATCGATATTAGTTTCTCAATTTTTTTAATCCTTGTTAATTAAGTTTAGGTAAGAAACAACATAATTGTAAGTTAATTTGTTAAACTGGAAATATAAGGCTTTTTTTATTTTTTTATTTTTTTTTTTTTTTTTTTTTTTTTTATTTTATTTTATTATTAATTAATGGTTTTTAAAATAATAATAGAGGGAATTAACTACTGGGTTTTTCCATTAGATAATTGTCAGTAGCAGGACGGAGTTTGGATTAGTGGTCGGTTGATAGCGATAGGTTCGCCTCCTACTTCTTTGTGACTTATCATAACTGGCGAAATGTTATATATGTGCATTTCTGCCTAAGTTATCGGGTAATTCAGGCGTGATTTTATGTATGAGGGAAAGATATTAGGTATATCGCAAAAAATTATGACCACTGCGGGAATCAAACTCGGATTAGTCCATCTTCTTGACATATTCACAGAAAGTAAATAAGAATAAATCCTTACTGCAAATATTTAATGCAACTTCATAGCTAACTGCATTTAACGACAGCTTTATGAAGAAACAACCACTTCTAGGTAAAGTTGGTAGTTTCTCGAACAATAACTTGCTCGCCGCTTACTTGACCTATTAGCATGACCCGGCTAGACAGAACAGAGCCAAGTGTTGGTATGAAACATAAGTACCTTCTCTATCTACACTGCACCACATAAAACATGTAGGTAGCCGTTAATAATATAGGTATTATGTGAGGACATTTTGACGGCGAAATGTTTGTGTACTATAGGTACACCTCTGCCTACCCCTTTACAGGCGTAATGTTATTTATGTTTTTATTATTTCCTGTAAATATAAAAGTCATAGGGTTTTTATTTGATTTAGGCTACAGAAGAGCATTTATAAACGTCGAATCAAGTTGCTTGGTTCCGTTGTGACCTGTAGCTAAGCGATTGGACTGCTGCGCTAAGGGTTTAGCTCCCGTGCGACGTCTCGGCTACAGCTAGGCGACGCCGCTCCCGAGGCGAGGCGATTACGTTACGATTCTGATTAGTGTGCTATTAATTAGGGAGTTTCATACAAATGTGGCGACCACGAACCGGAAGACGCAGCGTTGGCAGGCCTCCCGCCAGGTGGACCGACGATATCGTTAGAATTGCGGGCAGCCGGTGGATGCAATTGGCAAGCTGTCGTTCATTGTGGCGTTCTGAGGGTAAAGCCTTTGTTCAACCGTGGACGTCTTCCGGGACGTCTTAAAGAGATTTACATACTAGTGGAACACTTTTTCCTTTCTTATAAAATTGACCATGGTTATAAATTGATTAAATTATGCCACTATCATTTGCAAATTAACTAATAGTCAATAGACTTAAGAGATGTTTAAGACAAGACGCGTTATAGCATTGTTAAAAAAACGGGTATTGCTAGTTAGTGGGTTAAGTAAAGCCGCTTAGAGTTATTTTAAGGTTAAGTCTACATGTAACGTAGGTACACTTTACTAACAAGAAAATGTGGGTAGGAACGTGAGCTTTAGATTTTTTACATTAGCTTATGATATAATATAATATGTAGGTTTTAGGCACCGGATTATTATGTAGGTACCTACCCGTCATACAAGAATTTTAGATTACACAAGGATTACACCCACGAAAACGAAGGATAATAATACTTTCTATTATTTTTATCTTCCACCTAAATGCTTTGACAGTGAAGCAGAGAGTTTGCCTCGTTACTCTAGTGGTGGCTTAGCGCGACTGCTCAGCACGAGGTCCTAAATTTGAATCCCAGGTTGGGCGGTGTTATTGGGTTTTTCCATTAGGTAATTCGCAGTAGCAGCACGGAGCCGGGTATTTTTTTAAGTCTGATTTGCCTGTCTATTCTTGCTGACCAGTAATTATTACTACAATCAGACAAATAGTATATTATATATACAGTAATACTTTGCGGTAAATTATACCTTACGTTGTAGAAGCGAGACGACGCATTACACGGCGCGTTCAGCGTCTCGCTTACTCAACGTAAACTGTCCTGCTTTAAGAGTTAGTTCATGGTAAGGGGGCAGTAGTCGGGTTATTTTGGGAAGAGCACTAATTTAGCCCGTACCCGGTGGGCCGACACAAAGTATTGACAAAACTAAAATAGACGGATTTAGCTCATATATATTGTTGTATCCGTCAATGGCAAAGTTTAAAAATAAATGTTTCTTTTAGTTGATTGTTGAACATTGTGTAGTGTGATGTGATGAAGAAATACTAATAAAGGATCTACATAGTTAATAGACAAATCTTCTTTGATCTAGTGGTCGCAATCGTGACAGCTGATCATGAGGTCTTAAGTTCGAATCCCGGGTCAGGTAAAAAGTGTTTTTACTGGGCTTTTCCATTAGATAATTCTCAGTAGCAGCACGGAGCCTGTATTTGTGCCCCGTTTGTGGTGATAAGCTCGCCCCCTTTCATATTGGGACATATAAAAATAATTGGTAAACTATACGTGTACCACGCAGCTCTGCCTAACCCTTTGGCCTTTGGGGAACACAGGCGTGATGTTACATTTCAAAACAAAAAACGCAGTTGTAGAGAATTCGTCGAATACCAAATTCACGTTTGTGGCTCAAGTTATAAGCTGGTACACTTACAAAGAAAAGGTTCCTGCCCCCTTACCGTGAACTCTCGAAGCAGGACAGTTTACGTTGTGGAAGCCAGACGTCACATTTCACTGCACGTAGCGGCGCGCGTCTCACTTCCACAAAAACTGCCCTACTTTAAGAGTACATGGTAAGGGAGCTGCTTACCAGAATAACCTCAACAATGTACTTTCAAAGGTATCTACTTCTGTAACTTAAATAGTCGCCATTTTTATTTTTTAGATTAACCATTTATCAGAGTAAGCGGTTAAAAGAACTCGTCTTCGCCAGAACTGTAGAGTTAACCATTATTTTTCTAACATTATAAATGGAATATTAGACATGTCTACAGCAAAAAACGAAAAAGTTCTAAAATATAAAATAAAACAAAACTCATTTACAATGAACAAATGAGTAGACAGCGGTAAACTTGTATCTTGTTAGTATATTTTACTCCTTTAATAAAAGTAAAGCAATACTTTTACCGGTAAAATTAAAAAGCTCGGGCGGCTTCACAGAATTTCATAAAAACTGGAGAAATATTAAAGCACTACTTCCAACTTGCTGGTTGTTAACTAAGAAGAATAAATTAAAAGCTTGTTATTTGTGTAAATAATTCCGCTGTTCTGTTCTGTCTCAGTTCTATGTACCATGAAAATATTAATGTTTCATGGTTACATGGAACCTATACCACATCTGATGAATTGTAGGTGTGCTATATATATAATTTCGGTGTATATATTGCCATTACATCAGCCTATTGCAGTCCACTGCTGGACGTAGGCCTTCCCCAGGGTACGCAACTAGGCCCGCTATCCCGTATTCGCCACCTAATCACAACCAAATACCTGGAATAGTGAAACTATGATTAGTCTTCATAGGGGGTTTTGCCTATAGTCACCACGCTGGGCAGGCGGGATGACCACTGCAGTATGATGAATGATAAAACTGCAATCATTCCATAAAACGGGCAAAAACTTCTATTATCCTACTGACTATATCTAGGGGTAACTTCGCAATTAGCGCAGTGACTAAGCGAACTGATTGGTGTGATAAGGGTCACGGGTTCGACTCCCACACTTGTCCTATTTCCGTCTTGCATGTGACAGTGTATTTCAACTTACACGAATTCCTATTATTACATTAAGTAAACCTGTCTAAAAAGGATCAAACTATAGTATTAAACCAAGATCCAAGTATCAAAGTGCGCAGGTCGCACTACCCACACTCATGGTCACTAACTACGAGCATTCAGGTCACGCGCGGCCCGAATTGAAAGGTGGCGAAGATTGAATAAAGATGGCCGCTCCTACACAGGCTTCATCAAATCCTGCCTGCGTATCAAACGAATAAAAACTGATTTCGTTATCACCCTTAATTTCGTGCGTATGTAGGTCTACTATCATGAAGAGTCTTTGGTCTCTCGTGATCATTAGGTAGTAAAGGTTTTATGTTTTGTAATTTAGGATTTGGAGACTTAAATGTTGAACTTGATTATCCAAAAGGTGATAATGGAAACAGAATATCATTATACTATCATAGTCAAAAGTATTCATTCATTATGTACTGGGATGTGAACATCCGCCCGTTTGGCAAGCGGCTTTGGGATTATCTATATATATAAAATTTTCGTGTCACAGTTTTCGTTCCCATACTACTCCGAAACGGCTAGACCGATTCTCATGAAATTTTGTGAGCGTATTGAGTAGGTCTGAGAATCGGCCAATATCTATTTTTCATACCCCGGGTCAGCTAGTCTTATATATAAAATTCTCGTGTCACAATGTTCGTTCCCGTACTCCTCCGAAACGGCTTGACCGATTCTCATGAAATTTTGTGAGCGTATTGAGTAGGTCTGAGAATCGGCCAACATCTATTTTTCATACCCCGGGTCAGCTAGTATATATAATTGCCAAAATAATCGCGATAAGATCGCAAAAAACAGTATTAATATGGCGTATTCTGTGTTTAGAAATATAAACTAGACACCCAATGCTATCAAAACAGCAATAGCATTGATGCCAGAAATACTTTAACAAATGCTGAAACATAAATACTATTTACTACACAGCCTTAAATACCCGGACAGACCAGCGTCAAACTGCTAGTCCATATCACCAAGTTTTCATCCCGTTTTAATGTGAAAAGAATCGCACGAAAATCCACAGCAAATTACTTTTAAATTCTGTACGTACCTAACCCCCCATCAGTCGGGAAAATGACACTTAAACCTTTTTGTAATTACCTTACCCGACGGATTCAGGCCGCAGTACCTCGTTCCATATGTTATCTTAACCCATAAGTGTCTGTGCTTTTTTGAGGGTTAATGAGGGGCACCCCAACCCTCCTAATTAATTTACTCGGAAGCCTTTATACCCCCGTTCTTAGGCTGGTTTCACAGTCGGCCGCTCGTACGGGCTCCCGGAACGGAGACACACGTGAGACGCTAGAACATTGTTTCGCAGAGACTTTTGGTTGATTGATTGGTCCGTACGTGACCCGCTCCGGGTAGAGCCCGCACAACGCTACTAACTGTACCGTAAACCCTTGTTTCAGAGCAATGCGGGCGCTACCCGTACCCGGCCTGTACGGGTTACCCGGGCAGCTGTGAAACCAGCCTTAGTATCGTCAAAAATTGGCCATTTTTCCTTTACAGTAGCGAAATTCTTTAGCCCTATTGTACTTTTTAAATTAGCGTTTCATAAATTTTATGTTTCGATGAATAATGGAAGGGCTTATTAGGCCATTAAGTTCTTCAGACTTTTTGGCGGCCGCCGAGGATAATATTAATAAATAATTTAGTTTTATAAAACGAGAAAGTTCGAAATTATTTTGTCATTTTTCGGATAAGGTAATCACCCTTTGTAAATGGTTCGTGGATTATATACATTCGTTTGTAGTTATTATTAGTATTACTTTGTGGGTCTGAGGTACCTATCTACATAATTTTAGATATTCCTAATCATAATGCTGTAATTGAAATCATGGTAGCGGCTTTAATTCGTGTAACTAACTAGTTTGACATTTAATTTGTAAAAGATTTATTCTGGCACGGTAGACCGACATGACCGGAGAGTGATTAGGGGCAGGACCAACCGCTTCACATGCCTTCCGAAGCACGAAAGTGTCTCGACATGTGAACACGGACACCCATCATAAGACCGACCGCGGCGAGCACGGCTTAACCTCCCACATAGCTACGAGCTCCTCTATCACCTCATTATCAAGTAACCAGTTAGAGTATGCACAACCGATCACACATAATTACTACCACGGTTTACTAATCCATCACAGCTCGCGTCAATTAGCCGTGTACATTATTAATGGCAGACACCACAAAGGGGAGACATAAACATTTGCTAATTACATATTCAGTGACGTTATGATTGCCTAGGAGCACTAGGTTCGAGATTTGGAGCTATTTTGAAATATAATTTAGTGATAGTGGCCTGTGATCAGCGCGAAACTCTGCCTTCTTAGAAGATTCTTCTTCTTTACTTTCTAGAAGTCTCGTAGCAATCGTGGAGATCAGTCGATCTACGAGGTAAAGCCGCGCTCGCTGCGGTCAGTCTTGTGATGGGTGGCCATGTTCACATGTCGAAACACCTTCGTGCTTCGGAAGGTATGTTTAGCTGTTTGTCTTGCGCCTGTCTTCAGTCGTGTCGGTCTACCGTCCCATCGGACTATGAGAGTGAGGAATAGGGAGTGCACCTGTGTTTGCGCGCATACTTGTGCACTATAATAGCTCCTGCGTGACTAGTATCGGTTAAGATAAGCCGCCGTGACCGAAATTTGGTCAGGAGACATACTTACGCCATACACAAAAAATATGATATAATTCAATCAATTTTACATATCTAAAATTGGTATTAGCGAAATACTAGCACTGCATGCCTCCGTCATAGAATATTCTAGCAGTTTCAACGGGACGTCAGCATGTATAACTCACTACTAACAAATGTCGATGACATTATTTATTCATGATCAAGTATTGATATTATTACTAGCTATTCCCCGCGGCTTTACCTTGTTGTCTTTCATAAAGACCGTTAATTTTGAAATGAGTGTTTTTTTGGAGTTTCATATGGATCTCCTTCACTCTCGCAGTGTTATATGTAGAAAACATGCATTTTGTTGAAGTAACGACGTCTCTGTACTATTAAACATCTTTTCCTTGAAGTTTCACTAACCATTACGAATTAATCCAGGCGTTCTTAAAGTGTCTTCTTACTTAATTGAATGCCTGAATTCACTTTACATAAATATCACTTTCTATCATTATCAATAGTGCTTTTATTATCTTCTTCATATCGTATTGATAACCAACCTGGTGTCAGAGTTTTAACCGCCTATAAGCCTTTGACATGGCTTTACACATCGTTAAAAATCTCTCAGGTGTGCCGGTTTCCTCACGACTGTTTCCTTCACCGTTTTTAGGAACTGACTAATTTATAATACGCACATGAATGAAAAAATACACTGGTTCGTGCTGGGGTTTGAACTTGGGACCGTTGACTTGGCAGTCTAACGGTCATACCACTCGGCTATCAGTGCTCACATTATCCAACACTTGTTTGATACCTAATGACCTAGCAACAAACATTTGTAAAGGAGTGTTTCTCTGCTTCCCACTTGCTAGATTTAAAACATTTTCTGCAACGTTGCAACAGTAATATTTCGCAACTTGGTTCTCTTAACTCGCGTCTACCCTGCTCCCAAAGCAATCGTCGTAATGCTACAGTCTATGGTAGTCCATACAGATAACGGTATACTGTAGAACAAGTCCTGTGCAGAGTTTTATTATTGTCTTAAAACATAACATTACGCCTGTATTCCCTGAAGAGGTAGGGAGAGGTATACAATATACATAGAATACACCCACATTTCGCCAGTTAAGTTATAGGTTTCAATGTAATAAATACCAATTGTATTTAACAAGAAGATTGTATCTTGTTTGGGCTTAATTTGGAAGCTAAAGTCTTTCCTTGCTAACCTAATTTCACTGAAATTCGACCATTTTTATCAGCAGTAGAAAATACTGTTTCCACATTTAGGAACAGTTCTAATAATAGCCGAATAAACTAGTCGCGCGAGTCACTAGACGCTGAATATAGTTGTAACATCATTTATGTATGAGAATTCTGCTCGTATGCAAATGGCACGGAATCAATGTTCAGATAAATATTAATATTGATTCGCTGACTGAGGTTCGTTAAAAACGTATGCGTATCTGATTTAAATTAAATGTTTTAATCATAGCTCGTTTTATTGGCCTTTATTGGTTTAACATTCAATAGTAGTATTACGGAGATCGTTTTATGTGTTTCTGGTGTGCTAACGTGTTGGCGAGCGATGTTTTATGTCGGTTTTCTGAATAGGGCTGTTTTGTGAACAAACATAATTATCAAGGTGTATGTCGTGTTTTACTTCCCATCTAGGCCCCATTCCGCAAATGTTTTAAATTCATTTAGTGACAAGAAACATTAAAACTAGATGAGATCTATTTTTGAACTTCCTCTAGCATTTAATTATTTTTTTTAAATCGCCCCACACTAGGAAAATCTCCTGTGTCGTGGGTGCGTTTCACAAACATGAAATATCACATACACAAACACCCAGACTCGGGACAAATATCTGTGGTTCGCACAAAATTTTGCCCCGTGTGGGAATCGAACCCGCAACCCTTAGCGCAACAGTCCAATCGCTTAGCCACTACGCTAATCAGGTCGTCAAAATTCAGATGAATGTACTTTGTGTAATGTTTTTATTTTAGACATTATAAAAGTAGGTAGAAATCTGGTCTAAGTTCACGTGTAATCAGTACACTACCTAAATATTAGAGGTTTTGGTTCAACCGTATTTAAGTTAGGAGAGTTCGCTAGTAAATAATGAAGGGATTACAAACAGAACTTAGTTACATACAGCGAAACAGGATTCATTATCGTCAAATAACACATTAATGATGCCTCCTAAAGTTTTGTCTAGAAAAACTTTTCCACTTCCAGCAGACGAAAACGATTCTCCGAAGTCATTCCATATAAATTCAGTTGGTGGATACAGTGGGATCCATTTATTTATGGTTGGAATACGAGGCGGGCATTTTTGCACGGAAACTTCTGGAAATTCCCCACTAGTGAGGCAGGTTCGGGATTTGTAGTCTATTTGGGGTACTCTAGTGGTGGGATCAAAGGTTTCGAGGATATTATTACGGGGGTCTCTCAATATGTAAAGTGTATAGAACACGGGTTATTTTAAATGCAGCATTTCAATCTTTGCGATCTACCTTTGAAGGCGACTTAAAAAGGGGCGAAAGAAAGTGTACAAGGACGAATAGTGGGTGTATGATAGTTGCTTCTCGTAAGGTTCTATAGTGTCCCATTCCAAGGCCAATTTTATAAAGATTCAACCTTTTCTCAAAGTTTCCAAATCCTTATATCTTTGGTAAGCCACGATGTGAAACTTTTGACTATCACAGTAGAATTCGGAAGCCTTTTTGACACTTAGTATTCAGCCCAAATAGTGTCAGAAACCTGCCTTTACACGATATCTATAACTGAATCACGGCGTCCCATCTCTTCATAGTTGTTATTCTTGTCGGGTCTAACCGGGTTGATATTATAAGTTCGCCGATATATTCTACAGGATTCATGGCTGTGCATTCCTGAGCCGAGTTGGGGAAACAAATTATTCTTCAAGTTAACTCCTGGGAAACTACGGGTGGAGTGGAATGACGAGTTGTTGGCTTAGGTTCTCTGTGGTTTTGTATTGTGTAACTGTAAATACTATAAATGTTATTATAAAGGTAAGGAGAAGTATTGTTATATGTATATTTGCAGTAGTAAGTTACTTTTACAAAAGGCATGACCAAGGTTTCAAAGCAGCAGAAGCAGATAAAATCACCATTCCTTTTCTTTGTATTCCTTGCTTTGTAAAATATTTGCAGCTCTTTCGTTACACAACGGTGACCTTAAAATTCCTCGCAGGTTGCAAACCACAAAAAAGCTTACAAAACAAAACGCCCTCAGCTGTACAACCGCCACATTCTTTAAAAAAACCTTTTCCTAACATAACCTCAAAAAACACGCGCGCAACCCGCCATCTTTTATTACCACAAAGTATCATATTTTAAAAGTAAACAACGGTTAAAGGAAGAGATTTTTGCACACACGACAAAACACCGCGTAAAGGGTACGGCCGACAATGCGAGACATGCAAATATTTTACACCAATAAGGGCAGCATTCGTGGCGAGGTAAAAACAATAAGCTTCAGAGAGGGCTCGCTTACCTACAATTTATGTCGGGAGCGCTACTGTATAATTTTTGCATGAACTTGGCCCGACTTCCGTGCGCGCCCTGCAATCTTTATAAACGGAAGCAGTGGTTATTTTTTTAGGGTAATATGCGTGGCATTAAATACGAGCCCTTTGAGCCCGTCTTGTTTATTCTGGTATTTTTTTGGGTCTGTTTCAGTGTGCTTGTCTAATATTTTGTGTAACCTTGAAGGTATGTAGTTAGATGTTTCTCTTTGGTGTTATCTAAATTGTAACTGGTTTTGGTGTTATTTCTTTTAACATAATTTGAGGTTAACCTCAACATCTCTGTAGTTACCACTACAGGGCCAAGCAACAAACAATATTTAGGCTAGCCACAAATTATCTATGTACAGTTTACATTACACTGATTGAAATGGAAATGTTTAATAGACCAAGGCATAATTACTTTACCTTTGCATCGAAGACAGAATGGCTTTTTTCTTTACCGATATGTATAATTATGTAAATGCAATATCCAACCACTCTACTAGTACAACATAATCCACTTTAAAACCCACCTAGTAAACAATGATTTGCGTATTCTCATCGCTTCTCAAATCGATTTATTCTACAATCGGTATCACTCGGTGATGCGATACAAAATGCATGTGCGAGAACTCGATATATTGGCTGCTCGTGATTTTGCTAAAATATAATTCGATTTGTGCGAGCAATAGGTCCCGGATACGGGATGACTTTTGGAAATGTATAATGGTGAGTGTGTAAGGTATTTTTTGTTTAGTCACGTGAGAGACAAAGCGAGCATATGCAACCCTAATGTTCTCTCTTTCCATTTGTTTGGAGAGTTTTTCCATTATATGAGGTATGCTAAAATACGTTTGTTTCATTTAAAGCTTGTTTAATTATTCATTACTGCGTACATGGATTGTTTTCCTGTAGAGAAGACAAGAATATGTTTTTTTTGTTTTTACTCACACATTTGGTGTTAATCAAAGGATTCATGTGGACGCCCTATTGCTTTTCATTGAGCCCGTCAATCTCCCCT
This sequence comes from Abrostola triplasia, assembly GCA_946251915.1. Taxonomy (NCBI): domain Eukaryota; kingdom Metazoa; phylum Arthropoda; class Insecta; order Lepidoptera; family Noctuidae; genus Abrostola; species Abrostola triplasia. The sequence continues at coordinate 13,277,925 of OX276426.1, forward strand.
ACTTATCACCATTCAACACTCTTTTCCCTGGTGATGAAAGAGGAATTATTTCTTTATCAGCACCCTTACAGAGGTAACCGATATAATCTGTATAATGTTTAATATCCAACAACCACGTGCTCGTTTCCACACCATCTTAAGGTAGACTAGAAGAAAACACCAGGCATTAAGGACACCTCTGTAGGTACATAAGATACTTGTGTTAATATAAATAAATAATGAAAACCTTCTCTATACCTTATCCAAACGTGTTTCTACCTAAAACCTAGACCGCAAGACTCTCAAAACACCTAAAATCCATTGAAATAGTTCTGTTCACTTTGTCTGGAGTATTTTAATTAAACAGTGGAGTTCCGAATCTGATCGTTAACTTTATTCATTAGTCCTGTCGGTGACAATTCGGCGCGACGCAGAACTTCGCCGTGTTACATACTTTTGTACAATTCGTGGGAATTTATTACGAGGTTTAAAGGTTTTTGTTGCTCGATATTCTTAGGTAAATATTGTGAGCGGGGATTTTATTTTGTTAAACCAGTGATCTTGTTTTACATCGTGCTGGACCTAAAAATGTGGTTATTAATATTGTATTATTGTAATTAGTTTATTATTTTGTATGGGCAATCAGCCCAGTTCGTGTGTATTCTGTCTATGTATTTAGGTATAGAGTACATACAAAGCAAATACTTTTTTGAACGGATTAATATCTACGAGTAAGTATAAAGGCTAAATTATGACCTTAATCTCTCCATCAACTATGACTTTTGCTAATTTTTAAGATACTTTGTTTCAGGTACTACCTACCTGCAGAGGCCAGCCCTTTACCATGAACTGTTAAAGTAGGACATTTTTCACGAAGCGCCGGCCTCTCGCTACCACAACGGAAAATGTCCTGCCTTAAGAGTTCATAGTAAGGGGGCGCCTTTTGAAGGCTCACCTAAAAAAAGAGTTCGTATGACTTGGAAACCTACAGTTGATAATTATTCTTTCTAGAAGATAGTTAATATTCCCTAAGCGATATTTTGCTCATCATCATCAGCCGGAACACGTCTTCTGTTAAACAAAGGCCTCCTCCTTGGAGGGGAAGGGGTTGTTATAATCCCCACGCTTGGCAAGCGGTTTGGGGATCGCAGAAAAGGTGGTGAAGTTACTGAATACGCTGCTGCCCATCTTACGAATTTTCCCTTAGTCGCTTCTTACGACACCCACGGAAGGAAAGGGAGTCAATTGTAGCCCGGCTACTACTCGGTACATTACAAGCTTTTATTTAACTGGAAATGTTTGTATGTATGTGAGTTTGTTTAGGTCAAATCTTGCAATCTAAATTAGAACCTCTTTTTGACATCCGATTGAAATTAAATTTTGCATACTTAAATAGGTTTGGTGACAATACAATATTATGGTACTTTTGATTAAAAAGCTTGTGTTAAAAATATATTTTTAACATTAACTTATTTTGTGCTCACTTACCGTAAACATTCAAAGTAGTACATTTAAGTTTAAAAGTTGAATAACGACGTATAAATTCAAAAGTTACAAATCAAAACGAAATTCAGTAACCTCGAAAATAAAATAGCGCTCACATTAAGATTTATTTGACAACAAAGCGAAACAGGGAATGTAAATACATACACACATGATTAATGTCGTGTTGACCACGCATATAGTGGTGTGGGCACATCACTGCGTTATTTAAACCGTTTATTTCTAAAACAAATTTATTTTGCTTTCGGGACGACCGCGACGTTATTAATGTTTATGGCGTGGAGACACAGAGTTGCGCGTTAAGCACTTCTGTAACACGATTGGTGCTTATATAAATAACATTTAATGTAGTTTTATTATTTTTCTAACATCTTTCTTGAAAGAGTGACATGATGGCTCAGTTGGCGGAGGGGCAACACGGTACGGCGAAAGACTCGCATTCGACTTCCGCTCGTGTCCATAATTTTGCAAGTTGCCTTTATCAGTTTAGATTTTTCTTGAAATTCTGATTGGATGTGATGATGTGGGTTTCATAATCATAGTGTTATGTGGGCTCTTGGATACCATAAACGACATAACATCACGCTTGTTCTGCGAAGGGGTAGGCACCCATATTTCGCCGGTAATGTTATGAGTCCTAATGCTCTCCCTGTTATAGGGGGCACGCCTATTGCAACCGGCCAAAAATCCAGACCCCGTGCTGCTACTGAGAATCACTTAATGGTAAACCCAAAAATCATTTGTATAACACTTTATCCGGGATTCAAACCCGGGACCTCATGCTCAGCAATCGCGTTTACCGACCACTAGACTCACGAGGCAGTCCAATAATAAATTACTATAATATTATGATTTATATAGCTCTATGTAATGCTTGGAGGGTGAGTGAAAACATCGTAGAAATACTTTGACATTAGCAGTAGTTCTACAATCTGTATTATAATGACAGAAAGCGTTTCTGTTGGTTAATCCATTTATAACATTTCCTTTGTATAGATATGTCACTATTACAGGCCGATATTCAGCCATTAGCAGACTAAGACTATCGTAGTATTATTCTATAGTATGTATCTTTTTGTGTTTTAACCAAATAGTTTCCGCCATTGAGTGACAAGGACCCGCCAACCAAGTTGTAGCAGTCCAAGTATCGTCAGTATACTGCAGCCAAAGTTCACGTTAAACACTCCTCCAATTTGACCTGCAAGCAACACACCATCGTATCATAAATAACAGGCAGAGGAAGAGGTGTACCGATAGTACACCCACATTTCACCAGTTATGTTATAGGTCCCAATCTATTAGGGGGCGAGCTTATTGCCATAAACTGAGCATAAATCCAGTCTCCATGATGCTACTGAGAATGAGCTAATGGAAACACCCAATAACACTGCCCGACCCGGGATTCGAACTCAGGATGTTCAGCAGTTGCGTTAAGTGACCTCTAGACTGACGAGGCTGAAGGTATCACTTTCAAATTATAAAATTTAGGACAACTAACAAATCTGTTTACAGTTTAATCAACCGAATTTGAATTCTATTCAGTAGTCATAAGGTATAGCACCAAATGCAAAAACGTATGACAATACCAAACGTTTACTGCAGATGTCATATATGACATATTACGAATGCAATAGAAATGAAAATAGCTTGAATTGACTGTAAGTAAGGAATTATAGGACTTACTAAAGAGGTCTAAATACGTGTAGTAAGAGGAGCGCCTTTGGACCTTCTGTCTGCGTTTCTGTATAAATATCCTGACGACCGACACCTTATCGAAGACCAACCCATTGCTGGAAATAAATTGGTGAACTGTCAAAAAGTCAGAGTTCGTAGAATTTAAAAGTAAAATAAGAAATCCAATTGTCCATGTAATTTGTGATAGTCGTAGGTAGTATAATAGCCCGTGATCCTACCCGCGGCTTCGTTCATTTGTTTTTTAATTTAGAATTTTTTTTATAAATAATTATGAGGAATATGATTCTACTCAGTTGCCTACCAAAAATTTTCACCAATATTCACCTCTCCATATTCTGTATCTTAATTTACTTACTAGAAAGAGTCCAAAGGTTTCACGTCAGGATTGAGGCGGAAAGATGTGGCTTTAGTGTACTCGATGTCGACGTCGCAAGTGGCACGACACGGACACAAGTCGTAGTCATATGACACTGTAAATGAAAAGAGTAAATAAAAGTGTATGAGAAGTATAGGCCTAAGGATAGGAATATAGAAAAACACAAGAAATATGGATTCAATATCATGAGTGTTACCATAACCACCACTATCAGTCTATTACAGTCCTCTAGAGTAGGCCTACCTCAGGGTACGCCACAAGGCCCGCTCTCTTGTTTTCGCTACCCGGTCATTACCACCTGGAATAGTAGGGTAGCCGGAAACTGGGAGCCATTTTATTTAGCTATTCTTCATGGGGGGTTTTGCCCTTAGTCACAACGCTGAGCAGGTGGGATGGCAACCGCAGCATAGTAAAAGATACTTACACAGGGGAACGCTTGTGGGCATCCCTCCGGAATAAAGACCATTAGTCGCCTCTTACGACTCCAACGGGAGGACAGGGGGTAGTCTATTCTAGACTGGAAGTCACATGGCGCATTACATGACATCACGCCTGTATTTACCAAAGATAGGCAGAGGTGTACGTGTGTATAATTTAGTCAGCATGTGTATAGTATACCCACATTTTCCTAATGTAATAGGGGGCGACCCTACTTTAACCGGTCACAAATATTTAATGTCCTTGACCGGGCATAAATCCAGCCCGCTACTGAGAATTCCCTAATGGAAAAACTCAGTAACACTACCCAACCCCGGATTCGAACCCAGGACCTTTTACTCAGCATTCGAGCTTAATACACACTAGACGAAGAATTCCCTATGACTAAGAATGACATGTCAATTTGCACATAATATTACCCATAGCATTCGTAGTACAGCGAAGCATGTTAGCGCGGCACCAATCAGTCCCGGGAGGTTTTGGGTGGACCGTGCGCACGCAATTGCAGTATTTCATTGATAAAGCCATCTCGCATTCAAGAAGGCAGTATTTCCTGAAACAAATAAAGTGGTATTTATAAAAGCAAACAATAAGGATGAAGGTTTAAGGGTATCATTAAAAATAGTTAGATTTTTGTGTTAGGTACTCATTTACATGATAATCTTTTTTCGATTGATTAAAAAACATATAGGCGTAGGTGGATACTTAAAAGTCACGCCTGTATCAAACATTTCTTGTTCCATGTGAAATTGAACTCGCAACCTTTATAGTATCAGTCCAATAATTTTGCCACTGCGCCAAATCTGGTCTTCAATTAAGATAATACTAAAAATAAAAGGTCTAGAATACAGTGAAAACTTACTTTTTATATTTCGGAAAATACAGCAGTGGAGCATCAGACATTAAACACTTCCTAAGAGAGTCGCTCAGCGCCTTCACTTCGTCTGACACTTGGTAGCCGTTGGCGAAGTAAGCGATCCACTGCTCGTGGCCGGGGCTGAGGGCCGTGCCGTTGTTTCCCGTGTCTACAAAGTGCTGGTTAGTGGCGAGTGCAACCTGAAACAGACCGAGAGTTTGATACACTTCATCTTTGTCATTAATTTCGTTGCGGGTTCAAAGACAGTCGAGTCATTTCTCTAGGACTCCTTGATCTTCATTGCCTTGATAGTTCTTAATGGTTATCATTGTAGAACCTGGCTTACAGGAATTACAATGATGGGCATGTGTGGTAGGCTAGTCTCGTAAAAAATAAACTTCTTCTTCGTGCCAAAGATTGACCTATTACTGTTATCCCATATGACAAAAGTAAAGCCTATTTCCATTGTCTGGCTACTGAGAATTCCATACCTAACGGATGATCCCAATAGCACTTTGCAACCATTAGACAAGGCAAATGTTGACCAATGCTTCTTTTATAAATATAAGCATACATTATCGAAATTGTTAAAAGGTAACTTACCCATTTATAAGAAAGGTCGATGTTTGAGGGCTTCTGCGACTGATTGACGGCTATCATGAGACCACTGGTGTAACCGTAGTTGGAAGTATACCATTGCTTGTTAAATGTATAGTTCTTCTTATAGTTCGGGTTTTCCTTCATTTCCCTGTAATAGTAATGTTCTACTGACCGAATTTTGGTCATGGCGGCCTGTTTCATCTGAGACCGAGCCAACTACGCAGGAGATATTAAAGTTCACAAGAATGTGCATAAACATAGGTGCACTCCCTATTCTCTTACTCTCATATACCGATAGGACGGCGCCGAGAGATCAGGCGCAGAACCAATGGCTTAACGGGCCTTCCGAAGCATAAAGGAGTCTCGACATGTAAAAACGGTCACCCATTACAAGACTGACCGGAGACAGAACGGCTTAACCCAGCCGATCGACTGATCTGCGCGGTATTCACCTAGATACGAGCTAAAAGTTCTCTGTAATAGTGAAATTATCTAGAAATGATCCCAACTAAGTTACGTTAAACTTCCACCACAAAATAGCAACACCTAAATCAGAAACCATGTTCATAATTATGTACTCAAACACTCTTTGGGCGATTGATATATACGTATAATGTTCCAAAGATCTTACACTCCGTAGTCATGCAGTTATATGTCTATTTATGTTTAAGGATGTCGAAAACGTAAATTAATATTCTTAAGTACCTACAAATGTAATTTAAACTGACATCATTCTACATTATTTGCACAACCTCGTATCTCTTATTGACGGCAATATTTGTCGTGTTTGTTTGTTTAGTTTGGTGCGTCAAGATATTTACTTTGCGAACTCACGGCCCTTATATTACTTCTCTGAAATTAATATCTTCGTATAGAAAACTAAAATGTGGAGTTAATTCGTAAATTCATGAAATTGATGCAATTTCAATATATATTTTAACTTAATTGAATACATAGGTACTTTTGAACTGTAGACCTTGCGTTGTTTTCTAATAACTACTGCCGTTATATTTAAAGGGAGAGATCCAATCCCAAAGGATGTTTTAGAATGATAGATTATGCTGTCCTTATAAATGACACTCAACGGCTCGACACTTGAGGTAATATTATTAATACCATTTTTAAGATCGCTTTGGTTGCCCTTAAACTTCTCATATGAATACTGCTTTACCACATCCTGGTGGCTTTGCGAGCAGAACCAAATACTAAAAGAATGGTGAAATGTGCGCTTTAAGGAATATTTTCATTAACTGTTTGCTAAAAATCGAGTGGTATCCGGCCTAGAATTGACCAGAAGGCGACTAAGGGGAAATCCAGAAGATAAGCAGCAGCGTCTTCTGTAACTTCACCACCAATATATTGGCGGGTGACGATGATGATGACCTTACAAGACATTTTTTAATATTTGCGCCAATGTAGATTTTTAGTTTCCCAAACTGCCAACATGTTCTCTACTTCATGCAATAATATATTGTATTGGAATAAGTGACGCTTGCTTACCGCCTCAAAGATCTTGCATTAAACACGCAGCAGAGTCCATCGCCCGTCATCTCCATTGTAAATATCTCTGAGCAGTTCATCATAGTTCTCTCCCATCTGCATCTAAAGATAAATAATAAGAAAGTATGAATCTTTAAGAATGATCTCACATTGGGAAGTCTTAAATAAAAAAAGGATTATTTCTATTTGCATCTTTAACTCCTGACCTAAGTGAGACCTGTGTTACAGGAGTCAGTGTCTTCAAAGGGGATAATATTGCAACTATTATATTTTTACATCATCACCATGATGATGATGTAAAAATATATATATTTCAGCCCGGTATCACCCACTGCTGGATATGGTCTGGTTATATCTTTTCTGCCATCCTTTTCTGTTTTAAGCCTTCTCTCTTCCAGATGTTCGTCGCCAATTTGTTAATGTCGCCAAACTTTACTTTTGGCCGTCACCCCGGCTTATTTGACCTTACCTTAGCCATCATATTTTGGTCTTATTTAATATCTTGAATTGAATCTTACTTAATAAGAGTCTTCTTACAGGACGCAGTGAGCCTTACTCCAGCAGCTTCCACACTGATATTGTTGTGAATTAGAAGCTGTTCTACACGAACCAGCTCTTCTTGGACGTAAGGCACGTCTGGCGCATAAAACGCGGCCAGTTGTGGCAGGATTCTTCGATAATGGGAAGCATTCATGCCTGCGGGGTAACTCCTGAAATTTTGGACAGGTTTAGTTGAAGCTAGTAGGTATTCAAATATTGTTTAGATGGCTTTTTAAGTGTTCCATAAAAAACATTCATAGTGAAGTGCTTGGTAGTTGATCATTGTTTTTCATATACCAAAATATTGCTATAGGTACAAATAAGTTATGAGTAAATACAAACTTATAACTCACATTGTAATAAATAGGATCGAGAAACTTTACTGTGACTGCATTCTTATATCTGCATATCAAACTACAGGTATAAAGTTTTGTTTCAAGTCTTTAGTAATAAAGTTATATAACATTTTTATTACTAAGATTTAACCATCCCATTGACAGGAGCAATCGGTAGTGCTCGTACTGTTTTTGATCCAGTAATTACAGAATTAATTACCCTCGTCTTGGTCTATTCTGCATCGTGGAACCAACATTGTGTGTGCAGAACAGATCTATATAATATATAAAAAAACGATTCCCTTTGTCCCTTGTTAACTTGGGTACGGGTAGACCGATTTGGCTTTTTTGGTTTTAAAATATTTGTAAACGTCCAGGGAAGATTTAAATGGTGAGAAGGTGGTACGACATTCGCCTGGTCACCTAGTTATATAATAAATGTGATATATTTAAACTTACAATTCAGAAAGAAACTGATTCATCTTTTCCTGAATAAAGTTAATCTCCGGACACACCCACACCGACGGGAATGGCTTGGCAGCAGACAACTCATCTATTTGCACCATGAAGGCTGGGTTTTCCTGATACCGGTTTATGGTTAACATGACCAGCATTATAGATGACCCCAGGAGCATCAGCAATGCAGGTATAAAGTACCATCTAGAATGACAAGAAAATCACTTTCAATCCGTTGTGACTGCCTAAGGCATTTTTCTTTCATTTCTTTAGCATTTTGAGCCAATCTTTAATGATGAGTTTGTCAAAGTATACCTATTCATTTGAGTCTACCGCGAATTAAATAAAGATTACAAAAAATCCAAGTATACAAGTGTTGCAATGTCTGATTGAAATGATAAAGAGCGTTTACCTGGAAGTCCTATCAGCCAGTCTGTTGGCACCATGGAACTGCGCGTGATGTAGTAATTGTAACGTATTCATATTTCTTGCTAAACTTATACTAGTATAAAGATCGATATTAAAACAAGAAATAAAACCTTTAGATAGATAAATAAAATAAAATAGTTTCTACTATTTAAATTGTCTGAAAACAATAATACGTCTTCATAATATATTAACGTTGGCAACACTAATGATTCTCGAATGCACGCTTACAAATGCTATCGTGTTAATCCGAAGTCCACTTCACCACTGCGTTCTGAATCGGGGGTAAATTAATTTTATGACTCCCCCTGTGTATCAATCATTGTGACAATAAACACCGATAGTATCGCTCTTGTTCCGTTTTATGGTTAATAAGTTATTTTTAATTTAAGTGATTTATGGATAGCGATCAAAGTGAAGTTGATGAAAAGTTGATTTATGTTGTATCCTTAAAAAGAAAGGGCCAAACATTGAGCCTTGGGGAAAACCCTTTAATATTAGACAGCTCGCAGTTGTAGCACAATATTTGGTAACTATACCTACATTAATTAGTTAATTACTCTCTTTAATAGATTGAAACTAAAACTGACAACAGCTGTTATTACAATTTTATAGTAATTCTGTTTGTTTATAGGTATTTATGAGAAAACATTGTCAATATTGTCATTAGCCTCCCTATATTCCGGGATAATCTTCAAAGATTATGAAATATATTAGCACTAATAAACTTTTGTTACTCCGCTCTGATTTTAGACTAACATAAGCTTATTATTTACGACTTATAAGTGCACCCAGGGAGAAATCCTAGTGCACAGTTCCATTAATAATAAAGTCTGCTCCGAATACAACTGCCATCCTATCTAGATATATAGGGAAACTAGCCAATAAAACTGTTGATTGTAGAGAGAACCTTGGCTGCATTCACATTTTTATTGTTTAGTAGAAAACTAATAAAATATTTAATTCTCTTTCATAAAAATAGCTAAAGGCGGGTTTAAAACTGTTATTAACATTAATTATATATTTGTACAAAAATGATTTCAATTTTATGACATTATTTATATCGTAGCTGAATTGTTTTGACCATATCGCGTATACGTGAGGTTTAAATTTAGGTAATTATTTATATGGCTTATCAACGTTAGATCTTAATTAGGTACTAGAAATTGTTCCCAATTGCGTAATAGATGCTGTCAGGACTTTGGTTGTGTTTAATTATGAAAGTCTGATGACACAAAAATAAAAAACTCGTAAAACATATTTATCATCATCATTATCAAAGCCTCCCCTTATACATATTTATTCCTACAGATATTTTAAAGGCTTAAACAATTCTTTATTTTCTTTAAACAAAAACATAATACTCTGCATGAACTAATTACATTAAAACTAATAATACAAACACCATTATATTTATATTAAAAAAATCTAAAATTATTCATCGAATATTTTCTCCTCATCGCTGTTAGGGCTTATAAGGCTAGAAATAATTACAAAAATATATTCTATGTTATTCGAATTGCAAATATTGTTTTAATTGTGTAAAATGACACCGTGATATGTGTCGGCGAAGTTCAGTTTCCACTGAATGTATTAAAAGAATGGCTTAACTCTTAATTCCCTTATTTATATCGATGCTATCGACTGTTCCGTACAAAAATACCGCCTCAATTTCGGCGGAGCCTTTAAACTGTCGAACATTCGAGCGCGATAATGCAGCCTGCCTGGCCAGGGGCTGTCAACATAATGTGGATAAATTAAATTAACAAATTAGTATTATAATGAATAGTTTGTATATTATATAGGTATACTTTAATTCTTATTTTCATTTCAATAACATGAATAGAAGGATATTATTTCTTCAGTCTCTGTTAGAACATGCCTACTTACACCGTTGCATAATTATTTTAAAGATTTCTGTGCTATTGATACAAGCTGTTGCAAATATTATCAGCCAGTTAGTGCGCTAAAAAAAATGCTGTGTATTTTATGAACCTATTTTAGAAATTTTTAAATGCACTTAATAAAATTTCTGCTGTACAAATGAACTTTTTACTAGGAGGACATTGGCGAATGGTAAGTAAGAATAGCATTTTTTTAATCTCGCATCACAGCCAGTAACGATGAAATTACTACAACCAAATCTGGTCTATAATTAGTACTTTCCATTTATTTACTAGTAAGATTTTAAACTCATCACAATTGTAACAGCATGCAAATGCAGAAATTATTGGGCACCTGTCAAGATTTATAGCACTCAAAAATGTTGCGCGCCCCATCACGGTACAGTAGTTCGCATAGGAGCAACTAAAGTTGAATGGAATATTCTATTACTATTCAGTTTCTGCCGCTTTTAGTGGACTAAATGGTTTCCACTATTTTAAACGAACGGAATACTTTGTGTATTAGTTATATATCTATGTATATTGTATAGTAGTCTTAGAGTTCGGCTAGAATTTAGATGTCGCAGCTGAAATGCTTTCGTGTAATATTTGGATTATTTCAGTCAAAAATTTTATTATCTCTTATATTTTCTTGATCAGATATTACTATAGCTGCGTAATATTTTATATTGATATCCAAAAGTCTTTTGTATTTTATCCAGAATCGTTTATAGTTATCCGGGAAAATGGTCACTCAGATATGTTCATTATATCAAACTTCTGCCTAATTTCTTAGGGATTACAGCCCCCTTACTATGAACTGTTAAAGCAGGACAGTTCACGATGTAAAAGCGAGACGCCGCTACATGCACAGCAATGCCGCGTCTCGCTTTAACAACGTAAACTGCCCTGCTTTAAGAGGTCATGGTAAGGCAGCTGGGGTGATTATACACACACAAAGAGTACCTCAAATAATATACTAACAACGAATAAAAAAACACAAACAGATAAACCTCCGTTCTAATCTATTATAACCCGTAAATAACAAAAAAAGATTATAAAGAAACTCCCACCCGCTTGTCTCCGTACAAAAGAACATCTCTATACATTATTTAACACATCTTGATACTTTCCTTATGTAAGCTAAGTAGGCAAATTGCTAGCCCCTGGGACTCCGCACTTTTTTATTCTGATTCTATTGTATAGTGTAGCTGAGCCCGTAGTGAAATATTGAATAGATGCCATAAGAAAAGACGTACCATTTTACCAAGACTTTTTGTGTCTATAGTTTTTATACAATAGTTTGTGATGGTTGGCTTGGGACTTATAAAATTAGCAGCGAAATGGAAGTGGCTTCATAGGACACTACTAAAAGGTGAGAACATCAAGCCTGTATTACACACACACATAAAGTGCACACACATTTCTCCAGTTATGTTATAGGTCCCAATATTATAGAGGGAGAGCCTATTGCCATCAACCGGGCACAAATCCAGACTCACCGGATTCGACCTCATGCTCAGTAGTCGCACTTCGCGACCACTAAGTAGACCAATGAAGAAAACATGAGTGCTAATGCCCATGAAGGTGGCATGATAATTATTTTTCAGGAATGACGTCCAGTCTTTAGTGAACTAGGCACTTTGGTACTCGACTGAGAAAAATGGAAGAAAAAAAATTGGAGGCCTTTTTGCCGTGCAGGATAAAGATGTAAGTTGATAATAGTATAAAGTTTTTTTTTCCGAGTCATGCGCTGCCTGTCACGCCGCCGTATTTTGCTTAAACGCACTATGGGAACCACAGTGGAAACCTATTACGAGCAGCGCATGGTGCGTCGCTCCGCTACAGGACAGCGCGGCGCGTGCTACCATGCGCCGTGTGAAAGCGCCATAAGGTAGGCCAAGTAATGTACGTGACTGCATACTAAAAAGCTAAACATCCATTATGCTTAGATTGCTTGACTTTATAGCCAATTAATTTGAGTATTCAGACATTCCATTCGAAGGAAGGTATCATTGAACATTTAATGGAACATTTAAACATAATGATTTTTGTATCACGACTTTTGATACTAAAATCAGGAAGCAAAAATGCCAATTACCTTTTACGAGTGGAGCCAATGATCGGACATTATACGACTATTGTGAACGTAAATAGACGCACATACAGGCAGTAAACATTTATGTGTGCACTCAAACCGAATCCTGATTAAACGATAAACTGGCGCAAATAAGTGGGGGAATACCTCCGTCTCTTTCCCCCCCACTTAAGCTCATGTTTCATTGTTTTTAGATCATTTTAATATAGGCGCTCCGACAGAACGGTCGTCATTAAAATTCAATTTATTGTATTTTATGACGGTTATTTTACTTTTATAATGCTATTTCACTTATTTTATAGGTTTGGACACGGTTGATGTTGGACGTTACGTTAGAAATAAAATATGCATTTTTGACTGGATGTCGTCCAAAAGAGTCGAATATTTATTAGTGATGTTACATATCCACTGAATACTATCTATATGTTATTCAATTTATTTATTTATTTATACTTCATAATTATACACATTTGTATAAAGGCGGACTTAATGCCATTAGGCATTTTCTACCAGTCAACCTTAGGGTGAAGCAGAGTCGAAACGTGGTAGATGCACTAAGTATAGACAAAAATACTAACAAAATATATACATAAACATACTTACTATTATGTCATACATACATACAATAATACAATACATACATCGTTATATATACTAATTTAGTGCTTGCAAAATGGCAGTTTGGATACTACGGTATATTACGGTATTTTTGATGTACAATAAAGAGAAATCTATCTAGCTACAGGTCCCCGATCCTGATGCATAGCGATGAAAAAATGTCAGCCTTCTTACTGCCTTACTTTCAGGCCATGAATTTTAACGCAGTCGTAAATAACTAAATTAGTGTAGTCTTCCCATCTTCATAGATGGAAAAGATGTAACTAGCTCCCTGGAAATTGAGGCTAGACCTGATCAGAGACCTTTGGCTCCTCTTTTGGCCGAGCCCTCCGAAATGCAACCTAATCATAAATGAATAACAAAAAAACTAAAACACGAATCACAATACGTCTGCACACATATATTTTCATAAGCTTAAGTCTCATAAAAGTCCCCGTATCGAGTCTAATATTTATGTCGGAGCCCATGCCGTCGCGTGCACGCGTATTTCTTTATTTTATTTCCCAAGCGAGCTCCGTACACGGCCGTATCTCTTGATAAAAGGCAGCACAATAACAGGGAATACTCCGGAATGTTCTGTTTATTGAGCACTTCGTAAACGACGATGGCATTCTTTGAGTTCAAAGATGGCACTTTACCGGTCGATATTTTTAAATGGGTTTTGTAAATTATATTGTTCCTTATAATGTAAGGGCCTATACCTTTACATGTTTTATCTCACTGCTGTACTGGTGAAAAATAAACCTTCAAGATCAAATGGACATAGAAAGGCTCGGTTTAATTTGTTCCCTCCATGGCTGTATTTGTGAATTTGCGAACATATATCAGACACATATTGATGAATGATGACCTATGCTTCAAGAGAGAATGGTTATGAATACATTTCTCTTCCTTCGCAATCTTGTTTGTCAAATTGCGAATGATTTTGCTTTTTAATACCGTATTCTGGAGATAGGAAGTGAGTTCTGAATTATCATCCCTCACCAGTTTCATCGGTTTGTTGTCCCAATCTATGTGTTTAAGGAAAAAGAGTTCACCTGTACTTGTCTAAAAACTTGTACACTTTGCCCCTTTTGCGTAGTTAATTAGTCTTCTTTGAGATGGCTATAGAACTTTAGTCAGATGGATAATAATTTGAGAGCTTATTATCCATGTAGATCTGAGCTAAAGAATTCTTCGCCAAGGTCAAAGACAGAACAAATTACCTGGGACCTCTGTACAGGCTGACTGTGTCACGCCGCTCGCCACGCGATCCATACATTTGTCACGCCTAATGCGCTCTGCACCTTTAGTAGGGGTGTCGTAGTATTTACATGTTTTATTTCATTATGAATTTCCCGAAGGCAAGATTCCCGAAGGTATGGATGTGTTAAGAGAATGGCACACCCACGTTTTGCCTTAATACCAATATTGTCTAAATTAGTATTGTGTAATAGGTTTAAGACAGTTCACGATCATCAGGCACTCGGTTTTAGAACCACTACAAACATTTGTAAAATTATACAGCCACATTGGGACTTTCCTGAGTCTGGGTCAGTGACCTTGCAAGAAGATTATATTATCATTGAGTATATATACTTTGCTGTTACGAATGACGTACTAAAAAGCACACCCAATAATACAGAAAACACATCCAATTTTGAAACCAATCAATTAGATCCTTAGATTACTTTTACATGACGTCAACTTGAAGCTACGAGGGTCAAACTGAAAGTTCTTAGAACTGGCCACTTATAAACAATATAATAAAAAAATAATTCTAAAATTTGAAAATAGAACTCTTTGCCAATATTACTGAGTATATATTTCATTAATTTGTCATTTGTTTTACGATTTGGCGGCAAATTGAAAATTGTCTGTGTCACGTCAACATGAATTTAACACGAGAAAATTTTCGTGCAATGATTTTTTATGACTTTCGATGTCATTTAAGTCAACAAGAAAGTTATGATAGACTACGATTGGCCTTTCACGATGAAGCCCCATCTCGTGCGACAGTTTACAACTGGTTTAATGAGTTTAAACGTGGTCGCACTAATCTCACTGATGATTTATGTGAGGGACGGCCTTCTACGGCGACGACTGAAGATAACATCTGTGTTGTGCGGCGTATGATAGAGACTGACAAAAGAGTGACCTATCAGCAGATTCGGACAAGCTTAGGCATCGGTATGAGTCAAGTGCACAAAATCCTCCACGAACATTTAGCAGTCAGGAAGCTTTGCGCCCGGTGGATACCTCATAATTTGACTGAGGCTCAAAAACTCCATCGTGTGGATTGGTGCCGTAAAATGATTGAAAGATTTAACGGAGGTGACTCAAATGCTGTGTTCGACATACTAACAGGTGACGAAAGCTGGATTTACTGTTATGATCCTGAAACCAAAAGACAATCTGCTCAGTGGGTGTTTCCTTTCGAGAGGATGCCAACTAAAGTGAAGAGAGATCGAAGTGCGGGAAAAAAAATGGTGGCCTCGTTCTTTGGAAGGATAGGTCATTTCGCAACAATTGTGTTAGAGGATCAAAAAACAGTTTCTGCAGAATGGTACACTACCAATTGTTTGCCACTTGTCTTGGAAAAAGTTCGAGAGAAACGACCTCGCAGTAGGATCCTCCTTCACCACGACAACGCCTCGTCGCACACCGCTAAGCGAACGATCGACTATTTGGCGACATCAAACGTTGAATTACTGGGTCACCCGCCGTATAGCCCCGACCTCGCCCCTTGTGATTTTTATTTATTTCCAAAAATTAAAGAAAAACTTAAAGGAAAGCGGTTTATGAATGCTGAAGAAGCGGTGGCTGCGTATCGCGATGCCATTGAAGAGAACCCTAAAGACGAGTGGGCAAAGTGCTTTTCCCAGTGGTTCCATCGCATGCAGCGGTGTATTGACGTGAATGGACAATATTTTGAAAAGATATAATAAAACTAATAACTGGCTAATGTAATCAGTTTTTGATTTTCTAAGAACTTTCAGTTTGACCTTCGTACAACGTAATAAATTAAAAGGAACACGTACAGCCAGGTGGCAGCCCTAACCATGTACTAATGGCTGGTCCGATAGTGATCGGAACGGATACAATTAATTACGCAAACAATAGACGCGGCCGCCGTGCCTCGTGGAAACTACTGGCGGCGACGATCGCGTGAACAATCTGCTTTGTTGCATACCTTGGGTGTTACGAGTACTATGACGGGCTTCACACTTTCATATAATTTAGAGGCATATTAGTGCCCTTTTTTACCCTTTATATACTCTATTTTATTAATCAAAATATTTTGTTCTGTTTAAATTGACAAGTTTCAGTTTTAGGGGCGAGATGTAAGAGAGGGTTAATTTTTTTTGAAGAAAAATATTACCAAGGAGAATGAAGTTTTCATTTGGTTAATTGGCTATGTGGAAAAATCATAATGTATGGCTCGCAAGCTTAGTTTTTGATTAAAGATCATAATAATTGGGGTCTACTTTCAATATTTTAGACGAATTTGGGAACGAACCAGACAGTAAGCAACTTTAATCAAACACGTATTAAATAAATTATCGCAGGTTAAAAAAATATTCTGTACTTACCGACGAGGACAGTGCCAAGAGGGTCATTGTAATAGTCAGATAAATCTCCAGGTTCTAACAATAAATAAATTCTAAGAAACAAGCTAAGCTCTTGGGAGCGTGTCCCGTCGATGTTGCTAAGTGTCAATACGAGTATTAAGCACAGTACACGATCCAGTTACAATCTCACATGAATCCAATAGATAACACGGCCTTAGGGATTGGTTCTGAATAGTTGGGATCTTAAGTTGAAGTCTATCGAGAGTGACAGCAACTACACTGAAGATACATCAACTAAGAGATGTACTATACTGTATTTTGTATGTTTTCTAGTTACCTGGAGAAGACCTGTGGAGTGCTGCGCCAGAATAGCAACTCCCCATTTAATCTCGTGGGTGTCGTAGTAGGCGACTTTGGGAAAACCCAGAAGATGGGCAGCAGCGTCTTTTGTAACCACACCACCCATACTGCGGTTCCCTAGCCACTTGCTAAGATGGGATTTTGGTGACCCACTCTTCCCCTTTAAAAGGGAGGCCTTTAATCAACAGTGGACGTCTTCCAGTTGGTTTTCACAAGTTAAAAGAAACTCTGATACAATTGGGTACTGATGAGTTGTGGATAATCATGAAATTAAAAAGTCATTGCTAATCACAAGTACTATTGATATTGTTACTAATATTGTAGGTTCAATTTATTATAGTTTCTTAATCCTACAGCGGCTCCCGCACTTTGCTCCAAGATTAATTTCCAAGGGTGGTCCTGTCATCCCAATTTAGGACCAATACCACATGCCACTACAATATTGGTACAATAATCCCATAAATATAGTTACGCCGCACTCAATACGTCCGGGTCCCTCCTTACAATTAGAGTGCAGATCCACTAAGTCTTCGATGATTTAGTGTTGCTCTCATGGGCGTGGGGCAAGGCATAACATGTCACGATCCAAATTGTCTAACACTCAAAAATGGACTTCCAAACAATCACCTATCGGTAACTCAAATAGACGACATCATCAGATGCAATTAAATTATTTGTTAACGACGTTGCCGTAAAATACCACCGCCATTTCCGCCTACCCCAAGCGGAGATGGCGGTGGTATATAACGGCAGTTATGTTATATGTCCCAATGTAATACAGGGCCAGCCTATTGCCATCAACCGGACACAAATCTATACTCAATCCTGCTAGTGAGAATTACCTCATGGAAAAAACCCAGTAACACTTTGTCCGACTAGGCTTCAAACCCTGGCCCTCATGCACAGCAGTCGCGCTTAGTGACCACTAGACCAAACAGGCAGCTCTGCGAATTGTTTTTCAAAATGTTGTTCATTCCACATCGCTTTTGCTCACATCTTAGACCACGTCCAAGCGGTCCTGACGTTCGGCCGGCACTTATTGGAAACGCGCAGTTATTACAGCTATTAGTGGGCGTTTCGGCGAATTACGTTCGTAATAACTTTGTCGAACAACTGTAGTGGCTTGCGTAGCGATACTACCCGGAATGTCTGGCCGTTTCATTAATGAAGATACCATTTTGACCACCCGATTAAATAATAGCTAGTAGATGTCCTGGTGGCCTAGTACACCGGATTTGTTTGCACAAGTTTGCAGGTCAAACCCATGCATTCAAATAAATGCCATATATAATTTGTAGCATAATATATTTATTCTAAGACACCACAGACTGGTGACGGAAAATATCGCGAGAAAATCTGAATTTAGTTATCTGAAATCACCAACCCGCAGTGAGCTAGCGTGGTGATCAATTCTCAATACTTCCCTACACGCGAAGAGGTTCGGCCTGCAGTGGGACAGTTACTACACGACTGTCTCAAAAGAAAATGTAATATTTTCAGGGTTCATATATGTTTGTGAGTTTCATTATTCCAACATTACTTTTGAATGCCTGAAGCGATTTTAATGTATGGAGTGTGTTAAAAAAAAAAAATACATATATTTTTTACTAGCCTGGAATGTCCCACTGCTGGGCAAAGGCCTCCCTACTCTCTTTCCAAATCTCTCTGTTACCAGATAAATAAAAAAAAATATAATTGATGAATTAAAAACACGACTGCAATGTCAATAATCGATCTAATATCATTAGTTAAGTGGATTATTACGGTAAAGGTTGGGCCAATCAGGTCAAATCATCAAAATATTACAAAAGATAATTTCAAATCTGAGACATTTATCAGCAACAGTGCCTAAATCTCAAACCTAATCACTTACTATGATCTTAATAGAATTGTGAGACTAAGATCATCTCTAAACGTCACATAAAGACACTGTTTATACTGAATTTCACTTCTACGAGTTTTAAAAGGCAATTGTGTTTGAGACAGTCCAATTCCAGCAGATTAATGATCTTCTACTTCGAGCTGAAAATGTTAGGCACATTTGTCTAACTGATGTAGGCTTTAGATTTGTGGAATGTGGACTGTTGGAGATATCTAGTTGAATGTGAATATTGGAGTAATTATTTATAGCTATTACTTGATTTAAGGTTAGTGCGTGCTTGTGATTGGCTTAATTTATGCTTGTTTAAGACAATAGAGTTAATTGATTGTTTTTTGCTTTAGATCTAAATTAGATTTGATTTAAACGAAAATATACAATTAGCAGAAATAATAATACATTTACTGTTTGCTTGGAAAGCCAGTCGTAAGACTACGACCACACTGTAGATCCAAGAGATAGCAATAAGCTCACACTTTGGATGTATATGTCACCGTAAATTCTAAATACCGTTAGATTATAATGTATTTTACAGTGACATATACAAGATTAACGCAAGACCTGAAAGAAGTTGGTTGAGAATAAGCTTCAGAATCGAATTTCATAATACTATACACTAATCTTCCACATGACTTATATTAGAAACACCACTTCATAATGGGTTAAAACAATGTTTAGTTTACAGAAATTTAATCCTTAACTCATAGAAATAAAGCCCCACTTAAATGCAGGACCGAATTTGTAGTTCGGCCACAGCTATCCTTACCTAAAGAGACATAAACAACATCAATTTTATGAAAAATTACTAGATTTAAATTAAATTACACTTAGATGGTATTTTCATTTTACAATTTAATAAACTAATTAGAGTGTCTGAGGTCCTGCGTTAAATCTGGGACCACTTGTACTCATGATACAAGCAAAACGCCTCTGCCAACCTTCGGAGATTAGAACCTGTGTGTTGATAATACAGTAACACGTAGGCACGGATGTAATGAAGGTCAAATCACGGTGCGGAGGCGAAACCGCAACCCAATTCCGAAGTCCGAGTGTCGCGGATACGTCGGAATATTTGCGGATATGAGCGCGCGTGCGGATATTTAAGGTCTGAGCCGGGTCGACGTGTGACTGATGTTGTGGCCGCCCCTAGTGTAGGCCGTCATTTATTTGTGATAGTGTGTGTGCGTGTGTGTCTCTCTGTTTGGTTTGAGAATTACGTTGTTTCGGATTTTTTGACGGGAAATTGAGACAAGTCTGTAAGGTATTACTGCTTTATCGATCAGCGAGATTGGACTGCTGCGCTAAGGATTGCGGGTTTGATTCCCGCACGGGGAAGACAATTGTGCGATTTGCAGATGTTTGTCCCGACTCTGGGTGTTTGTGTATGTGATATCCTATGTTTGTGAAAAGCACCCACGGTATAGTATAAAGTCTTGGGCGACGTTTTCAAAAAAAGCGAAAAGAAATATGAAAATAGGTACTTTAAATGTTTTAGGCTGGAAAATGGCGAAATAAACTTTCTCTTAACTGTTTTAAGGGTGACGTCATAATGATTACGGTTAGTTACTTACTGCAGGAGAATGATATCAGTTTCCAGTTGGATGCTGCTGCCCATCCGATATGTTTCTTAGACACCTCCTTACCAGTTACCAGTGTTACCATCCATGGGATGAGATTAGAATGCTTTGGAATTTACTTTTCATGGTAAGTGAAAACTCACTTCTAAATTGTTTGCAATTTTTGGGACAGTTTAAAACTTTTGCAACCAAAAATCCTTTGTTCACTGTTGACAAAATTAGCTTTTATTAAAAAAAAACATTTCTGTTCTGTCTCAAATACATATATAAAGTCACTGTTTTCCAGAGTATCTATGTCCCAAATGTTGCTAGAAATTATATAATTTAATAATTTTTTTATATTCTTTAGATAAAACACTCGCATGATAATATGTTTACCTAGCTAATATACCAGCTACGCGGATATTTTAAAAGTAATTTACAAGGAAAAGTTTGAAAATTTCCCTCACGTCTGAGAGCGGTTCTAGCGATACACTTCTCGGCTCTCAAAGACCTGTCGATTCTTGTAAGCACCGTGGCTTTACGTGAGAGATCACGGCGGAATCGTTAGAGACACCTCAAAATGGCGGCTAAAGCCTTATAAGTTTTAGATACGTTCAGCATAACTTTAACTTTAAAAGTTACGTTTTGAAGACTGGACTACAGAACTCTTGCATCATTTAACATATAACATCACGCGTCTATTTCCCAAAGACGGAGGCAAAAGTTACCAACATTCGCCAGTAATGTTGTAGGTCCACTTGTAAAATGGGGCGAGCCTATTGTGTGTTGATGTCGTTTCGAATACATGTGCGTATTATTAATTATAAGTTATCAGTTGCTAAAAACGAAGAAGGCAAACGTCGCACGTCGTGAGGAATCCAGCACACCTGAGAGTTTTTTCAAAGGTGTATAAAGAAATGCATTTTAGAGGTCTACACGCGGTTTGAACACATACACAAGGTTGTTCATCAAATAAACGATTATAAAGAATGAATTAGCTAATCGAACGCAGCCCCATAAAATCCAAGTGAACAGCTACAGCTGTAAGGTAATTCAATAATAATCCCAAACAAACATTAATCGCGACAACCCATTCATTCGAAGTCCATAGATTCAGCATTCCGAAAAACATCCTTACCTTAACAAAAAACAACCCTAAACGGCTCGCCTAAAGACTCGGTCGCATCCACCCCCTTTGATAAAGAGATTAGTGAAAAAGCGGCTCTTTATTCAGGCAATACTTAGGGTTTATCTGGTAAACGGTGGATCAGAAAATACGAGATAAGGCTCCCAGTTTTCTTTTTCATATTTTCTGTTTGTTGGTACACGATTAAAGATGTTAAAAGATCTGTCTTGATAATGTTGTTTTATTTGTTGGCACGGGTAGTAAAATACTGGAATGTTGGGAATATTATATGTATACCAGAGTAAATAAAGTATGCGTAGCGTGCTGGCCCATAGTTGACATTTTAGATTATATCGACCGGATTTACATTCATGAAATAAAAGGTTCCAGATATGTGCTAATAATCCTAATAATACGTATTCACAACATTGTCAACGTAACACTAACCTTAGTAATAATGTAAGTGTACCCTGGAACCCGTGTAATGCCGAGCCAGAATAGCACTTCCCCATTTCGCCCTGCGGGTGAAAAATTCCAGAAGGGGGGCTGCGTCTTCTGTAACTTCACCATCAATACTGCGATACCCAAGCCTCATGCCAAGCGTGGGGATTATGGAAACACCTCCTCCCTTATTAAGAGGAGGGGTTTGTTCAACAGTAGGCGTCTTTCGGCTGATGATGATGCCTGGACTTCATCGCTATCTTCCATTTTTGTGGAAATATAAACCGGGTAATCTATACAATAATCCATGTGTCAGTTTTCCATAAAATAAATGGAAGAAGTTCCTACAAAATACCATTTCCCTGATGAAGAAGAATAACTCTGTCTATCCCTTCAGGGGTTATACGATCTTCCAAACCTACGCTAAAATATCAAAGTACCCAGCCTCGTGTCGCCGCCATCTTGAAAGGGCCCGAGTAGGCACAACAGTCTCCAAACCCAATAGGCAGCAATTAGTATCGAGAGATGATTCATTAAGCGCTTTCAAAGCTTTCTACTCTTTTAAAAGCAATCCTTTATGAATAAATCCCGGCGTTCAAATGGACGCGTTAATTACTAAATCAATGGCGCCTCTATTGACGGGCCTGCATGAATAGAGTATTAAACTTGTTATGAAAATATTGAATTTGTTTAGGAAATAAAGGTTCGTTTGTATGAAAAAATCAATGAAGGCCTGCAAAGTGACTCGTAGATTTAGAGCCGGTTGTTTTCATGTTGATTATTGGACTGCCTCGTTGGTTTAGTAGTCGCTGAGCCTGATTACTGAGGTCCTGAGTTCGACTCCCGGATCAGGCAAAATGTTACAGGGATTTTCCATTGTAATTCTCAGTAGCAGCAAGGAGTCTGGATTTGTGCCCAGTTGGTAGCAATAAACTCGCCCTATATTGGGAATATTAACGTAACTCGCAAAATGATACTCCAATGATAACAGAGTATTTTATTGCACCTCTGCCTATCCCTTCGGTGAATACAGGCGTGATGTGATGTTATGTTATACCCAACTATCAAATTACAGAAATGAAAAACAAGTTACTTGTGATTCCATATTACGTAGTGCGATGGCAAGGAAAACAAATATGATAGACGGTAACAGACTTCCTAAGAAATGAGCTGAACGAAAAATAACAACCGAACAACTTTTCAATTACTTATAGCAATAAAAAGAGATCGCAATACGTAATGGAATTAGAACTTATGTCAATGGGCATAGTAAACATTGTGGAATTGGTGCCATACTCGTAAAATCAACGGCTTTGATGCCGAATTAGCGAATGCCTTTAGTAATTGCTGGCAAGGGGTGCGCGAGCGTCAAGTTGATTCACTTTATTGTTCCACTCTGCTAGGAATTTGATTCCGTGTTTAGAATAGCAATCTTTGTAACAAACCTTTTTGTTTATGTATTTTTGAGTGCCGGCCGTGTGGTATCCGGCCTAGAATTTCACCCCCTTTCCTCCCGTGGGTGTCGTAAGAGGCGTCTTAGGGAAGATCCAGAAGATGGGCAGCAGCGTCTTTTGAAACTTCACCGCCAACATTGGGACCCCCAAGCTCAACTTGCCAGACTCAACTATGTTATAAGTTTATCCTGTACGTGTACAGTCTCACTGCAAGGCAACGTCCTTCCTACTCTCTACAATTCTCTTGATCTCAGACTTACATAAACTCACTTTATTTATAAAAAAATATAAAAATTAAGCTAAGGATTAAATTATACCTGTCACTGTCGTTTCCATATCAAAGAATAGAGATGTCAATAGACTTAATACAGGCTTCTAAGCGAACTAGACTGGTAAATGAGAGACGAACAAACGAAGCCACACACAAGCATTTATACAATCTACATAATATATATTATGTAGGTACCTATATCATATGTTTCAACTTTCCACAGAGCAGTGCTTATATTCGGCGGTTGGCTGAAAATTTGCCGCGTATCAATTATCATCATAGGTACGTATACATTAACGTCGCGGTTAAATTTATATAGTAAACTTAAGCTGTCTTGATCGTTAGTATTATGATTTATTATGTAAACAACTTTATTATTTTTTAATTATGTAAGGTTTTTCGTTTTGCTGCTTAAATAGAAGCGCACCCTATGTCTGGAAAAAGAATATGATAAAAGGTAACCCACATATTATTCTCCTGTGTTCCGCGAAGGGGTAGGCAGAGGTGTATACAACCACATTTCGCCAGTTATGTTAAAGGTCACAAGTCCAGACTTCGTGCTTTTCTTAAGAATTACCTTATGGGAAAATCCAGTAACACTGCCCAGTCCGGGTTTCGAATCCAAGGCTACATGCACAGCAGTCGCACTTAGCGACCACTAGACCAACGAGCCAGAATAATAAAGATAAAATAGCTCTTTTTTTTTCTAGGACATTTTAAAATAGGTTGTGATTGGAGCATTGATAAACTATAATTGACGTTTGATGTGTGAACCTGTGAACTCGCTTCTATCTTCGGAAGACACAATTTAGTAGGTATATGCCTGTACAAAGAAGGAAAAGACGGTCTTGTCGCTAAGCCTAATTATTATGTGTTCCACTAGCGCATATTGTAATATGTTTCCAACATAATATAATTACATCGACATTGTTTATTAATGCTTTAGAACATAATAAAAAACCGTCACAATATTGCATTTCAATATACCTCAGTGGTACCCTAAAGTACTCTACTTGCCAAATAGATTCTCGACTGGCTTAAGTATCAAGATGTTTCCGTCGCTATCTATAAAGTCCATTATACACGGGCCGGGCGCGCGGTCCGGTTTAGCGGGCTCAGCGGTCAGGTGAATATTCATGAGATTAACCGCGCTTCGGCCGGACGCCGGGCAGCGCCGGAACGTAACCGGATGGCTCCTGAAATAATATTGTCCTTTTTACTTGACGTATTGATTGTTATTCAAGTTTTTAAGTGAGATCTTATAAAGGCTCAGTTAAATGAAATAATTGATAAGAAATTACCCATATTTTTAATTTAATTGTTGATATAATAACGAGGAGAAGATAAATTGAAAAACAGATGATCTGATTGGGGCAGTGGCTAAACGATTGGACTGCAGCGCTAAGGGTTGCGTATTCGATTCCCGCACGGAACAATAATTTGTACGAACTGCAGGTGTTTGTCCCGTGTCTGGGTGCTTGTGTATGTAATATTTAATGTTTGTAAATCGCACACCGCGTACTAAAGAAACAGGTACCTAGTGTAGGGCGAGGGTTAATTTTTTCTTGTTACATTTTAACATCCTTTGGTAGCGTTTTTAAAGACATTATACATTTAGACGCAGTTGTAGACAAATAAACAGTCGTTCGACAAAAGACAAGCATCTACAAAGCATATTTTCCAGAGAAATGTTCACAAAATTCCGCTTTAAAATATACAAAAGTTATTATTTCTACGAGGGATATTTTTCAATAAAAATAAATCTTCTGCGACCTTACTCGATGCATATGACAAGCTCGAGCCTGTAAATATGGACTTGTGAAAGGCGTTTGAACGTTTCTGACGGACGAGTTTCCGAGAAGCTGTTTGAAAATCGAACCTTAGACAGGTAAGCTGGAAGTCGCCTGGACGTGTATCATGTGTATAGACCGTTAAGTTCCAATAGCAGGTCACCGAAATACTCACCAGTTGATACTTTATGTTTTGGTTTTGCAAAAATACCATGGCTTAGCAGAGTTGCGGGCAACCACTGGATTCAAATGACAACTTGTCGTTCATTGTGGCGTTCTAATGTCTTCCGGCTGATGATAATGTTGATGAGCATAACTTTCTTGAAACCAGCAAGTATCTAAACCACTTTAATGTGACATTTAAAATTACAAAAGTCTACATTTTTGATATCTAATTTATTTCCCAGTAAAGTATTATTTGTGGAACTTTTGCAGCAAAAGTAAAGCATTCAAATGGCTCTTTCTTTTCTGATATCGGGTGAAAAACGGCCGGGTACCAAACATATATGTGGGGATGGTGGTGAATTCTTCCGAAAGTCCACGTTATCACAGTTTATCGAGTGCATGTACTTACGTCGAGTTACTGTCCCTGGACATGCATGCTGCCGGCGCTCGTCGCGGTTACTAATGTCTTCATTCCCCCTAACTACTCTCAAGTACCAACGGTATTGCCAGTTGCATGATAATACGAAGATTATTTTGGTGGAACTAGTATAAACGCGGCGAAGAGACCACGCTACGCTTTGGCTACGACGTAGTAGACATCACTACGTTTGCTACATCAACGTAGCATGTATCAATTGTTAGGAAACTGAATAATTGTTAGAACTCGCTTAAAGCCTTTGTAAGCACTCACCAATCTCCTAAGCTGAGAGCTAAAATAGAAAAATAAATTGCATAAACAAAAAAAGATAAAATATTTAAGCGTTTGAGTACCCAAATTGAGTTTGACAAGGCCATAATATAGTAGCAGGCAGCAACATTCGACCTTGTGCTAACAAAACATGGCGACAGAAAAATCCCAATCCATCGCAATAAAATGCGATAGGTTCGGACAATAAACGTCGGGCGAACAAAGGGTCTAATGGAAACGTCCGTCACCGTGCCGTGACTGGGCTTCCGCAAACACTGTCGCTTTTAGAACCGCCCGTGGAAGTTTGGTGAGCAGAATTCTAACTTTGTTCTACAGGATCCGATGTTAAAACGGAACTTTAGATTCAATGGAGCACTCATAGAAAGGTCGCGGTGAATCGCGTCTCTCATTGAGGCAAGTCTTGAGAGACGGTGTGTATGTCTAATGTGTTTATTCAGTTTTTCAAATTACTTAGTCTTATGGAATTTTGCCCCATGGCAGTGGGCCCGTCTTCTGAACTGTCTGGCCAAATGTAGGTACACTTGCCATTTTAGAAAATGTAATACATGATTTCCGTAAGATGAAAGTGTAGTCGTAGTTTGTAGACGTAGTTTGTTATGCCATCAAAAACATAAATGTGAAATGAGAACCAACTTCAATATTAATCGTCCTTGTCGACTTCGACCACAAAATAATTGAGATCTACATAATTATATGGGTGTCCAATACTGTGTAGGAAGTCATAAGATATGACTTGGCAATTTTTTAAGTAGAGTTACGTATAAATTTGCATGAGATCTCCTGTAATTAAAGAATTACAATGTATTGTATATACGTGCACCTCTGTCTTCATATGGCAAGCAAGGTATATTCTTTGATGTACTTCCAAACGAATAAGATGACCATGAGATCAAAACTGCGGATCAAAACACTATACATAAATCTGTTAATCAAATTAAATCCACCTAAAGATTCAGTACAACGTAATACTGTAGCTGATATAAAATGCACCCTCACATAAACATCGGAACACAAAGTAGGTACCAGTTCATTAGAAATTTGTTCGAACACAACTTTAAAATTACTTTAGGGAGCGGCCAAGTTTTTCTTTGACTTGCGTGCAAGTTGCCAACTAATCTGCATGCGTAATGCATGTAAATAAGATTGGACCTAGTGTACAAGGAGTTTTAACTGAAAACTTCTCGTTTCCTTGAATTCGATTTGCTTCAGTAACGAGTATATTATTAGTGTTGCAAGGAATTACGTGAACTCGCCGCGTATGGAGTTCTGATGAAGTCTCCAAGTGAATAGGTGGTTATGGTTTTGTAGTTTCTTAGATTTAGATGATTGCGGTTATGGAACCTGTGAGTAGGTAGAGATATACAAGGTAAACATAATAATAGGCATCAGTTCAGTCTACAGAAGTTTTGAGAACGGTTGTGAGTTTGATTCTTTGCATCCATACTATGCTTGTCTGCGCCACGAAACCCAGTCTTTTTCGATCACAATATTACTGAGATTACCAGAAATGGTAATTGCATAATCATAGCAAATTAAAGTTATTTTACCTTATATTACTAATCCGTTTGTGAGAGTCATTATGTTTAACACCGGTACGGACATCCGATCATCTGGACTTTATTTCAGTGTTTGAATGTCGTTCTATTGCGTGTAGATTGCATGCGTCAATGATGAAAAAATACAAACAGAGACTCAACGGTATTAAACAAACATTTTTTTTTTTTTGCATGACTGCTGGTGCCAACTTATGTAAATAACAATGTGATTGTTGAATGGCATTCTTTGCTTTGCAGTTGTATAAACCCTATAAATAAAAAAATGCTATAAAATTTGATCTAGACTGCCTTGTTGTTCGAGTGGTTGTTAAGCGTGACTGTTGAGCACGAGGTCCTTGGTTCAAATC
The DNA here is from genome assembly GCA_946251915.1 of Abrostola triplasia. Classification (NCBI taxonomy): domain Eukaryota; kingdom Metazoa; phylum Arthropoda; class Insecta; order Lepidoptera; family Noctuidae; genus Abrostola; species Abrostola triplasia. The sequence continues at coordinate 13,306,436 of OX276426.1, forward strand.
CTCAGTCTGGCAAAGTATTATTATTTATTTATTTAACAATAAGCACACCAACTGCATAATCACACAAAGCCTTATATACTATTATAATAATTAACAATGGATATCATAAAAGTAATTACACAAATCACAGGTCTGCATGGCATCAAAATAATTTCCCTTTTATGGAGACTGCATATACCGTGCGAATGTAATATTAACAATATTTTACTGACAAAATGACAAAGTAACGGCTAATTGTAACAAATATATTATTTTAAGTTACTTAATTTTTTACAATAAAAAGAAAAATAAGTGGCGTTAAGTACATTATTGAGATTAAAATTCCTCTACAACTGAACTATTCAAGTTATCTATCAAGAAGTGCCTGTATGATGCAAATGACATGGAAAAAAGGTCAATGAAATTGTTTGACGTAATGGATACCTCGTTATATAGCCTTACCATACGTGTTAGGGGACTATTGAATGTGGTATTAAGAGTAGAAGTAGATACATCAAATAAACGATGTAGCCTCATAACTCGTTGGTTAAGTCTAAAGTTCAAGAAGTTAATTAGTTGTGCGTCTATGGATCCACTAATAATTTTGTGAAGAATCAACAGATCAGCAATGTCACGTCTTTCCTTTAAGCTTTTCATTTTATAATGTTCCAATCTAGCTGTATACTCGGGAATAGTTTTACGTACACCATTTCTTATGCTCAACTATCTAACAACACGAGCCTGAATGGATTCAATACTTTCCTTATAAGTCGAATAGTACGGATACCAGATTGTGGAGCAGTACTCCAGAACACTTCTTACTAGTGTGTTATAGAGTAGAATGATACTGTTGTTGTCTCGAAAAGGTTTAGACATACGGATTACAAATCCCAAAGTTTTTTTGGCTTTTAGAACTATGTTATCTATGTGTTGACGGAAAGATAGGGATGTATCAAACGTAACTCCCAAGTCACGAATGACTGACACTCTTTCTAGCGGAACTCCATTCATATGGTATTTAAAGTCAATGTATTTTAATTTATTTGAGAAAGTTATATAATTGCATTTTTTTACATTTAGTGTCATTCTATTCTCTAAACACCATTGCTGGAGCACATCCAGATCATTTTGAAGCTTTGTGCAATCACTAAGTTGAGTTATTCTACAATATATTTTTAGGTCATCAGCGTACGCTAGGCAGTCACATTCTACTAGTTCACATTCATTATGTTTTTCGGTAATACTCAATAACAGAACGGAGACTGGATTAGTGCTCAGTTGATAGCAATAGGCTCGCCCCCTATTACATTAGGAACAATCATAACTGGCGAAACGTGGGTGCACTACATACCTCTGACGACCCCTTCAGAGAATACTGGCGTTATGTTATGTTTATTGATCTAAAATCATTTATAAGTTTGTGAAAGATAGTGAAACTAATAATATAGTTATATAATTAGGAACGACACACGCACACAACAGTACGCTACATGTAAACTAATGTTTGTATCTTATAAACATTTTAATTACTAGAATCTCAGCTCAAGTCTTTAGCTCTCGAGAACCCACTGTTTACAAAATAAATCGATGTTTGAACGCTCGCCCCATCTGCAGAATGGTCTTAATAGGATTCAATGCTGGCATGCCATAATTATGGGGAGCGCCGTTTGGCCCCGCTTTCGCAATCTGGCAATTATTCGATCGCTTTTGGCATTCATTAGCGCTGCTACAAACTGTTGGTTAGATTATGTTGAGATGTTTGTTGGCCTGGTTTAAATAGTGGTAAAGTTATGTGTCGTGTGTCTATATTTATTACGGATTATATTCTCAGCGCAGTCCTAATGTTGCAGCAGTGTTTAACTATAAAAATATCTGGAGTAAAATAAGCCTCGACCTTCGTCTACAGCAAGTCAGCTAGGACATGCCGACGCTGGAGGCGTAGTCTTAAACAAGAGACAGGTACACGGTTATCTAAATATATCTTGTGACTTGTTTTCTTAGCCTCCGGTTAGTCTGAGTTAATTATTTAAAACTTGACTTAAAACGCAAACGGAGGAAAGAAGAGCGTTTAATTACAAGGACTGTACCAGATGATGCTTGCCTTAGTCTGATTTGTGGAAGAGAAAGACTTCAGCGAAGAATATTTCGAAAGTGAAGTCTATTGAAAGACATTATATAATAACAGCCTATAACTACCCCACTGCAGGGCAAAGGCCTCTTCTCTTATAGATGCATTAAGCATTGATCACCACGCTAGCTCACTGCGGGATAGCGATTCCAGATGATTAAATCCAGGTTACCTCACGATGTTTTCTGTCACCGTTAGTCAGTGGTGTCTTTATGTAAGGAAAGTATTTACGACATAGAAAAAGGCACGAAGATACATGCCTGGTTTTGAATCTGCAACCTTGTATATACAAATCCGGTATGTTAACCACTAAGCCACTACAACATTCACACCTATCGCCATTAATTTGCCATTGACGGGAGAATTAAGGATAAGAAGAAGAATTGTGTGGCAAAAGCATTACAATTTTTTCTCTTCGGAGAAACAGATGCGATCGTATGTCAAGTCTATTCCTTGAAAGGGTAAGCAGAGACCGCGGATTTCCATAAATTATATAAGTAAGAACATTTTAATACAGTATCTAGCGACACAATGTAATCTCGCGGTAAGCGGGCTCGTCACGCATCACGCTCCAGACTAACGACACTAATCTCCAATTTACATGAGATTATGAATATAATTAATTGCTAAGACACTGTTTTAATTCCTTTTTTGTTTATCGGTTTTGTGGAGCGTGATCCGCTCTGTGAGGATGATACTACACACATACAAGGGTAACAGAGAATAAATAGTAGGAGAAATATTATGTGGGAGACCCACCGTTAGCAACCTGCCCACCAGGTGGACCGACGATATCGTCAGAGTTGCTCACAACTGGTGGATGCAAATTGTAAGTCGCCGTTCATTGTGGCCTTCTAAGGAGAGGCTTTTCTTCAACAGTGGACGTCTTCCCGCTCACACGAAGGGGAAGTTCAAGCAAACATTCTCTGCCCAGATTGCAGATGTTCTGGAGGAAGGTCAAGTTACGATTACTATAAATTAAAGAGCGAGGAAGAGTCATCAGGAATGTAATGAGGTAAATAAGGCGGTAGGGTATGCTAGGCTACAAATGGAAATCCGTGGTCTCTCTATATATAACTTTAGTCAGTTTGAGCAATTAAATGTTCTATATTTTTTTAATATAATTTGATAGGGTGTGCAGGTTTTACCGAAACATTTGAAAAATGTCTATACCTTGTGAGTTCATTGCACGGCTTCAAATAATATATTACGTACCCGCCTCTAAATAAGCTGGGAATGTTCCCAAGTTGACCGCCAAAACTGTTTGTTTTCCCCCCGAGATATTCTCTGGCGAAGTACGAGTACGTTCGAGATGTAAGCGTCCCTCATTGCCTGCCGTGGAGTATTTATTAGTAGAATTAGTTATGGCTACTAGTTTCTTATTATCTAGATATCCTTAATAGATTTTCCCTCAATAAAATAAGCTTATATATTTCAATGGTTGAAAACTAAACCAAAAATACCTAAACAGGAAGGAAAACACACAACAAACATACGGAATAGGATTGAGTAATTTGCAAACTACTTTCACCAAATATTTTTTAATCATAGCTGATTTTTTTTACTGGTGTTACCATAGATTTAAGAGTCTCCCAATTTTAACTATTAAGTAAAGATGTTAATTTTGCATGAGAAAATGCACTTAATTTATAAATATAATTGAGTATAAATTATAATTGGGGTTATGCAGAGCTAACCCCTTATCACCCCCTCCTAGTGTTAGTATCTCAACGTTGATGTAGATCCTATAGCTGGGGCTTAGCAGCAGTTCGGCTCCCTTAACGATACAAGACAGGCTCCGTACATAATCGCTGAACGAACACGTCTCAACGAGATGGGATAAACCCGACAATATCAGTGCGGAGATATTGCCGATACATTGATTTAGCGTAGAATAAGATAGAGAGTGTTGCCAGTGTTGAAAGTGTTGCCAGTTCTGTACCGCTTCTTACCACAATTACGGTGATTTTAATGGGATTTTTTTTCAGACACAAACTCGAATCTCGAGCTGTTATTAAAGATTTTTCAACGGAATACTAATGCCATCTAGTTTTAAAAAAGAAGAAGTGTAAAAGGGTTTTTTTAAAACCTATTTGCAGAAATAAAATCATTTATCATTTAATATAGTGGAAGAAATTGCCGCTCACACGACACGCCGTCGATCAGTAGTTACGATCTGTCACAAAAGAGACGTGTATTCAAGACTAGCTTCCGCCCGCGACTCCGTCCTCATGAAATTCGAATGTTTCGCATTTCGCATGAAATACTAAAATATTTTTTCAAATCGGACCAGTAGTTCTTGAGATTAGCGCGTTCAAGCAAACAAACAAACAAACAAACTCTTCAGCTTTATAATATTAGGTTGCATCTGCGATATTTCGCCTACGTTAAGTTAATGGTGACGATGTTGGTATACACGTACGATTTGACGTTACCATCGGTCTGATGCAATCTTTTCATATCATATCGTTTTATGATTTGTTCTTGAAAATCCGATTCATCGTTTCACTCCTATCAGTCATAGGTTGCTTAAGGCTCCTCACACAACTGAGTTTTTATTGTCAGGTAATTCTAGAATCGCAGTTGAAAACGGGACGCTGTATCTCTATGTGCGGGAGCCTTTATACTGTGTTTATACTAGGAAGTGGTAAAAGGTGGGCGTTATTCAGAGTTTTCATAATTGTTATCTAACAAACGAATGTATTTTTATCTTTCGAATTCCTGGAAATCTATTATGATACCTGTGAACGCCAACAATAGAACAGTCTGTTTTCATATCAATGATATAAGACACAAATAAATTATTTAAACGTACTGCCCCCTTACCATGAACTCTTAAAGCAGGGCAGTTTACGTTGTGGAAGCGAGACGCCGCTACGTGCAGTGTAATGCGGTGACTCGACCTTCCATCAATACGCCAAGCGTGGGGATTAAAGAACCCCCCCCTCATCTTAAGAAGGAAGCCTTTATTCAACGGTGGACGTCTTCCGGCTGAAAAAAAAATATTTTTTACACGAAGATAGGTAGGTACTAAAGCAGCACACCGGGCTCTGTGGCGTACCTTGAGGCAAGGCTGCAAGGGACTGATGATGATGAGCTAGGTACTTATTTGTGAAGTTGAGCCTAGACTTACATAGTATACTTCAGTTATATGTATATCGTCGGTGTGTAAATAATAACGCTTAGAAAAATTCTATGAATTCTTCAAATATTTTTCTCATTTAATAAAAATCAACGAAGCATTGTTTACAAAATAAATATGTTTTTGAACAATAAATTTATTCCCTTTCAACGTGTAGGTACTGGGTAAACGCGAAATTAATGTTATACATTTTATTGGGTTTTCGAAATATTACACGAAATCGAGAATTTGCTGTTATTGTGAACGTATAACGTTTCAAACTCAATGCCAGTCGTGTTGTTTTTCTTGGTCAATTTTTACTTTATATAATTGTACTTTATATAGTTTTATATGAAAACAACAATTGTATACTTCTTCTTCTTATCGTAAGGTTGATAAACAACAGTCAGAACTTAAACTGTCTGTTGTAGGCCTCTAACATGATATTACACACCGTTGGAAAATCTCGCAGATGTGCCGGTTTCCTCGCGATGTTTACCTTTACCGTTTGCTGTACTGATACGCAGCAGTCACTTTCGGTCTTATTACAAAAAGCGGTTTATCTAAAAACCCAGGTTTAAAACGTCAATAAACCACGGTCTATACAAAAGTGTTATTACAAAAAGTGGTTTTGTGATAAACCATAGACCAATCCATGGTTTATCCCTAAACCTCAGCGGCCCCTAGTTTATCTATGTTGAACCATGGTCTAAATCATTAACTGTCAAATTACATCTTCTAAAGTTCTCAAGTTATCAGTTTTATTACTTTGTGATTTGTTGTTTTTACCCGAAAATGGATATTAACATGGTCGATTTAGTTGATATTGAGGATATTGAAGCCGCTGAGTCATTGGAACCGCCACGCCGACTATACAGAGATCGTGTTCGAGTCAATCCTTTTGTGGAATTATCCGATGAAGATTTTAGACAAAAGTATTATTTATGCATGTAGAGACTTTTAACATAACACTTTGTAAAAATATTGTGTTACAGTTTCAAATTACGTGCGAGAATTTTACGTTTCGTTACACGTACTTAGTTGTATTACTAGCAAATATAACATTAGTAATATCTTAATCCTAAACAAAACTGCAATCAGCGAAATAACTGGTGTTAATATTTTGCCAAAATAATTATAGTCTGAATATTTTTAACACTTTTAAACATTATTTAATAATTAAACAATAACGATTACTTTTTCTTTTCTGGGCGAACGGAACGTTTTTATTGAATGATATCATTTTGAACGAATGATATTTGTATTAATCTGTGGTTGACATATAAACAATGGTTCAGATGACGGTACTAAGAAGACCACGGTTTTTATGTCTTTTGTAATACAGACAAATTTAAACCATGGTTCTTCAGATAAGTCTAGACTTCATAGGCCAGGTTTAAACAGAGGTTTATTTAGTTTTTTGTAATGAGACCGACTATGTCTAACTATGTCTAATAATATTAAATGAGGTACTGAAATAATAAATAATAAAATAAATTAAAATTCATTTATTTCGGACCGGAATCCATAGTGTTAGTGACAATAATCTTATAAACTAACTAAAAACTATAAATAATACCTTCACAGATCGAACAGTTTTTGTCACACGTTATACATATATAAATAAATAAATAAATACAATTCACTAGAACGTCCGTATTATCAGTTACAAAAACTCCAACAAAAATACGACAATATTTTCACAAGCACAACCGTATTCCGAGCGTATAGTACACCGACCAGATTAAATCCATTTCAGACGGAGCGACGGACGTCAGACGGGTGTCACGGCACGTGTAACAAAATAATCCTCAATTCTATGAAAACGTTTAAAAATCAACCGTCCAATATACTTCATTCCAGAGGCTTTGGGCATAAAGCCCGTAGGCAACGCTAGAGCTCTTGTTAATGGATTTGGAGATAAAATGGAATTTTGTGAGAATTAGAGAGGTATGTAGATTATGTGTGTGTGCCGTGTGGTATCCGGCTTAGAATTGACCACCCCTATACACCCGTGGGTGTCGTGAGAGGCGACTAAGGGAAAATCTAGAAGTTGGTTAGCAGCGTCTTCTGTAACTTCACCAATACTGCGTTGCCAAGCGTGGGGATTATGGCAACCCCCCCCCCACTCCAAGGGAGGCCTTTGTTCAAAAGTGGACGTAATTCAGCTGATGATGATGATGTAGATTATGTATTTCTATAAGTGGACACTGGGAGTTTCTTGTCTGTAATGGCGAATTTAAAATGCATATACTCGTATATTTACACTCGTGTATAAGTATCATTCTGTACCAAAGTGACGTTGTGTTATATAATACTGGCAAATAGGGGAAAAAAATAATGGGCAAAGTAAAAATTCAGGGTAATCAAGAGTAAGAACTACTGTTGATTGGCACTTAAACTTGAACAAGAGTTTAACTTGTAAGAAAAAAAGAAGAATACTGTCTTGTTTAGGATTCTGTTAGATGTACAAAAGCCCAATATAGATTAAATATTCCCGACTAAAGCCTTGTAGCACTGGTCTAGCATTTAAGTGTACCTTTGTATCAATTTTACTCCGAACAAAAAGGCATTTTTTGTAGCAACACTTAATAATTCATCAACCTCTTAAAAGCAAGGCCGATATTATCAAATTCCGGAAAAAAGGCCGCGTTTTTTATTTGGATATCAGAATGAATATTTAAACATTACGTGCGGGCTATATCCGTTGCTTTTCCAGTGACTAACCTGTTAAATTGCATGACGGACAGTAGATTAGGGCATGACGGCTGTCACACCCGACACTCAACGGCGCTGTACTAAACTGAGAGCGATTTATTTTTGGCGTCAACTAAGAGCTTTATTTCTCTGTTATTGACATTTTTGTCAGATGAATTTGGAGTGTGGGTGGATGTTTCCTCTTCTGTAATGATGGTTCATCGTTTTATGGGACGTTTAAATTGTAGAGGTCTATCTGTAAAATAACTAATAATTGTTGACAGACAGATTGTGCTGCTGGGTAGTTAGTTGCGCCGTTTCAGCTCTAGCACTAGGAGGCGGTAATGGGCGGGCATTTTGAAGGCTGTCTTGATGTAATTTGACATTCAAAAAGTACTAAAATCATTAAATTATGTTTATTTTTTTATATGACTTTGGTTTTACGTACCTATCTTTTAGGTAATTGAATTTGTTTTGACTGTCTCATGTTTTCTATTCATTGTTTTGTATGTAGTTTCATGTGTGTATAAAACCTTTTTCTTTATTCTTCCTGAATGTTCCGATCATTATAGGTATCATCATTCAAATTAGAAAAACGAATAAAGTTTCTTGTAAATATAATTATGCGATATTGTAATGTGTCTGCGCGCATGCGTGTACCATGTATCAGCTGTGCGTGTGTGTACTTCACGTGGGCTAACGACCAGTAAAGCTTGATTGACGAGACGTTTCGGGGGCTTTGGGAACAGACTTCATAACTGTAGCTTTTGTGACACTTTACAGAAGAAAGAAATGTAGGTTACTTCATGTTTTTATTCCTCGAAGAAATAGGCAGAGTACTCACATTTTGCCAGTTATTTTGTAGGTTTTATGTATTGGTGGGGGGGGGGGAGGTACCGGGCACAAATTCAGATTCCGTGCTATGAGATATACCAGTTTGCCCGACCTGAGAATCGATTCCAGGGCCTTCCGTCGCGCTATACGACCATTACCCAGACTTGAGATAAAATATCTGGCCCTACAACTATTAAATTGGTCCCGAAAAGAGATTGAACCTGAATCGCAAAAATACAACAGGACACAGTCCGACAAAATTCAACAAGTCCTAATATATGGGGGGCTGACGTAACAGGCAGGCATACATGTGGGGACATGTCCGCGGGCCCCAGTTAGAGGGTGAAATTAAAAATTCCTTAGAGCCATACATTTTAATCCCGGCTCACGGTTTGATGCTGGGCGGTTAGCATGCTGTTATTGTCTCGATAAAAATGTAAGTATTCCTTTTTACAATCGATTTCCTTGAAGTAGATTAATAGTTCATAATAATAACAGTCTATAATTGTCCCACTGCAGGGCAACAGCCTCTTCTCGTATAGAGATGGCTTGAGCCTTGATCACCACGCTAGCTCACTGCGGGTTGGCGATTCCAGATAAATCCAGGTTTCCTCACGATGTTTTCCGTCACCGTTAGTCGGATTCATGGATTGACATTGGAGACATTATTTACCAGTACTTAGAATTGAATTTTGGAAATCCAAACCAACGCCACATAGGATCTCTTACCTCTTAATTAGTACCTAGTAAATAAAAGTAGAATAACACTGCACTGCCCTGCTAACGCAACCTAGCATTTCACCCTCAGCAGTCGCATTTCCCCACGTGGCCAAAAGGGCAGTGACCTGTACGTTTTAATTACAATAAACAATGTGGTCCTAAAAAATCACGCACATTCAGGCGCAGTCCTAAAATGAAAAAAATAACAAGTCCAAATAACAAGTCCAAGAGCGGTGGTCGCGCGGCTCGCGTCCCGCAAATTGCTCGCATTTATAACGTGAGCCCCTACAACATTGGGTTTTTAACATTAAAAACAACACAACCACACACAGTGCAATATATAATTATATATATATAGCTAAAGCAGTCAGGACACCTATGGATTTCCAAATGAAACACGAACTCAGCTGATACTTTGCAAAAAATATATGTTTAAACAGTGATACACCTAGGCTATATATTTTGACGGTATGGATCTGATCTGTATCATAGGGCTAATACTTATACGTTACAAAATGTTAACAATTCATAATAATTGATTAGCAATTTGTACATTTCATCAAATATTGATTCTGTCAAATAATATTAACTGAGTTTGATTTGATTTCCATTAAAAACATTGGAAGAATTGTTGGGAGCTGAAAAAAGCTGGTAAAATTCTTATCTACCACTTACATACATACTTTTGACTATCATACACTTTAATAAATACACGGCGCTTCTTTATATGCAACTCAACGGCGCTCAACAAAGACCATACATTTTTGCAAAGTCGTCATAGAATTCCAGAAATCGAGCTGTGTTTCGCGCAATAGTATAAATTTGTTTCTCGTATGTTTATAGGTCAGTGATATAGGTTAAGTACTAGGTCTCAGCTGCTGGTATTACTGGGTCTAGATAATATGGACATTATCCCGCAGAAGCTTGTTAGCTAAAGACTTTTTGTAAAAGGCGCAGTTGGTTAAGTTTATATTTATGTATTTTTGAACATCTGGCTGTATTATAAATTGGGACTTCGACGCGATGCGGCAAAATATTACTGGTAAAAGAATTGCACTACTGTATGTATGTAATATGATTAGGTACTTTAATATCAGCATTTCAGTCTAGTACCACTCATTGCACTTTCCGGGGAGTGCCAGAATAGTACCTTCCTATCTTGTCTCGTTGGGTGTCGTAGGAGGCGTCTAAGGAGGCGTCTAAGGGAAAATCCAGAAGATGGGTAGCAGTCTTCTGTAACTTCACCACTAATACTATGATCCCTAAGCCGTTTGCCAAGCTAAGAGTTATGGCAACCGCCCCACCCCTCTAAAGAGAAGGACTTTGTTTAGCAGTGGATGTGTTCCTGCTGATGATGATGATCACCCACTGTTGGGTATAGGCTTCTCATTCCTCTTCCATCCTTCTTTGTTTTGAGCATGACTGCTCTAGGAGTTCTTCGCTTTTCAATTATCGTAGGTGCTTAATTATCCCAACATAATTCTACAAAAGCTGGCTCTTAGCTCTAAGCTATAAACGCGCAACACAATCAACCAGAACCATTCCCAACTGGTCTAATGTTTGTGTACATTGATCTAAGTGCATCGGACGAGCATTAAATGGCTTCGCAGAATTGAATTAAGCAGTGTGACGGTGCAAATGTCCTTCGACGGGTATGCAGACTAATCCCGGTACAATTTCGGCTGAAGCCAGTGAATCAGCTCGTTCAGAGTAGGTACATAAATAAGCGTTCGACATTCAAGGTTCGTATGAAGACTTAAAAGTTTAATTGTAAAACATTGACTGCCTCGTTGGTATAGTGGTCGCAAAGTGCTGCTACTAAACTACTGAGAATGACTGAATACGATTTTCTATTCGGTAATTCTCAGTAGTAGCACGGAGGCTGTATTTGTGTTGATGGCAATAGGCACGCCCCTATAACATTGGGACTTAAACATAACTGGCGAATTGTGGGTGTACTATATGCACATCTGCCTACCCATTTGGTTTTATGTACGTAAAAAAGATAAGCTCCAAAAATTCAATCCTTGTAGTAAAATTCATAAAACAATGTTTTACTTTTTAATCGTTGGAATTCAAAAGGATGGGTTACATTGTGCATGCATTTGACAGATTAGAGAATAACACTTACAGAGGCTTAAAATATATTTTGTAAAACTAAAATATTAGTTTCATTTTGTAAATCAAACCTCCAACAGTTCTAGCGCAGAATTCCAATCACTAAGCCACTCTTTCAATTCAGTCTCTGAGGAAAATTAAAGGTATAAATCCTCTTTGAATAGGAGTAACTGGAATTCCTTGTCGGTTCTTACGTTTATTAATATCACTGCAAAAACGAACAACAAGGATCCTCTTCTATGAGCAGGATAACTCCTGATATCTTATTAAGTTATACTTCTAAAGCTTTCGTTCTCAGAAGTGAATCACAAACGTAATATCCTTTGATTTTGGTAAACCAATATTCGCCTGTTGCTAGGTCCGTATAGGAAATTTAGAGTTTTCAGGATATACAGTAGCTTACGTGGTAATGTAGATTAAAAACTATCGATGTGCCAAATTTCATCTAAATCCGATTGTTTTTGCGTGATTAAGTTACGAAAAAACAATTAAGAATGCAAATCTAAATTTCTGCGGGTATAAGGACTCACGCGTACCTCGTTTAGGCCCATCATGATAATATGTGATTCCATTTGTTGAACAGGTGGCACCAAGGTTAGGTTTGTGATACTAGTGTTGGTTATCTCGCTTATTTTTTTCATACGAAGAAATAGGTATTTATTTGGAGATGGACCTGAAAAAACCTTCTAAAATATATCGCTAAATGTCCACAATGCGGCTGCAACATTATCTATTCAAGAAATCCAGCCAAAACCTTGTCAAACGTACCACGCCGCGACCTTCGGCCCTCTAAACTCTCTTTCATTTCCCTTTCAGCGTTGCCAACTCATTTGGCTTGTATTTGTTCAGTCCCTCATCAAAATATGTAAATCCCGTTCCATATCGGGCATCTCTTCTAAGTAAACAAAAATGTACTCGGACTGGCGTGAAAAAGATATTTAATTGAGTTCCTGATTAATAAAGGTAGGGTCGCGGAGGTTAGGTGTGGGAATTTAAAAAGTTTCGGCCCAATCGAGTGAGAAGGAGGCTTAATTGTGTTTATCACTCGCGCCTCCCACGAAACTTTTTCTATCAAAAGTTGAGTCGGTTGGCCGTTCAAAGTATTTAATTTCCCGCTAAATGTGACATCGCGGACATTTTTGAATTCATTTTTAATTCACTCGTTGTGTATAATGGATGAAATTTCGCGTAAATTTTTGGTAATAGTGTGTTTAAAATATTAAGGGACTATAAAAAGTCAAGTTCTAAAAGAAATACTGTGGAGATTATCAAGTACAAAGTTAGAGCCTTAAAATAATAAGGAAGACGTTAAGATAGACGAATATAACGTTTCTGGCTTCAAGACTAATTTCGTGAAAGATTTATGCATAATAGAAATAGACGTGGGTATTTAAGAGGAGGTCAAAAGAAGGAACACTTTATATGTTGTAATTGTAATAGAGCCTATTCTTTATGTAGCTTCATTTCATGAACATCTACATGAAATCAAAGATTTATTCATTCGATACTTACCATGGGTATGTATATACCATGGATCACTCCACCATATCAAGCTTCTCACAGGTATCCTACTAATATTATAAATGTGAAAGTTTGTGAGTATGGATGTATGGATGTGTGGATGTTTGTTACTCTTTCACGCATAAACGGCTGGACCGATTTGGTTGAAATTTGGTATGTACATAGGTTATACCCTGGATTAACATATAGGCTACTTTTTATCCCGAAAAAATGTCGCGGGTAACACCGCGGGGCGCAGCTAGTCTTATATATGCTGATGATAGTGTTGCTGTTCAGAGCATATGGATGGATGGATGAAAGATGTGGATGCAAAACACTATAAAATATGGTATAGAAGACAGAGTGACGTTGGCAAAACAAGACAGAGTGGCGTTCAAGGGAGGAAGCTTATGCCCAGCAGTGGTTCACTTAAAAGCTGTTGAGGACCTTATACAGCTATCCTATGTATACAGGTGCCTAAGACCATATTGACCATTAAACTACTGCCACAAACCTACTATTTTGACTTCACAAACATTCTCAAACCTCGTTTTAATTCAACTATTTGTATACTTGCATATTTTCGTATTTTTATCAACTTTTTACCATGTTAGTGCATTTAAGAGTAGCAACAGTTGCAAACTAAGAACTAAAGTCGGGCGCGCGCTAAACGTTAGTAAAAGTTTTTTTTCGTTTTAAAGCTCTAATTGTGATGTATTGTTATTAAATTTCCGAGTTTTTTGTTATAATGGCGTATATTTTCATACTGTCATAGAAAGTACTGAGCATTCTGGGACAAATGATAAAGCCGAAAATAGATATTCAAATCAAATAAAATTTTTGTTCCAATTATGAGATATCTTTTTATCAAAAATACCCGAAACAATTGTTTATTAAAATAAGTACCTATTCATCTATAAATAAATTTCAGGTCCTACGACTAAACCTCATTAGTCTACTCAACGATAGATATCGCTGAAGAACCACCAATCGCCTTTCAGATGCACTAATCAAAACTTCAGACCTTCGTAGGTTATTGACTACACTGATAAAATCAAAATCGTACAACGAATACATTTTTCAACGGCATTCTTATTTGACTATTCACATTCAGGAATACCGATAGCATCGTCCACTCGCGTGTTCTCGGTAAAAACTTATGTATCGTTAGTTGGGGAACAATTTGCAGCGGCACGAGTATCGAGCAAACTCGAGCGGTCGCCGATCACTCGATGCCGAACCTCTCGATATCTCGCTACGAGTGCTGCGAAATTCTGATGCGCGCAGGGCTACGCCGAGTTTTGGAAGGTGATTTGGACGATAACTGATTGAGGCTTTTGTTATCTATAACGTAATGTGATCTAAGTATTGTTGTGTTCGCAGTCTTGGCTTACAAGTTCGTGATTTTGGATTTGAAACCAAGTTTAGGCGAGACAATATAGGTTTTTTCTTTTAGTAAAATAAAGTATTTTACTAGAATTTAAGGTGAGCTTGAGCTATAAATATTGTTTTATATTGTAAATTGTGTTACAGTGTAAATTATGTTTTATTCAGTCTTTCAACATTTTGCTATAGTTATTTATGGAGCGCTCCCTGCTTGCAGCCAGGCCCGTGAGCTAGGTGAAGGCTTAATACTGAAGTGCAAGCCTCTTTCCGCCAACTACGATAATAAGAACTATGGCGTAGACGGCACTCCTGTAGCCTACATTTATTGGCATATTTCCTAACACTAGACTGCAACAGATTTTACAAAAAAAATCAATAATGCTAATTGTCTTACCCAAACATAAAACCTCACGACTGCCAGTCGCATTTGAAACTACAGCAATTCTATTCAGATATTAATGAATGCCAGTAGCTAATTCACGAACACAGTCCATTCAAATAATCTGTGACCCGTCAATCTTGCCCCTACAGCCAGTAACGTTAAAAAAGAGTTTAAATACGTTTTCATGTTCGCTTTACGTGTCGGCGCCGGTGCAGTAATATTCCGTGTTTCTTTCTTTATTTCTTACTTACTACGTAATGCAGTATGGTAGCCCTGTCGCTAACTGGGTCAATAGCTACATTTTGTATGTACATTGTAATGCCGGTATACATCAGCGTTGTACTTAGAGAGTCTTGCTTTAGGAATCCGCTCTGGTGATCTAAGGTTTTTATGAGAAAATTTAAAAAGTTAAAGACTACAATAATTGTTTTATACACTGGAGGTACGCTTGCCAAACGTAGGGATTATGGGAACCCCCTTCCCCTTTTAAGGGGTGACTTTTGTTCAAAAGTGGACGTCTTTCGGCTTATGATGGTGACGATGACATTGGAGGTAGTTTAAGGTCAAGTTTGTATTTCTATTAATACAATAGAAATACAAACTTGTAATTTGTAATTTATTTGAAGAGTTATTATTTCCTTTATAGTGATTGAGGCAGTAGACAATGTTTAGTAAGAACACTTTTATAGAAGGCTTTGACATGTTAGATAAGATTGACAGACAGTATGAGCGAAATACTTACTCGTGAGAGGAGATAATGACTCACGATAACTTAATTATCCATTATGGTATTGGTAAAAATTAAAATTTGTGATGCGTATGTTGTCGATAATGCTGTCAGTATTATTGAACTCTTTGAATAAAATAGATTACATCCTAACTAAATTACGTAACATCAGAAAATTACCTCGTGATCTCAGTTAGATAACGCAGCGGGGTTCTATCAGGTCGTGAAGACGTTCGGCGTCTGCGTGCGGCATGCGGCCCGGCTTGGAGAGCACTTCACTAACTCCATTGGACTCGCATCTGCTACCTATTTCTATGTAAATTGCGCCACTCCACACCAGATTGATCACGCTGTGTAGTTTGTTTGGTAAATATTGGGCGTATACTTCGATGACTGTGTTGTATAAAGCAATGTTGGTTGTAAAGTAATTAAAACTCTACTTGGATCCAATTTTAAGAATAATTTATGCATTAAATAAATACTTATTAGACTGTCACGCTAGCCTGGTGGTCGCACATTGCGACTAGTGAGCATAAGGTCTTGAGTTCGATTCCCGGGCCGGGAAAAGTGTTATTAGGTTTCACTGAGTCTGGATTTGTGCCCGGTTAAGC
Organism: Abrostola triplasia; assembly: GCA_946251915.1. Lineage (NCBI taxonomy): Eukaryota > Metazoa > Arthropoda > Insecta > Lepidoptera > Noctuidae > Abrostola > Abrostola triplasia. The sequence continues at coordinate 13,322,639 of OX276426.1, forward strand.
TCTCCCCCCCCCATCTACATTGACTTATTATATATCTGGCGAAATTTTGGTGTACTTTACACCTCTGCCCTTAGAGGCAACCCTTCAGGGAAATTTAAATTGTGATGTTTTATTTTATAATTATTATATTTATACTTAATTCAATTTATATCAAAATTATACTCCATTAGTATTGTTGAGAAACAGATCGCATTTTATAATTTTGATATTAACAACAGAAGAGCACACGTAATTGATTCAATTTTAATTTACCCGTTGAAAGGCAGAACGGAGATATTAATAAGATGCGTAGGAAAACGGGTAATGCCTGTGTGATGAGAGCAAATTGTGTTCGTAGCATGTAATATTGACGTTATTAATAATAATTATGTATGTACAATGAAAATAAATCTTTCGATTTCTTGATATATTTCTTATCACATAACACGCCTGTATTCTCTGAAAGGACAGGCAGAGATGCACATGCAGTACAGCCACATTCCGCCTGTTATGTTATGGGTCCCAATGTAATAGGGGGCGAGCGTATTGCAATCAACCGGGCACAAATCCAGACTCCGTGCTGCTACTGAGAATTGCCTAATGGAAAACCCAGTAACACTTTGCGCGACCCGGCATTCGAACCCAGGACCTCGTGCTCAGCAGTCGCGCTTAGCGACCACTACGAGGCAGTCATATTTTTTTACATGTTTTTTATTAATTTAAATAGGCACACAATATATGCATTTAAAAAAATATTAAACGTACAATAGGAAATAAATGTTATTCTATTCTAACCCAAATAGCCAAACAGGGTCACTCTCACTCGCTCCTATTCTATGCACGTCGTGGGCTGTCACAAAGGCGTTTTGTTCCTCTCAGGTTGAGACACGAGTGCCATCGACCGACCGAGCCGGGCCAGTGGCTCCCTCTGCCGATGTTAATTAATTAGTGGTGTTAGCACTCATTCAGGGTTGGACGGTATGGCAGAATTGGACTGTCAAATAGTACGAATAACAAAAACTTAACTTCGCCATTGTAGTATAATTATGTCGTTTTGTACGTATTTCCCCTACAACCACAAGTAGCTAGTTTTAGGTCCCACTGTCTTCAATGGTCTTAATAGGCTGTGAGTATATTGCCATAAACCGGGCACATATCCAGACTCTTTTCTGCTCCTGATATTGACCTGAAATCTAAAGAACTACCGATGTGGCTTTTCAATAGTACTTTTTAATGGTCTAAGACACCACAACTATAAGAGTCCGGCGACCGGCCATATTCTGACCCTCTATAACATGCGTCTTAAACCGTCTGGTGAAATTCCAACCCTCTGTCAAGAAACACTCACTTATACATATATGGCTTCAGCTTTAGTGGACTACCTTCTTAGACCTGCTTTGAATTCTTAAAGGAAAATTACAGCAAATTCAAATACTAAGCCAAGCATGTGTGGGACTTCAAGACGGGAGGCAAGAGCGTGAGAATTACACCTAGCCGTAAAACTATACATACTCGTATTTACACGACCTTTCAAACAGACACTTAAGCCATTAACCGGTGGGAGTACGGCTCATTATTTCTAACCGCAAGCACACAACAGGTGAGCAAGAAGGCTAGCCAGGAATCTATTCATATAGATTAAACAGCCATATTGTGGTCCTAGTTTCTAGTCCTAGATGCAGTATTATTTGGTTTATCCATTAGGTAATTCTCAAGGCAGCTGGAGTTGGTCATGGTTGATGGCAATAAGCTCGCCCCCTAGAAAATTGGGACCTATAACATAACTGGTGAAATGTGGGTGTACTATTTGAAGACCTCGCCACCCCTTCGGTATTATGTATATTATACTTTATTATGGGCTTCTAAATAGCACAGAAATATTCTATGTTTACCCAGAAATCAATGGTTAATTGATTATTTCTGTTTCATTTCGTTTGATGTGTTTTAGCATCTCTTTTATATGTTTCAGGATCAGATCATTACAGTTTCTGAGTTTACCTACTTTATATTTTTGTTCTGTGACATACAGTAAGGCGACGATTTGCCACATAAGGGCCTCTTCGCACTGCGCCGTAACTTAAGGGCGGCTTGTTAGAGTTGCAGTCTGAACGTGTGATTTGTGTGTGTGAAGTGGAAGGCTTTGACATGCATGGTGGGAACATGTGGTATTTTCCTAAGTATCATGTTTAGTACCCATTTAAAAACTAAAATACTATGTGCTTAAGTACAATAAAACGCTGGCTCCCTACAACTATCTTATATTTGACTCAAATAAACAGATCACACTTTTAAAGGCGAAATATATTTATTAAAAATTAAAATACTAGTTGACAAAAATACTTAGATTTTACTTCAAAGTAAACACTATATTATTTGTGCACTGAGCAATATTCAAAGTTTATTTTCAAAACAAGAAATGGCTACTAATAAAAATTTCAAAAGAGCCAACGCGTCGCTTCGAAAAAACAAGAAATAAAATAAATAAGTGCTAGAGAGAGCTCCACAAAAGACTATCCTTAATAAATCCATTTCTTTTTCCTTTTTGCCAATAGATCGCCCAAATACACTAACAACACTGAATGCGCTAAAAGAAAATGAATTTCAACAGCAAGCAGAACAACAAAGGAATGCAGAAATTTTCCATTCCATTCGTGTTCGATTAGCCTCGCCTCGCTTCTTTGTCCGGTATCAACCGGCTCGAGCTGGTTTTTTTCCTATTCGTATAATTTGTGCCCGACTGTGATGCTGCAGTGTGTACTCACCTTTTTTGTTGGCATTTTCTTTAGATACTAGTGTCTGGAACTAGTGATTAGGATTTGTGTCGGTAACATTTTTTTATTCAATGGTCTTATTCTGAAATAGTATTTCTTATTATTTTTTCTGGACAGAAAAGGTTAGTAAAGAAGATTATAGAAGCTAAATTGGTTTATCTTGAGTCCAAATCCAAATCAAAGTAAAAAAACAGCAAATTAAAATAAGTTTTTTAAACAAATTAGAACAGAAATAAAGCCACAATAAAAACTATGAGTGCTCATAAAATGGGCGTAAGAATGAGTATATTTCAGAAAAAAATCTAATTAAAAATACAAACAAAACGCAACTTAGTTTAAAACCAAAATTTCTGACACAATCGGCGGCAAATTAATTTTTAATATGAACTTTCAATGAACCCGGTTCGACCTGTTAGAGTTTTCCAAAGAAGGTCAGCCAAGCCAGTCGCCGGCAGAGGGGTTATGTAACAACTTAGGTAATTGTAAGTGAACTAGCAACTTGTCACTCACTACTTTGTGAATGAAGCAAGTTTTATTATCCTCTAAGTGATTGCTTCCTTCAGACTCAAACGCACCTTATGTTACTGGATTTCCAAGTTTTGAGAATAAGCGGTGTATTTTTTCCTCTTACTATACATAGTAAATGCTATATTGTGTGCCCAAAAATAGGTTATTTCTGTACTCAGTTTAGGATAGAATAGTTAGATAAAGAACATCGACTTAACATTAAATAGCACCGAAATCTCCAGACACACCACCATGTTAGTTCGTAGAATCTACAGTTCAGTGATCCAAGGCAGTACTTTTATTACTGGGTTATCGTCATCCTCTTTAATTGCTTTGTTATTTATAAACGTCCGAACTTGTGATGCATGATTTAAATTTAGAATATATAATTAAAAGGACAAGGTACAGTTTAAGGGGCTTTTCTTTTATCCTTTTTAATTTCTCTCTCAGAAAACTTACCGCAGTAATTTTTATTTAATTCAAGACGTACATTTTTACGACACCACATACGACCTCACGAAAGCACTTGCGCTAAAACGAAAGTCACTTCGTAAACTAAAGAATTTCATACGGCGAGCTAAAAAGGGCAAAAAGCTTGAAACACTAGAGCATGAGCTGAATTAAATTCTCCCGGACCGAAGGACCAACATAATTTACGCTTATTTAGAAATTTGTTTACAGGTAGCTAGGGTTACGACTACAAGTCCTGTAGTAATTTGATAACATTGTGCCAGTTTAGATAATTTGTGCTGTAGGTAATTAATGTTTAGTTTAAATAGGCCGGGCCTTAAACTTCGTACTTCCAGCGCTTATGGAACAGCAAGTTTTTAGAAGAGTTTCTTGTTTCTCTAGGCGTCTTTGGTTTAATGCGCTAATTGTAGCGAAAAAGTTTCATAAATACCTGTTTGATGTGTAAATAGGTCCTTTAGTTTGAATATTATGGTGTCTGAAAAACTTACGTAAAGCACTATGGTACCAAAATACAATTACAATTTTCATATTATGCATTATTTTATTATGCATGGACCACAATTTCATGGCAAGTTTGGTAACATTCTGTGTGCCAACACCTACAGCCAAATTTTCATACTAAGGAGTTTTATAGGTACGCCGCGCTGAATTACTGAACAAAAAATATGCCGAAAACACTAGCAGCGGCACGAATTGAATTTCGAATATTCGGCGGCCATCTTTGTTTTGTTTGTGCACAATCTCTGTCCGGTGGTGGCCGTTATGAAATTTTTCATTAAGCCCAGTGTCAACTAGCGCCGCCTTTACTGTTTCTCCGGCTTTTGGGTGTGGTGCGACTGACAGCGGATAGGTTTGAAGTGTATGTAGGAAAAGATCATGTGGAATGCGATAGAGAAATTTGAGAGAATAGAACGAGGAGTTGTGATATTCTATGATAATACTAGCTTGTAAGTATCAAAGTGACATAGTATTCGATTTTTGCCATGTCATCGAAAGTAAATTTAATCTAACAGAAATAGAAATGAATTCAATGGTTTAGTTTTTAAAATAAGATAAACTTTGAAGACTGTTTTAACATAGTGCTTAAATGATAAATCTACAATTCTAGAAGTTGCGGGTTAAGATCTCCACGGGATAAATATGTGATCCGTCTCGTGTCCGGGTTATTGTGCATGTGACGGTTTTTGACATGCAATCGATAGGTGTATGAGTTTAATAAATGGTTCAACATTGATGGAATGCATGAATGAATGGAATGCTTTGTGTCGTCAATGTTTACATTTTAGTGAAAAAAATATTTTGTTTATTTTTAATTGACGTCATTTTATTGTTATTTTGTATTTACTATTTGTGTTTTAGTTGTAAGGTCTGTTGTATTTTAACCTATTTTCACCCTGTGTAAACCTACCTATAGTTTTAATCTGAACTGTGCAACGCCATGGTTGGTGACTGTAATGTTGTGCATTTGTGTTTAAATAAATAAATATTATTTATTTACAAGGTTATTCACACTTTATTTACACAGGTTATTTACACTCGTTAAAAAGAAAAAATTAAAACTAAAAATTATGCATCAAAGTATTCCTCCTCATCGCTGTCGACTGGTAGTATATGGCATGGCTGTAGGCTGTACAAATAAATAATTGTCACTTTGTTTTGTAAGGCGGCCAGTATACTGCAAAGCTTTAAAAATATCTTCCTAGCAAGTGTAGACTCGCTTGCAGTGTGATGCTGCCTCTAATATCGTTAGCGAGAGTTTTCATTAGCACGCCGTTCGCGCAGCGTTTAGTGCTCGTTACGCTCCATAGTGGACAACACGCTTTATTGTTATTATTTTTACCGTGAAACAAGATTGGATGGATTTTGTAATTTTTGGCTCACATTGTTGTTTCGTCATTTTTATTAATTTTTTGTACCTCAAGTCACAGTTTTGTGGTCTTTTAGTAATGTTTCATTTGATTAATTGCAAAAGTTCTGTTGTTTTTTAGTACTTCTGCTATAGATTTAAATATTATAAAAATCTTTCCCGTTAATGTTATTTATCTTATAAGACCTGATTTTACTAGAATTGGAATCACACCTTTCATATTTGGCTTTGCTCAAGGCAAGTAATCGGCTAAAATATTAGTTATAGTTTGTCAGCACTTAGCGAATATCGCCAAGTCTTACCCCGATACGATTTACCTGTGGCGATAACTTAAAGCTCGAGAACTACTTGAACAATTCAACTTTAAACTGGTCTGACGAACTAAGTTTGGAGTTCAATAAACTAAGCGATGTACAAAAACACTTTTGCTTTTAAACTTTATTCTTCCGATAGGAATATCAGGAATTAATAATGGTTCATCGAACTTTTCGATTTTGAGATTTTTGACAACAATCTTTACAAACGACGTCACCTTCATATATTCTTATAGGGAACTTGAAATTAGTGACAAAGTAGAATTATTGGTAAGAGCTGCACCTCGGTAAGCCGAAAGATCGCGGATTCCAATCCCGATCGGTTCCATCACTGTTCATACCTTTATCAATTTGAATATAAACGAAATCAATATAATCCATTTATATAGAACATCACATTTGTGTGTCCTGGTTAGCTGCAGGCATGTGCTATGCAAAAAAATCTGTGTCAGTCAAATATGATAAGGGGCGTGGCTATTGCCATTTATCTGGCACAAAATTAGTTTTTTAAATAACAGAATTAAGTCTATAAATGACTTTCCAAAAACTATATTACACACTATTCAATTAAGCCTTTTAAATAACGTAACCAAAAACTAATACGACTTTAAAAATAAAGTCGTTCCACAAACTACACAACAGTCTGAAGGCAAGTTCCAAGCAATACAAACTTTAAGTTTAACTGCGTACACATCAGTACCCGCACTTGGTCCCGCCGTAAATCCCGTGATTGAATACTTAACGGGACAGCGGCCCAGCTCTAATTATAGCTAAACAGGAGAGGTGATCGTAAACCAGCCTGAGTTTATAGCACCATCGGGGTTTCTTAACCATTCACGTGTTTGCACATTCGCAGAGTTGATCGTGACTTTCCTTAAGGATAATTAGGAACTATGGTGTTTGCGTCAGTTCCGGATGATTATATTTTTCGGCCTAAACTATGAGTAGTTTCAGAGTTAATGATAAAACAATAACAGCCCATAACTGTCCCAGTGGAGGGCAAAGGCGTCTTCTCTTATGGAGAAGGGTTGAGCATTACAATGGCAGTTTTATATTTACATGCTTCATAATAGCTTCACTTGAAACTAATTAACTGCCTGGATAGTCCAATGGTCGTAATGCGCATTCTCACTACCTATTCACTCATTCTGTGATGAAAATAATTTTACGAAAAGTGTTATTTTGCTTGTGATTTCCAGATGAAGGTGAATGGGATTCAATAATAAGAAAGATAAAATAATACCGATCTAAAATAAGCAGTAGCTATAATTAAATTACTAGATTATTATTTTTACACTTTAATTGAAGATAATCCATACTCCAACACGATAGTCCAATTTTATATGGACAGGAAAATTGGGAGCGGCTCAATTTAAACTATATTCCAGTTCTGCGTATTGCTGTTGGCGTTATTAACCTGAAACGAGATAGTCTATTGTCCATCGGGCAAACCAAAGGGCTAGTAAATATACACGAAAAATTAATTCACTTATTACAGATAGTATGTCAGTAGTTTTGTAATTTTTTGTTGTAAAAATATTGGCAGTATCGGTACAACAATATGTGGCAATATTTTTTTCTCACGGCCTTAGGAACAAGCAGCCAAAAGTCTCTATAAACCCTAAAAGATGAATTGTTAGTTCATTGCATTTTCACGGCCATGCTCCCATTCATTGCAATTCTGCTAAACTTCTTAATATCCTTAAACACATTTCAAAAAGAATTCGTCCCACACTGACACAGTGACCTTAGTTACCGCCCGTCAGCTGACATCCCGTTTCGAAGTATGTCCAGCGCATGCGCGGCCTCTCTGATGCGGGATGTTACATACGCTCCCAACCCTATTTATTCTGCAGTACGCCGCTGGATGTCACCAGGGGTGGGCGTTCCGCGTCCCTTCGTCGCGCCGGTCGACGTGTTTCGAATGCGGTTGTGCGAATACTTTCTGACTTGAACCCATGTGTTGTGTATGGTAATATCACTTGAAAACAAAAAGTGGACTTGTAGTAAAATAGAAAACTGATTATTTAATGAGCGGTAAGTTGTTGACACGTATATAATTATTTTTTATGGCGCTCTAGTTTTACTACGGTTTTTATTGGGTACTTAAATAAATGTAACGAATTTTAAATTTATATTCATGACTGCCATTATTATCTGTATTACACAACTTTAAAGAGCTGTAACTTTTCAAATTGAATTCATTAACGAGTTAGCATCGAGCTTTTTGTTAAGTTCACTTATAATTATGTAGAATCAAATATGCAAATACGTATATCCAATGTAATTTTCTTCAAACATTTTACTGAATATGTTAAATGTGTCTGAATAAACACGTTCTGTATCAGGCCTGTCACGTTGAAGGCTGACAGACGTACGCGTGTTCGCTGATACAATCTCTACCAACCCTTTGCCTTTCCCGACGTCGAGTTGTTTTATGTAAACAATCATGACAGGGAAAGGCTCTTTAGGTTTATACAAATCATGTTTATAATCTTTGAAGGCTTCAGAATTTCAATTAATAGTACAAAACCTCGCAATTACTGCATGGATGGCTAAAGCGGCTCCTAAATATTATAACAATAGGTCTTTCTGTAATTGGATTATTACGACTTCAATTGTTAGGGTGACGAATAATGTGAATACTGGTGAATTGGGCTTCAGATTCTGTTAAAGCTTTTGGTAATGTCAAGGTCTTAATTTAGTTTGGTGATTCAAACATTTCAAATGTAAGTCGTGACATTTTACTACATTATTGCAATCATCCTGAAGAATAATTTGAATGGAAATCTGGATTTTAGTTTAATGGAATAAACTCTGATATAATCATGTATATAGGACTGTAGGTAGAAAAACAAATAATAGGAATATTGACACAAGGTAAAAGAGGTCTCTAGGTATTTAACAATGGGTCGATCGACACAGGTTAGATGATGTTAATGATGAAAGAAATTTAATTTACGTAATGGTGTGGATAATTTAATTTATGAATTTAGTTCTCTTCTATTGGGTGTTGTAGTCTAGTGATTTAGTGAAGTATTATGTAACATAAGCCGCTACACGAGACGATACAATTGACTGTGGTTACAAACCGATGGAGATCAAATTAAGTTCTGCATTTCACTGTGATAACTACAAATTTCTTAGGGCTAGCATTGTTTTTGTTAAGTTAATCTAATATTTTAAAATAGTACTTTTAATGTATTCTTAGTTTCTTTTTGATATGCAATTTAAATACATCTTACAAAATACCATTTTAGGGCCAACATTTATAACATTTACAATTTACATTTGTATATGTAACTTACATGTAAGCATTCACGTTGTAATACACGTCAAATTAAAATTAAAAAAAAACATTTAGAAACTTAATTATAATATACTTATGTTTTTTAGTATGTATTAAAAGATACGTTTAAAATGAAATTATAAGTTAATATAAGGTGCACTTCAAATTATTTTCCAAGATCCTAGTGCTGTATTTTCGTAAAATCATTCAGTCATTCACAGCTTCTTTCATTTATTACCTGGGTGGAAACGTAACTGCAGCGTAAGCAATAGTGCAAATATTCCTAAAATTAATAACCCCGGGATAATGTATGCTTTTTAAATGACTGTAATAAATCTAAAGCACATAAATACCTACGTTTTATGTCCATTTCAATGAATACTAATTCTGAAAAATATGATATGAATAAATAATTGTAAACATCAAATGTTTGTTTAATAGCAGTTGGATTTCAAAGCTTTTAATAAACAACGTTGAACTTTCTAATTATTCGACTTACACATACACGCTGTACATTCAAATAAATCTAATTTATATACTTTAGATGATTTTTTATGTTATAAATGTATGAGCAATTCATATAAAAAAATATTTTTGGTGGATAATTTAAATTTATCGATGGAGTTCTCCAAGGTTCTTATTTGGACCTTTCATAAATAAATTGAATAGAATTGTAATAATTTACGGTTACGTGAATACATAGGAAAGAATATTTCTTATTAAAGACACAGTTGAGAAAAGGCATTAAGATTCAGCAGTCATCTTCTGTTATATATAAAAAATAATTGCTGTTCGTTAGTCTCGCTAAAACTCGAGAATGGCTGAATCGATTTGGCTAATTTTGGTCTAGAAATATTCGTGGAAGTCGAGGGAAGGTTTAGGCGGTGAGAAGGCGGTACGAAGTACCCCGGTTCAGATCGTTAGTATATATAAAAATAAATTTCTATTTGTTAGTCTCACAAATTTTGGCTTTGAAATATTTATAGAAGTCAAGGAAGATTTAAACGGGAGAAAACTGTACGAAGTTGGCCCTGTCAGCTAGTATAAAATATTAGTCTGGGCTCTTTAAGGAATTTTGACACAGAAAGCTGGCACTGATCTAGTTAACATCTTGCGTACCTTTCTCGCGACCCAAGACTCATAAACTCGTAATACAGACATACCCAAGTGTATAGCATAGTCTAATGAACACACTGTCACACACTTATCAGGGTGAAACTCACTCGGGTCCCAAAATTAACACGTCATTAAATGCTCACCCTTTTTCCTAAAAGCCTATTTGGGGTCTTCCGAGACGCTGGCAGGACACTGAATTACTCAATTTTTGCCAACCGTCTCTTAGTAGTGTCGTGTCGGTGCCAGACGAGGTATGGTTGCGGTTTACTGATAACGGTCCGTAATGACAGGGTGGCGAGGGGGGTAGTTATGTATGAGTCATATCGAGCTAGATTGGAGGTGTACGACATATGGTTGTCTGCGGGTTGTGTGAGAATTTAGGTATTCTGTAGGCTGGGAATTTGTTGAATCATCGTTCTCAGTTCATGTATTGGTTGGGCATGACAAGTCTCCCATTTCATATAATAATAATATAGTTATATATAGAAATAAATATCCTTTTTTTCAGTTTTTATCCTTTGACGTGCTCAAGTTTGTCTGACCTTTTGAACAAAATATCAAGGATCATTTACAATAGTGCAGCTAAAACTAATAACAAAATTGTTATTGTAATGAAAGACATTACCGATGTTGTGAAAACAAAACGATTTCATATAGTTTTTATAATAGCGATGAACCATATAATAAATAAAACATCTTCAAGGTAACGAGTCCATATTGTATTACTCATAATATAAGCTCTTTCTCAAACATTTGTGATGTTTATATATTTATCATTTGTACGAAGCTCAATTTTGCTTTTGGTAAAGAAAAATATGCCATAATCCTGGAAAATAGACCGTTTGGCCTCTGAGAAAACGAAATGTGAAGTTACAAAGTTTGGAAACGGTATCATCAGTTTTTGGATGGGCCAACTGCTTAGCTCTTGAAATTATGTGTAGCTAGTTCTTTATACTTGAAGTGATATACCAAAACTTTACGCCTGTATTCCCGGAAGAGGTAGGCAGAGGTGCACATTTATGTACTGATATTTTCTAGTTCTGTTAAAGGTCCCAATGTTATAGGGGGCGAGGCCGGGGTGCAGACTGCACATTATTATAGTGTACCCACATTTCGCCAGCTGTGTCTGCCAGTTATGTTAAATGTCCTAATGTAATTGGGGTCGAACCTATTGTCATCAAACGCAAATCCAGACTCAGTGCTAGGTACTATTGAGGATAAGCTACTGGAAAACCTTATACCTACATTACCTACTTGATTTAACACAAATGAAGGATTGATAGGTATTACAATTATATTTCTTTGTCCATGTTTTTCAATAAACGAATCAACGTTTTAAGTATCACAATCCTAGTAACATTGTAAGTTTTTTTTCGTATTTCTTTGAAGAAGCGACAAATGTAATGTTTTTATAGGCATAACAGTTGGCCTGGGTAATACGAGTATAAATATAGTATGTGGCTACCGCGCTGTTCAGTTGACCTGTGATTTTAAGCCGGGCTCGCTACAGTCAGTCTTGTGATGGGTTAAACATTTTCACGTTTCGAAAGCCCTTATGCTTCGGAAGGTGCCGGTAAGCCGTTGGTCCTGGCTTGGCCGCCGTGACTGAAATTCGGTCAGTAGAATATTATTATTATATGGGCCTAAGACTTATTACAAGGGGGCAAACCCGCGGCGAAAATCCAGTCAAATGCCATAAAACTCGAGCTCATAAGTAGCTGTTACGACACTTTTTTTACAACCAAAACAGTCTCTATTTTAGTCCATTAAATTAAAATCTCCAACGACTTACTCGCCTTATTGCGATAATACTGACTAAACTCTAACGGAACGAAATTAACATTCTTTTTCCGTACTCAACAAAATAAAAGTTACCTTGAATTTGCATAAACATGTCCGTTTCTTATTCCTATTGCTTATTGTGTATGGAAATTGTAGTTATTATTATTTTTATGTTAAACTGTGGCGCACAGGGTTGAATTTAAAACTGGTTACATATGAGCACTTTTAACTGTTTCGAATTTTATTTTGGAAGTCTATCCAGTTATTATTATAGCTGCCTGGATGATATTTTTTTTGGAATTTCTAATAACAAGCGGATTATGTTCCTGTACTGAATATTATTTATTAGTGGCAATGTAAGGATTTAGAGTAGTATGTACCTTTGAAGTTAATATATCATTGACTGAAGTCGCGGGCATCAGCTAGAGGTAAATAAAAATTTTCGAGATGAAACCTGGACTTTGGTCTCATACAAAAGGTAACTTAGCATCAAGCTTGTATTCCCCGAGGGGTAGGCAGAGGTGTATAGTATACACACTTTTCGCCATTTATGTTATAGATCCCAATGTAATAGAGGGCGAGCTTATTGCCATCAACGGGGCACAAATCTAGACTCCGTGTTGCTACTGAGAATTACCTAATGGAAAAACCCAATAACACCTTGCCCGACCCGGGAATCTAACACAGGACCTCATGCGCCGCACCCGACACATGCGCACACAAAAATCTATTCCCGCCAATAACTTATTCATCTAAAGACTTAACGAAATATAAAGTTCTAACATATTTCATACTTACACAGCAAATAAAGCCAGTATTATAAAACAAGAAAATAACTTGCCAACTAAAACTGGCATGAAAGTAAATAATGTGTTTACTATTCTATTTCTATTCTACTTTATTGTAGCTCTACTTTCATACGACTAGTTTTATTTGATAGACAATATTTGTCTTTATGTTTTTCTTGGATATGATGTAGTTATGTGGCTATGGTATGTAATCAGTTAGCTGGAATAGGTACTGTTGTGTTGAGTTAGTAATGTCTCCATAGCAACGGGACATTTTTTAATACGTCGCCCCACACTAGGTGCTGTCTCCTGTACCGTGACTGCGTTTCACAAACATGAAAATATCTGCGGATGACTAATATCTGAGGATCGCAAAATTTTTTGTCCCGTGCGGGATCGGACCGGCAACTCTTAGCGCAGCCGTCCGTTAGTCACTGCGTCAATCAGGACGAACCAAGCAACTTGTATTGACGTTTATAAGTGCCCTTTTGTAAATGAAAAAAAAGCCTTTCATATTTACAGGAAATAATAAAATCATAAATAACATCACGATGCATAATTAATACACCCACATTTCACCAGTTATGTTATAGGTCCTAATGTAAAAGGGGGCGAGCCTATTGAAATCAACTGGGCACATAACCAGACTCCATGAACGACTAAGAATTACCTACTGGAAAAACCCAGTATCAATTTGCCCGACCCGGAATTCGAATGTCAGGCGCCAGCATTGGCGCTCGGCGTCCACTAGACCAACGATTCTACAGTAGCAGGTCTATATTTTGCACAGCTTCACACGTTTCTTTTGCCTCTCTGCCTACTCTTTCGCGGATTACAGTCGTCATAATATTCGTACACATATATACACTAGTTGTGCTGACGTCAGTGATGTTTCTAGTTTTCCAACACATAAAGTTTACCCATGTAATGTATGCTAATGTACGATATCTACGTCCGCGATAGGACCGCCTATTGTAGATACATATCGTCAGATCTTGCCTCCGAGCTCCAACCTTTGCCATCACGGATATTTGGTCATTCATATTCAAACTTCATAACAGATATCCACGTTTATGTATTGCTATATTTTTGTTGCATACTCTTTCTTTACGTTTGTATAAAAATTATAAATCTTTACCTACTTTTTGCTTAGCGCGACTGCTCAGCATGAGGTCCTGGGTTCGAATCACCGGTTGGGAAAATGTGGGTGCAGGTACTATATACCGCTACCTACCCCTTTGGGGGATTCAGGCGTGATGTTATGTTAAGTTCAAAAGTATTTTTCTATAATTTCAGTCTGGATAGTAGTGCTTGTGTATGTTTTAATTACCAAATGTATCATATGGGGTAACGTTTATAAAAGCCAATGTCACCCATAAAATGAAATCTTCCGAAAACTTTTACCCTTTCTCTGAAAACTCAAACCAACTCAATTGTTGAATAAACTCTATAATAATTAGTAGAAAGCTCTGCCAAGTCCCCAACTATAACAGGCTACTTTAATTAAGACCTAAATAATTTGAGCTAACAATAGTGACCTCTTATTCAAAGTCAGGACCCAACTGGGAGTTTGTCTGTTTAACTAAGGGATCCCAGACTTGAGACAAGGGTCTTAGTTGGAACTAGGCTCTCCACGCGGTTTTACTCGAGCATTCAGGTCCTGAGAGACAATGAGACCACGTACTCCATAGTATGAGGGTCCTAGTATAGATTTTAGTAGCCTATAGTGACTGTGGTGCCGTGGTTAAAGAATGGAGACATTGGACATTGGAGGTCGTAGCACAAATATTATATCAATCCGGTAATGGATCGTCACCATATCAACATGAGCCATACCATTGTTTTTTAAATTCATCGCCCCACATTAGGAAACTCTCTTGTGTCGTGGGTGCGTTTCATAAGCATGGAATATAACACACAAACCAGACTCGGGACAAACATCAGCGGTTCGCATAAACTTTTAACCCGTACGGGAAATGAACCAGCAACCAGCTCAGCTGTTCAATCGCTTAGCCACTGCGCCAATCAGGTCGTCAATATCCTTTGTATGAAACTCTCTACATCAAACCAAACTCATCGAAATCGTAACGTAATCGCGTCGCCTTGGTATCGGCGAGGCGTGGCCGTAGCGGAGTCGACGTATCGTAACGTAGCTTACGTAACTTTGACGGCGAGGCAAAAGGCGACATGGTTACGACCCCGTTCCGATTTTATATGTGTGCTATGGCCCTTAACAGGGAATCAAAAGGCCGCTGTAATAGAATCTAGCGTAATAATAAAAATCATATTGTGAAGACACCAAATGTTCCTATCACGGAGTTTATTCACTTCACCAGAAAATGATTATGTCGGGAAATGATTAAATATAGGAAATGCTTACTTATACAAAAAATAAAAAAGAGGAAATAAATTAATAGAAAATTGTAATAATGTTTCCTTATTCCATGAAAATGTTCCTTCGCAGCGAATAACAGCGTTACTCTACGATTAATATTAATTTACACGTAGAGATCGTGGCGATAATAGGTACCTCACGATAATTACTCATTAGTGCGATGTGGGGTAAAGTCTGCTCTGCAGTTCCGAGTTTTTCAATCAATAACTTTATTGCAGGTTTTTATTTCTTAGTCTACAGCAAGGGATTTTAAGGAAAAAGTCTACCACTCGAGTCCATCATTGTTACGCCTGTAAATTAGGATCTACAATGGTAACCATTAAGAACTAAGAAGGCAGTGAAGCTCGAGGCGTCTCAGAGAAATGACTCAACTGTCTTGGAACCCGTAACGTTAATCATACAAGGACATATAGGAGGAGTAGGAAAGCTATAAACAGTAAGGTAAATTATCATCATCAGCCGGAAGACGTCTATTGTTGAAAATAGGCCACCCTCTTAGAACGCCACAATAAACGACAACTTGCCATTTATTAATTTTACTAAGACAATATTAAAAAATCCATGTCCGAAACACGACACATCGAAGACCTACGCAGTATAAGTTTACTTTCAACCCCTCAACCCTATTACTAAATTCATCCCGCGTTCAAAACTTAGTACCAAACAAATAATAAACGAAATTTACAATTCGCAAGCCTAACAGATCGCCGAAAAGGAAATAGGATCACGGGAAAAAATACAATCATATTCCGTATCCCTTTATAAACTCGCTAAGTTTGTGAAGATTCATTTACAGAACGATCGTGAATTACGCCCCCTCTGCCCCGGCTTTGAATTATTTCTCCAAAGGAATACAAGGCCTATACAATTTCGACAATCTCAAAGGCACACTTGAAGCAGGCTTGCCGACGCAAGTGGCAGTCAAACAATAACAACCGGACATTATTCTAAACGACTGGTCCCGTTAAATAATTCAGGAACGCTCAAACATTTAATGCGGACGTGCGGCCGTGTGACAAGCCTGCTTCGTGATGGTTGAGGTACTTAGGTAGTTCCAAGCTCTTAAGTACTTTGTATTTTATTGCGTTTTTTGTTAAGTAAAGACGTCGCCGCGCATTAATTTGTTTCGTGAAGGTGTGTTTAACAGCAGTCACATTATATTCGGCCATTATGTGAGATGGTTATGTCACAGTAAGATAATTCATCACCGTCCAATAGCAGGGAGAGGCTTTTTCCTAATAAAGGATCCCAATTGTTCGATCACATACATTTAGAAAATCATTCATTTCCTATGTTTTACTCTAAACCAATTCTACTAACTACTTAGTCCCAACGCTATCGTACTTAGGACTTAAATCTTCCCTCTGTACAGTCACGTCTGACAACGTGACCAACAAAGCGATCACTAAATCAATCTCCATAAGTAACATGCTCATACGCCGATAATCCGATCACAATATTTGCAAATCTACTCAACATGACTGATTCACATTATCTGGAAACTTCTCCGTGTTGCATTGAATCTTTTCGGCGAATAAACAGGTGGTTCGTCTGTAATGCTTTTAGTTCACAGTTTTGTTTTCAATGTAACGGTGGTAACGGGAAATAGTTTTGAGAGGAATTTGAGTTTAATGTGGCCATTTTGGATTTGAATGAGTAGACAGCTGGGAAGTTATTTTACAAAGTTTAGACTCTTGGATTTAAAGACATTCTTTAATGTACAATCTATACTACGAAAGATAATATTATGATTAGTATAACTTTAACGTAACTTTTATTTAATTAAAGTCAAACTATGACTCTGAACTCGTTCAGAAAACAGGCCAAAAGTGAACATTGAAAAACTCACTAGACCAGAATTCAATTATTTTTTGTAGTAAATAATTTTCTTAATGATTGATCTGTGGCTTTATATAACCCATAAATACTAAACTACCATTAATTAACGATATTTCCAGTAATTTCCTTGGAAATTCCAGGTAATACGATCTAGCTCATTTAAAAGTTTTATCATCTCATTCGCCTTCTCGGTATTAATCTTGTTATTTCAAAATGTCTTCTATAAGACAAATTGATTGCTTATTACTTTACTTAGAAATTGATTGTCTATAAGTGCTTTGTGAATTTTAGACGACTTCTTGGAACATGGAGGACGTTTTGATCCGACGATAACTTCTTCTGGTCGTATGATTGATAAACAAACTGGTATCAGAGTTTAAACCGCCTGTAGGCCTTAAATGATAAGTATAGTATGTTATTTAATTGAAGTTACCGAAAAAAGGTCTGAATGGTTTTATTTTATTCCAAAACATGCGCATCTATAATTATGGTCGGCAAAAATACTGACTAGAATTGAACGGAGAAGAAAGATACATGATGCTACTATGGGATTGCTCTACAAAAGACGAGTTCGTTTGAGTTCGTTTTTTAAGTCCAAAGATGCCCTTGTGAAGCAATTGAAATTTTTGTCATTACATTTTCATTTTCACTTTCTAAAATACCACGGCTCTTCAGACTTCCTCTTCTCTATAGTATTGTTAGATGCAAAAATATCACAATAAAGTTCAAAATAATAAATGACATGAATAGTAACACAATGATTTGCGACCAAAATGTCACAAACAAAAGTCTTGCCCTTTCTGGCGAGCCAACGTCGGTCAGCGATACGGATTCGATTAACGCGCGTTACCTTTGGGAGTCGGACGCAAACGTGCA
Source organism: Abrostola triplasia (assembly GCA_946251915.1). Lineage (NCBI taxonomy): Eukaryota > Metazoa > Arthropoda > Insecta > Lepidoptera > Noctuidae > Abrostola > Abrostola triplasia. Next base: position 13,340,633 of record OX276426.1, read on the forward strand.
CGTTTCAGTTACGGTCGAACTTCGCTGTGGTTTCGACTGTAAATGGAAATTGTTGCTGCGCTTTGAGTATTAGCAGTGTTTATTTTTAGTGGTTGTATATTGTTCTTTGTTGGCTTGAGTTCGATAAATGTTAAATTATTTCAACAAATGACCCTTACTTAGCAGTTGGGTAAATAGTCTCTTTGAGAAGAAGAAGCGAAAGAACATTCTGATATGATTCTGGGATTGACTGATACTAGAATTTTATTTAGCAAAAATCCAAAGTCAAACCTGCTTAGGATTTCTTAATACGATAAATCAATAACAATCAGCCAGAACGCTGAGACGGGAATTGAAGATTTGACAGTTGTATGTGCGATGAATGAGTAGCAAATGGTAATCTGTGGTCTCTGCTTGCCCACACTGGGGAATAGGCGTGACTTTATGTATCATATGCAATCACAACACTATAAATGTGGTCATGATATACTGTTACCCAGCCTTACCAATTGTTATGAAAAAATAATAAGCCCTTGTTCAATTAGGTACTATTAAATCCCAAACTTACCCAATTATCAAAATAATCCAAAAACTGGAATCGACACAATTAAAAGTTCAGAGACAAGTTCAACATAAGCCTACTTAGCCATTCTTCAAGGATTGTCTCTTCACGTTCTGAATAAATTAGCCTCTTCTATACTCAAGTAGGCAGATGCTAATGAGAACGAGTTTTCTAATTTCAGACACTTCATTAAATGTCGAAATCTTGTCAGTTAATGTAACGTGGGAGGGTGATCCTGATTGCTGAGAAGTGCGTAATAATAACATTAATTATTTAGGAAGTACCAAAAAATGGAATTCGTGTTCTGTGAATAATTTTAGCTGAGTTGTAAGCTTTGGGAAAAGAATCTAAAGAACATATCAATCTTATTTTGGTGAAAAAATCACACTAATATTAAACAGGTGAAAGTTAATGAGTATGTGTTTGCATGTTTTTAACTTCGACACACTCAAACGGCTGGACCAATTTTGATAAAATTTGGTATGGACTTAGCTGACACACTGAGTTAACAAATAGGCTTTTTATGTAAAACATGTAGCGGGTAATACCGCAGGGCGCAGCTAATAGAAAATAAATCTGTAACGACTCGAAAAAAAATGCGGTTTCAAATCCTAAGCTTGTAGAGTAAGAAAATCATAGGGGTAAAGCCGAGGGCACTACTAGGGAAAGACCACAACTGTTAGTTATAATAGAGGCTCTAGATGTTCAAGCAAACTTGGTCTATTTGCTTAAAGCTTTAAGAGCGATAATCGCAGAGACGAGGGTTCAAGGTCTCCGAGTACGTAAAATTTTAGACGATATAATATTACAATTCCTAAATCTCGTCCTCTTTAACAAAAGGCAAACTTAAACCCTTTGACAATTTATACCCTTTCTCTAGATGTGATTTAGAAATGTGTTTCTACGAGACTGGGGAGAGAGATATTTTGATGTATGCTGTGATTGTGTCGAGGGGGACAGCTTACGGATTAGGTTTGGTTGGTCGACAATTTACCTAACTCTTTTAATTTAAATATGTAAGTAGGTAGTAGATACTACTCAACAGGGAATATATTTTAAATAATCTCTTTTGCTTAACAATAAATATTTTTTTGTTATGTATAATTTCGTTTTAATTTAAAAAATAATTATTAAAAATTACCACAACTAAGCGGGAATCCTAAAGTAGTTGAGACGCAGTGCTAGCTGCTTAATAAGATGGAATACAAGCATGATGTGAAATATCACATACACAAACGCCCAGACTCGGGACAAACATTTGTGGTTCACCCATAGATTTGCCTCTTGCGGGTATCGAATCCGCAACCCTTAGCGCAGCAGTCCAATCGCTTAGCCACTGCGCTAATCAGGTCATCAAGCTATTCATAAAATATATAATTATTATACCTACTAGGAAACAGGCGTGACTTTATGTATGTATGTATGTATACCTACTAGTACACATTTTGTGAATATCTTCAGTTGTACTTATTATAATACGTAGTGTTTTGTGAACCAATATTTCACATCGCAATACGCTTTTTAATAATCAAAAGAAATTACATAGTAAAGCCAAAGAACCTTGACTCCATTCTACTTTCATTATAACCAACTTGAAATCTCTCTTTAATAAAATAAGCCTCAAATTATGAACAAACTCGAACGAGTAATGCTCAAGATTACCTACCTAATTACCCCGTGGGCGCACCTGAACATTTCCCTGATAACAAGCTCAGCCATTATCACTATATTAAATGTACACATATTTAATTAGTGCTCCAGATTGACATAACTATGAAGGAGTCAGTTAAGTGCTTATAGTGCTGTGTTGTTGCGTGTTTGATTCCTGCACGGAAGAATTATAAAACTTAGTTTTTTTGTTATATAGGTACTATAATTTTGTGTATTATTTGCACAAGAATTTGCATGTTGTTAGGCGAAATTATAGACTTTTTGTGTGATACTATTGTTATTTATTTCATGCGAATAAAAATGTTCCTTACAATAGCTGGTTCATACCCGTGACCTTATTAATTTCTTTTTAGGAAATACTACAAAAATCTATAATGAAAATGCCATCTAGGACTGATTGGTAGTTTTTGAGAAAACCGCGAACATGCAAACATACATGCGGGTTTAATACAAACCCTATTTTTTGAAGTCGGTTATAAAATTCACAATAAACCACAGTCTATGAAAATGTCGAGATCTTTACAGCTAGCTACATAATAATACAGTGGATCGGTTGAATTAGAGACGACCGTAGTACCCGCCATTAACACAAAACTTTTCAGACCGCTATTTGCACAACATAAATAATTACAGAGTACCTATAAACCCCTTCATTCTGTTCGTTTAATTACTTCGTAGCTGAAATATTATAACTAAGTGTTGTTACTGAGGGTTCGCGTTTATTGACATTATTAAAAATAACTATTCGATTTCACGTTTATTCTTGTCGTGTTTCCGCTATGTGCTACATGTCGCGGAGACAATCATTCGCGTTGTATGTATTTGCGACTTTTCAGGACTGTCGAGGGACACGGATGAACATCGACTTCCAAATGTCGCCTAGTGAAAACTCCGCTAAGTTATCCCTAAGATTTTCTCGCGCGATGTTTCCTTAGATGATTTTTTTGTGACATTCGTGGTGCTGATCGATGCTTGTTTATTTCTTGTATTGATGTAGTTTCTGTCCTTTAATAGCAGTAACTAAGTAGATATACAGGACTTTCTCTTTAACACTGCTTTTAAGAAGGTAATGTATGTTATTATAGATTTATAATTCTAAGAAATGCTCCATAATTGTTTTTCCTAACTGCTCCTCTTTGTCTATTAGATGATAGGATTTCTAGCATTATTGTAAACTTACTTGAAAATATGTTTTCGGCAATAACATACTATGCTACTTTTAAACGTAGAAAAATAAAATCAAACCTACTTTGTAATGCGAGGTCGCAGATGTGTAGCCTTCTGTAGTCTTCATTACGTTTGTAATTTGCAGGGGTCAAAAACATGGCTGGAAAACTGGGCTGGCGGCTGCGAGATTTTAGAATAATAATTATTTGAAATTATTATCTTGTTCGTTATTTTATCTTGTTGTATCTATTTTTTTCTTTACTATGCTAGTTATGGGGTATCCTACTATGTTAATTTTACAGTGACGTCACGAATTTATGTCTTCATACGAAGTCTCTTCGTTGCATTGCTAGAACGCTCACTCTGCGTTTTTACTGTTCAGCGCATAAACCTTTTAAATAATTCCTCTTTTCTCAACTCGTTTCGTAAAAAGAGCTCTGAACGGCGCCATATGTAACACTTGTATTGTCAGTGTCGGGCTCTAATGTAAATATAAACAGAAGATCCAATCCATCCAAATTCACTAATAAGTTAATCCTAAATGAGACTGGCCAACTATGCAGAAATTTATGGTGCAAACCTTAATTTTACATTTGCTAAAGTTTCCCTCGCTATATAATTATCACTCATAGGATAAGGCGACAATCAACGCGTCAATAGAAAGACCCACCACAAAAAGTTTACCAATACAAATTAAATTATTTGCCAAGTGTCCACTGTATTTTAAGCACTTTAAACAATGAACAACTGCACTCTTCAAAGAAAAGCAAATCTCTTACATACAACCACAAAATGTAAAGCTTTATCTTCTGTGATCAAGGGAGATTTTTCAGTAAACTTTCTGAATCTACCTCTTTAGTGACCAGGATTGCAATGGTGCATAAAATAGGAATGAACATCTGCCCTACCGACCCACTAGTTTCCTCACAGTTTACGAGTTAGCGTAGTAAAAAGAAACTATATTCTTCTGGCCCACAACTATAGACCCTAATAATTTTGTCATATCCCTCGCATGTAATTCAGCGGACGCTATTTCAATTTATTGCTAGATTGCTCCCAAATTGTTTCACAAAACCAAGATGTATTTAAGATGATGAGAAATAAAGTCTGGTATACGTAACCTTACTCTGTGATGTGTAAGGCAGAAAAACGTATACCAGGAAGCTTAAAAAGTATCACACTTTTAAATTGCAGTATTTTTTAAGTAATTAATTTAAAATATTAAAATGGAAATAATCTTTCCTGAAAATTGTTTTGCCATCCCTTTTTTTTTGCAGAAAAACTATAACTGAATAACAATTAACCAAGGCGCTTAAAACTATCTAGATCAAAATATAATTCTTTTATTTATTTGATTTATAAGTTAATATATTTAGTTATAGTTCTATTATATAAAGCATTTTATTTCTCTTACCATGAACGGTAATCTCTCTACGAAATATGAACTAGCCATTAAAATGTTATAGCATTTCGCCAGAATTACGATTCAGTTAACCCATATAACTTGCTCAAAACATAAAAACCATTTAAGCACCCATCATTGTCAGTATAAAAACGATATACTTAGCATACGCTACGCTACAATGACGTCACACAAAGGGGATAAGACTTCAATGGCGGACCCGCTTGCCGCTTTGCATACTCAATTAAATGAAACCCGAGTTTTTACACCTGACCACTTCTTGTTGTGGCGAACATGCACAGAGGGGCTTAGGCGACATGCATTTGTTCGTTTGTGTATGTATTTTTATTCATGCTGCTTGTATCGTCTCGTTTTATAAATTTTGTGCGACTGATTCAAATCCAAATATTGATTGCTTGCTATGGGTAGTACCTATATTAGGTAGGTCTTACCTTAATTGTGGAAATTATAACTTAGTGTCTTTTGTAGACAGCAATATCACAGCTGGAAAAAATAAATTTGCAATAAATTAATTTATAGTTATTCTACATTTTGTAGGTGTCTATCTGATTAAAGGACGTCCGAAAAACTAAAAGTAAGACTTTCTAAGAAAACAAAATTATTTTGTGTCTCATCAAATTCTGCTAAAACTTGGCATGATCAATAAAAAAAGTTAACCACTTGTACAATTTGTCAAATGTCTACAAACTTAAACTAGGTCTACAGAACTTTGTAAGTAAAGGAAAAGTAGCTAATTTGGTGTCCCAGACTAGCGTCGGCTAAATACGACGAATAAACTTGTAAAGACGTCTGGCGTCTCTTAAAATCTGGCTTTTTCTTTCATGTAGCGTCTTGAGAGTAATTCCTTTCGACTAAGATGTTAATTACGTGACATCTTATGTTTCATTCAAAGACAAGTCACTTTTAATGTGTAGTGCCTAAGTAGGATATTGAGAACACCTGTATCGTGTGTACCTACAGGCTCTACAACCTACACTTGGAACCCATTAATCCTTTAAGCGCCACTGTTTTGTATGGAAGACAACGCTTCCGCGCCCTCCCCACCATAACAATACTAAGAGACAATATCAAATGTATTTAAGTACGAATAATCAAACAATAATGGTAATAAATGTTAAAGTGTTACTGGGATTTCCATTAAGTAATTCTTAGTAGCAGCCCGGAGTCTGGATTTGTGCACTGTTGATGGCAATAGACTCGCCCCCTATTACATTGGGACCTTAAAAACATAACTGGCAAAATGTGTGTTTACTGTATGTGCCCCTTGCCTACCCTTTCGGGGAATAGGGGCGTGATGTTTTATGTTATGTATTGTTGAACTCATTTTTGTCCTGTGACGTTTAATTTGTTTCTAAAACTAGGTAATAGGGTAGTCCTTTATGTAGGTGTGTACAGCATCATTCAGCCAACCTGTATAGCCAATACAAGTCTTTTGATGTCAGTTAAATAAGTAACAACTTGGGAACTTCTAACAAGGTATACCTACAAAGTCTGTATTGACTAAAAAAATCGAAAGAGAATTTCTTATGGAGCTTATTATGATCTAACGACTTCCGATACACGTGTACTGAAAGACGGGGCGAAGAAAGTTTATCGGAAAATGTTTTTGTTCCAAATGAATAAGGATTATTAGCAGAAAAATCTTTTAGACTTGCCTTCTACAGTTCCGAGGACGATTTTAATACGCCTTAGTTAAAACATTAAAATATGTAGGTGTTTTTTATTGCTTATATTTAAAAACTAAGTTATCGCTAAGCGCGACGGTGTAGCATGAGGTCCTGGGTTCCAATACCGGGTTCAGGCAAAGTTTTATTGGATGTTTCCATTAGATAATTCTCAGTAGCAGCATGAAGTCTGGATTTGTGGTTAATGGTAAAAATATTCACTTCCTATTAACCTACAACATAATTGACGAAATTTGGGTATACGATACACCTCTGCTTATACCTTCGGGGAACACTGACATATAGTTGGGACAAGGAAAATGTTATCGGGTTGTCGACAGCACCGCAAAGTTTTTACCCGATTCATTATTAAGCTTCTTGATATCCCTAAATAATTCATGCTAATGAAATATGAGTATTATGATCTATATACATTACTATAGATGTCGGTAATATAATACATGAGCTCATCCATCATCTGTTGGCTCCTCAACCTGTCGGCGCGACAGTTATTGCCTGTAGTTCTGATTAAACTTCTGTTCCAGTGACGGCTACAAGTGACACGACTGTTCATTGTACGGCAATTAGTTAGAATACACAAGTTACTGGTATTATACTTACTTGCAGTGAAGTTTGTGCAGTATTGTTAGTAAAATATAGTGCTTACATGGTTTCACTTCTTTGTGGTAAAGCCACACGACAAAATTGGCGCAGTGGCTAAAATATTGCTCTGCTACGCTTGAGGTTTGATTTCTGGACGGGACAAAATTCTGTGTGATCCTCAGTTGTTTTTCCCGAGACAGGGTGTTTGAGTACGTTATATTTCATGTTTGTGAAACTCACCCACGAAGCAGGAGAAATTTATGTTTGGCAATGATTAAAAAAGCTCCCGATGCTTCCAAAGCTCTAAATGAACAAGAATACAAATCATTCATTAATCACGATTTTAAGTCAGTGTAGAATATTTGAGAATTCAGTGCAAATGGTATAACCATAAACCACACAGACACATAACCTTGTATATGGTACATATTATCATATGACAAAGATCAAGCAAAATATGTAGTCTGACTAGTGTGACTAAGCAATAGCAGGTTCCTTTTGAAACAATAATTACGACATAAACATAACACCAAGTAAACATCTCTTGGCATATTTTGAGTTCATCTAGTACAATAATATTCGTATCATAGGCGTAGCTCTGTGCCTCCATTACCCGCATACAACCTGTCGCCGCGTCGTGTCCCCAGCGATCTATCACTGCGACAGCTATTGCTTGCTTTGTGATTAAATTCCTGTTACAACGGCCACACAGAGAGTCAGTCACTTGTGTTCTGGTAACTTACTGGTGACAAACATGATAGTCAACTGTATGAGTATCGAATTAGAAAAAATGTGGATGCGGTAACTCAAATTATCTAATTAGTCTTTCGTACTTAAATAACTTGATACTTGTAGTCAAAATGGAATAATGACCACTGATAGCCGAGTGGCATGACCGTTGGACTGCCAAGTCAAACGTAACAAGTTTGAACTTATGTAGTGTTTGAAACCCAGAACGCACTAATATCTTTTTTAATTCATGCGCGTAATTAAAATTAGTTGTTAAGGATAACATCGTGAGAAAACCGGCACCTGAGAGATTTTTCAGCGTGTGTAATTTCTGCTTACAGTCGGTTTAAACTTTGAAACTAGGTTGTTTATCAACGGTTAGAGGAAGAAGAAGAAGAATGGGGTAACGCATAGAGCTATTTTTCTAAACATATAAATACGAAAAGGGCGAGTGAGAATTCCTTGTTCAGAAAAAGCGAAGAGACGTAATGACAGCTTTATACCTGATTTTTTTCCCAGTGAGTAATTTTCCGGCAAATATTCCATTTGACAAGATCAGAGAAAGTCATGAAGATGTTCTAATGGTCATTGTAACCCATGCGTTGTTTAAGACAATAATAAGTCTCATCTAAAAAAGTAAGCTTATACAATCCTTAGATTGCAGTAAAAAAAACAGTAATACTAATAAAAATATTCTTTGCGTATTCGTTACTTTCAGCAGATTAGGAATCTATATTATCGCTGCATAACCGTTCATTCACCAACAGTATATCATTACAATAATGATTATAATTAGTAGGCGTGATTAAACTCCTGTTACAAACGCCGCACAATGGGACCTCGTTAATTACTGGTTTACCGTTGATCCTGATTTGATCATTGTGATGGAATTCAACGCTAACGTTATCGAGGGCGTTATGAGTGACGATATCCAGGAAGATGCGTACGAGATAGCCGAAAATAACTGTGGGATATAAAGAAAAATAACATGCTACATAAAAATGGGCATTATTAGGGTTGAGAAGTAACTTTAGAACGCAAAAACTTCGATTTAAATTCCTATTTGTTATAGCTACAGGTTAAAAAATAATTTTCTCTAACAATAGTCGTAGGTATGCTGTCATCCTTTTAGGGAGTAGACTGCCTTGTTGGAGTAGTGATCGCTGCTGAGCATGAGGTCCTGGGTTCGAATACCAGGTTCCGAAAAATGTTACTGGGTTTTGGCTTACGCGAAAAACTATTGTATGCTATGGCGGGTCGTGGCTAGTACCAGTACATGACTTTATGTGTCATTTTTGCATGTTGCACATGCTAAGCTTAAATCTAAATTGATAAAGGAAACTTGAAAAGTGATGGACACGAGCGGGACTCGAACCCGCGACTTTCGCCGTACCGTGGCGCCCGCCGCTCTGCCAACTGAGCCACAGTGTCGTCGTAGTACTAGTACAGTTTCGAAAATATGTTAAATCTTATGAATGACCTATGTACCTCAATAAAGACACCTAAACACCGCGACACTGGCCTTACGTTCCACGCCTTCCATTTGTCACGCCACCTATTTAAACTCCACGCTGTCATATCACACAGCTCGGTAAACTGTCGCGAGTCATATTCATCACGCTGACAGTTATTGCTTGTCGTCGTGATTACATTCTGTCCCGCGACCGCACAATGGAGCGTTAATTACTGTTGGTCCACACTTGATATCGATTCGGTCAGTGATACGGCTGTAGCGATGTTAGATGGCGTGCCTTAAGTGTTGGGTTTGAAAGTAAATTGAATTTCTATTGATAGGATCGGTGTAATTAAATGTCGTTTTCCAATTTCATCGTTTGTTTGAATATGTAATTTTGTTTAGATTTGGTTCTTGTTAATGTAAACTCGTGAAATCTGTTTATAGAGTATAATAGTAAGGCCAAGACAACTGATATTGTTTGTGGTTGTACTAGAGAAACATTTTCTTTAAATCGTCGCCACGCTCTGGTAATTTCTAGTGTATCGTGGGTGCGTTTTACAAACATGAAATATCACATTCACAAACACCCAGAATCAAACCCGCAACCCTAAGCGCAGTAGTCCAATCGCTTAGCTACTGCGTCAATCATGTAATAATATATTGACCAGCAATTGAATATTTTCCTGTTTATTAACGAGTTTTGAAAATTATCAATACATTTGTTGAGAACTGTATCTTCCCTCCTAAATATAATAATTAAAACCATGTATTAATCATTGTAGGTAGCAGTATATTACTCAGATTAATCCTTGGGAGGTGACGTAATGAAATTCCGATCTGACGCGCTGCGCTCGCGTCTATTCGGCTTATTAATTTTGTTTTAATTACCCATTGTTTGATGCGAGATGGTTTATGATGAAGCGTAGTGTGGCTTGGAGTAATTTATTGCTTGAATAGAATATAGTGGCTTGTTTTAATGTCATGGTTTGTTGAACGACCTAGATGTTTGTAATACTAGTTTATTAAATAAATGATTTATTTCTGTAATTAGGTTTTCACAAACACTTTTGCACGTCAGATTGGAAAGCGCATAGCAAGGTTACGTGCGAGATGGCTTTCAAGTAAACAGTTTCCTAAAAATAATAAACCGGGAACTCATAATAACTATTAAATATTTAGGTATCATTTATGGTAGGGTACCTACTTCAATCCCAAAAAATAATCGAAAAAAAATTTACACGGACATAATGGTCAGCTGAATTGATTGCTTTTACAACAACCGTCCGAAAATCAAATGTACATAGTTCTTCAGTAAATAAAAGGTTACAGAAATCGGTTAATCCGTTTTCGAGAAAATTGGCAACAATTGTTTGCACTGTTTTCACAGAAAAGAGCTGATGATCTTGAAATCGCTGAACAAATCATCATAGCTAAGAACCATCTCTAATAAACCATATAAATGCGTTACCAAAAAATGCATTAGAAGCGGTCGAGCACTTTCTGAGAAAATTGACAAAAATCTTCGCATACAAACAAACAACCTCTCACCCTAAACGCATATATCTTCTCCGTTCCATCGTGGATGGAACATTTCAATGTTAATTCAGTAAAAGACACGGCAGCAGCATTGACGGGTTAAGTCATAGTTAATTCACTTAACTTCCGCGACTGGATATTTCCGGTGTAATTTCCTTTAAATAAAACATCGTGTTTCCGTTTCCGTTATATCCTAAAGAGCGGGAGTTATTAAACACATCATATTTTAATCTTGAATTTAAATGGATATACAAGTGGGTCGCTAGTCTAGTAGTCGTTAAGCGCGACTGCTGAGCGTGTGGTCCCGGGTTCGATTGCCGGCTCAGAAAAAGTGTTATAAGATTTTTCCATTAGATAGAATATAGATCATAGATTCTTTCGGTAAATTTTAATTGGGTTTTTCCAATAAGATTGGCAGCACGGAGTCCGGATTTGTGGTCGGTTGATGGCAATAAGCCAGATCTTAAAGGCAAATGTTTGTATGTTTGTTACCTCTTCACGCTCAAACGCCTGAACCATGTAAGGTAAATTTTGGTATGCATGTAGTTGCCACCTGGATTAACACATTGGCTACCTTTTATCCCGAAATGTAGCGGGTCACACCGCGAGGCTTAACTAGTCGTTTAGAAGAGGGACAATATTTAACCTTGTGTTTAAATAGATACACAAGCACTTCAAAGCATTCTTGATTACCCTTTGTTTGTAGATCCTGCGTATGAAGTTTATAAGAGCCATGCGGGTCGGCTGGTAAATACAGTGTCGCTTTATTGTTGCTGCGAGTACTGTGCTGCGTTTGAACGGCCCTTGTCACTGGCTTACAGTACTGGTCCTATGCTGTTTGTTTATGATTAGTGCAGAAGTAGGAATAAGATACAGTTTTTAGTTAATGTTCAGTCTAGTTGCAATATTTTTTCTTTTTTATATTTGCTGTAACAGAGCGTGTTTTTTTGACAATCAAAAAACAACAATAATACAATAATACGTCTATATTACATACATCCACATTTCGCCAGTTATGTTAAAGGTTCCAATTTAATAGGGAGCGAACGTATGGCCATCAACTGGGCACAAATTCAGACACCGTACTGAGAATTACCTAATGGAAAAAGTCAAATATTCAGTAGCATTCAGGGTATTTGCAAAAGTCTGTTTATAAACTTAACTTAAAGGGACTAAAAGTAAACCATAGTTAGGTACTAGATAAACTAATCGTAGGAAACTGAAATAACCAGTCTAGTCTAGTCACTCGCTTCTAGAGGTAATACCAAACGGAGCTCGGCCCGCATGCACCCGTGTGTAAGTAACAGAAACACGCTTTGCGTTTTGAGAGCTCTTCAAGATTTCTTCGTTCATGATTTTAATGTTATTTTATAGACAAGCTACTTTTCTTTGGAGAAAGACTCCCGGTATGAAGAAAAATTGCGGATCTTGGAAATAATAGGCTGTCAGTTCTATACGTACGAGTAAAGGATAGTAATATAGGATCTTTTGTATTGTTCTCCCGTCTGCCATTGTCAGGAATTTGTTCGAAATATAAGTAGTGATTAGATATTATAATTGTATGAATTGTAGTATCAAATTTTTGCGGATAGCGGACACTTAATTGGACTGCTGTACTAAGAATATTATATGATAGAAATTTGCGATTTGCAGATATTTCAATGAATACTTGTCCTTAGTCTGGGTGCTTATGAATGCGGCTTGTATTTCATATTCTTGAAACGCACCCACGATATAAGAAAAAGCCCTAGTGTTAAAAACGAACATCTGGCACATACTGATATTTCAATGTTTCAAGCCTAGAATTCACCACCCCTTTTCCTCACGTGGGAGTCGTAAGTGGCGACTATGGGAAAATCCAGAAGATGGGCAACAGCGTCGTCTATAACTTCACTACCAATACTGCGATCCCCAAGCTGCTTGCCAAGCATGGGGATTATGAAAACCTTCCCACTCAACAGTGTATGTCTTCTAGCTAATGTCAATGATAAAAGACAAGCAATGTTATTAAAGAATCCTAAGAAAATTTATTACAAAGTAAGAAGATAGACTCGACAACCATACAAGAACTGAACACGAGCAACTCTTTACATACAAGCTCCGCTCTAAACTTGGACGCAAAATAACTTATAACTGAATTGAATGTTCCCACATTATGGCGCAGTAACCATTTCCCGACACCAAGATGCGTTAAAACGTACTAAAACCTGCAACTTTGTCACCGGCTAACCGAAACTCGTGTGATCCGGGAGAGAATTCCGAGTTACATAATAATATCTCCGTGCTTTGGACAGAACTTATCGCTGCGTAGTGAGGAACCTTGAGAACAGGCTAATTTTATAAAAGACATTTAAAGTAGAACCTACACCTACACATATTTATAATCATCAAAAATCTATACACTCATTTTGCTGCTTATATTTAGAGTATTTTCCATCAATGAGGCCCAAAGCGGTTTCGTCACTTCTTACGATTCGCTTCCCCGTCAGCAGAAATGAATAGTATACTTAATAAATTTTTCTTCGAACACAGTTCCAAACCTAACTTCCTAACCTAACCTAAACAGTTAGTTATATTTATAGGTATATAGTGTGAGTATCTTCCGACTGATGGTGACATATTATTATGATGATGATATCATTATAAGACTTTGAGCTATTCTAAACCTATTGACTGTGTAATGTTTTAATGGAATTAGGAACAGTTTGTCCAGGTATAAAATTGCTGGTAAGAATCACCAGTCTAAGCTAGATAAATAAATAAAGCGTGTAAAAAGACAAAATAACAAAATTAAGCCATCCACAAGATGACGGCCATAATCCCGCCACAGATACGTTAAAACGCAGTAAACCCACAACTTTGTCACTAGGTAAGTAAAACTCACCGCTCTTTTCACTACGTGTTGCTCCGGTTAATCTGATTCACGGACTTGAATGCTGGGAGCTTCAGTTCGTTTTAAATGTTTTGACTCTAGAAGAAAAGAAAACTTCAAAGTAGTGGTAAATTTTAAGGAACCGTATGAATCTAAGTAAGTATCTAAGTGCAGTAGAATATATCAGTAAAGATTTAAAATACCTTTACTTGGACAAAACACAACGCGATGATCTTGGAGTCGATTATCAAGTCAAACAAAGTGCCATCTAAATTTTTTGACAATTTGTGAAAGTAGCTCGGGGTTTAATTTACAGGAATCCATACTTTCCTCTACAGACATCCTTGCATTATGAATATTAAGGTCTACGAATATACATAATCATCTTCAGCCAAAATACGTCCAGTGTTTAACCAGGGCCTCCCCATTAGAACGGCGTAATTACTGCTTTTGCCATTGGCTACCATCTGCCTGCAACACTGATGAATATACTTACTAGAAATTTATTTTTCCATGAGAACCACTATCAAACTACGAAAAGGAACCATAAAGTGTTAGGTACATCAACTATTAGACACAACATAGCGTGTCTTCGGGTAGTGAAATATGTAAGCTTTGATCAATCCAAGCCTCAGTACAACCAACGTGGTCCGACGGCACAGGATGAATCGGCTATTTTGTAACCCAGCGCTTTATACGTTATTAAGGCGGACAAATGGATTGCTAGCGTTAGTCCTATGCCGTGTCGTGTGTCGAGTGTGGGTACAGCGAAAGGTATGGTATTGGTAGTTATTACTAGAACTAGGTATCTTGCATTGTCACGATTTTACTCACAGAGGTTTAAGGATCAAAATATTTAGGACTGGCTTTAATAATATTGTTTTGAATATGCAGACTTTTAAAAAGTGAAGTGTTTCGAAATTGAACATTAATTATTCAAAATCAAATCACTAAAAAACCTTGTTGCTTTTTGAAAGTCTAAATAAGAATTTATCTGGAAGACAAATTGTAAATTGCCGAATTGTAAAATATTACAAAACTACGTTTTGAAGTAATCCCCAATGCATCTGTGTGCAGCTAAATAAGACTCACATAGTGTAAGAGACTTATGAAAGCACGTAGGGTTTATATATCGTGGAAGTGGGGCTGAATAAATGATGGCATGTTTGTTGACTTGAGCTCCCTCCGGGGCCCAAACGGTTTGTCTGTAAATTAGATTTTGTTTCTCTGACTCTAGGTAGATCCTTCGGACCTGTACGAAAAAATATTTCTATTTATATTTGGACGTTTGCCAAAGTTTGATAAGGGTAGATTTTGGACACAACTCCTGAAATCAATGACAGTAAAAATGTAGGACTAATAATAAGTACATTAGTTAAAGTGCCTACAGTTATAGAGTAAGGGATTGCGTTTTGTAAAAAGATAGCCTTCATTTTTGAGATACTAGTATCTGAGGGTCCGAGGTGTGCAAGTTAAGAGCCACGGGTGCCGATACAAGTACATCCAGCGCACCTTGCACGGTCTACCTCGCTACCATCCTTGTTGACTCACCAATCTCTACGCCACGGCATGTCCTCTTTCTATGTGGCATTTGGCTCATGCCGATAGGAAGAAGGAGGTATCCGATGTACGAGCTGATGATGTGTACTGGTAAGTATTATTGCTTCACCAAACTGGTGCTCACTTGCCTTTACACTTATCAAGCGCCAAATTCTTCAACCATACTTCCAAAAACAAAACTTTCTAGCTCGAACTAAAACTAAATGCTACCTCACCACAAAGTATAAAGAGATCGAAGAAAACCAAGTTAAATACACGGAAGCTCCCATCAATAGCAGCCCCGTGGCAATGAGCTGTGAATTCACTTGGCTGGTAGTTTCTTGTTTTTATCGCAAAGTGAATTATCAGAGCAACTCGTTTAAGCAAGTGTTCTTAGCTTGCAAAAATTCTTTGCTTTTGATTTCACACTTGATTTAACCTGTACAAACAGTCTTTCGTTTTTTTATGGCCCTGTGTATACAGAAGATACATAAGATCGTAACTGCATTCTCTGAAGGGGTAGACAGATAGGTAAAATTGTACTGTATACCCAAATTTTGTGAGTTTTATTATAGGTCCCATCATGGTTTTATCCTATATAGTAAGGAATAGCAAAATCAGGACATATTGCCATCGACCGACCAAATATCCAGACACCATACTGCTACTAAGAATCACTTAATCAAAGAACGCAATAATATTTTCTTGTCCTGGGAATTGAACCCTCATGCTTGCAGTCACACCTTGCGACCATGAGAAAAACTAGCCAGACACTCTAAATATAACTATATTTTAAAAAAAACCTTCCTCCTGTACCGTGGGTGCATCTCACAGACATAAAATATCACATACACAAACACCTACACTCAAGACAAACATCTGCAGATCGCACAATTTTATGTCCCATGCGAACCGGAATCCAACCCACAATCTTTATCGCAGCAGTCCAACTACTGCGCCAAGCAGATCCTCGTTGAAAAAAAAGCAAAAAATACTCTTAATAATATATGTTAGTTAAACCAAACATTGGTCACTATCATTGAAGTGTTCAAACTTTTGTTCTGACGTTAACTACATGATTCTTACCCTCGCTAACACAACTCTATACAAATTACAGAACTAATTACAATGCAGATCTTGTTTTGTTTCTAATAAAACAACTTCAGCGTAGATTTCAATTAGCTGGCTAGACAGACTAGTTTGCGTCTACTTGTAAACACATAATTGGAGTACTAAGTTCTAAATAACTGGCCTTCTAAAAACTTTTAGTATTAACAAACAAATTAACTGTATTCAGAAATTAAACGCTAATGAAGATGTTAAAACACTGAACGCTTATAAATAGTCTAGAATTGAATTAACACAAACAAACTAAAACTATAAACCATTGGATCGAATAGTTTAGTCTAGACTAAAATATAGATAGATACTTTCTTTATAACAATATTAGTATCTTCGATAATATGGGTAATGGTATCGCATACATTCTGAAAAACTGCACATTGAGACTTCGCGCTGCTACTGAAAATAATGGAAAACCTCAATAACACTTTACCCGACCCGGACTCGAACCCAGTACCTCATGCTCAGCACCTACGCTTAGCCCCCACTAGACGGTGTCTGAGATGTAGTCATCATCCCTAGGTATCATAATACTCGCGCATCTATTCAATATCAAATAATATTAATTGGGCACTCAATATGTTTGCCGACTGCGTTCCTATTGATCAGATACTATTAATAATAAACAAGGATCTAAGTGACTTGATGGTGTGTGATAATCCCCAAATTAATTATATAACGTATTTGTATAGGAATGTTTGTTCGCTGTATTTGAGTAATGTATGTTATGTAGATTGTACACCTGCAGGGAAACCCGAGCATTTTGTTTTGATCTTAAGAAGTAATTAATATCTAATCACACTAATATTATAAAGGCGAAAGTTTGTGAGTGTGTTTGTATGTTAATATTATCTCTTCTCGCTCAAACGGCTAAACCGATTTTGTTGAAATTTCATATGGAGATACCTGACACCCTGGATTAACACATAGGCTACATTTTATCCCGAAAAAATGTAGCGGATAACACCGCAGGGCGCAACTAGTAGAAATATAAAATATTAAAGGATAACAGCAACATTTTTATATTATAAAAACTTAGTAACAACATTTTCTGTTCATTTATTTTATCTTGATTGCGAACAAAATCATCTATCCCTTCTCCAAAAAAGGTTTCGAAGAATGGCATTTCATTTATTTCAAAATCAAATTGTGCCACGGTGATCCTTGGAAATTTGGCAAAGCGTTCGTAAAACACAATATGAAGCCGCAAAAACGGTGAAAAGCAAAAGTTACCCCATAGTAGGAGGCAAGCCAAATGACGCGTGAACCGCGCTCCTCGATCGGCCACTAAACGATGACGTATGAAGTTTTTTTACCAACGATGTGACTCAAATTGGGAATAGTTTGGAACTTTCTGAATGATCATCACTTTAGTTTGTTGCCTTGTTCGGTTCTCAACCGTTGACAGGTGTTTGAATTCGTCTCATTTTCTGGGTTCCTTGTAACATGTTCATGTTTTGAAATTCCCGAAACCCAGTTAGTTTCCGTCGGTTTGGCTGCGAGTTTTGAGCGGCAGAATTAAACATGGGATCGGGATTAAGTTTGTACAGAGGAGTCAGTGAAATTCAAATACATGTTTTACATTTATACGTATATCGTTTACTGTGTAGCTTCAATATGAGTTTCAGTTTAACTGACTTTGGGAACTCGAGCGGATAATAAGCAAATGTAATGATAATGTTTTGCATTTCATACAAAGTTACAAAATATTTGAGAATCTTCAGTAATTGTAACGATGTCTTGTAATCAAAAAATTCTCCCGATTTACTTGATAAATTACGTCAGCAAATTTATCCAGGGTCGACTGTGCCTCACGTAATGCGATTTCAAGACACCGAGCCGTCAATCGATTTGATTCGTGACGCGGCATTTTCAAATAATCGATGCTACAAAAAAGGATCGTTGACTACCGTCATATTCGTCGCTACGCAGTTAGGGGTGGGCATAACACGTACATTTAGGTAAGCGTATACTTTTACGACTTTTTTATATCTTTTGATATTTTCCGAATCCAGATTGTGCCGAACTTTATTATTTATCATTGGTGAATACTCGTAAATGTTCTTCTAATGTGTACACTATACACAGTAAGGAAAAATTGAGAACAAAGGCTGGCAAACATCACTTTTAAAATAGATCCTGGAGTAAGTAATTTACTTAAATTAGATTTATTAAATGTGCCAACCTTAAAATTAGCTGAAAGGAGCACTAAGGCACAGAGAAAACTTTCCTGTTATCATTTGCTTTTAAAATCAGCATATAAATTAAAAACTTACCTTCCGATGTTGAAATTCCGCTCTAAAAATATACTTGCTTTTATCGGCGAACAGAATAATCTATGCATGAGTCGTATGATATTTTTTAAGCGCCTGCCACGTTGGTTTAATAGTCCACCAGTTTTTACATAAACAAAGAATTTTCATGAGTGTTAAAACTGGACGCGAGCATAATTTTCAGAACGGTTTATTTGAGAGAGGCGGTCTATTGTGCAAATGCATTCAGTTTAAAGTGGTTGTTGTATCTAAAATGTTAGGGAAACACAGAATTTATTTTGATTACTATATTGCTTCACTTAAATAGAAATAACTGAGACCGGATTGGTGGACCGATAGTATTGTCAGAGTTGCGTCCGAACCGATGGATGCAATTGCCAAGTTATCATTAATTGTGGCGTTCTAAGACCCTTTGTTTAACAGTGGACGTCTTTCGGCTGATGATGATGAGACCCCATAAAATGTTCAGCATCAGTCAGTAGCTCGGTCAAAATCAATCAATTCCTTAAACTCTTCAAAACATTTCTTATCCACACAAAATTCATTATCCAAGTTGCAATTCTAAGCACAATTGTGGAAGCCAAACTATACGCTGTAATTTAGCTCTACTGTCTTCATATACACTCAGCGGACCGAGCCGTAACTTGCTATGCGATAATAATGGACTTGATTTCTATCCAATGAAACGTTATATTCTGCTAAATCCAGACCATTGTTGGCAGTGAGTCTAATACGTATACTGAACATGCAGTGATAGACGTCAAACGAACTGAAAGTAGCTCTATAATTAGTGAGTGGTATTGTTTGGGAAATACCCGTTGGGTTTTATTAAAATTAACAGAGAATTCTCTGAATTCTGGTCGTTTAACAAATAGCAAACGCGTTTTTTCGTTTTCCGCAACTATTGAAGGCTACATACAAACGGTAATGTTTGGATCTCGACTGATTTTAGTAGTACAATATGGAATGCGTGATATTTACTTTTTATTCTATATTTTGTCCAGTATTTCGATCGATTCCTCAGTTAAAGCTCCTGGAATTCGATTAATATTGTTGTTGAAACAATTTTTTTAGTAACTGCTTTATGTGAATGATGACTGTTAACAAAATTACTACCTTAAAGACATACTGTTTCCACTTATAAAGTAATCTCTTTGCCCTGTGCTCGTCCACGTGTATAAATCTATATACCTCTAGAGCTCCTATACCCTCAGGTAATTTTAATCCAAGCAGATCCCGTTGACCTTCCCCTATGCTTCCATAACCCATAACGTTGCCTAAAGCTATTACGTACCTGCCCTTTTCAATAGGTTTCTTTATCTCCGCCCTTGTTCGGCCTGTTATACCCGGTTACCCGGTTTTACGGTCCAGCCATTACTCAGTTAATAACTCATTGATCCCAGTTGAGTTATGGTAGATGGAGACGCTTTGTAGAATATTTCCCATTATGTAAGAACGTTGGGGAATTAATTGCCGCAATTGTGTTTATTTAATTTATTGTTGTAAGTTTGTTGTTTTTTGGGTTTATTGGTCTGTTTAATGTGTTTAGTGGTATTTGGTGTTTGTTTTTGTTTGTAGCTAAGAAAACAATGTTAACATTTGATTTTGCTATGAGAATATGAGTATGTTTATTTAAGTTCTGTTCTTAACAACTGCTTGCAGCGTCATTTTAGCGAATGCTTTTAATACCTGTCCAAAATTCTGCGCTAAATTATTTTATGAATTGTAAGCTGTCGTTCTTCGTGGTGTTCTAAGGGGGCGGCCTTTGTTCAACAGTGGACGTCTTCCGACTGATGATGACGATGAGCTGAATATTCGTAAACCTTTTCCTCTTCAATATTCACCGTATCTATATCGCTTGTTATATCTATTGATATGTATATTTGTAACTCAATCATGTTACAAATGTGAAACAACCTAAACTGACGGGTATTTTTTCCCAGAATCGAATCCTTCTCCCGAGGGTGACCTATTCTCAATTTAACACGGGTGAGGGCTGCAGGGGTTTTGTCGTTAGAAATAGATTCCTCAACACTTGTTAAGGTTTCATGTAAAGACATTAGGGAGACTGAATGGATTTTTTGTCCTTTTGCATTAGTCCGTCTTATCATAACTTGAAGTTAGTTCCCATTGTGGTTGATATACCGGTATGTTTTAGTCTCGTATTCCATAGATTTATTTAACCTATCTTAGCTTAGCATAGCAAGCACATGTGGCCCTCACAATTATAACGTCATCATATTCCCTAGTTTTTAGTCTATTGTTTATTAATCACAATGTTTATAATACCAGTTATAATTTTGGATATTAGTTTAATGTAACTTGTAGTCTGGTTTAGTACAGTCAGCAACATATGTAGCTTAACATCTTAAACCTTATGTCATATAATTGAAAGAAATAAACATCAATTTAAGACATTCTGTCAAGCGTCCAAATGATGATCTGAGAATATTTAAGACTTCATTGTTCTTCAATTAATGGTATGTTTAAGAATTTAAATGTTCAGTTACTTATATTTCTGGCAATGCTGATTGTACAGCAAAGTTTCAAAATCCTGGCGCAGCAACGTTAGATTATAATATTGCGCAGGGAGAGGCAGGAAAATTGAAATCCGCTTCCCAAATATACAACATCAGCTTGTTGGTTGCATCGTGTTCCAGGAAATATTGATCTATATGAGTAAGCAAAGGTTTAATATTGCTGACTTAGATCCTGTCAGACAGTATTTACTTATAACCTTAAAATACCCTGATCCTTGTCTAAACCGTGGTCGATTTTGGATGCAAACGATAGTGATGTGTGCCTTATGATTTAACTATGTTTAAACATCATTAACTTTTAAATGGTAGCGGTTGGGGGGAGGAGGGATTTGAAATAATAAAGAAAATTTGAAAAATGATACACACGAGATTTCAACCCGAACCTTCGCCGAACCGTGGCACACCTCTTATCAACTAAGCTACCGTATTTTGCTCGCAGCCATCAAACTTAAAATTCCAAGTTTTAAGGAAGGGGAAAGTTTCAATCTACATAATATTAGGGGTTAAAGAATGAAATAGCCGTTTCGTACTGAAAAATTAAATAATTTTTTAGATGCTAAAATATATTTATTTATTCAAAGTATTTACCCTCATTGCCATCTAATTGGAAGATCATTTAAACCTACCCTCAAACCTTGCGATAGAACTCCGGGGATATAGACTCCACAAACTGTGTGAAGGCAGTTTGTACTGCCTCCTAGGAAGAAAAGTTTTATTTAAACAATTTTGTATTTATACCTCTATTATATCTCAAAACTGGAACTTCAACTACAGCTGTGTATATTCACAATATACGTATTACATGAAATAGAGCACGAATGCATCAGATTTTATTTCCATTTCAGCATCGGCTTACTCATTACAAAAACATTCCTGAACTCGCATACCATTTTAAATCCACGAGAACCCTACATCTCCGCATACCTTTATAGACACATCCATGTTTATTCGTACTATAGCATGGGGCTTGTAAATAAACAGTTAATCCTCCGGTTGTTCGGCGAGGCGTACGAGCCGTTTGCGTGCGTCTGAACACGCTATTACGCCAGGAACAGGGAAACTGGTGTTTAGATATTAAAGTCTTATTGCTACTGGTACTACGTCAGCCTGTGTTTGCTAAAACATCGAATAGTGAATAATACCGTTGAACGATTTTAGGTCACTGCAGCCTATCCAATACGCAGGAGATATTATTGTGCACAAGTATACGCGCACTCCCTATTGTCTCCTCTCATAGGACCGTAGACCAACACGACCGGAGAGAGATCAGGTGCAGGACCAATGGCTTAACGTGTCTTCCGAAGCACGAAGGGAACTCAACATGTGAAAACGATCACCCATCACTAGACTGACCGCTGCAGACACGGCTTAACCTCGCAGATCGACCGATCTGCGTGGTACCCACATTACTACGAGCTCCTTTAAGAGGTAATGAATACATAACTAAAGTACGCTAAACTTACTATAATTATAGGCAGTTGTTTAAGAAGAATTTGTTTAACAAACATAGGGAGCTACTAATTTAATTCTTTAATTAGTCGCGAATCCAACAAACGTTTAACTTCAAATCGCTTTACCGTAGTATTATTTCCTTTGAACTATTTCTTGATCAACACAGCTCCAATTACTTAAGAAAGAAGTATTCTATTTCAAGGAAAAACAAAATGAGTGAATAATGGTAAACAAGTAGATAGTAATTAGATCTCCCGTGTACAAGAAGTACTGGTGTTAACGACCGAGTGGTTATTAAACTTAGAAGTTACCAACTTTGTTAGGAAAGGACATTAATAAAGACTTTGAGGAAACTGAATAATGTTCCGAAGATATTTTTATTTTGATTACGTCTTAGACTGTTTTCGTGGTGACTTATATTCTACGAACTGGGTTAGTATACCACCTATGTGATATTTTCAAATCTTTCTATGACTATGTCTATATTTTTTCTATTATTAATTGGAATATGCCAATCTGATGACGCGTATGGCGTAGTGGCTAAGCGATTAGACTGCTGCACTAAGGGTCGCGGTTCTAATTCCTGGACGGGACAAAAATTTGTGCGATCCCCAGATGATTGTTTCGAGTCTGGGTGTTTGTGTATGTGATCATTAATTTTTACAAAACGCACACACGATATAGGAGAGTATAAAAAAATAGGGTTGCACTCTCGGACTTTAAACTCACTCTCGAAAAATGTTTTGGACTTCAATTTTGTTTTCTTTGTCGATATTCCCTTCCACCGCATTCTCTCTCATCGCAGTAACTTTAAACGTTCTCTTAACCTGTTAGGATTTTATAATAAAAAACAATAATAATTATTAAGTCCACTTTCTTTTCATCAAAAATTAATTCTTCATGCCTGCTACCTATTTCCTAGAAAGGCCAGGGGGCGTTGGAAGGAAATAATGGCGAACAAAGTGATGTGTCCCCATTGTGTACCATCATAATGTTATGGTGTTCTCAAACATAATTGTACCGTTATATATCTTAGTTATCTCACATCTGGGCTTAAATAATGGTACACAGATTACGGTAGGATAATAATAATATGGGTGTGAAATAAATTCAAGAGGGGTACTCAACGGTAATGTAAGGTGTGATATTTTAGGTAAATACGAGCGTTAATGTGACCTTTTTATGTCATAATTATGGAGTTTCTAAGATAATCTTTCGAGTAATGGTGGAGGAAAACATTGTACCTAAGTAAAATTTAATTACAGATTTTTTTTTCAATTTACGTGATCCCACTAGAAACTCCTGTATCGTGAGGGCTTTTCACAAACATGAAAAACAACTACACAAACATCCAGACTTGGGACAAACATCTGCAGATCACACAACTTTTTGTCTCGTGCAAGAATCAAACCATTTTCATACCAACTTTTTCAACCATTTCATCAGTCGTTTATTGTTGTATAAAAATGTAGGTTTTTCTTGCGTTTTCGATTATCTATAAGTTAATTTGCAACAGATTATGTTCCAAGGCTTATCTTCTACAATTTCAATATTATATACGTTTTGTGCTTACACACACGACTAAGTTGTCTATATAGATTTAAAATTGCGATATTGCAAAACCGTGCCAGCACTGTTAACGAGCACTGCAGTAACCTATTTCTCTGAGTTCATTCACTGAATACAAAAGTACAGAAGGTAAACTTCTAACAACACCAAGTACCTGTCATATTGACATAATATACTTCACACCCAAGCAATGCACCTGTGTCTTAGAGAGAGGTTATGTCGTTGGTCCTATGTTTTATCTCCGTCTAGTAGTGTAAGTTTATTTGACATCACTTTCATATGACTTTTGGTGTCATTTTAGCATGTTGCCCACGCTAAGCTTGAATCTAAATTGATAAAGGAAATTTGAAAAATCATGGACACGAGTGGGACTCCGACCGCGACCTTCATCGATCCGTACCGTCACCCTCAAGACGTAAATACTAAAAAGGTACTTGAAATTTGACGGGTGCAAGCAGCGACATAATAGCTCAGTTGGCAGAGCTGCGGCACGGATCCACGGTGCAATTATGTTCAAAATTCCTTTATGAATGTAGATCAGACTCATATCTATCCATAGAACTGTACCTTTATTTGCCACTACATATGCATGTGTATGGGTTTTCTATTATAGGTAAGTATATTTTGGGCTAAAAAAATAACATTTTGATTGTGTATTTTACAGATAATTTAGATGCACCACTTCACATGCTATACAATGTATCTTCTGTTAATTTCCCTTATGTTGGTCATTTTACAACGCATGGCGCACGTTTGGAACGCTCCACTACCAAGTACCACACTCAATTAATTCATTCTCTGAAAGTATTTAAAACTTAATTTCTCCAAAAGTGTTGAAAGTTATGTGGTTCATGCACTGACAGTTCACCGGTGGTGGCGGTTGTCGTAAGGTCATTATTGTAATTCTTCATCTTATCGTATGGTTGATGAACAACCTGGTGTCAGAGTTTAAACCGCCTGTAGGCTTCTGGCATGGCTTTGCACACCGTTGAAAGGTTTCCTCACGATGTTTTCTTTTACCGTTTTGCAGTACGCACATGAATTCAAAAATACATTGATGCGTTGAGTTATAACTCGTGACCTTTGTTTTGTCTTAGTCCAACTGTCATACATGATATTTTAGTATCGTGAATGTGCCAAAAAAAAACTTTTTTTTTATTCCTGTAGTTACATTTTCATTGTATTAATGTCTATAAATACGATACGATATTCTAAAATTCCACCAGCACGCAGTCAGAAAGCGTGCGTATTAGAATTAAGTTGTAAAATAATACTTTTTAAACATAAATTAATATATGACATAGAAATGAGTACTTGAATACGTTTTATGAATGTATATTCATAATATATGACGAAACCCCTCAAAGCTAACTCGAATCAATATCAACTATCATCACAAGGCTGGCCCAGTCCGTTGGCTACTTACTCTAATTGCTGACGTAATGAATTGTAAATTCATCTGTTTCTCTCCCGTATACATTTCGTGGAGCATGAATTCTATTTGTTTGGACATTAGTAACGAGAAACAGACCTTGCTAGGGTTGTCGGTTTTGAAAAACTAGATATTAAAAAAGTTCTTTGATAAAGTGCAATTTTGTGGCAATGTCCAAGTCTTGCTACATTCAAACTGGGATGTGCTGCGTTTGTGTAGAAATAAATATATATACAAACGAACATAGATCCTCCTTATTTTTAAGTCGGTTATAAATAAAGAACGATGTCAAATTTCTTCGCAACCCATGTATGTAAAACTCACATTTTGGAATAGATTTCAAGTTAAGCAATATGGTACAAGCTTGACATGAGCTCATGTCAAGATAAACATTGATCTCAGATAAACAGATAGACACGTTAATATCGTATTAAGTTCTATAATCTCTCGCAAAAAAGCATTACAAGCAAAATACAGCAATTTATTTAAGTAAAGTTAAATCCTGTCTTTATTTATTAGGTGCTCACGTAACCTCGAGCTTGGAGACACGCGCAGAACACGATAATCATATCACCTCAGCCGTCACATATCATTCAAGTCTCAACATAAAATCTGCGACATAACTCGAGCTGCCACGCTAAAATGGAGCCTGCCACCTAAATAATCAAGTACAAAATCCTTTGGCGTGTAATTCGCATAAATTCTGTCTTAGCAACCCTGCAAAAACTGTGGTGGCGGTAAACGGGAACGTATGCCCGCATCATTTGTCAATCTCTGGGTACCCCGCACAGCCCGGATCCAGCCTCCCTTTCAGATTAATTCACCTCACTTTAGTTCTGGTGTTCATTTTGAGGGGTCGTAACTCTGTGTGGAGGAAGAAAAATTGTGTGTTGACTTGAGACGCGCTTGATTGGAGGGATAAACTGCTATTGATATTGTATTGACGGGGAATTTATGTGTTTATAGAACGTTTATAACAACAAAGGAATACGGATGCACTTTGCGGGTTATAATATGATTTGTGGTCGATTACGATTTTAAGATTCTTATGTATTGAATTGATTCTAGCCGCAAAATCATATCATCAGTAATGAGTATTAGAAGTTTTAATCACGGAAGACATTAGTTTCATGATTTCTGTAAATAAATATATTGATTATGAACCTGCTTTTAAACGTAACAATTAATTTATGAGTATAAGAAGGATTGCTGGGAATTCGGAAAGGAAACGCTGAATGTAACTAATTAAGCTCTACTGAAGGATGTAAGATATGCTGAAACAGGCCAAATAATTTGTTAGGTAAATATTTTGGCAGATTTTCATCCAGACATAAACCATAACATCACGCCTATATTCCCCGAAGTGGTAGTCAGAGGTGCACATAATATATAGTCACACCTACATTTCGCCAGTTATATTTTTCGGTCCCAATGTAATAGGGGGCGAGCCTATTGCCATCAACCGGGCGCTCCAGACTCCATGCTGATGCGAAGAATTACCAAAACCCAGTAACACTTTGCCCGACCTGGGATTCGAACCCATGACCTCGTGCTCAGCAGTCACGCTTAGCAACCGCTAGATCAACAAGGCAGTCTTTTCTAGTTATACATGTAAGTTTTATCCATATAGTCTATTTAAGTTTTATCTAGACAAGGCTTATAAGTTTGATAAATGCCTGCAAAACGCATCAACGAACTAAAAATTCCTAGTACTTATCCTTTTAAAGGTTTCGAGAAAAACAAACATAGCGGTAGAATACCGTCTCCCCGCAAATAATTTGGCTCGTAATGCTCTGTCTAAGCCGCGGTACAAAGTGTGGTGATGTAAAGACGCTATTTGTCTCTGACAGGACTCTTATCAACGGTGGCTGCAGTCCACGAATTTGTGTTGTTTTAGTAGGTGAAGTACTGGGAAATATAATAATTTGAATACAGAGAGAGGCCTAATGGAATGTTGGGAGAGGCCTATGTCCAGCAATTGACTGCAATGATGATGATGGTGAAGTGCAAAATACTGCCTCGTTGGCCTAGTGGTTGCTAAGTGCGATTGCTGAGCATCAGGTCCTGGGTTTGAATACCGGGTCGGGCAAAGTTTTTTATTATTTATTTATTCGTGAAACAATTTACATTGTGTTGAATATATATACACACATGCAATTTATATTGCAATAAACCGGGCCCAAATCCAGACTCCGTGCTGTTACTGAGTTACCTAATGGAGAAACCCAGTACCACTTTGCCCGGCCCGGAATTTGAACCCAGGACCTCGTGCTTAGTAATCGCGCTTAGCAACTACTAGTCCAATGAGGCAGTCCTGAGGCAGACATCTCATTATTCTTTACAAATAACGTAATTCTCCTTCTCTCTTACAAGCATATTTCAACAAACAAAGACATAGAATGGAGCCTAAATAAAACATGACTGTTACACCCCGCATTACCTTTATTGCTTACCTCACATTATTAACGAGTCATTAGACACAACAATGTTACGCGACGCCAACGAGCTCTAACGTGGATAATGAGAACATTTGTAATGTAACCTATGTATGCTTGTAAATATTTTTTTAACTGTATTAGGGTGACTGTTATAGTGGTAGCTACGTGCTACTGTTGAGCATGTGGCCCTGGGTTTGTATCTGTCCTAATATATAACCATTTCAAAGATGAAGCATCTAAAAAATCTAAATTGATAAAGGTAATTTGAAAAATGATGGGTACAAACTGGACTTGAACCGGCGACCTTCACTTTTCCGTAGCACAGCTTTGCCAACTAAGCTATCGTGTTACTGCTCGCACCTCAAATTTCAAGTTCCCAAAGTTATAAGGGTGTTTATAAATTTAGATTCAAGCTTAGCTTGGGCAACATGCTCAAATGTCAACAAAAGTCATATAATGATTTACCATTTATCAGGCCAACAACAAGGTTGTCACCAATACAAACTTCAAATAGATGTTTAAAAGCATGCTTAACATTCGCCGTATATAAGATCCATTCGAATTAACCCTACTCAGTGAAGCGAGATACACAACTCACATGTCATCTAATTAGTTAGATCGAAAGCCTTACCACTGTCGCGTACCCCTCCTCTACTCTGGCCCAAAATGGCCGAAATATGTCAAATACCGACCGCAGTGGCCCTAGGCCGGTATTCCGTACCCGCACTGGGTTATTTTAGTGGAATTTGCGACCGGTAAATGTGAAGGGATTTTAGTGCAAGCATAGGCATTTTCGGGTTGAACTTTCTGACCGAAATACCTTAATACTTTGTTATGTATTACATAAAATATAACAGAATAACGCTTGGTACCAATCTTGAAAGAATTATGTGTAAATTAAATATGTCGATTTTAAAATAAAACTATTTATTTATACGGATTTTATCACGGTTTTCTTTGGTTTTTTGGTCCTGACGATAACAACCAAAAAAGGAAGCTAGCTGATAGTAATTGTTGAAATTAGACATTTAACACCTCAGTCTGCTCGTGACTATAACTTCTGTAAAGGATTCGAAACGTCGGGGTAAATAAACTAAATAAAACCGCGATAAAATATTTATACCTAATCCGTTTTATTTCAATGGCATTCGCGTTGGTGATTGAAATCAATAAGGTTGTTTGGTGATAATGAAAATCAAATAAATAAACCAACATCTATCTACACGGAGATAAATGGCAAACAGCAGGCTCCCCTGACTAGAGAGAGTAATATTGTTCTCGATTTAGCAGTAGGTTCACTCCCTATTTCATACAAGATCGAGGACACATACTGTCTATCTAAAATGTAATGGTATACCAGGAATACATGAGTGCCAATATACATATCCTTACCAGTAACCCAAGAGCTAGTAGACATTCTAGACGGTTTCATCTCGTTAACTCCCACTGTCATAGCCGAGGCCTGCCTAAATCCATACAATTTTATTGTCAGCACTCTCAGCTCGTAATAGAGTGTGCTACACCGCTTTTTGACGACCTTATAAAATTTCTATACAAAAATGTGTTAACCCATTCGCCGTTCGAGTTTTACGATGTGTCGGGACTTGCTCCCCTAGTACATGAGTCTGTTATAAAACAACCATTGTTAACAATAGACTGTCGCGTCTGTGTTGTTCGGTAAAGTGAAGCTTTTGAATTTGATTTCTCGTTTTGTTAATACTTTTTGAAGCCCTGTCATATATTCTGCCTACGTTGTTCTAGTACGTACGTACGTATACGATAACATAACACGAGGTCCTTAGTTCAATTCCAGGACAGGTACAATTTGTAAAAAATGCTGGTACATTTCATTAATAAGTAAATTCTTTTCAAATTTCCTTACACGATTTAATTATTCACTGTAACGCTCAAATTGAAAGTATCGCAAATATCATTTATTATTTACCATTTTTTGTGTTTGCCGTACAATCAATCATACAACTTTTCAAGTGCATTTTATTTTCAACACTCCGTTATTGAACACAGTCGTCAGTCTTCACAGTTTTCCACAAAAGTCATTGGTTTTTATGAAATATCAATATGAATACCCATTGTACTCATGCTCCTGAATTGTTTTACATACGTAGGTACGCTGTAGGTGACATAAATACCAACATACAAATAAGTTTCTTCGTAATTTCTGACACCCCCCTGGATCCACACATAGATTTTTTATCCCGAAAAAAGTGTAGCGGGTAACACCGTGGGGCGCAGCAGTAAAAAAAATTCAAGTTTAGATACTTCAAAAACATTTTTTATATATTTACCAGTAAAGTTTTAGCCACTTTAATAAATACAAAACTTATTTTTAAGACTATAATGAGACATGTATTAACAACATGAAATTAATTAAACTTAATGGTTGAGGTAAATTATAATACAACATTAACTGTAATAGTTAATGTTGTACTATTTTAGTTAGTAAAATAATAATGAAAGCGTGGAAACTAAGAGGAACATTCGTTACAGAGAAAAACTGAATAAACTCTTGAGCAGGTATAAAATCAAGTAATTTTCCAACAGTACTTATTACAACCAACTTATGTTGGATATAGTTTTATTTACGTCTGAGTACTTACTTAGATATGAAGGAATTAAATGCTAGTGCTCTTCTCTTACGAACAATTTATTGAACAATAAATCAATCAATCAATTCCCCTTCAAAAAGCTCAAATAAACTAAAACTGTGGGCATTTGTCACAACAAGTTTTCAGGTGGCAACAGACTGGCCACCTAATAATTTTTACATAAAACTTCTCTACATATTTTTTTTGACACGTACGAAAGTTCACGGTGTATAACTTAAACATCGCTCAAGTCTGTTAACAACTTTATACATTATATGACTTTTTGTATTTTTTATGCATTTTGCAATGCTAGGCTTAAATGACAGTGATAGTTATAATTTTATCAGCGCTAAAATATGGACTCTTGAAGACAGAAGTGTATGTCTTAAACAAACAAGGGATGTACGACATAAAAGTCCAGCCTTGGGACAGTGTTTCCTTTTAAAAGTTTCAAACATCGACGCGAAGTATCGGAATGGACACAATAAGTTTGTCGAGGGTCTTCATCCAACAGATTTTGCGACCTCTACACTCTACAGCATGTTGAGTGCACTCGAGAGGCAACAAAGAGGTCAAGTGTCAATACTATTAATTTTTGCGGCACATTCAAGCAGGTCCTCGGATGAGAGCGTCGCTGCAGGCTACTTAATTATGTTGGTTGCTGCTAAACTCGAGCGGGAAACTTTGTTAGGGCTTAGTCAGACTACTTATACGTGTAGGTTACATTATATTTTAAATATATTTTATCGTTAAATAGATTATGTCACAGGTATATTAATTTTATTTTTGATCGATCACATGCTTAACGTATTTTTAATAAATTTTCATTCATGCATTACTTTAAAAAGCTTAATATAAGCTAGCTTAAAATATACCCGATAAAAATAATGTCTACCAAACAACAACGATCACAAAAAACATAATTTATGAAGAAGAAAAGCAATCGCTTATCGACTGAAAGCGAGCAATACTTCACAGAGATAAGAAAGAAAAAAAGGCTTGACAGACAGAAATAATGACTCATAATAACACCAATTACATTTATTGCTAAACAGTAAAGCATCCATGTCTATCTGCAGATCCGATCCGATCCTATAGTTGTACGTACGAGTGCTAGAACAGGACCGAATCAATTTGTCAAATTGCGGCCAAATGTGGCCAATAAAGGGCCCTGTAACGAGGTTTTGGACACGAAGGGTTATTCTGGTACGAAGGGCGCTATCATATTGGATGCCGCTTTGTGGATTATTAGGATCGTCCTGATCTCAGATCTGTAATATTGGAGATGGAGAACATGGTTCATAACATGTGAATTATGCCGTTTTGCCCAAGTAATCGAATGAATCATATTATCCATTGGATTTCCTAATTATTATTTATGGTTTTTAGTTATAAAAGTATTACAAACGTAGGCGGATCACAAAATTTCATACCTAAAGAGAAAAACCAAAATTGTATCCTCTTAAACGGGTGACCAAAAATTATTGCTTAGTTAACATTAGTATTATACTTTCGACATTCATATTACGTGGTATACTAAAAAAAGTTAGCAAAGAAAGTAATAAGATCTCTTACTTCAGTTACAAGTCCAAATTAACCAGAAAGAGCTTTGGAACAGAATAACACCGCAGATTATACGTAACATTCGGTGCTCCAATAAAGTGACCAAAATTGGACAACTTGTAACTTCCACGATGGTTAAATGTTCCTTTATTGATAATCCTTGCGAAGGTTCTCTGGGGCACGTCGATTATAAATAGATGGATTTAATTGTCCAAGTTCCGGATCCCTTGATGGGTGAAGCAGGTCTTTGGGCAGTAATCTAGTTAAATGGATTCAGTTACCAAACGATGGTCCTGCTTGATCACTTACGTCTGTACTTTTAGGTGTATTAATAGCTTAATTTAGTTTCAAACTATTTGCAAGGGATATTTATTTGCATAACGCCATAACTTTAGGAAATGCAGTTACAGAACGAATTGATGAATATGGAATATTTGGTCTATGCGCGGTTTGAACTGTTGCGATTATGTTCAAGTAATTGGAAACGTGGAGCTTTGTAAACCAAATCATTATATACTAATGCATTAACAGAGCAGCTCTTTCTACGTCATTACCATTGAAAAGCAAAATAACGCGTTAAGTTTTATTATGCTCATCAAGGCATCGCCCGCAATACTATTTACTCCGATAGGGAAAATCTTAAGCGATACCATCATAATATATTCCGAATCGCGATCATTGTTTCTAAACCTAAGATGCTCAAATCCACAGATTGGCGGCGAGTTAAATTTTATTACAGTCTACTAACGACCGCCCACCGCTCAATATTAGCCAATACTTCCCGTCTCAAACGGGGTGTGAATCCCGCGAGAGTGATTCCCGAATCCCCCCAATCCCGATGTCCGGAGACCGAATCCCGGGTTGAGTTTGGCGGAAAATGAGCGATAAGGCCGTTCATGGCGCAGGAAATTAAGTAAATCTCTTTGCTTATGATCTGGACAATAGGAGGCGCAAAGTTAAAAGAAAATGAGCAATTGTTTTGTTCCTTTGTTTGTAGTGCCAATAACCTCGTGGCGTTTAGGGGAGGAGGCTTATGCCCAGCAGTGGGCCATTTAAAAGCTGATGATGATGATGAATAAAATTTCACGATTTTCTGCCGATATTGATATGCTTCAATTTTAAGTCAACAGAGATAGCTAAATTGATGAAATTTTGGTTGATTAAAGGGTGTATCCAGGGTTACAATACCTGCAGAAGATGGATTTTTTTGAATAATACACAAACATACAATTTATTTCTCGGTATCAACAACACATACACAGCTTCCAAGACTGTCTACATACAGATCAGACTTGTGTGAGCAGAAAGCTCGATCAATTAGCAGCGGAGTAACGGCTCTTATTGCATTACCCCACAAGACGTGCTTACTGCCGACTACCGGCGCGATCCGTCTCTACAAAACTAATTTGTCTTATTACGTGTGCTCTATGATAATAGAATCTGTTGGATGTCTTCGTGTATTTACTGTGAAATATTTTGTTCGATATATACCTACCAGTAATTTTTTTAAAACTGCATACCTACTTTAAAACTGTTTACTATTTATTTTCATTTGAATTTATCAACATTATCTGCCTAGAGATTTTCTTTTAGCCTGAAAGAACAGGCACTTACTGGCAATTATTATGCATTCACTAATTCGGTATTATAGAAGTATATCCTTTGTATTTCTTAGAAAATTTAATTATGAACCATATTCCAATGCCCATTAAGAATTTCAAAGAAACCATTGGATACACGACACATGTACGCAAATTACTGGAACATTACATTTCAATTCGATGCAAGCTTACATGCTATCGAGAACGTCTTACAGCAGATTAATGTAGTGTAACTACACGCTGATTTAAGTGGCCGTCGTTGCAACGTTGTGTCGTGCGGTCGCGACGATGCTAATGCAGTTTAGTTTCATGTAAGCATTTTGGATTTAAAACCGGATTTTGAGTTATTGTGTTTTGAGAATGTTTTTTCGTGTTAGGTGTTATTTATTGCATTAAAAATGTACTGAAATACAATTGATCAAGAATAAGTATATTGGCCACTAACTGATTTTTTTTTATTATTTGGAGGAGTTTACGGTACATCAGCATCATACAAGCTTCGCATCGGCCTCGGCTCTATCATCACAAACATCCCAATTATATGTTATGTAGGGTTAGAAGTTCCAAGTACTTTTTTTATTTTGAGAAATTCCAGTTTCGTGTCCATCTCTATATTTGTTACTTCACGAATCATTTTGGTTACATCACACCTTTTTTTCCGAACCTCAAATTTGAGGTTCCTTCAAAAACACGCGTACCTACCCACACGTATAACACGTTTACGTAGTATGTATATCACAATCACGCGGGTTCCCTGGACACCGATGCTCCGTCCTCGTCGGTAACGAAGTTAAGTCACGTAGTAAATTAGGTCAGCCGCGGGCGCCGGCGCTTTGACGAATATGTAGTGTTTAGTTTCTTCCTTTTTTTAGGGAAAAACTCCCTTTCGTGTGAAATGTAAATTCACACATTAACATTCGAATTGCTTCTCATTGTATAGGTTTCTAGCAAAAATATAATGTTAGAGATGTGTGATTTTCATTTCAAACAATATGGTTATTATTTTGCTTCATATTTTTTTTAGCTGCCTGATGTTTCTTATCTAGGTTAGCAGATAGAATAGGCTGATCTTCTGTCCCTTAACTCCCTGGGACTTTCAGGTGTCTTGGTATTTTAATTTACTTTGTCTTTTAATGGCAGTGATCAGTTCTCTGTTTAATTACTCTTACATGATACCTAGTATTACCATTAGCAATATAGAAAACAGCTTTAATAGTATGCGTATCTACCCATTAGGAGAAAAGACGTATGATATTGTATAAATTACACATACATGTTTTTGTACTCACATTCAAGGAATTTCAGCTTGCTCTTTCATTACATTCATATAATTTCCAGGAAAGTAACATTCATTTAATATCCTTATGTGTATAAAAATAGATGTACCGATGAAAGCATGTAATAGATTGAAAACCTAAGGATAGCTTGCAGCAGTGAATCCAATGAGTAGAAAATATAATTATATTTGCAATTTTAAGAAAAATCATATTGACATTACAATATATTTAAATCCTGTATGAGAACCACAAAGTTACCATAGAAACTATGAACGTAAACATTATTATTATTTCAGCCATGGTCGTCCCACTGCAGGGCAAAGGCCTCCCTTTCCTTCCTGCATTCCTCTCGGTTGTGAGCTGCATTCGACCAATTTTCTTTAAAGGAGTCCAGCTCGTTCCGCCATCTCCTTCTGGGCCCACCGCGACATTAATGATCTTAAAAGTTCTCAAGCTAAAACACCGACCACTTCCATTCCCGTCCGAAAAATAAACCCACCGTTTTAGTCCACAAAGCTTGCAAAGGTTAGAACTCAAAGCAATCCTTTTTTGAAAACAAACCGCTCACTATCTACCACACTTGGTTAAGCTATGAAGAATAATTCAAAACAACGGTAGTCGGTCAGCAGTCATGTTTTACGCCGCGGTTACACAAATATTCACGTTCCGTGCCCACTGTATCAGAAAGTCATACATTAGGTAGTACGGCGCCCGAGCGAAAGCGACTTGGAAATAGTTTTATCAAGCAGATTCTTGTTTTAAAAATGATCAAAATATTTTATGGCAAATATGGCCTTATCAACAAAATTTTAAGAAAATAAACGCGTTCCATTGTTATATTATGTTACTTGAAATAATATATCAGAATTTCTGGTTCAAAATATGGACTAGGTCACGTTTACGCTTATATGACGTCTAAAATTGAAGTATACTTACTTGGTTAATTTCTTTTAATACTTTTTTCTCTGTGTCTGGGAATGTCATTTCGTAAAGATCTCCAGTCTTCTACAAAATTCCAATTATATTTATCCCTTACAGCCAACTTATCTCTTAAACATATCACACAAGTTTTTGATAGCCGCCATATCACACATTAACTGCATTTATTTTCGGACTTTCATTTAAAAGCTAACACGCTTCTAAACTCGCGGAACGCTCCGCTCTCACTTCACTCGCAGCCCAGTAGCCAAACCATTCGTCTGTAAACCGATATGAGACGAAGTTTGAATTGCAAAACTAAGCGAGCCACGAACGTTGCATTTTATGCGGCCACCGAACGTCAATACACCGCGGCACCGTGTACTAACTTCCATTGTTTTGTTTGTAAGTTCTGGTAACCTATCGTGATCTGCGATCAACAGAATTGCATGTTACTTGGAAATGTTGTTTTGATGACGTCTACAACTGTCAGTAACGCCTGAATTAAAAGTTCTTTTGTTTTAGTTTTCGCATGCACTGATTCTTGGAGTGGTTTTTGTGACGTTTCAATATTGTGAGTTTCGACCAATTCCTTAATATTTAACTGTCTAATAGCTTACTCATTATAATTACTATTATCGTCTGCTGGTGAACTAATTTTGCAGTTATTTGTCTTATTACTTACCACTTTTTCACATCGCTAATCTACATCCAAAGCTTTATCTAATTCCACAATTAACGGGAAATAACATCTGAAGTAACAGCTACGGTATTGTTTATTCAAACGAATGCTGCTAAGAAACTCATTTACAATTTTAATCGGACAGTAGGATAAACGAAAACTCTATTGAATTGTTAACGTTCATTTTCGACATTATCAAAGTGATCTACAAAAGCAGGGAGTATTTTATTGTAATTATTTTCGTAACGGGCTTGCCTACTGGGGTCCCTCAGGGTATTATTGGCCCTAAAGAAAATGGAAGGCCAGTTTGATTTCATTTAAATAGATATTATGTTAGTAAATGAACAATAGCTTTGGAACCTTATTTCTTTTAATGATATAGTCGATAATTATTTTTACATTATGTAAGCTAGATAGTTCAGATATAATGTTTGGAGTGTGTTTTTTTTTATTACAGGTAAAATTAGTTGATACTGATTTTTATATTTTCGAATGGTTTTATTACATCAAATTGGAAACAGAAAAATACTAATAGTAAATCGTGACATTTAATTTTGCCCAAAACCAACTCTATATTATTTGTTTCGTTCTACAAATTAATATTGGCACTAAAAGATATTTGAGTTTTGTTTATATAATTTATTATTATATAATATCATTCGACATCTAATCAAATAGAAAATACGGTTGATCATTGACTAAACTAAAAAAAAAACATTTTTTAAACGTTATTTGTACCAATATTAATGTGAAAAAGAGAAGATTGTATATCTATAAACCAACAACTACTATCATTCGAATTTGTCTGATCAAACCTCGATATTCTTCGCTGAGTACAAGTCCATAAAATCAATGCCCTCCCAAACAAATAAAACAATCATCACATTACTAATGTTGACAAAACTAACAAACACAATAATTCGACATATAATAGTTCGGAAATTACAAGTGTCGAAGCAACTCGGTCCGTAATCAATCATTTCTGCTAAGATGTTTGCTTCCCACCCTCCAATCAAGGAAACCATCCAGAACTGAAGGAAAAAGAACCTTGTGACTGAAACGATAAAATTGATTTTGAAAATAAACAATTTTTAAAGATTAGAATATCATGTCGACAATTTTCAACTTTTCAACATAGTGGGACGTTATTATATTTATGAAGACATTTTGTTTGGGGAGCCTTATGGTTTTTTATTCAAGCCAGATTCAAATTTTTGGATCATGAATCATTAATTTATCGATGACAGGATTGTATTGTCCTAAAAACTCATAATTAAAGCTTTATTTTTCATGAAGAACTAATTATACAAATCCGAGTTTCTTTTAATAATTACCTGATGATAGAAAATAACTACAAATATTATCAGTTTTATGAAATCAATCAACATATGCGAGTGGTTCTGACGTTAGACAAATAACCTACCTTGTTTATGCCTGTCGGAAAATTTTGACGTCGACACGGCATTTTGATTGTACGCGTCTTCGCAGAAACAAAATATACGTAGAATTTTGTAACTTTGAGACAGGTCGGAATATCAATTCCGAGCTGTCAAATGTATATCTCTTCAACGTAATATAGTTAGAAGTGAGTTCCAAATTTGGCCAGAAATCAAGCTATTATGAAATATCAGTACACGCAACAAATATGACAACCAGACTGACTGTGACTGATTAGACAGCTGCAATCTACGTGCGGGATCAAATTGTCCCACGTCTGGTCTTTTGGAAAGACAGGAAAATTCCTAATGGGGATCCTCTAACAAGCTTATTTATGAAGATAAAAATAAAAATATAAAGTTCCATCCGCCTGATCACACTCATTTTTCATTCTCAACAAATTATCAGATATCAAATTAACGAACGAAAACGCGTCCAAATTTCCTCCGTTAATAAACTTATTAAGTTGAACACTTGATTGATCAGCGTTCCAGATACCGGTACGGGGAGACAGCAGAAAGGGTGGGGAGCGAAAACAAATCTTTGTAACAAGTAATTTATTTGCATTAAGATCAGGATCTTTGCCGTAAACAACGATCAATGTCGCGAGCCTTTGTTTTAAATTTTAAACAAAGTGATGAATAGGAGTCGTGTTTGAAAGGATCGGTGTAAGTGTTATCAGGGCTATTTATAGCCGGCGACAGATCATTTAGATTGAAGACTGATAGCTGACTAGACTGATGAAGACATGAGGTAATTAGATGGCATCTGGTCGTTTGCCCTTTTAATCTTGCGTAGGCTGATTTCATCGCCACCCTCCTGCCTCTAAAGCGATCCTTTAAAAGCTTAAGTATGATGTTCTCTGTCTCTACTGCCCTAAATCGTGTACCGTTTACTAGGTCAACTTACTTCACTGAAGGTAAATAAAATTCAAACTATTAGGTCATAAATTCTGTTAGGGTTTTTCAGTATTCAAAGCTTTAAAAATATTTTTACAACCTGTCTTCAAGATAAGTGTCATCCTGTCTCTGGGGCAAAAAAACCCTAATCATTGGACCATTCAAGCATTCTGACAACTTCAAAAGATGTGTTTTTTAGTTTTTTGAACGCAATTCATTTAAAAAACTAAATAAGTAAACCAGATAGATAAGCAGACTCTAATATTAAGAATTAAGCTATGTATATTTGAGGCTTCATTAACTTTTGAAATCAGAATTTTAAGAAACTTAAGAGAATGAACGTTTAGCATAGCTTTAAGAAATACACCGGTTAGATGGTTAGGTAAACTCTGCAGTAACACAATCCGTAAGGTTGAAAAGATAGGCTTCTAAAAGACGGCGAGAGGTTGATTTGAAATGCTAATGTAGTCTCGCAAATTCCATTCGAGATTACGTAGCTAAGGCTCCTTTAGTTAATAGTAACAGTGGCTGTAACAGGCTCGCCGTCGACAATGGACTGCGTTGTGAATAAATAAAGGGATAAGGCTTTTTGAGTTTCGGGATTTTGGACAAAGACCTCGAGTTGAGGAATGGTCTCATTATAAGTTTGTACACACGATGGAAACCTTATGGGATTTCATATTTTGGTTATGACATTTCAGTTTTAATATTTCTAGTGGATACTCGTAACAGAGTGTAATTTTGAGTTAATGGTTTTTTACCGCACTAGCTGTGAATCATGCTTTTGGTATTAAAGCTGTATTGAGCTCTGAAGCAAACTGGAAATTTCCTAAATTATTTTCAAGATCAAAAACCTGATAATCAACATTCACTGAAACCTCAAACGACTCAAACAGCGAACTTGCTAAAACAAATCTATTACCGCGACATTATTCAAACAAATTCGATAGGCAACAAAGGTTTGCGTGACGTAGCCCCGCGAGAGAATTCACCGAAAACATAATTAAGAGTCGGGCAAGAGTTGGCAACTTTAATCGAATTACGAACCACCCGCCGGAAGATTAACTCGCCTCTTGCGGTTTTGGGCTACTACAAGCGGTAATAGGAAACCCGAACTCGATACAGACACGTTTGAGTGATGTTGAAGCGACTTTGTAATCATTTACATTCAAAATGCGCTGTTATTTGGGTCTAGAAGTTGTGGAGTTTGATCAATTTTATTTTATGTATGCTTGTTGTGTGAAGCGGAAGACAAAGATAATAATTATGCTAACGCAGTAGACAAAGTACAAATTGTGAAATACTTGCCACAGATATGACACTATACAAGTGACTCAAAGGAATATGACTGTTAATTGTATAACATGCTTGTTTATTAGAAGCGACAACCTAAAGTGTTAGTTATGCCACATATTATAATATATTAACCTAACGACCGCCCCTTAGAACATTAATAGCCTTCTACGAGTTCTACAAGCACGCGTCTTTTTAATTCATATTTATAATACTTTTAAGGAGAACTACCCTATTACTTCAACTTACATAGACTAGGATCTAGATACTAAACAGTATTAAGAAAACAACAATAAATTATAATAATTGTATGTCGTGGTGCCTAGTGCGAGTGGTATCCTAACAAGAATTGCAGGTGGTGACCCATATTTCCCGTGGGTGCAAGAAGCGATGGCATGATGTCGTAGAACTGGGTGAGGCTGGCACAGCGGCATGGAGACTGGCACACAGCAAGAGAGGGCTGAACCCAGCAGTACGGAGAAGAAGAGCTGCGGATGATTATGATGATGATGTCGTGAAATGCAATGCGTGTGTTGTCTCACCACTAAAACCGATATTTTGCTAAAAATCCTTTTACAACACTTACATTTTCATTTTGCTAATTAGTTATTAAATAAAAACACTAGGCGTCTTCATAATATCTACATTTCCCTCCTGCCCGTAAATTCTTGTTATTTTTAAAATGTTCTTCAACGCTTTCCACCAATTACCCCAAATAACGAAGCTATTAAAATGTTGAGTCAACAATAGTAATTTTCTTTTGGTAAATATTTATTGGTGAATTTCAATTTATCTTAATTCTTTATTGTGTCATGGTTTCATTTACTTCCATAAAATGAATGTTACGAACCATCGCTTCAGGCACTTAAGACGAAAATTAATGTCTTGGAGTAAAGTAATGTTTTGTAGAACTAATTATCTTGACAATAGGTTTACATTTATATTAATTTAATGCTTTGCAATGAATAGGATTGAACTTTATTCATTCACTCTTAAGAACCATTCAGCTAAATAATATTTCTTCTGACTCAGCCTTTAAGAAAGAAAGAATAAAACCAAGATTAGCAATAATACATTTGGGTAAAGATGGATCGATTAAGACTCAAAGGACCAATAGCTGTTGGTCCTATGATACTCAGGAAAGCTTACTAGGAGATTACGAATTTGCAAATTTTGCGTGGGCGGGCACAATTTAGAAAGGTCAACAATAATCTTAAATTGAAGGAACAAGTTCTGTAGCGTAACCAAAGCGAGCAGTTAAGTGAATTGATAATAATTACTGTAATGGTAATATAATTTTCAATTACTAATTTACTAACCAACTTACACTAACACTTAAGTTAGTAAAACATTAGACACCCAAAACTAGTCTAAACCTAAAAGCCTCTTTATATGAATATTATTTTTACAAAAAAAAAACGTATCAAGCATATTAAATTGAATTCAGCAAAATTTATTTTAGCTGTAACTGGTTGTATTCAATAGCGGGCGTCGATCGGATCCTGTGTGTAAGACTGTCAACATATTTCAACCCCGAGCCTTCGGGGACAAAAGTTTTTTTCTCTCGACGAAGAAAAATTCCAAAAACTTCAACGTTATCTTGATGTGCGATATTTTAAAAACAATTTGCGCGTGTAATACTGTACAGATACAAAAGAAACTTTCCCGGAATAATAAATTAACTAAGTTTTTGAGCGAAATATGTGCGAGGGTTTTGTGAGCTTGGACGGGGTAAAAATTTTGCTATCCGCTATTAATATTCCTTAAGTTTTTTGGTTCAGTAAGTCCGGGTCTTACCTTCGTGATATATTGAGCAAGATTTTTATTTAAGCGACCCATTAGTAGTAAATTGTTGTTTAATGTTTGTTCTGTACTGAATAAGAATATTATTCTCGTCCGTTGCTAGAAAAGTGATGGGTTAACATCGAACTTGCGATGAAGGGCGAAATGTCGGTGTATTATACTCATTATAAACGACACCTTTGTCTATCTCTTCGTAGATTGCAAACGCAACTTTTAGGAACAAGTATCTCCAATTACTCAACATAAACGTATCAATATTAAAGATGAGAATTAACTAGAGCTCATAATGTATAACGTCGATTAACCGCTGTATCAGATTATCCATAATATACTACCTAGATACTCAGTAATGCATGTGATACAAATCCGAAACGCCCCAAACCCGCCGCGTCATGTATCATAATCATTAATCTATGACAGTCCGCCCAAACTCCAATTCATATCGATTGGTTCTTCTATTAGTTGGATGTCCACAAAACTTAGGACCAATCAATCATACATAATCCAATATTTGTCCAACGTGTTCGAAGGGTGAGCCGGTAATTGTGGGCTGATTAATGACCCATGTTCGCCTGTCGACACATGTTTGTGCAAATGTTTGCGATATTTGTACTTAGTTCTGAACGAGACTTGTTGTTGTCCGAGAATGTTGATGGTTATAGACGTTTTTTGTTGTGTTTGTTTATTATGTAGCTTTATTTCTTGATACGGTAGGCAGATAAATGGGATGTACATATCTCATCTGTTATTATGATTAGCTAATGGCTTTTTCTTAGAATGACTAATCATCTGCCGGATGATGTCCACTAAGTGCATAGTGGACGTCTCTACCTAAGTGGCAGGGAGGGTTGCTGTTATCCCCTCGCTTGGCAAGCGGCTTGGGTATCACAGTATTGGTGGTGAAATTACACAGAAGATGCTGCTTCCCATCTTTTGGATTTTCCCTTCCCTCATACGTCACACAAGGGACAAAAAGAGGAGGTGCAATTCTGGCCTGACACTTCACGGAACAGAATTATTCATTTGGTGGTTTATACTACATATTTTTCAAAAAATGATCAAAATCATAGCTTTTCTTTAAATGTAAATCTACATATCCATGTATTATATGCATACCCAAGTAATCAAACATTTGAGTTAAAATGGCGTATTGACGGCTTAAACCTTACATTTAAATTGAGTTCACAGCAGAAAACATTTACCTCTCAGCACTTCTTAAAAGGCCGAGCTACTAACAAAAACTTGCACTTAACAGTCAGCCCAGCCCATTACCAGATAAAAGGCGAAACACAAACAGACAGATAATGTGATTAAGCCATAGAGCTTTTAATTCGCGCCCCGCAACTGAATTAAGGCAAGCATTAGCAATTCAGATTAGGAAGACGGTACATACGAGAACATTCTTAGCGGAGTTATGACGTGTTGAGACTTCGTTTGTTTTCACAAACTAAATTGGTATAAGTTTTGAGAGAATATTTAGTTAGTCCCTTAAGATTTTCAGGAGTTAGTTAATAGAATGGTGAGCGATGGAGTAAGTTGAGTTTTGGTCCTCCGGTACGCAGACTGGTTTGCCCCTGGGCTTTATAAGAGCTGATTAAGAGATTGCCAGGTACCTGAGTTAGTGACGGAAGTTTTAGTATTGCAGGAAAAGTTAGTTCTTTACTGTTGTTCAGTTGAGTGACAAGTGTCTCTCTACCTATTCATTAAAAAGTATTTTTCGTTTATAATATTTATCCATGTAACGCGGAATCTACTTTAAATATAATTACAGTAATTATAACAACATCTATCCTTTGTTTCAGGTGGCACTGCACCCGCTGGCTCATAAATCACGAGCACTTACAATAAAAATAAACATTCACAAAGTGAGACAAGAATTAAAAAGGAAATTCGGAAAAAGGACGGTCGCTCATCGTTCTTGGCCAGGCTATCGTTTACCCAGCTTCCCGGGCACTCATGAATATGACATCAGCGGTCGTAGCTGACCCGCGATGTTGATTTATGCGGCGTCGGTGATCCATCACACGGTCCTGGATAACTGAGCGAACAAACAGACAGGGCACACTTTTGCTCGATACGACAACGGGCCGTAACAACCTTTTGTGCATCCAGCTGAGATTGTTTGCCAATTGAGTATGCATGAAGTTTGGAGCGATATATTGAATCGATGAGGTTTTCTGTCGGTTCACTTTGTTTGTTTCGAGATTTATTACGCTTCTGTTACTAAAGTGGGTTGATGTATTCTAAAGAATATTTGTAGGTGTTCATTTCATTTTATTCTCATTTTTAAACCTTTCAAACTCAATAAAATGTTTTCAAACAAGAATTCCCGTATAAAACGCCTCACGTTTAAATAAAACCAGGAAAGTGCAAAACAGTGCGTGAAAATGCGTCGGCGGCCCCTACCACCGGTGCGGGAAGAAGTGTCAAACTCGAAGACTTGGCGGACGCTCTGCGAGAGTGAGTGGGCGGTGTATGTGCTGGTCGCGTCAGTGGGCGCCTTGACGTACGCGAATAGTTTGAATGGCGAGTTCGTGCACGACGACATACCAGCGATAGTGTCGAATAGTGATGTGAACGGTGGTAACGGTGTGCTGCAAGTGTTCAGGAATGATTTCTGGGGCACCCCTATGTCCGACCACAGCAGCCACAAGTCCTACCGCCCCCTCACCACGCTCTCGTTCCGGTGAGTTATAGCTTTATTGTGCTGTTATTTGGTTTATGTTTAGGGTGCCACT
Source organism: Abrostola triplasia (assembly GCA_946251915.1). Taxonomy (NCBI): domain Eukaryota; kingdom Metazoa; phylum Arthropoda; class Insecta; order Lepidoptera; family Noctuidae; genus Abrostola; species Abrostola triplasia. The sequence goes on from OX276426.1 coordinate 13,385,477, forward strand.
TTAGGTAATTGATTTGTTGAACTTTTGTCGGTATTTGTTAGAGTTTCTTATATTCTACTGATAGTTATGACTTTGCGTTTGATTTAGGTTTTTGTTCAGATCCATAGTTAATGTTGTAGTTGTTTACTTTGTTACAAAGTATTTTACGTAGCATTTATCTCATAATATACAATACTCTTATTTTCAAACAAAACTCCACTAATTGTTGGAAACACATAACTATCATTATTAACAGAGTCTAGTTAATAGCCGTCTCTACGGTGCACGTTCTTACATCTAAAATTATTTAAATGGAAAATTTGAAATAATTAAATAAAAAACCAATTATATTTTGTGTGAATCCACATAAAAAAACTGTACCTTTGTGAATAATCTAGTAGTTCTCTGAATAGTACATATTTTGTGATACCCTTTCAAACTGTCACTGAAAGAAAAACCTAAAAAAAAGTTATCCTCAAATAAAATCGTTTGTGGTGCCATCAAAGCTCGGGTGTTGGTTGCTAGTTACAAATAATAGCGGACTCAGTCGCCCGTGACAACCGCTACTGGTAGTTAGTTGCTCCGCACTAGTGCTCTAACTATTTTTATATATTTTATGTCCTCTATCTACGGTGGCGCACTTTTCAATAGCTTTACACAACATTTTAAGTTACCGCCGTGCGCTTCACCGTTTTAACTGGAAACTTTATAGTGTGCACAAGAATTCGAAAAGACATTCGTGCGTGACGGGTTTTTAAGATGCGTTGACTTGGCATTCCAATGGCCATACCACTCGGCTATCAATACTACAATATATCTGAAATTTATGTAATAGCAATAGCAATAACGGTAGCACTGATAGGCGAGTGGTATGACCGTTGGACGGTCAAGTCAAAGGTCGCAAGACCAAACTCGGTGTAAAAATACATGTCAGAGAGGAAGGCGCCAGGCGGTTAAATCTCTGACATCAGGTTTTTCATCAACCATACGATAAAAAGAAGGAGGTAACAGTAGCGCATCGTTTAATTTCGGTAGTACCTGTATTTGGCTCAGTAAATACTCGGTTGCAGCCACAACTCACGGCGGTGACTCACAACTTACAGTTAGCGCACAGCCGCCCACCCGTGACAACCGCTAGTGGTTTTGGTAAATTGCACCGCACTATGGATGTCGCCGTTTTGCCGGATTAAGTGCTGGAGTCTGTGGCCATGCAGATCAAACGATTATGGGCTTATATTTTGACACATTTCATCTTCTTAACTATGAGCTATAGAGGTATGCTCGGTTCCGAAATACAGAAATTCGCCAAAGAACTGGAGTCACCGATAGCTCAAAGAATCGATAACTGCTGGGGAAGAAAGGTTCTCGGTTTATTCGTCTTCTCACAGTGGAGACCACAAATCGGAATATGCAGCGTTGGCAGGCATCCAACCAGGTGGACCGACGGTATTGTCAGAGTTGCGGGCAACCGCTGGATGCAAATGGCAAGTAGTCGTTCATAGTGGCGTTCTAAGGGGGAGGCCTTTGTTCAACAGTCTTCCGGCTTATAATGATGATGACATTTTCTGTGTTACTGGGTTTTTCCATGAGGTAAATCTCAGTAGCAGCACGGAGCACAGATTGGTGCCCGTTCGTTCAAAAGGTTCGCCCCCTATTACATTGGGACCTATATCATAGCTGGCGAAATGTGGGTGTACTCTACCTACTTTTTCGGGGAATACTGGCGTGATGTTATGTTTGGCAGCTAATTTTTTTTTCAGAATGTAGGCGGGGCTTAGAACGTTCGGAGAAATCTATTTATAGTGTCTTTACCTCTGTGGCAATTAAAATTTTGTTGAGATTATCTTCGAAAGTATAATTTTAGATGTAGGCAGAATTTTAAAATGTTATAAAGACCTACTAATGTAGTCTTGTGCATTGAATATTTTAACTGTTTTATCTTTGAGAAACATTTCATGTTAATTAAAAACTTAATTTAATATTTAATTTTGATCGTGGTTAGAAAACACTTTAAATGTGTGTGTTAATATTGTATCTACATAATTATATAAAAATAAATTACTGTCCGTTAGTCTCGTTAAGACTCGAGAACCACCAGATTTGGCTCATTTTGGTTTTCAAATATTCGGGGAAGTCCAGGGACGGTTAAAACGGTGAGAAGGTACGAAGTTTGCCGGGTCAGCTAGTCTACATATATAAAAATAAATTGCTGTTCCTTAGTCTCGCTAAAACTCAAGAACGGCTGGACTGATTTGGCAAATTTTGGTCTTGAAACACTTGTGGAAGTCCAGGGAAGGTTTAAAAGAGAAGGCAGTACGAAGTTCTCCGGGTCAGCTAGTTACATCTATAAAATTAACATAATACATGATATGACATAACATCACGCCTATATTCCCCGAAGGGGTAGGCAGAGGTGCACATATAGTACTCCCATGTTTCGCCAGTTATGTTTTTAGGTCCCAATGTAATAGGGGGCCAGGCTATTGCCATCAACCAGGCACAAATTCAGACTCCGTGCCGCTATTGAGAATTACCTAATGAAAAAACCCAGTAACACTTTGCCCGATCCGGGATTCCAACCCAGGACCTCAGCAGTCGCGCTTAGCAACCACTAGACCAACGAGGCAGTCAGTAAAATTAAACATAGATATTAAATTCATATTTTCCTGTCTTTATTTGATGTATCTGCCACACCGTTCAGTCTTTAGCGTGCCAATTTAGTACATTGTATTGAGCGAAACCAATTTGCTGCTAGCCTAGTATCGCCAAAGTTATATAATAGTCAGGCATCGCCGTCTATTTAGTCATTACACGCCTAATTTGTCACTTCTCTCTGTAGGTACTGGAAATTCAATAGTGATTGGGGGATTAAGCGCTATACTGTGCAATAAAGGTACCGGCCGGTTGACTTTGTGATATGTTTCGCCTATCCCGTATAATGATTCACGGTACACATCTGTCAGAAATATTGAATTTTTTGTATCACTGTCGATTTATAAAGCCTTTAAAAATAACACCGCGCTCGTATTTCTTGGGTATACGAGATGGGTTGGTAGAGGTGCAGTTCCTAATGTAGTAGGGGACTATATGGTGATGGCCTATTGCCATCAACCGGGCACAAATCAAGGCTCCGTGCTACTGAGGATTGCCTAATGGAAACACCCAGTAACACTTTGCCCAACCCAGGACTCGAACCCAGGACATCTTGCTCAGCAGTCGCGTTTAGCGACCACCAGTTCAACGAGGCAGTAGTAATTTGCTTTTTTTATTATTCTGTTAATCGTAATAATAAAAACAATTTATTTTCGAAATTAAATAAATGTTAAAAAAGGGAAGGGTAAAATACCGTAACACGTAGCAGTTGTCGTAGCACGTAGCATCTGGCGTAGCACATGACTTACGTAGGTCGGCCGAAATTCGTAGCATTTTGAGTGCGGGTCAGAATTCAACATCGGAATATGATCCAACACCGAAATAAAGGCTTGTATGGCCATTAATATTTGATTCAAGCTAAATATTAAAATGATTTTTTTGCATAGTCACCAGCAATATTTTTGTAACAAAATGTATTTTCAACTTATTTTTCTTGTGGTATTTAATACCAACCAAAATAACCTTTAAATCATTATAATTATCTATGATTACCGCCCACATATCCATAGTTCTGACAATCGACTAAATAAAGAAGTCCCCAACAAGGGAACCGCAAAATTCAATGGCACAGCAATGTCCAGACCAAAATATCTTTATCAGAGGATTTTTATGCTACCCACATTTCGTACAAAGAGGTCGGTCGTTGTACATACAAAGGCAAATCGACCCTCGCGAAACAGGGACGCCATTCCGTTGAAAAATATTGTAATACGCTGCGTGTGGGTCAATGACCATTTCAATTTCAGTGTTATGTCAACACTTGGCTTACCCTCCAATTTAATTCCTATCAAATTGGATTGGAATCGCAAAGATCACTTAATACTGGCGACAAGTTATTTCAATGTTATGTCCATAAGGAGGAACTAACTGGGTACAAATTATAAAAAGCATTTTTTTTTTCAATAAAAGTTCTTCATGTTTTCATTAAATCAATATTAATTATTAGTTGGCCTTGTATTGTTAATAAAAAACGGGCGACTTGCCACCTATTAACTGTACTTAGAAACAGCAGTAAGTATAAAGATTTTTGATAAGAGAGCATACCTCTGCCTACCCGTCGGTAACTACTACGTCTGTCCCTAAAGATTGAAATCCGCCGCGCTAAACAAAGAAAATTCCTATCTTAGGCCTACCTCACATTGGGCGTGCGCGTTCCACGAGCGTGTGAACGATGCAAACGCCGCGTGTGAGCCGCTACAGTACTAGCTCAGCGGCTCGCACGCGGCGTTCGCAACGCTCACACGCTTGAGTAACGCGCACGCGTAATAAGAGGTAGGCCTAACGTCTATCAAGTTTCCAAACTAATTCGACAAGATAATTTAGTTACAATTGTAAATTGTATGATCTGTAATTTTCGTCGAATCGTTGAGTTATATTTGTTTGTAACTTACGTCATACCTAGTAACTATGAATTATTAAATTGCTAACCTAATAAATTAATTTAGCATCACGACGGTATTCCCCGAAGCGGTAGGCAGAGGTGTATAAATGAAAAATGATTTTATTTATGCAAATGTACACCCACATTTCGCCAGTTACGTTATAGGTCCCAATGTAATAGGGAGTAAGTCTATTTCCATCAACCGGGCACAAATCCAGACTCCGTGCTGTTTCTGAGAATTACCTAATGGAAAAACACAGTAACACTTTGTCCGAACCTGTATGCTAACCCAAGGCCAGCAGTTGCGCTTAGCGAACACTAAGCCAACGACGCATTACCAAACACCTAATAAATCAAATCTTACAATTATGTATACAGATAAAAATATATACATAACACTAGATAAAGCACACCTATACAAGTATAACACTAGATAGAAAGTAACAAGTAAGTAAAGAGCTGAACTAGAAAATAAGACTCGTAAATAACAACATAACAAAGTAATCTATCTTATTGAGACCACACCCAATGTATCTCCATTTCTTCTGTTAGACCTTATTTTTCTCATTAAGGAAACGGCTCTAATAGCACCCCCTGATCGTATTAGATGGATGTATTATCGGCTAAATAACAATGGGAATGATAGAGAACTAGGTATAGATATTTATAGCAACATATTATTGATTTCGATATATTTCATGTCGATTTTAATTTAGGCTATTGTTGCTTAAGGGTGGTTACTATTATAGTAGAGAAGATAAGTAAAATTTCTATGAACACTTTTCGATAGGCAAGTCATGATTATGCATATTTGTTTATAAATTATATTTTAATAAAAATTATGTCTTATCGAGTTATCAGACCGGTGAAGGTGGATCTCCCACCGGCTCTTAGACTATTAGAAGAAGGATGTTGACTACATTTTTAATAATGTTGAGGTTAATTGAAATCTGAAAAAGTGTTTAAAATTACTACGAAAAATGGTAAAACAAACAAAACCCAGAAAGAAACTAAGGATTACTATGAACATGCCATTACGTCATCATACCATATCTTTTACTATCTTTTTTTATACTTTTACTATGTCTCACAATTAAATAATTATGTGTTTCTTTTTTTGCCGTATTTAATTTGTGTTCATGGTGTTATATTAACTTTAAACCATTTTTCAGAATTTATTGTCAAAACGTTGCAGTCAACATCTCCGTGATACACTTTCTTCTGCTATCGAAGCTTAGGTTTTAAAGTTTTGTATGAACAACTCTTAGTCCACTCCGAAGTTTAGATTAAAAATGTATGAGCATCGGAATATGTAACTGCCATTGATTTCCCATTAACAAGTCTAGCCAGTATAATGACGTGTCAACATCGATTTCCAATGTCTGTATAAGATTACCATATATTCCATTGTAAGGCCACTATAAAAGATTTCCCGAAGCTGACCTTCAACTTTGAGGAAAGGACAAAATTGGGAGCACAATAATATTCTTTGAACCTTTTTTGAAGTAGTTTCTTGAGTCGAGTTGTGGCGGAATTTTCATAAAACAAGCATTATCTATCGAACATTTTTATATCTTGTCAAACCCTCGACATTTTTTGTAAGTAGGTATTTCGTCGCTTTTTCGTATATGTATGTTACCTTTTTCATCTGGTGAGTTTCAGAAATCTTGTCTTTATTCATTTATCCATTGTGATTTCACGAAATTCCATATATTCCGTGTGGTTTAGCCATGAGTGACATAATTCAGCCTGGATATCTCTTGAACCTTATTGAAAAAACATTAAAGACAGAACCAATAAAGTATAAGAATCACTTGAGCTGTATCGAATATCAATATAAGCTCTTTTGCCACTATTTATTCGCACAGGCCCTTTTGCTATCATCCGAGAAAGGCATATTGGAACAAAAATAATTTTACGCATCAAAAATTCTGCCGCATTCAACATTGAACTTTGTTACATGAACTCAAGGTTGGTTTATTATACATTGATAAGTTTGTTAGACACATCAAAGTTGCTGCGAGCATGAGAAGGGTAATGGAACGTGTGATATGTAGATTTGTTGTGTTACACTTATTATTGTGAGGGTTTCCGCATTGTGCCTTTAATGGAGCGGAATCGATTCGTCTATCTCTCAATTTTCAAGAGTGTATTATGTTTAACGATGTATGTTTTATTTTGAGGGGGAAAAGGGTGAGTATTGACTGATCTTTTTATTTGACCCCATTCATCTAAGAAGGTTCAAACATTTACATGTACCAGAGAACTGTAATCAATAATCGTAACACAGGATTTTGGTAATTACTGGAAATATATATTTGACGGAGCTGATTGTCATCATTATTTTGTTCCATTGACAGATAGATGATTTTAATAACCTCAATAATATCTTATGAAAATATCCATTGATTTTCTTAATTACGACCAGATATGTATTAGTGAAATTGTCGCATCAATCTTTTTGTCAAGATTTTTAACTTTTTTTTTCAAAACAATAATCTAAACGGTACAAGGTTGATTTTCACACAGTTCGTCACATCAAGACTTACATCAACATAGGCAAACAAGGCCACAATATACACCCCATAGGGATCCCTTTCAGAATTGCGCATTAAAAATATTATGTAAACAAGACGGTCTCACCTTTCACACCATTACCTGGCTCAAAGAAGTTTTGCGGTGCGCTCACATTAGACACAAAGGTATTTACGACGGCTGTGTAATGTAATGACAAATATAACGACTTTGTTGTGGATGGGATGCGCAGGCAGAGGGTATTTTGGTATTCAATTGTGTTGCGCATGGCTGGTTTTTGGGAAAAGGTTAAACTAATTTTAAGGTTGTAAGAGAAGATAAAACAGAATTTGTTAAGGTAGATTATTAATAGAGTTTTTGTTCATCAACAAGAGATAAGGCCCGGAAGAAAACAATTTTCTTTGATTAGATATAAAAGTTTAACAGAATATTATAACCACGTAATCGTACTTTTTAAATTCTGTTAGAGGCTAATACCCGATATAAAATTAGACAACTAACTTCTGCACGTGGTTATGCACCCCTGGAATATCTTACAGAAACTGTATAATCCATTATCTCCATTGCTCTTAAACTGTATAGATTTCAAATCATAAGCACACTAAAATTATAAATCCAAAAGTTTGGGAGTGTGTTTGCATGTTTCTTACTACTTCACGGTCAAACGGCTGGATCAATTTTGGTAAAATTCGGCATAGATGAAGCTTACACCCTGGATTAACACACAGGTTGTTTTTATCCCGGAATAAAAATTGCGCGTAACATCATGGGGCGCAGCTAGTCTGAGATAAACCTAAAAAAAAAATAAACTTTAAGTCCTGTTCGGATTTAAAGCCTACGAAATAAATCCAACCTCAAAAGTTCCCATACCAAAAAACTTGTCCTGTCCCCCGCAAACTTGGGACACGTACACAACTGTAAACCAGGTCACACTGAATCTCAAAGACAATAGGTGGCGGAAACAGAGGCAGCAAATGTGATAAACGACACAGAGATGAGTAGCTGAAAAATGCTTCGGTGTAAATTAAAAGGGGACCACGATGATTGATGGCGATCCCACTCAGGATTTCTGAGAGAAAAATATAATTTCGTGAATTGAATGAGTATTTATTAACGTTTGTTGTTCGGGGCAATCACTATAGGATTTGGTTGATGTTCTTCAGATGAATGATGATGTTGTGTTTAAGTATGATGAATTGTATGAGATGTCATCTGATGTTTGGAAAGGTTCAAAGATTTGGATGGGAATTTTGGCTGTATTTTAAATCCTACCCAGAAATTCAATTCCATCCTTAGTATAAGAGTATTTTTTACTAGGAAACCTTACAAAAATGATATGAAACTCTGTATTATTGTACCTATAAAATGTTTGCAAATTACACGTGAATGTCATGTTTCTTTTCATGGATGAAGGGAAGCATAATGGATCCTCATTAGCGCCTCCAGTCAGAGAGTAAAATGTCGTAATGGAATACAATGAATGTCATTTCATATTTCCAAACTGTTTATTTATATGAATAACATTGTGAACAATATGGCTATTTGGAATTATTTTATGTCATTGTTCATGTAAAATTACTTATTATATTTGATGTCGAACGAACTTTTGTTTTCTATAAAGCTCATGATTTGTTAGGTGGTCAATGAAAAATCTGGGTCTTCTGTTCTAAAAACTAAAACTTTCCAAAAACAACTCTTGGCTGTATGTTTGAATTCCGGACTGAAACAGATGAATGTAATTAAGTTATATTGCGAGAGACCGCGGGCGTCAGATTGATGGCTGCTATCAAACTTGCTAATGATGGAAGAGACGTTTTCAACTATTTGAGAGGGACGTTAAACTTTGACACTTTGCCAGCTGTATAGTGAAATTGACGTGATTCTTTCGGTAGTTGATGATAATGGGGAAATTGTGGACCTCACAATGGGTAGTTTTAGTGCTCGTTATGTCACAAAAGAATTTATTGCCTTTATGGATTTAAATGTTACTCGAAAATATGTAAAATGTACGTTTGTATTTATAAAATCGTTATAGGGCCGAGGAGGTGATTTTATACAAATTGGTTTAGAACTAAGGAAAATAGGATATTATACAATTTTGTAATTCCAGCGTAGAAAACCAATCTCACAACGTCTTCACAATATAATTATTATTCTTAAAAAAACTGCCTCAACTTCACTCGAGCACATAAAACCATGGAAACAACATTTAGCAGATGTTGTTATTAAAATATGTAAAAATTTCCGTGATTCTGTATTCCGGAAAGCCATTTTGAAGCGATCATAACCTTGGTTGCTAACGATGCCTCAAATAATAATATAATAATTTTGTTCCTAATATTTTTCCCTTTCTACCCTATTTCAAGTCTTAAAAGTTGAAAGAAGAGTCCTCTCTGGAGGTTTGCCGACATTATCAGATTATCTTTGCAAGAAAAAAACCAACGTTTGCTTTTTATGAAAAATACCGCCCTAGTAATCAGAAAATTAAATAAAACACAGATTAGGAGCGCTTCAGTTCTTACATTTTTAATTGCGTTTCGCTAATTATGTTTGGAGAGGTCCATTTTTTGGGCTTTAATCTCGGATTGAAGGGGTCTAAAAGTGTTTTGTCTTTCTGTTCTAGGGGTAAGTTATTGTCATTGCGATGAGTGCTGGCCGGTTTGTGTATGTATTCAGCGGGTAGGTCGAAATTCATGGAAATTACGGACGACGAATGCAAAGCAAAATAGAATTGATATATATGTACCTCATGTTACATATTTGGGTATAGTGAATGTAATATTTTACGGAATTTGGATGGTACTAAAGGTGTTACAAAAAAAAGAAATAGGAGAAATTGGAGACATTTATATATTAACAACAATTAGAGAAACTTTAGTACCTAATTAAGGTATACCCCAATTTTAGTTTTGCTAGCTTCAACCACCTGAAATGGACGGCATTTTAAATCAGAAAATACTCAACCGACGAAAGAGATTTTTGAAGCCAAGCAAAATACTCATCAGCCGACATGTGAAATTGCAGTTTACTAAATTGGAAATGAAATAAGGAAACAGTTTGCGTGATACCGGCTTATTACTGCACTGCAATATCCGTTGGTGAATAATTTAGGTTGCGGCCCGAACCGAGGCTCTGTGCAAACAGGGGGCTGCATGGTTGGTGATTTGTAATATTGTAATTTATGTGGCTTGGGAATGTGGGGCAAGACGGGCTAGCTCATATTTTAATAGGTAGGAATGGATATGGAACTTAAATATTTACATGCATGGATAAGCGAGCTCATTGTGGCGTTGTTAGGGAGAGGCCTTTGTGCAACAGTGGACGTCTTCCGGCTGATGATGATGATGGTAAGCGAGTTTTGTTTGATGTTCTGTATTCTTTGAGATTGAATTAGAGCTTCTCAATAATTCCATGATTCTTTTACTACTTTGAGCAACATCTAAAGGTTCTGTTACCATTAGATTTCGCAATAAAAAAGTAGGTTAGTTTATAATTGATCAGACGAATGTATTTGCTAAGTTTAATTTCGCTTTACAAAAGCGGAATGAACATTGAGCATTGAGTATCTATCAAACAAGAGAATTCTGTATAAAGCAATAAATTAACAGGAAAACATCGACTAAAACGAGCTTATAAAATATGATGGGTCCGTTGTAACAATGATTCATTTCTGTTTTTTATCATTTGCTTATCTACAAATACTTTTGGTAAAAAAACGAAAGTTATCTACTTAAATCAATATCAAAACGTTATTTAAACCTACGTGTTAATAAAACAACAACAGCAAACCAATACCACTATCCATACTATTAACCAATGGATGAAGACATTAACAAACACGAAACAATTCCTGGAATCCACGAAAATCAACATTCCCATGAATCACAGCTGTGTCGAGAAATGTAGGAAGTCAAATAAAACGGTACATAACCCGTAAAAGCTAGTTCCAATTTAATCGCCAAATAAACTTAAATATAACCATTGAAACGCTCATTTATCACGCAACCATCCAGAGGAAGCGAGGTGGTTGTACTGTGCAGTGTACTGTGCCGCGATAGAATGTAAACGCAGAAGATTGACTAAATAATAGTTGGACTTCTTACATTCACATAATTGAAGCCTTATCAAAGCTTATCAAGTACTAATTCGAAGTAACAAATACATGAATGTATATTATGTGAGAAAAGCTTTGTCTGCCTGTAAAGTATGCAAAGCCAAACCATCGAGTTCACTTTGATGGAATTCAGGGTGAAAATTTAGATTTTTCTCCATAGATAAGGTGATGGATGGATATTATTTTCCTTAATTACAACAACACGTTCAAGATCTTCTGAAAAGAGTTGTCGTTCTCTATCTTCATATTTTATAGTTTCACAACTCATTCGCTCCAATCTCGCAGCGTGTGACTCGAACGCGAGACAAATGACACGTGTTGACACCTCTCATTGTACTGACGTGTCATCATTAGAATCGTTTGGTGTACAGGATGTGTTCATAGAAAGAGAAAAAATACACAATTTATATGTTACATTGTTAGCACAGCTGGTAAGAACGAACGTGTCTTCTACAATGAATATTAATGCTTTGACTTTTGATAAAGAAAAATACAGAAATAATAAATATGGATTAATATTATATTCATGTGCCAGTACGCCTCAAGTTGAGTTGGGCAAACTGGTCGGGTAAATGGTAGATGAAGTAAGGCATTGACTGAATGGCGGCAAAGGATAGGGCAAAAAAGCTAGGGACGACCAAAAGCACGTTGTATTGGCGACATTAGTAAGTTCGCGAAGAACACTTGGATAAGCGAAAGGGGATGCTAAAAACACATCTTTAAATAAATACTAATATTATGTTTGAGAAGACTTTTGTCCTGCAGTGTTACAATTGCTGATTTATTTTATAATACGAGTAGATAAATCCAAACCTAGACACGATAACTGCTAATCGTTGCCACTGCCACTGCCGCTGCCAACATAATACACTAGAACTCAAAACCCTAATAATTCGATACTTTGTTTGAAGAGCATTTGAAATTCATTATCCATGTCGCCATAGCAACCAAAAACGATGAAGGTAAACATAAACTGAGTTAAGCAACTCAAAATAAAACTGTACAATCTCCAGTTCATACACAGTCACTGCAACATAGAGCCAGTCCTACTAGTGACGGCCGCATCGATAGGCAGTAAAGCGGACAGTAATATTGGAGATAAAGATATTGTTTAACGTACAATAGCACGAGTTATCGACTAGTGACAATGGGATACAGCTTTATTAACGCCTCGGTTTCCGTGTGGGCTGTATTTAGAATGTTATCTGTAGGATTCAGTGTCGTGTATTGAATTCTTGGCTCTTTGTATTTGCCTGTTTCTTGGAAGGAGTTTTGTTTATAAGCGCATAATTTTCTTAGTACATTGGCGATATTATACTCCTAATTTAGAACTTTATCTGAGACTAAATAACCTTGAAGACATTGAATCTATTCATGAAAATGAATTTCTGTTCGTTATTCCCGCTAAAACTCGAGAGCGACGGGACTGATTTGGCTAATTTTGGTTTTAAACACTCGTAGGAGTCCAGGGAAGGTTTAAATGGTGGTACGAAATATACCAGTTCGCTGGGCCAGCTATAGGTAACGCATATTTTTACCCCGACCCCTGTTTTGTCTGGATTGTTCTGTTAGGAAATTGTTAGTAGATGTCTGAGATAAAAAAAATTAAAGCCTGTTGGCAAAGTATGGGTATGCCACTTAAAGCACGCCACGCTTTCTGTTTTCGACGAATACAATTGTAGTTATATAAACACAATTGTATACTAAAATGAAACCCAAATGGAAATCACTTCAACATAGCAACAGTATTTTATTAAAGACTCCATTAACTTCAGTTGTGTTCCCAACAAAAGTAATTTCAAAAATCAACAGTCAGAATTCCTATAACATCCATAATATATCGGGAGAATTTAAACGAATGTTGCTAAATAATGTATGACGGTCCGAACAAATAGTTTGATTTCCGATACCAAATATATTTTGTTTTTATTGACAGCGTTGAATTATTCGTATCATGAATTCAGCGTTTAATTCTGACTATGTCCGGTGGAAGTCTGCGTGTCTGCGTGTATAATAAATGGATTTAATTATTGATGGGAATATTACAGAATTAATTGTATTACTCCTATGACCTCGTTAAGCAAACACGTTGAAGAAAAATATGTAATCGCTAATTGGTTACTAATAAAAATACCTCTTATTGAAACTGAAAAGTTGACGATTAATAGACCAACGAAACTTCTTTTAATCCACCAATCACAGCTCAAATCCAAGCATTTCTTGTCTTTCCATAATTTAAAAGTTTTTCTAACAAATTTCATTTCTTGTTTGTCAAAATAGTTGTCAAGATAGACAATTTTACTTTATTCTTGTGCATCTATAAAAAAGTTGTTATCTTTGTCACTTTTTTGACACAATTCTTATATTTTTGTTATAAATTTTTGTGGATTTTTAAATTAAATGTTTCTATTCTCGAATAAATGACACCTCCCAACAATACTATAACCTAACCTGCAATGCAGTCACATAACTCTATCTTCAAAACTTGGTCTTACATATTCTGCCCGATACGCTCCAAGGTCACCCAACGTTCTGTTTATTATTAATGAATACGGGACTATTCGGTAACCTTTGCTCCTACATGGATTATGAGGGACTTTGACTATGTGTATGCAGGGGTGAGAAATTGGGTCAGTGTTTTGATATTTTTGACCTGTCTACCATGGGTTCTTATTTTACAAGCTTTTATTTAGTTTCACCTGTCCCGCTGTCTGTCTGTCTGTCTGTAATCAAACCTTGCAATTTGAATTTGATCCACTTCCCGGTTTCCGATATAGCTGATTTTTTTTTAATTCATTCTAACTTAATTTCAAAAACGTTTCTTATTTCTATGGTAACTATAGTATATACATGGAAATAATACCAAAGACCTAACTGGCTGACTTGCTTGCCAAAAAATAAATGAGGTTCTGTTTAATGGGATGTGTGTAGGTGTATTATATGTAAAAGTGTAGGTAGAGGGTGTTGTTTTGACACATGCTTACCCAGATTCAGCTAGAATCAATTTATTGTGTAATATCGATTGCCAACACAAAATAATAATGAAGTAAAACATTGAACATTGTGGCGTTCTAAGGCAGGAAGCCTTTGTTCAACAGTGGATGTCCGCCGGCTGATGATGATGATGATAAAAACATTTAACATGAAATTGACAGTTTTAAACTTCTCAATAACCAAGCGCACGCCTAACTACCGTCACTCGCAAATGAAATTCTAAAATTAATGATAAAATATATTACATTACGTAAATTGACACCTCATTAATTATCCGGTCGCCGCGCCATGCGCAGGTTAAAAAGAACTTTTTTTCTGAATGAACGCTGGACACACATGTACCTCTCGAACCCCATAAGGTTTTAATTAAATGAATTAATCAAACCCCTTTGCACCGAGTTGTGGCGCGGTCGCGTCAATCATATGACGTGGCGTTTGCGCGTATTTTTTAATTAATATGTGCATGTTTGCGCGGGGGTTGTTTGTCGTCATTGGGGGGTTAAATAAACTTTTGCGATGGGGTGGGGTGAACCGTGGGGGTATAATGTCTCAATCATTTTTATTGGTGTTACGGTTTAGCTTCTAATATGCTTTATAGCTTTGGGTGTATAGGTAATTTGCGAAATTGTTGTTAGGTTTGTTTAAGTATATCAGACCAATTTATTTCGGTTACACGCCAAAAGCCTGTTTTAAAAGTTTTATTATACCCAATTGCCTATGCCCAAAATCTAGATCATAGGCTTAGGTTCAATGTACTAATTAACAAAAATTATGACGAATATTTTTGGTTAAACAAAGAGATTAATTACCCACAGAATCCGTTTTGAAATTCCAGAGATTTAAGTATTTAAATACGTAAAATACTGAATATTAAAAGTCGATTTATAGCAAATATTCAAATATTAAGAAATTAAACTTATTTTACAGTTTGCAGCAGTTTTAGGTTATGCAGAACAATTACTCACAAATAGTCTAATTACTCGACTAACTACAATGACTATTTCCAACCATTACAGCTAGCTAAAGGCCAGAATCAACGAGAACAGAGCTAGAAGTCGACTTTAGGGTGTAAATAAATGTCTAAGATACCTCCACAGCGCGGCAGTATAAATGTTGCATAATGTAAGTGGAGCGGCGCGAATAACTAGCACATCTCGTTCCTAGACATTTGTCTGGTTACCTGAATATGTTAGCGGCTCTGACAAGAATAGCACCGGAGCCTCCTTAGGTGTTGAAAGCGGTGATTAAGAGATTGTATTCGCAAATGAAGCCTGCATTTAGTACGATTGAAATGTAAGAAGGAAGGAAGCTTGATGGTTGTGTGTGAGTGCTTAAAATAGTGCATTTAAAGTTTAGTCTTGTTTTTGGAAATGGGAAATGTCATAAAGTAAAATGTTAAAGGACAGTTTTAACACCTTGTACTATGAGGTAGGCCAAACGTAGAAATATCAGGTTTATTTTTTTATTAACAAAAATCTCGTCCCCTATTCCATTATATAAGCGCTTAACTTTGGCAATTTCAGGTAGGCATTGTTTATCATAAAGAATTATGGAATCACCAGTTGTATAATCAGTTTTCTGAAACGTTCAGAAATTAGGAAAGCTATTATGCAACAGCAAGATTGTACAACAGTTATAAATACAAGTTTACAAAATCCACCAACAAATCTCCCTGCGTTGCAACATTAAAACGTCAGCGATATACCGGGCAACCGTTGCTGGACGAAACTATTGTATAATTCAGTCAGCGCGCCTGAAGTTACATAATCCGCAGTTTTAGATGTACGGTAGTGTTAACCTGTCTAGCTGTTACAATGAGTTCACGTTTGTGGTACCACTTGGGTAGAGCAAGTAAATGCAGATCTTCATTAATGTAACCGTTAGTGTGCTCTGCGTTTATTGGAATAAATCTGTACAAAAAATAATCTAAGTCACATATTAGCACTATAATTCTTTTCTAGATAATACTGAAGAGGGTTTTGTTTCTTCTTGCCGATTGGCTATAGGACTTGGTGGAATTAATAAGAACAAAGTGTCGCTAAAACAGATATTTTGTCCAAAATAATTATAATTGTATCCTTCAAGATTTAACTATAAAAAACTGCCAACAAATTATGTATAAGGTCTAAAGCTTAATTTCAATTTTATTCTATTCTAATTCGACTAGATCAAGCTACTTCCAGCACTGATAACTAATCAAATCAATTATTTGCATCAAATGTTGCTCGGCGTACGATATAACCCCAACCCTTCAAGGATCACAGGCCAGGTATCTTAACCCACCAATGTCAATCGATACCGTGGAGCGTGCTTATTTTAAGCCACTCCAACCGAAACGTGACTTTTGGCGAGTACAGCGTGATTGGCTTCGGATTACAGTTAAAGTTGTGTTTATCGCCCGAGCTTCACTCGCTTTGAGTACGGGTTCAAAGTGACACTGAATCTGCAGTCTTGGTATGGAGATTTATGAAGATAAGTGTGAAGTGTCGTGGTGGCACAGTGGGTAATGAGATTTTTAAGGATAGACGGATGTGTAAATGTTAGAAGTTTAAGGCAACATACTCAATTCTGATTTTAGCTGAAATGTGGTACTTATGAAAATACTCGTAACTAAATAACAATTATAATTAATCATGGCATGGTAACCAATTTTCGTTCCTTCTCTGTACCAGAAGAGTCCGTATTAAGTGTAGAAATCTTTACTATGAGCTAACTTACCTGGGTTTATTGTAAGACACACTGAATTTGAAGTCAATGATGTATAAGTGAAAGAACAAACAGAAACAAAATGCTTGTTCACTACTAGTGTACATAAAGTCTATAGTATAAAACACTATGCTAAAATATCCATAAGTAAGAGGGCTTGAAAACACTTGTTATAATAAAGGTCCGAAACCATTTTAACCCTTCAAATAGAGCATGAAAATTTCAGCAGAAAGGATTAATGGTCGACTGGACCGAATCATTATTTAGGACCAGAGTACGATGCTACATTCTGATTATGGAGAGTTAGTTGAAAAATAACTTGGGTTACGTGGCGTATGAAGCTTTTATCTTGAGTGGTTTATTTTGTTCCATCTTTCCTGTTATGACAATGAAATTATGTGTATATCATACCTTACCGTGTCGCGAAGGGGTGGTCATGGATATATACATGGGAAAAGGACCGATGGTAATGAGATTGCCGCAGTCGGAATTTTAGACAAGTTTTCTGGAAAATGTTGAGCGTAATGTCCAGCAGTGGACTGCAACGGGCTGATTATGATGATGGTTAAGAAGGCTGAGAACCGGGTGAGGTAGCGTTAATTATAAGAAACATAATGACCATTAGTATTAGTAGTAGACTTAGTTGCTCGCCAGCCTAATCTTGTTTTTATTTCGAATATACATATGTGTATAGTCACAATTAGCAGTATTCAAAATACATAATCGAAAATACGAAGTATTTACACCAACGGAAATATTAACTTGATTCACCCAAGCGGAACACCCCATCTTAATCGACTTACTTTCTAACCGAACAGCCCTATCAAAGCCTAATCAATCAGAGCAAAAATCACAAGACTCGAATCGACGTCGACCTGAAAAAATAATCTTAACGCAAACCGACTATAAAAATTGGCCGTGACAGAGAACCGGGAAATCGCTTCCCCGAAGCCTTTTCTTTCCTTGGAGTATGATGTCATAGTTTGCTCGGAAAACAAAACGAGAAACTGACTACCGTACGTATGAATAATTCAAAGTGTTATTGTAAAGAGAGGTCAGGGTGTGTGATGAATTGTTTTTATGGAGTTGTATCACTGGCTGTTGCTTTCATTTTAATCTAACATAACATTTTTGTTCCAATTTCAGTATTTCGTTATGATAGTTGGTATAATGTATTGTTGTGCTTTGGGTGTATGTTACATGTATACAGACAAAAACGGAAGGTACAATATTAATATAGTTAATTATTATTTAAAAATCAATTGTCGAGTAGAAAACTATTGTGTCCTGTAATACCACTTTACGCAACATTCTAACTAGATTTTGGAAATCTGTACATAACGGCTTGCACAACGAATCTGGTAGAAAATATTTCCTCCTCCTATCGTCGCGTACAATTAGTTTAACGTCCGAGCTGGGACGATGGTGGGACGCGGCTCGTTTGCTATTCACTACAGCTTGCAGCGCACAGATGTCACACACAGGTAGTGTGATGAATATTTACACAAGCATTATATTTAGTTACATAAACTGTGATAATTCGTGTTTATAATTAATAGAAAAAGATAAAGGTGTTATGAGGGGCCTAAGATGGTGCCTTGCGGCAGTAGATACAGTTTTGCCCGTCAGACAGCATATACAGTTATAAATGTATTAATTTTTTTTTATTATTGTTGAGAATAAGTCGCGATGTACATTAAAAAATATGGATTGATTTATAAGTAGAAACTTACATTCATATAAATAGTTATTATTCTTTGAAAATACAAGACATACTCTATAGTAAGCCAGTAACAAAGCCAATCGCGGATTCATAATAAAAGAAGACAATAAACGTACTCACAGACTTGCAGATTGCTCGTTACGCAAGCCGTTCATTTGCGT
This sequence comes from Abrostola triplasia, assembly GCA_946251915.1. NCBI lineage: Eukaryota > Metazoa > Arthropoda > Insecta > Lepidoptera > Noctuidae > Abrostola > Abrostola triplasia. Next base: position 13,404,223 of record OX276426.1, read on the forward strand.
CCCGTTTCTGTCGGAGCCAGGCCGTTACCCGGACACCCGGATACCCGGACGCCCGGACACGGCTCGTTTGATATTCAACCGGTGCAGGCAGGTGTCGCTTACAGGACAGCTGCTCCTCTTGCTTACTTAGTTCCATAAAAATACACTGTCTATATGAACAATTTTAAGCCTCGGTTTTTTTGTACAGGAAAAATGTCAATACAATTTAAATATTTACTGGGTTGTAGATTTCATCGTTTAATTTACAAATTAAACGTGAAAAAGTAAAATTATCTTGTTTTAGATATCTTTATTTTTTCAAAATACACCACTATACGATACAGTCTTATAATCTACACTTAACTCATGCGTAATCGTCGTATCATACAAACCAACCATTATTTAAAAACAAACCAACTAAAACAAAGCCTGTATTTTTCACGAGTAAAATTGCTCGAAAAGATTTGAAATCCAATTTCTCACCTCACCACCGTTACTTATACCTGGCAATATTATTTTCGCCATCTCTGGAAAACCTGAAAGTTCGCAATCACATTACAACCGACACAAATCCGTACTGAGAGTGGGAGCCTTGCCTTACCTTCGCTGCCACACGTCGAAACACATTAAAAAGATTACAGAGACCTTAAAATCCGCTTACTGTTCCAGGCTTACTGACCAATTTGATAGAAAAATTTAATAACATTTGAAAGGAGCTGGGGATTTGGTTTGGCCGTAATGTGTTGTTCGATTGAGTAACCGTTTTGGTTACATGCTTAAACTTAGGCCAGCCTCCAGCAACTTCAGCTTATCCAAATTTCTAGTGATGGCTAATATAGCACCATAGCATGCGATTTGGTGCTATATACTAGCAAGATGAGTATAGCACCACCATAGCAGTTGATAGTAGTAAATAGCACATCACACTTGACCGCACCGTCGCACGACATCAGTCAGTATTCAGTAATAGCGTACTTGAGCAGATAGTCTCCGTGCTGTATGCTAAAAATTTTCCTAGGCGAAATGCTATATAAAAAGTATGCTAGAAAAATTTAGCTTATAGCCCGTAGCATGCTATTTTTTATAACTAAACAGAACATGTGTACCTAATTGTATTTTAAAAAAAACGTCACCCCACTTTAGGAATTTCTCCTGTATCGTGGGTGCGTTTCACAAACATGAAATATCACATACACAAACACCCAATCTCGGGACAAACATCTGCGGATCGCATAAAATTTTATCCCGGGCGGGAATTAGAACCGCAACTCTTAGTACTTCTACAAGATACTAGTTATCACGATCCTTAATGTAAAATCCTTATACTATTCACTTATCGTCTAAATACATCCAGATATTTGCATATGTAGATTTCAGATAATATACACTAACTCCCCGTGATACGAGTTAAACAGTTCTACTGCAGACTGGCTTCTTAAACTTTTACATAGAGCAACGGTGTACTTTAAGTTCTTTCACAGTCTATTTAGTACCTCTATGTAGATTATTAAAAGACTTTAATTTGCGGCTTTTTATCTTTTTACTTTTTATCATTATTTGCCTATCTATTCAACGTCTGTATGGCTTCAGGTTTTATGTTACACGTTTTAGGTGATACAGTTATGTAAAGATCAAAGGTAACTTTATGGCTTTTTAAACATTTTATGTGAAGACGAACATCAAAAATGGTATTCATAACTTTCTCAATATTTTCATCTCAGAACGATATCTTGTACGTAAGCAAATACTTATTTATTTATTTTAACTGCTCCCTTGAAAGTGTATGGTACATTAAAACTTAATGTATTACCATCGCTCGTGTAGCTGGGAAGTGGGGAAGTTCTAATAAAACAGACGTAACTTCTGTTTCTGCGAGTAACATTTTTAGTATTTCAATAATATTAAGGAAATGGCCGGTCAAAACCTATTTATAAACCGCACCAGAAATTAATATTTCTTGAACTACAATTTTTGTATCTGAGAAATTAATTAAAGTTCTCCAAAGAGGATTGTGAGAGTAGTTTAAAGTTAGATGAGTTCCTCGCTCATTGCCTTCCTGGAGACTGAAAGGCGAGGTGGGTAATTGCAGAAATGTCCTGATGAACTTTCATAAAGATTCTGTCTTTTACTCTATTTGGTTTAGCTGCAATGCTTTCTGGAAACTGTACAGGGGTTTTATTTAATTTAGAGGTACCAGCTTTGAGGTTCCTTTGTTAAATAATGGATCCTGATTTATTTGGGTACGTATATTTCTTTCATTAGATGTACCAGAGCGTCCAAAAAATAAGGAAGCTACAAGTATTAGATAAATAATAATATTTTGACGAAAAGTTAAAGGATTTCCTTTCAATTACTTTTAAAAGGAAATCTCAAATCGTCACCCTCTATTAAGTTTAATAACGTAACTATTAAAAAAAGGGAATCCGTGTGTTATCTTGGTCTTGTGCTAGAGAGAAATTTTACTTTTATCGAACATATTAAAACCGTCGGTGAAAAAGCAAAAAAGAACTTTTATGCCTTAACACGAATATCAACGTCAACTTGGGGTCTCTCATTTAACACTTTAAAAACCATCTACGGGGCAACTTACATAGGATGCATATGCTACGGTTCACCAGTTTGGGCTGATAGAGCCACAATAGGCGCGGCGCGACGTAAATTGCTTCAAAGTCAACGGTTAGCGTTGATATTCTTATGTAAAGCCTATCGGACGGTCAGTACTGAAGCTCTGCCGGTACTAGCGGGCGTGCTACCTGTCGATCTCGAAATACAAAGACGTGCCGCGATGTACTTCTCCACTCGAGAGGGTATAAACACCGAATTTCTAACACAACGGGACCGCGTTAAAATTATCAGGTTATTTAAATCCCAAATCGAGGTGTATAACGAGCTATTGGACGAATGGCAATCTAGGTGGGATACATCTATCAAGGGCCGCCACCTTTACCAGTATTTTCCATCCGTTCGCGAGCGCCTGGAAAAGACTTGGTTGGAGGTGGATCATTGCGTGGCTCAGTTCTTGACGGGTCATGGTAACTTTAAGGGTAAGCTCTTCTCTTTCAAGCTTGTTGCTTCACCTCTGTGCCACTGCTCAACGCCAGATTGTGAATACGAGCAAACAGCACATCATATCCTGTGGGAGTGTGGTCTATGGCAGAATGAACGTAATACCTTGTTAGACAGCATATATGTTACATCCGGTGTAATTTATTATGAGGACCTTGTTGCGACCAGATCAAATTTCCGTGCTTTCAGACGTTTTTGCCATACCTACTATTGGAATCAAAATAACAATTAGGACCCATTAGTTTATAACTTTTATACCCGTGGTGCTTAGCGACTGGGCTTATCTCAGTTGTGGATCCCATATTTATTATGCTTTTGGCATATTAATCTTTGTGTCTCCCGCTTGCTATGGAGGGAAGTCGGAACTAAATTTATATTCCTACTCCTCCTATATATTCTTCTATGATTAATTTCGTTGCGGGTTCCAAGACAGTCGAGTCATTTCTCTGGGACGCCTCGAGCTTCATTGCCTCGATGGTTCTCAACGGTTATCATTGTAGATCCTGGCTTACAGGAGTTGCAATGATGGGCACGAGTGGTGGGCTTGTCCCAAAAAAAAAAAGAAAAGTTAAAGGAAAAAATCAAATAAGTATTTAGATTAAGTTCTTTTTTTAACTTGGAAAATGGACAGTTTCACGATATATTTTTATAACTAACTGTTAGTCAAAGAACTGGAGTTATCCGAAACATAATCCATCTACTGGCCTTATATACATTACACCTACGTTTAATTAACATTCCTTAATTAATACTGTTCCAAGAACATTTGACCTTAGGTTAACGTTTAATTTATTCTGTATTTTGGGAACAGCCCCCTTACCACGAACTCTTAAAGCCGGTAATTTATCGTTGTGGAAGGGAGACGCCGCTACGTGCAATGAAGTGGCATCTCGCTTACTAGATAGAAAACGTCCTGTTTTTAAAGTTCATGGTAGGGGGCTGAACCCTCACTTCGTCTTAAACACACTTTACCAGTTTTTCCTCTGATGTTATTAATCTTTTTTGATGTACCAATGAAAGACTTCATATTGCTCGGCGAAGCAAAGAAAAGTTCTTAGCTGTAAGTAGATAACATTTAGTACTGAAGAAAATGTTTTATATTTTCCCCATTCCATATTTTTATTTACAAAAGAGACGTGAAACGTGAAGGCTTAGAAAGCAACAAAAAAGGTGAATATTTTTTCTTGTTACCAGGTATTGATTTCAATGGGGACTAAAAGAAAGTTTGTATTAACAATAATGTCCTAACATATTTTTGTGGTATCAGGAGGTTAATTTAAGGTAAGGTCATTGGAAAGACATTTCACATGAAAAAAGTTTTTTGAAAATGGTTCATAGATAGTGTTAAGAAGGAAAATACATAAAAAAAGATTCTGACAAATTTCAAAACCTCAAACGACTATTACTAATTTATAGACAGAAATTGCTTAGTTTTAATTTTAACCTATAAATAACTAATGGCAAAATGTCATACAATCCTCCAAAAAACCCCCCCAAACCCCTTCCCATGCACAACGCAACAAATACCAAGCAAAACTTTTTGATTTACAACACTAATTATTACACGACGAATTTAATTTAGCAACTACAACAGGGTAACAAATAGTGGGACCATATTATGCGCGTTAAACGTGAGGGTCTAATTTAATCAACACAGACATCTTGGTACCGGTACATGAGCTCATGAAAATTAATGTCGGTTCCTACAAATGGTCATTCAGCCCAATAACCAGAGGAAAGATTATTTTCCCAGCAATTATTCGAGCACGAACCCCTCACACACGTAAACTTGTTTATTTATTAATTTAGGCATTATTTCTCTAGTTTCGTTGGGTTTCCGACTGTAATCCTTTAAGTCTCCGGAATGTTGGGCGGTTTGTTTTATGGTAATAATATACTGCTTCTAAAGCGGTGGCGGTATTAAAATTTTAAGTGAATGTGGATTTTGGTAGTCGATGTTTATTATGGAATTAATTCCAGTGAGCAGTATTGTTTGGTTAATTTTATTAGACACAATTTTCCATAACTTTTTATTAGAGAAAAAACAACGCTGTATTAAATGCAAATTTTTATGAAGGTAATTCTTATTTTTTCTCCAATGTATAAAATTATATATTTTTTAAACATAGCATAGCGTCTGTATTCCCCGAAGGGGTAGGCAGAGGTCAACATATAGAATAACCACATTTTGCCAGTTATGTTATGGGTCCCAGTGTAATACGGGGCGCGCTTATTGCCATCAACCGGGCACAAATACAGACTGAGACTCTGAGTGTTACTTCTGAGAACTATCTAATGGGAAAACCCAGTAATACTCTGCCGACCCGGGATTCAAACCTGGGACCCCATGCTCAGCAGTCATGCTTAACTACCACCAGACCAATGAAGTAGTCTATAAATTTTTGGAAGTTCCAAAAAGGTATGGCGTCCATAAAAAGGCTTGAGTGTGAGAACTTCCATATGGATACTACTAACAGCCTCAGGGTACGATGATACTAGAATATTTTCAGAATAATGTAGCTAGCTGTAGGTACGTATTGCCATTTAAATCACCGCTTCATACAGTTCGTTGAGTTTCTATTTGAACCCTAACTAATTAATTCAACAAAAAAACATAATTGAATCCAATAAAGAATCCAGTACAAAGATTATTATAGTTGAATCACAATAGGATTTTTGTACTCCAACAAAAAATGGAGGTCTGCTAAAGATATTTTCCTCAATATACTCTAACAATAGCGTTCGGTCTTTACATTAGAAATGTTGATTCGTGAAATTACGAAACACAATATTACTTCCTATTGGACCTTTTCAACAAACCTTTTAATAAGTTCCATGTGTATAATAATGTATGTATAGAACAAGATGGAAAAGGTTTAGGGCCGTTTTTCCAGGCCTCCAAGTTATAGGATCCCTCACATTATATATAGAAAAACTTGTAGAATATGTGAATGCGATAATATCAGATCAGAACATAAGAATGATTTAATCTATAATAATAATGATGACTGCCTCGTTGGTCTTGTGGTCGCTAAGCGCGACTGCTGAGCAAGAGGTCCTGGGTTCGAACTCCGTGTCAAGCAAAACGTTATTAAGTTTTTCCATTTGGTAAATCTGAATAACAGCACGGAGTCTGGATTTGTGCCCGGTTGAGAGTAATAGGTTCGCCTCCTATTACATTGAGGCTAATAACATATCTGGCGAGATGTGGCTGTACAGTATACACCTCTGCCTACTCCTTTGGGCATGATGTTATTTATACGCAGTTATACAGCTACCGTTTTACCTCCATCAATTAATTATAATTAATTTGGTAATTAATACCTATACTGGATTTATTTGCTATAATGTAGGAAAGCATGATTCTGCTGTTTGATCAGTTTCCAAAATATTATCTATCAAAGGTGTTTTGCGTCTCAGGAATACGTCGCTTAACTTTATACAACGCTCGACGCTTAGTCACGACATCGATTATAATCAAAGCAACGAAGACACCACAAGGAGATCCTACAAAAACAGTCTGTAGCCGCAAGCAAAATCACAACAGATTTTCGTCACACCAAAGTTTTCATAGAAATACAACGTAAATTCATGCAACAACTCATCACTCAAAGTTTCTTAAAGCCCGGACAAAGCACACGTGTTATCCCAACCCTCAACTATCCGAGGGTCCATCGGACCGGCCGAAACAATTCCAAACATTGTTTATCCATGCACCATACGGGCTCTTTAATAGTCCCCACGGAATATTATGGGGTTTGCGAAAGATTTCGCCAAAATCCCTTCTGAGCATAGTTTGTGGTCCCGCTGCGAAGAGGTTTAACGGTTACCTTATTATGCATATGATCCTATAAAGTTGAGCTGTTCATTTGTGTGATGTGCTGGTAAAATAATGTCGGCATTCAGTTTTATGGAGTGTTACATTGAAACTGCGGATTAAGGAATTAGGTAGTGAGATTGTGGATGCTTAAGTTTATTTTATTATGCTTCTATTTGATGTGAGGGTCTTAAGAAAGTAGATTCTGGAGCTATTTATTCTTGATTCTAGAAATCTACTTCTGTGTATCAGTGTGAGTCAATAGCCACATGGAATAGTCAATGCCGTGGTGTAGAGATTGGTCAGTCAATAATGATGGTAGAGGTTCACCGTTTAAGGTGCGCTGGACGTACTTAAGTATCATCACTCGTGGAGGCTCTCTACTTGCACCCCACTCCTGGAAGTGTCAGTCCCTAATTACTGTTATAATTAATCCTGTTGATTACTAGTGCTCAATAATTAAGATTAGACAGTTTTATATGCCAGATTGGATATTCTGAATTAATAATGACAATGAGGTTCAATTAGGATCGTCTTATGATTATGGTAGCCACTACAAGTATAATCTTAGTTTAGCGTCACTTGATATATGAATAGGTATTCATATAATTTGTATTGTAACAGTATCTGTGAATAATATTGAAAAATACGATTTTAAAGCGAAGACGCTGACATTACGTTTATCGCTTATATGCTGACTTAAACTCTACTCTCCGCAGATACAATAAGACTGATGAAGTAAAGACATCACTACGTAGTTCAGTCAGTTCACTAACTATGAAACCGCGGTCCCTATTTCCACTAAGCGTAGAAACAAAACTGTCGGATACAATTGTATCAACAAAACTTTAACTAATCAAACTAGAACCGGCAACTGACTCCATGAAAGTAACTTTCACATTCAAACAAGAATCTATTTAAAAAAACACGTGCAGACTGATCGATAAGCTTAATCAAGGTGAATTCAAAATGTAGCCGAAAATACCGGCGTCTAAATTAACTCCAGTCTATTATATAATGACCTCAATACCATAGAAAATGTTTGGGAGTTAGTAACTTGTTCTTCATAGGTTTTCGTCCGTAAAATACCTTAAAAATTACTTATACATTTTCTTTTCTTCTGCTTAATTAGCTAGACCCGGCATGAAATTACAAAGGGAATTTATATGAGTTTTGGCTTTCTTTGTGGCTGTTATAATATCATAATCAGGACCTTTTTATTTTATTGATGTTGGATGAAAATTTGTTTTTGATGCTTATACTTTGTTCGCTACCAATCACTGTATCTTAGTAGACTTTAAAAGACTTTTCTAAAAGAGTCACCGACATAGCTCAAAAAATATGAACATTGAAGTAGTAATGGGCTGGTCATACTGCTCGAAGAACCGATAACCGCTGGAGAAGAAAGGTCCTCAAGTGGTGACCACGAACCGGAAGACGCAGCGTAAGCAGGCTCCCTACCAAATAGACCAACGATATAGCCAGAGTTGCGGGCAACCGGTAGATGCAAATAGCAAGGTGTTGTTCATTGTGGCTTTCTATGGGGGAGGCCTTTGTTTAACAGTGGACGTCTTCTGGCTGATGATGATGGCAAAAGATTGTTTCTCTATGAAAATACTAAATGGCTACATATAAACACGAGTGCAATTCCCCTGGCAAGTCTAAATCAGTTGTACACTAGCTACAACACATTTCAGTCACGCGTTTCATCCATCTCTCACCTGCCATTCCCTTGTTCCCTTTAAGTTTACATAAATGTTTTCCAAAACACCGATACGCTGGAACAAAATCAGATCGTGTCACGAATATCCCGGTTTGCACCGACGATGTTGTATGTTAATCTCTGGGGGCGTATTCTGGCAGCATATTGTCACTGAAATACGATTGTTATGTTTATGACAAGATGATCATTAGTCTTGTTTGGAAAGGACTACAGTTTGATAAATTATTATAATCTCCTGGTCGGATGGTTCCTGAAAAGTACTTGTTATATGTACCTATAAATGTAATAAGAACGAAAAATGGCTGCTTAGATTGTTTAGCTTTTTTCTGGTTTCTGTCAATCATCAATCAAAACATAAAACGCCGATTTAGAATCCAAACACAATTGTATAAAAGATCAAATGGCTCTAATTCTACAACAAAGTCCGACTGTATCCCATCCCAAACAAAAGCGAATCGTTCTTTTTTCTTAACAAAATACCTAAATTCATTTACATTCCAATTTTAGAGCCTACTTTAGATTAACGCCGTCGCTCCACGTACAGCTCAGAATATGCCTACACCCGGGGCGCTGGCGAATAAAATTTTATTGCCAGAATTCTCGTTCGTGTTTCCACTAAAAATACATTTTACGTCTGAGTTTCCTTTGCAATGAAAATTTGTTGCGTTCGCGCTCCGCCTGAACATACTGACTCGAACTTAACATACTTTTTGGATGTCCTTTTGCCAATCATGGGATGTCGCGGAATGTTGGGAATCAGATTATGGAGTTCCTTCCTGCTACGTGATAGGTGTGAAGTAATATTGTGTGAAGGAAATATTTTCCTTATAGGTAAGAAATGTAGTGTTATTGACGTTGGAAAAGTGAATAACCGAATATTGTACACGTATCAAATGATGTTATTCCTTTATTACGCCAGAAAGTATTTCACTTACTCAGAAGCTGCGCCCCGCGGTGTTACCTGCTACATTTTTTGGGACAAAAACCCTTAGCAGTAGCCGTAGTAGTTTATCCTGCGTATTAATCCAGGGTGTCAGCTACTTCCATATCAAAATTTATCAAAATTAGTCGAGCCGTTTAAACGTTTAGAACAACAAACACACTCACAAACTTAAATTACACATATAAGCCGTGATTACCTTTTATAATTTACTTATTTTTTATTTTCCCAATGGTCGCATAATTTAATCATGTCATACATAGTATGAAATTAACTGCATCTGTGTGTACCCTGCTTAAATTTGGCAACCCCATCAGTTCCCCTGGGTGCTGTAAGAGGCTACGAAGAGATTATATTTTGTGGATGGCAGAAGCTGCCTGCGGAAATTTTAATATCAAAACCTTTTTACATTTAATATGACTAATCTCCAATTTCACTGTCAAACCAAAGTAATTGAACCTATTCTATATTTTTTACATTCATAATTTTTTTTTCGGCCTGTATTGTCCTGCTGAGGGGCAAAGGCCTCCCTTGCATTCTTCCATATTATTCGGGCTCGTGCTAAAGTAGACCAGTCTCTCCTGTAGGCAACCAGTTCGTTATGCCATCATAGTCTCGTTCTGCCGCGATAACACCTTTTATTTTGTAGGATTCAGAGATTCATAGTATTATATTATTTTAATGACTTACTAGCTGCGCTCTGCGGTGTTACCCGCTACACTTTTTCGGTGTATCAAGTAACTTATGTGTTAATCCTAGGTGCCAGCTACCTACTTACCATATTCTAGCAAAATTGGTTTAACCGTTTGAGCGTAAAGCAGTAACAAACATACAAACACACAAACTTTCGCCTCTATAACATTAATGTGATGTGATTTAGCATCAAACACGTAACCATAATCTTCCATAGATCCCACATCACTTCCAATTACATACCCTATCATAATCATTGTCAAGTTGATTCCCAAGCTAGTACTAGCTAACTACTGCATTATGTGAACGTTTCACCCTACTTAGATTTTTCCCACGAAGCTATCGATCGATGTTACCTCGCCTAAGTAGACAGTGTAACGAGGACATTGTGATTATTTATCAAGTATTCAAAAATGTCCAATGTATGAGTGCCTAATAAAGTAGGTAGCCACTCGGATACGTATACCTACTTGAAATGATAAATATTATTTATCTGTACGATCATAATAGATTGGTTAATATTAAAGTTACCTTTTCTTAGGTAAAATTACGTTACTAGACTAATGTAAAATTAATAATCATGACAGTAAAATATGTTATTACAAATGTTTACTCAGGGTTTCCTCGAAGTCATAAAGGCGCAGGCATTCCAACTTAATTAAAACAGAATCTTCCTTCAATAAAATCATAGACTTCATTACAGATTGTCGGCTGCAGCTCTTTTTTCCCGAACCCATCGCAGATATTTACATTACATTTGCATTTAGAGTCAAAATCCCTTCCCTAAATGCAATATCGCGGCATTAAGAGCCTGCCTAGTTCATTGGTATGTGCGGTGCGGCAAGATTTGACTGCTAATTTAGACAAACCTCCACGTTGAACTGTATTACCCTGCGTATTAAACTCGTTTAGTAATTCACTTGAAAATTAACCGCGCGCCTTATATCTGACTAGGGCGCCGTATTGCCGAGTGCCTACTTATCCAATAACAATGAAGTCAAATGACTTTCGGTACGTGACTTCCCCGGATAATGTGGCTAAGTTCTGGATTTTTGAGGTAGTTCCCCGGATTGTTTATCGCCGGGAGAATTTTTAGTGTTTCTAGTATTTTTATGGTTGGTACAAGAGCTTACTGAAGCGTGTTGGTGAATGGATGGACTAAGTTTTGAATGTTTGCTAGTTGTTGATGCAATTTTTAATACAAACTACAAGTGATATTTAAAATATTGCTATTTTTTTCGCTTTTTCTGTTTATAATTGACATGGTACCTACATACAACGTAGCTGTAGAAAAATAATGTTCGTTGAACAGATTAAATCTAAATATTTATCTGCCCTCATATCTGACATGCTTCTTAACTACATTCTCCAAAAAAATTCCATACTTGCTAACACTAGGCTGGTATCTACTGTGCATTATTAATGAACGTAGATATTTTGACGATCTGATTGGCTAATGGGTAAGCAAGTGGATTGCTGCACTAAGGGTTTCATTTCCACGCGGAACAAATAACTATCCAATCCGCAGATGTTTGTCCCGAGTCTAGGTATTAGTAATATTTCATGTTTGTGAAACGCACCCACGATACGGTAGAAATTATTAGTATGTTAAATTAAAATTAAATTATACATTTTATGGTTGAACACCAATTTATGGCAGGTGACTGAGACGGAATCCAAAAGACCTTGGATATTAAATTAATGTTATTTACCTTCTACTTACCTTTTGACTTCACCTTTTAGCTGATCCGCGGAAGTCAACAATCTGCGCCAGACATAGAAGCCAGCCGTTTCTAGTTGGTAATAGTAAAGAATGGTCCCGCCGTTCTTCAGATAAATCCTGCTCAGCTTAATGTGGAGATAGTGGGAGCCGTACCAAGGATTCTAGGAAATTGCATAATGAATGGATGCAAGATTGCCTGTATTAATTGCCGGCGAGAAAATGTTCTGTTGACGTATATTAGGAATTAAAATGAAGTTTAAACTTTATAAGGAGAAGATGAATTACATTTGCAAAAGACAAATTTAGCTGCCTTGTTAGTCTAGTGGTTACAAAGCGCGGCTGCTGACCGTGACCGTGAAGTTCAAGGTTTGATTCTTGGATTGGGTTAATGTTTGGGTTGACTTTAGATAATAACTGTGGTAGAGGTCATTTAAATTTGGGACCTATAACATAAATAGCTAAATGTATGTGGGCATACTATTCACGCCTTCGTACGCTTTTGTCGAAAACAGTTATTAATAGACTTTTAGTTTTAGTTTAGTTATAAAATATGTGATACTAAAGCAAATTAAAATACATTAAAACAAGAAACAACAAGAATATTGTGGTTCGACTCACTGTTGCTTATTTGCTCTGATAAGTCTAAATGTACCTGATATTTGGTATGAGCCTATTTACATTGTCCCAATTGATTCTACCAATCACGAAGCAGGAGAATTTTCAGCATTAAAGAAACCTCGACTACCTCGTTGGTCTAGTCGTCGCTAAGTGAGACTGCTGGGCCTGAGGTCTTGGGTTTGAATCCCGAGTCGGGCAAAGTTTTATTGGGTTTTTCCATTAGATATTTCTCAGAAGCAGCACAGAGTCTAGATTTGAGCCTGGTGAATGGCAATATACTCGCCCCCTATTGCATTGAGTTCTATAACATAACTGGCAAAATGTGGGTGTACTCTCTTACCCCTTCCGGGAATACAGGCATGATGATTTTTCAATAGTATTTACCGCTTCCGATTCCAGAGAATTTTGAGTATTAACCAGTACGTATATTCAACGGTATCTACCTATCCCAATTTCGGAGAATCTCTATGTGAAACGAAGTTTCAACTAACAATTACTTCATTTACGGATAGAGAATACGATTGATACTTGTATCAAACATCGGTACTCGGAATTACTCGTTTATCAAAGACTTTGATTGGATTTGATTGGTTGTTACTGTGTACTGACCTGAGCTTGTTAATTAATGTTTACAATAGGCTAGTACTAACTACACCTCCAGTTTACCAACAATATTAAATTAGTGATTGCCTCAATTTTCTGTAGATACGCCGCGAGCCGTATTTGCTTTTCATACATCGTAATTTAGGCAACGTGATAATTAAGTTTTTTTTTTAATTGAAGCAACATTTATGCCTTTTTCTTATCGTATGGTTTATGAACAACCTGGTATCAGAGTTTATACCGCCTTTAAGCCTCTGACGGCTTGACACACCGTTGAAAAATCTCTTAGGTGTGCCGGTTTCCTCATGATGTTATCTTTCATCATTTTGCTAGTTATTTTGGGCGGTGGAGGCTTCATAGCTTTTATACATATATACTTAGGGTCACGCTAGTTTCCTAGAAGGTAGAACCCAAGATTGTTCATTTGTTACGATTCTGGTCTACGACTTTCCTTATGTTATTTTCTCGTTCTTGTACAATGTTGACATAGAAAAAAAAAAAAAATAATAGACCATCATACTAATGATTAGAATATCGTATTAAAAACTTTTTGAAATTACTTAAAGCCCCAAACCCCCGCCTGTTACTCTCACATATTTTCTTATGCATTGATTGAGTTGAGAGTAAAGCTCGCCTCTGAACTTTTATGTACAAACTACAATCATCATAAATATTACACGACTAGCGATCATAAAATAATATTAGAACATACATTTTTAATACTATAATTCCCAAAAATTAACAAACTTCGGGTTATAGCACACATATCAAATCGAAAACGGATCGTCACCGTATCGCCTTTCGCCTCGCCGTCAAACAGGCGTTAACGACGTCGCGCTTACGGCTCGCCGGTTCGAACTTGTACTGAGGCGAGACGATTACGTTACGAATCCGATTTTGTTTTACATTACGGAGTTTTATACAAAGAATACTGCACGGCTCGAGTTGATACGGTAACGATCTCTTTCTGGGTTGGTATGTGTGCACCTTTAGACTGAGAAGTTACAAAAATCTAGTTCTAAGAATCGTGGTCTAGACTTCACCCTTTACCATCAACCCGATCTCAAAAGTTATTCCACTTGACTACCCACAAGAACAGCTTTTAGCTTCGTTTTCTTTACTGACTTGTGAAGTCACAGAGTTGGGTCGCGGTAACAAGCACTGTTCACATTTGTTGAAGTATTTTATCGTAAATGAAAAGCAATCATACCCAATATTGTTTTCAATAGATTTGGTATAGTATTGTGGTAGCTGGTTTTATACTTGTTTTAAGGAGTTTAGTTTGTTTTGAAATGAACGCGAACTTTTTCCTTGCAGTACAGTTGACTTTTTAATGCGAATTACACAAGTAGGTATTTCTTTAAGTTTGTATCGATTTGTTATGTTTTTCTAAATATTTCTACACTTTACACACACACACACACACACATCGTGAGCTTTAGCCATAGGGCGGTAGGGCTGTAGGTATAAGCAACTCACCTGTATTGGCTTGAAGTTCGTCGTATGTGTGTGTGCGTGAGTGGGTGTGTATACAATTATACATATTTGAAATAATAGGCGTTTAAAAAAAATTTAAAGTCAGAAATCATCACAACTTTGTATTGGAGACTTCGAACTAAAAAATCAGAGTTCTAAAAGTTCTTTATTTTGTTAGTCGATTTATTTATCCATTTTGTTTAATAAACATATTTTTTTTAACTTCACCGTTATCTAAGACGACACACAACAGTAGTTACTTGTGTAGGTACATTGTACATGTTCTTCATAACTCGACTGAACAACAACAAAAACGTATCTTTTTGTTCCACTTGAAGTAATCTTTGTCTGCCTCCAGGCGGCATTACACTACAAGACAATAATACATAAGGATCACAGAGATTTACAGAACAGTGCTCCAACATGCCAAAACCTTCTCCTATGTGACAGTGCAAGCGATGCCGCGGGCGAGAGCCGGCACAAAGCGTCGCGATGTCATCCTACGTTTGTAAAACATCTCACAAGACAGGTTCCGAGTATACGCTCCGCAAAAATCCACATGAAACATGTACCAGGGTAGCAGCACGTCAAGATAATCTCTTGATATTCTCGTATCTTCGGAATAATAATTTTAATGGAATTCCGCCTCGTATAATGTTTTTGGATAGTTACAATATGTGTTTTTCAAGTCTGCGAGGTATTGTTGGCTCTGTGTATTTATAGCTTTATCCTGGAGAAGCCGTGTTACTGTATTGTGTTTTATTTATCAGAAGCCTATAAAGGAGGATACTTGGCCTTTATATTCATTCGTATTGCTATGGGTTGGAATATAAACAAAATGTTTTATTGTTTGGGCTGTTTGTTGGAGATAAACACGATCTATTTTTACTGAGCAATTATTATTATTATTTGAGCATATAATGTTCCACTGTAGGGCAAAGGCCTCCCTGCTCTCCTTCTACCTATACATGTTTCTGTCAAAGGCCGTCACTGTCCAGTCCGAAGGAATAACATGATTTAATTGCTTTAGAATAATTCACTCGTAAAATGAGTAATGTTTAATTAAATTTAATACAATAAATAAACATTACTTTTAACTAAATAATATAACTAAAGACTTTACTAGAATAATCGAATTACCTTTGAAGCCTTTGTTAGAACACTAACTTAAAATTAGACTGAAATATTAAATACAATATTACATCACCGTTTACTAAACTTGACTTCGATAAGCCTACAAATATACAAAGGAAAATTCGTAGTCAAATAACACGAAAATTCGAGCAACAGCGACATGATATAACATCGTCTAGCCAGGCCTCTCCGTGTGTTACTGTTAGTTCTGATAATATAGGAGCCGAACATTTGACGGTAGACCTAATGGTATTACCTGCGTGACGTAATACGTGAATATTTTAGATCCAGGGAACATTTTGTAGAAGATATTTCTTCATTTGTTTCGTTTAGAACTGTTGTCTTTATAAGAATTTCTTATCGTAGGTCCTTTATGTAATACTAGAAATGTTATACACATACCTACTGTACATACCTACATACATAAATAACTGTAACGTAGGTAAAAACTTGTCAGCAGGAAAAGGCCTTATTTTAAGTGAATAAGCAAGCAGGAGAAAAGCATTTCTCAAAATGCAAAACAAAATCATTCTTTTAATACTGCAGTTTAACTCAAGTGCATTTAATCCATTCACTGTTGTCAATGGTGTCTAAGAGAACGAAGAAAGTAGGTACATATTTTCCACCAACACTAGGCACTATCGAGCGCAATACTTCGACATTTTTATCTCACAAACATGAGGTTCACAAACTTTGTGGGCTTTCTTGCATTTTATGCATGAGCAGGAATTAGCACAAAATGCCATAATGCCCTTAAACAACTCACACGGAGATCCTGCCACTAAGTCGGGCATTTCCCCAAAATTGCTTTTCAAACCATTCTGGTTTATGGCAATGTCTTAACATAAGCTTCATAAGATAGTAGCGCCCTCTAACGTCTTCCGTAGGGCGTCAAAGGTAGTACGTTATCACATGGATAGCTGTTTGACGGTTTTATATATGGTGTGCTAATGTGAGGTTTTCTATTGTTGGGTAGTTTAGATAATGATTTTATTGCCCTTAGTTGTACTGTGCGTTATGGATGTAGTGGATGCCAATAGCTGTTAAAAACGGATTAAAGAAATGAACGTACCGTCATCGCATCAATGTGACTTTTTATTAACATATTAAGTGGAATTCTATGACGTGACGACGTCTGGGAACTGTGAAATGAACTAACAATAATGCATACTCATTGAAAATTTAAGGGGCATGTAGAAAAGATGGATGAAAGAAGAATGACAAAACAAATATATGAGGCGAGTGTTAGTGGAGTATCGGAAAGGGGAAGACCTAGGCGAACATACCTAGACCAAATCGGAGATGTTCTGCAAAAAGGGCAAGTGAGGAGTACCCTCAACCGAAGAGCGTGTATGAGGAATGTGATGCGTGTGAATGAAGCAAAAGAAGTATGCCAGGATCGTAGCAAATGGAAATCCGTGGTCTCTGCCTACCCCTCAGGGAAACAGGCGTGACTTTATGTATGTATGTATAATCTTCTATTCAACAGTAGACATCCTATGCTTGTACGGTTATATCTTAAAGGGGTACATTTTCAGCCGCAATTAATGCCAAAACAAGGAAGCTTCGCTTGCCGTATTAGTTTGGACACAAACTAGGGTAGCGCCTGAAGGCTGAACCCTTAAACAATTAACTACCTTAGTTAAACAAGTACCTGCTATGCCTTTCTACCTACACATATTGAGCCTCACAGAGCTTTGTGTCTTGTAGATAAGGAGACAGTGACTTGCTGCGTTTAGTATTTTAAATGTAGTGTTTCTATGTACGTGATATTTAATAAATAATTAAATAAATATTGAATGTTTGTACGCACCTACGATACAACAGTTTCTAATGTGGGCCGACGTTATAAAATACTTAGGAAAACTTGACTCAGAGAATCGCCATTCAAAGTGGCAATGCAGTCAGCCTTTTCGGCACCATACCAGTCGACAACGATGAGTAGGAATACTTCTATGCATTGGTACAGTAAGTATCAATTGTGGATCCGACTGGCACAGTAAAAATACACAAATCCTACATTACATATATCCTCCAAACTGAAAATCTGCCCACAGAAGAACAAACTAAATGCTTTACGCTTGCTGGCGCTTAATTCTGTAACAATCTTATCTAGTGTTGCCAACACAATATTTTAATTACCGGGAAACCGAACCATCAAACCGGGTGTATGTGTAGGGATCTGGTCCGATGTAGTTAGGAGTGTACATGGTTGCGCCGGCGGCAGAATATGAGGTAACAATTAGCTTTAGTGTTCCAGCTTGTCTGCCTTGGGTTTAACTGTGTGTAACGGTAGCTTGGATTTAGGTATTTGGCATTTACAACTGACTTACTTTCTATAACAAGATCTTCTAATATAGTAAATACAAGTGTTTGTTCATTTGTTTTTTCATGGACCAGAGAGCTTAGTTTTTGGGGTAGAAGGACCATAATGGTGGGTTTATGGTCCTTTTGTCCCAAAAACTGCAGATTCTGATATTCAAACAACATGAAGATTAGCATAGTGTAAAAGTGATTAGAACGCTGCGCTGAAAGATTTGGGTTCAATTCCAAGACTGGGTAAATCTTTTAGGGCTTTCCAGGATGTTTGTAAAACCAATTTAAAAAACGTATATTTTAAGGCTTTCTGTTTGTAATACTCAATCACATAACTGGTGAATTTTCTCGTGTAGGGCAGTACTATTTATTTTTAGGTAAATTGATGCCGGCATCATTTTTCTTCCTAAATCAATTTTATCGGTTATTAGTATTTTTTAAAATGTTTAACATAATATTAATTGAAGAAAAAGGTCTTTATTAGATCCAGATGTCCGCAACATGTAAATTATTCATGTACAACACAAATACGCAGCATAAAGTCACGTCCACATCCACTGTTATGACGCAGCTATGTCAGAGCTAAGGCTTCATGCACAATGGACTTAATTGTTTCCTTGTCCCGCCTGCAGGCTAGTGCTTGTCTCAGACACTTGTGTAGATCTTTTTCACAACTCATCTATGTTTCTGCAAGTTCCATTGTTACAAAGTTATTTGTAATTTCTTAATTCTAAGACTTATACGCTCGATGGGCAATATATTTGCATACTTTTAGAACAATTAATTTCTGGTTGAGTTTGGGTAAGACTGCCTCGTTTTGAGTGCCCGGTCGATGACAATAGGCTCGCCTCCATTTACATTGGGACTTATAAAATAATTGGTGAAATGTGACTGTGTATGCCTAACTACTAATTACTATTATGATTTTGCAAATGTGCACCTCTACCTTTCGGGGAAAACAGGCGTGAGGTTATAATCAGAGGCAAACTGGAAAATGATGGAGATGAGCGGGATTCGAACCCATGACCTTCGCCGATCCGTGGCACAGCTCTGTCAACTTAGCTATCGTTCGTGTCGCTGCTCGCAGCCATCGAACTCCAACTTGCCTTTTAGTATTTCCGTCTTAAGGGTATTATCTGATTTATTTACATTTATGTTTCTTGTTACAGACTGAACTACAAACTATGCGGCTTCTCGCCATGGTGGTGGCATGTCTGCAACGTTGCGTTGCACGCCGCGTGTTGCGCGCTGGTTGCACGTACCGGCGCGTTAGTAGCGCGGTTGCAGCGACCGTTCGCAGCGCTGGCAGCGCTACTGTTTGCAGTACACCCTGTACATACTGAAGCGGTAAGTTGTAACGTATGTAGATAGCTATAGTCAATGGTATAATAAACCACCCATAGTGTGTCAAAGATGCCTAAAATAAAAACGTTAATTAAAACTGTATTTTGTTTGTTAAACACAATCAATTATAATTTCAGTTTTTTCATCGAGGCTTTTCCTCGTAGGTAGGTGAAACTGCCAACGTCAGACTTATTTTCGTCTTAGAGAAGAAAAAGGGGCGTTCGTATACCTTTGAATACTACAAGTATATACATAGTTATGGTTATTTGGTATGTACATACAAATGCAACAATGTAACAAATACGTACCTACTTAACACGAAGTACAAAACATCTCCAGCCGTAAAACTAAAAATGGTTTCCGTACACAAATTGAGAAAGGAAAATAACATAACAGTAAAGTAGTGCATAAAGTGCAGGATCTTATGCAAGTTAATTAAATTTAGTATTATACGGTGCATGCCACGGTACCGCGGTACTTTGGTACCACGGTACTCCGGTACCGGGGTAGTTCGCGAAACGCTATGAATAAAAATGAAGTGCTCTAGGAAAACCACATCCATTCTGGAAATTTTCTGCGAACATTGTTATCCGGTCTTGCAGCGCATAAGGAGCCAATTATTTATCTTCGCTAATTATAAATAATCGCAGCAGATGTCTAGATCAAACTTAATTATAACTATTTAGTATTTTCTGCGGTCAATATTAACTTATCTCACGTCACGTCTGTTTCTCTGAGGGGTAGACAGAGACCACGGTCATACACGCTCGTCGGTTGAGGGTACTCCTCACTTGCCCTTTTTGCAATTATACATATTAACTTATACCGTATACTTATGAACCAACTGCTATAGATGTATGTTGGTCGAAGATTTTAATTCCCATAAGTGTAATAAATCAGCAAGGTTTTATTTAATTAATTAACTTATTGTGGTACGTTGTAACAGCCATAATTACTACGAACAATAGTTTTCCACTTTATATCAACGTGTAACGAAATGTATCACTACTTAATGAGATCCAAAGAATTGATTTCTCTATACTTACTCAACAATTTCATTGTAGTAGAACCGACATTTATTATTATGTTGTAACAAACTCATCTCGTCCCGGACATCGAGTAACCAATTGAGTGAAATTAATTTATTTTGGTTTCTGTAATCTATGTGCTTATTTTTTGTGACTCGGTCCTTACGTCCGCGGACCGGCTTATAGAGAAATCAATCGGTATAAAAGTGGTCATACATCAGGCTTTGACTTAAACAAATACATTACGCCTGTTTCTCGAAGGGGTTGACAGAGGTGTATAGTTCAAACATATTCCGCCAGTTTTTAATAGGACTTACTTTAATTGGGCGCGATCCTATAACTGCACAAAAATCCTGACTTTGTGTTGCTTATAAAAATGGCTTCGATGTAATTGTGATTTTATAAAAATTACACTATTGAAAACAGTTTTTTTCCAACACATTAAATTAATTAATAAAAGAACATGAGGCATACCTATTCTCTTGTCTTTTTAAAATGCTTTAGGCTACATACCTGTATCTTTACAAAATCTTATTTCACAACCTTTGAAAGTTTCCACATAATTTTAAGTACTAAGCTCTGTACTGTATATAACGTACTACATGACGTGTAACAGAGACATCTCCTTCAAGACAATATTACCTACACTCGCTCTCTGCCAATTTCAGGTAAAACTTACCCTTAAAATGTCTAAAAGCACTATCTTGTCAGTCGGCAATTTGATTTAGAGACTTTCTTCCACGCAACGTCAGGTAAAGAGAATAATTTGACATTTACGAGAAAATCTAGATTCTAGATTAAGTCGGTTCTCTTAATCTTAAGTATCCTAGGCTTCTACTTCTAGCTACTAAAAAATGCATGTTATTTATTTACTAGCTTTTGCCCGCTGCTTCACCCGGGTTTAGCCTATGTACTTTCTCGAGTGTTAAACTTTCTACATGCCAAGTTTCATCAAAATCCGTCCAGCGGTTTAGTCGTGGAGGTGTAACAGATTGATAGACAGAGTTACTTTCACATTTATAGTATCAGTGTGGATTACAAGGTTGGATTTAAATGTACAACAATGTCCAACAAAACTATACACGTAGTATAGATGTATTGTATAATAAATTGTAGATGTATAATGAGTTAATTACTGTAATTGGTAATTACCGTTATAATAAAATAAATAAATTAAATCCTTGTGAAACATCGTCTTGATTATTTATTTATATTATTCTAACATTTATCCTCTAAGATAAAGTCCAGGAGGCCTAGATGTACTGTGTACTCAAAACACGTACACTCGTTCACAGACTCAATTGACCTTATGTTATAAGAGTCGAACGACTATTTACTGAAATCAACTTCAAAGCTCTAGGGAATTAACTCGAATTTCCCAACAGATAAAGTATTGCTATCAACTGTAAACAATTTCAAACACCAGATATCTACTAACAATTTTATACATAGATTAGGTTATTACCTAACCATAGGTATATACAAAGAAAAACATTGTTAATAAAAATAATTAGTAATTACTCAAAATAGGAATTAATATTTGTAATAAAAAACAGGGGTTCTCAATTAACATAACTGGTCCCTTACCATGAATCTTTAAGAACGAGATTTTCGGCTGTGGAAGCAAGACGCCGCTAATGGAAGAGTAGTGTGGCGTCTCGCTTCCACAATGGAAACTGTCCTGCTTTAAAAGATCATGGTGATAGGGATGTGTTTTATTCGACTGCATCCTTATTTTGTTTAAAAGTACAATTCCTAAGTCAACACGGGTAAATTCAGTTAACTACAAATGCTATTGAAATTCTTTCGTACTATTTTCAATACAGGTAGATATTATTCAGTCGATAAGTACTAGATTGAAGACGATACCATCAAAGATATACACAAATAGACGACGGTAATATTGATCGGTGGATTATAGCCTCCTTACCATGAACTCCTGAAGCAGGAAAGTTAACGTTGTGGAGGCGAGACGTCGCTACGCGCAGCGTAGTACGGCGTCTCGCTCCCACAACGGAAAATGTCCTACTTTAAGATTTCATGGTGCGGGGGCTTATTAAATAATATAAATAGAATAGCGTGGTTGTTGCTTGTTGTCTTCCCTTTAATAACGTAACTAGTAATACAGAAGCCTTTGGGATAACAACTACTTGTAGCGAACGTTTTGACATCATAAAGCGGATCCGAGTGGGTAGACAAATGTGTTCTCCTGTCGACTGTTACCGTTTGTAACATGACAAAGCTTCACCTGATTTGTCTGAAGAAGCTTCCGGATAATACCAGAAACATGTGCCCAAAATGTAGTTTAGTTTCTAGCTGTGTTTCGAATGGATACCAGCTCAAAACATATTCATACCACATAGTCATATTTTCTCTACACGAGAAGATGCTATATTGTTATATGGCGTTATAAAACAAGGGACATTAGTTACACCATTTATAACTCGAAAAAATATATATTTTACCTCAAATAGCAGAATCACTATTAAAATAACGCAGTAATTCACAGACAAACGATGATCTCTGCCAGGTCCGCTAGTTGGATTTTAAAAGCACTTGTGCTCTGCACTTTAAGTTTCAGAGAAACTAAAAAACACACTTTTGTAAAAAAATGCATGCATGACATGAATAAGCGATTTTCGTGATACAAAACAATGCTGCCATCAAAATTCAAGGACAAATACATAAACATAGCTCACAGCCGTCCTTTGAATTAAATCACGTCATAACAGTATGATATTTTCACATGTCTCGCTTCCATTACCGTTCAAGTACAGGGCACCTCTCAGCGGAGACTCCGGCAAGCATATGAATAATTCAATGCATACAGTTTACGCGTTGCGACAGTAATAAATACATGGCTTGCTGCGAACCATATTTTTCTTTGATTTGACGTTGCTTTACTTACCTTGAGACAGGTATGTAAAGTAGTGTTTATATGGAATATTATAGTACAGTCACTTAATAGCTCATGTTAAAAGTTTAATTTTTCTCTCTGTATCGTAGTCCACAGTTTAATTTAGACCTTCGCAAATAATTAGAATCAAAATTATTTAACATAGGTCACAGAAAGATCTTACAGAGTGTTATGTTTTATCTATTGACAGACATACAAATAAAAATAGTACCCATATAAAAAAATACAACATTAGAGAGAACACAGCATAGATGATAGAAAATATTAAAAATAGGTGTATATTGTCGTCTGTTTAGTTGCTTGTAATGAAATAATCGATTTAACTAATAATCAAACTACATTTACATGAGTTAATTTCCAACCTAAAGAGAATTTACTATAATAATAAAAAGAATTACGCGAGTATCAAACTTCTTGACGTGTATAGCAGACATTAACTAAGCTAAGTAACCTTACTCCGCACATAATATTATAGAGGGCATCTTTACCTTTACTGGCTACATCATATTTATTGAACGTGATACTTTATTTATGCGATGTGCTGTGAATATTCGCAAAGCAAAGTCTTCGCAAACGTGACTATCTGACTGTACGCCATTGTACGAGAAAATGTAGAAGTCTCACTCCGAACGGAATATAAAACTTACATAGCGTTTAGCGGAGTTACGATGATCTTCCATCGCTGTGGAAGCGAGACGCTGCATTACATTGTATGTAGTGGGGCGCGGAGTCTCACTTCTATAGCGGTAAATGACCTGCGATGCAAGCTCGTGGTAGCCCCAGAGGATATCGGAAAGACCTAGTTTACATAAGTCGTGTTATTATTGAAACAAATACGCAAACGTTATTTTGACTTATATTTTATTGGTTACAATAATTATGTTACCGTTCCGTGTTCCATTTAATAGACAAAATAAAAGTACTCAATATACTGCTTTTTCTGCCGGGACTTTAAGTTTGACTTACGACCTTTAAAA
This sequence comes from Abrostola triplasia, assembly GCA_946251915.1. Taxonomy (NCBI): domain Eukaryota; kingdom Metazoa; phylum Arthropoda; class Insecta; order Lepidoptera; family Noctuidae; genus Abrostola; species Abrostola triplasia. Next base: position 13,428,577 of record OX276426.1, read on the forward strand.
AAGACACAAAATATGTCTAATTACCTGTAATTATAAGATGACTCATAGGTAAATCGATCAGAGTAATTTCACAATTGTTTAGTGACTCATGGCCCAAACAGAATAAAACTTCTGTCTACATTGTTGCTGCAAGCGTTCAGTTTACGAAGTACGTTGAACTGTCGCGGCTTTTCGGCTTTTACGAGTGATTCTATGTGCGTGAGGTCTCGCGAGGTGGTGTCTTAAAGCCGAGGAGTTATAAAGATGGTAAGTATACCTTTTAGGTAGGGGAAGGGACGTTAGATCATTTGTGTACATCGTTAAGCGTTTTGGAGCGTAATTATATTTGTTGGTCCTTCGAGACGGTTTGTGTTGGTCTAAGGTGGGACTGTTTTTAGTTTTTTATTTGGTGTGTGAGGTGTAATTTAAATAGTTGGAAGTTTGTTGTTAAGAAATACGTTATATCAAAATATGTAATTATAAGAATTTATTGGTCCTTAGTGGCGGTTTATCATCAAGATTTCTTGTTACCACGTTTTTTAAAGCAAGTATCTTAAATACAATGTAGGATGGTTTTATTAAACTCTATCAACATTAAAATGGCGCATATAGCAAGTTTTGTGAACTTAGAAGCTTTTAAATTATCACGTTATTAGTAGGTAGATGTAAAATAGAATTTCATAACACACACGACCTCTCCGCCACCTGAAAATAAAACGTATTTTCCCAACAGTTAGTTATAACAACCGGTATTTATAGCGTCACTGTCCATCGGTTACACTCACTTCGACTTATCGACATAAAGTGACAGTTTGAAGATATAGGTCAAGACATTACACGGCTTTAGTGCAGGCGCTAGCTCTGTAATCGTTCCTTGTAATTAATCTTGTTCGTCACGACATGAAGAAAACAAAAATAATCGCCAAAAAGTCTAGCTTAGTAAAATGGTTCACTTGTCAGGGTATTTTGCCTTTAATTTGACGACCCGATTGGCGCAAGAAACAAAAATTGGTGTGATGCAGATGTTGGTCCCGAGTCTGAGTGTATGTATGTGGTGTTCCATGTCTATGAAACGTACCCACAATACAGGAAAAATATCTAGAGAGGGGCGACGTATAAAAACAAATACTGTCACTCGAAAAGGCTCTGTAAATGCAGCACAATTTGCTAGGACTTTGCCAAAGATTCACCTTTAAGTTTCTTAACAATTTGTGCTTAAATATCAGTCTAGAAAAATGTTTAATAGTACTATTTACCAAGGCTACTTTTATTACCTTACACAAAACAAAAGGAAACGTGTTTTGTTACAGACTTGAGTTTTAGTTTCAAGGTTCATATTTTAATACCATATAATTTCTTCTTAGCTTAGGGTTTTTTATCCTTAAGAACACAAAGCCTTTTTTTTGGATTTTTGGCAAGCCAAAAAAAGGCCCCATACAAAATAATCTTCTTGCGAGCTTTACATCTTTTTTAACTAGCATAGTATCAGTAACAGCATTGATAGCCGAGTGGTATGACCGGTGGTCTGCACACTCAAAGGTCGCAAGTTCGGACAACGGCACTCACCAATGTCTTTTTGAATTCATGTGCGTACTATAAATTAGTTATCAGTTGCTAAAAACGGTGAAGGAGAACATCGAGAAAAACCCGGCACACCTAAGAGAGTTTTCAACAGTATGTAAAGCCATGTCAGAGGCATACAAGCAGTTTAAACTCTGACACCTGGTTGTTCATACGATAAGAAGAAGAACTAACATAGTATAACAAAGAACCTGTCTAACAACATTTCTATCTATCAGAATCCCTGTCAATCTTTTCCCAACAAATACCTAAAACTATTACAGTAAAACAAAGGAACCAAGCTATAAACATAACACATTCAACGCGCGTACAAAGGTGTTCTAAACCAGAATATCGGCGCCATGCTCGGTGTCAGCCGGAGAGACAATAAAACACATTTATAGATTTCTATCGGGACAGAACGACCAATAAAACCGACGTATTGTATCGTGTAGAGGTATTTAAGGTATGTTACGAAGGTAGAAAGCTGTCGGGAAAATGAAGTTTTAGATTGAGAGACTATTCTTTCCAGTTGGTACTTGTAGGTAATAACGTTGTAATTTTCTTCTGTCAGTTCTATACTACCTTTCGTAGTGCTGTGTGTGCATTGCTTGCTTGTAATTAAGACTTACATTAGTATTGGTTTATTTTTACTATTTTCTCAGTTTGAAATAAAAGATCTTCAGTTGGAATCCAAAATTAGAATTGAGTCGGATTAAAATGGATATCATTTTAGCCATGTAACTTTTCAAAATCCCTCTTATTTTTATTTTGTAATCACATACTGTACTGTATATCAGATTCTACATACATCGCTTCATGTTTATATCTGAGAAACGTTCGACTATCACCAACTTGGAGCTTTGAATGCCTTTAACCAGACATATCACCCCTAAATTAATATACCTCTCCTTATCTCCGAGCGACTACACTGGGGACGCGTGTGCATGACACCGGCTGAACGGGACCGTAAACGATCCGTGTCCCACATCGTCCGGCTCGGACGACCGGACAATACGTTTGTGTAATGACTGAATAAAGACTAAGTCGAAGGATTTTCTTCGTGAAACCCACACTGGCTGTCTGGACTGAATTGACGCATATACAGCAAAGATTAAGAAATTAATGTGAGTTCTCAGTAACTTTGATTATGAGTTTGGAAGTGTTAACTCTGGCAAACAGAATTTAATTATTACATTCACATAAATAATATGTTCATCTACTGTAAAAGTTTATAATGGTGAAGTAAAATTATTTGTGAAATATTAAACAACATTCCAGTCCTAATTCGAGAAGATGAATATGAGAAGATTTGTATTGACAAAACTTCTTATAAAAGACAATAAAATATAACTATGAACTATCCTTTAATTATGAAATTCGAAATCACAATAAAGAGGCTTCCAAATTGGACGGAAACTATTGTTGTAACACAAAAATAATTGGAATAAAGCCAACTTCGAAGCCGGAGTTTCCTCTGTTGCTTCAATTTTTTGGCCAGTAGCACTCTCCAAAGTTATTGGTCTCGAGATTATACGCCGAGTGCCTTCTTCAAACATTGGAAAATATTTTATTATAATACCTTTATTTAAAAATCACAACTGATTTTAATATTAACAATATTTTAATAGAAACAATAGAAAGACATGCATGAAATAATTTGTTTAAAAATAAGAGAATGGTACATAGAATCTCTGAAATATACTGATAAATAAAAATATTATCAAGGTTGAAATATATATGATGTACCTAAATATGTGACATGATGACTGGTAATTATTTATATCAGATTAAACATTAACTGTAGGTACAAATTCAATGAATAGTTTTAATGAGAAGAAGACAAGCCGCATTCTAATATAATATTCCCGATCTTAATAAGCGGTTCGTGGAAAGCATTACAATCTGCAGATAACAGCTAGTGAATAGGATGGTATGGCAAGATAAACCACACCCACAATATAATAATAGAGCAGCCCTAATTAAATGACGCCTCTTATGACGCAAGACAAACACTGAAATACAAGATAATATTATTAATATCTTGCGGATCAAAGGAACAATAGGGTCAAAAGGACCATTTTTCTAAACTCAACAAAATTATGTTTTAAAATTGTTTCCTAATTATAACAATGCTATCTAAATTGATATTTCAGATGGTATTAGGATAAAAATGCTCCGTACTGATAAATGTCCCATAGTAGGTAATATATTGGCCATGTAGGTAACAAATAGGCTACCCATGACTTACGATGGTGTCACAGAAGGCGATTCGGGGATTACGCTGAAAATATGGGGAGCTGCAGTGGTTATTGATGTCATCTGTCGCTCGTGCGTCACCTGATAAACACTATTGCACAAAAATACATTGCTAGTTCTATTGCTATCTTAAAACGTTGTTAAATTTTATTGTGCTAAGATTGGTTGTAACTCACAGAGTTCAGTACAGCTTACAACTAATGTATGACTTCATTTATTTTCTTAGTATCATCTTAAGTTCATAGTCTAGCAATTGAAATAAAAAAAAGGGAGGAAAAGAAACAAAAAACTTAAATGAATAGTCGTGATTTTTAATCCATAGGGAATCCTGAGAAATGTTTAAAAGATTTTATTGAATGCCACTAAAAGATTTAGATGCCTGATTTATCCTAACCTTGGCGGATTCCAAAGAAATCGTAAATAATACGCCATTTGCCTTTGAAAGTGCCACGACTATTCACAAAATATTCTGGATGAAGAATATTCCAAATAAGTTTTGTACTCAACTAGTCTGAAAGGAAAATTAATTATGTAACTCCGCGACAGAGGGTTGGGCGCCAAATATTAAATTCTGGGATATTACGATGATTGCAAACAGGTTTGAATGTCTTGACACCCTCCCCTGGTTTAAACGAAGAACTTTATACGAAAAGGTATTTATAGGAACAACGGTTTGGGAGGCTGGTTCTACCAGTAACATTACACGAAATTGTTTCTATCTTTTATTTCTACCTTTATTAAAAGATTACGTATTAACCAAACAAGTCGGCCGGTATTAAATTGACATACAACAGACGGAGAAAGATAAAAATAATTGACATCTTTCATTTACTTAGTACTAGCTGCGCCCGTGGTGCTAACCGCTACATTGTTTCGGAATAAAAATAGTCTATGTTAACCCAGGATGTCAGTTACCTTAATACCATTTTCTTTTTCAAAATTGGTCCAGCCGTTTGAGTATGAAGGGGTAACAAAGACACACACTCACAACATTTTTGCCTTAATAATATTAGTGTCGTAAATTCAAAGATAATTTAAAAGTTCAGCTTCATCATAATAGTCAGATGAAAATGTTAGAAAAAGGAAGGTAGTATTGAAAAAGATGATAACATGACAATCATAAATCAACCAAATACTTCCCAAATGCTTACAAAATAATACCTAATGTTCTGCAAAAAATCAATACCGTAGCTAAACTAAACTATAAACAATAAAACGTTTTCTTTAAATGCCATTGCTATGCATGAATTACCAGAATATGTTGAAGAAGACACAGCAGCGCGGCACCATTTTGTGACGTAATCAGATATCGTCCGTCTCCAGATTAGATTCTCAAGATTTATGGTCCTCGCGGTCGCGATATTGAAGCATTTTATAGTACTACCCGACTGTGCACCATGATGGTTTTATTAGACGATATTAAGTTTTTCAATTGATATTGGCTTCTAGAATATTGGTCTTTGTGACGATTGAGCGTTCAAGTATTGGCTATAGGTACCTATATATGAAGAATACATTTTAATAAAGTAGTTAGGTTTTGCTCTACTTGTATACATATACATAAAAAAATACACATTTTAAACCAAGGATTAAATCTCCTCCGTCTGTCCCCAACAAAGCATTTCAAAACAGACACGGCCTTCAGTAATGAAGAATACGAACAAGAAGAACGAGAAATTATACCTGTTACTACCGTTTGCATATAAAAAAATAGAGCTGATGTGAATAGACTTAATACGGGGTTTAGTTAATGCCGGTATGATCCTCGTTTATGAATAAGAGGGATATAGTATAGGAAGTTGTAATATATTATAATTATGTAGGTACTGTTTCATGAATTCGTCAGTGTTGGGAGAATAATTTTAGCTGCTGATTTATCCTGAAACTAACACATAAATCTAAAAACTTTACCAAGAACCTCATGCAACAAAACAATATGAGCAGAAACTGTTGAAATTAAATTAAAATCCAAACAAAGGAAATTCTAGGTAATATAAAATTTCGCTGCAAAATATCATATTTCTCATTACTGCTGTGTCATATGTGAAATCTCGATAGCAAATTTAATTTTTTACCCAATTCTATGGTGTGAATGGAATGGTATGAGGCAACCTTAATATTGTTCTAACACTCCATGAGCTGACGAATACAGTGGTTTGGAAGAAAGATGAGGCCTTTGCCCAGTAGTGAGAAACAAAATAGGCTATGAAAAAAAAACATGAGCTGACAAACTAAGATGAAGACAACAACTAAAGAAATTGCTTTAATATCTTCAATTCCAAAGTTAGCATTATTTAGATCTTGATATCCATGTTTAAGTATAATGTGAGTTTCTGAAACTCGATCCTTATCTACTCATCGTACCTGTGTATGAAATATTATAACCTGCCTATATTATGTATGTTTAGTAATATCTACAAAGTTGGTGAAACTTTGAAGTTTGATATTAAACTTTGCTTACACGTCTTGATTCTGTTTTACACTGGGGTTTAGCAAGGATCTTCTTGTGTTATTTGAAAGTTGTAGCTTCCGAAATTATTAGCTATTAACCTTTCCTATTTTAAGATTTTCAAAGCTGTACATTAAGCTACTGCTGCCAGGTTTTTGGATTGGCACAAGAAGTCAAGTTTTCTTTAGAAGCAAAATATATTTGAATGTTCTTCTCTTGACAGATTTTCGGTCATGGCGGCCTGCCTCCGCTGATACTAGCCAGCTACTCGGGATATATTAAGTATAGTGCACAAGTATGCACGCAAACACAGGTGCACTCCCTATTCCCTCACTCTCTTAGTTCGATGGGTCGGTAGACCGGCGCGATCGAAGAGAGATCAGGTGCAAAACCAACGGCTTAACGTGCCTTCCGAAGCACAGAGGGGTCTTGGTATGTGAAAACGTCACCCATCAGAAGACTGACCGCGGTGAGCACGGTTTTACCTCGCAGATCGTGCGCGGTAGCCACGTAGTGACGAGCCCCGCAAAATACGTATTCTTTCTGCTGCTTAACTTGGTTTAGGTTTATTAGAAAAAATGGATTTAAATCAGCATAAAATAACGTCAGAGTTTTCCATAAAATAATTTTAGCAACTAAAGTAGCATTACAATTCAGAAATCTCATCAATATTAAAGTACCCTCAGTCAACATCACATCAAAATCAAATCAACTTTCCATCCAATCCACAAACATCGCATCCGCGCGCGCAAACAACAAAAATAAATTATGAACCTCACTCCAGTAATTAATAACGGTATTAATAATTCAGAAACCATTTCCGGCATCCGTCGACACGGTCGGAACCACAACCCATCTGAATATGTCAACCATTTTACATAATTAATCTTCCCCACAAAGTATACTCATTAATAAAATCCCGACCTTGATTAACGCTTGCAATTCATTCCAAATTCAAACAAAACATAATTAAAATGGCCTCCAAACGGTTTCGATTGGCTTCGGGACGGTACACGTATTACATAACCGACCAATCGCATGTAGTGTTTAAAAATGTAACGGTTTTCTGTCGCCGATAATTGGTTCCGATGGTCGAGTGTAATTAAAATCGCGTTAACAATTAATTGTTTTAAATAAACTTATTAAACGAGTATGGTGATCATTGATTATCTCTTAATTATTTTAATTTACGTAAACAATGTACGTTCGTTTTATACGCACTATTCCAGTTACCGTCATACCGTTCAAGTTTCAACGATGAATAGAAGAAAAAATGAATCTAACTAGCATATACATACGTACGTTTTGAAATGCAATGATAGCCTAACAAACTTACAGCAAGACGAGTCACACCCAAAGCGTTTCACATTTAATACAAATACTGCAAATAGCAACACATGGAGAACATTAAAGTGAGCAGCAGATGCTGAGGCTGTCTTCAAATTAGGCGCTCAGACGCCGGCCGCGGCTGGCTCGTGAAATAATTTCCATTCATACGCCACAGACCGCAGTCCGCTGCATCTTTACGGCGCAGCTGTGGAAACTGTACGAAAATATGTAGGAAACAATGAGATGCAAACACTTAATGTGAATGATACCGGTTTGAGTTGAAAATGTTGGCGCATTTAAAATAAATTCGCTTTTTCGGTTTGTAACGTATTTTTATTTACTTAGAGAGATTATATAAGTTTAACAACATACGTCGTAACGTATTAGACTTAAACTATTTGAACAGCAAGCAGTACGTCGTTTGACTTTCATCGATATCATTTATTATACGTACACTGCAAGTTTGTTTGAAATGATTTTTAGTTTAAAAAATCATTTTTTAATATTTCTTGCTAAAGTTTTCACAAAGAAACATTTGGCGCAGGTCAGGCAGGTTTTATTAATCATGTTTTTAGCAAATACCTGCAATCAAATACACGAGCAGTTCATGTCACGAAAGAAATAAATGATAACTGGAGCATCCTTCATATTTGATAACCGGAGCATGAGTTTATTTTCATGTACATTTACGTCATAGCACCGAATAAAAACAGTTTTCTTCTTTTTCTTTACTACCCTCTCGTTTTCCTAGCTGTGTCTTCTTTTATTCGTTTGCTTTGAAATAGACACACCGAGTTCGTTAATTATATATCGGAGATGAACGAAATTGGCTCGGCAGTTTAATTTGCTCACAGGCTTTACATTATAAAGGAATCGTAAGGCCCGCCTTTGTGAAGCGCCAAGTAAACCGTTGTCTGATACAAAACACCGATGTTTTTGTGTTAGTAATTGGGTTTTAATTAGTGGAGGTGTGTTTTTGATGCCGCGGAAGGGGATGTGACTAAATGTGGGAGGTAATTTGTGAGGGAATGGGAGTGTGGAGCGCTTTTTATGTTGCTAATGTGTAATGGGGAAGTTCGCGACAGAGGTGGAAAAAAGATGGGACAGGTAGACAGGATATATGTCTGCCAAATACTGGTGCTATTATCAAATATATCTTATGGAGGTTTTACGTTTTTTTCTATTTATTATCTTGTCATGCATACATTTTGAGACATAATGCAATATTACTAGGGTATTTTCGCTCGTTCATTACCTTATTCGCACTACGTACATATGTAAAACACACGAGTAGACAGGAGGGTGGACTTCGCTGTATCTTTTTTATAATAGTTATTATTTTGGTGCACTTTTTACGACTATACATTTTCATTGGAGATAAGTCTGACGTTCATGAATTTAATACTTGATGGTATAAACTGGCAAATAGAGCAGTGTCAACACACAGTGCTAGCATAAAATATCCTCAAAAAGATTCTTAGCTTTCCTTTGCATTTGGTTGGACAGGACGCAATCGCGTGATCACAAATCCATTCACAGATCTGAATAGTAACCTTTGAGCTCTCCCAGTTCACGCGAAATGTATTCAGACATAAAAATCCCAACTTTGCCATTTGAACCGGAAAATCTTCAGTAAAAAATCACATTACAAATTGTTTTGTAAACGGCTTTTTGTTAAATGACCGTAATTTAAAAATGGGTATTAATTTTAATGACTCTTCATTAATTACAACGTTATTTATTTCATGTGTAAATATATTATGTAATTAAATTAGTCATTATGACGTTTTTCTAATTATAATGTTAAAGCAATTACACAATAGTAAGTGAAGTACACGAATGGAAAAGATTCCAAATAGATTTGATTTCTCTAATCCCTTACAGTCTACGGCAGTAAACTGATACAACTAGAATGGGATACGGCGGAAGGCCGAGAACGGCTCTACATACTTTTGAAAGTACAAACAAACAAATAGCCTCAAACCTCTACGATTAAATACCTCTAAAGTCATAAAAAGTAACATTTTATAAGCGCATAAACTTCGAATCTCACCAAATAATTATCGTAAGATTCCAAATATAGACACAAAATCACCGAACAACATCAACTAGACTGTATCGAAGTAATCTCAAAGAAATTCCAGTTCGTATGTGATTATTCAGCAAAAGCGCAAAAAGCGGAGCGATCAGTAAATATTTAAAATTCTCGAAGCGAAAGTTTCTCGCGAAGGTACGCGCCGTGAATATTTTAAGGTTGTACGTTACTTTCATATGTGTTGGTAATCACCTGCTTGTGAGGTGGCTATGTGTCATCATTATGCAGGACAGTGTTGGACGCGTAGAGTATGGGAGGTAAAAGGTTTAGGGTAAAAGGACCAAAAATATTTTGTTGTTTTGCTACATATTGTCAAAATGCGGACCCTAGCAATGGGTTTTTAATTTTAATCTTATTTAATCGGTAAACCTTTAGTCTTACAGTTTAATCTTATAAACTGATTTCTGTCATAATTAAAGTAACTTATTGAACAGTTAGTGTAACAAAAGGACCAGAACTGACATCCTCAACAGTCAAGTTTTTTCTGCTGTTGTAACCAAACGTATAAATGTTTTGACCTATATAAATGTAGACTGTCCCGCAGATGCCTCAAAGTATATCCCCTGCGTTAGAATTCCCCCCACTACACGTTCCGTAATTATTGACGGGGGAATAAAGTTATCAAGTTGCAGCTAACTTTAATGTTTCAATGGTTACATTGTTACTTAATGACAGCCAGATTTAACGGTATTAAATTTTAAGTCAGTTTAAACATTCTATGTTAAGGACTCGTATAATTCGATAAAACGGTTACTTTGAGCTATACGAGTATAATTAAGATTAATAATTTTTATTTTATTTGCAGACGATATGACAATATCAGTCTAGTCGTCCTAAGGGGAAGGCCTTTGTTCAGCAGTGGACGTCTTCCGGCTGATGTCTGATGTGGTTCTAAATATTCATATCAACAAAAGACTATGTAATACCTAGTTCGAAAAAAATCCTAGTACGGAGCGACGTTTAAAAAATGTATTTTTCTTTTTTCTTCATTTTCCTGCTATGATCTCGAATACCAGTTCCACACCACACATTGCTATATCCTTAAGACAAGCCCTTAGCCGCCCTTTACGACACCCACGGGAAGCGAAGAGGCGGGGACGGAAATATATTATCGAATAAAATTTCCGTGTTCTCTCCAATATTAATTGGCTATTTAACGACATTCATTACTTTTTGTACGTGAACATAAGCGATACTGGAGTTAAAATTATCTTTGTGAAATTATCATACTCAGTACCTCCAGCCTTTTTTCTTTCGGTAGAGTCGAAGTAAAAATGGAAAAAATTCTAAATGTTTCCAAACTAGCTAATTAGTGGCTCGGTTCGAGAATATCATTCCTATGGAAGAACGAGCAAGAAACTGAAAAGGTAGTCTTTTAAATAAGAATGATTAAATTACAATATTGCATTATTACGAAGTCTTTAAATTGGTGGACCACAATAATTATGAACAAGTAAAAAGGAGCTACGCGCGCCTCACGAAACTAGGTACACTGTGGACTTAAGGTAAATAAATAGTCAGGACTCTAGTTGGAGCAGAGCACCCTTATCCATTATTACTCATACCAAAATTAATCTAAAACTTTAAGCAGGTCTTTCAAATTCAGTATGTAACGTAGGAGTTAGATCCTGATTCGTATGTAATTTGGTACGGAAGCAATTTTATCGATTGGCACATATTGTGGCCCATTATGTTTCAGAATGAAGACATAGTTGGTTACACTACGTTGATTTTATGTTAGTATAGGATTTCTACATGAACTAAGTAAATATTTTAGTGTTGCCATTTATATCAATGTAATTAGGAAGGTTTGATTGGTAAAAGCTCGGGAAATCGGGCTCTCTTAGCAACAGCATCAAAAAAAAAAATTTCTGCACTTTATCGTTGTAACGGTATAATAATAAAAAAAGTTGCAAAGGAAAAATGTTTCTAGATTAGCAAATAGGGTAGTTTTAATCTCGAAAAACTGCGAACTTTTAAGCTGGCTGAAGCACTCTAAATAAAAAATACGCATTTACAAAAGGTACTGCTTCACATTTTGCCCCATCAAAGCCAGTCAAAACGTATGTAAAAGTTTATTGTGTTCAACTCGTGCTCGAAGGACCACTAGGTAGGTACGTACGTATTTTAACTCATCCATTTTCCGAATGAACAAAGCTTACACCCATTTAAATTCCAGGCCTCATCTAAACGGTACATTTGTTTATTTTTACATTACATGGCAAGAGTTTCGCAGCGGCTCTCAATGTTTGGTTTTGTAAATTTTTGAGTGTAGCGTTTTAAGGGGTGGTTAAAACTTATTGCTTGTTATATTAATAAGCATACTATATATTTTATATTAGCAAATAAATAGTGGATTCGCCAGAATTTACCACACTTTTTTTAAGATGAATTGTAATGGCATTTTATCATGTAGCCCATGCTTAGCTTAAATTCAGATTGATTAAGGAAATTTAAAAAATAATGGATACGAACGATTTCAATCCCGGACCTTCGCCTAACTGTAGCACACCTCTTAACAGCTAAGTTGCTTAGTTGAGGGGTGTCGCTGCTCGCAGCCATAAAATTTCAAGTTCCCTTTTCGTAGGGGTAAGGGTGATTTTTCAATTCTTTTTTTTTCTAAGAAGTAAGTAATCATCATCATCGGGATTGGTTGCCAGTCTTGCTAGACGCAGCTGAAAAATAGAAAGAAATAAAATTGTTCGTGTATAATTTAATATTACACTGCGTTATCGTTCCCCGGTCTATTGTAGATGTTTATCCATAAAAGCCAATAGTAATTGGAGTTTCACTTAACATTTTTATTCTGGGGGCACCTCACCAAATTCAATCGTCCAGAACCGGCCTTCATACACAAATTTATAACAACCTAGATAAGAAAGTGGGGGATGATTTAAACAAGTTTAAAAGCCACTGAGTTAAAACATTAATTCGCGGCCAACAAACCGCTCGTTAAGTAAAAACGGGTGAATTATAGAGGGACAGGTAAACCGTGTTAACGAGTTTAGCTCGGCCCAAGCCCGATAAATAACAACCGATAACGTTCCGTCGCTGGGGGCCGCTTTGTTCTCAAATAAATCGGCGGAAAATTGAAGCCATACCGCGCAGTAACGGTAAATTAACATGGAAATATTTTACCAGATAAGTGGTAATTATCGTTTGCGTTTTTCTTGAGAGCTGACGCGGCGGGTTATTTTGTGTGTGGCGGTTTTTAAACAATAGATTTACCTTCGAATTTATGGTGCTTACTCAATCACTAAGACGGTGAACGAGTAAGTTCACAAAGTTAACTTTGAAAATTCATGATTAAATATTATACTATTCGTTAGTTAAAATTCTACCTTACTAAATAATAATGTTTTATTAAAATATTGCAAATTATTGTTAGGCAACTCACAGTTAAGAAATTTTTTATAAATTGCTTACGTTATGGTTTCATAGCTATTCATGAAAATTTATAAAAATCCAACAATATTTTTGTTGCGTTTGTATAGTAGTAGCTAAACGCGACTACTGAGTATGAGGTCCTGGGTTCGAATCCTGGGTCAGGTTTTTGAGACTTTCCATTAGTTAATTCCCAATAGTAGAATGGAGTCTGGATTTTTTTCCCGGTTGACAATTGGTTCGGCCCCTATTACATTGGGACCTATAACATAACTGGCGAAAAATAAACCTCTGCCTACTCCTTAGGGAACTACAGGCGTGATGTTACGTTTATATTTCATGTTTTTTAGCATATAATATTCATATCTAGCAGTATAATCATATTATGGCTCAAACTTCTTATCTCAGCCTATCACGGTCCACTGCTGGACATAGGCCTCTCCTAAGACGCACCACCACACCACACACTCACTTCCACATCCATGCCCAAACTATAAATACTAAATAACTAAATAAATACAAAAAACTTTCAATATAAAAATTTCCTCCCGCGTGACCGCTCTTCAATGTAATGGTTAACACAAAACGTCCCTAGCTCCTAAACAACAAAAAAGTAATTAAGGCTTACTATGTTTAAAGCTTTTTACTCCGACTCCCATTCTACATGACGTATGTTTCGACTCCCTGTAATACCAGTGTGTTCATAACGCCTAAATTATAATTGGATGGGCACCTATCTGCGAGGAAATCATCGTGTTTGCCACGTTATTACTGACATAATCAACACCCTATACAAATTATACCCACGTGCATTTGTTTGGGGAGGCTTTCATTCTGTTTGTGCTTCTTTTATTATGTAGGCTTCCGTATTGCTTTAACTTTAGTACGATTTTTAACAAAAAACGATTTGCAATTAAGTTCGCTATGACCTAAAGAGATTCCTATTACATCAATGAGTAGAGGTCTTTCTGTTTAATAACATAATCTCGAACCTTAAAATAATGTCAACATAATTTTAGTATTATGAATCCGTTTTGATGATAGCCAGCTTAAAGATATACATAATCACGCCTGTATTCCCGGAAGGGGTAGGCAGAAGTGCTTATAATATATAGTACCTTTATTTCGCAAATTATGGTATAGGTCTCAATGTAATAAGGGGCGAGCCTATTGCCATTAAACGAGCACTAAATCAAACTCCATGCTGTAATTGAGAATTGTCTAATGGAAGAATTCGCTCATACCTTGCCCGACCCGGGATTCGAATTCAAGACCTCACGCTCGGCAGTCCAAAGAGGCAGATATTATGCAATAGAAACCGGCTGGTAGTAAGTAGTATCCATTTTGCCAAAATGATGCTGCATTCATTTATTTTAACATCCTTGAATAACATTGGAGAGGCGTGGCTCTCCAGTGACAAGAATAATTAAAGTCGACATTAATGAGTTAGATACCAGCACATTGTTGTAGCACTGTTATATTGACATATACCTATATACACATGTTCTTAACGATGACACAAAACCATGTTCACAACTGTCACAATTCTTACGATATCGGAAAAAATGGAGGCAAATATATTTTTGTACCGACAAGTAAATATCGTGCGAACTGTCTGTAACATATCCCCAATTTCCGAAAACTCCAATCTGATAGAAAAAACATCGATGTGAAAAAAACACTTGATGCGAAAGGACGACGTTCCCTTAACACAAGCATGCGCTCGTTTGTTATATCTTCTGTAACTTGCGTTGCAAATGTGTTCTGTTTATCTGTAATGATCGAAATGGTTCGGTCGGGTGTTTGGTACCAACAAAACATAATATCGATATAGTGTATGAGGAATATGATGCGTGTGAATGAAGCAAAAAAGTATGTCAGGGCCGCAAATGGAAATTCGTGGTCTCTGCCTACCGCTCAGGGAAACAGGCGTGACTTTATGTATGTATGTAAAACATAATATCGCAGTGTTTAGATCTATGTTCAGATATAAAGTAATTACGGATAAAATGCTTCGTTACGTAAACATTTACGTCTGGAAACAATATGGTTCAGAAATAAAAGCGACTGTTACTAAAATATTCAACACAATATAAAATGTGTTTTACTGTATCTAGACATCAGGAGCTTTTTATTCCCTACTGGGGAAAAAAGATCAAGAAAAAAGCACTTTCAAACAAAACCGCTTAATTTTCTGAATAGGCAAAGCCTACTAAGAAATGTTTATAGGTTCTAGCAAACACTCATTCATAACGACATAAGCCACTAGCGTAGAGTTATAACTGAATGTTTTTACTGCTTTTGACTGCCTCGTTGGTCTAGTGGTTGCTAAGCGCGACTGCTGAGCACGAGGTCCTGGGTTCGAATCCCGGGTCGGGCAAAGTGTTACTGGGTTTTTCCATTAGGTAATTCTCAGTAACAGCACGGAGTCTGGATCTGTGCCCGGTTAATGGCAATAGGCTCGCCCCCTATTACATTGGGACCTAAAACATAACTGGCGAAATGTGGGTGTACTATATGTGCACCTCTGCCTATCCCTTCGGGGAATACAGGCGTGATGTTATGTGTATGTGTGATGTGTGTTTTACTGCTTATTCGCTCAGAGCTGAGGGAATATTACATTATGTAGGTACTAAATGTAAAGTGTTTTGTGTAACATTCACATTACACTAATTTATTACAATTTGTATCTTGTTGCCAATATATTGCGAGTCTCTTTCAAAATCGAAATTCTCATTTTTTTTCACAGTTTTCCATATCTAGCCGTAGGTGTAAGCAGAGCGGCATTAAACTAATGCTTCCTTCAATTTACTCTTGTAAATAAACCTTACTCGACTTGCTTGTTCAGTGCGCTGTGAAGGCATTGCAATCTGTTACTACATGCAAACAATTGCACAACTGGATACTAAATGTTAATCTTCAGAGAACTTTTGATGACGTCATTGGAGCAGTGGCCAAACGATTGGACTGCTGCATTAAGGGTTCGATTCCCGCACGGGACCAACATTTGTGCGATTGACAGATGCTTGTCTCGAGTCTGGGTGTTAGTGCGTGTGATATTTCATCTTTGTGAAACCACGATACAGGAGGAAGTTCTAGTGTGTGGAGACGATTTTTTTTACTATACGTATCAAAGGACCAAATTCAAAGTTTATATAAAATTCACTGAAATTTTTAAAATATTTAAGGGTGTGAGTTATCTTCCTCCCAAATAACACGCCTACAAGACTCGATATTTTAATTTTGTTCACGACACTAATATCTTTCGCTACAGCCACAGACTACAAACCTCTAAAAATGTCGTGTCCTAACTTCTCCACTTACAAGATCAAACAGTACTGAAATAATTTCCTCAGCGGTTGTTGCGCAAACACAAATATTGTTATTCTTCTGATAGAGTAATGTAAACACCAGTAAACAGACGCTGGTAACAGAATGTCGGTACAAAACAGCTGTCTTGTCGAATGATTGCGAGTGTGGGACCCTTATTAGGATTTTCTGTGTCGGGTTTCCCGCTTCCTTGAAGATTATTTCTTATGAAATGTAAAGGATTTCGGTTAGAATTATAAATGGTTGTGGTTCGTTATTATGGATTTGGATATTTTATATGATACATTTATTCAATTGTACAATTAAAACCTAATTATTTACGGAATCGTACGGTTATGTGTATTTTACTGTTACATAAAATCAAATAAGCTGCGTAAAGCCCTAATTTATTATACATCATAATTATTATTTATATCATCGTAATGCAGCAAAGACTTGATTAGTATTAATATGATTAATATTAAAGCTAATACACACATCAACTATAATTAATTTAGTATCTAGGCACTAATAGATAACCTTACTTTTCAAAACACTAAATTGATACTACAAATTATGGTAATTTGTTTTGGTAGTATATATAAAAGTATAAACTGTATTACAAAGTGATGGGTGGACCAATAATTGCTATCTTTTATAAATGATGACGATCTAAAAGTAAAAATGTTTATTCCCGAATAAATGAATTTTTAATTGAACATGAAAATGAATGTTAGTAGCCGAGCGATTAATAATAACTGACACAATTAATGGCTGTTTCCTCTTTGTAACTCGTTTTACAATTTCTTTTTCCGCGTGCAATTAGTAACCAGGGTCAAGGGCAAAAGGACCAGTTACGGAAGATATCGTCGTTTTCCTACCTTTGTACCCACTGTTTTTGCTCCGATTAATGGTTTTTTGGGAGGCTTAACGATCATTACGTATCTTATACTAAAAATATATTATAGCTACCTATTATTATATTATTTAAACGCATGGAAAGGCACGTGCTCTATTCACTATAGATATGAATAAAGTATAATACGATAATTTATCGAGTTAGTGGTTTCATGTAGTATACAATATCAATATCCACTTTAACTGCCGCACCCAGTCTTCGCAACGCAATCTTAGTGTTAGTATAAGTAATCATTCTCGTTTCTGACTGCGGCAGTTAGTATAACATTTGCATAGTTACAGTAAAATAAATGTACCTAGTTCCGTTTTGGCAGGGGAAAAATTCCTTTGTTTAAAATTAACATACAAATCTACGACGTACCTCACAGTAATGTCATAAATTCATTGTGGTCCTTCTATCCGCATCTTAAAACATCAATAACACTTGCTTCACAATCTAGGTCACAAAAACTTATGACACTAAAAGGTATCAAAGTGAACACGTCCCTTTAGTCTGCAACAATAGCGCTGAGACTTGGAGATTGCCATGATCACAACGAAGCCAAGTTTCTTTAGTAGTTGTAGTTACTAAACATTTACAAGTATACAGCCGCGAGATATGTTCGCAGCGACCTAACGGCACAAGTTTTAATGATCTTACTTTCACTGATTCTGTGTTAAGTTTAATAAATTAGTCTAGGAGCCTTCATGTTTTATGCGGGGTTTAGTCGATGCATTTTTTAAAGTTGTAAACTGAAGCTTGCATGAAGTGTGGGTAGACTTGCATAGCTTAGTAAGGAATGAGCTTAAATGATATTTATATGGGGTGTTTGACATTACTCGATTAATTAATGATACTTGAACTAATCTACGTTGGCAGGCCTCCCACCAGGTGGACAGACGATATCGATAGAGTTGCGGGCAATCGGTGGATGCAATTGACAATCTGTCGTTCATTGTGGCGTTCTAAGGCGTCCTTTTTCAACAGTAGACGTCTTCCGGCTGATGATGATGATGAACCAATCTGAGAGAAGGGCCTCAAATCAGTCAATGTGCTGAGCAACATACAGACTTGGTCATATGAATGTAGTTGTTTCTCAGGTCTACTTCACATAACCTTTGTAGGTAGTAGGTAAAAAATTTAGGTGTAGTCAGTAATTTTATATGACTACAGAAAAAAGTATACAGACAGGGGTAACGTTATTCGGATAACGTTTTCTAAGTTTGTTATTTTTCACTAGATGTAGGAAGTACCCGTTAATCTTGATAAAGACACACAACGGTAACATAATGGACATAATGTAAGGTGTGAATGTCAAAAACAATAAGTACACGTTGAGATAAACATCATAAATCTGCTTCTCCCGCTCCGTCCGCCAAAACACTAAAAACACGTCCAACCCACAAACTGTGACGTCGAACAAGAAACAGCTTCGCGTTTCCACTTCAAATGTATTTCCTGGACGAAGTGGCCGCTAAAAGTGAACTACAAATAAATATTTGAAGGAAGCACTTAGCTGGCCCTGCTGTAAGCCAATTTGTAATGTTTTATTATGCTTCTCGCTTTTACTTCGATTGAATGGAAGTTTTCTTCGCGTGTCCAGATTTATCGGACTGGTTTACAGATTCGATTTTGGCTGGCTTTGGTCAGATACCTAATTGAATTGTTGTCTCGAAGTTGCTGTTTTTTCCGCTTTCGTTATTCTTCTGAAAGATTTCATGATTTATATTAACTTCTTTAGCATTTTAACGTTTCATAAGCGCCTGTGTGGTTTATATGAAATAAAAAAGTTTTGAATTGAATTCGGTTAAACATTGCGGTGATACAGTGCAGTGTTTTGGATTTGACGTTACCTATTCGAAGGGCTGTATTATTATATAAGCTTAAATGCATAGGCAATAAAATAAAGATATAATTTCACAAACAATAACATACATATTGTGACATGAGCTTATTACGGTAAGTAGTATTTAGTAGTAGATATTGTTTAAAGAATGTGTATTATTATACAGTTGTTTCTATATTATATTGACTGGTAAGTAGGACATGAGTAATTACGCATTGGACGTTTCACACTTAATTATTTTAAGTAGTAAATGTCTTTTTAACGACCGCTTTAATGAATGAACCATGCAAAATAGCAGACACGACCACTTTCATTGATTGGTGACCATAGTTTATTTTATTAGCAGATAGGCCGCGGACAGAAAAATGGTTATCCCATTCACTCGTAATTTGATCGCCTCTACTACGGCCACAACTTTTATCGAATGATTTTAAGGGAATAGTAATTTATCAATCGCAACGATTTGCGTTCAAAAAATCCGGTTGGACTAAGATTTTTTTTATTTGATAGTTTTCAAAAACTTCCAGACTAGTATAGTTAGGAATGAATAATTAAATAGCTAAAACCTCGCCCTGGAAATTAAACTAGATCCGATATCCTCTATTACTATCATAAAATTATTTACTTTACCGCAGTAAGATTAAGCACCTAATTCATTCAGCTTCAAGGTCATAAAATATCAGTAAAACACTATTTGCTCATTAGTCTCACGTCGGTCTCGATATCAAATCGTAAACGAAACACATCGGGTTAATCTTCCAAAGCCAAGGCGATAAATCTGGGCGTTCGTCGCAGATTTTATCAGTTTAATTCACTTTGGGCAATTAACTCCGGGCGGAATTTGCGTCAGTAGGGGATGTCTGACGTTACTATGATAATAGGGATTTTGTTTCTGTAGAAGATAAGAAAGAAGTATGCCAGGATCGCAGCAAATGGAGAAACAGACGTGATTTTATTTATGTAGGTATGAATGTTCTAGACAAAAATAACCATAAATAGACCTAATTAAAATCATATTAGCTGTCGAGCAAACTCGATCCATAAATACGGCTATAATATTTGATTTACGTTACAACAGCCATACTGCACACATTCTGAGCCAACAGTTCAGTCAACACGAAATCGTGTAATGAATAAAATTAAGGAGCGATATTTCAGAGATAGTTACAATAACATCATGAATTTTCAGTGTTCTAAAAATTTCCTAGGTTTTTGGCATGTTATTGACGTTAAGGAACAGTAAGTGATGAAAGCTTCACAAATACTCTAGAAATATGTAAGCCACTGCAATTCACTCCTAAATAATCTCTCTCATGAAGCCAATCAAGAAGCAAATATTTACGTACAATAAACACGCGAAGCGTTTAATGATCTGCCAGTATTTATCCACAGCTCGAGATAGTGGAGCCAGTCTAATATAGGCTATGTACTTTAGCAACTTGGGGAACTTAACATCGAACAATCCTGGCAAGTGGGGCAAAACTCCACAGTTTTAGCTCTCACACTGGGAAACTCTGCAAAATTGTTAAATTTCGTCTCTCGGATATTTTGTAGGTAGCAGACTAAAACTCCGGGATTGTACGGACTTAGACACGAAATTGTGCTCAATTATTTCGTATAGTTTCTTTTTGGATAGGAACTGTTAAACTTGGAGGTGAATATTTTATAAGCTCCTTAAGTGCAGATTCGTGTGTCGATATGGTTTCCATTTATATGTATGAACTTATCATACAATACTTTCTGGTCTTTGTGTAAAATTCTAAATAGGTATGTTTTGAGAAATTTGTTTTTTGTTTTATCTGGTAAATTTTTGAGTTAAAACTCATTCAAGACGGCTATTTCTACTCTTGCACCAAACTTATATAAAGATAATACAAAAAAGCAACTAATATCTTTGCGTCTTTTAGGCTCGATGTGGCAAATCTAATTACGTATAACTAAATTTTAAACTTCGACCAAACAAGGGACGAAGGACCAAGTTTTAGGCCTGAACCTAACGAGTATCTACATATACATAATATAACGGACTGTAGGTATAAATTACACGTGGGCCTCAAACCATTCCACGAATTACAAAGACGTAAATGTTGCTTACCCAGATCAATATACATACAAACGTATGTATACATTAATAATTCTTTAATATTATATTCAGTGGAGGGAGTCGGAAATTTGGCGTCTTTCGTCTTGATGCCTTTGAAGTGGTTTTTGAACGCGGAATATTTAAGAGTGGGGAAATATGGCCGTTTCGTGAAATTATAATATTGTATTTATAAAATGACTTTGCTACCTTATGTTCAATGTGGTATATATTTATAGAACGTTTTCAAATCAGTATATTTTTATAGTATTACACAGACCCAGGGGGAATTCATAAAAAAATATAATCATCATCGTCTCAGCTGGAAGACGTCCACTGTTGAACAAAGGTCTCCCCCTTATAACACCACAATGAACGATATCTTGCCATTGGCATACACCGGTTGCCCGCAACTCGCCTAGTTTCTCAGAAAAATTATAATGATAAGTTTAGAATAAGACTAAACCTACAAGTATGTTGGACATAATTCTGTTCGACAGGAGGACTGTTGATACTATTAGTGTTTTGTATGATTCTGCAGTATTATTCCATGTAACAGAGCTAAAAGCTTTTTACATTCTTTTGGCCATGATGATAGCTTTTACTGGCGCTAAAAACATAATAATATTATGCATTTTTTCTGTAGATACTCTTTGACTATAAAATCCATTGTTTCCCGCAATATATTTACAAAGCAACGCTCATAATTTTCTTAATCTTACTTCACTGCACCTTTTACACCTCTAAGAATAAGCAATGAATACTACTCCAGTGTTTAATTAGCTAGGTACTAATTATGGTACAAAGGCAGACGCTTTCACAGACGGCAAAGAGTAATGTTTACTAAAATATGACCTGTAATTAGGGTTCATACGTAATTACGTATACTTTAATAATAACGCAAAATAGTCATATTTTAGGCGCTTTCTTTCTTTAAGTAACTATTGACAAAAGTCGTGTCCGATCAATGAAAATAAGCTCGTCACACAAACATCAAACTTAAAATGTTGTCCGGTAAAATTTGATTGTATAATTATAAAAACTAACCACTTTTTACCAGTTTGGGAAATTGTCATTATCAGCTGTTATGTGACCCATTGCTGGGCATACGCCTCCTTCTTTCACGCCACTGTGTCCTGTCATGCCTGTATTCGGGGAATAGCTACATGATTATACACACATACACATTATAATTAAATGCAAAAGGAAAGGCACTTAGATAGATGGATATAATATGCTTTATTGCCAGTTCATTAGAAAGTGTTTACCGTTCTACGTATCGCGATATCGCGCATGTCGGTGCAGGGTCATAAATCGACCATGCGGCGGACACGGCTAGATACCGTGTATCGGCATGTCCACAAATTTTGGTTGCTGACATCCGCGCTATTTGTTTGAACAATGGGTGGAAGGACCGCACAAATTTCGAGTCGAATTTGGTATTAAAAACGGGGAAAAGGTATGCCTCAGTTTGGCAATATCTGTAGCAAAATGTTGTATTACACGTGTTAGGTTAGTTTTAGGTTGGTTGGTTTTAGGTTTATTAGCCTCTAGGTATAAATAAAGAACCTTGGGTGTTTTTTTGATACGCCTACGAAGCTAAAATAATGCTTTAAGCGGTTTTTCTTCTGAAAAATTATTCAAACTAATTTAAACAATGGAGGGTGTTGACTGCCTCGTTGGTCTAGTGGTTGCTAAGCGCGACTGCTGAGCACGAGGTCCTGGGTTCGAATCCCGGGTCGGGCAAAGTGTTACTGGGTTTTTCCATTAGGTAATTCTCAGTAACAGCACGGAGTCTGGATTTGTGCCCGGTTGATGGCAATAGGCTCGCCCCCTATTACATTGGGACCTAAAACATAACTGGCGAAATGTGGGTGTACTATATGTGCACCTCTGCCTACCCCTTCGGGGAATACAGGCGTGATGTTATGATGTTATGGGATGTTGTAAAAATACTCTTTGATATTTAAACCGTCTAAATTTGGGTTAACAAAGGCAGACCATCGAGTCAAAATACAAATTAAATTATTAATCACGACAGCTAACAAATAGTGAAATGGTATATCATTATTATATAGGTACAAAGAAGTCATTATTCTGATTAATATTAATACTAGTCCATGTTTTATTTATACGACAACCAAAACGGTTTATACATTCCTGAGTTAATACAACATTGTTAATGTATGAGCAGTGTGTGAATCCAGTGGATGACGCAAATCCCATTTATACGAGATAAGTAAATAATATGTTGGCTGCCTCATTGATAGTGGTCGCTTAGCGCAACTGCAGAGCATCAGGTCCTGGGTTAAAATTCCGGTTCGGGCAGGGTTGGGATTTTCCAACAGGTTTTCCAATTATCAATAGCAGCACAGAGTCTAGATTCGTGCCCGGTTGACGGCAATAGGCTCGCCCCCGATTACATTAGGATCTAAAACATAACTGAAAGAATGTGTACTGTACACTTCTCCCTACCGCTTCGGGGAGGACAGGCGTGATGTTATGTGATAACTTTATTAAAGTTACTCAACTGAAACTGAATCAATGGTCATTAAATAAATAGGAATTGGCTATATCCTATTACATTAAATTGATATTAACAATTAGTACCTGCAAGAGTACCAGGGGAATACAAGCGTCGTGATACACACGTGTGTCAGGCGTCCCCCATATTCCCCGCACCTTCAATCAAAGCTGTCAAACGAATATTTTGATTGACAATTGACAAGTCATGTCCATACTTCATCAACTATTCATATTCTGGTCCTTTGGTACAGTTTTAGTGACGTTCTAAAGGCACTTTATTCCAGTTCTGTTTGTCAATGGTTTTTCAAGAGTGACATAACTCGGACTTGCATAGTCTATGTGAAATACTATGTGTACAAGTAATGCCCATTTCAATATACATTTATATTTAATGTAACTCCGACATTATTTTATACCCAAAACATGTTGATACTAAACTGATAACATAATATTAAACCTATTCAATCTTTATTACATAACGTAAAATGAACCCCCAAAAATCTACACACACCCTTCAAGACTGGTATAAATACTGTCAAATTAAAGGCAAGTCTCGGCGCGGATCGAAGCCGTCACTCTTATCATTCGGAATCGCTGAGCAGGGTGCGACGTGGTCTCACGTTGAACAGATATACGAGACGTACGAACACGTGATTGTGTAGCTGCGATGTAAAGGGGTGATGTTCGGGTGACAACAATAAAGATAAAAATGGTGTTTTGATACGAATCCTGTTTTGCTACACGTTTGCTACGTTTAGTATTTCGTAGCTCTCGTAGCGAGTTTTGCTACGTTATTCGTATGCTACGGTGTGACGTCAGAGTATCCTGCATAGAACCTATGTATAATCCACAACCGTACTAAAATACGTACCTCGATACGCATTGCAGCCCGAGGCTTGCTTCGATGTTGGAAATTCGGGTTTCGGGCCGTATCCGTTTCAATAAAACTTGGCAATGTTTTTGAGTCCTTTTAAGCCAATTTTTTAGAAATAGATTGGGGAGAAGGATTTAGGGATCGTTCTAAAAGATCTAGAGTGAAATGCATGTAAAGGTAAGATTTGATTTACATAAACTATTAATAAAAGTACCTACTTATTATTCAATTATTATTTTTTTATCAAAATGTCGCCCACTAGGGATTTCTCCTGTGTCGTGGGTGTGTTTCACAAACATGAAACATTACATACACTAACACCTAAACTTGGGACAAACATCCGCGGTTCGCACTATTATACAAAAATGCACCAACAGAATATAGATAACATCTACCTATCTTACAAATTGGTATTTTTACTCATATAAACAAAAAATATTTTACTTACAATACTTTTAAATACCATCTGTCAAGTCCATCCTACTTTTCTAAAATAATTACGATAATCAAACAAAGTGTAATCAAGAACCACTCAGTAATACAACAAATTATTAATGATCTAATTCTAGATTCAGTGCCGCGTCAGGGAGAGCCTATCTTAGTACTTAATTTTGATTTATACCATGCTAAGAGCTTGGTACGGTCAGCAACAGAAATAGTTTAATAAGTTAAAAAATAAACTCAAAAAATAAAATTGAAAGAAATCCATTATCTCGAATTAAGAGAGCCCAAATGTTGATATCCGATGGAGCAAGTGGCAGTGGGCAGGTCATATTTGCCGCAGAACCGAAACCGTTACAGAAATGTGTTTTGGACACCACGGTTTGGCAAAGCTAGTGTAGAAAGTCCTAAAGCTAGGTGGGGCAACGATGTATGCAATATGGCTGGCAGCGGTTGGGAGCGGAGAGCCAAAGATCGAGCTCAGTGGCGTGCCATAGGACAGGCTTATGTCCATCAGAGGACTAAGATAGGCTGTGATGAAGATGAATATTGAAGCCTGTTTACTAAGTAACAAATGGTTGTATAACATTGATCAGTTAATTTTGTTGTTGACGGTATGTTCTTAAAAACTAATTATAACAAACAGAATAAATAAGTACTAAATCAGCGTTTCTCATTTCTAGGTTAAGTTATAACTTCTGAAGTCTCATTTAAGCTTCATAACACGCTAAACACGTGTATTTTCTTTAGGTCCCTAAATAAATAAATATAAAATTTAAGTGTTTACAAAAAAATGTAATTAATATTTTTATTGACTATACTTGTTGACTCTTGAAAAACGAAATAATAAAATAGATTTCTACTTTATGGAGGTCTACGTCCAGCACTTCACTGCACTGTACAAATGTGATGTGATAGTGTATCATTTTAAGTGTATCATCATCATCACCATCAGCCTGTTGTAATCCACTTGCAGTCCACAGCTCTGCTGCTTTATGCATCCAGTCGCTGCCAGCCATAATGATGACTATCTTTTTGACCATCATCAGAATGTCACAATCCAATTCCTAGCGCTTAAGACTTAATACTTAAGAAATTTTATCTCCGCGTAGAAATATCCTGGTATTAAAAGTTACTCCTCCAACAATGGGTGTGTTCCATATCGGTAAAGTTGAGCAAACAGCTAGTTCGGCCATTTACAGGCCTATGATGATAGTCAGACTATTTTGCTATTAATTCTATGTAGGTATACTTTGTTCGGACGTCTTCCGGCTGATGATGATACTTTGAGGTTTAGGCCCTGGAGGGGTAGGAAAAATACTATAGAAATCCTCAATTGTTAAGCCAATAAAACCAGACAAGGTATGCGCATGCGTAAACCTGTTCTTTTAGTATTGCTATATAAACCCAAGTTATTTATCAAGTCACTAGAATCAAACAATTAGAGCAGCATTTTAACGAACACACAACCTGCATTCAGTAAAAAAGAAAAAAACCTTCAGTGATTTTTTTTTTCATTTCGCTGGGAGAGTGGGAGTATCGGACAACTAATTGTGTCCCGTCCCTAGTTCAAGTAATAGAAAGATTTTGGACAGCTCTTTTTTCACCTCGATTTAATAATTTCGAGAAATCAGGCTTCTCGCAAATTGAATCGGACTGTGCAATGGATTTCGATTATGAGACCTATTTCAGTGAAATGTGAACCTTACGTAATTGAAAAGTTTCACTTCAATATATTTTTGTAATCTTACCAAAAAAATATTCCCTTACATGAACATAATATTGAGGTCACTAAAAACTGTAATTCAGCTAGATGGCTGTAATCTTATTTAATCTGATAACCTTGATTTGGTCCCTAGTACAGCATCAGAAATGTAAAAAACTGAGACTGAGGTATCAAGATGGACTAAACTCTGTCCAACAGTACAAGGTCAAAATAAAATGTTTAAAAATGAAGTTTCAGGTTAAATAATAATAAATAAATAAATAATAATAATAAATCTTTATTTATAACATAAGTACAGTATAAATCTCAGCAATTGTATACTACATTGAACAAAAAGATAAAAAAGCACTAAATCACAGTTCTCTAAACCACATCTAACATTCCAATTTCTCCAAAAATAAAGCATGTTAAACATAAACCATCAGAAACCCTGATAGACATTATCATGTACCATAACCAATTATCCGTAATAATCCGAAACGCATCGATGTAACCGCACTAGCGACCTCTATCGGAATATCTAACACTAATTGGATGCCAGAGGTCAAGCGCCTTGATCTATGATCCTTATTGTTGGGATCGACCAATTAATTGAGAGCTCCATCATTTAACTGTTTAGCTTAACGCACATACAAAATGCCTAAAACAAGACTAAAAGAGAAAGAAAACGCACTTAGGGAAAGGGAATAGTTAATTTTATTTCCTGAATCATTCCTCAGTTGACAGCCTCGTTGGTCTAGTGGTCTCTAAGCGCGACTGCTGACCACGAGGTCTTGGGTTCAAATTCTGGGTCAGGCCAAGTGTTATTGGGTTTGTAATTTAGCAATTCTCAATAGCAGCATGGAGTCTGGATTAGTGCCCGGTTAATGGCAATAGGCTCGCCCTTTATTACATTGGGACGAATGAACAATGAAACAGACCATGTCGATATAAAAGTAGAATACTAAACGAATGTACAAAATAAATATAATATTTAAATGAACCAGCTTTACATGATAAAGAGTAGTCTCGTTAGGTCGGAGAATTATAATTAGTTGTAAACAAAATAACTGTATTCACAAACGCTGTTCATGTAATGAAATAGAATACATAACGATATGATATCACTTTAATATTAGATTACCAACATGGCGTACCTACTACCACGGTTGTTCCATACTAATTCTTTGGTTTCATTTTTCATCTGCCTAGCATTTATCCTAACAATATTTGAGTCTCACAGGATGCTACTGGATATCAGTATTTTACATGGAGCAACCTCCATCTCTCTCCACATCAAGTTACCGAGTTATGCTCTGATACGCCCTAGTAAAATTGTTTGTCAGACACTCGGACTTCTGACTGCCCGTTCTTCTTCTTCTTATTGTATGGTTGATGAAAAACCTGGTGTCAGAGTTTAAATCGCCTGTAGGCCTCTGACATGGCTTTACACACCGTTTTAAAATCTCTCAGGTATGCCGATTTCCTCACAATGTCTATTATAACTGAATAGTACACACATGTGTTCGAAAAGACATTAGTGCGTGCCGGGGTTTTAACTAGCGACCTTTGACTTGGTAGTCCAACGGTCTTACCACTCGGCTATAACTGGTTTATCTAATGCTACCTGTAACGACGATCAAGGCCCGCAGCTGACTGAAACACGGAAGATTATAATGTCTAGTTCCTAATGAATATCGTTTAACTTTTTCCTAACTAAAATTTAAAAAAAGAATGCAACCAAAAGCAGGTTATGAACCAATTAAAATAAATCGTACCGGCAATTTCTAATAAAATTGTCGAGCAGCGCCCCCTGTACGCAGTTGTTTCGCTAATTCGCACAGTTATCGCTACAACGGCCAGTTAACTTTTATTGCATTCAAATTTCATTTGTCGGTAAATGAGAATGGTGCAATTATCCCCCACTTACCCTTCGCCCGGTCGTTTTATTAACGATGATTTTAATGGGTTATGGAACAGGCCGCTTGTTAAGATACCTGGCTGTTAGGCAGTTTTTATTAATAGTATTATGTGAGAATTACAGTTGTACAATAGGACCATTATTTTAATACACAAGTTAGCTCATAGATGGCAGCACTTACTGGTTAATGATAACACAAAAGCCAAACTATTTTCTGGTTTGACATCGATATAGTTTGTCTAGATTGTCCTTCTTGAAGACTATTCGTGCAGGCCTGTGACCTAAATCCTGGGCATTTAAATACGGGACATATTATTTTACACAATAAGATTAATTCACACATATTACTATACTTAACAAGTTGTAGTTTGTTGCGGTGTTCTAAGGAGGAGGCCTTTTTCAACAGTGGAGGTCTTTCGGCTGATGATGATGATGATAATTGTACTTGTCTGGAATTCAAAAGAGCCCTTGACCTCTGAGTTTGTTTCGGTATTATTTTCTCAGAGGTAGTCAATTAGGACATGCCGAAGCACACTAGGTAGTTAAAAAAAATGATGACGCGTGGAAGTATTTCCAAGTAACCTATTTGCAACATATCTAAGAATCATTTAACATTGTAATTCAACATATTAAGTTCATACACCAGGAAGCAATAGATACAGTTACTTCCTGATCTGATAAAATATAGCTCGTACCAATACGGATAATATAAAATCCTCCATTTTATGTTAACTTTTTCTTATCAACCTTTCAGAGTTTAAACCCCCTGTAGGTCTAGCACGGCTTTATACATCGATGAAAAATAGCTTAGTTGTGCCGGTTTCCACACGATGTTTTCCTTCACTGTTTTACCGATTGATAATTAATATATAATACGCACATGAATTCAAAAATACATCGATTCGTGCCGAGGTTTGTACTTGCGACCTTTGACTTTGGCAGTCCAACGGTTATACCAGTGATATAAAGATATGTTAACTTATCCATTACATTCAATTAATGTTGTAAACAATGTCAGAAGTTCACGAAATATCACTAAAAATAAACGACTCTTTTATTTTTAAAATAAATACTCAACGCTTCGCATGCAATAAAAGTTAATTAAGAGAAATACCATATTTTACAGCGCAAGTTATTTCGTTAAAAGCATGCTTCGAATTGACGGGAAAATATAAAATAATGTCAAAAAATTCTTGGACCCATACTGAATAAATACTTAACTCCTTCTTTTTTAACTATTTGAACTATTTGTCAATGCTTCATTTGCAGTGGTTTTAAACCTAGGTAAGTCGCGAATGAACCTGGCTAAAATATGCCACGCCTTCCACACCTTTACGATTGTTCAGATATGCTTATTTTATTCACTGTTAGTCTGTAAGATTGTGATACATCGATATAATAATTTATAGTTTAAATACATGATATATTTACATATTTAACAACAAAAAGAAGGTCTTAGAAAACAAATTAATTGACAAACGTTTAAAAAGTAAAAATCTTCAGAAACAAAACTTTTCCAAAAAACTTTAACACATAGTAAGCCTAGTATGTGATAGTAAGCAAGTGTGGTGATCAATTCTCGAAGCTTTTCCATACGAAAAGAGGTCTTTGCCCTGCAATGTAGCTGTTTCAAGCTGATAAAATTAATTATGCACTAAAGCTGTGTGCTTAAAACCTTACGTACTGAAGTTACGGCTGCAGTATCACACGGGTAAGTAATGGGTACCTTATCGTGAACTTACCGTGCGCTTCGCACATGTGGGAATTAGCGCACTTTTGTCACTTGTTTTTGTTAAAAATGTTTTTATGTAGGTATGTGGTGTGCAATAAAGTATATTCTATCTATCTATCTATGTTACGAAGTGTGTTTTGATAGAGTGAGAACTAACAAAGTTTTGGTGTCGCTATAATCCATTTCGGTGGAATGTAGAGAGGATAATATGCAGTAAAAAAGTAATCGATAAGATGTTCCTAAAATTTCAAAGTTTCGAGTAAAAATACCAAAATATCAACAAAGTCGAATGCATGTTATTTTTAAAGGATCAAATAAATGAAATGGGAAAATCAAACAGTATTTAGGTACTAAATATCTCACAATTTCAATTGATAGTCGTGTAACAGAGGGTCTTATGCCGCTCGCTAAGTTCATGCGTCCGTCCATACTGGACGGTACACTCTGTGCAATTGTACATGAAGGGAACATATAACAGGGGCTCAATTCTGTTCGTATTTACATGCACAATATCCAAAATAATCTTCTTAAAATACGTAATAGCAAATTCTACGGAAGAAAAACCGTATAAATTAAGTGTGGGATCGTTCACGTGTTTATGTAACTGAATTCTTTCGTCCGTGTCGCCTTATATTCATGCCCTTTCTCTTAAATCTTTTTTCCTCTTTTATGAGTGAAATTTTAAAAAGTATAGCCTCCTCTCGAAGCGAAAGGCACGATCCTCCCTGATCCAATAATAGGTTCCGCATTTTCCTCGCCGTGTTGCCTATGAATATTCATTGGTTGCTTGTTTTTTTTGAAGGATCTCAATTTTAGGGTTGAATTTCGACTTTTAATATAGATGGACTGTGAGCATTAATATTATCTTCAGATTATGTTTCTCTGACGATCGCTTAGCGGTTAATGGATGGAAAATGAAGCTTCAAATTATAATAACCGGTAAAAGAGTGCCTGTTGGGCTTCTTTAATAAATGAAGAAGTGGCCTTGGAAAATTGTTTGTCGTAGTCTTAGTTGGAATGACTACTGCTAATATTTATAAATTACTTTTATATAGGCCACTAGCTTTAGCAGAAGATTTTGGTCGTGTTTTATAGTGATTCATTTAGAAGAGTGTTTGATTCCGATACTAAGTCCCGCTCAGGATACCTTCAGACAATCAGTTTTTAAGACTGTGTAACGTATCTAGCCATAATACAGATAAAATCGCCGGTCATCACTTTTAATAAGACTGCCTCGTTAGTATGGTGGTTGCTTAGTGCGACTTCAACACATAAGATCCCGGCTCCGCATCCTAAGTCGGGCAGCAGGCTGGGTTAGTTTTTCCATTAGCTAAATCTAAGTTGCAGCACGAAGTCTGGATTTGTGCCCGGTTGCCAGCAATAGACTCGTTCCTATTAAATAACTGGAACCATAACATTACTGACAAAATGTGGGTGTAATCTACAGTCACTTCTGCCTACCTCTTCGGGGAATACAGGCGGAATGTTATGTTATATTAAGATCTATATTCAATGATAAAGAATATCTTTGGAGAATAAATATTATATGTTTTTATACATTTAGCGAAGATTGTTTTTGTAGACATAACTGTATAAACTATTATTTCAAGCTTGATTGTGGAATGAAATATGATTGTTTCTACACACCTACCAACATATTAAATTCTGTGGTTGAGCAAATACTAGGTCACAGCACCCATACGTTGGTTTAGGCAAATTTCTGTTTGTTCCGTAAGCCAGAGGCTTCGGTACATATGTTTGTGTATAGCACTAAGCATGTATACACAGGTAGGTCTAAGTATATATCTGATATTCAATATTAGGTTTATTCTATTTTGATGTTTCAATAGAAGCGTCCTTCTACAATCAAATTAGTTAAGAGCTTATCGGCGAAGTTTTTGCGTACACAAGGACCAAAAGGATAAAAACGTTGATTCATTGCCTATTATTATCTGAGACTGGGGTTCTCGCATTATCAGTAAATATACAATAATAATATGTTTTATTTGAAATAGCCTTACGCAAAAAATCGTTATCAGAGAGAATGAAGGAAAACTCTGTCGACCTTTACAATTAGTAGGTACAGTCGCTAACAATATAGTGTTATATAACAATTTATATATATTTTTAAAAGTCTCCGTAGTGTTGCCAACCCTACCATAATACGCAATGTGTACTTTGCCCTATGTCGATCAATAATATCTTACTGTATCTGCTGCTGGGGAGGTACTCATCAAACTACCCTAAAACCCCTCGAAATTGCACATAGGGCCATCCTTAAAGTTGCTACGTTTCGTCCAATACTATACCCAACCACAGAGTTATATAGAAATTGTAGAGTACTTAACGTACGACAACTGTTTATTTTTAACACGGTTTTATTGCAACATCGAAAAACTCCTTACACACCAATCACTAAACGTCGTAAAGATAAAATCTGTACGCTGCCCTCGGTAAAACTTAATTTTTCAAAAAGATTTTTTGATTATTTAGGACCATCTCTCTATAACAAAATTAACAGAAGTGTCTATATCTATGACCTTCCATATGTTAACTGTAAAACGCTCATCTTTAATTTGTTACTTGGGAAATCGTATGAGGAAACCGAAAATTACTTGAGAACGGAATCCTAGGATATCGCATTCTTCACATCACGTACACACACGTACACACACACACACACACACATACACACACACACATACACACACACAAAAACAAACACACACACACACACACACACACACACACACACACACACACACACACACACGTGCGCGCGCGCACAAACAGACACACATACTACTCACACTTAAATCAGTTACCTGTCGTATAACGCAGTAGTACTCACCATACGAACAACCATGTCTTAATGTACTTAGAACCTAATTCTAAAGTGAACTCCACTTCGGGGGATGGCAACTGTTTTCCTTAACACAGGCTAATTTTTAGCCTAGCAAGGAGAATCAGAACGACATCCATCAATGTGTAGTATAGATTTAACCCTAATTGCAATTTCACTCTATGTACTAGAAATTAAGTAAAAATGTACTACAATATGTTTTTTGAAATAAAATTATTATTATTATATAACTTCAGGTTATACAAATATAGAGATTAGTTCAAAGCCGGAGTTCCGGCCACTGATTCTGGTGTCAATTCACACGTCACATCTTTCACAGTTGGTCGGACTGACTGACACCGAAGCAGCGCCATCTAGCGTGCATTATACAAGTGTCCACTGTAATGTTTTACGATCGTTCAGTATTTTTGCAAATGATAGAAGAAGAGATTAATTTAAGGGTCTTTATTACTGCTTAATATTGCCCATTATTTCAAGGCAGGTGATGGTTCTGTTCCTAAGGAGTTTTCGATCCAAAAAGCAACAAGCATTGGAGATATTTGCTTACACATACTGGCAAAATAACTTGATTGAGTATGTTCCTTCGTCGCTGTCTTGATGAGAATATGATACGAAAAATATTGATTGAAGTTCTTTAATTCCATTTTATCTTTCTTTTTTGTCATTGGATATATAAATTTTGGTTGGTCCGTAAACTTTCTGGCTTCCTCAATCTCCTTCTTACATCATCTAATATTACTAAATGTTTACCTCTAAATCGTTGATCGAATACAGTGAAATACTATAAAATAGACAACTTTAACGTTGACATCGATACAGCGCAACCGTCGAACGCGGATCCAAGACGGTTCACGTACGGCTATATTCCTAAACTCGCTATATTGAAAACTATTCAGAATTCAAAGGGTTAGATTGAAAACTGGGTGCCATACATTTTTCTTTTTTAGTTACGATTGGAAAACCGTTTCGATGGCTCGAAATTGCTGTCCTTTGTATCGCTGTGAATCGATGGGGATTCATTTAAATGGGAATGTTGGCCATCGCACAATAGGCCTGGATTTAAACTATGTGTGCTGTGATGGGATTTGGCTCCTATAATTATGTGGGTACGATGTATCTATTTACGTTACTTTCTTTGTTGCAATTAATGAGCAATACTCAAATGTACACACTGAGTTTTAAACAGACTTTAGGCGTATACTGTGCAGTTCCGATGCATTTTTTATAAATATATAAAATGACAACTATTTTCCAGAGGCAGGCAGAGACCACGGATTTCCATTTGCTACGATCCTAACATTCTTCTTTCGCCTCATTCACTCGCGTCAGATTATCGCGTCGGTTAAAGGTACTCCTCACTTGACCCTTTTGAACATCTTCTTCTATGACGATGATCAACTGTTGATTGCCCTACGTGTTCCAAAATGCGTTTTTGGATGCGTTTCTATATTTTAAATACCTGTTATTGGCCCTCATGAATTTAAAAAAATATTTGTATTTTCATTGGCACTTTTTTCAGTGACTTTAAGAATTCAGATGTATTATAATTTTGCTCTTACCTCTCCTATCTAATTTTTAAACAAATTGTTTTAGTATAATAGGTACTCCCTATAGATTGGTGGTTTACAATGTAGTGTAAAAATATATATTGTCTCAAGTTCCGCAGTACATTAAGGAAACATGATGAATATGTTTTGCCAGAAGCTTCCTGATTTTATTATTATTGTTATAGTTACTGTTACAGGCAGCAATCATATTGGTTTGAGTCAGCGAGTTATTTTTTATGATATTACCGTCATTATTATAAGTTGTTGTATTAGTTAGTATGGATGTAAGTTTGTTGAGGCTGTCTTAGAGGTAGAAGAAACTTTATAAGACAAATGAAACGTTAACAATGTTCCCCGTTCAGAGTACTAACCTAATTTTAGTATACGAAGACTTTAAAGAAATGAAATTCAATTTTATCTGACTTCGTTGTTTCATAAGGTACAAAGGTTTTAAGTAGATGTTGGAATGAACCATAAATGGGTAACAAAACTATTTTTAATAGTTGGCATGTGACTCGTTCTAGGTCTAGTGGTCGATAAGCGCGACTGCTATACGATGTCCTGGGTTTGAGTCTGGGTTCGACAAAGTGTTACTGAGTATTTTCATTCGGTACTTAATTCAGTAGCAGCATGTAGTCTGTATGTAGGATTTGTGCCGGGTTGAAGGCAATATGCTCGCCCTCAATTACATCGGCACCTATGTAATACAGGCGTGATGTTAGATTGTCATGTTATATTTCTACCTTATTCGGAGTATCATAATTTAATTGTAAGAAAAACTCGACATATTACAATACATTGCGCACCAACGATACGATCACATAAACACGTTCCAAACTTAAAGCGCTTGTTAATTAAAATTTCACGAATTTCACACTCTGTTGTATTCACAGTAATACATCGTAAATATAAAATTTTCAGCGTTAAAAATTGTTGGATATTACGCGACTGATTTATGTGGACGTTCCATTTATTAATTGATTCGTGAGCAGCCCGTTGCTTTTTGAATTTGGCGGATAATGTCGCGTTTAAATTTTAATTGGAACATAAATTTTGTAGTGCCAGTAATAGGATGAACAGAGGCACTTTATCATGGGACGCTGCGAGTTATCTTTATTACTGTTTTGTTGAAAGGTTATTGTAAATTGGATTTTGTAATCTAGGCCAAAGTATTCGTATTGTAAACAGGGGAAAAGGACAGGGTTTGGAAAAACAACGCTTTCAATATATCACGCTGTATTTCCTGAGGGATTTGGCTGATGTACCTAGCTATTAATTTTGTTATTCAATGTTGGCATAGGATAAGAAAAGCATTGAAATTATGCTCCAGAATAATAATCACACTAATAATATGAAGGAGAAAGTTTTTAAGAGTGTTTGTATGTTTGTTAATTCATCACGCGCAAACGACTGGACGAATTTTGATAAAATTTGGTATGGACCAGTAGGTAGTTGACACCCTGGATTGTCATAGTCCAGCGGATAATACCTCAGAACACAGCTACTACTTATAATAAATTAGTATTTATGAATGCTATTTATTTAATTTCAATTAATTTGTTAAACATATTATGATTAAAAAAGCTACGACCTCTATACAAACCATATTATATCAGATAAACCAATAAAACATACAATCTCTCGTATGTATGACACTATCGAGCCTCACAAAGGACCTCCATGAACCGGCGATGCGTTTCAACTCACAAAACAATGCGACGCCTAAAACCCAATTCATGCCATTTAAGCGATTCAGTGTTCAAGGATTAATGGTAGAATTTCAATGCACATCGTGAGTATATACTGTGTGTCTGTATATATGTATGTATTTCATTATCATCATCATCAGCCGGTAGATGTCCACTGTTGAACAAAAGCCCCCTCGAGTAAAGGGAGGGGTTGCATTATCACTACGCTTGGCAAGCGACTTGGGCTTGGGGTGAAGGTATAGAAGACGCTGCTGCCCATCTTCTGGAATTTCCCTTAGTCGCCTCTTACGACACCCACGGGAGGAAAGGGGATGGTCAATTCTATGCCAGGTAGTTGACACCTTTAACCAATATTCCAAGACTACTTCTCAATAAAAATGCTTCATTTATATTTATAAATATATTCAGGTTCCTATTGTCGTACAAAATCAATGAACGAATAGTATTTAGTCAGCTCATAAAAAGCATGTCAATTGATTAAAGATTGATGGTTACAACTACCCAATTATTGTTAAAGTTATCCTTATCTCATATACTTATTCACTCCGGCTCCAATACCACCCTCACGCACTCCCGTCACTCCACGAGCTCTCATCAAACTCATCCAACAAGTCTGTACACAAACTTCCAAGGCGTCCCTACTCGCCTTATTAAAATACATCCTTCTGCCCGTACTTATCTGTTTAAATAAGCCCCAACAAGACGAGGGTCTCGGCCACATGTCCGGGATAAAAGTCCCGGGATAATTAGCGTGTGTAATTAACTGTTAATTGTGTTTGTGTTACACTGACGGGTGGCGGACGGTGCGGCGATGCGGGCCAAGGTTCAGCGCGCATTGGATTGGACGCAGTTTCATTAGGTCAGCGCTTGACGAAGGTAGATAGCTTAATGCCGTTCTGACAAATAGGCGTTTTATGGAACAAAACAATGACAGAACGGCTTCAAGTAACGTTAAGATGACCCTCACGTTTACAATATTTAACTAAGCTTATGAGATATTTTAAACTCCTTACAATTCCTACAATTTCTCCTGTAACCTCGATAAAGACTTTGATATGAGATTAAAACAAGCGCACTAAAGGCATATTTATTGTAACCATTATTTTCTCCTTCTTCCTGATTCATTAAACTCTTTGTTAAAAAAATTGCAATAGTTCAATTAGGGTTAAAGTAATTAAATATTACAACCCCCTATTTGTCCTACCCTAAGGCCCTTCTTATACAAAGACGAGCATGCTTTGATCACCATGCCGCGCTTGATGTTTGTGTGTTGACGTTTTTCGTCTAACGTCAGTCAGTGGTGCCGTAGTATAAGATATTATGAGCATAATAATAGCATTACGAGGCGGAATTTTTGAAGGGTTAAATACCCCTACATTCAGAAGCATTCGTGATTCTTCAATTTGAACCTAGCGTTCACCAGTGTGTGCATTTTACACAGCTCAAAGTTATCGCTCAACGTGTACATTTTAAACGACCGTAAGATACGCTCAGGGACGACAAACTTAAGCCCAACCGACATTGTTTAAAACTTTTAAAATGAGACAACCAACCGTTACACAATTCTTAAATTACCAGGTCGTAAAAACTCCTGAACATCCTTCTATTAAATATAAAGACTTGTTAATACTCCAAGACATTTTTGTACTCGAGACTGTCTCGGTTTTATGGGTGTTAAGAAGTTCAGTAGTCCGATGGTATCGCAAAACATAAACTGTGATTACCTCTCAGTTAGTCGGCCAAGTTGGACTATCAGTATTATAGGGCTCATTAAGCGTGGGTAACCGCAGGCGTTAATTTAATGAAGTCGCCCCAACTAGTGTGCCGGTTGATGGCTGTTTAAAACTGTCGATGGACTGTGCTTTAGGCGTGAATTACTTGCTCTAAACTTGGTAGTTGAGTGTTGGTCAAAAGTGTGTTGCTATTGTTTTTGGTGAAACTGCTTCGGTGTGACTCACGCAAAGCTCTTCATTTAAATTCCACTAATACAATGTACCGGTTTAAATTAGTAACATTTTAGCACTACTACTTCGAATTCCTACTCCATCTCAGTTGTATTTAACAGCTAGGAACTATGCACAAACTTGAAATTTACAGTGTACAAATTTCAAAATTACCATTGCAACCAAACCAATCTAAAGATGCAATAAGTCAAACTGGAATCACTAAAAGCCTCGAAGTCAAAGAGGAGAGTCTAAATAGATCAAATCCAGAAACCATTTCTACCTAAATTCGGAAGACAGAATCCATCAAAGACAAGTTTGTAGCAGCTAAGGATTAGCTACTCAAAGTAACAGTTCTGGACCTATTTGTCGAAGGAGCTGCGGTAACGGATGTCCGCCTAGGTAAACTTGGTGAGTACTCTCGGCTGCGACGAGATCTGTTGAAGTAAATACGTAGTTTCCGATGTCAGGTGGGTAAGCGGTGTTCAAAGAGGTCTTGACGTTTTGATATTCGTTGATGTTGGTATTTTAGAATTTGGTCGGTTTAAAATACTTATCCGAACCTTTATCAGATACTCCTAAGCTTTTTTGTGGTCACTATGACTTAATAAATATTATATACCGAACTGAAATATGATATACTGAAGCAGCTGCAATATTTACGGTTTCCAGTAAATTACGTATGTTTTTATCGTGAAATGTTTGATTCATTCAATGGTATTCGTTAGTATTGAGCTATCCCCACACTGCGATAAAATAAATTCCAAGAAGTCGATGGATTCAATTGTGAATAAAACGAATATTTCGAAAACATTGAAACATTGCTTTTACGATATCAACGTCAGGAACACGGTAAACAGTAAATACTGTCCGTGGATACAGCAAATAATACTAATTAATTAGCATAAATAAAATATATTATTTGCTCATTTTGCAAGGAAAATACTATTTTTAAATAAAACTATCGATGGATAAAACAATGAATAAAAATGTCTAGAGCAAAATTACAATTAGAACAGTTCTGTTGCCTCCACAATATAAACTTATTCATTGTCTGTTCTCCGATCTTCGTTTTTTTTTGTATTGATTTACTTTTATAATTGTGTAATAAATTAATCAATGGGATCTTCTAACACCAATAACTGTCGACAACTCTCCTACTTCTCTCTAGTGCATAGTATACATTTCTGGTCGCAAATGTACTCAGTCGCAACTTCACTTCAATCTCACCAACTTCCAGCAAAGTATATCGGTTCCTCTCAAATCTACTTTATTTTAGAATCCAATCAGCGAAGTTTGATCAAGTGCTGGAACCACCTTAGCTGAGAATTGTAACAGGTTGCAATCAATGGGCCGCACTTCAGACTTCGTTGGCCCCTGGCAATTTAACTTGGCCTGCTTTTAGCTGGTAACGAGGGAACTTGCACTCAAGCATTCGATAGCTATGATTGTTCTACAGGGAATTAGGTGTTTTGATACGCGCAAATGAGGACCAGATTGTGGGCGCTCGTTATCTGATTAAAGTCTCATTTAGATGTGGGCGTTGTTATAATTTTGTGTTATAAGATTTATATAATGATAACATGTTAATTAATATACGTATTAACACAAAATAAAGTGAAATGATCAATATTTTATAAAAGTAAATGGAGTAGAATTAATTATAGCAGTAGATACAAATAATGAGTAACAAACGCATCAAATCGCTCTATAAGCTCGCAAAAAACCAGTTCCAGATATATTAAAAATGGTATGGGTGCAATTTAAAACCAATAAATAAATTATTCAACCAATAAAACGAACCAACAAACAAAAAAATATTAGTACTCAAACAATCATATTAATATCTACAAACAAAACAGGAATTAAAAAAGCATGCACAGCAAAATAGTCGTACAAAACAATTGGAAATTCAAAGGACCACTCTGAAGGCTTGGGAACAACTTGAAAGTAATAAACAAGGCAATCTTTATGAAAAATCCTTGTGAAATAACTCTCAAACCAGTTGCGGTAGGCAACAAGTGTTGTTCTAGGTTTGTGGTCCTTTTTAGTGGACAGAGCTCTTCATAGTGTAATTGTGCAGTCAAGTGGTGTGACCTCCAGTTGTTGGCTGGCTGGATAATAAGATGAGTTACCAGCCGTCAAAGAAAGAGGTACGATCGAGACGTTTTTAGTTTTGTTTCTTCAATTGAACGGATTCTGAAGTTGTAGTTGATTTAATTGGTTTATCGATATTGTGAACATGTGTTTTTTATTGCACTGTGTTTACATATTATTTTGGCCATATAGATTGATGTCGTTTACTTAATGATTGTGGCCTGAGAGGAATAACTTTTTGGATTATTAATTAATAGTTGTGGTGGTTTATGTGTGTATACTATATATGTACATGTGAATCAAAAGTTCTATCAGTACGAGTTATTACACTAAGTCGTTAATTACGTTCAACCAAAACATAAATCTCCTAAATTGGTTTTAAGTAAATTAATTAAATACCACTAAGATTTTTCATAAACATAAAAAATATAAAATGTATTAGACGATTTCAAGTCATCCTTTAAATAAATTAACAAAATCTCAACCATTAACAACTCTTGCCATTACAGCTTCCATTAAGGCTCTCCAACAAATTACTTCTAAATTTCAGTATTTAATCACCAACTTCGAAGTAATATTACAGTGGCACTATCTGGATTGGTACTAGCGAGGTCATTGGCTATATTTCATAATGTCCGCCTATCAAAACTTTATGGACACTGCGGCCCTCCGAGAGACTCGTAAAGGACTTTAGTGTTTTGTTTAGACAGATTATTGGCTGCCGCGGCGGATAATAATGCTGTTATGTGGTGTATTTTTAGGTTAATCACTTTGATTTATATGTTAATGCAAGTTGTAAACTTGCTGTTGGAAGCTGCAGCTTCGCTCGTCCTCTCTTTTCTCTACAGTCTCCAGTTCCGCGTGTCCGTCTTTTCATGTAACTACTCAGCCGACACTGCAAATTAAGAAATTACATAAGACAAACACAAAAAAACATAGTGCTGCAATGCATTGTACCATTTATTGACCAGCAACGAAACTCGTTAAACACATCGGTGCATTTTGTAACTATTTCTTCATGTTAAAATCAAAGAGCAATACTTGATCCCATATAATTATACTAAAGATTGTACTTAAAAACTTCACTTGCCCCCTAAAAGTAATAGCAATTCTACACCATGCCCTAAGTGATGCATAGTCAAACACCGTTCATTTAAAACAAAATTCTAAAATCACGAGTGTCCTCGCTAAAAAGCTGAGATTTAAATACAAAATACCCCTTTTAACCCTCAAATTATTCAGTGGGACCGACACTGTCTAATTTCAACTTAGATAAAGTTGTACCAAACAGTTTTTAGTTCAGAATCTGCGCTGTTGCCACAGCGCATAAAATAGTTAGAAGGTAGCAGAAAATCGTATTGACACCGCGCGGCGAGCGGTGGGTTGGACTCAAATGTGAACTGACAGCGGCGGGCGAGCGTGGAAATGTTCCTGCAGTATTGTGCTCTATTTTGTGGGTAGTTGTTAACGATAAATTATTATCTCATAATCGCATTTCCCATTTCTTCTCACAATTCGTTTAGATTATGCTTCTGTGTCCTGTACAAATATGACTTCATAATTTGTGTTCTTTTATCATAATATAATGTGTGTAGTTTTGACGTCGCAGTACAGTCTTTTCATATTCA
Source organism: Abrostola triplasia (assembly GCA_946251915.1). Taxonomy (NCBI): domain Eukaryota; kingdom Metazoa; phylum Arthropoda; class Insecta; order Lepidoptera; family Noctuidae; genus Abrostola; species Abrostola triplasia. Next base: position 13,470,751 of record OX276426.1, read on the forward strand.
ATATCTCTACTTATATCTTAGTTATGGTTTTATTTTATACCTCTGTTATTATATATATACTACATTTTAATTTTGCTATTGCTAACAATAAATAATATTACTCATCTATTACTTCACTGCTATATGTTGGATTTAACAAAATATCAGCATTTATATTACATTTACATTTAAATATTTTGCCAAATCTTCTTCACTACGACTAAACCCAAATTTAGTAGCCTCATCGTCATTTTTGGATCATTTTCTACAGACGTCTATGTTTATAACAATTTTAACTTTTCGATCATTCAATCTTTGAACTTATAACAAACATGCTAAATAAATCTTTCAGTTTAAACATGATTTGTACCGTCCCCCGCTCGTAACTCAGAACTCGCCAGATTTGCATCAAGCAAAGTTCGGCGCGAGCAAAATTCCAGCAAACAAGATTACCCAGTTTATTGTAGCCCCGAACTAGAAACTGCTGCTATAATTAACGAAAGGCGAATGCTTATTGTTACCGTCAGACTTGATTGAATTTGAAATTTAACCTACAGTTGTACAGCTGGTTTTGTCGCGTAGTGGAGACTATACATGGATGATGAATGCTTGGTAAGAGATTTCTTTTTTTTTTAAATATCTGATTGGTATTGTTGATGAAATTATGCTTTCTTTAACCACTGCAATCTTTTACCAAAAAGATAAAACTATTTTTCGGAAAAAGAAATAGGAAGAAATCATCATTAACACTTTGGTGTTAGCTTGTCATTGACCCTGTCTTTATTTTACGTACACACGGATAGTGTTATGTAAGTTAAGGTACGATGAAGTTGGCGTACCTTGTAGAAAAAAACTCCTTAAAATTATTGATAAAAAGGACAGGTTATTATTTAGAATTTACATTATGAATCATCATAATCCACAAGAATAAGGACAAAGCATTAAGAAGGCATTTTCGAAAGAGACAAACATGACCATGTCTAAACAATTTTAGTACATGTATTAGACAATACATTATAATCGGCGTACAAGCACTTCTGGCAAGTATTACGGTAATGTACCTTCATATATTTTTATATACACAATAAATGAGCAGGAATACGGCCATTACTTGAAAGTCTAAAAATCTAGATCAACTCGGAAATAAACACGATAATAATGGACTTTAATGGCATACTTATGTTTCACGTTAATGTTCTAAGGCAGCCGTCTGAATCTTATAAATGAGACTGTTTTTGTAGATTCAATCGAATTTTTATACTGCTAGGTATAATAAATAATTGTTGTGTAGCTCCTACTGCTAGATATACATTACAAATATTGATTATTGAAATATATATTTGAGAAAAATCTGTAAAAAGTTTTGAAATGTCTCAATTACGTAACATGTATTTATCTTTGGCCTTTGCATCTATAACAGACAGCTTTTTATATGTAGTGCACGGCAGTATACCTAACCTATAGGAACTGTGAACTGTATAGTGTATATTATACCGGTCTTAACAATTGATACGTCACTAAAAATATTTTAGATGTAAACGTCAGTGCAAAATGGGAAACAGTTGAAATATTTCCCTATTTCAAACATAAAAACATTTTTTGCAGTAAACGTTTTTACGGTTGTATTCCAACTTCTATTATTTCAGCAGTCAACTAATATAGCTTTCAAGTCCTTTACGGTACAACCGGGAAAAAATGTACTGACCTACTTTTATCCGGGAATAACATTGCAAAAAGTCAGCAATGAAAATATACAACGGTAATATATTTGAGAGACTAGTTCATGTGGAAATATACCAGAATTATAGTGCTTCTAACAGCCTTTTTGGTCTAGTGGTCGCTAAGCGTGACTGCTGAGCATGAGGTCATAGTTTCGAATCCCGGGTTAAGCAGTGTTACTGGGTTTTCGGTGTCTGGATTCGGTTGAAGACAATAGACGCTACTCGCCTCCTATAACGTTGGGACCTATCACATAAATTAGCACCTCTGCATACCCCTTCAAAGAATACAGGCGTGATGTTAAGATTTTGACATGTTATATTCTAACCAGCGTTGAAGCTCCTAATGGCAAAACAGGCATAATATAAGTTGTCTACACTTAGCATAATTATGAGCTGTATTTAAACTAGACATAGACAATATACACATTCCGTCTAAGCGTATCAGTCTGCGCAGTAGGTGGTGAACTGACAGGTAAGCAAACAACATAACAAATTCAACACACAATTCACTAACATACAAAGTTACTAAGGAAATAACGTGAATCAAAAGACAAGCGTCAAACAAATCAAAAGTATATGAACTGACAGACGTTGACGCGGGCTTCCTGAAAGTTTCCCAGATATTCTCTGGAAATATATTATATTATGTCAGAAGCATCAGGGAAGTAATTGGGTTGAGTCAAAAAATGTAATTACAGGCCACGCCCAAGGTCGACTCATTGAAGCGACTGCGAAAAATTATTTCAATTTCCTCAGAAATATATTTGACGGTTACCAAGACGAAGAATGTTTTTTGGACTTACATTTCCGTGTCTATCGCCAATTTTGCGTAATGAATAGAGTTCGAGCTTTGAGTTCTTTGGTAATGAGGATGTGAAGTTGATTGAAAGGTTACAGGAGCGAGGAGTTTTTATTAGCTTTATAAGTACATAAAAGTTTAAATAATAACTTTCTTTCCTCTGGAGTTGGATGTGAAACGTAAGGTATGTATCATTAAATCTACTTAAACTTATACATCGATACGGAGAACGCCAAAAATATAACTTAACAGAATTTTTCATCCGTAAAATATGTTAAGTTCTTCTTCTTCTTATCGTATGGTTGACGAACAAACTGGTGTCAGAGTTTAAATCGCCTGTAGAACTCTGACATGGTTTTACACACCGTTGATAAATCTCTCAGGTGTGGTGGTTTCTTTACGATGTTGTTCTTTACCGTTTTATGCAACTGATAACTAATATATAGCACATGAATTCGAAAAGGTATGTGTACGTGCCGGGGACTAGCTGCCTTCGTCATACAACTCGGCTATCACTGAGGTTTGTTAAGTTTTTAATCTCTATCATGATTAACATTTGTTTTAGGTTCAATTGTTTGTTTTACTTGGGCAATACCACTTATTTCTATTTTAGATATTAAAAAGGGCTTTTTAACGACTGCTTGTTGCCCTTCAGAAATATATAATAGAAAATACCTATGCAGTATCTAAGAACTAAATTCACCTTGAACGAAATACAACTCACCTCGGCCGCCACGCTTTCCTTTGAACAATAAACCTCTATCGATCGTCCGTAGGAGAGGATGTAAGGAGATATAGGCATCTTTTACGATGCCGTACACCTTGGATCATATAAAAACCAATAAAACACGAGCAGAGGTAAGTAGTTCGGGTCTAGGGCTTTTAATTTTCCTGTCAGTGGTTTTATGGGGCTGGTTGTACTTGCATGTAAAGTTTAACGACAGGCATTATGGGGTTACATGAAACACTTGAGCACATTTTCAACATAAATTTTGCCAAACATATTATTAGGGCATAATCTTTTGATTGTTATAAAAGTAATTTAACAAATGGCTTTATAGCAGCAATGCATTAATTTAAAACATTTCATGAGACATAACAGTTATCTTTTACGAGTAACAGTCGTTTAGAAATATTTTGATGCTTCTAAGGCCTGTGTTAGACATGGTAAATACTTCCTTGAAAACTTGAAGTCCTCGTTAACTTTAGTCAATAGTATAGGTATATAATTATTTATATAAGCTTAGCCTTGAACGTTCATAGATTGTAGACTATATCAGGATATACCTCCAAATAAATGAAAGTTTATATCTCCATAAAATATGGATCAAAACTGGAACTTTCTCCGTAATCACCACTACATGCCTTTTCGCATTAACTCCTCACCACTAATAATCTCAAACTATTTTAATAAACCCCTGTTCACATTCCTGACACAATGTATTACATCCAACAGATACGCTGTGTATATAGTTGGTATATATCACTCACATTGGAGTTTCCACTCCGTAAGTAAAATTCCTGATGAAAACTGGGGTAGGCCAGACAAAGTTCGTACCTCTGATTAACGATCCTCCCGTAGATCGGTTATAAATTAATTTATTAACACAATTTATTGGACAAGAGCTCGCAAATTTTAAGTTACTACTGTTTTTCGGAAAGTCTATATTGTGAGGGAGTTTCTTATTTGTTTTCATACAAAATTGTTTTCAGGAGTAATTGAACCGATTTTTGGTCCTTTGAGACTTAAACTTACAATTAAGCCTGTGATCGATTTGCTTTTGCATAACCCTTTGTGGTTAATTAATACTGTTTTGTATAGCGAAAACGGCTTTATTGTACAATAGCATTGCTTTCTACTCTGTTTAATATTGGCGCAGTATTTAAACAATAAGAATTGGAATACCAATATTGCCTTTTACTCTAACAAATATTTGATCCTAAAATCAAAAGTTTATTCTATAGATGTTTCAAATTGATATGACGCTGCAATACGATTGAAATAGTTTTCACGAACAACATATAATCAAATTACCTACAAAGTTTTAGATTAACTTCCAGCAAGAGTAGCTCTGACCAGCTTGCATGACTTGGTCAGAGTAGTGTTGTGCCTCCATACCCTTGTGCATTGGAGCGGTATTGGCCGAACATTGAACGTCGTCCATTGCAATCCCTTGAAGTGATAAATATCCGGGTCACTGCTTGTCGGTTGATGGCAATCCGGGCAGGAGTTACGTAGTTGGGTATTCTAGGATTCCCTTTAGGATTATTCTAGAGCTTCACTATTAAAAACTTGATTTAGTAAATATCTGAATTTGGAATCATTTTTTCTGCCTTATATATCAGATCAGCTTTTTAATTTTCATATGCTCATAATATTATATAACATCTTCCACACAAATCGAATATTTCTAACCAAAAAAGACCAGTTTACACACAACATGACGTTGTTTCACCTGTAGAGTTCGCAGCTAAGGACCAACAATGATAGTAAAGTTGCCATGTAACCCTGAGATATTGGAAGGCAATAATCTTCTCAACTTTTCCTATTACATCTCTGATTGCAGACCCAAGTAGCGAGCCTTTTAATTCGAAAAGTTGTGCGATGCAATTTATTTCAAGTTGTTTTAGTTCTACTGTTAACTTAGCGTTTATGGTTGTGGCCAATTTATGGTCACTGTTTGGTCCTTTTATACGAAAACTTTGGAGAATTATGTTTTAGGCTGACAGTTTTTTTAGACATTTGTTTTTATTAAAGATTGCTTTTATACATTTTTTATGATTAATAGAATAGCCGTGTCGCGTTGCATGTTGAATCTGTTCTTAAATCTGGATAAGTAGTACAATATTGTTTTATGCACACAAAGAAACGCGTAATCTCGGGGAAGGCATAGCTACGACTAACTTGACCTAACTTAGCCAATACAATCCTGACTGGTCCCAGAATGATGCAGGGCCTGTGTGTGAGGAAATAAAGCGATTGGACTGCTGTTTTTAGGGTTGCTGGTACGATTTCCGCACGGGATAAAAATTTGTATGATCCGCAGATGTTTGTCTCAAGTCTGGATGTTTGTGTATGTGGTATTTAATATTTTTAGTAAAACGCACCCATGAAACAGGAGAATTATTTCTAGTGTGGGGTCCAAAAACCATTTAACTTTTGTGCAATACAATTATACGTACTTAATTGAAAACAATGTTAATTATAATTATTTATAAATTCTAATTATTGCACACTTACTAAGTTATTTTATGAATTATCGGTTATCAATTAATCAGCCCATACATACTCAATGAGCCTTAACATTATAGCAAACCATTATCTAACATAACCAATGTAGTCGTCGGAAATCCGACTACGAGCAACTACAAGCCGCACCCAACTAACAACGTCGAAGTTATGACGTCACAGCTAGGTACTATTAATATTATGTTAGACTAAGATGTGTGTACGTATATCATCATGCTTGCTGTACCTCAAAGAGAAGACAGACTTAGAATGCCACAATGAAGTTGGTCTAGTGACCCTCATTGCTAAAACTGAAGGTTCAACTACCCAATTCCTACCATGGAAAAATCTCTGTATGATAAGCATAATTTGCTCTGTGTCTGGGAGTAATTGATTTATAATATGTATGTATTTAGGAGTATATAAGTATGTGATCTCCTAGCGTGATAGTCCCTCGTTAGATGTCTTCAGGAAAAGAATTAAAGAGCATTGCCTCTCAGTTTGAATAATAAGTATGTATGTATGGTATGTATTTTAGTTGGTGTATATTTATATACTATTGTTATGTATGTAGGTATCTTTGTTATAATTATATTATACTACCTGTAAATTAGTAAATTTTTTGTACACTTTAATATCCTTTTCATCAAATCTCTCAACAACTCAAAGGTTTTCTTTCAGAAACCTCAATTTTAAGTTTAGCCCGCCTCTGTACGTCAAATTTCATGTATAATATATCTGTATGTTTTGTGTGTACAATAAAGAATTAAGATTGAGGTTATATTTATCAGTCGTCTACTTGTCATAATAGAGGCTCTGCCTAGTTTGGGATCAGATGTCCTTGTGTGGGCTGTCCCCAGATATTATTATTACTATTATCGTTGGCCCACCTGGTGGGAGGCCTGCCAACGCTGCGTCAACATTCAACATTATACTCCTATCCATAATTGCTATGCTATATTAATCGCGTGGTTTCACAATCATACTAAAACAAAACATATTTAATCAATAAACATTTGCTAACTATACCAAATACCGCGGATTGCGTATTAAATAAATACCTACGCTATACTAATTACAAATTAACCCTTAATTGCAAGTTAGCTATTTAAATTGTTTACATGTTTGAGTTTATAGTTCCAAAACTACGTTAATTAGTGTTTATTACATATTTGAGTACAAATGTTTGTTGTTAATTACTCTCAATAATTCAATCCGCTAGCGATCATAACAAATGATTTGTGTGATGATAAATAACGGCTGAGTGATTTGCCGAGTGGTATCCGGCCTAGAATTGACCACACCCTTTCCTCCCGTGGGTATCGTAAGAAGCGACTAAAGGAAAATCCAGAAGATGGACAGCACTGCGAACCCCAAGCCGCTTGCTAAGCGTGGGGATTATGGCACCCCCCACCCCCCACTATAAGGGGAAGGCCTTTGTTCATAGTGAACGTAAACGGTTCTTGATCGTGATGAAATAACGGCTATACAAAATCATCATAAAAAAAACCATCCCTTGTATCTAGGAATGTAGTAGCCTTACTTATTGTAAACCTAGCTCACAGATATGTGGGGGAGTTTGAATTGACTCTGTATAAAGCGCTGGGCCTTGCAGTTAATTGAATAGATTGTTAAACAATAAATAATTGATTTATAAACGCATTTTAGCGGGGTACCCTAGCCTAGGTTTAAAGTAAAGCCTATTTATTAATATACTATCAAACCTATTTCTTTAGTTGGCCAATCAAACATGCGGAAGATAGGTCTTTTAAAAGGCTTACGTGGGGACACAGGTCCTACACGCACAGACCTGCTGGTGTCACCACATAACTTCTGTATAAATGAAAGAAGGTGCAGGGCTATTGCAAAACATGAATACAAAAATGATTAATTTAGTCTATTGTATTGGGATATTTCGTGCATTTATTAATTAGTTTTTTACTTAGTACAATCGGCGTCTGCCTTCAAATATGATAGCAGACGGTGCCTCACTAGATGGGTCCTTAAACGTCTGACCTATTGATTATTAAGATTGTAGGTCCATTTGTTTACTAGAGCAATATTATTATTATGGTACTAATAGACTTTGCTGTAATATTATTGACAGGCGCCTTGTCTCGACCGCCACTCAAAGAACGCCTGCCGCCACATCTTACTTGTTTTTTTACTAAGAACTTTTTTAAGTTAGTGTATTTAGTAAGAAGTAGTTTAAGTATTTAAAGACTCCACGTGTAGTTTTAAGGTCATAAATACCAGTATAAGGCACGTTATTCGGCGTGAATAAAGTATACCGTAGTAAATAACATTACCTAGCACATTATTATCAGTTTGGCTGGACGTCCGCCATGACACATGGCCTCCTATCACTTTTTTCAGACCATTAAGTTTGTTAGTAAGGATGTGAGATTATATTATTTATTTGCTTTTGTGGTTACCATTTGCTATTTAGGTACCATAGAATCGCAAGGCCACCTGAAAATTCAGTGTGTATATTTATACTTAATGCTTATTCCACTGATGATAGTTAGTTTGTATGACTGACACACTCTAGTGTTTTTGGTTCAAGAGGACAATATGTTCTAGGATAAGTAGGTGCGTACTTTTAATATAATATCAGAAATCAGTCTGGATCAGGTCAAGATCATAAGGTTAAGCTGCGTTTGCAGTACATGGTTGACCAGTCCTTTCACGACCAGTCCCATACCACGAACTCATAAAGAAGGATATTTTACGATATGGGAGCGATACGCCGCTACGTGCAGTGTTCTACGACGTAAACTGTCCTGCTCTAACAGTTCATGGTAAGGGGGCAGGAAATAAATAATTATTTTATTTGCTCAATAAAACTGCAGCCCTATAACACATAGTCCAAAATACTGAGACCAATCGTAAACATTAAATTAAATAAACAAAATAAAATGTATAGATAAATATCTTTGAACCCCATTCCCAGACTACAATTATTACACACCATAGCCCACAACCCATTTCCATTAAAATTGCAAAAAAAAAACAAACAAACTGAATGGTTGACGCTCAAATAAATTCATTTGGCTGGCCGTGCTAATTAATTCAACATCCAACAGTACTAGGGGCGACACCAATTATTTTCGCACCGACAACTCTCACAGCAATTTGTACATAATTAATTAATACTCACCCCTTTTGTACGGACATCTATCTGTTTCATTATAATAGGGTTGTGTTGTTGGACTCATTGGAAGTATTTTGTCGGAGTAGGTACTTGGAATAGATCGCGTTAACTTATGAGTATTACGCTTGGAATTGGTAGTCATCGAGGTAACAAAGAAGTAACTGTTTTTATTAAATTCATTGAATTATTTTTATTGCTTATCGATATGTTTAGAAGTAGCCTAACTGCGCCAAAACGTGTTGGTACAACTAACCCCGGAACAGAAATACAATATTAGTAAATGGTTAATTTTAAACTTTGGTTATCTACTTACACACATCAAGCTTTATTATTGCTATTAATTAGACAAATAACAAAATAAAAATGTATTTTTCATTATCAATTAAAACACAAATCCCTTTCACTGGCGAATCGTAAATACATTCTACATACAATATTACTATCTAATACGCCTATTATATTAGCCAATAAAACACCTATCCAACTAGGGGTTAAGGTCCTAAAATAATGAAATGGGAGCTCAACAAACTTTTCAACTTATATTTTGTCGGACCCAAACGCCCACTAAATCTGCTCAATGGCATTATTATGGGTACATAACCATTGAGCCAGACCAGACCCGCAGACCGTAACTTTTCCAATAACAGTTCTCATTGATAAGGGTCTAATTGTCAATTTATTAAATATTAAAGCGGTGGCCAATCTGGTGCGCACTTTCTACTTTAAAAATTGCTCCAAAAACTGCCCTTTTATATTGTGAGCGAGCGTGGAGCAAGCTGTAAGCGATTAACTTCTCTTCTTGTTGGTATTTTGTTATATGCTTAATCCCGTTTATCGTGGGACGGGGTGTAGGCATGGTTATGAACGTGTAAATGTAATGAGAAGCCTGAGTGGTTGAAAGGACTTCATCATATCATCATCAGCCGGAAGACGTCCACTGTTGAACAAATGCCTTCCCTTTAGAACGTCACAATAAAAGGACTTACAGAGGCATAAATACTATTGTCAGTAGACGCTTATATCTACCATATAAAAGTTATTTTTTTAAACATTTCTTTAGTACAACATAACAATTGTTTGGGCTTCTGTGCTAAGGATTGCGGGTTCGATTCCCACGCGGAACAACAATTTGTTGATCCGCAGATTTTGGGTGTTAGTGTGTGTGACGTTTGATATTTGTAAAACGCACCTATGATACAGGAGAAATTCCTAGTATGGGGCAAAGTGTTTTTACAAAAAAATCGCTTAAACCGCTGTATTCTCCATACTTGCACCTATCCCCCCGCCTCAAGCTTTTCTCTTGGGCCAAACATAAAAGACGTGCACCATTTCGATTATATACGTAATGGACACTTAAGGGGAAGCACTCTCGTTTAAAACGAATAAATGGACTCCTAATGAAGTTAGAAGCCCCTTAATTACTCGATACAGACCTAATGTGACAAAAGATAAGACTAGCTGATATTAAGAAGGCGAGATTAAATTCTAAGCGGAAAATATTTGTGAATCTTTACTTCGTTGGTCTAGTGGTTGCTAAACAGGATTGTCGAGTATGAGGTCCGAGGTCATATCTCGGGTTGGAAAATGTGTTATGGGCATTTTCCATTAGGTAATTCTCAGTACCAGCAGTCAGTCTGGATGGCTTGCCCTCTATTACGTATATTGGGATGTTACCAAATTCTTGTAATGCCTGGTATTCCAGAAAAAGAGTAAAACGTATTCAGAGTACATTGGGGTCACCAGAAGCTTGCATAGTAGGACATTTTTCGCTGTGGAAGCAAGACGACGCACTACAACGCACGTGGCCTCACGCTTCCAGAACTGAAAGTAACCTGCAATGCAATATCATAGTACCTCATATCTCATAGTACCCAGCCCCCTTACCATGACCTCTCAAAACAGGATGCGATGTGGAAGTGAGACTCCGGTGTGTAATGCGGCATCTCATAGTAAGGGGGCTGAACTGTTGGACTTAGTGTTGTTAATACCTATTGATCATTTAAACATTACATCAAGAGAAATAATATTTACGATTACCAAGCGTCGGAGATTAACACAACATTCCATCATACTTAATTACCAGAGCGGTATTTATTTCATTATTGTTATTGATGGAAAATATTATTTGATTAAAATTTTATTGAAGTTTATGCAACAAGTAATTAAGTGTTTATAATACGTTAATAAAAATTAGAGTGCAAGCAGTTCTTGATGTCATTTTGTGGAAAATAAATGAATTATTTTTTGTTCCAGGTGGCAGGTGTAGTTGGCAGAGCTGATGTGCTAGCGTGCTTTTTCTTCCTCTCTTCTGTTCTTCTGTACCACGGGTAATTACTTCTGTAATAATACTCTATTGTTTTAAGGCTTGGTACATAATTGTCCTCTTGGTTTAAAATCTAACTAAATAATGTTTATCGTCTCCATTACCTCGCGGTTCTGCTACCGTGGTTACCGGTTCTATGTATCTTGTACCGTGCGGTTGGTAGTTCCACGCAGTACCGCGCGATCATCTAAACCTAGCCTTAAAGTGGTGATTACTTAGAATCGGAAAATGTTTCAATACTGACGACTGAACCAACATTTTATTGAATTCGTCAACCCTCAGATATTATTTACCTACGGTTATAATTGATACTTTCTTTTGTGTATTCGGAAAGCTGACATTTTGACTTTCAACTTACAAAAGCAAGTTTTAAAAGAAAACACGTATGAGAATAAACTCTGAATTATAATATCCTAAAATACCCGTACGAAATGGTAAACCTATTCTAATATGTGAGTTCAGTACAGTAATAAACATTGAAGCACTGACTAAAGTATGATCGTTGCCATAAACTATTAAAAAAATGTTTGTATAATGAGCCACATGTTGCGAGGCACTGGAGTTATGACGTCATAACTTTGACGTCTAAAGTCTGTGCGGCTTGTTGGTACCACTCTAGCGGCTTTGCTCCTACAAGTTTGAAAGTTTTGATCATATGCTCGCTAGTTTGGCGGTATAGTATTTTGCTTTACAGTATTTATGAGGTGTATGATTGATAGGAACACTTTGATTTGATGTTTAGGTATGTTCTGGTTAGTATCAAGGAATATTTTGCTTTGTTGATGCGTTTTATCTTTTAAAATATCATAATTATTCACGAAGGTATAGGACCTAGATATATTTCTTTTCCTAGCAATCAAACTCGTCAAAGTTTTCCGTAGTTATTGGGAATTTGATCCTTCATAATATTTTTTCCAAACGGAATATAAAACGCGCAAAAAGGTCTTCAAATTACAATTTTTACTCTGAACAGATAAATAAAGATATTAATATTAAATCAGGTATCCAATATCGACAATTTCGAAATTTCAAAAATGAATTTTGCTGAGATTCATGTTGAAAAAGATTGTGAAATATTAAATATCGCCGATACGGAATCAGATGAGCGCTGTCGGTAATGATTAACGTATAAATTGCTAACGAGAGTGACGCCCCCTCTGGTAAATAAGGAAATGTAATCCATAAGCCCGGGATCATATCGATATCGAATAACACCGGTATGTATTTAGGACTTTTTAATGAAACAGATACATAAGCTTTACCAATGTTTATAAAATCAGCTTTGAACACTTTAAACAATGCAGTTTTGGATCAAAATAAAATAACGTACAGATTATGGGGAATATTACCTGCTACCTGATCATTTCATATTCGACTATATCATAAGACTGATACTTTGTATTACTTAACTAAATAACTAAGTGAATACACTAAAGCTCGTGTTTTCCAAGAGACGGAAAGGACACTGCCAACGTACTAAACACCATAATAATTCCATGGTCATAATATGGTTCCAGATCATCAGGTCGTCATCGGGTATGGTCGAGCGTGGCCCTGGCTGCGCTGAGCATGCTAGCCAAGGAGACCGGCCTCACTGCGTTATTGTTCAACGTGGCCTTTGATCTGTACCGCTGCTGGACTTCCAATAGGTAATTTTACTTACGGATTTTCTAATTTTGCCGTCGTTCATCTCGTAGTAACCAAAAACGAGACATCATGATTGACGTATTGATTGAGAAAAGTGAGTACCGTTTTTCAATCTAAATCCCAATAATATCTGGGATTCTCTAATCAATCAGTAAGTATTTTACGTTATCTCTTTTAATATTCTTATTTTTTTCACTATATTTTTATTTTCTGCAGATGGTCACCTTCAGGAAAATGGCGGTGGCGAGGTGACAGCTCCTATGGGCGGGTCCTACGGGCACTTGCAGCGCTGGTGCTGCTGGCTGGTGCGAGGCTGGCCTTACTACAAGGGTCTTTACCAGCTTTCTCGCCGCAAGATAATCCACCTGCTTTTCATCCATCATTTAGTGTCAGGTAAGCATAAATCCTAATCAAAAACATTTATAAAATTAAGTACCTATACATATATAAGTATATTTTTATTGACAAGCGTGTTTATATGCGACTTATCCGTGAGTATCACATAATAGAGTTTAATGCCATATATGTATCAATAGGCTGTTGCCCAGCTCTGGGATCCCAATAAGAAGGCATGAAAACCAGACATATATAATATAGTACCTACCAGTAACATACTACATCTACGACAACGAAGAATCCCGAAACTTCGGTGAGCCCTTTTTAGCAATCTTCTTTTTTCTGGATTCCAGACTGATGACCTTCTGCTACTTAGCAGCGTTCAACTGGTGGTTACTACTGTGCCCGTGGACGCTCAGCCACGACTGGCAGATGGGCTCCGTGCCTCTGATCACCAGTGCGTGGGACCCTCGGAACCTGCTCACCTGTGCAGCGTTCATAGCTTTGTTAGCGCTGTCATACCGGTGTCTGGTGGATTTAGAGGTATGGAGAATATTATGTTATTTAATTTTAGTTTTGTAGACTAATTTTCTTAGTGTTTTAAATTAGATAAATAATAACAGGTAAAATGGTAACATGAAGGAAGATAATTATGAGTCTTTGCTGACGTAACGTGGAAATCCCATTCTCAATTTCTGTTTGTTGTGACTCCACAAATTTTCTGTATATTATGTACGACTTTTTTCAGATAGGTGAATAAATCTAGTACATAATTATTATCTAAGGATAAATTTAAATCTATAAAAGAGAAGTTAATTAAAATAAGTACTAAAAACATCTTTAATGACTTTTTGAGTACCGTTCTTTACAGACATTATATATTATTAAATCTATGTTATTCCTATCTCCAGCTTCAGCGCCACACTCCTGCAGTGGTGGGGCTTATGTTGCTGGTGCTACCGTACCTGCCGGCCTCAAACCTGCTCGTCACTGTGGGCTTTGTTGTGGCTGAGAGGGTGCTGTATATACCCAGGTAAGGGTTACAGATTTGATGTTACGTATACCGACATAACCGGGTAAATGAACTTAGTTACATGGTATTGAATTTATAAAAACACAATATTCTTTATGTTAGGCACAACTTCTAGATTTACCGATAGTGATAATTCATGACTAACATATAATTAAATTTCGATGTTATACAGATTAACCTGGAATTACTAAACTGTTTCTTTCGACTTTCACCATTTTATTACTCTAGATGCACATATAATGTCCTAGTCCATACTAATGCAATGCTCATACCTTCCGTTTCCAGCGTGGGCTCAGTGATAATCACGGTGTACGGCGTGCAGCTGATGTGTCGGCGCGGCGCGGGCGGCCGGCTGCTGCTGCTGGGCGTGGCCGCGCTCGTGGCGTCAGGCGTCGCCAGGACACACCTCCGGAACAGGGACTGGAGGACGCGGGAGACGCTGCTCAGGTCTGTACTGGAACAGAGGCTAGAAGACTGCATTTCTAACTACGCCCGAATAAAAAGTGGTAGACAACGGATTACTCGCATTGCGCCAGATATTTTATAAGACCCAGATAATGAGGAACGAGATTATTGAATCTATACTGTTACCAATGGAAACACTTATAAAAAAAATGGGTTCTGGTTTTTTGGTCTCTAGAGTCCCGAGCCTGAAGTCGAAACAAGAACCTAATTATTAGCAGTTTCGCTTGCTACCACTATACCAATGACTCATGAAAAAAATATAGTGTATTATATCTGTATGCAATAAAGCTTGCTTGTTCAAAGCGTATAGTTTCATCAACGGAACTTTATAAATCAGGGTTGACCGACGTATTTACTTTTTGTACGAAAATGTCCGGCTTCGTTAAGCCAGGTTCATTAACAAACCAACAAGATTTCAATATCGCATCGGTAAAACATCTGCGTAACAAAAGCCAATTCAATCGGACTGTTGGGCGCAATTTTCCAAATGGCTGCATCCTTTTATTTAGTTAATCTGCGTTTTAATTAACAGTTACAAGTGTTAATTCCCCTTGTTTTTTACTTTCAGAGCGGACCTCTCCGTGTTGCCTCATAATGCTAAACTTCACTACAATTTCGCGAACTTCTTGAAGGATATTGAGCAACAAGAGAACGCCATCAAGCACTATAAGGAGGCCTTGAAGTTAGTATTTTAGAATTAATATAGTACCATTTAATTAGATTCGTGCCTTCCATGCTTCAGAAGGCACGTTTATCCGTTGGTCCTCCGCCTGATCTTTCTCCGGTCGTGTTAGTCTATTGTCCCATCGGTCTATGATTAACCGAAATTTGGTCAGGAAAACATTATTTAATTAGATGGTAAAAAGCTGCAATTATTTATCAACAATGTCTTACTGAGTATCGTCTATGAATTGAGCATAAACGGATAGATGAAAATATTTTGTGTTGTAGTAAAGATGGGATCTTCATCATCATCATCATCATCGTTTTACTTGTTTCAGCCTCTTAAAATGCTACAAGTGGAAGGTTCCATAACCCTTGTTTTTAATATAGGACATTATTCTTTCGTTGTTACCACTCGGATATTACAGAATATGCCTTGGTTATATTTTCTGTCAACGGTACAGACAGTAGAAGCAGTATGATTCGTGCAAAGACCTCAAAGCTATTGCACAGCAGCACTGCAGATGTGCGAGTCTCAACCTGCAAGAGTAGAAAGTTTAACCGAGGCTTGATTGAGGTTCACGTGATTCGTCTGTCCTTGTAATACTAACATTTTAAGGCCAATATGATTTAATCGACTATTCTTTGGTTCAAATGAAATATTGAATTGAATAATAAGTTATTGTATTGAAATGTCGTCACTCAACTTAATGGGGCCACGACGAATTGGAAAATCAGAGCAAAATTATATTCTAGAAATTTCTAAATGATTGTAGCTGTATTTCATCCCCTTAATTATACAAACTGTCATTACCTGTCACTGTCGTTTGCATGTCAAATAATAGAGATATCAATAGACTTAAGAGGTGTTTAAGTTAGGAGACATGTTAACATAGTTTATAAGTGAGAATCGTATACTTATATGCCTAAAAAGTTGTTTTTTTTAAGTTATCTTATATCCTTCTTCTTTTAGTATGGTTGATAAACAACCTGATGTCAGAGTTTAAACCACCTGTAGGCCTCTGACATGGCTTTACACACAGTTGAAAAATCTCCCAGGTGTGCCGGTTTCCTCACGATGTTTTCCTTTAAAATTTTTAGCAACTGATAACTTCGTGTGCGTATTTGGTGTGCGCCGTGGTTTGAACTTGCGACCTTTGACCTGGCAGTCCAACGGTCCACTCGGCTATCACTGCCAACCACCTGCCACACTAGTTATCTTATAACTGTAATACTTATGTGTATGTGGTCTTTCCAGGCTTTGGCCAAGTTACGCAAGTGCCCACAATAACCTTGGCACACTTGTGCTGGCCTCCGGGAGAGCTGAGCACCACTTCCTACAAGCTCTGAAGTACAACAGGGATCATGTGAACGCCCATTACAATTTGGCGAAACTGTACAGGTGAGTCAAAACAAAGTATATAGTTGCGCACTGCAATGCTCGGTTCTCCTCCCTAACTAATGTAATGTCTGACTTTGTAACGTTACATTACACGCGAATGCTGAAGGAACACCTTAAGAGAAACGCAATCTGAGTCTTACCGATATTTTTACCTATTGCAGAAAAAAGAACCGCATAGCAGAATCATTGAAGATGCTAGAACGCTGCATCTCATTAGAGCCGCGGTTCGTACAGGCGTACCTCGAGCTACTGCTGCTCAAACCTGAAAAAGAGAAACGAGGAGTGTTGGACAAACTCCTAGAGCTAGAACCGAGGAACTGGGAGCACTACTTACTGTACGGCAACTGGTTCAAGGATAGAGGTAAGCGAAACTGTTTTTTTTCGGTCTTCTTCTTTATGTCAATAATCTAAACGCCTTCCGACCAAAAATTCCGACAAACATCTGCGGATCGCACAAATGTTTGTCCCGTGCAGGAATTGGACCCGCAACCCTCATCCAACAGTCCAAGTCAGTTGTTGTTAACGTTTTAATTCAATTCGACATCCTATGTGCCAGGTCTCCTCCCACTAGCGCTGGACTACTACACGACAGCGATGCGCCTGTCGTTCAGTACTGCTCATGGCAGCGCGCGCGGCGAGGTGGTGTCCCTGCGCGCGGCCTGCCTGGCGCTGCGCAGTGTGGGCCAGTACAGCAGGGTGCTGCAACTACTTATCAGGTAACAGGCATCTACAGTAGCCAATGAACTTGGTATAAACATTTATTAGGCTTTAGGAAAAAAATACATAAATAGTACACCTTAGACGAACAAGGCCGTCTGACCATTATGTAACTCAGCACTGACATAAATCATTTGCACATAGCTATGTTAGGCTAGGTAAGTTTAATCCCTAAAATGGTTGGTTGACGTCCCTCCCCGGTCCGCAGATGGCACAGCGTGCGCGGCGGCAGCCAGCCGGCCAGCCGCCGCGTGCTGGCGGCGCGCGCCTGGCGCCTGCGCACAGAGCTCGCCGAGCGGGCCGCGCTCTACGCCCGGCCGAGACATCATGCTTCGCCGGTGAGTACACACCATCCCCTACTTTACTAAAGAACTTAACTTCTCTTAACTTGAAAGATTACAACTACAGTGACAGGTGTAAATAAAAATCAATTATTCAAAAAAAAATTAAGTCAATATTTTTGTTTTAGATAACATCTACATGTTTGCATCACAGCCAACTGGAGGTGTCAGCGAGCATCACAAATAAATTAAAACAAGATGAAGTAGACTCTAGGATATTTGGACACAACACACTGCACAGTGGCGCCACTGCTAATGGTGTGGACAAAAATGTAGATAAAAACTATTGCCAAAAAACTTTACATAGAAAAAAAAGTGTTTCGTTGTCAAGTCAGTATAAGCTGACGCATAATAAATCAGAGTCAGGACAGAGTCAAAAGAGCTGTCCATTGCACAAGAAGAAGAAAATCAAAGACCCCGAATTCACACCTTTTGTGTCAGACCATTTGATAAAGACTTATTAATTAGTTTTGTAAGATAGATTTTTATTGTGTATACCATTTTGTGTGTTACGAAATATGTCCGGGATAATAATGACGCCTCGGAAGTCAAACCAGTGTTAAGAATATTGGTTTGACTATCTATTTTGTAAGACAAAAATGCATATCACGGCATACCTACATACTATTTTTTAACGAAAAATAAAAGACTTTTGGAACGTTATTAAATAGTCAATATTTGATAATATTTGTGCCATATAAATAGCATAAGATAAATTAATTAGGTACCTTAATTATTTGATTAAGGAAAAAAATGTAAAAATCTGTATCAATTATGTTTTTACAACGAGAGCGGGAAAATTACCGAGAAGCCGCAGGAAAAACAAATAAAAAATGTACTTACACTTGCTACAAGAAATTTTGTTTCCAATGTTTTTATATACTTTCTAATCAAGTGTATTGTTTAGTTTTTGTATGCGTTGAAGATTAAAAACTTAATTTTTATTAGAAAAAACTTTGTCACAAATGGTTTTTTACCCACTACGGGACGGAGACGGTTTATGCGTTTAAAGTGGGAGGGTATTTGTTTGCTTTTACTTCAGCCTTCAACGTAATTTTAAACGTAATCACGAAATCACATGATTGGTCAAAAAGACGTCGTAGTTTTAGCCGATAAGTCTTTTTTACTGTACACTATATTTGTATGTCTGATTTAAATAAAATATGACAAATTAATAATTACATTAAAAGGGGGATTGAAAGTTTTTCTTATGTTTTGATGAATATCAATAAGTGTAATACAATTGTAAATAGTAATAAATTAAGTAGTAAGTTGACGGTATTACGATTAACTTAAATATCGCACTTTGTTGCTTTAGATGTATCGATTTGTTTACTAACACAATGAAATAAAATATTGACAAATGAATTACTTTTTTCTGATCTCCTTCCATTAGATGAGCTTGTTTCGCTTTGTTAGAATAATAACAAAACGCAACTTAGGTACCTGATTGGTACTTAAGTGATCTAATACCTATAATATAGCATTATTTATTGGCTGCAGGTGGTTTAAATTTCTACACCAGGTTGTTAATCAACCATACGATAAGAAGAAGAATTCAAATAAAACCCGTCTCAGTTAATTAAAACAACTAATGAAAACGTCTCTTTTGAAAATGTTGTACCTATCTTTTACATAACCACACTACTAAAACTATTGAGTGTTATAAAACATTTGGCTTGAACAGATCGACACAAACTCTCATAATAAGATTTACTTTTTCTACACCAGCTGCATAGTACGTAAAAAAGGAACAAAAACACCGACCGCGAGCCGCGAACGGTTTTGTTCCGTCGTTCAGAAATAATTTAACTTCCGAAACTATTTCCACACAAGGCGTGATTAGAGAAACTATCTATCTATAATTACCTTTTATTGTTTGTTAATATTAAATAGAAACCAATTGATAACAACGAAAATAATTGGAAATTTAATTTTAACGTTTGAATTCCGGCTGAGAGGATTTTGCGCAATGTGCAGTAATAATTATGATATACAACGTAACATTACTGTCTTATTTCAAGTTGCAATATTAAATGTGTTCATAATGAGATAGATTTTTCCTTTTTCTTTGTGATACAAATCAGATAATGTTAGACTGAAATGGTATAATTATGATCTGTAGAATGGGGCTAGTCAATCAAATGGTCATTACCTGCCCTGTTTGCATAATGAAGATAATTTAAAGAGATAGATAGGTGTATATAGCATGCATGTGCAATTGTGCATATTTATAATATCTGCGATGTTATACCTATTTATTTATTTATTAAGGTCTTTCCACAGCTTATGCGTACAAATTTTTATATGAATACATACATAGGTAACTAAAGGCTTACGCACTAGCCATAATGGCAGATATTATAAGCGCCATAATCAACCCAAGTAGATACTTGGGAGATATTTGAACCCTTCCACAGTGTAATGACCCACATAATATGAGGCATGGTGGTTAGTAAGCTATTGTGTCTGCTTCACGCATAGCTAGAGCAATAATATTGCTTGTAGGAATAATCATCATAACTCCAATCTAATAATCGTGCCTTTTCGGAAGTATTGCTTTGTTGTACTCCTATTGTATTAAATTAATAAACTTTTTCACACTGACGTGCAGAAGCAACAGTGCAGGATATTGTTTCAAGAATGATATTTTATTACAAGCTCTTTTAAGGATCATAAAACGTATTCCTTGAATTATTTAAAGAAGTAAGCTTACCTAATTGAGTTAATTGTAATCTTAATCAAGCAAATTGAAAGTAAAACAATACAACCCACTGGACCAATATGTCTCAATTTGTCTAATAATGATTACAACAAACAATCTCAGACGATTCGTTGAAGAAATAATTAAAATGTGTACATAAACGTCTGTATTTATTTATCCGTACTTTATTATGCAAATAAATACAAATAAATTTTCCATTCCATTCTAAAAACGTAATGAAATCATTCACCATTCACTCTCAATTAGTTCCTCCAATCTTCGTGTAGAATGTAACCGATATTACCATAGACTAGATACGGTTGCGCTGTATAGATCACGACTCACATTCATAGACAAATATTGGACCTTCGGATCTAAGAGATGCATAATCTGTTGCGGGCAATCGTGCGCAGCGGTGCGGACCTATTCTGTGAGGTACTGTAGTATCACAGATAGTTTAATGTAAGGTCCCTAGTAATGTCAGTTTTAAAATAGTATTATACTCGTAGTTCAACAGGAGTAACTAGCTTACTGTGTCATAAATGAACGCAAAAGCATAAAATATTGTCTTTACGCATAATATGACACCACCCAGGTTCAGGCTATTTACCGAGTACAATTCCAGACTAAGAATTACCTTATGGAAAACTTAATGTCACTGCCTGACCTGCGAATCAAACCTAGGACTTCACGCTCAGCAGTAACTCTGTGTGACCACTACATCAACGAGGCAGAGGCACATAAATTATAATACACCCACATTTCTGCTGTTATGTTGTAAGCCAAAAACCAGTCACAAATCCAGACTCTGTGTTGCTACTAAGAATTACCTAATGGAAAAACCTGGTAACATTACGCTGCCCCGGGGTTCGAACCCCGGACCTCATGCTCAGCAGCCACGCTTAGCGACCACTAGACCAAGGAGAAAAATAAAGTCAAGAAAAGGCTTAGCAGAAGATATATAAATATTTATGTCATCAGAATAAGCGCGAAATAAATCGCGGCATTCATCAAAGATCAAAAACTCGTTGCAAAACTCTTGGTCAAGGAGAGGCTGGGTTTCGGAAACCCTATCCTGATTTAACTGAATTATTAGTGTGTTGAGGTCGTAGGTAATTGTTACCACTGGTTATTTTAACTGGAGTAATGTCATCTATAACCTGGTTAATGTAGATATTTTCATGTTTTTTTTTAACTCAATTTGTTGGTGGAACTGGTGGATAGTGGTTTTTGTTAACAATAAGTTTAGAGTTGCGGTTTTAGCATCATAATTTAAAATGACGTTCGTTTGTGCTCTCAAACGAATGTGTCGAGTGATTGACTTAAGTTTCAACTTATGTATTAATAGGATCATAAACCTAATATGTATGTAAGTATATACTCGCAATTGGGCGTATCTAGTACAGTAAAATGTACTACACCAGTTAAACCTAAATGCTGACACACTTTTATACGGATACATTCCAGAAATACGGAAATATAATTTTAAGGACAAAATTTGAAAATGTTTTTAACAAACAGCAATACAATACCACCATGACTCAGAATAGGATAATTGTTTTTATAATGGTCATACTATTGTTTATCTAGTACAAGCATCAAACTAACGACCTTTAGCCTTAAAATCAAATTGCAAACAGTATATTTTACGTCTTTTTTGGGTCGACGCATATTTTGTCAGAACGCACATGGTCTGATGTCAGACCCCACACATAATTAAATATTAAAAAGTCTTCACAAAATTGCTAAACGATTTAAATAAAGTTCCTTTACTTGAGCTAGCTTAGTAAATACGTGTTTGTCGCACATTGACGTCTTAAAATGGTTAATATTTAATTAGGCAGATAACACGCAATTGTTTTGCCAACTTTATGATTCATGCAAATGCGTACACGCATCTCTTTTGTTTAGTTTTGCTTTTATTTGTTTAGAAAGATGCTGGTTATTTACGGACGTAGTGACAGACAAGCTTACGTTTAATATTTTAACTATTAACTTCATTTTAACTATTTTTGTATCTATCACTTATTATTTAAACTAGGTAGGTACAATAACTAAATGGTATGATTGAAACTATTATTCTAATTAGAATGATAAAGTTTACAGATGAGAGCAAGTAAAGGAACGTAAACTACTCTTATATAGAATGGGGTAGATTGAAATAATGTTGATTAGCAGCAGTAGGTACCTGTACAATAAGTCACATCTTCCGTCAAAGTTCACGCATCCAAATCGCTTGGTTCCCCAGTCGTAACTCCTTACGCAACCGGACCTCACGGCCGTTCCATTAGTAAAAGTGACAATTTAATTCACGGCCGCTGTTTTCACTGCGGTCGAAAAATCGCGAAAATAATGCACCGGGAAAAACTAATTTGCTTCGTGTCGTTATACGCTTTCTAGGTGGTGAGCTGCGCCTGTCATCAGTGCTGACCGTACCGCGCTCCCGGCCGCTCGTACACAACAAACATTTACCTACCGTCTCATATAAAAAGCTGTTATCAACGCAACTACGTTTAGCAAGATCCTTTATTAGTCAACGGTGAAAGGTTTAGAAGTATAAAACAAAAAAACATTACAGTTTCTGATCACTTAACTAACGAAATGCGGCCAGTTGTGATCTGGCTGTTGCTGGCGATCGCGGCGGCTGAAGTCGCGGAGGAGCCGTGGGTGGAGGAAGAGGATGTGGACGACTCGTACGACGACTACGAGCCTATCAGGAGCCGCCGGGACGTGCACGACGCGGGCCCCTACGACGAACATGTGCGCGTCAAGCGGTGCTGCGAGCCCAGGGTCCGGCGGTCCGCGGAGTACGCGCGCGTGCCTCGCCAGCTGCACCAGTACCAAGTGCACGAGTTCACCGATGGCTCGGAGATGGCCTCGCCGCCCTACGAGGAGATGCTAGCGGCCAGCGCGAACCACTACCAGAAAGTGTACGTGCCAGCCCCCCGCTACCTGAAACCTGATGTGTCTAGTGCAAATATCGCCCAAGCTCGGTTCACTGCGGATGATGCCGTGTCTGCGCCAGTTCAGTTCGTGGGCAGCCCGCAGGTGGCTACGCCTTTAACTTCGAACCCTATTCCTGTTGAGAACCCAGTGCCGGTCGCCGCCGAGCCGCTGATCCAGGCTCCGAAGCAGCTGGCTTCAGGAGACTTGTATGGAGCGTCGACTGGACACCGTTCGAAGCACGCCCACGGACACTCTCAGGGTGGTGGACAGGCGAGCCACGGAGGGCACTACGGAGAACATGGAGGGAAGGTATGGAATTTATTCTTTTGACATTTATTAGGTTAAGAGTCATAACATTGGTAATAGTTGTTATATTATAAAACAATCGATAGATTTTTCTTATTGATACTTAAAACAGCCATGGGAAAATTCTATGAGTATGTAGGTATGTTAGGTAAGTGTCAGGTATTTTATTTTTCTCAGTCAAAAGTAAATTATAACACATGTCATAGTGAGGTTTACTTTAGGTATATTCAAAGTGATGGGAATCTTAAAAAAAGAAAAAAAAATACAATGACAATCCTCCTCCTTACTTATAAATACTGCCCTATTACATTGGAACCTAATAACATAACTGGTGAAAACTGTCGTTTGCATGTTAAAAAATAAAGATGTCAATAGACTGGTTATCTTAAAACCCATTTTAGCATCGTTTATAAGGGAGAGGGATTTTGACTAGTATGAAATCTTTCTGCTACTGCTGAGCAAGAGGTCCTCGGGCAAACTGATTGGTTCCTCCATTAGGTAATTCTCAGTAGCAGTACGGAGTCTGGATATGGGTCCAGTTGATGGCAATATGATACCTGGCTAAATGTGTGTTGTATATTATGTACACCTCTGCCTTGGGGAATACAGACGTGGCGTTGTGTGAAATCCGTCTGTATGCTGAGCGAGGCTTACTTCTCTGAGTGAGAAGTGGTTATAGCAATGGTGTACCGTGTAGTATAGTTTTGCTATCATATAATATTATATTGCCAACTCTGTGTATAAAAATTATATGGTCGTATAATTAGTTATAGTTGACGGTCTTGCACAAGTGTCATGCTCAGTGATTTTCTTTAATTGTTTAATGTGGCAACATAAATAATTGTATAGTATTATATTAGTTTATGTTCGGTTTTTTAGGTTATGGCCATAACTTCAATAGGCTTTTTGTATAATTTATTTAGCGTATAATGGTTTATAAATAAACGTACATTTTAAACATCATAATTATCACACTAATGTTATATCCAAAGTTTGTGTGTTTGTATATTTGTTACCTCTATTCGCACAAACGGCTGGACCAATTTTAATCAAATTTGGTATGGAGGTAGCTGACACCCTGGCTTTTTTTTTCGAAAAGATGTAGCGTGTAACAGAGCGGGGAATAAGAAATAACGCTGGAATATAGTCCGGATTTGCTGCGAAAATTGACAATACACACGCTAAAAGACATATATCACATGAGGTGAAGTTTCAGCTTAAACAAAGTGAAGGATAATAACCTCTGTCTATCCTTTTTTTTTTTAAAAAAAAAAACGTCGCCCCACTCTAGGAATTTCTCCTGTGTCGTGGGTGCGTTTCACAAACATGAAATATCACATACACTAACACCCAGACTCGGGACAAACATCTGTGGTTCGCACAAAGTTTTGCCCCGTGCGGGAATCGAACCCGCAACCCTTAGCGCAGCAGTCCAATCGCTTAGCCACTGCGCTAATCAGGTCGTCAAAAGGTATACCAGGTGTAATTGTATCTATGTATTAATTTTCATAGAGTTAAGAAAATGCCATTTAATTAAATTAAACAAAACTCTAAATCCTAATTGCAAATCTTTAAATAAATCATAAATAACCAATATCAATGCGCATTACTGTTACTATCTATTTAACAATATTTATAAGACACGGGTCAGGTAGAAGTCACTCTGCGTAAAACTACGTAACAAACGTAACAAAATGCGTTACGTTACGCCTATAATTATTTCGAGGCCCGATCGGAGCATTGACTGCATTCAGATTACAGGCTCGAAAATCGATCGCAAATTTTTTAACACAGTTTTGAAAAAAGTTTCTGTAAGATCTAATTATTATCGAGAACAATCAAAATCACTTTGAGACCCAGAGTAACTTCAGTCATTTTCGAATTGATCAATTGAATTGAAATAATGCTTAGACAAAGAGGTGAGTTGTTGTTGAACTGTGACAATTTAAACTTCACATATGATAATATGGTGTTATATGATATTGCAAGGGAAAATCGACCATGTTGTTTCATGACGTTCAAATGAACCTCAACCGTAGGGTGGTAGACCATATTTTTGGTCGACGGTACTTTAAAATAATCTATTGGGACGCGTTCATGTGTTTTCCAAACATATTAATTATATTACTATAATAACTTTCGTGAGTATTATCCATAATATCTACCGGTTATACTCACGTCGATATTCGGGGATGCCCGACTAGTTTCGGACTCTAACGGAGCCCTTATTCATGAGCAGGTGACGCGGCGGGGTGGCGAGCCGAACTGCTTTCAAACAGTTGTTGAGTTATGCTCAATAACTGAGAGATATAACCTTCTATAACTTAGGTATCTTGAAATTAAAAACGCTGGAAATAGCGTGCTGTTCGCAATAAACAGCATACTTTTATTAATTCCAGCGAAAAATACACGCATGATATTAATAAAGGCACATTTACATTTTCATTCCAAAACTAACGCTATTATAATTTTATTATGATACAGTAATTCGATCATTAGTGTACTACTAATAATGACCATCAAAATACCGGGTCGAGGATCGAACCGCAAATATTGAATACTGTGGCGAGAAATTAATACTGAAATAAATGTGTGGTAGGCTATTTAGATTACGCTATGCTTCGTGGCTATTAGCTAATACAAATGCGGATTTTAGCGTACCGGGTTCGAATCGGCAATTTTCTTTTTCTCTAAATTTTGTAAAAGTCTTAAGTAAAGTACCTATGTTCCCCGAAAGTAATATAGTTTTATGTACTGTTGAACATTTTATCTAGAGCAATGGGTTTGAAGTAGTTAAATGAGAAGCAAACTTATTGCCATTAAATAATTCATTCCAATCACTAAGTTTCCACTAAAATTAGCCTACCAGGACAATCAGCAACACTACCCATTGACCAACCTTGGATTCGAACTTCACACCTAATTATTATTAAAACTTGAGGACACGTGACTTGGTCCCGAAAAATCTTGGGATTTTTGATTTGAGGACACGTGACTTGGTCCCGAAAAATCTTGGGATTTTTGATTTGAGGTCACGTGACTTGGTCATGAATAATCTTGGGATATTTCATTTGTTTCGTCTAGAGCTAATTAGAATAAATTAAAAATGTCTTATTGCATTTCGACGTCACATTACGGAGAACGGACGGACATACACACAGAATGAATTCCTTGTTGAAATTGGTTTTATAATAGAATCTACATTTAATAAATTTATAATAGTCTAGCTATTTATTGGTACAGTTATTAAAAGCTATAAGAACGTAGTTTTTACGCAATGCAATCAACTGTTTATGACTTTAAGAAATCAAGCCTTAACATAGTTTACAGATAAACTATTAAATTCAAAGGAAAATCATTCTGTATATATGTTTTTATTATGCTTTCAAAATGTAATTAGGTACTAAGTTGGTATATAGGCATTATTGGCAACAGTTTTGCAACTCTCGAGCTTGACACATATCTCTATTATAATAAAACTAAATAATGGTTGTAGACCTGAGAATCAAAAACCCACAATTATGATAATAATAACAAGTCATCTTCTATATTACGTTTGTTAAAACTTATTTTTAGTAAACAAACATTTTTTATTTTAACAGCGTCACGATTTTAATTTGAAAATGAATTATATTAAGTTCCGTTAAGCAAAAAGATGTTAATTACTATATTTAGAAGACAATCGGATAATTAAATACAATGTTAATATTGCCGTTTATGGGTGGCTTCACATGCTTTTTGTTCCGGGTATGATTATGATGACCTGGTGGCTACCCGGAAATAATAACACAACCTTGGTAATTTATAATTTTATACACTTAAATATGTTTATAGGTTTCTCATTAGTTATCGATACATAGGATTTTTTTAATAACGTCGCCTACCATAGGTTTCTCTCCTGTATCGTGGATACGTTTCACATACATGAAATATACATACATAAACGGGACATACATCTACGGTTCAAACAATTTTTTATCCAGTGCGGGAATTGATCCCGTGGTCCCTAGCGCAGGAGTTCGATTGCTTAGCCACTGCCCCAATTAGTCGTGCTATTCTAATGACACCACTTACGAACTCACTTCTAAATCCGCGAGATGGCTTTCGCGATGATGTTAGAGTTTCAGAATAGCATAGTCAGATCCTCGGAGTCTATTTGTTTATAAATAAAAATATGTTAGATTGGAGCTGTCCAATTAGCTGATGTCCAAAAGTGCTATTTTTAAATAGACGAATTTAAATATATGAAACTTTCTAAGGAGCCTATGTTCCTTTTTTTGTGTAACCTTGGTCAGTTGAACTGTCATCAAGGTCTTACAAAGCATACCATTAATATAACCAATTTGATTTACACTCTTTACAGAGCTCCAAAGGCTACGCCCACGACCATTACTTAGACAAAGGCGCTAAAGGCTACAAAACTGATGAGCACCATAAGAAGCAGTATGAGGAAGCAGCTGGCAAGAAGAAGAAGCACCATGACCACGCAGGACATAAGGGCAGTCATGAAGAAGAGGCGTTCGGACAAAGAGGAGCCAAGTTTGATGAGAAGAAGGGACACAAGAAAGGACACAAGACCAAGGGTGAGTCACATGTTAATTTTGTACTTTAAAACAACCTTAGTTGTGTGTATATTGTAAAACATTACGCCAAACATTTGCCTGTATATATTGTTATATCAATTTCTCTTCTTTTTATCGTATGGTTGATGGACAAACAGGTGCTACAGTTTAAACCTGTAGACCTCTGACATGGCTTTACACGCCGTTGAAAAATCTCTCAGGTACACTGGTTTTTACCAGACTGCGCCAGATGGAGGGTTATGTTCTCACGATATTTCCTTTCACCATTACTAACTTGTATGACGGACATGAAACGACGAACTCGAAAAGACTGGTGCGTGCCGGGGCTTGCGACCTTTGACTTGACAGTCCAACGGTCATACCATTATATCAGTATCAGTTTCTTCAAGGTTATTGTATGGGCCCCGCTTTATTACAGTTGCTGAGGTATGTTAAAAGGAAGGATAAGGAATGAACAAAAATAGCCTTCTTCATCAGGTGAAGAAATCCATAAAAATATCATCACTGAATTTTTAGTTTTATACCAAAATGCTGGAATTTTTCAATTCAAATCCAAACAGTGGTTACATAATCTCTTATTTATTGTAACGATCTGCTAAACACAAGTTTTCATTTGTAGAGCTAATGTGATGCGGTAACCGTACAATAAACCTTATGAATGGAAAATAGAAGATACAATGTTGCATTAAAATAACTGGCTGGTTACCGAAATGATTCGGGCCAATTTACATAACTTCCTGAAAGAAAAAACAAAATCTTTTCAGTAAACTTTAAAGAGCAATCCAATTGTGATATCAAACAAATAAAATGATGTAAATAACTAAAGTAACAAGATGAAATAAAACGACTCTTAGGATGTCTTAATGAAATGTTATGCAAAGTTTACTTACAATTTCAGGTAGTTAATTTTAAATGCTTTGTTGGTGGTAGACGCTAAGCGCGATTGGTGAGCATGAGGTCCTGGGTTCAAATCCCGGGGCGGGGATTGTTGGGATTTTAATTTTGTAATTCTCAGTAGGAGCACGGTGTCTCGATTTATGTCCGATTGATGGAAATAGGCTCGCCACCTATTACATTGGGACCGATAACATAACTAGCAAAATGTGGATGTATGTACCATAGGTACTCCTTTGCCTACCCTTTCGGGAATACAGGCGTAACGTTACGCTATGTTATATTTCACACAAATTGATTATCAAAGACACTTGATATACAGAAAAGTCCCAGCTTCACTTTAATAGAAAATGTAACAATTTGCGGCCAAGTGAAAGCCAAGTTACGTAAAGCTATTTGTTATTTGAATTGTATTCGTGCTGACCTCAACCGCAATACTATGATTTTCCATTGATTCGTTTATAAAGAATTACTCGCGAGTTTGCACTTCGGAATCCTTTTCACTGGCATAATTGAAAAGATTTGGAGCAAGTTTGTAATTTGTTGCAAGTGTACGTGACGAAAGATCTATTTGATTTGTGTTTGAGATCGTTTCGGGTTTCGGAAATATTGTGGCGTATGACTAAAATGTTATCTAAAGTAATCATTATTGTTGTAACCTTAGTAAATTCTTCTTATCTTGGATAAAGGATTGATTATGGTACAAAGCTGATTGAACCGTAGAATTCTTAAAGGTGTCGATACATTGGCTGTGAATAATAATGAATATTACTTATATGATTGCAAAGTTATACTTACCTATGGATCTAATACCTATTCTATACCTACATAGGTAGGTAAAACACACTGGCAAGCATGCACTCTATTTTTTCTATAAGCTAACAAGTTCATTTTAACAAATTAAATCCCAAATGTATAGAACAAAAATCATAAAATATAACTCATAAATTCCAGGATACCACAACAAGTACCACAAGGATGAGTTCCATAAGGAGCACAAGTTCTACGACGACTTCCACAAGAGCGGCGAACACCACCGGTTCGGCAAGTTCAATGCCAAGCACGCCAGCAATGAGAGCGGCAAGAAGAAGGCGCACCATGTGAACGCGGGACATGACTTCATGGAGAAGGGGAAGAAAGGATACAGGTAGGCTATGAGAAACTTTGACCAACTCTTGGAATATCCTGCATCCTGGTCACATGAAAAACCACACGGATAATAAGATCTTTTGTAATTATCAACGCGTTTGCCCAGCAGTGAGAAACAAAGTAGGCTATTAAAAAAAAATCAACGAAAATTATCCTACAATGGTTAGGTCGGCCTCAATTATAAGGAATCCGTTCGGAATTTAGACCGATGTCCTATTTATTAAATCATAATAGATAGGACATCGGTCTTTCCTGTTTACTCTGTTTACAGTAACAAAGTGATAATCAAATGTGCAAATCAAATCCAACAATAATAATTTTATTATTTCTCTCCTCAGCCAAAAAGGACACGTGGACGCCGACCACAAAGGCTACAATGGTAAGCACGGCCACGAGCATCACCATGAGAAGCACTCAGAACACGGCAAAAAAGGCGGCAAGGAAGGTGCATCTCATTGGGGCTACAAGAAAAACTAGTTCGTATTTAATAGGTCTTAAGAGTCAGTTTCCTCAAGGATCCTGGTACGTTATATGCCATTTGGGGATGGTGAAAGTAAAGTAAATTAAGGTCCAGTTACTTTTTGGATATATTCTTCTTCCAATATTCTTCTGGATTCTTAATTTTCATGTATTACGTAGGTAGTGGTATTGGATCATGATTTTGGAATAAGAAGTGATCCTATTCGAGATCTGGATACCTGGATACCAAAACGCTTTAAAAAGTATGTCGTCTTGACGTTCATTGTTCGTTTTAATAGAATTTGGTAGGAGCAGTGAATCATTATTGTCAGAAAACAGATGTAACAAAGCGAAGTTGAATTCTAGATCAAGGTAAATTAAATAATTTAGCGATTTGATTCGCCATGATACTGTTAAATTACTTGTAAATTTGACCTGATAGTAAAATTAAATGGCTGATTATATTCATGGCTTCTCAATCGCATAACAATACGTAACTGAAGCCAAATAAAACCTGAACAAACCGTTGTAATACGTTACAGTTAATGTTTACTTACAGTGTTAATAATTGAGTAGATTTACGATATCCATTCACTATCTATCGATAACAATTTGCAGCGAATCTTCGAAAGTTTTACCATAACGCGACGGTAATTATTTTGTTCCGTTATCGACACTTTCGATATTATAATCGATTACATTCTTATTTCTTGGACGATCTTTGCCATAACGTTAACTAATATAAAAAATGATATTATTTAATGCCTATCTTCTTTCTTTTGTTTATTAATCTTTAACGTTCGTTTTACTGCGGTTTTTCTTTACGTCACTTTTATTTGTATTAGAATCTTTGTCTGTCCTCTTAATTTTTTTTATTATATTTTCATTTTTCTTTTTATATTTATGCAAAATTCTTTAGAGTATACCAACCCTACCTTAAGAATTTTGAATACCCTCAAATACTTTAATTATTTTATTATTTAATATTGTATGCGTTTTATTTATTGAAAATACAATATTTTATATTGCTTGCATTTTAATTATTGATAATTATTAGTCAAATTGGTTTATATTCGTCCTGGATTTAAACATTTTCTGTAACATAAACATTGATTTTCGTAACTGCCGTGTCCAATCAAACATGCCTCCATGATGTCGCAAGAGGTTTTTGTTAGTCTGAGCTCATTTTTTGTAAGCTCATTAATTTAGAAACTATTCTAAATCGCTTTATTGCTTGGTCATACAAAAAATAATTTTGTATTAGAACGAAATTGTTGTAACACCTTGATGAATTGACATTGTCATTTAACAAAACAAATGTTTAATGTTGACTGCAGCTTCTTGCAGTAACTCAATATTTGCAAAGAACTGTATTCTAAAACATAAAATTGGTTTAACGCTTATTTTATTGAAGGGTAATTTTAGTAAACTATTGTTACATACGTGAGTAAGTTTCACAATTTACCAAATGTCCTTTATCGAATTATCCAGTGGTCAAAAAATAAAAAATACTCGGTCTTCCTTTCATTTCTTTTACAATATATTAAGAAATAAGCCAAAGCAAGTAATCCATGATACATGCAGCAGGAAATAATTGAGGACTGTAGTTATTTGTTTATTCCTTGTCTATGTAGGATAGAAGTATGTTATACTTTACTGTTTTACAAATTCTATGAACAACTGTGAGCTAATTCTAGCAGCATGAGGTTGTCTCCAGTATCGTAGGGTGCAAATGTAATGTAAGATAAGTTTACCCAGACCTACCAAATTGAACAATGTAAGATGGGTTCAAATATTTAAGCATCAGCAGTTATCGTAATATTTATTAATGTTAGCCTTTGTAACTTTTTTATCTTTGTACTGTTTTTATTAAAACAAACATATTTGTGAAGTGTTTTATTACTGCTTAGACACATGAAGGACTGTTACCATTGTTACAGACAGATTTAATACGTGCAAACGTTTGTTATTCCCGCCATTAGATGGCGATCGTATTTTAACTGATTGCAAGTGGTCCGTGCTAGTGCTGTGGCTTGCAGGGCATGATTCCACCAAGCTTGGGGTCGAAGTATTTGACATACACGCCAACTGTGTGGTGCGGCCGACGCGGGAAAAACACGCGCTGGCCGGCATCATCGACGAAGTCGGTGTAATCCATAGTCCAATCACGTTTCATGCCGCATTTCTCACAGATTTTGGACCTGAAACAATATTCACCACTTAATCATTGCCTTTTCATTAAAAAGTATTTTTATTTAATTTTGTAAAACGCCGTTTGTATTCATTATCTCCTCGTTATTACAACCAATGTTTTTGTGCAAAAAAATTGTAATTATGGACGGAACTAGTTCATAAAACTCGCATGCGATGACTATTGACTATATATAGGTATAGCTGGTATAGAATTAGAACTATAATATAATAAGCAAACAAATTGTACCAATTTACTTGAAGTAACTTACGTATACTGGCTGACTGATACGACTTGGACGAGTGGATGACGCATCTCTTGGGCACTCGCTAGAGCGTTTTTGAGCAGTAGGGTCCCAACACCCTGACCGGTGACTTCTGCTGACGTTCCCAGGACTTCAATCTAATAAGGAAATTAGCAGAAGAAGAGTTATAATACACTCTTCCACTAATACTGAGCATTTAAATATAGACTTTAAGATATACGCTGTAGATTAATTTTACAGTGACAACATAAAATGGCAAATCACGCTGTACCTGGGAAGTGTCACTGTACAATTTATCTAAATAGTACTAGCTGAAGTCTATACTATAATACGAGCCTAAGACCTTAATACTCGAACATTTCTTATCGAAAGTTTGCAAGTAGCCCCAACATGGGTTTAAAGCCCGACCTCTCAAACTAAAACTTTAAAATTTATCTTCTTATCGTAGTGTTGATGAGCAACTGGTATCAGAGTTTAACGGCGTATAAATATAAGCCCCTGACATGGTTTTAGTTACCCTTAAAATCTCTCAGGTGTGCTGAGGAGGCCGGACTCCTCACAATGTTTTCTTTCACCGTTTTTTAGCAACTGATAACTAATTTATAATACGCACATGAATTTGAAAAGTCATTGGTGCGTGCCGGGGTTTGAACTTGCGACTTGTGACTTGCCAGTCCAACGGTCACACCACTTGGTTATCACTGTTTTTTATTTAATTACCTATGTTGCAAAACGCTAAAAGGCTTTTGTAATGCAAGCTTGTAACATTTTGTAAAATTATAATATTATTAGAATTTTACTTGAGAGAAGATAAATAAAAAGAAACCGTTATTCATACATTGTTAGGTGGTAGAAGTAGGTTAGGTTATTAGTTTAGTCTTCCATTTCAATCATATTTAAAAACCACTCGAACCTTACAAGAACTAACTCACATCATAAATATAATCAACTTTGTATTTCTTGAACAAATTGGGACTTTTGAGGCAATGGGCGCAGAAGTACATCCTATGTCGTTCTGGCTTCGTGGTCGTGTAGTGCGCCCACTCTTCGAGCTCGTCAATCATCCAGGGGTAGACTCTATTGGCTACAGTGACTCCGATCAGCTTGCGTTCGCCTGTTCTTTTCACGCGTTCAAAGGCCAGAAGGCGTTCGCCTAAAAACAAAATTGTATTGGAATCCCAAAAAAATCAAAATAAAATCGTAAATTTATTTAAATGGTTTTCTATTATTCTTGTTTTTTTACACGCTTAATAATAAGATACATGATTCATACATAATATATATCTGTACAGTAAGTCATAACTTATTCAGCAAGTAAAAGAGGAGGCAGGAGTTGAGATTGAGACGTACCAAGTGGTCAAATGGAATGCCGAAAATAAAGAACAGTGGCGTTTACTACACCAACAAGAGCAAAGCTCTTAAATTTCAGAAGAAGAAAAAGAACTTAGAGGTTTATGTTTAATTGATCCTTGTATTAAATTACCAAAAAGCAAATATCCATTACTCCTACTTCATTTTTGTTTTATGCTGATGTAGACTAGTTGACCACTTGACTGTACTCACCTGAATGAGAGTACTTGTCGGTAAGTACTTCCAGATAGGGGCTGTTGAGTGACATCCACAGGCCTATGATACTGGGCTCGCGAGGCCAGTACTGTGTGTAGAGAAACGAGCGAATCAACTTCGAGTGGCATGTCGTCGCTCTTTCAATCGACACGTTGCGGATGTCGAAACACTGAAATACAAAGGTATTGCGGTAACGCCTGCACATAATTTATAAGCAGCTGTTGGCTGTTACGCAGGCTAACGTTTTCATGGTTAGCCACTTACTGCACTTGAATAGCTGAGACTAGCTTCAAGACATAAACTTGGACTTTTTGGACTTGGAAAAACTGAAGCGTGAGCTTTGATTATATTTACCACTTTAGTTACATGAATCAACATCCTAGCATCGTCAGCAACAAAAAAATACTTACCTGGTAAAATAGTTTAGTAGACCATTCGACCCTAGGGACTTTACTTACTTAGCTACGTTATATCGTTATATGGCAAGGGTTATTACTAATCAAACTACTTTACATTTACTGTGCTGTATAGCATACTAACTGGCTTCTTTTCCGGTGGTAAAAGACAGACATCACAGGGTGAACATTTTCTGAACCTTTTTAATATAGGAGTGATCTGAGACTGGACGGGCACTATGGACCTCAAGGCGTTGGTCCTCAACGCGCTAAAACACTGCATTTTGCTAACTCATACGTTGGGTCTGCATGATTGTCCAAATAATTTGGTGTATGTTTTTGATTTTTCTATTAATTTTGAATATAAAATAAAAAAAGATATTTTCCTACATGATTTTGAGAGATGGATTGAAACTAAGAAATTAATGAAGATTTGTGACAGATTGCAACAGCATAAACTATGAGGTCGATAAAGAAAACTTAAAAAATGCGTAGGTCTCATTTAATTTTAACTTTATTCTAACGTTGCTTATACTAAAAGTAAAGCATTTATTTAAACAAAACCTTTGCGATTAATATTTATATTAACAAATATCGTCGCAATAGTATTAAAAATCAAATAGCAAAGATAACAAACTTTTCGCGCAAAACTGGCCGTTGGCAAAAACATTTCAAATTCAGAAACCGCAACGGTAAAACCAACTAACTGTCAGAACAGCCGTCACTATGCCACCATATTATATTACTTTTTGGATATTTTAATTAAATTATAAGTCTAAATTAAAATACCCAATCATGCTGAACAGACACAAATAGAAATAAGAAATTACAAGAAAACAAAAAGGTATCATTCTCGGCTGCCCACTATGTCCGCGTTGTCAAGTTTGTTTAAAATATTTACGGCGAGCAGCGTCAGAAAACCGCACGTCGCGCTGAGGTGTATCAGCGGACACTGGAAAAGGCAATATTCAGACACCCCTAAACAAGATGTAAATTCGAAACACGTTGTGGTAAGTGTTGGTTGGTACTGTCAGTCATTCATCATCATCATCATCAGCCAGAAGACGTCCACTGCTGAACGAAGGCCTCCTCCTTAAAACGCCACTAGAAGTCAGAAAGTAGAAGATGAGGGAAAAATGTCTTTTTTAGAAAATAGTTCTTGGTGAATCTAGCTTAGAGCCATCCTTTTAGCCAGGTTTTATTTGACAGTTATAAGTCTTAAAAAAGTTATCATTCAAAAGTCCCTTGTAACAGTATGTAAAACTAAATGTTCTTTCGAGAAATAAAGGTGTACAATGTGGTGACAAATATTGGTAGACCTGTCAGTTTAGTTCCTTCAGTCTATTGAACGTGTACATAACTCTTGCCTTGATCAATGGTTCAAAATGTTTTCTTATATTGTCCTCCCAACACCCAAAACTGATTTATGGTACATGCAGGTGCAGGGCACCGAGAATGAGGAGCGTGTGCGCGTGCGGCGCGCGCGGCCTGCCGACGTGCCGCGAGTGCTGCGGTTCGTACGCGAGCACGCTAAAGCCGCTTGGCCTGGGCTCGTCGCGCCCCCGTCTGCGTCACACCTTGTTCTGTGCGATTACGTTGCTAGGGCACTGGCGCAAGGTAAGCGAATACCATTATTAAAGGATGTAGGTACTAAAGATAAAGGTACCTAAAATTAAGTGAAATTCACGTACCACTTAAACTGCTATGTTCACTGAAACATCATTCAATCAATATAGCGCGCGAAAGTAGCACAATCAAAGGGGCCAATCAGCTTTCATAAACTCAGCTTTTGTCTTTTTCTTAATTATCATTTAAATCGGATGTTGCGTAGGAAACGCAACATCCGATTTATCACAGCGGTAGTGGCAGTCCAAAGCCTTTCTAATATCCATTGTAAAATTGTGACCATAATTTTTCTTGCAGGTCACTCAATGCTAGCAGAACAACAAGAAACGCGGCGCGGCTGGTCTCAAATCCGTGGTTTGGCTCTCGGCATGTCAGTATGTCCCTGGGACGCCTCGCTGCTGGAGCGATGGGCTCGCTGTGTGCGCTGCACCAGGTCGAGGAGACTGATGCACTTCACAGCACACTGCCTTCGAGCGCCAGCCTTGCACGACAAGTATCATGTGCATAATATATTGCAGGTGACTTCATTAACTCTTCTTCTCATGGTGTGATTGGTAAACAACCTGGTGTTAGAGTTTCAACCGTCACTAGGACTGCGACATGGCTAAACACAGCGCGTACACTGTAATGTATACATTAATCAAAGAATAATCCGTTAATTACATTATTATTTCGTTTAAGGTGATCTTAATAGTGCCTCAAGACTGTCCGAAGAACGCGGAGATTGTTCACGTGCTAGCTAAAAATGCGATACAGAGAGGTCGCGACGTTGGCTTCCCGGTGCTGCGGTTTGATGTTACTGATGATGCTGTGTAAGTACACGGACTTTATAATAACATACACCAGATTCAATACGAAAGATGTCAGGTGCTATTTCTAAATTTCTAAGAGAACATCCATTTTATGTCATCGTTGTGTTCTAAATGTTTCGTAGGTCTGTAGTCCGTGACGTCTGCACGCACCGTAATAGTGGCTACAAACTTGGTAGGTTGCTATGGAGCAAGCTAAGCTTAGCAATGATACATATATTAAAGCATTATTTTAAAATATAATTTAATTCAAAATATATTGTAATCTAAGCTTGTCTTACCACAATGGTTTAGTAAAAACATTAACTAACTTTTCCCATAATATATTTCAGTGCAAAAGCCTTAGAAGAACTGAAACTTAAGAAAGAATGGCAACTTACTTACGACGTTCTACCTGATGCTCTTAAAGAACGAAATCCTACAGAGACTACAGCACCAAAAAATAATTCAAACGATGCTCAGAACCAGCCAATACCAGAAGAAGGTAACTTCATAGCTGTATACACAGCATTCACAGACAAAAATATAGAGAAGATTAAATAGCATAATAAGGAAAGCTAAAAATGTATAATTATGGCGGCTTAATGACGGCTGTTTAGTAAAGAAATTTTTTGTATACTTGAGAGTTTTATTTATGGAAAAATATTCGTTTTAAATTTGTTTATTGTTATACAAAGATTCTTATATCATCCACTATCCCTATAGTAGAAGACTAAGAACGAAGTCTAATGAGCCAGTTAAATGAACATCATAATGTAGGATTAATGCTGGCTTTAATGTAAGTTATCTATACATATATTTAATAGAATTCTAACGAAATCAACACTGCATATTGAAGATATTTGTAAAAAAAAATTACAGTACATTGTGATGTCCGAACGATTCTAAGGCTAAAAGTAAAAAAAAAATCTGTATGTTTTAGTTTTACGTAAGAACTACCGAATAGAATCTGCTGAAAGTTTGCATATAATAATTATATTCTTTGAGGGCCAACGTGTTGATATGCGTATTATCATCACGGTATTTGCAGTGGGGGCTGAACAATATTGCATTATATCGTTGTTTTGTGTAAGTATCCTTCTGACTACCTTAGGTCGAGGGACATATTCCGACTTGCCTCTTCACAGTCGGTACCGCTCACCACGTACAGCCTACATGCCACACGTTCCTTCTCAAAAGGCGCGCGTGGAACGTCATCCCGCACCGTCTTTTCTGTTTGGGCAAACTGTCCAAGTCTATCGATCGCAGGTCCAACCTACTGGTAAAAGACATGAGCAGTTCTAGAACTATGTTAATTATTATTATTAATATTATATTGATTGGAGTAATTGATTGAATAATATTCGGCGCATTTCAGCATACAAACTATCACCATTAGCACACGCAGGGGTCACGGATAACTGTAGGTACGTCGCTCGCTTTTGTAACAGTAAATGTTGCCTGCTGAGGACAAAACTACAAACTTACTTTTTAAGGAAATGATGACCTGGAGACAGTGGGTAGAATTTATAAAATTGTTGAGGAACACTTGCCTAAATCAATTATAAATGATTCTTGTAATCTATTATTCCTACTTGAGAATAAATTATGACCACAGTCATTGCAAACTTACCAATGCAGTAATCAAAACTATTTGCACTACAACTTTACTTTCCCTTTAAATTAAATTTCGTAATGTATAACTGTTTCTATGAATACAGACCGGCGACATATTGGCCATAGGTTTCTCAAGTTCAATTCAAGTCTGCGGCATTTACACAATTTCATGCTGTGTTGACTTATCTATCTATTGAAATCGAGGTATTTAAAGTAATGAAACATTTTATTTTCTAGCTTTTTTGTTGCATTACAAATAATTGAAGGTCGTAGAAACTGATAAAATTAATTAATTAGAACTGGATAATCAGATTGGTTA
The DNA here is from genome assembly GCA_946251915.1 of Abrostola triplasia. Lineage (NCBI taxonomy): Eukaryota > Metazoa > Arthropoda > Insecta > Lepidoptera > Noctuidae > Abrostola > Abrostola triplasia. The sequence goes on from OX276426.1 coordinate 13,510,368, forward strand.
ATACTTTGGTGATAAATAAAGGATTAGGCTCAATGGTGGCATTGATAGGACATCATCAATGATGAGAGCTACACTTCGGGGAATAAAACATCCAATTGTATGCTACAAGTTAGTAGCTATGTTAGAAGACGTTATTATTCTTTTCAGGAATATGTTATTTATTATACAGTAACTTCACCTATATGAGCTAAAAAGCGAAGTTAGTCCTATTACACTATTTAACAGTTCAGATTATTATCTTTTCAATCCTGCCGCATTATCAAATTCAATCATACTAATTTCAATAATTTTCACCGCAAATAGAAAACTTTCTAAAGAAATGTTTATTACGGTCAAAAACAGCGTAAACCACGAAAGTGAATTTTGTGAAGTAATTGATGAAATGGTCACAAAAACTGGTAACCTAATCTAAGGTACTTGTGAAGCACCGATCATAGGTCAGTCAGCTGTTGTGAAAGACCGCGGCGCCTGCAATATCGCGTTATATAAAATACAAGCTCTGATTTATTGTGCTGAGTTAGTATTGGACGTGGCAAAGCAACAACACTTTTTGTATAACGTTAGGTAAAAACACAATGATAAATAGTAAATAGAATTAGATGTAGTGTTAATTATGGAATTGTACTAGTTAGAAAATTTTAAAACTTTATCAACTAAAACAATTCTTACAGGACTTCAATTATTAATCCCATGGATTTTGGACTACAAATGGCCTAAAAATAACCTAATTTTGTTAATTGTTGTGATAATTTTGTGCAATCGATATAAAGTCTAAAAATTTTAATAGGTTTAACTATTGCAGATCTTTAAATTGGAGCTCTTCCAAAATATTCATTTCAGTGATTCTTGATCCGCAATGACGTTGAAATTGGCGTCAATAGCTCTGGGCCTACTCCAGGTGGCCTGTGCCCTGCCCCTCGACCCTGCCAACATTCTAGAGGATCTCATGATGGTGGACGACACCGTGTCTGTCGGTTCCTATATTAGAGAGACTCGAGCGGCTGCGGTAAGTTCGAAACTTTATTTTTATGAAGTAATCGGAATTCACAGGTACATTTACCTTATTGTTTACAAACAATGGTGGTTGGTATAGAGTGTAGATCTATAATATCTACAACATAACAATTATAAAATGGTAAGCGGTTATAAAATAGTAGAGGCTACTTAATCTCAAAGAAAGTTCATATCATTATTTGTTTATACATTAAATTGTAGGTGTTATTATTAACCAACAAACATGTCCGAATTAGTCCTATAAAGGAAATCATTATTATTTGTTGTCCAGCGACCCGTATGGAATTTTTACTTGACCATTTATTTAACCTCTGCAGCCTGATGACTATCACAAAACTGTGCAAAACGAAGGCGATGGTGAAATCGGTTACTCCCGCAAGAAGTCCGGTGGCGGCAAGAAGGGATACCAACACTTTGACACCTACCATAAGAAGGCTGGTGACAACTACGAGTTTGAGAAGCAGGACTCTTATGGACAAGAGGAAAAGGGCCAGGATGGAGCCTACAGTCACAATCACGAGGCCACAGGTGAATCAGAAAAGCTTATTAGAAGACCTTTGAAGTTTTTGAGAAGAATATTTAAATGGTTGCTTTAATTTCTAGCCCACGAAAAGTAGAATAATGCAGTACCTTGACATTGTTCAGATAAGTTTCGACATAATTATTATTGTCTCGATTATTTTGGTCAAGCACTAATTACCCGTACATTATTTATTCAGAATTTTCGAAATAAACCTATTATAAAATAAACCTCTTTTATTTACCATTCATTGTTAGCATGTTAGTTAATAAGTTTCATGTTACAGCTGAAAGAGAACGGGAACCGGAAGAGTTCGCGGATGACGACGAAGAGCGCCCAAAAAGAAAGCAGAAGCAAAGGAAAGAAATCACGCACTCTGAATTAAAGTGAGTAGCTACACAAATACAATAAGTAGGTAACCTAAGTCGTACCTTAGGTAGTTAGTTACAGTAGATATACCTAAAGTCTAAGCAATTAGAATGTTTACTTTATCTTGTCCAATTTCAGATTACTCGTAAGGTTACTAATACCTACCAATTTTTCATATTTTCCTTCACAGGGAAGGTGCTGATGACGGCAACGGTGGTACCGAATCCTTTGGCCACGATCCCAACGATTACATCCTACCAGAAAAATACACGTGGGGTGAAGAAGCTGACGAAGAATAAAAATATAGCTAACTTGTGATATTTCTAGACTGATAGATTGTAATAATTATTATTATTTTCTTACCTACTCTACCTAAAACTTTAACTTTGCGCCATCTGTTATCTATTATATGTACTTCTTAGGCGTTAAGTTGCATGACTTGCATGCAATTTTAGTTTTAGTGTAAGTAATATAAAAGTAACATAAAAACCAAATAAAAAACAATTTAAATACATATAATGTAACCGCTATTTTATTATTTGTACGAAATCTCGACTTTATTAACTACATAAGTCATGATTAACATTTTTTGAAACGTCATCTCGTTTTGTTTTTTCACTAAATAGTCGTTCAGAGCGTAAATATAAATCTTTAAAATTACATCATGTTTATAAATTATACTTTCAATGTATTAAAAATATTAAATATTTAAATGTACTACTTTTATAATTTCTCATTTTTATACGATAAATTATGCAAGTACATATTATTTTTTTTTTTTTTTTTAAATCTAGATACTTATATTTATCAATTTTACAACTATATACAACTTAAATCTAATACAGAATGAAAACAATATATACAAAAATAAAAAGTAAGTACATATTATTAATTTTACGAAGTAACAAAACGGGCTTGACGTATGACAGCACAATATTTTTGACATTTGGTTTGCTTGCGCTACTCGTAGAAAGGTATTGTTCGCTTCTCGAAACACAAATAACTAAATTTTATTTAGTAGTTATTGTGATGTGAATATATTCTGGCGAGGTGTTCTAGCATCATGGGACTGAGAACCATCGATATCTTAGCAACGTTGCTCCTAAATTTATTACAATACGGTTGCTCGGGTAAGTTCTAAGTAGCCGACGATTATTTAATTGAATCAATTTATTCTGTGTTACGAAGTTTATTCTTTTTAACAGACCACATCCTGCCCTGCAATGAATCGTTACTTTGGCAGTGTCCCGAGAACCAGCTGTGTAATGCGTCTATACACGAGTGTGCGTGCATTAAAGGGTTTGTGCGCGTGGGGGATGAATGTGAATCTCAGGCTGATGAAACCGGCTCGCACCATGGTGCGACGATAGCCATAGTCACGATATTCACGCTGGCCCTGCTTGTGACAGGCGCTGTGTTAGTAGTTAGGAAATATAATTTAGTTGATTACATCCGTCAGAAGATAGATGCTAGACGGTCTCATGATGTCATGTATGAAGATGTTATGATCGGTAACGATGACCCGCCGCTCAGTCCTTAGTGGCCTTGCCGTTGTAATTTATTTCTGTAGCATGTAATTGTTATAAATAATGGAACTGATTTGGATGTGTTTCTTACTGATTACGGTGTTAAGTATTATGTTAAGTGCAATATCAGACCAATGTCTATTTTGTATGTGATCAACAAGCCTGTTATTATAATATATCTGTATAAAAAATTACTGGTTTTGAGTGTTATTTTTAATAATAACTTCCTCCAATCCTAACAGGAAAATCAATGAGTTATTTGTTTTCTCAGGTAACAGTTTGTGAGTCATGTTTATGCCACAGCCACATTTATGTGTGGGTTAACAGGAGTGTACTAGAAAGTTCTAGAAGGCAGAAATCAATGGGGGATAAATATAATGCTATGATACAACAAACTTATATGTATATGTATTTAATGTGAAAATGTAATATAGAGATATTTATTTATACTATTAGTATTTGATGAAGAATTAAAGTTCAAAAAAAGAAAATTTGCAATATGTCCCGAAGTAAATTTTTACAAACTATAAATGGACTGAGCATTTACAAATAATACCTGCATGAAGAAAGTAAAGCTGGCGTTAGTCCAAGAAACTTGAAACATACAAACAAGAAAGGTCACATGAAACACATCCAAATACCGAAATGTTAAAATGTATTAAAATTAATATTTTCTATGTTGTGGCTAGTTTGTAAGTTGATTCTGGTTCAGCCTCACTCACACATGCTATTGTTTTGATATATATGCATGTATGATCAATTATTTTTATCTTGCAAATAGGTTTACAAGAAACACTTTCACATATATTTTTTTTAAATACTAGATGGTGTCTGCCTTTCCTAATTGACTACCTCTGAGAAGAAATGTTGAATCAAACTCAGGGGTCAAGGTATCTTTTGAAGTCCAGACATGTGTACTACATGTTATTGTCATTCATAAGATTCCCAGCTTAAAAAAAGATTTTCTATTAGCATGGAATGAGTTGTTCTGTTCACTTCAGCCTTCATAGGTCAATAAACCTTAATATAGGATAAACCAAAGTAAATAACTAATGCTTCATACTTACGCATATTTGTAAATACTTAATCTATACATATAATAAAATCGTAACGAAGTCAAAACTGTACATTGAAGATATTTGAAAAAAAATAAGTGCAATGGGATGTCTGAACGCTTCTGAAGCCAAAAATATAATTTTTAGAATTTTTGTCTGTTTGTCTGTTTGTCTGTTTGTCTGTATGTATGTGTTAGATTAACGTAAAAACTACTGAATAGAATCCGCTGAAAGTTTGCAAATATATTCTTTAGGGGCCGGCGCGTCGGTATGCTTAATATCATCACGGCATTTGCAAAGAGGGCTGAGCAATATTGCATTATGTCTTTGTTTTGTCTAATGTTTGCCGTAGAATGATAAAAAGACGAAACCAATAGTTGCATTATGCAGATTACTTACAGATGAACTTCTGAAGTAGAAATCATCACGCTATATCCACAAGGAACTGAGCAGTGAATCATGACATGTATAAAAACGTCTATTTTAAACATATTGCTATGTGTCATCGTAGCGTGGCGGTTTAACGATCGCCCTACGAGTTATGCATAGTGAGATCGATTCTTGCCGAAGGTTTTTCTTTTTGCGTTAGCTTTAATTTCTTTTTGCATGTTTTTTGACTTAAATATCAATAAAAAGACAATTATAATATATATTTTAACATAATATTATTACCAACAATTTCCAGTAAATTATAGTTCTAAATTTTTATTTTTTTTCTACATTAGTAAGTTTGTAAATTCATCATTTCAAATAAGTGATGTCCAAACAATTCTGAAGCCAAAAGCAGTCGCTTCACGTTGACAACAGATAGGTTGTTCCATACTCACCTGTGCTTTCTAGGACGTTTGAAACGTTTGTCGAGTCAATTAAATACATTTGCAAATACGTAAACAAGGGTAGTGACCAGGCAACGTTCGCTTTGCAAAGCACTGATCGGGATGAAGTGACCAAGTACCAGTCTGGTCGCTACATTAGTACTTCAGAAGCAGTATGGCGAATGCGCGTTCTCTATACAAGATCGGCATCCCGAGGTCATGAATTCATGGACGTCCATTTTGAGAATGGCCAGCGCATTTTTTTTCGACCCCGCCTATGTATTAGAGCGATTGGAAAATCCCCGCCAAACAACACTCTTGGCATTTTTAAATTGATTAAGGGAAACTTGAAAAATGATGGACACCAGCGGGACTCAAACCCGCGACAGTCGCCGTACCGTGGCGCCGCTCTGCCAACTGAGCCACCGTGTCACTGCTCGCATCCATCAAATTTCAAGTTCCCTTTTAGTATTTACGTCTTGAGGGTGACGTTAGGTATTATCTGTTGGAATCTACGATTACCAATTCAGTGTTGTACCTTTACAGCTACAAACCACTAAACCGATAATACCAACCCAAATTTATATGACTTTTGGTATTTTTTATGCATGTTGCCATGCTAGGCTTAAATTTTAAATTGATTAAGGGAAACTTGAAAAATGATGGACACGAGCGGGACTCGAACCCACGACAGTCGCCATACCGTGGTGCCGCTCTGCCAACTGAGCCACCGTGTCACTGCTCGCATCCATCAAATTTCAAGTTCCTTTTTAGTATTTACGTCTTAAGGGTAACGTCAGGTATTATCTACGATTCCAACAGACGACTCTTGGCATTTTTACGTCTCTGTGAAGTTGATTTTTTTGCAAAGTCACTTACGTATGATGAGGTGCCGTCGTACTATACATACCACAAGCAAAGAGGTGTATTTAATCGACATCGACGTGGTCGTATTGTCGAAGGGATTCCGGGAATCTTTATGGACACTGCATTGGGAAGGATTTACACTGTGCATCCAAATAATGCCGAGTGCTATTATTTGCGGCTATTGCTTCACATCGTATAGGGGCCAACGTCATTTGCATTCTTAAGGACAGTTGATGGTATGGAGTATCCGACATTTCGTGCAGCCTGAGTAGCACGAAATCTTCTTGACGGTGACCAACACTGGGACAACACTCTCCTGGAGGCTAGCGTTAGTGATAGCCCAAGTCGCCTATGACATTTGTTTGCCGTCATGTTGGTATTCGGCGGTATTGCAAACACGGTTTTGTTGCGGGAAAAATATTGGCGTCATCTTTCTGAGGATATTTTTTTTTTTTTTTTTTTTGTTTTTAAAAAACGTCGCCCCACACTAGGAATTTCTCCTGTGTCGTGGGTGCGTTGCACAAACATGAAATATCACATACACAAATACCCAGACTCGGGACAAACATCTGTGGTTCGCACAAAGTTTTGCCCCGTGCGGGAATCGAACCCGCAACCCTTAGCGCCGCAATCCAATTGCTTAGCCACTGCGCCAATCAGGTCGTCATTTCATGGGCTTTAAGACATACTATTGAAGGAGACATCGGAGAAACTGATGAACGCATTTTGAACCACTGTCTCAGTTCTCATCAAGACGTAGTCATTGCCATCGGGGGCAATCCACTGTTGGAATACGGTTTACCGGCTCCGCAACCATTAAATAATCAAGAACGTGGAAACAGGAAGTATGTCGCCGAAACAAATTATGACCAAGACGCAATGACCACCATCGTGAATGACTACGTCACTAAATTTACCTCAGAGCAAGCACAGATTTACAATATTGTCCTTGAAAGGGTTCGGCTCGGCCAGGGTAAAATGTTTTTCTTGGATGCTCCTGGTGGAACAGGGAAAACATTTATTACCACTGGCATTCTTGCAGAGGTTAGGAAACAAACAACGGTGGCAAAATTGTCTTCCGGAATTACTACCTCTCTCTCCCTTAGATGACAAAATATAAGCGCTCGCCATACTCTAGATACACATCAATTCGAAGCAATAAAACGTCTGTTCTTGGAGAGTTACGCAATAGTTTTAAGAGAAATTTGCTGAAATGTAGTCATAATTATAGTAAAAATGTACAATACCACATAGTGAACGTTTTAGACAGAACTAAGCAGGAACAACAATCATGTGATGGATCGGCACATTCCTGTTCGTCGGTGATTTTAGAGAAATATTTTCTGACTTAAATGCTCTGTAAAAACTTTCTTTATATATTTCACTTTATACACTGGATATACATAAATATCAATAAATAGTAATATTTAGACGGGGTATATAGAATTCTGCTCATTATTTCACGTTCTTGGATAAGTTGGTAAAGATATGATTTAATAGTGTGATTCCCGCGTTCGGCAAGATATTTGCTTATTCAAACAACATAATATTTTTTATTTTATTGGTTTATATGTTTTAACTCTCTAGCAGAAAGTGGACTGTAGGCAACCATCGTCAAGTTAAAGGTCTGTGATCCACCTCAAAGTTATCCTTTTGTAGATAATCATCATAGACATAAATTTTCATTACCCGGGCACAAATTTAAAGTCGGTACTGCCACCGAGAATTAGTGGAAAAACCAATCACTCTTTCCGATCTGGTAAACAAACACACGGAACTCCCGCTCAGCAGTCGCATTTTACGAACACTAGACCAATAAGGCAGTCAAATTCTAAGTTTCACACAATTATCAAAGTATTTTTGTTGCTGGGGAAATCCTCATGGACTTCCTCCACCATGAGCGGACGGAGGGTTATGCCGGTCTCTTATACTAACTAAAACCTCAGGGTATCCACCTACCAACCTTAGGTTGAGGGACTCGCGATCCGCGTATGCTACACCATCTCTTTAAACAAATTCTGACTCGCCTCTTCGCGATTGGTCGCGCTCACCACGTAGGTACGGCCTACGTGCCTTATGTCCCTTAAAACCGCCTTTTCTGTTTGAGCATCGAACTGCCCAAGTTCGTCGCCCACAGGCCCAACCTATGGGTGACGGACATGAGCAGTTCGTTTAAATTTCGGCTACAATAAATTTCAATACAAGCGCTTGGCGCATTTTGGCATACAAACTATCACCATTAGCACACGCAGAGGTAGACTTAATTAAGGCCTAGAAACCAGCAGATTTTTACACGGATTACTGTATGACGGTCGCTTCTGAGTTACCAGTCCACACTCTCTGTAAATGTTGTCTGCTGAAGACAAAACAACCGTAGTTCAGAGAAATGCACGCTGTCAATGTAGTACATAGATACAGTAAAATAAAGATACATTTAAAATTGAAATTCCTTATAAGCCAACAAATCGTGTCAATAACTTTCCTGTTAGTCACTCAACATTTAACGATCATACAAAATCGGTATAAAAAGTAAACTAGCCCCATCTTAATTTGAAATATACCTTTATCATTAAAATACTATGTATATTCCATTCGGTAAGTAATTTGTAGTGTTTTCCACTTACTTACAAAATCTGATTATAGTCTACTGGTGTTTTTACCTGAAATTCACGCGGACGAAGTCGCGGGCAACAGCTAGTAGAAGAATATGATTATGGTTACGAAAATAATCTCAAGAATTTTACTTGTAGGCCTTTTAAATCTTGCAAGATCTTATTAGTATGGGTGTCGTTTACAAATCTAAGCTTACTAACGATGCATTAAAGTTCAATTTTATTTGGCATGCATAGTATATCCTGTAACCTTTTTGTTGTTTATTATGGATTCACCTTCAATCTGATAATAATTCTTCAGTGTCTATTCTTTGTGTAGTTACGAAACATTTTTATGTGTGAGTGGGTCATGTTTGCTGTAACTAATCAGTCATTTGTCTATGTGTAAGTAAACATATTGTCTATAGATTACGACAGCTGTAGATTAAGTTTTACTAATCTAAACAAATACGTTATTCGCCTGATTTATATATAATCTTGTTAATAATTGTGTTCAGATGATTAAATTGTATTTACATAATATGCACAGCTTGTATTTCTATTGATAGTAAACTCAATTTTTTTTACAATATTTTAATATTTGCCATTTATGTAATTAATAAAAAAATTAATGTAATTTGCTTCCCATATAGCCATAATTATACATTATCTTAAATTCAAATTGATAAAGAAAATTTGGAAAATGGACACGAGCGGCATCCGAACTCGGGACTTGCAGAAGAAAAATAAAATAGATTTTTAATTGATATTTTTATTTCGTTACATTAGCCATTACAAACGTGTGTACATCAACAAACTAATAGTCTGAACACACCTGTACACTATCTATAGATACCTTTACTATGTAAACGCTTGCACTGTATCAATATCAACAACACTGTACATTATGATAGTTTTATAATCAGTCGTTAGCATATAACTTCAAATAACATTGATAAGGTATTGGAAATGAACAGAATATTGTGTTAGTAACATATTATTAAAAGAAATGGGTTCTTGCAGTCTAGACTGCAGTTCCCTCCTTGTTTTTTTGTTGTGTATGAACAAAACATCTTATCATTCCCAGTAAGTGTTATGAAGGTTGTATAGGTAGTCTTTGTTTAATCACTATTATCATATATTTGCTGATCAATCAACTTATTGTCTCAGATAAAAATAAGTTAGACATTTTTAGATATATTTCATCGAGCAGCGCAAGTTTATTTTATATTTAAGTCGTTATAACAATAGCTGTTATTGTGTATATGTTAAGATCATGTAGTTCCACAGCACGCAGAATTAGAATAAGTTTTATTTATTAAAATTAGTAAGATATAATTATTATAATCATGACAAAATTTGTTTAGGTATAAAAATCGTTCCATACTTGCATTTTTTTCTATTTGTATTTTAACATGTATTATTGTCATTATTCAATATCTTATATTTTTATATCTACATTCATTTTATTCTTTAGTTTAGTTTGCTTCTGCTCAATTTAGCCAAAGACTGAATGTTGTTGACTACCTATATGTTATCTTTATATATTTGTATATTTTGCTGTAGTAGGTTTATTATATATTTTATCAGATAAATGTGTATAAGATTGTTTGAATTATAATATTATAATTTTGTTATTGGATTTAATTGTGTATTATCTCATTCAGTCCTAAATCTTTTTTGAAACTAATTCGCTTTTTATGATGATTATATTTCAACTATTTGTATAAAATCTTGGTCATTTCTTTGCTATTTCACCCAATACGATATGCAAAACATCTATATCAAATCATATTCATTTTTGGTACGGCAAATGCTGTCACATGTCTCAAAATTTTGTGCAAATTGGCGGCTAATTTTTTTTTATGTAAATGGTAAATATTCTTATAGAACATATGCATATGTGCACTAATCACTACAGCTTGCAACACTGCTGCCTTATCATTGCTCTTTGGATAATTTTAATGATATAAATAGTTTTTGATTGTGTATTAATGTAGATACAAATTAATCTCACTATATTTATGATTGTGATAGAATTAAAGGGTCGCTTCGATGTTATAATTGTCCTCAAGTTACACCAAATATCTATACTGAATTACTGACATTCGACACGCGACAATTCGCATTCTATGCGGACCTACCAGAATAGTATCTATATAATATAATACATTTAACTAGATTGTAACATAAATGTATAGTATATATTTTTCTACAAAACATTGCATATGATTGTTTTTTTTATTTCGGAATTTCTTTTAAGTTGGGGTCAAGTCTTCAGTGGTATGAGTGGACTTTTTGATTGGCCTCTAAGGGAAAGCGTTAAGCGTTAGTTCAGCTTTCTGTGGTGCTTAGCCTTATGTGAAGTGCTGTATCCTCGCAATGGCAGTTAGATGTAGAGAGAAGTTGGCGAGTGTCTTGGAGTAACCTCATCCGCAGAGCTATCTCCAATCCGCCCGCCTACAATCCAAAAGCAATTTTGTGCTTTCTAGCTGTGTATCCTGTTTCTACCTACCTGTGATGCCCAACACAATGTTAAACCTCATTGATCAATATTTATTCTAGTACTACCCTCCAATATTCGTAATGAACATTCTGTTATTTAGAAATACTGCATTCTGTAATTAATACATTACCGTAAAATGGGGTGTATCGAAACTCAAAGGTAAGGCTCTAGACAGACGGACTGCATTTCAACTGCAAATTTGCAGTTTGAATGCAGTTGACACGACTGCAAACCAACCGTGCGATTGCAGTCGGTGTGCAGTTCACACGACTCTGACTGCTCGGTTGGTTTTAAAGATAACAGTTTAAAGTAATTTCTGTTAACAAACTAATAATCGAATGTTAAAATTTGTTCCAAAGTTGTTTCCATTTTCCCTCGATTTCCGATACACCCCGTTATACAGGTACCTATTTTATACTTTTTCATCTGAGTTTTATCATTATTTTTTATTAACGATACCATTATTATTAAGAGCTATTAAAATATTATACTTAGGTCTGTTTTATATCTAAATGTAAACAAACAGGTTCTCTCTCTTTAGATAACTTCTTGTGATAAGTTATTGTGATATTAGAGAGGCTAATATTTGTTTACAATTAGCATAAATATTTAAACGACCACAGTGCTACAAATTTATATACGGCGGTTGCGTTCCTATCAAACTGTCATTACATTGACAACTGTCACTTTGACGTTTATTACGTTCAAATTGATTTTAGTTCCAATTCTCACCACCGCGACCGGCGCATAAAACTTTGCAGTACTTTGAGTTGGTAACTTTATAATGTATAGAATTCCGTGATGTATTTAGATTAAAGAACTCATAAATAGTAAATTGAGGTTATATTTTTGAAATAAATACTCTGTGATACTGTGACTGTTCTTTCTATTATGATAGTTTACTGTTTCCTATTCACCATGGGCATTCCATTCATAGAACAGAAGTGGTGGGTTGGATGCTTTATGGTGAAGCATGTTGGACAAATTACCATGATTAACACTTGTTTTCAGCTCATGCTGCTTGTATGACACCTGATTGGTAGGCCACAAGAAAAAAACAAATCAGTATAAGATAATTATATTATTCCTTACTTGTTTAATACATTTGGTAACTGGTCCTCAAAATATTTCTAGGATTTCTTTACAATTCATTTAACCCTCTCAATTTAATCTGGAGAACAATCTCCGAAGTATCGCTGTCGCATGAAAGCTGGTGCAGTACTTGGTCACGTTGCAGATAATTAGTATGAATGTCGTTAGTAGCACTGGACAGTCGTAAGCCACTGGAAAAAAGTACATACAATAAATACTTATTGAATGCCCACGAAGTGGAACAAAATTAAGGTATCTGTAATAAAATTTGATGCCTTCTGGGTGAACCACAGACTAGTGGGGTGAACATAATAATTCTACATTAGGGTTCAACGGAAGTATAATGCCAATCATCAGGCACACTCAATATAAGGACAAACCTTACCCTGTTGTTTATTATTATCGCAAGAACCTTTGGCTAGAGCCTAGAGCTAAATGAAGGTTACCATTGGACTTCAAAATCTGGTAATCGAAGCTCTCTAAAGACTTCCATCAACAAAGCTGCATTGCAGTTATGTAAGCATCGTTTGCGAATGTACTTTTTGAGGTTAGTTGTTCGAACGACACTGTATTGTATTAACAAAAGTATTTTTCGCTTAAATTCCGTAAATAACTATGACTACAGGTTTAGTTTGATGAAGTATTTAGTTACTGGCTCGGGATTGGCAATTGGGCATGCTAATAGAGCGGTAAAGAGGGAGCTGAAGTTTTAAATTTTTGTCTCATTGCGTTTAATATTATTTTGTAAAACATCTCACCAGTAAAAACGTTGAGAAACACGACGAATGTGTACATGTATACAAGTAAGAAGTGTATAGTTCTGGTGTCAGCTGACGTGTCGGAGCCCCACACCAGCATGGGCAGCGTGAACAGGATGCTAGCGTCGGCCAGGGAGAAGGCCTTCAGCACCCTGGAGAGAGGTACTGGAACACGAGATAAATGTTAGCTTACAGCAGTTATGAAAGGAGCTGTATTTGTGTCTATTATGGTAGCATGGAGGCAGATGGTAGGCATTTTATGAATCTTTCTATTAATATTATGTTTACCCGACTGCGCGGCGCAAAGGAGGGTAAAGAGTTTATTTCATATACACTTTTTAGGCCAATTAACCTGGTGCAGACTGGTAGTCTACTGGTAAATAATATCATTATAGTTTTCTTTTGACGAAAGAATTCCTTTCAAAATCATTTTAGTACTTGTCTATATGTATATTTGCGTGCGTAGAGATTGAATGTGTGATCCTCCACAAGTCATGATGCCCTAAGTCTGGTACACCTTGGAAGCTGTTTCTCTACTTCATAATATATTTTTCGACACGCTAACTTGTTATCTATTATTATGCCCGTACCTTTATTCCGCGACAGGAATGGTGTCATCCTCATTAATAGCTCAACTGTTGCAATAAACACTATTATACCTGAAAACAATAAAAAATAATAATTTGGATAAAGTTTTCATCAAATTTAATATACTAAAAGTACATTTTTTTAAAAACCAAAAAAAAAAATGTAAGCTTACATTTTGATGGTACTTATACGCAGATTTTAATAGACAATCAGGCAATAACAGGTGATTTATAAGTCAGCCAAACTATTATATTAATGGTGCCTTAAAACACCACATAAGACAGTACATTAAAAGTCACACTGAATAACAAAGAACCAATTTTAACAATTAACAATAATTAACTTTGCACAAACCCAGAAGTATAGACAAGAACTGCACATAGAAGTCCTTCTCCCATATGAAGAGGTCATTGTCCTCATCCCTCTTGTCCTCGTAGGCCCACGCCCAACAGCTACTCTTCCAGTACTCTGGGACAGCGTGGGATATATTAATTGGTATGCTTCTGAAAAATGTTGATTGAATTTTTAGTATTAATTACAGGTAATTCAAAGCAACTGGAGTAAATAGACACCAGGTGTTTTGGTATTGCATTGAATTACCTGTAATGTACTATAAATAAGTGTGTTGCCTACACTTAAAATTATGCCTTAACACAGACACAGTTACTTACTATTTTACTCTGTCAAATACTTACAGATTTGTAGAATTATTCTCAAAGCCACAAACAAAGTTCACAGCAATGTTGAACAGACTGTCACTCCTCCACACACCATATGTTTCAAGCATTATCAGTATGATAACCAGCTTCCAATAAGACTGAAAAAAATAGACCAGGTATGAAATAACTTGCACATAATTACTAACTTTTGAGTTCTGACTTTTTTGTCAAAAGGTTTAGATAACACAAGTCTATGCTAAATATGCGGTACTGAGATTGGACTGTCTTGCGATGGATGACTGTTTTCACATGTTGAGATCTCTCCGTGCTTTGCAAGGCACATTAAGCCATTGGTCTTGTGTCTGATCCCTCTCTGGTTGTGTTGGTCTACTGTCCTATTAGACTAAGAAAGTGAGGGAATAGAGAGTGTACCTGTGTTTGTGTGTATACTTGTGCACTATAATATCTTCTGCACAGTTGGCTAAGCTTAGCTTTTCTTAGAAATTCGATCAGGAGTACATTAATATCAATGAATCATTAGAAACAAAAACCTCAAATCTTTTTTTAGGAATATAGTGCGCATGGAGTGTGAGATTTAGCTTTGTTAAGTTTAATGGAAAAGTAGTTGGCCGCACAGCTACCGCTAGTTATTATAATTAGACGCCACGCATACCTTAAACTCTGTGTTGTATAAGACATGCCGCTGCGCCTCTCGTGACATGAGCACCAAATCAATCATCACTATCACTGGATCATATTCTATGTACTTGTCCACTATTTGTTTACAGTTCTCCTGGAATTTATATACGGGAGTAGATGCAATTATACATTGTTTAATAGTCTTAGGTAGAAGTTTTTAGTTTAGATAGTTATAAAAGGGTTATAACAGAAAAATGATAAGGAACTACATAGTCGGTATATACAAAAGAAGAAAGAAGTCACTTACACATTTGGTCAGCTTCAGTACTTTTGGACCGTATGTCCTGTAAAGTGCGGCAGCGTGTTCCCCACAATTCACACATTTATACTCCTCTGTTTCATTCATTTTTTTTATTATATTACAAGTAAAAGATTTGTGATATCACAATAAACATTGCAGTAACAGCTGTCAAAACAAATATAATGTCAAAGTTGTCACTAATGTCATAGTCATAATTCTTTTCGTTCAAAAAGTAATACACGGTCTATGTCAGAATGAAATCAAAAATATAAAGATTTCTGTCTACTTTCAATATAAGTGTATTAAATAGTTACCAATAAAATACTCATAAGTTTTAAACAGTGAAATTAATTATTTTAGCCATGTTTTGTTAGTTCTATGATATTATAAGAGAGGGCGCTAACATTATGAAACATGGGATTTTCATTTTCTTGCTAGCTGCTCCTAGATTTTGGGATCAGAAAGAAGATTCTGTAATCTGTTGTAAGAAAGGCAGGGCCTGTGTTGATCAAAGCAAACTATATAAGATTGTTAGTTTTTAATTATCTAAGAATCAATGTATGAATTATTATGAGTCAGGTTAAAACTTTTTGAATGGCAGCTGTAAAATACCTACTTAAGCTACTCATAATCTACATGGAAACTCTTTAAGAATTCTTGCCAGTAAGCTAGAGTGCAGTATGTATTTCTTTAAGAAACCCTTAACCAACCCTTAAGTTTTAACAAGCTTAAACATAAGATACCTTTGCAATATAAATGGTAATTTTTGCCAAAGCACCGGGGTCCGAGAGGCCTACGAAGTGGCACTTTTATGAACCAAGCCTAAGCCAAATTTTAATAAAATAACTCAAGACTGTTCCCATAAAAACGAACTTTGAATATGAAGAATACTTTGATGGCTTTTGGTTTATAATATTTAAAAAGGTTGATTAATTAATCTTTTAAAAATTAGGTTAACTTTATGACTTTGTTGTTCTAAAATTTTGGGAGGTTTGGCTCATCCAGACCATTATTATTAACCTTAACCGTACAAATATTTGTCGAAAATATAATAGTTAGGTTTAAACGCAGCAACTTACTCTTTTTTCACTTTTAACATTTTATGGAAAGTAACCTTTCCTTTGTGAGTGTAAATAATAAACAGGACAGCTGCAGAAGAGTACCAATGTAATATTAAACAGATTACGTATAGGATCAGCGAAGCTGGAGAATAAGAGACTCCACTGAAGGCCCGTCGGCTTAGACATTCTGTATGCATTGGCTTAACTTTGTTAAACTGAATGTATGAAGTAATCTTTTATGACAATTATTGCTTACAAACTCGTCAATTTTATGGAACTAACCTTAACGTAATTGTAACGTAACTATAATAATAATACGTTATTGTAAGCGTCGAAATAATGCTTGTATAAGATATAGGTAATTTATGTAATGTTTGGAAACAGAATAGGAGAACTCTTAGTCAGTATAAATATTTTAGGTGGCTTTAGAAAATAATAAAAATATTAAAATACCTACATACCTATGTATAAAGACGTAAGAAAAAGAAATCTTAAAATCAAACTGAATCTCATACTTTTTAATACATTCCATTCAAAGTTAAACTACAACGAAGTTAATTCTTTTCGCTTCTCCAGCCGCAATATCAATTTCACATTTCATGAAAATGGCACCACTTCAGTGCGGCCTCTACAAAACATACGTTTACACTACAAGACTTCGATCTACAGACACGATTTTGGTTATATTACCGAACATAGCTGAGCCAAGAATTAGTTACCTATGTGTATTACTTACTTTAATCCTCGATATTTCTAACTGAAATTGGAGTTATGATTCCGATTTTTGGAAATAACATCGGAAGTTTTTTTAATTTCATCCACAGTACTTGTCTATAGTCAGATTCCAGCTGCTACAAATTGGAAAATAAGCCAAAATCCCTTTTGCTTTCCTAAACATATCGTGTGTTCTAAAGAGGCTTCGGTCCGGTCAGGTTATTCCATTAGCGGCGGTCGGGCGCGGGCCGCGCGCGCATCGCTTTTGGGCCGATTTTAAAATAATTGGACGGCATAACTGGATCATCCAACCGGATTAACTTTGAACACCACTGAAAGATAGGTTGCCGCTAACATTTTGGGTACTGAGATTAATTTTAGTTAGATTAGTTTGTTTGATTAATGCTATCAGCTTATAATGCTGAGAATAATAATATAATTGCTATCAATACTTTGGTTGTTTATTTAATTAGATACCTACATAACAGAAAAATAGATTTGCGTCTAAATACACGATAATTCACTATTCGCAGATAGGGTCTAGTATGTTCCAATGTGGCCTTAAAATTTAAAAACTATTTTATGCATCTGCAAAACACTTGAATCTTGTTGTAACGCAGGACATTACAAACAACGGAAAACCCATCGTAACTTACTGCCTTAAGTACCCAGTATCAATACATAAATTACCCACCAAGTAAACGTTGTCAATAAGAGGATCGGAATCACCCATTCTTTTCGTGTCTGTAAAAAGGAATGGCGCGATAAAAAGTTTTGGAGAGCGTGAAATGGCTTCCGAATTCATTATGGAGTTGAGTAGAACGTCTTGACATCTTTTCTTTAATCGATATTGTCGTCATTACAATTTTTTAGGTAAAATTTAGCACCGGAGCATAAGGTTTCATTGTTGTCGAACATAAAGATTTATGAAGCTGAAATAAAACTGTGTTATTATAACCATCAACGTTTGAATTTGGCCCAGATTTTAAAATGACTAGGTGGCTTGGTCTGGAAAGGACATATTTGCTTGAATATTTATAAAGCGGCGATAGAAAACCATTAAATTTGCCTACTTTGTCTATGAAGGGTTACTTATCAATGGCTTAAAAAAAGTATAGATTTCAACTATCTACAACGTATGACTTATGCAAAGAGATGTTTTTTCGTGTTTTGGGCATTAGTGTAAATATAAACGTGATCGGTATTTTTTTTTGTGAAGAAAAATCTAATGGACCCATAATTTCAATGAAACCAATTTACTGAACTAATGAAAAAAATATGTAAATATCCATTAGTAATCAAATACATTACAAATCTATTATTCCTTTGTCTTAGTTCTTTAATTACCTAGTTATAAGAAGCAATTACTTGAGTACAAAATACAATTTAAATGTAGTAAGACAAGGCTTCCAAAATAAATAAACAGATCGCCTTTACCTAATCGTCTCTCTGCTTATTTTTATTCATAAACAACCAAATACAATACAAGTTTAGCGGCCATTTGTCGGAGCTGCTTTAAAGTAGAAGTCTGTATAGAAGACATTGCTTCCTATCGTTCCGAGATCTTTCTCTTGCAGCTTCAATTTTCCAATGCGGTATATAGCATTCAGTGGACCGCAATACCGCGCTTCCAACACCGCTATTTCCTTTTACGTATTTCGTCCAATAAAGCCAATTTACTGACCGAACGCCACTGGACTTTTTCACAGATCGAGCCTTTAATATTTATAATCCATGTGCTTAATATTTAGTTGCACCCTCCGAATTAATAGCCAGAGGATACTTGGCCTAGTTTTCTAAATAAAATTTTGTTTTTAGCTTTAGTATGCTGTAAGGGGTTTCAGTTACGACGGTCCGGTAGGTACGAGGACTGAATTAAATTGGAGGTTTTTTAGGTATCGTTAAATCCATGTAAGGAGCTGTTTTTGCTGAGAGGCAGGGGTTCGCCGAGATGAGCGTCTTGGCCCAAGATAATAACATTATAATTTGAACTAGTGAATATTCTTTATTACTTCTTTTCTTATTCTTTTCTTCTTTATAATGTAATTAGGTATAAGAGAGAAACTTTCTGAAAGAACTGACTTTTTGTTTTAGTAGAAAGGCCACAGTTATGAAGCATCAATTCAAGGCAAATAATGCAAATAACGAGACAGCCATTTAGTTAAGAGTTACTATAAAATAAATCTAACATTATTTATGAGAGCAGAATTTAACAAATTACGTACTGTTATTGAACTTTATACTGTCTTTATTCAGAACACGTAATAAAGGATCTATTCACTTGCCGACATCGTGTTTAAAAAGTGCAGAGTCATTCGGCAGATGGTCCTCAGAAAGGGAGTTCGATATAAATTGAATCCAGTAATTATACAGATGGAGTACAGGGGTACTCTGTGTGTATGAGTTTCTGTAGAATGTTTATAACTAGTAAATATAAATCATTATTTTTTGAGAATTTTCTATATTATTATGATGTAGATCTTGATCTCAATAATATCTGATTTGATACTTATTCACCAGTGCCTGTAAAAATCGCATTAGGTATAATATTTTAAAGTTGATTTTTAAAGTATTTCAATTTTAAAAATATTAATACAGCATCAACTTTAAATATGAATTTGTAAGTAGGGGAAAAATGTATTAATCTCGGAAGAAAACCGTCGAACCCGTTCTTGTGCTATGACTCAGCAAGTATAATAATTATTCGTGTTCTCTTTGAAAACCAGCGCTAGACACAGCTTGTTCCTTGCAGATCAGCATGTATGTAAACTGCTCTAGCCATTACGCTAAGCATTTCGGGGAGGCACAGGGCCATTTCATCGCGATAAACATTTGAATACTCAGTATAAAGCGGCGTTACATTTCCGTGAGATAACAGAAACTGTAGGAGAGTGAGGTCAGTGATAGACGAAGCGGGAAACGCCGAAAAAGTAAAGGCAGCACATAAGAAAAAAAATAACAGAATTTCAAGAAACGGGCCCGTCTTTTTCATAACCCTCTTTGAACTTGTATTCGTAAAAGATAACATTACAGAGAGCCGCAAAAAATGGTTTATATGCAGAAATCAAAATTTGGACTTAAACTGCAGATATTTCTGCAAACTTTATCTATTGCAGCGGGAAAATCGACATTCTAATTATTTTTTAAAACCATTATTGTAAGTCACAATATATTGGCCAAACCATCTTTAGTTCTGCCCTGCCTCTGCCCGTGACCATGAATGCTGTAAAAGATTCGAAACGTCGGGACCAAAAAACAATTACAAAACCGCGAAAAAATCCGTAAACCTAGTTTTATTTCAACATCTTCAGTTTTCAGAAGATATAATATTTAGCTGGTAACTTATATGGTGAAAATGTTCGTACAAACCGCCTGTAGGCCTCGGAAATGACTTTGCACACCGTTGAACAATATCTCAGGTGTGCCGGTTTCGTCACGATATTTTCTTTCACACCGTTTTAAACAACTGATAAATAAATTTTAATTGGAGCGTGCCGGGGTTCGATGTTGCGACCTTTGACTTTGCAGTCCAACGGTGATAGCACTTGATATTTTTAATCGCTATTCTTCCTAATAAGGTAGCACCACAAACATTAATATTCATTAACAGTCCTTGCCAACAGAAACTCCCAGCTGACTTACGATGCTGCTATAGCACTATGTTTTAGTCATTATCTTCTTGTTGAACAACTATGAATTCTCGAGTTTTTTTTATTAAAATCAGATAGCAATCAAGTAAGTACTAAATCGATTTTTATTCAAAGAGAAAAAAAAATACATAACCATTATGTAATACATATTATAATGGTTTTTTTCTCTCGATGTATCGATAGTGCACTGCATTCAAACTTTTTGAAACTACATAGTATGTATAATAACATTAGCAATACCATGGCAAAACTAAAATTCCTCATCGCTAGCTGCAGCTGGGAATGGCCTAACAAGTACCAAAAATCTAAGGTCTCCAAATACGTAGTCACTTTTTAGTGTTAAGTATTACATAAAAATACACAGTACACTGTTTTGTTTAGTATTGTTCTTCGTTAAAAATAAACTCGTTTTAAAGTCAGTTAAAATACATCCTTGAGCTAAGAATTTAAAGAAGTCTCATAAAATACTCTTAAAGTAAATTCACAAACAGACAGTTTCAAGGAGAATACACTAAGTAACGACATTCTGAAATTAAAACAGAAACCTGTTTGAGTTGTAAATTGAATAAT
Organism: Abrostola triplasia; assembly: GCA_946251915.1. Taxonomy (NCBI): domain Eukaryota; kingdom Metazoa; phylum Arthropoda; class Insecta; order Lepidoptera; family Noctuidae; genus Abrostola; species Abrostola triplasia. The sequence goes on from OX276426.1 coordinate 13,531,663, forward strand.
ACTTTCTTTTGTAGCGAACATAAATGTTAAAAGCTCGAGTAATGGGAATGAGGAAGATGCACTCACTTTTTAATACCAGACCGTCGTCCGCCATTCTCTCATCGTAATCCATCTGTGAGGGAATTTGAATTCGAGATTAGATAAGACTTTAATTAACGTTTTATTATTGTTTAGCCTTCGCCAGTAATCTGCAGATCAAAGGTTTCGTTTCCTTTCTTCCATTCCTACACGACCTTAGGGGTTTGTGAGATAATCCTCGTGCACGTGGACGATTTTGATTTGAACCTACAACAAAACATGATGATGAGGGATCCATGAAGGGATATTCAAGCAGGCATAGGGAAATCGTTGTGTTAAGCTTAAAAATTTGGAAAATCTTTGTAATAATCCAAGGTTTGAAGTTATTTCCAAATATCAATTGACAATCTCTAAAATATATTATTATCTTCTTTCATGAAATTACACACAACCGAGATGATTAATATATTCGCGTGATTTCATATTTTTGAATCTGCTACGGCACTATGCTGTTGTCAGTTTTTCATTCTAAATGTAACACTTCTAACAACAGCTATTTAAAGAATTATACCATTTCCATTTTTTCCATGATCTGTGTTTTGAAGTAACTTGTAGTGAAGTTCTCATTAAACAGCATTGCAACGCGGAGAGTAGCCAAGGTAAGTGAAATTACTTTCTTCACTGTTTTCCAGAAAGCATTCCTGACTCGCAGTGCCGTGGAGTTGTGAAACTTAGCACTTGTTTGAATTAAAGGGCTATCAGGTAGTTATTTTCTCGACAGACTTGTACTGAAGTAGATTAGTTGCTTGAAACTCGTTTTAAGTTGCGAATTGAGTTGAAATCCTGAACTAAATTTCAGCGAGGGAGGGTGCACCTGTATCGGGCTTTAATTAACTACTTTTAACTGTAAACGCGTGTTGCAAGTTACCACATTTTGACGTGATTTTCACATAGCGAGGTGATTACTGGTGTGTTACTTTTGCAGAGATTGGAGTTGTAGGAAGGTTTCATCGCAAACAGCTGTTAGAATCACTATTTTCTGTTTCTTCTATACCTTTGTGAGTATGGAATTACATGCTTGTATGTTCTTTATATTCCATTTGAAACCTTGATATTAATTACTCGTCAACATAATCTATGCTTCATAAAAAAATGATAAAAATTCAAATCGACCACCAAATTCTGAACGGCATTCAATGTTACGTAACTACGGATACTGCTCAAATAATAAACAACGGGAGAGCAAATATTCGATACGCCATTCATCTTCCAGCTCCAAATTAGTATAAAAACATAAAGCTTTTGTTCGGAACATCCCCGCTCCGTGATTGGAAATAAAATGCTTAATATCCTGTCCCCTGTAGATTTATACCCTATTCTGTTACCGGCTTTGTGTGAGAAATTCCCATTACTTACTGTACAGTTATTTTTATTGATGCTTGTGCTATGCTCAGTATCTTTGTTGTTGCTTTTTCAGCTAGATTTTGAATGCTAAAAGAGATTTTATTATGGATGAAACCTGATCCGATGTAGACTATAACTTGAAATACATATTGGATTGGAATATAAACGAGATAAAAGTACATCTACAGAAGTAATCTCAGAGAGAATTACTTTGTAAAACATGACGTGTGTCTAATTTATTAAGCTTGTTACACATCACACGCAAAAGGTTTCTAGTTTAAGTAGTATTAGGTAAAGGAGTAAGTTATTAGTTATTAGACTAAAATGATTATTGAACTAAATGATTCCAAAGAGGATGTGCTTTACTCTTCCATTCTGGGAATACAGGCGTTGTTTTCCAGCGCATTCCATCTCTGACTCCTGCTATATTTAGGTCATGCCAATAAATCGTGGCGTCGACCGCGTATTTATGGAGCATTGAAGCAAAACGATATAATATTTCCGACGATCTCAAATATTGGAGTTTTGGAATTTTATACGAATGGGTTTGACTGTTGCGGTCGCTCTGTTGTATTATTGTTCTTTTACTGGAATTGGATTGACAGAATATGCATGTATTTTTATATAATTTCTTTATCGAAAACAAATAAACTAACAAATATCTATGTAGACAATTCTTAAGGAAAAAAGATTATTACGGCATTGTTTGCCTTAATATCCCAATAACCAAACATCCGAACTATACTACAATTAAATAATAACCAGATTCCGCAAACTATTCCATATCAAACAATAACATCTTGAATCTAAACATGGATTTTGACGTCACAATCAACAAAATTCAAGACATCAAACGCTCATTACAATTCCGAAATGTTGACAGTAATTGAATGAGAAGTCTCGAAGCAGATTGGTTAATAAACATAAAATTTACGGGGTTATAAAACATTTTACAGGTAATGTCATCCTGCTCTGGGGTGGGCTCTCCATCAAACTGTAACAGGCGGTATTAAAGCTTCGTGAGGTTTTAAAAAGTCACTTGAACTAAGTTAGTAGGTTCGTATAAACGAGTTTTAAGTAATGCTAAACATGCCAATATTGGTTCCTAAAAGTTAAATGAAATAATGGGAAGTTTTGCTGAAGTTAGTATTTACTTGGTTGAGTTTGTAGGAGGTGTATTCATTTTATTATTTACGTAAGTGTTTTGGTTCCTTTTACAAAATGTTCTATTGTAGATCATCATCATCATCAGGCGTCCACTGCTAAACAAAGGCAAGCTTTAAGGGGCTTGGTATGGTATTGCTGGGCATTTTCCGCACTTAGCCTCTTTAGTGGGCCATTGTGCGTAAGGGGCTTGCTAATTAACTTTGCGATCGCAGTGTTGATGGTGAAGTTACAGAAGACAGTGCTGCCCATCTTCTAGGTTCCCTTAGTCGTCTTCTACGACACGCAACGGGACGATATGGGAAGATGCTTTTCTGACCTAGTACCCCGCGGGCGTAGTTCATTTCAAGCTAATTAAGAATAGAATCTATACCTAGACTTTGCGGCTCCATCTACATAAAGATGATCATGAAAGCATTTACTCACACAGGGGCAGAGAGTCAAATTTTCGTATGTATAGCAGAGTTACGACAACAAATGTATCCATCTACAAAGAAACTTAATTAAGTATTACCATACGAATGTCCAAAAAGGAGGGTCGAACGATAATACAAAACAAAATCAATTACACACACTATATGAGTAGCCTCGCAAGACTTAGAAACCTACCAAGTTTCCTACCAAAGCTGAAGTAAGTAGCCAATGTTCATTAAACTAGTTCATTGAATGAAACACTTACGCGCGGCTCTATAGCAACAATGGACATTGAATTTCTATCTGTTATCTTGCAAGGCCTCTTTGAGGGAACGAGGTCTCGATAGTGAGGAACTCGATGTTGTATCGATACTCGATAGTAACGATATTATCGTGAGAGGGTGAGACAATGGAACGCATTTTCTAAATCGATGTCATAGCAGCTCAATATGTCTATACAAATCTATGTGCAGATGTTATTGCGTCAGTTGTATATTAAAAGTAGAATAATGGTGACAGACACTGAGTTGGCAAAGACGCATTTCAAGTTGTCTCGTATAAAAGTTTACGGGCCAAATCCATTTGTAGAAATTGCAGTTTTAAAACCCTTAGGACTTTGTTAAGTTATACGTACTTTTTAGTATTTTTTTAATGCATCACCGATTAGTTTGTCAGTAATTAAAGTGATAATAATATACCTACTTGCTTCTATTTACTCGACAGAAATTATTATATTTAAAGCTTATGTAACTATATAGAAATACTTGTAAATGTTATTTTTGTGGTTTTTTATTTTATTTTTTCTTTGTAATATTTTATTTTTTGTGTTAGAAACAAAAATAAATAATTTACTTTCTTACCCTAAATATTCAACCCAAAAGATCGGTCAGCGGTGAAAATTCAAATTATCAAAAAACATCGATAAGTTTGCTACCCCAGCTGTAAAAACTATTGTCCCTACATTACAATGAGGCCGAACGAGTGTAACGCTCCTTATTTATAATTAAATACCATTTGCCTGACAGCCGGGAGGGAGCTTACAATACTTGTATGAAGATACGCCTGGCTTTGTTCCCTGAATACCAACCTACTACAAAGTACTGCCCTCTTTAGATTCGTTTATAAGGTTGGTAATCAGTTGCTAAAGAGAGGTATTCAGTCACGTAGTAGGCAGAAATCTTACCAAAGGCCTTCGGTACCGTGGCTAACAAAGCTATACTCAATCGAGTAAAAAGCTGTCTTAAGGACAAATTACGTAACTTTCGAATAGTGTGTCTTGCCCATTCCCACAGTTAGCTGACTGTTACATCCGTTAATTAGTAACAGTCATCAGGGCTTCATTCCACTTTTGTAAAATTATGTGAGACAATAAATAATTTTTATTTTATTATTTCATTATTATTAAATTATTAAAGCCAGTCGTTTCGTCACGATGCAAATAAAAAATAAAACTTGGTAAAACGAGAAAACTTATAAATAATGTCCTCCTGACCGAATTTCGGCCACAGCAGCCTATCTCAGCTAAAACTAGGCAACTACAAGACACAAGTATGCGCGCAAATTCAGTTCCCTCACTCTAAGTCCGATGGGACGGTAGACCGACACGACCGGAAAGAGCTTTCGAAGCACCGAAGGGCTCTATATGAGAAAACGATAACCCATCACAAGACAGCCCGCGGCGAGCACTGCCTAAGCTAGCTTCTCAAACTTATGCATATATGCTTAGCAATTACGAATCAAACATGTCTAGATACTTATTTATTCCATGATCAGAAAACACGTTTTGATCATCATGGGGCTCAATGTTTATTTGTTACTTAACTCTATATCTATTACCTCCTTTATTGATCTCTCATAAAGCGGCATACGCACTTCAAATCCCATTGTCAGCGAAAATAGAAGCCTTCTGTTGAATAAAGGCTTTTACAGCCAATATTAATTGACCGTCACCAAACGCCATGAAATCGAATATCGTTATAAACTTCGAACGTTTATAAAGTTAGTTTTGAAGCACAGTGTTCCCTTTTAGTGTTAAAATTGTCTATTAAGTCAATATCCGTAGGTATTTTACGTGGAAGTATTAGTTTTCCCTGCTATACGGATTTTTGTTTACGAAAACTGGTACAATTAAGGAGTTTTATAAGTTTTTACTTTATGTGTTTTTTCTTTATTGTTGCCTAATTCTGTGATAAATAAAAATATTTGCAATAAAAAGCTTCAAATCATCCCACCTGTGTCAATAAAATGTGTGGTTATATTTAAACAGACAAGTAATAGGAATGTTCTGCAAAAAGGGCAAGTGAGGAGTACTCTCAACCGAAGAGCGTGTATGAGGAATGTGATGCGTGTGAATGAAGCAAAAGAAGTATGCCAGGATCGTAGCAAATGGAAATCCGTGGTCTGTGCCTACCCCTCAGGGAAACAGGCGTGACTTTATGTATGTATGTATGTAATAGGAATTAACCTATTGCATTTCAGAGGAGCTTCAATAACCAGAGGCATATTTGTTTCGGGGTATAGCTGGGATTTACACAGGACATTATGAGTAGAACCAACATAAAACTTCCTAAAAAACCTTACTACTTATAGCCAACGCAGACCGGGACAGGATGGCAAAGGATTTTGCCGTCAGTCAGCGCAGATTAGCCGCTTAGATACCGCGGCATTCCAGCGCCCTGTCACCGCGTGCCGTGGCACGACAAAGCATGCCTACACAGCTCCTGCTTCCCGATACACATTAGGTATGGCAATTCTTTTCGACAAAGATTGATTTTTGAATTGATTCGAATCGCAAGCTGCAGAATGTAATGTTTATTTTCAACTATAATAATAATGATCACAATCTAGTTTCCCAAAACGTAAACAACAGGATTTTTAATACATTAAAAGAACAACCTCATTTTCCTGTAAAATTTGTAGTCAACAACATAATTATAATATCCGAGTGTTCACGCTTCACTCCGCCGGTCCACACTGTGTGAACTTTTTCCTCGGACGTGTTGCCGACAATTTATGTAGATGATTCTGTGAAGAAGTTGTTCCGACACGACCCAGGGAAATGAGGAGAAAAGAGACTTTTTGTAAGTGTACTTATTTATTTTTATCATGGTTGGTTACATTGAGTTATGGCTTAATTAAACGGGTTGGATTTTTGAGTAAGGAAACTGTATGTTGACTTAATTATTATGTCTAGGGGCTGCGCAACTGCTGAGCGCAAGATCTTGGGTTTGAATCCCGGGTCGGGCAAAGTGTTATTGGGTTTTTTCATTAGGTAATTCTCAGTCGCATCACGGCGTCTGGAATTATGCCGGTTGATGGCAATAGGCTCGCCCCTATTACATTGGGACCTATAACATAACTGTTGAAATGTGTGGGTGTTGTATAGGTTCACCTCTGCATACCCCTTCGGGCAATACAGGTGTGATGTTATGTAATGTTTTGAAAATAGATTACGTTTACATTGTTCCATTAAAACAACCTATAAGTGCCCCACTGCAGGAGAAAGCCCTTTTTCTATATAGATAAGGAATTAGCATTGATCGCCACGCTAGCTCACTGCGGGTTGCGGGTTAGTCAAATCCAGGTTTTCTCACGAACATCGTGAGAAAAACCTCCGTCGCCGTCAGTGGTGTTTTAGAATATTTAAGAAAGTATTTAATGACATTAAAAAGCCACATGGATACTTGCCTGGGTTAAAACCTGCAACCTTTAACATACAAATCCGGAATGTAAGGCTCTAAGGCCACCACAAAAAAAATCCTAATTGCAAAAAATCTTTCAATTCAAAAGTGTACACAATACCTGCTAGGGAGAGTTAGGGAAAACATTCATGATGATAATAAAGCGGCATATAAAACTCTCAAAGAAATCACAGCTAAGAATAAAGAACAAGATAATGACTCAACAAAATCCAAGTTATATGATAACCAAGTTAGAACAATACGGAATGCTCATCATGAAACTTTTATTTTACAACCACATAAAAAGGCTTTACTGAGAAATTTACTATCAACCAAATGTGTTCTTGAATCACCTTACTATATACATGAGGAAATCCTATGCACGCAACCGGGCGCCCTGTCACACCGCTGTGTAAGGAGAATTTTTCTTACCTATTAAAAGTAGCCATGTAGATACTATGAATTTCTTCTGTAACGTAGCTGCGATAACACAGACATGAAATAATTATACACAAACATCTAGTCTCGGGACAATAACAATTTTTGTCCCGTGCTAGAATCGAAAACGCAATCCCTAGCGCAGTCAAATCGCGTAGCCAATGCGCCATTCAGATTACCATTTACAATAAGTAAGTATTTGGGTTAGGATTTATGGAGACAGCCGCAACCAGTCAAAACAAGTTACTACGTTTTATAACTTCCTACTTATTAAATGGTTCTTACAATTATTTATACGGATGGTCTTACAAATCACAAATAGTGTAATCGGCTTATAATAATCTGTCAGATAAACAACGGATATTTACAGGCCACTCCTAAAACAATTGATAGTGAATCCGTTACAAAAATAGGAAAACCAAATTTTTATAATATTTTTAGGGGTTTAGAATGAGAACAAATAATAAAAAAATATGTCAATACAAATGTGATTCAATAGGACCTTTGGGATACCTAATCGATGAAAAAACAATGGAAATATTATTTAAAATGTTTACCACTTAATAGTGTAATCGGCTGGTTACTAATGTTACGGTTCCTAACATAATTTGCTTATAATTTCGTCAATTATTCGCCATCGTTATTAGATATCAATGTAATATATTATAGTCGTTACACGTCAAATCAAACACATAGCGCGACCAATGAGCCTTGATACTAGTTAATGTTATTGATTTGATTGTGCGGAGTTTGAATATCTAATTAGGTAATAATTTGTGAAACACGCTTCTGTTTATAGAAACTGCTTTACGGGTCAGTTGTATGTGTTTAGTGGTTAATTAGTAATTCAATTAGATGTGGTTTATGTTGTTGTCGTGAGAGAAAGCAAAAACATTTACAGTTCTCACTAATACGTTGACGAATTCATTATTGTATTGGTTTAAAGGTTAGAAAAACAACTCTGTCGATGTTTTATTACTTTTTGTACTGGAGCACGATAAAATATAAGACATATTATCGGTCTAGCTGTTTAATCGTAAAGGCGTGACAGACAGACAGAGTTACTTTCACGTTTATAATATAAATATGGAAGTATGGATATGGATTGTACTAAAAATAAATATTGACCTTTTAAAAACGTTGCTTTTAATCTATTTTTGTTGAAAAGGTATGTATGTGTGTAATGTAGTCCGGTGTGACACGCGGCCACATAAGCCACCCGCCTGGCGTGAGACCTCGATAACGACCGGCTTCCTCCACGCCTGCATTTGACTCCTCACCACTTCACTTCAACTTCATTCGGCTTCACGCTTCTCCTCGGCAAATATTTGAATGCACTCGAGCATTGAGCTCTGAGGAATTCCTTTTTCGCAGGATTAGAGTAGTTTAGGATGTAGGTTACTGTTATTCGGGTCTTCCCTATTGGCTCAATATGATATTCGAAGACGCAATGTGGTTTATTTATTGTGCCACGTATACACTAGCGGAGCTTCGGTTTGTTGTTTAATGAAATAAAACCAATCCATCTTTCCTTCGAGACATTCTTCCAAAGTCATTATGGAAAGTGCAGGAAGTGTAGATGATTCTCGTTTCAGCGTGTTTCAATAATGGTGTTGTTTGTAACTGACAAAGTAAAATCAACTTTATGTGGAAGTTTTTAAAAATATTTTTACCTAACGAATATATACACACATTACTCTATTATAAGTCTAATTGTTATCGAAATTCTACAAGATGTATGAAATATTGGGGCATCAATAAAGAGAATTATCACGAAAACCCATTTCTAAGAGCATCCCATTAATTTCTCACTACATGTGAGAACAAAACTGGTACTTATGCCGTAATTTTACCGGGTTAAGTGTTAGTGCCTCTAACTTTTAGTGTCACTTGTGAAGTGGCAGAGGTAGTGCCGTCAATATACCAGGATGTTATTGGATGGGATTTTTACAACTGTTTGAATAAAAGATGCAGATCTGGAGGTTTGCAAAGGGTTGTTGGTTTTGGCTTTGTAATTTCATCGCATGATTGTTTAGGCGTATGTGCGGACAGGGCTTTATTACGTTTAAACTATAAAAGGAAATTGGAATCAACAATTTTAATATCCTGTTTACATTAATATGTAAGTTTATAGGGCTCTTTTGTATCGTATATGTTCGCGTGGATCTAAAATAGCATGACTAAAATCATGCGAAAAGAGTATAGTTTTACTTTACTTTCCCAGGATATATTTTACCTTTCCAAAGTTAAATATATATGTTTATTTTACTAGTTGAGTTATATTTAAATATATATTTTTAATTCACGATTCTATTACCTAATTAATTTACCTAAACAATTGAAAGAAGTTGGAAAGTCAACACTAATCACAGCGACACAGAATTCAATACAGAAAGCTGCAGCCAAGAGCTTCCAGTGATTTACGACACTAAGCAGCAGTCGATAAAGAGCTAGCTCGAGGTAAGCATTTTTGAGTGAAAATCGACAGGATGGTAATAAATAGTGAGGTAAGCTCTCAAAATCCAGAGCGCCTTAAATCTCACTCAGCACTCAAAACCGTCACTTGAAAATCTGAATTCCAAAACACACGAAGCATTATAGTATTCAAATGTCTTCAGCATTCAAATAAAACATGCTGTCGTCATATCAAACTGCAGTCAAAATGAAATAGAGTAAGTATTTTTCTCGAATGTTCAGTAGATTCTGAACAGCTCGTATTTTGTGATTCACGACGTGTTTGGAAATGTTTTGCTGTTTCACATTATTCGTGCTAAATATGAATGTTTGCAGCGTTAGAATGTTTTGTGATTCGTTTATTATGTTTTTAGTCATTTAGCAGTCCATTCTGTAGCAGTTCTTTGTTTTGTATGATTTCTTCATTTGAAATTGTGTTATGTTTTTTATTACTATTGAACATGTATCATGTTTTATCTCCTTTCGTAAAATCATATATTTAAATAAGCCTTTTCTATCGATATCATTGTCTAACTAAAAACCTACCTACATTTACGTACGAACCACCAACGGACTTTTGTCCATCAACCATTTTCTATTGTAAAGATTTTGCCTTAAAAATCGCACCGCAACATAGGCCTATAATCATCTTCCTATTCACGCTCCCTCCGACCAGTGGAGAGCAGTAATAGCGGTTTCAATGTAACAATGGTGAGACAGATTCGACTTCCGCGCAATTAATTCAATTGATCGAAACGCGGGTACTTAGGTATTGCGGTGGATGTTCTAGAATGTTCTTATTGTGTAGCAGTCGATGTTATGCAACACGATGGATAGATGTTCTAGTTTGACATTCCGATTTTGTTTCATTAGTGTGCGATCAAACCAACTTAAAACTATACTGAAGCCTGAATGTAGAAAAATAGCAAAACCTTAATTATTTCCAGTTTTAGTCTTTGCTCTTACTAGTTTTGTATATACCCAATAAAATACCCAATTTTGTTCTACACCTTAGAACCAAAAGTTTAAATTTTATCCTAAGCAATTACTCTTAAATCTGGCTTAATCTAAAGCTTTGCTAAGATTCGTATAGGCTTTCTGAATTTTTTTAAGTCTTCCAAATAAAATATTAATCCATTTCTAAAAGCTTGCGTAACAATCGAGTTTCAGTAGTAGGGCTCAAATTATCTAGTAGAGCTAAATTTGAGGTTAGCGCGGCAGTCTAGTTGCCTTGATTAGCGTGGCGGATCGCCGGTGGGCATTTGTAATTTCTGTAATTTGTCTCATTTTCCAATTTTTTTGAGGACTATTTGTGTTGACCTATAATGGTCTACTAAGGTCTTCTAGGTTAGGTTATAATGTCATTCACAATAATCTTCGCTGTGTGTTTACTAGTTATTTTTATATAACTGCCAAGTATATTCAATTTATTTGTTAGAGAACATGTTTGTTAACGTACATTAGGTAAGTCAAAGAATTTATCCGTATAAGTATTACAGTATATATAAAATTCCTTTTTATGTAATGTGAAAAAACAGTTGTTTGGGTTAATTAGTAGACCCTTTCCTTATTAGTAGATTAAGTCTTACCTTATGCCAATCATCATCATCATCAGCCGGAAGACGTCCACTTTTAAATAAAGGCCTCCACCTTAGAACGCCAATGTGTCTTACTAAATAATAATATAAGCTACAAAATTTCTCGTCGATGTGTTAAACGCCCATACTCCATATTTCAGCTGGTAATATTGTAAATTGCCTATTAACAATGAAGCCGAGTTATTAGGCCACGCGGGCAAACGGGAATGGTAAATATTGTTCGATTGCCGCATCGTAATTATTAGCTCCATCGGTTTTAATGAGTGTGCCATTTGGAACTATTCAAGGAGAACAAGACGAAGTTATTAAGATGTTCAAGGTAGATTAGTCTTAACACATTTCGTAGAAGGGACAACATACATTCTATTTATTAGAAAGTTTTCTGTAATAATGCTTTTATACAATAACCTGTTATCAATTTTTAATGATCTCAAGATATTGAACAAAGAGATGGAGCAAATACCATACAGATAAATATACTTATACACATCCCAATATCGGAGCACCCAGAAAGGCTTGCACTAACAACTTTCCAAAAACTTTCCGTTAAAATACGACTAGGTTTTAAAGTCTAAAAAACTTTATCTTTATTCGGACCCAAGATATATTCCGGTCTGAATGGAAAGACTGCCAAGTTTCCAAGAAAACACACAGTATCCCTCGATTTATGAGCTCATATGGACGAACTCGCATGACCAATATAAAAGTTTCAAGCAAGTTTTGAAAAAATGGACAGAACGGATGAAGTGTAGGCGCTTTTGTTTTAGCTAACGCATTCATTTCGTCAATATTGACAATGCTATGAAAAAGTTTTTTTATATAGGGTCAGTTTTAAGAATTATATGTGTTTGTTTACTCCTTGTTAATTTATCTCCTAGTCTGCAATTTTTTAAAGTATTGGAAAGCACTAAATTTTCCACAGAAACTTCCTCGATCATAACACGCTCCAGCTTCTCCTTTGTTTTTCGGCAAATCACTAATCCCAAATTTCGGCTACTCACAAACTCGATTTAAAATTAAGTTACCAATACTTTGAGCGTTCTCTTCAATCTTTGACGTCGCGGCCTCGACATTATAATGACTCTGAAGGAGACAAGTTAACCACTTCAGCCATAAAACATACTTTGCGAAATCCCCAAAAGTTGGTCACGAAAAGTATGAACGTTGAAGTAACCAGTAAATTTGTAGCAGAAAGAAATTCTCGAAAGGTCGTAATTTAAATGTAAATTGGACGCCCCACCGAACATCACGACGTTTAGAAGGTACGGAAGAGCTGCGGTTAGGAACATTTTCGTGTTTGCTTTTAAGTAAAACCAGTTTAAAAGTACAGAACTTATAACTGGCCTAACTTAAAAGCAAACATGAAAAGTCTGTGTCTCAGGACAAAGGACCATTTTTGAAAAGAGGACTTTAGGCTCTGTAATAAAAATGTTCTTCGTCTAACGGAATAATAAACAATGACTCGCTGTTGGCGAATATTAAAAGTTACAACTTGAATTTCCGTGAGCTATTGGAATAATCTTTTTACCAGTGTTCGTATTTTTGGACGAATTAACTTTTATTAGATCTGCATATAAAAATAATATAGAAAATATACCCGCTGCCATACGAGGATAAAAAAATTAAATTTCCAGATTTTGAGTTCAAAATGTATTTTTTTAAATTCAATTTTTCCAATTTGAATTTTATAAATTCATTGTGCGGTAGCAGAATTCCATTAAATTGCATTTAGTGTTGCGGCGTGCGCACTGCGGCTTTATGATACGTTTTTATTGCATTATTTTTAGTGGCGTTGTGGTCGGAGCAGCTCTGCCCGGGGCTACGGGGCTAGGACCAAACACGAATTCGATGAATTTTGCAAATATTTTGGCTTTCCTATTTCCTATAGCTACGTACAAAATGGTGGCCAAACAAAGCTCTATTTTTAAACAAAAGTGTTTTAATCCTTATCAGTTTAAACCTTATTATTATCTCTTACATTTTCCCTCTGAACACATCCAAAGAGAATATTGAACGTAATATTTATGAAGCTGGATTTGTATACTAATTGACTTCGTTCATGCTAAGCGGATTATTTTTTTCTTCATCCATTTTGATTGGGTGAAGGCGAGATTGTAAAAGAAAAACAGGATTACCACGTTCAGAAACTAGAGTAACATTATTAGAATATTTATATTTAGGGCCGTTTTATTTTTAACTGAGTCTTAACTTGGTTATTATATTGTACCTATAATTATATGAGAGTAATTTAAATAATATAATACAATATTTCAGATACCTAGATTAATTTTATTATTTTATTGACTGTATAGTACTGTATGTACAGTATATGTATAGTTAAAGGTTTTGGGTTCGATTTTCAAGGCAATTATATCCGGATATCGCGGCACTATTTTTAATTGTGATTTATGGGATTTGTCTTTCATTGTTATTGAAGTTAAGTAGGATATATTAACGTTTCACGTTTAACACACGTGCTTGTATTGGAAAGGTAGATAAGAAGTCCTTAAAAAAAACCTTTGATTACAAAAAATCGGTAACAAAAATCCGTAAAATAGACTGCTATTTGTATGGGGTTAGGTTGGTAAGGTTTCGATTTGTATTGGCCAACATTTCGAATCTTTTACAGCATTTACGATCATAATAATTGTTAGGTGTCGTTCTTTTTTTGTTTACTTATCTTCTGGTCTCTGACTTCTATCTGCCTCGTTGATCAAGTAGTCGCCAAGCGGGCTTAGCATGAAGGTTCGAATCCCGGGTCGGAAAAAGCGTTACCAGGTTATTCCATTAGGTAATTCTCAGTAGCAGCACGGAGTCTAGATTTGTGCCAGGTTGATGGCGATTGGCCCGTCCCCTATTACATTGTGACCTATATATATAACTGGCGAAATGTAGGTGTACTTTATTGTCACCTCTGCCTAACCTTTATGAGAATACAGTTCTGTAACTTCAATAAGTATTCACCTAGTTTTCTTTCTATTACCAAGTCCTCCCTGACTGCATTCGGTAGCTAATTAGCAGCCACACCTTAGAACTGGGGCTCGAGGCACAATTTCCGTGTAATATCCGCCAGTATCCGCGCTGTATCCGCAATCCGTACGTTTTCGATCAGGAATCATGCGAACTATAGAGGTTTGTACTAGGTCTACCTGTGTTTTACACCTTTGTTTTTCTTTCTCTCGAAGTTGTGTGTTGTTGGAAGCTTTTTTGTCCTTCCATGTACAAACATCAATGATGGTAAATAAAAAATGTTTTTTGAAAGCTTTGGGCTTTGGACTAGTGGCGTAGATTTTACGTTAAAAGAATGGGGGTTTTTACTTTAGAATAATTTAGATTTTAGTATAATGTTGATGGGTTTAAGTTTTTCTGAATATCAGCGACTCCGTCAAAGCTTTTCAAAACAGACATGACCTTCAGTAATGTAGAACACGACCAAAAAGAGGTAGAAGATGGCTCTACTTACATTATAATCAACTTTGAAGTAATAACTATACAACTCACAATACAGTAACAGTTTATGACGGCACATTAACCAAAAACCAGATAACGAAAGCCAGCTAGATATTAATAGCTTCTAGATTGATAAAGCGTCTCGTTTAACAACCAAATACAATAGCAATAACAATTAATGATAGCACCAACATTTATTACTCCCAAAATCCACATAAACTACAAATGACAATTACAGAAAATTAATATCACGTCAAACGAGCTTTGCATTGAATAAACAAGCGGGATAGTAGCAATTACTGGGTACTGGCATATTTAACAGAACCAAATTATTTAGTACGCTGTATGAGAGAGATTTGTGTTTTGGGTAAACCGAAGCCGGTGTGTTACACCTACAATTAGATGCGTGCGGCATGGTTGCAGTTGGTAATTTAGGTGAATACAATTTGTTCTAATTGTTGAAAGGAACTACGATACATGAGAAATACCAAGAGTGGGAAGGAAAACTATTTTTTACACGATAGCCTAAAGAACGAGTGTAATGTTTTTAGGGTTTATGTATGTATGTTTTTTTATTCCACCATAAGTTCTGAATGTCTGAACTGATTTTGATAATGAACCGAATAAAAACAAGTTTTTAATGAAGTTCCCTGATTCAGCACTAGTCTGTCTGACTAACCGATCTTTCTCTACGGCGAAAGTTATTTATATTATACATTTATCTTTCTTATATTTAATTATACTCTATTTCTAATCTTCATAGATCCTGGGTTCGAATTCCGGGTCGGGCAGTTTTACTGGGTTTTTCCGTAAGGTAATTATCGGAGTCTGCATTGGTACTCGGTTGATACTTTGGGACCTATAACATCACTGGCGAAATGTGGTATTTTGTGTGTGTGGTGTATGTGTACTATAGGTACACCTTTGTTTAACCCTTCGAGGAATACAGGTGTATCCCATCCCTATTGATTTAATTATAATCATAGTGCGGGTTAATTTAATCCATTTATTTTAAGAGACATAAAACTTCATTTGCGAGCATTCTAAATGAACACAACATGGTCAAAGAATCAAAGATAGTCGAAAGTCGTGGATCCCCTGAGGTCCGAGCTGAACGCATGGCCATTAATTATACAAGGAAAGTCGGGGCACTCCGGCGTTGGATCTTAAAGTTTCCCTTTCATGTAACTATAATGATCGCCTACAATCTTTCGCTAGTATTGATGAGTTTAGATATAAGTAAATCGATCAAGTTTGTATTTAAGTAAGAACTTATTACTCTGCGCTGCATTTGCATAACATGTCGTCGTAAAAAATAAGCCTAAATGCACATGCGCAGATGTTTATAACAATAATTTTATATTACCAACAAACAGTTTAAACTCTATAAATATTAACCAAATGTTAGTCAAATACAGTGAATCCATTGTATTAGCGCTTAGAACCAATATATGGGCCAAAGTGTCCGCCCATAAATTCACTCTCTATAATAATGTCACACGCGTTATTTACGACGCGTTTGTAATGAAAAATATTATTTTGAGGCCATTGTAACATTTATTACGTTTTTGTCCTTTGATACAATAATAGTTTTTGATTTACGACTTCGATTTTGTTGGGAAATGGATGGGATAACTTTAGCGGTATATTAAAAAGGGCTTTAGTTTATTGGGCCACGTTCCTGTATGGAGAAAGTGGCTTTATCTGTACACTTGCTACAGGTATGGTTGTAAGGTAATAGGATTATAAGGCAATCGACTTGAAATTCAAAGTAAGAGCATATTGTAATACTTGTTTCTGAAGATATGAATATTCATTTGTAGCTTGAATGCTGTTAGATGATGTCAATCTATTGCGTTGTGGAATTGCTAATCGAGTTATAAGCGTTACTGTTAAATAACATACACAAATAAGATATTATACCTAACTATGTTAATAATAAAGTGACCGATCCTAGTTAAGGTAGTTAAACGTAATTACAGAAATGTGTTCAATTGATTTCATTATGCTCGCTGGAAAAAAAATAATCGTATTTGGCTTAAGCCAGAGTGTATTCAGTTCATCTTTACTGATATATCTTCTAGCAAACGGTGGGTGGAACTATTTATACTCTCTGCCTACCCCTTCAGGGAATGCAGGCTTAATGTAATGGAAACCGCCTAAAAGGTATATAGGTACTATAAGTCACACCTACATAAACCTTTTATCAAAAAATCTGGTTTCCCGGTATCGTAAAATAAATTATACCGGTTCATTAAAATGGTTTTAAAGTTTTGCATAATAGATACATTTTAAAAGGTTATTGGAACTAAAAGTTACATTCATGCGGGTGTCCATAATATTGGCCGGCTTATCCAAAGTTGAGCGGATTAAATTGTAAAACTCAATCATTTTGGAAATTATTTTTAGCTTTTTGTGGGTTTATTATTAAATGGTTATCAAAACCCTTTTAGCGTGTCTCATGCATGTTAATAGGCAGATACATTTGTGGCAGTAGACAAGCAAATTGCCATAAGTGATGAACCCCTACTGTGCTCAAAGAGTCGCAATAGGTTCTCCGCCTATTATAAAGCAACCTGCCGAATTGTATATTATATTCCTGATAAAGTAAAACATCTTGGCATATCATTTCACGAATTACAGGCTAACTGTATTATGTTTGTATATTTGTATAAAACTTATTTTTTTATAAACGTCACCCCATACTAATTTCTTCTATACCGTGTTTCACATGAAATACTACAAACACCAAAAGTTCAGTTACTGCACCACTCAGGTGGTTCAAACCTTTTTTTGCTACAATAATTTTAATAGATAAAATTTTCTAACAAGAGTCGGCTAATTTAAGAATTCAAATTTAATTGCTCTAGAGTCTATCCAAGGCAACGCACAGCTCTTCTAACAAGCTTATTTGTAAACAAATTTTGTCAAAGACGAAGTAAATTAACAATTTATTATTCCCCTTTGAAGACATTTTAATGAACCATATTGTACCACACAAGTTCTTAACAAAAGTGATTACGTTGCAACTGAAGCGAACGCCGCGCTAACCAGATGTAACTGAAACAATTTTAATAACGTCTCTCAGATACATGAAGCAGAACATTCGAATTTAAGTTTTGCTATCACGCGGTTCACGAGTTTTGGGATGAAACGAATTTAAAGGATTTTGTAAGTAGCTGTAAGCTTAGTAGATATAAGATATACATCAAAATATAATCCAATGTTTGCTGAAAAAGTAAGATATTTTAGAGAAATGGCTGACTTAAAAACGTATTGTACGTATGTCTAGAAACGGTGAACGAAAACATCGTGAGGAAACCTGCACACCTGAGATCTCCTCGTATAGTACCAAGCCGAATATATAAGACAAGTTCCCTCAATTTAAACTATTGAAAAAAGGCGACTCAAAAACTTATTACTTCCTGACCCTTGAAAGAAAGGTTCTCGAGTGGCAACCACGAATTAGAAGACGCAGTGTTAGCAGGCGTCCCACTAGATGGACGGACGACATCGTTAGAGTTGCAGGAGCTACCAGTGGATGCAAATGGCAAGTTGCCGTTCATTCAACAGTGGACGTCTTCGGATGATTAACCGTGACCAATTACATCATCACGCGTATTCTGTCTTTACCATTTTTATCATCGTGATTCTAGCGAACAAATCACTTTGCCAAAAAGGCCTCTATTTGTGCCAGTTACAATGACGCACAACTTCCATATCGGTAGCATTAGCGTGCACCACACTGTGTGAGTCGCATTCCGCTCCTACAATATGTCTTCCCAAGCTTAATTAGGACACTCTGAAGAAAGATTAAAGCGGTTTGGCTTGATTCTGTGTAACGAGTTTTAGTCGGAAATCAACAGTTAGTAACAAAGTTGTATAGTTTTAATGTGCGATTTTAAGAAACATTTTATACAAATACATAGATTGCCGTTATAATATTAAAATGTAACGTAAACTCAATAAATTGATTCAATAGACTGACTTCGTCTGGAGGTCGCTAAGCGCGACTGCTAAGTATGGTTCTGGGTTCAAATACCGGGTCGGACAAACGATTACTGGGTTTTACTCTTAGGTAATTCTCAGTAGCAGCACGGAGTCTAAATAAAAGTTATAAATAAATATTAATATGCATGAAATGTATCGTGTTTAGAATGACTATTTTGATTTATAACAGATAGAACATAAGAGTCGATGCACACAGAGGATTCCTAAGCATCAAATTTAATAGATTTGCATCCACTAAAATCAGAAAACCGCTTATTCATCCTCTCATAAAACCGCAACGCAAGAAATCATGGTAATTTTTCTATAAAATATTATTTGTTGGTCCCTTGTCATCATTAAATCCAGCATCAGACAGGACTGTGTGAGCTGGCCTTAACATTTCATTCCGAGCTAACTGATTGGATTGTCAAATCGTTTGGTTTGATAAATTGATGGTTGTAAATATTTTAGAGCTTGTTTTATTATGTTTTTTATTTTGTTACTTACTGGATGCACTTTATTTGAGTTCGTAAATAGAGGTTACCTTTTAGGTAAAGGTTAATGAACTGACTGGGTGGTCTCCTTTTTCATGAGTAAATCAAGATCCTAGAATGCTTGACAATGGCTTGTCTTCATATTTTATAAGCCTAACATTCAATTTGAATGGTTTTATTAATTAGTCGTTTGCTTTAATATAATTTGCTAAATGATATGAATATAGGAGGATTTTTTTCAAATCAGTTTTTGGCACAGGATTTCTTAGCAGTTCTAGCAAGTAATTGATATACCTAATGTCCATCTTGATTAAAACATTAGTAAGTATAGCATACGTATATTATTTGTACTCCTTAAACGCATACCACATCTCTTGATCTACCGTAGGCTTATCACCAAGTTTCTATTGCGTGTATGTTGGGTGCACGTTCATCACTAGCCAGTCTTACTTCAGACATAAATACATCACAAGTCCGTCAGACTGTCGGCTGCTTGATATCGGATTACGCGCCTAATTCGCAGACACTCCGATACCGTAGACTTGTCACATGTCTTCATACGGCAATCCGCTTTTTGTGGGAACGTATTGGATATGTGTTCTCAATTATCGGTTTTGTTTCCAACTTGTATCCGTATTTATGGAGCTTTTTGAGGTTTGAATGAGTTTTATTCTTGTTTTGTATTGGTTAGAATATTTTTTGGATTAAAACCGTTTTCTAATTTTAGCAGCAGTTAGATTAGAATTTATAATTGTTTTGTTATTTTGTCTTCTTTGAGCTAGTGCCTGTTTACTGTAGCTTAGTTATTAACTTACTGTTTTATTTATTGATTTGATTAAGGTAGGTACATATAAACAAAAAGAGTGTTGGTTTTTGCCACTAAACTGCGTTCGAAAATAAGTCTTATAATTATATAATAATAATATTTATTTATTTTCTCACCACAATATAATTTTACAAAGTCTGATTGTTTAAGAAATTATTACGTTTGATTGATTTACCAAAAGAAAACGTGGGCATTACATGTCTGCTTACCTTTTACCCATAACTACGTACTATATTATCTGGTCAGACCTTTCTTGTTTTTGTCGTTTTTATAGCGAAAATATTTTTACCAAAAGTTGCGAGAGAGATAAGAGTGTAATAATAGATCCTTAATTTATTCGATTCTCGGAAAGTAATAATCTTACACGCGCCAGCATTGTTAGTAAGTCTTGTTAATAAATAAGTACACTCGATGTTTTATTCATGACCTAATAAAATATACGGTCTACGTAGTACCTACTTCATCAGACGCTTCCAACAGAGAAATGAGAAATAAAATTATGTTTTTATATCGAGAAATACGTGAAGAACCAACGGTACCAACGGTAGTCAGTAAATAACCCAAAAAGAACAACACGACGATGTACGAAGTGGCACTTGACGTCAAAATCTGAACGACCCGGCTCCATATTCATCGAAGCTTCAAAAGCACTCATTTGCCGGCCATTAGACGGTGCCATTCAATGCAATTCGTATAACAAAAGGCACGTTCGCATTCAAATCAAACTGAATAACGTTTAATCCTCATAGAATATTCCATTTCTAACGAGATCGCGAGAGATTTCCAATGTCCGCCTTCGTTCCTCACGAGGACTCCAAATGAACTAATTCCATTATGAAAATCTTTTTCTTCTTCAAATTGGAATAATCCCGCTTTTTGTTGGGATTAAAAACGATTTATCAAAAGAATTGTTTGCTGTAAATAAAATAGAATTGAAACGAGATGAGCCTTAGATTGCTCTTGCAGATGTTACAAGAGAAATTGTCTTGGCTACAATTTGGGACGGTCTCGTTATTCAAGCCATGGTCTATTGTTTAGAATTTTATTAAACATTATGAGGCTTGTAAATGTTCATGTTAATGTTGAGAATCAAATAAGGAAAACGATGAGTTTTGTTTACCGGGAGTTATTGAAGATGAGAAATTGTTTGTGCAAATAATAATTTGGACTGTTTTACTGTTTAGTGAAATGGAAATGATAGGTACATGTCAAGTACCTATAATTTATAATATCACTTAAAATTTTGTTTTACTTAGAAATGTTTTGCGAGGAATAGTTAAAAGCGAACTCAATGTAAAGTTTACATACAAAATATTGATACATAGTTATCCACGTGAAGTCAAGCGATTTGCTGAAAATTGTACTGAGTGGGAACATATTAATCTCATGTTTATGGGAGCAAACTTTTATCATCTATCGGTGTCGATGGGCAATAAATCAGAGGTGTCTTAAAACTTGGCAGAAAATACATAAACAACACATGTATACATTACACTGTGTACGCTTTTGAAACAACAAATAGAAGCTTTATAATAATTATTAGTAAGAGGTAGGCAGAGTTGCACATATTATAGTACGGCGGTGTACGGTCGCCAGTTATGTTACAGCTCCTAATGTAATAAGGGTTGAGCCCACTGCCATCAACCGGGCAAGAATCCAGACTCCGTGCTGCTACTAAGAATTATCAAATGGAAAAATTCTAGATACACTTTGCCCGGGATTCAAACCTAGAACCTTATTTTCAGCAGTCACGAGTACTAGACCAACGAGGCAGTCGAAAATAATGTTCTGAGAATTATCAAAATACTACAGAATTATTTAACATCGCCTATTTTAAGCGTAATTCCCTTCAGAAAATGGTTACCTCAAAACACATTCGTTAGCAAGTTACATGGTAAATATGCTAATGCCCGCATATTTCCATCCCACGAGCATCAAACCAAGATAGGAAATAATTTGAATAAAACGTTACACTGCCAATAGACGCTTAATACTATTTAAGTGGTGCCAAAATTTCTAATGTCGAGAAAATCTCCAACGCTATTATATAGTTAAGGGCGACTACTGTGTGTTCGGAGTTGGACGCTAAAGTGTAGGTTACTAATATGTCACTATAAGGAACAAACCTATAAAAAAAACATGGTGTACTTCTCTTTCCGTGGAGTGTCGCGCCAGGTCTAGAAGCTGGGCAACAGCGTCTTCTCTAACCACACCACCAATACAGTAATCCTCAGGCTTCTTGCCAATTGAAATATGAAACTTCCTCCCCCCTTTAAGAGAGAGGCCATTGTTCCACAGTTGAAGAATAAATAAACATACTTAATAGTCTATTCTTTCTTAGTAATAATGACGATAAAGCATGATTATTAAAAGAAGCAGAATAATAGAAAAAGAAACCATTGGACGAGTGATGATTCAAAGTTCTACTATTTGCAGGTTGAATTTCACGGAGTGTAAATAAACTAAATACAAATTAATGATATTAGTTCTAAAATTTTGAGATTTTGGCTCTTGTACATATTGAGAAATTCCAGCAACGTATTTGTTGAAGTCAAAAATGTCCGAAGTTCAAACACAAGGAACCGTAACTAGATATTAATTTGGTTAGTCATTAGAGACGACGGCGGGGATCATTTTGAATTTGAATCAAGCAAGAGTGTTCCATATTCATTTATCAGGACTACCCGCCACGGGTACACACGCCGCTTATTGATGGCAGTTATTTGATTCCGAGCTTTGTGCCTCCATGCTACATTATTAAATTATGTTCTTCTTACTTTAGGTCGTGTAAAGGTAGGAAGGTTATTTAATAGTATTTGAAGGCAAAAGATTTACAAAACAAGGACCAAAAATATTGTAATACCTACTTTTGAACATCTTATGGATCGGTACCATCGTCGAGCTACAGCCTTAAAAACGATGTATAAATTCTCAGACTCAAACCAGAATGTTTAACAACGTCGTAAATATAAAATATCCTTTATTGAAGCTTAATTTTATCAAAGCCCGATACTTAAGCATGCTAAAGTATTTGTAAAAATTTAGTTAAATAACGGCATAAAAAAGCAAAAAAAAACAAGATATCAGGGATGTCCGAGTGATGGTAGCATTGAACAACGATTTGATATTCCGTTGCAGTCACCGAAACGTTCCGATAACGTTTTAGCATTTCAATAGCAACAAATTGTGGGCGTGTAAAGTCCAGTTAGGCCGGTTGCAGAGCGGCGACACTGCGACAGGCACGTTCGTTGCCTCGCACGTGTTAAGCTGGGAAATTGCACGTGCTTTCGGTAACGGATATTATAATATACAGACATGTGCTCGAGGATCACAGCAGTGCTGAATGACTTTTAGGGTGAGCTTATGTATTTTAATATCTTTGTTCTTATTGACTTGCTTTTAGAATGTGTAGAGAAACTGTTAACAATTTGGTTAACATGAATCTTAATACACAAATCTGTATCTTAGACTCTGATAGAGAATTTGGTCCAAAATGAAAAAAAATATAATCCCAAAAAATAGTATATTACGATGTGTGGGCTTGATGAATATCATTAGACTCCTCGCTTCTAATAAAGAACTCATGATGAGTAGCTAATTTTAGGTGAAAAATAATCTCTAATTACCAATCCAAGGATCACAGAATTTATTCTGTATATCTGGAAAATAAAGAACATTAACGAATTATACACGTAAATAAATCACTTTTCACTTTATATCTTGGGTATCATTAGCCACAAAATGAGCAGCTGACCTTCACAGAGCCGAGCCATCAACTGTACCTAAGATACAACAGATAACACGATCGCAGATAATCGCAGGCTGCGCGAAACTTTATCCTAATGTGATTCGGAACTGTTTTATTGGGTTTAACTAGAGATTTGGGACGGGTAGCCAATTACATGCGCGTTATTACATTTTATTGGACCAACTTGTTTTGTAGGTTCTTACATGAATTATATTAAGCTGATTTAATTTGGCAAAAAGTAGGACATATTGGTTGTGTAGCTCAAGAATAACAATTTCTAAAATCCAAGGACAAGTACTCAAAAAAAAACCTGCATTCAAAATATTTTAGAGTACCTAAAAATACCAATTATCTAAAATGTACTAGGTCCCCATAAAAACTACTAGCTACTAAGAGCATGCCCGACAGGGTTATATAGACTAAAACCAACGAAGCATAAACGTTTACCATGAAACAAAACCATCTCCGATAATGCTAAAGCGACGACATCAAGCCATCCTTCGTACTCCATAAACCAATATAGCCCTAAAACACTTACTTTTACTACCAACTACACAATACCATAAAAGAAAGAAATTCCCATAAGCCTTCAAAATATCCCGTAAATAATCACACCATAAAAGCGGCTTTGTTCCTTGAAATTTCAATCTCGTGTAGCCATAAAATCGAAGGGTAATCTTTGTGAACTTTCATGGGCAGTGTTATTAAACTATTAGGCGAGACGGGTGGCGTAACTCACATTCCCCCGGGAAACTATAAGCTATCTATACACGCGGTGCTAGTCCGCCTATTCAAGTGAATTTTGGTTATAAACACCAGACGGATGGTTTAGGATACGCTGATATTCTCAATATTGTTGGTAGTTTTAGTTTGTTTTGGAAATCTTAGCTACAAAGTGAAGAAAATACGTTTATTCTCTTCAAACGTTGGTATATAGTTACTATTCCATACATTGGCAAGTTCCTTATTATATTCTGGCTCCTGACAATTGTATTACTTGTACGAATTAATCAGGACCAGTTAATACTGGATAATGAGGCAAGTGTACAAAATACAAATGTAATGTAAGGCAAGTGTGTTTAAGTCACTGTTTTCTTAAGAATTTGCGCCTTCGTCTCCTTATTCATTACTTTTAAGGTTAGGGTAGTCTACCACAAGGTAAGTTTATTTCTCTCTGAATAAATTTTGGCCCATGAATCATTGATATATATTTAGGGAATAATCATGACATTCTTCGTATACATTAAAATTATGGCATACCTGTAGAAACATCACATTCAAAGCAAGAAATCCGAAACAGAGGTTTGTTGAAAAGCTTAAAACATAGAACAAAGTCTTTAAAACAATAACGTCGTCAAAATCTGAAATTAATTCAATCGTCATAATGGTACGCGCGGCATTCATTACAACTTTGTTTGTACGGCTTTGTGTAATAACGTTAGACTGTTTCTAATTGAGCGAATACGGTGGCGTGTTGCACCATGGATTAAGAATGACAGATTCTTTTTGATTAATATGAACTGGATTATTGAGCTTGTTTTACGCAAAAAGTTGTACATACAATGTTTTTAAAGTAAGTTTAGTTTTACACGACATTTATGACTTTAATTCGATACGTTACATAAAACTCGTTAAAAAGGACATTAAAATTTTATTCATTGTAATAAATTCATCAACCTTTAAAAAGAGCAGGTAAAAATGATCTAAAACAGATTACGACTTTAATTCGTTAGTCAATTTACAACGTTGTATAAATTAAAAGTAAGCTAAACTGAGATTAATCACCCGCTAAATTATATTTGATATCGGTACAACCCGGCGGAAACATTTACATCAGTAATTATAATTTAAATTCCTTTGTGGTATGATATTATTTATATATTTTAGTTACATTTAATTCCGCTTAAGTTTCTTTCGTTGCGTGCGTATCAGTTTAATTGGTTTTCTTCTTATTTACTAGAGTTTTAATTGTTTGTTCTTCTCAGAAGATATTTACGGGTTCAAAGGTAGAGTTGAAATTAAATAAGATTTTAATTAAGTTACGCCTAATTTAATTAGGATAAAAACGCTCTTTTTTGTACTAAACTTTTGTGTTGTTGTTTTTGCTATGCAAATGTTAATTCTTTTCGCAGAAATGCAAAACGAAAGGTACTTGAAGTAATTAGTATTCTTTGAAGAAGAACTTTGAAAACCTAAGGCTGAAGCTTAAAACTAAAATTCTATTTATTACTAACATTATTTCGGGAACTAAGTACTCTTTAGAAACGGGCTATTCTTGTTCTTGGCGGGGACCTTGATTAAAGCCTTCTGCAGAGTCATATACTTCGATAACAAACAATTTGACGCGTCAAGTCATACATTTCACGGAGCGTTCCTCAAGGCAACGTATTCGGAACAACCCATTTATTCGATAATGGTATAATTGAGCTGGATACAAACTAATTACAAGGGGTGACGGACGCACGGCTAATGCAATAGTTCGGTCAGTCGGGCCTTCGTGTGTCGATAACGGATGGGCTGGGATGGATTAATGGCCAGCCGCCTTCAGTCTTAGTTTGGAAATTTTGGAGCCTGAACTAAACTGATGTATCTAGTCCATACTAATATTATATAGAGATAGATTTAAGGGTAATCTTCGAAACCATCCATCAGATATTTTAAATTCTTTGACCGATGTTTGGAATGGACCGGCTCATGATGGACCTATTGATGTTAACACGTTGACTGTCCGCAGTAGACACAATAGTTAAACAGTCGCCGTAGATTATGTGGTACACTGGACAGTGCAGGGTAAATCGCGGAAAAGTCACGAGAAAAATTCACGATGAAGTCAAGTGCTTAAATGATTCAATGTTTTATTTAGAAAACGGAATTTGTAAAACTATCGAAATTTTATTTTTAGTAAATCAAGTAACTGTAAAAATTTAGTAGTAGATCCATTTCTTAGTCTTAACGACTCCTTTGGGGATCGCAGGTAGACCGGTTAGTTAAAATGGGAAACCAAGTTAACTTTAACTGAAAATATTGTTTACAATATAAATTGTTTGAAGTGTTTTATGTATAAAGTATACAAGAATTTCAAAGAAATCATTTTGCTTTATTTATTGGTGACACCTGTCAGTTTCAAACCCCTTTCATTACCATTTTTTAATGGCAAAATAATTCAGCGCAAAATTTCGAGAGACGTTTAAAATAATTATTACGTTTTTTAAGTAAAAATACTAGTCCAATAGAAAATAATGAGCGTAGTGCCGTCGTGTCTCGTGAACGTTATTTGTTGACCTTGACCTCTGACCTCAGATGTGGGCCTCAGAATGCCATGCTTAGCATATTTCATAACACCCCGACCCCGGGCAATGCTGACTATTTCTCTTCTTTTATTGGTATTATCTGCGGTATTCTGGTTGAGCAAGTTTTAATATTAGGCAAAAAAAAATTGACTGGATTTTTAGGCAGTCTGATAGTAAGAACTACATTAGGATAAGATACAAATAAGAATAAAATATTGACGACCTGATTGGCGCAGTGGCTAAGCGATAGGACTAGTGCGCTGAGAGTTGTGGGTTCAATGCCCGCACGGGACAAAAATTTGTGCGATCCGCAGATGATTGACCCGAGTCTCGGTGTTCGTTTATGAAACGCACCTACGATACAGGATACATTCTTTAGACTTAAAAAGAAAAAAGAAGTTAAATTTAAGCTTATAGAAACATAATAATAAATACTAAAATGTAGCATTGCGATGACCTAGACAACAACACGCTTAATCAACAAATCCTGCTCTTAAGAACACAACTGCCACAAAAAAACTTTATTTATGTATTTGTCCTCGATCTAGCAGCTACAATATACTCCAACATCTTCACTCATCGTATTTGAGCAGTAATATCCCGCGCCCATACATAATTACGGCTAGACGTAAAGGGGTAGAGCAGACACATAAAACTTCCAACACTTTAGCGGGAATTATTGGCGTCGTAAACATTGATGTCGGAGATACCGCGCTATGGAATATGCTCCCATAAACCATTCAGCTTTATCGTTCTCTATTAGTAAATTAAATTTTTCGGATAGCTGTAAATAAAAGAAAACTTGACGACTTGATTGGCGCAGTGGTTACACAATTGGGTTCGATTCCCGTATGGTACAAATACAACATTGTGATAGACCTTTGCCTTCCCCTTTGGGGAAAACAGGCGTGATGTTATGTTGTTCTATTGATTGAAATGAATTCTATGGTTTATATATCCATTATAAGTAAGACATAATGTATGTTATTGATATAAACTAAATCTTCTTGGTCCCTGGAAACTTCTGAATAAAACATGTTTCTACTAAACAACCTACAAGGTGCTACGTCGTAGTGGTTTTAAATTGTTAAACCAACATTATGACTACGGCGTAGCAGTCTACGAGGTGGCGTAGTCTCGGCAGACATAAAATGAATTTCCGATAAGACACTTATACCGGGCTATCGAAATTGAAAACTTGAGAGAACAATCCCCTTACCATGAACTCTTAAAGCTGTGGAAGAGAGATACCGCTACATGCTGTGTAATGCGGCATCTCGCTTCCACGTCGTAAACCGTTCTGCTTTAAGAGTTCATGGTAAGGGGGCAGGAGCTCATATTACACGGTCATATTAAAACAGTTCAGGCTATCTAAAGCGGATTTTTTTGGGTATTATTAGATATGTAAACGCCCATTAATAATTAATTGTTATTACATAATTAAATACTTTAGCGATAGAACAGTTAATTACGTATTCCAGTCTCCGCAAGTATAAATGTGAAAGGCATTAATTAATATTAAAGCAATAATTAAGATTATTCGTTTGAACATTATTACGAGATAAGTAGATAATCTTTTTTCCGCTCGTGGCCTACATCGTGCCTGTCTGCACCAAGTGGAAAACCGTCAAGCTAAATTGGACTCTATGAAGATAGATATAAAACCTAAAGTTGAGATATTAGTATGTTAAGTAAGAGCCTTTTACTTTAAACGTTGCTCCGCACCAGGAATGTCTCCTGTACTGTGGGTACGTTTCACAAACATGAAACATCACATAGACAAACACCCAGACTCGGGACAAACATCTGCAGATCACACAAATTTTTGTACCGTGTGGGAATAGAACCGGTAACCTTTAGCGCAGCAGTCCAATCGCTTAACGCGCTCAAGACGTGACTCAGCATAGATTTTTCTACGTTGGCTTTTAGAATATTCTCCTGAATTAATCGTGGCTAAAAATATGAAAACCACACAGACTAAAACGAAATCTCCTCAAAACAAATGACTGCGGATCACACTAAAACTCGTCCCATAATAACCGTAACATACGTCGCCCACGTCCAATAACGGCGACGCGAAATCGTCAAATCAGATCCCGGCCCCACTATTATTGCTACATTAAATCCGAATCACCCATGCTCCACAGTAATCTTTCCTATACAGCTGTTTCTAGGCACTTGAGAATGAAACTCGACCCCAGCCCCCATTCGAGCGGCAATATTTTTTCCACAGTTCGAATAGTTGTCGAAACCCGGAACACCCATCCATTGGCTGGCCCCGGAGAGCACACTTAGCCCAAGCCGACGTGGCTATAAAAGTCGCATCGCCGCAAATTGTGGGAAGCTCCCACATGACTTAGAATTGTAGTTTAAACTCATTATTAAAGGGGAATTGGTGGCTTTATATTCATGTAGGCGTTTTGTTATGGGGGAATTGGAGATATTCGTTTTTTCGGACTTAACAGAGGAATGTTGATTGGAGTACAATTAGAGAGCCTCCACGAGTGACAATATTCAAGTACGTCCGGCGCATACTTAAAAGTTGCGACACAGTTTTCCTAACTACTGTAGGTAACTATTAACGCACAATTAATATTGTAAACTTGTTTTTGATTCAATTCATGTTAACCTCGCTACTATCCTGGTTGACTGACCAATGTCTCAACAGTATACTACGGCGTCACCTCATTCCATGTGTTTTACTCATAATAATACTAAGAAGAAGAAAAATTCAATTTAAACCATGGACTAAATTATACCCTTTACTGTCGTTTGCATGTCAAAGAATAGAGAACGCTTAATACGGGGTTCAGTTAATGCCGGTATGATTCTCGTATATAAATAAGAGGGATTGGATTTCTATGTAATACAGGTACATTACGAGAGGCTGGTGGTTGTTATCAAAACAAACATTAATTTAGACTTATGACTAAAGAAACTGAACTTAGTGCTAGACTTCTTACATTTCACAGGCGCCTATAACTAGGCTTGAAATATTGTGTGCTGGAACATCTGTTTTAGATTACAATTTGCATATTTTAACAGCTGTTTATATAATAGAATTTCTATTACAAATTGTTTTCGAGTCAGTTATCCAGCCTTTTACTTCTATATTTATTTTTATTTATATTTATATTATATTTATATTATTTATATTTATTTATATTATATATTTATATATGCATAGCGATTGATACATAAAACCCTATTATTTCAATCCTATTTCTTTAAACGTTTAATCCGAAGGTATGTCACCATTACCCACAATAAAACTTTATATCAGATGAATTTACGACCTCTCATTTAACTTCACCAGATGACAATAATGATGCATACAATGTTATTGTCATAAAGTTTCAATTTCTCGAGTCGTTATAACTCTTAGATTAACGCTGTCGTTGTCATAATAAAATCCTGGAGTTTCATAACAGTTTGTGAGTGAAGTATTTCTGTAATTATGTTAACAAACAAAGAGGATTTTGTTGCCTTTGTTGGAAAGTTAATTTCATCAAAGTTGTAGAGTCATACTGTAGCCGCGTTTTTGATTTCGTTCGTCGTACATACAAGGTCACTGGCTCAGGTAGAGTGTTCAGGGTTTGATGTCGAGACTTTTTTGGTTGGAGTAGTGGTCGCTAATTGCGACTGCTGAGCATGAGGTCCTGAATTCGAATTCCGAGGTGGGGCGAAGTGTTACTGGGCTTTCCCATTAAGTAATTCTCAGTGGCAATAGACAGTCTTGATTTGCTCCCGGCAATAGGCTCGCCCGCTATTATATTGGAAACTAAAACATAACTGACGAAATGTGGGTATACTATTAAAATAAGTAAAACTCTGTATTAACCTACTTCTTCGGGGAATATAGGCGGGATTTATATTTTGTATATTTTTTGGTATTTTTTTTTTTTTTTTTAAAAAAACGTCGCCCCTCACTAGGAATTTCTCCTGTATCGTGAGTGCGTTTCACAAACATGAAATATCACAAACACAAACACCCTGACTTGGGACAAACATCTGTGGTTCGCACAAAGTTTTGCCCTGTGCTGGAATCGAACCCGCAACCCTTAGCGCAGCAGTCCAATCGCTTAACCACTGCGCTAATCAGGTCGTCAAATTGCCACGTTTTTACTTATTACTTTAGTTTCACATCACCATTCTGCCTTTGTTTTTAGTTTCATGCTAGCTTTACGTATAAGACTTATCTAAATAGTATTCGTTTAACCATAGCAATGGCATGTGAAAGTAAACTTATTTAACACCTATCAATGTTTTTAAACCGAACTCACCGATTCTAATAAAATGCACAACAGCACAAATTTTAGTATTCATTTGAACAGAGCCATTGCTCTGAATGGCGATTCAATTTACATTCGAGCTCGTGAATCGACCACTATACAAATTTGCACAGTAGGCCCAGTTATGACAAAGCTCGAATAGTTTACTCTACAAACGTTTATTTATATCTGCAAAAATAACATTAGTAAAAATAATGATTATATAAATGTGAGACTCAAACCGTTATCCACAGAATATAATGTTTCGGCTATACTGCATATAACTACAAGATTTATTTATTTAAAGGGGATGAAGGTAAAGAGCCTCCACGAGTGACGATACTTAATTATGTCCGGCGCACCCTGGATGGTTAGCCTCGCTACCATCCTTGTTGACTGATCAACCTGTACACCACGGTATGACCTATTCCATGTGGCAATTGGCTCATGTCGATACAAAGAAGAAGAATAACGTTTATTTTTAACAGTATTTCTAAAGTGCAGATATAATGTGTTTTATATAAGACTTTGGCTTAAAATTTAAATACCTTCCAATTAGTGATTTCAGTTAACACGTGAAATCTGTGGATCAGACAAATATATATATATATTTTAAATCTTTATTTGAAGGACAACGGTTCAGACAAATATTTTCCAAAACGACATGGAACTTCTGTATTAATCTGTAGATAGCCAAAACTAAAATAACTCATCTGAACTGATAACTAAGTTGTTCATTAAAAGGACAAGTTACTCCGCGATACGATCGACGTACTATATATGTACGTCCTTGTGAAGATCTGCCGGCCACTGGACCGCAGCCTTGTGGAGCGGACATAGTGCGCATAGAATGGCTATTTGTACCATGTCACTTTATTAAGGTTATAGAGTAGAACGCCATAGAACGCCTAGTTGTCCAGGACAAAATAGAAAGCACCAGATCCAGAGGTAGATCCCCCATGAGGTGGACGGATCAAATCAAGTCCACTATAGACCCATCCCTTCACAAATGTACACATAAGGCAGCAGTGCGGGAGGAATGGAGGCGCCTGGTGAAGCGAGCCACTGCTAAATATCGTCCACGATCGCTCTGACAAGAGCGATATGAAGAAGAACACGACTTAAGGTTAGACTCTTAGTAGCAATAGGCTCGCCCCCTCGTACATTGCGAACTTGACTGGCGAAATTTCGGTGTACTATAGGTACATCTATCTCTGCCTACCCTTTCGGGTAACATAGGTGTGATGTTATGTGTTTAATTAAAGTGCGATTACACGGGTAATTCATTGCGCAATTATTGCCAATTTCGGTTAGCAATCAAGTCCCGGTAACACCTAGCAATGTATGGTAATACAAAAATTGTATAGATATCGCCGAGAATTACCCAATTTTAGTTGCTCGCGTATCTTTACTGCATTTATTATTAACTAACGCTGTAATTGGCGCAATGGTTAAGTGATTGGACTGCTGGGCAAATGATTGCTGGTTCAATTTTAGTTCAGGACAAACATTTATGATTCATGGATTTTTGTCTCGGTCTGGGTGTTTGTGTATGAGTATTTCATGTTCGTGGAACGCATCCAAGGTTTAGCAGATATCCTAGTAAATTCCCGCTATATTTTATACTAACAATAAACCGAACAGTGCAACCCTCTCAGTATAAAGTTTTCAAACTAGTGCGCGCTGCGGCTGCGGTCGGCGCTGACGTCACTAGCTGCACACTTTTGTTTTAGCTAAGTTGACGTTGTTGTAGCCATAACGAAGTTCTACACTAATAAAAATATGTCGCTCGATACAACAAATAAAGCACCTAGCTTGAAAAATCATAAAATAAAATAAGAATGCAATGATGAGATCGATAAGTCGATGTTTTTTTTAGATCCAGTACCAATACAATTATACATTTTTTAAACGGTGGTCCGATTGATAGGCCCATGGGCAAAAAACAATGCCGATGGATCGACCAGTAGAACTCTGCCATCGGACCACAGGCAATAAACTCAAATAATGTTTTTTATGTCAGTACCTATACATATCAAAATTATAAAACCCAGACTATTTCGACTGACGTATTTAATT
This sequence comes from Abrostola triplasia, assembly GCA_946251915.1. Classification (NCBI taxonomy): domain Eukaryota; kingdom Metazoa; phylum Arthropoda; class Insecta; order Lepidoptera; family Noctuidae; genus Abrostola; species Abrostola triplasia. The sequence continues at coordinate 13,564,981 of OX276426.1, forward strand.
AAACCAATCTGAAATTCAGTCTGAACCGAATCGGTCTTAAAACTAATGCCTGACCATTAATCAACTCTGATTCTCCTAACTAATTCCAAACTATAATTAATATCCATAATTCTGAATTTATTATAAGAAAGTGTAGGTAAACGTCTGTTTAAATTTCTTAAATAAATGACGAATGAATTTAATTAGTAAAATTAATTATAATATAATCTTAACTCAGGGGCGTTATACCTATCTAAAAAAAATATCGTAATTATTTACAGTATTACTCTCAAATGACGCATTATAACATCACGCATGTATTTCCTAAAGGCTTAAGCAGTAGGGTATAGGTCCCAAATAATAGGAGGTGAGCCAGCCACCATCAACTGGGTACAAATATAAACCTTGCTTCTACTAGCTACTGCTAGGTAATTCTAATTACATTGGAAAAATCCAATTACACTTTGTTCGACCCGGGATTAGAACCCAGGACCTCATCTTCAGCAGTCGCGCCTAGCAATCACAAGGTTAATGAGGCAGTCGCTTCAGGGAGATAACAGACATCACATCACGATTGTATTCCCCGAAGGGGTAAGCATAGCTGTGCAGTACACCCACATTTCGCCAGATATGTTATAGGTCACAATGGAATTATGGTGCCCTATAACATAACTGGGGAAATAGGGTAATTGGGAGCTAAATGCCATCAACCGGGTTCAGCGAGCTGCTACTAAGAATTACCTGATGAAAAAATACAGTAACACTTTTTTTGCCTGCCCCAAGATTCGAACTCTGGACCTCATGCTCAGCAGTCGTACTTAGCAACCACTAGACCAATGTGGTAATCGAATTATCGAAATTTTATGTATGTAGTTACAAATTTATTTAAACTCCCCATTTTATTCCAGCCAGTCATTAAAAGCCGTCACACAATCAATCGTTCCATAAATAAATACATCCGCGACCAATTAAGAGCCATCGATCTGTGACGTCAATGTCCATGAATAACATTTATATTCACGTTAATAATTAGTCAGCGCTGTTAATTACAATTATACGCAAATGCTGCAGTGATTAACCGATTGTGATGACGATATAATGTGTCGTGTGTTGGGGAGGATTGGGCTTATAGATGTTTGACGTGTGTTGGCTTGGGGATCGCAATTCTGGTGGTGAAGCTACAGAAGGTGATGCTCGCCTTCTAAATTTTCCCGTTGTCGCCGCCTACAACATGTCACGGGACGAGATGGGAAGGTACTCTTCTGGCCAGGAACTCCACGGGCATAACATCACGCCTCTATTCCCCGAAGGGGTAGGCAGAGGTGCACATACAGTACACTTACATTTCGCCAGTTATGTTTTCTACTTTCTTACTGCACGGGCGTTTTGACATACATGAATATAATGATTAATAAAGCCACTACAGTTTTCAGGCGAATTAGGTAACATCACTAGTTTATCAATACTACGGTCCAGTACAATCTTTTCTGACTCATTCATATTATCATAATATTATAGCATCACTTGTAAAACGTAAGCTCAATAACAAAAGGATGCTATGAAACATAACAGCTGGCTTGTAAAATTACTTTATAGTTTGTAATTCATTATTGGAGGAAAACATTTACGCTCCACTTTTTGTGGAACCTTTGAAAATATTTTTCTTTTATAATTACGCGGGCAGACTGCACTTGGCAGCGCACGCGATCCAGGTCAGTTAACAGCTAGCTACCGTCTCAGACTGTACTAACGCCGGTTAATTGCCGTTTACGATGCAACTATTTTACGGCTAATCGAGTTTTAGCGCGGGCTTATGAAAGAGATAATTTATATCGTTGTAGGAAAGCGTAGCAAATTGTAGCAAAGCGTAGCTCTGTCGTAGCATTTGGGAATGTGCGTAGCGCTACATTACAAGCAAAATTTTGTAATTAAAACATAACATTACATTACGCCTGTATTCCCTGAAGGAGTAGGCAGATCAGCACATATAGTACACTCACAATTCGCCAGTTATGTTATAGCTCCAATTGTAATAGAAGGCGAGAATATTGACATCAATCTGGCACAAATCCAGAGTTATGCCATGCTTCACGCGGTCAATCTCCTGATGGGTGACCGTTTTCACGTGTCGAGTCACCTTAAGCCGTTAGTCCTGCTCCTGATCTCTCTCCAGTTGTGTCGGTGTACTGTCCCATCAGACTATGCGACTAAAGGAATGTGCACCTGTATTTGCACGCATACTTGTGTGTTATAATATCTCCTGCGTAGTTGGTTACTCTCAGTTGAGATAAGCCGCGGTGACCGAAATTCGGTCAGCAGAGAACACTACAGCGTAGACAATATTACCTCTCTTATAACCGCTTCTCCGCGAGTCTATTGCCACTTTTATTTCACTCTTTGACTCGTATACGACAGTGACAGGCATACTTTAATTATTGTTCAACAGTGTTTATTTTTTTGTTGTAAGTGGGTAAATCTATAGTATGATGTTCTTGATCGTAAACGTAAAGTAATAGGACATATTAACAGGGAGCGAGATAGCTACAATACAGTACGGCCATCGACACGCCAAACTACTCTACTCCGTGTTAATAATCGCCCAGGCGCCAGCAAATGCGTTCGTCTCGGGGTTGCCAGCTTCGACTGCAAGAAATCCAACGAAGTTTATAAGGAAAAAGGAACTTGTTGCTAAAAAGCATGTCTAAAGTCTGTTTTATCAAGGTTATCCATTTTCATGTTTATATCGATCTATTTCTCAGACAATAAACGACTTAAATCAAATATATTATTGTCTTTATCCACATGAACAGAATTAGACAAAGGCTATATTGCAGAAAAATCCAACAAGAGTAACCAACAAAATGATGTGTATACACATATCTCATACCGAAAAAAGCCCAACATCCAGGGTAAAGTTTCCAAGTGGGCAACCCTATTGGGCAACTATCTTAACATTCAATTTACCTTCTCTGCCCCGCCCTATTTACTGCATACAAAGTTACAACACTGCGCAATCTATTTTTCATCGCGAAATAACCGATTTGCATTTTGTTTTTCTCACTTTTTATAGCTAAACGTTTTACAGTGGAAAACAAGCGTAATGGGTTTATGAGCGCCGCGGACCCGTTTATTAGTTTCTTTAGCGTTTATTGCATGTCAGATGTTGTAGAATTATGTCGGATTAGAAATATTACACAGTTTATTTATGTACTAGCTTCCACCATGGCTTCGTTTGCGTGAATTTCATTTTGCTTGCATTGCTTCTTTTTGGGAAATCAAGAAGCGTATCTAGAAGTGCTATAATTATGCTTAAATTAATTCCACTACAAATGTCATGATAATTGTAATTGTTTACAATTTCAAATGTAGTGACATAAGCCGACGAAGTTACGAGGTATTTTGCATGTAAAATAGCATTTCACCTACCTAATAATGATGTGTATTTGTAAATTAAGAGCATAAAGAATATTTTTTAAAACCTGTTTGAAAAAGTAAAAAAGTAACAGTTTTTTACCAAAACAAGAGTAATTTCCAAACAAACTAAATCTTACAGCCTGCCTCATTGTATCTCCGTGTGTCGTAGAGGAGGATGTGAAGTCGGTGGAGCATGTCGCGTGCCGGGGAACTCTCGGCGGCCCTCCGACACGTGACGCCGTACCTCCGAACTTAGGAGGAGTGCTCAGTTACGTTATAAGTTAAAAGATAAGATACATTTAATTTATTTTTAAAAGAACAACTATATTTGAACCATTTGCTAGCAAATCCTGTTTCTTGGATGCCAAAAGTGACTTCTTATTGCCATAAATGATTACTATAATATTTTTTGGCTGAACACGACAGTCTTGTTAATGTTCTTCTTTGAATACAAATTACAAAAAACACCCATAATCTGACTACTGGTACATGCATTCTCAATAGGTAGTTACTGAGAATGCATTGTCCCAGTAGACAGATTTTTAATCGTTTTGACCTACATGTGAAAAATAAAGATTATAAAAAATCTATCTTAAGATTAAAATATAGTATTTCGTAGTCTACGAATCACTCGAATATTTAATTTAGTCTCTGTGGGATCAAACCACTATTTGGAACACCGCCGATTGTCAAAATTTACTGTACAAACAAAAGGCAATCATAAATTCAAAAAAAGTCACAGAAAAATATTCCTCAGATATTGTACCAAAGCCTTATGTGTCGAACAAAAAAATCTCAGTGGAGATGTCTTGTAGTACCCTCTTGTCCCTCCTGCGGCCCCTAATCTGACTCTCCAGGAGTCTTGCATGTACCCTCCGAGCCTCCGACATACGTCACTGTCTACCTGAATTGTAACGTTTGTGTCTACTTAGCTTTCTATTGCTGAGTTGGCAATTCTCGTTAACAAATAAAGCTAGTGAATTCCGAATTGTACTCTATAAGATTTGAAACTAGATTGGTACTTTTTTTTTTGAAGTTTTTGTATAATAAGAATTTAAATTATTTATGACTACCTAAATTAATATAGCAGGGGTGGCCGAACGGTATGACCGTTGGACTGCCAAATCAAAAGTCGAAAGTTCAAACCTATGCACGCAACGCACCAATGCCTTTTGGAATTCATGTGCGTACTATAAATTAGTTACCAGTTGCTAAAAACGGTGAAGGACAACATCGTGAGGACACCGGCACACCTGAGTGTGTTTGTGTGATGTCAGAGGCTTACAGGGGGTTTAATCTCTGACACATGGTTGCGTATCAACCATGCGATAAGAAAGAAAAGAAGGAAAATAAGACCTCAATGAATTATCATTACGCATAGGCAGGCAGGAGAGCGCCGCACACCGAAGATCGAATGACTAAACATATTTTGTGATTTCAAGACCGAGTTATTAACACTAAGATTAACTCAATTAGTTTCATATCGCATGTTATTTAATCAATATTTGTCTCGTTGGCAGAAGCGTTTCTAATTAATAGTACATTACACTATCAAACCACACCATAAGGTCGTGTAGACTGCCACAGCTTAATAACCGTAACGTACTAACCAATTCGCCATCAATCGATACGCCGCACGCCACAGGAACGCCTATCAACTAAACTGTGGCTTTTAATTAAAACGGGAGCACACGAAAACTAGATTCATTTTAATTTAGCAGAGGCATCTAAATCAGGAGTCACCGCAATACGGCTGGCGAGGTCTATCGGGTAATTGTATCAGCCGCAGATAGCACAGTTACGACCAAATTCAATTGGGCCGTCGGTATGGTCCGCCCTTTTAGTTGTAAGTCGAAGTTTTTGAGGTTGTCAAACTTTGCGGGAAAAGGTTTGTTATACATATTTTATGTTTGATTTGGGGATCCTGTGTGTTTCATGTTTTTGGTATTTGTTTTAGCTCTGAATCTGTTGCCAGATTCAGGATTTTTTTTCTAATCCAGGCTTTACAACGTACGAAAAAATGGTTGCAATATTTTTCCTAGAAACGAAAGAACATAAAATTCTCTAGTAAAACAAATGCAATCGCATGCTGATCCTGACATACTAATTATTTTAACAGCATTCCTCATGGATGTAAAAAAGAACAGTTGAACATTTCCCTCGACTTTTCCACCATTTTATCGGACATCGAGACAATCGCGTCCTCGTACATCCTTTTTTTTATTAACGTCTAAACCAGAATCCTAAATAAAAGCCGTGCTACAATATGTGAGCTCAGTAAAACATTCAAGGGATATCAAATAATAATTCTGCGCTGAAATAAAGTTGCTAAGGGATATTTACTTTAGCTTTCCCCTTTAAAAGTCAGTACTATCTGTTATTCTGGCTACAGTTTATTTTAGATATCCTTTATTTGGGAACGTTTAGTCCGTGTATTTTTAAAGGTTCTGTTTTTATTACTTCATTGACAGTTTTACGTTTTGCAAACTGTTTGTGCTGTCGAAGTGAATGGTTTTTTTTTTGTACTAACAAATTAACACAATAAATAAGTAAATATTTGGTTTAAAATTGTAAGTTAATCTATTATTAAATAATGTATGGTTTATTAGATCGATGACAGAAAAATCCATATAAACCCACTGCAAATATGACGCTCGCTACAATTTAAAATCAAGTGGCTTAACAAATCACATTTACAAACATCTAGTCTCGCGGCAAATATCCGCGGATCTCCCAAGTTTTAGTCCCGGGCGGGAATCGACCCCGCAACTCCAAATACAGCAGTCCAATCGCTTAGCCAATGCGCCAATCCAGTCGTTGATTTGTTTAAAGACGAAAAGGTGTCCCCAGCCCTTTTAGTACTACGAGTTATAATAAAAGTAAAGTGTTATGTAACACCATAACGAGTCTCCCACGACACGGTTCCAGCTACAGTCCCCATGCCATCAAAGTGGAACAACGTCTTATTCACAACCTATCGATTCCCCATAACTCGGCCATTTGCTGAGATCTTGGGACCCATCCAGATCGTTTCCTAGAGATTCGAGATGGTTCTACGAATTTATATCAGTTGCTTTTATTATTTATTGCCGAACTACCGCTTTAATAACAGTATCGTTTTGTTTATCGATGTTATCTTAATAATTAATTTGGAATAGCATATTATTAATGAAAATAAACAGCATGCGCCTTATATTTTATTATATTGGTTCTTTAGTTTATGCTTGTGAAAATTGTTATTTCTTGTAAAAGAAAAGCACTTAGATTAGACAAAATTCTGTCAGAAGAGCAACGTTTTTGAACCTAGCGTGGAAAATTACGCAGAAAAGCAACAAAATCTAAACATAAAAACAAATTGATGTGCTAAGACAAGCGAATCAATAGCCTAAACAAGGTTAATACTTGGAATCAATATAATAAATCCTCGCAGTAAGGTCATAAGTAGAGAGTTCCCTCGAAGGAGGTCTTATAAAATATGTAGCGGCCCTCCGCTTTCGGAGAGTAAGGAGTACTTTATTACACTTTGTAAGCGTGTTATGGAATGTTATATCGTTTTGTTTTTATTGCTCGGGTGTTATTTGATTGAATGTTTATGCTGCATGTTCCACGTTCGGATACGAATGAAAGCACTTTATTTCATGTGTGGGGGTGTATCGTAACGCCTGTATCCTCAGAAGGGGCGCAGAGGTGTGCGATTGCATATTTACAATTGTACTGCGAAGAATGTGGGTCCGTAGCTATTTAAGCAAAATTATTAGTTAGTGGTGTCTCGGATTTACCATGAATGTGCACTGATAACCTTGGACTTAGCAGTCATAACCCTTGTGTTATGAGCATTAGTCTGGCTTACCAATGTCTTTTCAAATTCATGTGTGTTTTATAAATTAGCCATCAGTTGCCAAAAACGGTGAAGGAAAACATCGTGAGTAATCCAGCATACCTGAGACATTTTCCAATGGTGTGAAAAGCCATGTCAGAGGTTGACAAGCGGTTTAAACTCTGACACCAGGTTGTTCATCAACCATACGATATGAAGAATCACGGGAGAATGAAAAAAACATATTATTGGTTGCAGGTATATGCCTGGATTTGACCCGCAATCTTGTGTATATAGGTCATGTTCGTGGGCCCTAAAACTATAACGACTATTTGCGAAGGTCTCGTTAAATTGCGGGTAATATATAAGGGCTTATAGCTTTGTAGTGACAGCAATACTCATCAATCCCAGGTTGGACATAGAGAGGTGATTGTCCGTTACTAAGGGTGGGCCGTGTCTCGTAAATAGCGATAGGATGGCGTCGCTTGAGACATGGGACGTAATAATGATGTTATTGAGTTTGATTTCGGTTGTTACGAATTTATGATGTTGTTGCTATTACTACAAGATCGTAATATGGATATATACTACTTTTTCACAGTGGAATAAAACCTACTTGAGAGACGAGATCTAAGTACGCCGACACCGTACGAGTACATTTAAAGTAAGCACTTTAAATGTTTATGTAATTTTAAACAAAACTCCATTGAGATAGAAAAAATCGAACAAAGAAAAGGATTTGTTGGAATTAACTTGGACGTTTATTTACTTGGTGTTAAATAAAATAAAACAAACGCAATCACGCAGTTACATCCCGCGACTAAATAAAGCGCGCTCTAAAAAGCAAAATGTAAAATCTTAAGCATTTTTAAAGTTCACAAAGGAACGGAGGCGGGGGAACGAATAAATCTTACAGCGCTGCACCGCTAACTTGATTTAGCACTGGATCCTACAAGCGTTATAAGAATTTTCAGCACGCGCCACAGCGAAAGCGATTAACGCTGCAAGCGCTTTATTGCGGGAAAATTGAATTTTGGTGTGGCGTCGTGTTGTGGTTCTTAAGAGAGATGTTAGCTTGTTTATTAGTGACTTGTTTTTAAGCCGGTTTAGAAATTAAAAGAAAAACAACTTTTGGGGAAAGAGTTGGCAGTAATGCGAATAAATTATGCACTTCAGCTGTGATTAACCTTTTTGTTGTTAAAAGTATTTTGTAGAGAAATATTTGGGTCTGATTAAACAGTTACTGATGCTTGGAAATTCTAATTACCGTAGTTCCTTAAGATTTATGTTGTCTTGTTTTGTTATTTTGTATATTCCTAGTAATTATAGCGTTATGGACAATATATTTTAAATGATAATTATAAAAAGTTTCTTCAATCAACATTTATGTGCCTTCTATATTATAATTTTTTCTTACCATAATATACAATCGTAGTAATAGTATATGTAGTAACCAATACAAAACAATTCGTGTCTATCTTCAGAATATCTTTACAACCATACTTTACACCAGCATTTTCAATCAATGAAAATAAATTAAAGCTATAAAGTTCTCGATAGCGGATCCCGTCCACTGTGCTCCCAGCGTATTCTATTTGAAGTGTGAAGGATTCCAGTCGTGAAAGTTGGTTGTCGCCAAACGACTGCGATGGCTCGAGCCAACCTTTGATTGCGTCACAATGGAGTTTGGCTGATCACCGTCTCCTGGGCACAGGCATGTTTGGTCTTTTTCTTGGAACTTATGATTAAATTTAATAGTTTAGCGTAGATAATAGTTTTTATAGATGAAGTTACTAGAGATGGTCAGATCTATTTAATACTGTATTGCAACATTTTTGTACTGGATTTCTTTACTTTTTGGGCTATATAATAATAAAGGCATTATTAGACATTATTACTTAGTTCAAAATTAGATATAGGTATCCAGTTAAAAAAAACTTTTATATGGAAATCAAAATATTTGGAGATAGGAAAAGTGTTTTGACTAAGCCGTTCGACCTATACAAGCATAATTACATTCAGTTGTATTAATTAATCTTCTCCAAACATAGGCCTACAGAAACCCAATCCGTTGAATGCATCACAGGTCTTTGATCTAATAAATTTTAAGCTAATTATAGGAAGTAATCGTCATTGTTTAGTTTGAATACATCCGTTGTTGCCGCAGGGGAACTACTTCGGACCAAAGGGACCGTTATGGCTAGAAACGATCGTAAACAAGTCAAGTGTGTGCTACACTGTCCTATAAATACGATGGAACGCTAGTTACGTTTCGCTATGGTGAATTGTTATGGTGTTGTATGGGGTTTAACTTAGTTTTAAGTATGTTTTGGCTTGTTTAATTGGAACGTGTGGCTCATGGATGCAAAATATACTATAATTGGAAGTTGTAGTTACTATCATGTTATTATAATATATTATTTATATAGAATTAGCCTGTTATATTTGTGTGTCAAATATGTGTTGCGTGTATTAAAGGTACTGAAAACAAACAAACTAATGCAATAAGTTTGCTATTTACAATGACTAACCATTTTCATAGACACTAAATATACAAATGGCGGTGTCTAAAAACTAAACCGGAGAGTAAAAATACCAGTTTTAACCAGTAAAATCGGACGATAAATAACAATTTGTTGTAACCGTGTAAAGTTAGATTGATAGAAGTGTTGGTTCAGTTGTGAGGGATTGTGACGAGTGACGTATGCGCGTCCTATAAAACATTTTAAAGTGAATAGCTATCTGTTATTTTTAATCGAATAATAGTCAATTCATAACTCTTATCCATTGTGGCAGATTGACTGTTATTTATATTTTAGAGAAATACGTCATTTAGAGGTTAAGCAATTGCTGGGTCGAGTAAAACATACCCTAATATTAACGTCAGCTCCTTGAAACTGGAACTGGACTTGCTTAGTGGTTTTAAACTTCTTAATAGTATAAGACTTCTGGTTAAAAAAGATAAAAGAGAAGAAAAAGACTGTTTGTCGAAATGTGCTATAAAGAACACATTTTTTACGTACTTCTTCAAGAAAACAGGCCTGACAATACCTACATACATATATGCGCCGAATTTTAAAGGAACTTTTGTCTGAACACAGTTTGATGATAATTATATTATCAAACTGTGTCGCTCTCAAGTAACAGTCAAAGTCAGTCTTAGCTTATGGTTGGTAAACAACCTGGTGTCAGAGTTTAAACCAGTAGGCCTCTAACATGGCTTTACACGAAGTTGACATTGGTACGTGCTGGGGTTTACCTTTGACTTGGTAGTCCAACGGTGATACTCATGTCAGCTATTTTCAAGTCCTTATCATGCAAATGTAAGAGAATTCTACCTCCTTTACCTTTCATAAAACCGCAACGCTTGTATTTTTATAATATCATTATTAAATTCCCGTGCGGGATCGAATGTAATGATGAATGTGTTCGGATGTTTTCATATTGAAATATTTTTGCGCACACGTTCCAGTAAAACAAATTTAAATAAAACTTAATTACTCACTTCTGATATTTTACAATGAAAGCCAAATTTTAATAAACGTTGACTTCGTCAGTAAGCTTTGCAGTGTAAATTTTACCTGTAATGTTAAGTGGTCGTTACATACAGACATTAATAGTTACTATAAAAGGAAAAAATGCTATACAATAAGTATTGACACTATGACTAAGAAAGCACTAACTAATAGTAACATAGATGGCCGTGGAGGACAACAATCAGGCAAGTAAAATTACTAAACACAATTATTTTTGTATTAATATAGATAATAAGTTTTATGCCATGTTTAAAGCATAGAAAAGGTTACTAAACTCAAACACGTTATAATTGTTCCCTATACAAAAATAGTTTTATGTTCAAATAAACATTGTATTCAGTAAAACGCGTGGTCTTCTGCATGTCTGCTTTGAAGTCGTGAAGTTAAAATTAATAAGGTAATAAAAGCACAAAGCTTTTAAAATTCTCAACCTCTCAAATAGCTGACTTATGGGGGCAATAAAAGGCTTGTTAATGGTGTCTTCTTGCTAGCGACGTACGTTGTACAGCATCTTACAACCGTCAAGATTCCATATGACATAGCGTTACCAACGATCTAGAATTAAGAACGCGTATAAAACATTACAAAGATTGATGGTCCCTCCACACGAGCTCTCGTGCAAGACGAAATTAATCACGCACGAGGTTTTTTATCAAATAAGAGACGATCAGGTTTACTTGAATTTGTTATCGATTTATACTTTAGATATAAAGGTGGAATTTGTTTGGAAGAAAATTCTTTACTCTTTAGATTGATGTGTTACAGCTTCGAGGTTGGTTATATTAGCTTTGAAGGTTCCAAACTGAATGTGTATGCGTTTGGTTAGAGGTTTACGCAGGCTTGCCATTTTCCATACAAATGTTTGTATTTTATTTTTATATTTTCTTACTTATTCTCATGCCATGTCAATTTTACGACCTGATTGGCGCAGTGGCTAAGCGATTGCACTGCTGCGATAAGGGTTGCAGGTTTGATTCTCGCACGGGACTGAAATGTATACGAGCCACAAATGTTTGTTCTGAGTCTGGGCGTTTGTGTATGTGGTATTTCATGTTCGTTAAAGGCACCTACGACATAGGATAAACACCTAGTGTGGCGCGACGTTTTTTTTTTAAATATGCCAGGTAGAGGGCAATATAGCTAGTTTATTCCTATTTGCATCCAATGTTTCATAATTATAGTCTAAAAAACTGGGGTCATGCTACAAAATATCCTTGCATATTTCTGTGAAAAATAAAGCTGTTGTACAAAATATGATACAAACACTAAGTTCTTCTTGAAAGAAAAATACTTGTTCCTAACAGTCCTAAACAAGGTAGTTCAAAATTAAACCTTCCTTAAATTCTTGACAAACGAGGGCAATAAAGAGGCTTCACGAAATAATGTCCTCTTCCAAGTGACGTAAGTTTTACAACGTCGTGTACGATTCACGTGATTCTAAGATAAAATGTTACCAGCGGTCTGGACTTGTGCGGAATTTATAAGCAACGTGCGGGAGCAAGCTTGAAATAGAAACATTTTATATTTGACTTGAGTACCTATACAGTTTTGTACAATACATTTTAAACTTTTTTAACATGCTAAGCACTCTTCAAATTATATGAGAAATCTTTGTAAAAATTGGTAAGATATGAGCGGGATTTAAACCCACACCCTTTTTTGGCGACTGCTCTTCCAACTGAGCTATCATTTCAGTGCTTGCTATCTTTTAATCGGGGACCTGATTGGCCCAGTGGGTAAGCGATAGGACTGCTAAGCTAAGGGTTGCGGGTACAATTTCCGCTGGAGACAAAAAATAGTGTGATTCGCAGATGTTATCCCTGAGTCTGGGTTTTTTCGTATGTGATGTTTGTGAAACGCACCCACAACAGGAGAAATTCCCAGTGTGGGCAAAGTTTTCTCAAAAATAAAATCCGTTTTATTTTTAATCGTCATTAAACTTAATCTTTCACATATTAGTGCATATTCTATTCTATGATTGATATGTTATTTGATTTCAATCATATTGTGACTTGTGATCGATTTGAAATCAATTTATTTTGCTAACAAGATTTACCGCGTGGAAATGATTTCTGTTTCGCCTCGAAACAGTTTGTAGTGTCAACTGATTGAATATTACTTGTAGTAGCGATTTTAATCGAAATATGTCTACCTACATGATATGCGAAGTAAGTACGACGGATGGAGAATAGAAACTTAATTGAGATGATCCTAGAAACAAAACAAAACACACTAATATATTATTTAAAGGACTACCAGAATTGCCTGTCTGCCTCGTTGGTCTAGTGGTCGTTAAGCACGACTGTTGAGTATGAGGTCCTGGGAGCAAATCACGGGTCGGGCAAAGTATTATTGGGTGTTTTCATTTATGAATTTTCAGTACCAGCACGGAGTCTGAAATTGTGCCCGGTCAATAAAAATATAACTGGCGAAATTTGGGTGTTCCATATACATACATATATATCTATATACCTCTGCCTAACCCTTCGAGGAATACAGGCGTGTTGCTATGTGTACATACAAGCTTATGTAATCTATTGCTTAAATAAATAAAATAAATGAAATCTTAGACTCTACTCATGAAATCATTGGTCGAATGCTAAAAGCCAATCGATCAGCAGCCCCCTATATAACATACCAATCGACTGTTAAGAAGCAAGAAATACAAGCAATCACTTAACCTCGTCCAGTTGAGACGGCCTTTGAATAAAACATGCTAGTTCGACACTAGAATAATTTTAGATCCTTACATTGGACCCAATGTTGGACCTTGCAGCACTCGCTGGTAGGAACATTGGTAAAGCAAGGCCAATGAATAAAAAAGTAGTGATAAATTTTATTTTGAAACATGTAAAAATAAGGAAACGGGTTTATTTTATTTTTTGTTTAAAATAAAATCGATCTTGATATCAAACTCGATTCAACTGTTTTACAATTTGTAAATCAAAAGTATTGTTTTCATATATTATAAATACATGTGCATGATTTAGTATAAAAAGTTTTAAATTTTCTATTTAGTCCCAACGTTGGCATTTCTCGGCCAATGTCCCAAGTCAGCCTAATGAACTCGTCGCAGAACGTTAAAGGGAAGCTCGTCGCGTAAATCAAATGATGCGATATGGTTTCAATGGAGGTTTGATCCGAGTGAACAAGACGTACGACGTATGAATAAAACACTTATTGCCGGAACCCGTTTATAGGTGGGAACTGTATGAACATAAAATTGAAGAAGAAAAACTAATATAAACAGTAATATTAGTTTAGTAAATTGATGAAATATTTGTAATAAGGACCTTTCAAAATTGTCCCACAAGCGGTTTGGATAAAAAATATGGTTATTTTTAATGCATTGAAGACATTTCACAGCCTCTACCCAGAGCGATAAGATATCGGCCCTTAGAGAGTGCGAATGAACGTTATTTTCTCCAGAAATAATACTAGACCCTCATCTTATCTAAAAATAAAGGAATTTTACGGCAAAAATAAAAAGCGATGATAACCTAAAGTAGAGAAATATTGTTCAGAATAAAGTCTTCTTACATTTTAGAGTTTTCTCTGTTACTTGTACAATGTAATAAGGTATTGTTTCTTTCAAATATTATCGTAGTTGGATCTTTTTACATAGCTATTTACGAGGCTTCATAGTTTGTTGACTTCTTTAAAAGGGCAATACATAAAAATCTTCTGTACCTATAAATAGCACGAGGTTATTTATAGCAGCTGGTGTTCTGCTATCATCTAATAAGGAGTTTTGAGCTGCAATTCCAACAGAACAGGCGTTACAAATGATTTCGCCTAAACTAGAAGTATCTTAAGTAGCTTTTCTAAATTGCTATATTCTAAAGTTGAACTTTCAATAGCAGACCAGTTGGCACAATTTCGTTGTACACCCGCGACCAGGTGTTGACTATTTCCTCAGTACAAACCGAAGCGCGCGTGGTGCAGAAAATAGTTCTATTTGTCAGATATCGAGTTATGGAGGACGCCGCAATATTGCCAGCTTTGAGATGGCTGTGATTTTTATATTGGAAATCTAACAGCTCGACAATTTGTGAGGAAGATGTAAGACAAACCAATAATGGAATTGCTATCAAAATTCTGGCAACGCCATCTGATATTTTAGAGCAATTTAAGTGCTTTTAACAGACACGCATTTCAGTTTCTGCAAATTATGCAAATATTCGTCCTAAACAGCCATAAACCTGCGAGCACAGCGCAGAACGCTAAAAGGAAAGCTAAAACTTGAAAGAAATACAAAAATAAAAACTAATTCCCATTTTGCCTCTTTTAAAAATGCACTGCATTTAAGCAACTTTTCCAACTTAAATTCCCAACAAAAGAATCTACTAACGTTAATGCGAAGAGGCTTGTCAACTACTTGATAACAAACTAAGTTCACAGAGGAACTGCAGCTCAATTCAAATGAAACTATAATCAAGATGGACCACTTAGGGGATTAAAAGAGAGTGATACTCGGGACGAAGAAATTATTATTTCCTTTTATAACTGGAAGTTTAAGTGAATTAAATCTGAGCTGAGACTGTTTTGCTTTAAATTAACAGATCAAAAACAGTAGCATTAATCTCAGATTAAGGCTTAAACTATTAAAGAGAAACTAAGTTGTTACTATTATTAAGAATGTATGCATTGAGAGACTAATGTGAAGATTCGAAACAAATAAGAATGTGAATGTTGGATTTCTTGAGCAAAAGATAGGGAAACATGCAGTGTTGAATTATTGTAAACTATTTAAAAAAATTCTAAATTAAAAAAATTCTTAACCTCAAATTCTATTTAAAAAAAAATTAAACTGAGAAAATATGTAAGCATGATATGAATATTTAGGTAATAGTAATTAATTTATTTATTTTTATTTTAAGTAACACAATGTCACTATCTTTTAAGCATGTGCCAGAGGAATGAAATGTATTTTTCTTTTATATTAAATGTAATCATCTATTTCTTATTGTAAATGAACTGCAAAGTTTTTATAAGAAATAAATTTCTATAAAACGAATTAATTACTAGGAACTTGGATAGTCTTTAAATATTTAGAGCTGAATAATAGTATAAGCTCTGCAATGCTTGAAGGGTGGGCAGACCTGAAGGCCGTTATGACTCTCGAAGTAACATGTGTTGGTGTGCTTTATTGTAGCTTTGTATATGACACGATTCCTAACAAACAATTTTACTATTTCTCTTAAACTTTGCTACAAACCGCTCTTATACCACAACAGAGTACATTCCTAGAAAGAAAATATTCTTCAAAATATTTACAGAACTGGAAATAAACTCAAGATATTACTAATAGATGTTTTGTTGGGTTTTTATGTTTACCCCAATAAAATAAACCATAAGATAATATTATTTCTATACTTCAAAACAGAATAAAAATAAAATATTTTACTCGAAGAGAAACAAAAGTTTTTCTTTCAGGTTTAACCAAAACTCGGTAATAAAATATCCTCAAGTTCATAATAAATACACAACAAAGTTGGAAATTACTTAACTGATGTTTTCACTTCATTTTCTGGGGAGAATTTATAAAACAATCCTAGTTTTAAAATAGAAAATGAAGCATATAGTGATCAACATTTTAGTTCAACTCTGTTCTTTGTTATTGTACTGAAAGAACATCTAATTAATTGGAATAGAGGAGTCAGAGAAATTCGAAGTTGTTTTTAATGTTATTGGTTTACACATGGTTAAGTTAGAACTTCAGGATAAGTTGATCAAACTCCAACTAATCAAGTTTAACTTCAACAAGAACGTGTTTGGAAGTATTTAAGTTTTGTGTCTGCTTGTCGATCTTATTGGTCTGGTGGTTGCGCTCGGGATCCTGGGTTCTCTTCTGGGGTAGAGCAAAGTTTCATTGGGTTTGACTCCATGGCGCTAATGAGTTTTACCTAATCCTTTAGGTAGGCTGGAGTAGTGGCCAGTTATTTGTTATGGCTGTTCCCTTACATAAGCTCTGAAGTATAATGTAAAATGTGAATTTGCTAAGCCTTTGTGTATCTGCAAAGGATACAGCCATGAAGGCGATTTTAAATAATAAAAAAACTTAGATCGTCAACCAAGCATATCCATTTATATTGATTTATTTCTTCTTCAGACCGATTCAGGAAGTAATTAAATCCTTTCCGGTATTAAAATCATCATCGTATATTTGTAATTTGGGTGCAATGCAGTGTCATTATTATGCGGACATTAAAATTTATGCAATTCATAAAATTTATGCGATTCTGCTCTATTATTGTGCCCGTTTTAATGAGACTTTAACTTGACTGTATAATTGGGTAATGGGCCAAATTAACATGTTGCTATATTATATGGAGCTATTAAGGCATTGGTGTTAATACGGATAATGTTTCGTATTAAAAGATAAGCATCATTGCGCATTTGTTTTTGGAAAGTGATGGCTGTGTTAATTAGAAAGTTAATGACAATAAGAATATTAAGAACGGCCAAGGACAGTTTTATTAGGAACATTTTAGATTAGATCGGAAATAATAAGAGTTTTAGTACGGTTGCAGATCCATCGTATGAGGACGTGAATAATGTTTAGTTGATTGAATTATTCTATTTCTTTTCTATATTATTCATAAATAATATTAGCTTCCTTAAGATTAATAACATTTATTTATAATAACTAGAATACCTGTTCCTCTCTTATTTACACAACTTATAGAACTGGGCCGGTCTGCCATGGTCCAGCCAGGTCTGTCATATCAGATGATATTATGTGGGCGAAATCAACCATGGTTAGGATTCCACACAATATCAAATGGCGTCGCAGCAGGCCCTAAAGAAGATGGTGGGGCGAGCTTAAATGCTATAACGACACAAAGATTGCGGAAGCCAAAACCAGGAGAAATGCTGGAAGGATATGCAAGGCGCTGCAGTGGGATAACCATGTCTGCAAAAATAATATAGAAAATTTCTAATAAAGTCCTCAACTTATATAAATAAGGTTTTAATTATGTAAAAGGTAAAACCGTACCATATAGATAAGAAAACCCAATCTTGGCTTCCTATTTGGTATTCTACAGTCTGAAATCGATTAAAGTGCACCGATACTACAGTCACGAGTCACACGTAAAGGCAAAACGACGTTCTGCGGTCGTTTAGTACTGTTTACTGGAAATTCCTGCTATCTGGAGAGGAATCATTAATTGCTGTTCAAAATAATGGAAAGTGGCAGCTGAATCATGTTGGTGTAATTTCCTATTCTGACGAGTGATATTTTTATTAATATTCTTGTTGTGGGTGTCAAGACAGTTGAGGCATTTCTCTGGGATGCCTCGAGCTTGATTGCTTCGATGGTTGTCAATGGTAATCATTGTAGATCCTGACTTACAGGAATCACAATGGTGGGTAAGATTTGCGGGCTTGTTCCCAAAAAAATATCGACGGTTGCAGCAACATGATAGCTCAGTTTGCGCCATGGATTGTCGAAGGTCGAGGGATCGAGTCCCGTTCATTTCCATCATTTTTGAAATTTCCATTACCAATTTAGTCTTAAGTTTAGCATGGGCAACATGCTAAAATTATACCAAAAGTAATGAAAAAGAGCTGAATAGTGTCTGACAGTGTGACTAGGAAAGTACCACGACGAAACACGTCATAAACCCATTTCAAATCTCAAGAATCAAATTACCTTAGATAAGTGCGCACTTATCTAGGAGTAGGATGCAGTTCTAATGAAAACGGTTCCTCTTTTTATAGCTGTACTCAGCGAATCTCCAACAAACCTTAAACTACACAGACAGATAAAATAAAACCAGTAAAACAAACTACCTGGTCCGAAACTACCTTCGACTCCACCCATAAAGTTGGTTTACTTAATGAAAATCTTAATTTCAAAGTAAATAAGACATCTTGAAGAGTGCTCAGTAATGAGAAACTGTAATCTGTTAAAAAGTAATTTAAGTTCAAATCAAGTTCCCCGTTTAGTTGTGAGTCTCCTGTTACGTTTATGTTCTCCTTAACAAGTGTTTATTAGTTTGTAGTTCACGAATAACGAGATGTCTTTGTTGTGGTACTTCGAGGTTTTCATAGGATTGTACAACTGCTTTTGTGGTTGCTACGCTGTCTTTGATACTTCTTATTATGTTTTTGGAGTGTTGCTTTAGAAGCGTTGCAAATATTAGAGTAATATTAGAGAAATTGCTGAGATAGCTGAGTAGGTACATACAGACGTTTAAATGGTGACTTTGAATAATGAATTAGTATGAAATGACATAGGTACCTGTTACTTCATACTAATTTCCTAGTTTCTTTACTCGTGGAGTTTCTGCGAAATATTAATCGCATGGGATAATATTTCCCGCGATTAACAGCTTGTGAAGATTAAAGCAAACTATCTAAATGTAAACAATATTAAAGACGTTTCATCTTTGTTTAGAATAGTTCTATATAAATAAGTATTGACATGTCTATCATTCAACGGCAACCGACAGTAACAGGTATAGGTTGATCTTTACACGTTGTATCAATGTTTATAAGTTAAATGATTTCTAATTAAACACGGTCCTTCTTATTCATAAACGAGGATCATACCGGGATTAACTAATCCCGATATTAAGCCTATCATCTCTGTAATTCGACATGGAAATGACAGTGATAGGTATAATTCAGTCAATGGTACAAATTGACATTTATTTATGACTAAGGGGGAAAGAAAATGAAAAAGTTAATTTTTTTAAAGAAAATGTTCGACAATTCTTCAAAATGATGTTCAAGTTTATGTATATTATGTTTGTTTGTGCTGAATAAAGTTCCTATAACGTATTTATTCCCTGCAACCCTGCAAGCGATGAGTTTGAAACGTAATGCACAAAGTGATTGTATCGACTGTTTATGAATTCGGTCCAAAGCTTGCGGTCGCTGTGTGCGTGCCGGCGTATTAGCTTTCAAAGGAGGGATTAGGTTCGATACCGCATTTTGGATATTAGTGATTTGCATACGATATATCGTTGGCCCGTTTGAACCGTCCTCGGTATATCTGTCGGATTGTATGCAGATGTTTAATTGCAGATTCGGTAGACTGGATTACTGTTGTATAGAATTGGATTCCGTTTGTAGTATTGGAAAATGGTTTATGTTAGGTATAAACTAGAATTAATTCGGTTATAGATAGCATACAAATACGGTATCTTATTTGTCAGAAAAGCTTTTTTTACTCATTTTTATTCATTATAATGTAGGTACACTCTATCTGAGAAAACTTTTAATTGGTATTTTTCTATGACTCACACTTTCTCACTTTGTAAAATAAAATAAGATGTTATACTAAGTCAGTAATATCGAGAAATTTTTGGATTCCATGATAATATTCATGAGATTTTTTTACATTATGTACATATTCTATGGGATCTAACGAATGGAATTTAACAAATAAATATATACGATAATAATTTTCTCAGAAGCTGAGTTTCACAGTCGATATCACATTACATGTTCTACTTAAGCGCCTAACTAAAACAAAACGAAGATGATGCAAATTCTTGCCTCATGCAGAAACCAACGCAACTTGCCAAGAAGCACAAGTCAAACACTGGAAAACTCGTAACAAAAACCTTCGAGCAAGGCTATTAGCATTAAAATTGTGATGCAGAACAAGCCATAGATCCTGCTCAACCTAACAAGCCAATAAACAGATCACATAAATCGTTTAAACTTTCTCAACTATCGAGCAGGGGCGGGTTAAACGGCTCTATTGACATCAATTCGCCCCAAAACAGGCAACAGGTCTGCACGTCCCCCGCTCTGGATTCAACTCGTCTGCCCGTGCCCTTTCGACTGTGTAAACACGGAATGAATATGTATTTTGAATAAACCTTCAAATGTATGAATGATTAGATTTGAATACAAGCGGACAGTTGCATTACGGGCCGCTGTTGGTTTCTGTGCCGGATCTAGTCTTGGACATTATGTGAAAGAGTTTTTGTTTTCTTTTATTGTATTATCATCTGGAAATATGAATCTATAGGGTATGTAGTATTAACGTAAATAACTTTTGACTAACAAATACTGGGAACGGATTTTTAGAAAGATTTTTCTCATACAATTTTGGCATGTAATATTTTTGTTTAGATACAATTTCGTTAAATGTAAAAGCGGCATACTGTTGTCCATACGGTTTCAGATCACATTCACAATCTCATTATCCCGCGCCATCTAACTGTAACACAATATCAGCCACAATGGGCACGGTTAACAACAAAACAACTTTATAACAACCCAACTCGAGGTCTGAGAGTGATTCCAAAATCCTTTTCCAAGCCAAAAACGCATAAAGCCGCGCCCGACAATTCGTTTTCAGTTCACCCAACTCCCACCTAACTTGCATAACTTTATTCACCTCTAAACTGGCTTAAACAAGCGAAGTTCTCACACAAACAATGCTCCAAGCATTTTGTTCAACACGAGTTTATTCCAGACGCCATTTATCCGCTAAGTTCTGACCGTAATTCTTGGCGAAGTGTATTTCTTTGGGCGCCTGTACTTGGCATCGGACTGAAGTAAGGTGTTGATGGCGAACTTACGAGTACTGTTACGTCCATCAATTACCTAACCGACCTAGTAAAATATATAAATAGGTCTTAAACTGTATGTATAGCCCATATTTTTCCAGTCACAGGACACAATATAATACGGGGCGAGCCTATTGCCACTAACCGGGCATAAATCCACTCAACGTGCTGCTACTAAAAATAGCCTAATAAAAAACCCTAACAACACAATCTTACCCGGGATCCAGTATCACAGTCGCGTTTTGCGACCTTATGACTAACAAAGTAGTCTTATGAAAACACAAATTTAGCTATCCATGTACCTGGGGGTCCATAATTTTTGGCATGGCGACTGTAACAGGGCACTAACTGGACCAATAGGGGCACGGGCCACCTGCTCCGCGATTTATCGTCAACTTTACAACGTGCTGGCGACTCGCCACCCCTCTGTTACCTTGCCGTCCAATTGGGCAGGCATTCTTGGATAGCAGTGCTGCTAATCTAGCCATTTAGTGTTGCTTATACTGTCTTAAAGCCAAATGAGCTATTAGGCTGAAATACCGCTGATTTATATGAACTTGACTTTAGAGTAACATACTGTATCTAATTATAAAATTAATCACTAGTTTAGGTACTTTATAACTGGAGACAAAACTATAAACTTAACGCTTGGTAGTCACCATATTCGATTGGATTGTGTAAAAAAGTTGTATAACTTGATACATGCGAATTCGAAGCCTAAACTTTTTTGCTAGCGTATACATAAATAAAGCCTATCTAACCTCAACGTAACTACATTTCTATATATAATCCAAACAGCTGTATTTCCAGGCCGATCAGATCGCGCCGACTCGTCCCGGGAAAGAGTTACGCAGGTTATCACTGAACATATGGGCCGTCTGCACCGATTTATGACGGGTCAATTTCAGCCAACTCACTCCACACGTTATTGCTCTTTATTTCTTTAGTATCAAAGGTCAATTTTCCATAAATGGTAACAGAAATAGGTTGAAGGAAAGAAACATAGTTATAGCAAACAAACTTGTGTTAGAAATTGACCTTAAATTTGGACGATATTGATTTATTGTATTAACATATAATGAGATTAAAATCCTATCTTTACTAAGGGACTAGGCAGAAAGTCTCGAACAATTTGTGTTATTAGTTTAGTTGTAGATAATGACTTGTGCGACAGCTGAGGAGCTAACGTTGTTATAAAGTTATTTAGAGAAACTAAACGACATTAAACAGGCTTCCTAATCACGGACCTCGGTAATATTTAACATTGACAATAGGCATTGTATCGTTACTCTGCTTCTATACTGCAAAATCACTGAGCTAGAAAGAAGAAAAAAATCTATAAGTAATTAGGAACTTATTCACTCGTTATACAACATTTTAAAGGTCACAAAAGTCTAAAGTTATGCCTAATCTCCGCATCACCATTTGTCATGTATAAAGTGCTCGTCAAATTAAGGATAACGAACGCTTGAAATAGGCCGACTGAACTTAAGAAAAAAGAAAATGTTAGGCACGACTCTCAGAAAAACTTTATAATATTCTATTTTACTTCACAGAAAAGAAATAAAAGATATTTAATATACATAGAGATCCACGTTTCAAAGGAACGTGATTCTAAAAACAGAAAGCCTTAAAAAGTTTCAACGGCCTGAGTTTATTGTTAAAATATTCGTGAGAATTCAAAATTGAATTCTAGAGGCACGACTTAGAGTCTTTATTAATGCAAATCAAAGAGAGGAAGTTTCCAGAAAAAATTAAATATTAAAACTTATTTCCAACCTCTATATTCATTGCGTTAGGATTTAAAATTATTACTGAACCCACTGTCTTGGTTTTTAATGTCGTCGTGGCCCTGAGGTTCGTGGAAGGAATTCCTAAGTCAAAGTCGAACTATTTATTCGTGAGAGGTAAGTGGAATGGATTGTGGTACATTATTTAGTATTTGGCTAACTTTAAAAAAGAGGACGTTCTATGCTTTTTAATTTACTTATGTATACGTTTATTTAATCTTTGATATCTTCAATAAATTTGTTTTAGATAAAGTATTTTCAAATCCAAATTTTGCGATTAGTAAATATCGTTTGTATTTTAGCACTGTTGAAATCGGTTGTTCGTTTTAGAAAGTCAACAGTATTTTTAGTACAAAATTTCAATAAATAATTAATTGATGCTACTTAAGTTAAATTAAAACTCCCAACAATTAGCCCCGAAGGCTAACTTCCCATCCATACAGCACCACAATGATACCATCTGCTTACCGCCGCCACTCAAGCACTCGTAAAGTTCGCTAATATTAAACATCCAACATTTTATAGCTTTCTGTTTCAAAATTAGTTTCTTTCGCTCCGTACTAGGTTTAATACGGAAAGATGTTACTTATACAAAGCAGATTGTATGAGGCTGTTGTACAACTTAGAAAATAGTTGATTATCTGTCCTCCAGTATAGTTAAACATTACATAATGTGGGGTCCCAATGTCATAGGGGGCGAGCCTATTGCCAACATCTAGGCTCAAATGCAGTCTTGATACTGTTAATGAGTATTACCTAATGGAAACACCCAAAAACGCTATGCCTGAAACGGGATTCGAACCTTCAACCAGTCACTTCTTAGGTACCACTGGACTACCGAGGCAGTCATATGAAAATTCTAAACTTAGTTAAATCCAAATCGGCTAACCATTACCGTTAAATCTCTCGTTAGCCGCCATTTGATATACAATACAAGGCTGGTGATTAATATAGGTATATTATGCGAGCTCTGAACACAATATCGCGTGCTACACACTAGTTTGTTATGTTTCCTGGACGAAAAATATGTAGGCCGAATGTGGAATGTACGCGAATTAGACGAATTTATTGCCGAAGCCTTAATGTTGGTACTCTAGTAGTCTGGTGTCTTGTCGCTGAATGTATGGACGCATGCTTTTTAGGGTTATTAGGATTTTATGTCAGACGTTTGGTTTATTTCCATTTTTGTGCCAAAATCTCATATTTTTTGTCTTCAGTAAATACAGTTGTGTTACAAATACATTAAATATGTTTTATTTGTTTTGCCGTGCAACCGTACTAAAATATGTCTGTATTGAACTTTACTATAATAAACTGAAATTGACCCATTACAATACGTTTTAGTGTGTTGAGTAAGCTTTAGAGGGTTTTTTTTTATTTTTGACTCAAAAAGTACCAATACTGTTATCAATCTGTTTTTTGTTATTTAAAAGGGTGGTTTAAACTATGTAAGTTATCTAAAAGAAATATATTTTATAATCTACTCAATAAATAAAGTTGATTTTAATATTAAAAACACCGCCATCTATCCCTTCACCCTCGAACTACTAACCACATACACGTCACATTCCATTCCCGCTAACACGTGTATTCAATCCCGATGTAATGCATTGCAAGCTAATGAACACGTGATTTGGAATCAAGGGACTAATTGGATTGGCATTTATAATGACAAGTGTGCTGCCGTCGGCGCCATGCATACATTATAATAGCCCGTGGGTGTTCATTAGGTCCTCGTTATAGGTTGTGGAGCGGCACAATTAAGTATCAATCAATTTGTCCTGTTGTGAACTATTGTTGGCCATTATGTGCACCAAAGACCATTCTTTGGTGCACAGATTGGCGCAGTGGCTAGCGCTAGACTGCTGCGCTAGGGGTTGCGAGGTTAATTCCCGCATGAGTCAAACATTTGTGTGGTTCGCAGATGTTTGTCCCGAGTCTCGGTGTTCGTGTATGTGATATTTATAATGCACCCATGAAACAGGATTTTTATATGCGCGCCACTTTTTTTTTTAATCTGGTGAAATATTATTTACAATGTACTAAACAATACTGAAATTTAAATAAAATTATCAAATCATATCCCTAAGTATATCTCTATAGTACAGTACCATAAACCATGTATGGCTTTACTTTCCAAAAACAATTGACTAGCTACTATCGTAGTTTTAGAACTTTGACACCTGGGTACAAGGATCCCTGCCGGAGGTCTAGACGCCTCTTTATGGCGCTGAAGGCATCTCAGATTAGCTACAGAGAGCGGGCGATAACACGATAACAGGCTCACAAGGCACTTAGCTGTAGCCTTGTGTGAAAAGCCCCATTGATTATTCAAATTGAGGATGCGGTCCGCCCACGGGGACTAAGGGATCACTTATCAAAACTGAAATTGAATTTAGGGATATTTTAGGGCTTCGGCGTAAACATTTGTTTATGATGCCTTTGTCCCCAGAAATACGAACAAACGTACCCTTTCTGTGTTACCCAGGGAGCGCACATCTATATTCTCTTCGCGAGGAATGTTTATATCTCGGCCTTTGTTGGTTGCCCAAATACCCATCGGTTTATTGAATTGTATTAAAAGAGAACAGGGACTTTAAATAGAGTGCTGGACTGGCCAGTAATGCAAGTGGGAAGTTTCTGGCCATGTTACAGGTGAGAAAAATATAAACCGTTTTGGAAGGAATTTACTATCTCACGTACAGACTTATTCGAATAAAAAACAGCTTGCTTTCGTCCGTTGTTAAATTGACTTCTCATAATGTGTAATGATGGGTGACGGATGGCAAGCAGGTAAAACATATCATTCGAAGTGTAGAAACAAATAATTGAGTTTAAGAAGCCGCTGGCTTAAAATTATTTATTTATATAATACACACTTACAGCTTTACCTTTACAGAAAAAAAAATAATTAAAAAAAAAATCTATCATCATATGCTAGGCACTATAAATAACCTTATTTTTACATCAAATAACACAATATACCTGTTAATATTTCCGCCGGAATCAAAGATCAGAGAACAATAAACAAGGAAACGTTTCTTAGCGGCCTATCAATATCAATTACTGGATGGATTTGCTAGCTTTATTCAACGTTCATGGGGTGGTTTAGTAAACAAAACAAATGCAACTACGTACTTACTAATTATAAAGTGACGCCTGTTTCCTTGTGTGGTTAGCTATCAGGGGCAATGGATTTTACCTACCTTAGTTCGCCTCATAGATTTTTTAAATATTCCGTAGTTTAAGATTAGTAAGAATTAGGCCTTTCAGAACCACATAGAATTTTAAGACCAGTCAAATTTTTTTGTAATCCATTTATTTTTCAGTTCAATCACGGTATTAACATTTTTTATGAGTACCTACTGATTTTTTAATTTACAGTTATGTTAAGTCTATCTTTAGAAGAGTTACTTTGTACATCAAGGTACACAAAATGGGTTTAAAAACATTTAATGTGCTCATAAAGGAGGTCGGCACATCTGAGCCGCTGTGAGACACTGATCTTATTATAGCTTGGTGTTAATCAGCCAGGAGCCAGGGCTGTCAACTACACAACGATATAACCTATTTTCATTACTCAGGTAAGTACAGAGTTAAAGTTTCCGAAGGGACTCGTCCCTAGAGCTTACAAGCTTTGGAATTAGTAATTTATAATAGCTATGTGCTCTATTGTTAAACTTTAGTTGCATAATATAATAATATCTTAGCTAAAAATTACTATAAGAGAATGATACCTCAAAAATATTTTTAACGGACGAAATACTCTAAAAATGTCACGATAATTACTTATTGGTTAAATAAATAATTTACCTTTTTATTAGATCTAACTTATCCGTCATTGCAAACAATAACTCTAAACTGTTTTTGAAAGAAACTTATATTAAAAATAATACACCTCTTTTCCATAAAAAATAAAATGACAATTTAAACCACGGACTAAATTATACCCGTCACTGTCGTTTGCATGTATTACGGGGTTCAGTTAATGCCGGTGTAGTCCTCGTTTATAAATAAGAGGTGTGGGTGGTTTCTATGTCGTTACTCTTTTTTAGTCTCTGAGACATTAATAAGCAATCTGTATAGTGTAACATATGTAGAACATTCTTGGCAAGACATCGAGGCTACCTGAACAAGACTGTGACAATCCTGGCCCCACGCGCTCCACTCATTAGCTTCTTAATGGCTGCAGCGACTAGCGCCCCACTATGGTTCACTTATACCTATCTGATATTATCAAAGTTTCGTCGACTTTAATTATAAAATATATTTTTTATATAAAATACTATTTTGCAAAAAGTGAAGACTAGGCAGTTACTTAATTCTGAAGAATATGCAGTTATAATGATAGACTTTTTAATGGACTTACAGCCAATAATTTAATTGCTGTATCATACCAGCTGTATTGTGTACAGTTTTTCATAATTGGTTGTGTTTACTTTCCACAACTGTCTCCATTGTTAAAGTTAGGTAATTGTAGATGACTCAATAAAAGTATCTTAAACTTAAGAACTAAAATATTTAGAAACTCAAAGATCAATGACGAAAAATTAATTATTAAAACTTTAGAACTTTGAGAACCACTGTCTGTAGGTGTTCGCAGAGCTTGCCAATTTCCTCACCGGTGCGACGTTCTACTAATGGACTTATAAAGTGAAAATATTGCGCTACTTATTTATAGTTCGAGTAGCAGACTTCTATTTATACCATTTACATTGTATACCAATTGATTTCAAGTCTTTGCGTTTGCAGTGTATAGTAAAACGTGACAGGGAGAGTCAATTTGACGACCTGATTGACGCAGTGGTTAAGCGATTAGCCTGGTTCGCTTAGGTTTGTGAGTTCGATGTTCATCCCAACTGGGTGTTTGTGTATGTGAAAATGTTTGCGAAACGCACCCACGATAGAGGAGTCATTCCTAAAGTGGGGCGATATTTTGTCTTATAATATAAATAGAACATCTGCGTAGCGGCTACGACTGCTACACCGTAGCACTTACGTAGACATTACGTAGCACTTTTTTCTTCTTAATCATGTTTAGCAATCCAGTCATCGTATACATAGTAGTAGACGTATACACAATTAATTTAATTATCTACACTAATAAAAAAATAATTTCCTAACAAATAACATGCTTTTATTTCTAATCAGAAGTAGTTCTAGTTTTATCAACAAATCCATTCGTTGGTAATCATGTAGATTGGGATCTAAGCAACAAATCCAGGTAACGAATGGCTTGCTTGCAGTACTTCGTTAAGGGCTATCAGGGTTCATTAGTTAATGCTGTGGGGTTTTGTAATCTGCGGCCTGTTCGGAGCTAGTTTACGGGCGGTGGTCACGCGTGCCTATATTATTTATTGTTTTGTTTATTTATGTGTAACATGCTATTTGACTAAACCCGTATTTAGGTGGTTATTGTGCGAAGAGTTTAATGATGGCTAGGAGTGCCAGCTATTAATTACCTGCCAGGCACGTTTCGACAGACAATAACAAAGTTTAGAAGACACATTTTTAAAAAAATATTTCGCTCCACACTAGGCATTTCCTCTGAATCGCGGGTGCGTTAAATATCACATACACAAACACCGAGTCTCGGGACAATCATCTGTCTGACTCCACCAATCAGATTGTCAAGAACGAAAACACGACGTGATTAGTGTTAATGAATCCTTTAACACAACTTACACGGTAATTGTTTTATGTCACTGTGCTGTTATTTTCTCAAAATCGAAGTCAATAGGAAACAATTGTTGCAGTTTAAAGTTACCCTTTCTTCATAAAAGTCCGCGATGGTATTATGTCTATATTTTAAGGATAGCTTACTGTATCCATTTTAATCACACTTATTATAAAGGCGAAAGTGTGTGTTTATATGTTTGTTACTTCTTCACGCTCAAACGGACCAATTTTGATATAATTTGATTTGGAAGTAGCTGATACCCTGGATAATTCATAGGCTAATTTTATCCCGAAAAAATGTAGCGGGTAACAGTGGAGCGCAGCTAGTGGTAAATAAAAAGGCTACATATAATGGGGTAATTGGAAAGTTGACATTTAAATAACCATTGTCACCCTTCCCCCGGAATTGTCAAAATATCTATGAAGACACATTGTGAAAACAACTTGAAACTGAAGACGTATCGAAACAACATCATAACTGTTTAATTCAATTCGTAATCAGATTGTACAATCCAGTCTGTTCCCAGTAGCTGTCTCACTTGTAACTTGTTTTCCAAATAAAATTAAACTCGGGTGTTTTCGCCAGGGGGCGTAACGTCCGTCATTTAATTTCACCACGTCAGGGGTCCTATCGGCTGTTATTGTTTCTTGTGATAACGTCAAAATAAAATTAATGAGGGCCCCTGGCGGCGGGTGGCACAATGCTTTCGTAGTCGGAGCTTTAAATAACTATCGTGTTTGAGTAATTTGGTGTTTTGGTTTTTCTTGTTAAAGTTTCGGTTTCAGATGATTTTTGCTGTTTTTGTTTATTACAATTATACTCTCTTACAAGTAAGTTTACCTAATAGATTTGTCAAAAATTGGTATACTGTACTATTTTTTGGGAAATAAATTATATTCTAATTAACGACTGTTTGTCTCGTAGGTGTGGACGCTACTGTCAAGTACAATGCCCACTAGTATCACTTAACCGGAATAAGATTTACGACTTTTACTATCACGGAATCC
This sequence comes from Abrostola triplasia, assembly GCA_946251915.1. Lineage (NCBI taxonomy): Eukaryota > Metazoa > Arthropoda > Insecta > Lepidoptera > Noctuidae > Abrostola > Abrostola triplasia. Next base: position 13,594,739 of record OX276426.1, read on the forward strand.
TTATTTATCAAGAAATCTATATCTATTTAATCAGGAATTTAAGATAGTTACCGACTAATGTAATTGTCATCTGACGTAGCTAAGTTCGCCGCAAAACGTTGATGAAGGTATAAAGTTTTCCTAGTTACAATACTTCTATATTAATCATTATCGCTTAACGTAGCTTTCAATAAAAACCGTAATTACAAGTTCACTCACTAATCAAACAGTCAATTAACTCCCAGTTAATCTGCACCAGTGCCACCCGCTCTATATCGAGTGTAAACACGAAAAACCGAACGACATCGAACAAACACGCGCCGGTAACAACGCAAACACTCAAATCTTGCTTTTGTAGCCAGAAGAGATTTTTTTTTGGTAAAACCAACCAAACATCCTTTGATGGACGATTTTTTCTTTGTGGGATTTTTCGTTGGTATGTTGTATTATTTTTGTGATTTATTACGATAGAATACTAAGTAATATTTGCTTTTATGTAGAAATATTGGTAGGCTTGATTATCCTACTATCCTACTAATATTATAAATGTGAAAGTTTGTGAGTATGGATGTATGGATGTTTGTTACTCTTTCACGCATAAACGGCTGGACCGATTTGGTTGAAATTTGGTATGTAGATAGGTTATACCCTGGATTAACATATAGGCTACTTTTTATCCCGAAAAAATGTAGCGGGTAACACCGCGGGGCGCAGCTAGTTGAATAATAATTCTGGTAAAATCCATGTGATTCTGTCGTTAATTAGCTAATAAAACATAAAGATGAACATAATCGCTATGTTACAAATGCAAATATGAATATAATATTCAATGGTATTAACTAGGAATGTCATGCGTGTGAATAAGGCGAAAAAAGTTTGCCCAGGATCGTAGCAAATAGACATCCGTGGCTCCTACCTACCCCTCTGGGAAACAGGCGTGACTTTATGTATGTCTGGTATGATATATAAAAGATTTTTTTATTGTTAGTTAAGTATATTGTTTGATGTTAAGTGAATACTTAAACAACTTGTTTACATTTTTAATTTTAGCTAAAAGGAAAATATAATAAATACCGTCAGCCATGAAGCAAAATAATGAAGGAGTTGCTACAAAAAGAAAGTTAAAAAGATGCCTCAAAGATATTATAACAACAAACAGATTCATGATAGAACCTTACAAGCAAACGTTATTAAAAGTAACATTAAATCTAACGAGAATTTGTATATTCTTTGGAAATTAACTTAAGAGCATCTTAAAGCTATTTAGACACATCTTTGTTCATTAATGTTCATCATTAACTTTAAGATAGCATATCTTATAATAATTACAAAAAAAGATCAAAAAAGATGTTTTTAATTCAGTTGCAAAAAGCCGTGCACAGCGTAAATTAATAACGACACGCTTTTGCAATTAGCATCGTTAACACGGTCTTTGATAATATACATTAAACAGGTTTACAAATTGTATATGAAATTTAACGTAAAGGGACTACTGTTGTGGAACTAACAACCAATTTGTTGAACGACCCAACTTGTTAGGAAGACAGACAAAATTATAATAAAACGATATTTTCTTTATAGTGTTTACAAGTCTTGTCTAGACGGAACTTGATTTTAATTACAATAGACAAATAATACCTATCTCAGAGTCAAGAAAGCTAAGTGCTAAGGCAATAAAACTGGGTACGAAGTTTTACATAAAAAAATAAAGTCTGATATTATGTCTACTGCTATTTGCCAATTATAATTATACAATGGCAAAATAGCAATAAAACTGGGGACAAAGCATTAAATAAAAATATAAAGTCTGATAATGTCTACTGCTTTTTACAAAAGATGCTTCTAGAAAAGTATATATCGACAATTAATCACCAATAAGAAAATTTCTTTATTGATAAAAAATATAGTCTGAAATTTCTGTCTCCAATTAGATAGAAAAGATGCATAAAGGAATGTGTCTGAACAAATTACTAATAAAAACGAAAACGTATAACATAATCAAATATCTTCATTTTTTAGTTTAAGATTAGGTATAATACCAAATCCATTAATTAAATACGCAACCAATTCGATCCCATGTTTTTTGTTTCTATTCAAAAACGGGCGGATTTCGTAATCCTTAATCTAAGTTTAATTAAAAATGTCCCGGCAACGCAACGCTTTGTCCATAAAGGATTTCAAAATAATTTTAATTAAATTCCACTTTTTAAATTCTCGCTTTTTATTTAAATTTTTGATTATTTAAAAGGCTGTTTATTATAAACACAGTGAATGTAACATCAACATAGTGGGAGCCTTTCATTCAATATAATTATTCAGGACTATAAAAGACATTGACCCCTAAGTTGGTTTTTCTCAGAGGTAGTCAGTTAGGAAAAGTCGAAGCCATCTAGTTTATTCGTTACATAAAATTGACGTGTAAAAATGTTTGTAAAACTCCATTATCAGAAAATTCATTCATTCATTCATACATAACTAACTGCGCCCCACGGTGTTACCCAGTGTGCTAAGCCAGGATTCCAGCTAACCCCATACCAAATTTTAGCAAGGCCGTATGAGCGAGAAAAATTTACAAACACACAAATGTTCGCCTGTATAATAATTATTTGCGTGATTGAAAAAACCAGAACGGAATCTATTAAAGCATACAATTTAAGTAACAAACAAATCCTAGGATTAGTGCTAATCTGAGAGTATGTAAACATCTGAAAGTCTAAAACCCTTTTGTAGCTTAACCTAATGACACAGCCTGCCTAAGCCCTCGATATATTACACCGCATGCCCTAAACCCTTTAGCGCGGACCTAAGCCTAACCTACCGCTAATTTTTTAGACCTCTACCATCATTTGTAACCAGCTTAAGGTAAACAACGACAGTTCACTGCACTAGTCAGATAAAACTGCGCAATACGAAGGAGGTTAATGCTTATGGTTCTAGAAAATTCTTATCTTCAAGCTCATTTTCTACATGGACAGGAATTTCGAATAGTTTCTATTTCGGTACCTGTTTTCAAATATCTATTTTGCTTTTAGAAATTGATCTTGTTAAGTAATATACTAGTATTTAAGGGAGGAGGCTTATGCTCAGTATTGGGTCACATAAAAGCTGATAATGAAGAAGTGAATTTAAGTATTTTTGAAGAAGAAAGTTCTAAAACCTAAGGTTTATTTCACACAAAACAATTTGCTTCAAATCTTTCTCCAACACCTGTCCGATACCTCTAACTAATGAGGCACTCTGCTTACAAAGGGTTTGAACATGCCTCAACCCTTTTTTCGTCGGGTCTAAAAATACGTCACGTGATCAATTCGTCTAGGTCACGCTCGCGCGTGCAAATAAGTGAGAACGTCGTAAGTAGAAGGGTTATAACCGGGATTATAGAAGCAAGGGAGATGTGGCAGTAATTTGTTTTTATTAGTCTTGTTGTGTATTTGAAGTAGTACTTAGATTTTAAATACCAAGTAGGTATGTGGAACGGAGAAGATGTATGCGTTTAGAGTGAGAGGTTGTTTGTAAGTTAGTATGTGAACAAATGAATGTTGCTTATTTGGATTTGTGCCCGGTTGGGCAATAGGCTCTATATCATTGTAACATAACAGGAGGTACTATGTGCACCTTTCCTTCCCCTTCGGGGAATACACGCGTGATGTTATGTTCTAAAGACTTTTCTTAATAAATCGCTGCTACTTCTTATTACTTATACCAAAATATATATTGACCAAAAAAAACCAAATCTGATCCCACATCATTAGCCGGTCAACGACCACCAATTAAAGGCTCATCAACCTATAACTATAGATAACCGGTTCAATTGTTATTCCGGCATCTCCTTTGTTTCTGTAATCCGGGTATTCCGGGTAACCTCTCATGGGGCTAATGATACGCCCTGAAGGAAACTGCACACTTTGTCAGGGAAACGTTTGTTTGTTTCGGTAATGACGTCGATGCGAGCTGTTTTTTACCCGGGACATACCGCCGTGTTGGTAAATGTCGGTGAAATTGTGATTTTGTACAAATGACAGACGTTCCGTGTGTATAATTTTGATGATTTCCTGGGTTATTTGTCAGCGGTTGGTTGTGTAAGAGTGATTTGTTTGATTCATGACTGAATGTTTCGGCTGAATGTTAAGTTATCGTAGTATGTTGTTGTAGACCAAGTTAGGAATTCAGACTTCAATGAATCTTACTAAAAAATATGTTCTATTTATAAAAAGAAGCAACAGGTATCTATTATTGATCTGATTGGCGCCGTGGCTAGGCGATTGGATAATTTGAGCTAAAGCTTGTGGGTTCAATTCTCGCACAGGACAAAAATTTGAGCGATCCGCAAACGTTTGCCGCGTGAAACGCACCCACGATACAGGAGAAATTACGTACGGATCGACGGTTAAAAAAATATTGTCTTTATTTCACACGCTGAGTGATTGATTATTAAAGTCATCAAATGCAGATTAGGACCTATTTCAGAGTGTAAATACAAGCTTTGATTGTAATTTACGAGTCTTTATCCGAATAATTTCCTTTGGCCTACTTAAAATGGAAGCAAAGAAAACATCCCAAATTTCTTTGTAAACTTAAATCATAATTATCGCAATAAGACGACGCGAAGTGATTTATCTAAAGTCTAGATAATTTATTATTGTTGAACCAGCAATAATAAATTATACCGTAATTGTAGAAATAGAATTATAATAATTATTTATCGCAGACAAGATAACGAGAAATAGCTGTAACCCTATTTCTCGCTATCTTGTGTTGCCTATGTCTTGTTACTATGTCTTGAAGATAAGGTGTATCATCACACCATCATCATCACTAGCGTAGGAGACATTAAACATAGTGACGTCACGCTTGTATTTGAAGGGGTAGTTATGTTATAGGTCCTAATGTAAATAGGAGGACTGCCTCGTCAGTCTAGTGGTCGCTAAGCTTGACTGCTGAGCATGACGAATTCGAATCCCGGGTCGAGAAAAGTGTTACTGAGTTTTCCATTCGGTAATTCTCAGTAGCATCATAGTCTCTGATTTTAAAAATAGGCTCGCTCTCTATTAGATCGAGACCTACAACATAACTATCAAAATGTTGTTTTTCTATATGTTAGGCGTGATCTTATGTTATGTAATACGGAGGCAAGGCTTATACCATATACCAGGCATCACTAAACTGGTATCCCATAACATTTTTCGTTCTTCTATTTCGCTTACAATCCAATCGATCAAACAAACCAAACCAAAGCGCAATAAAACACAAACCACACACGAGCAGACCAATACAAATCGTAACAAAGATACATATAATAAAACCACAAATTAATCCTTTCTGGATTATAATGGTGCTTCACAAGTGCCGAAAGCATCCACAGCAAAGGACGCGTATGAAAGGGAACCGATATTAATTAAAACTTCCAGTTCCCGCGGGCTGCGCACTGTTACAATTAGTGGGATGCTTCGTGCGGCCAACGGTTTTATTTTGGGAGGACATGCTTTGTGCGGAGCAGAGTTATTGGCCGCACTGGACTGCTGGCAGGGTCTGGTGCTGGCACTGCCTTTGACAAAGGTCACAATGGAACAGCCTCAGAACAAATATTCGCAGATCACAAATTTTCTAGTGAGACAATTAAACCTGTAGAAGAGGAAGTACATCATAATAATATTTACCTGCTAATTTCTCATTTTTTCCTATACATTAAAGATTTACTTCGAATTGTCATAATCCACACGCTTGGCAAGTGGCTTAGGGGTCACAGTAATAAAAAAAAAAAAAAAAAAAAATGGTTTATTCATCAACCATTAAACTTTTACAGTTAACCTTACGCAGAGACCTCCTTTTAAGTAATTATATACTTGTGCTTTGTTCAGTAATGGTAGTGAAGTTATAGAAGACGGTGCTGAAGGGCGAAATAGGTGGTGTTATTCTGGCCCGGCACTCCAGGACTGTCTACAAAAGCATAAAAGTCTGTCCACAACACAAATACCTCTCTTTTAAAATGAATCTGCTATTTATTTATCGAGCCACAAGCTCTGTTTGCGTTACAACTGAAACTTTCATTGTTTTCAATGGCTTGTTTTGTTCATCCTTTCTTTCACGTATTTCAATAGCTTCCAAGAGTTTTAAAATTGTGTGAAACGGTTGGTTTATTACTGTTATTTGTAGAAATACGGGTAATTTGCTGTTTTCTTTGTTTTGGTAAAATGTTGCTTTATACAAGAAATGTACTGTACTATAAGAACAAGCTACTACACCACCAGATCATCAAAAAATGTAATACAGATCAAAGAACGTTTTCTTAAAGTAGTCAGTGTCAGCAGTCACTACCTACCACTTCGAAAGTTCATTATATGTATAGTATATACAGTAGGCACCTTTCCCAAATCGGCACAAAATGTCACTCACTATTACGCTCTCATGTTGCTTTATGTTCACAGTCGCTCAATCTCGTCAGACTATTGAGACGAAATTGGAAATAATAGGCGTAAAACTCGCAGACGTACTAGACCTTTATGAGAAAAAATTACAGACGAAATAAGAACACAGACGATCTTGTTACGACACAAATAGAAAAATAATGTAATAGAGACGAATGGAAATCTATGATTGGTATTATATGCTGATAGATAAATCAGTCCATCTAACAACGCAACATGTTCTGTAAAATCATGGCCAGGTTCTTGCATAGATTGGGACCAATGGCATATCGGCAATGTTTTTTACCCGTTTGGCAAAATATCGTGTAAAACAAAGTAGGTATATTCAATGTTGTCTAGCAAGCTAGTGGCTAAAATATTATGTGATACTCAACATAATATTATACCTGTATTCCTCGGCCAGGGATTTTTAAAGAAGGCAGAGGCCTTATACATGTACATTGTACATATTCTGGGAGTAAACAGTACACCGCTCTCTACGTCTTCAATATAAACAAACATACAGAAGAAAGTCACAAATAGTGTAACAATTACATAATATATCTGAGGAGCATAATATTACAGTCTGCGGGTCGCAGTAAGTCCTAGCGGGTTAACACTGGCAATGCGAGTGGGTCCCGCAGGCCCGCTCGACGCGTTTGAGATTGGCGAGCCACTGATAACTTGGCACAGTAGCAGTGCAGGGTTAATTATGAGGATGAGTTGTGGGTTGTTGGCGGGAAAATTCTAAGGTTTTATTGTGCGGAAGAAAACGTATATTATAAGGAAAACGTTTCTGATGTTTTTTGTGTAGCCTGCAGAATATTCGGGCGGAATTTTGCTATCATCAACTAAACGAGATACGAGTATGTGATAAGGAATTCAATGTGAATCTGAACCATTATCATTCATGTATCATTAGTGTATGATTTCTAGAACTTTAAAATCAAATCAATCAAGTCAGCGTAAGTTCGCAATCTTTAGTCAGTAAAATCTCCTACGTTTTAACTAGTTTTCTAACAAAACTGTTTCAAATGTTGTTGTAAAATGTTTATATTTGTTTTGTTTTCACTTCTTATATTTCCATTACTTCTTATTATAATTTAGTTTTGATTAAACTATTTCACACACTGACTACATGCATGTGAGACATGCATAAAACATCTCTATGCAATATGCATCTCTCGCTAAAATGTATTCAATTTCAAACTCCCAAAGAAGAAAACAAACTTGTTTATAATAAATCTTCATAATAACTCTATCTCTAACTCTATCTTAAATTCTAAAATAAATTGAGTACCTAAGTTAATTTGTAGAATAGCATAGAACTCTATTTGCAGGTTTACAAAGATGTTCATTATATTACACAGTACTGCGTATTTCTAAAACATCGGCGAGTAAAATTTTCGTAATTAATAACAATAGTAATTGAGGACCTTAAGTTTTCTATTATGTCAATTAATCATTTTATAAACACCCCTTTAACAGTCTCCAAAGTTATTTATTTAGTTAATTTGTATCTTGTTTCATTAGTTGTACTATTCTTGTGTAAGACAAACTAATTAATTAGAAGTAAATACCATCAAAGACGCAACACCAAAAGAATTTCGTCTCAACATCATTGACAGCAAGCAAGTGACACATTCGTCTGAAAACAATTGCTTTATAGGCGTGAAAGGGTCAATCGTACCCCAACTGGCGGGAGGGTTGACTAGGTACGTAAGGCTTTGTTGCTGTTTGTTTTTGCACAAAAATATATATTATGTAAGATCGGTGGAAAATAGTTGAAAGAACAGTAAAGGGTTTGTTGCCGAAATTTCTTTATAGGGAAACGGGAAACTTTTGCAATTTGTTATTTAGCACTTCAGAAAAGATAGTCTAGTGCGTTTACTTTGCATCCTACTTAAAATTTTAGACGACTTGATTAGCGCACACTAGGAATTACTCCTGTATCATGGGTGCGTTTCCCAAATATGAAATATCACATATAGAAACATATTTATTTTTGTCCTGTGCGGGAATCGACACCATATCTTAGCGCAGCAGTCCCATTGCTGAGCCACTGCTTCAATACATTATACATACATACATTTATTATCCTTCAATTTAGTTAAGAGAGTACGTCGTAGTTATGTTGACAGTTGACGTTCCCAATCTTTGGTTATAACATAACCAACAACCTTCCAGTAACATGCATATTCAGTAACTGTAGTTAAACATGTGCTAGTTAGTGCCAGTCGTTCAATAAGCTTGTGTTTGTTTGCGCAGACGGCTGTGCAAAGCGCCGGAAACGCCGCGACAGTCGCGCGACTCGATTCCTATACACTGTTGTGGTGTGCCCCAAGTTAAGACCTGGTCACAAAATATTATATTTAATTGTCTTTATTCTATAATTCATCTATATAACAAGCATAATAAGCGGTTGTAGTGCAGAATTAGTCTTGGTAGCCTTGTGGTTGACATTGATTTGTATGCATAAGGTTGCAGGTTTAAATCGGGTATTAATATGCCTTTTTCATTGTTATAAATACTTTCTTTGATATTTAAAGATACCACTGACTATTGGTGATGGAAAACATTGTGAAGATACCTGGATTTAAATATCTGAAATCGCCCGCAGTGAGCTAGCGTGGTTCTCTATAGGAGAAGAGGCCTTTGCCCTGCAATAGTTATTGGCTATTAATATTTATTTATTAGTATGAGAATAAGCGGTATATGCATTCAATGACTTGCATTATGTATAAGTCTTTTGAATTTAATACTAGAGTTCATTTACCTGTAAGCTCTGAAATTAGCTTAGAGTTTGTTCGTTAAAAACATTTTGTTTTGCATCGCTATTGCCTAATAAATTAAATTCCGTTATATTTATTTAATATAGGTACACACCTGCGGATTTAAACAGCGAGACGGAGAAACGACCTAGAATGGACCATCGCTCCTTCATATAAAAAAGGCATGAAATTCAAGTCGCTCCAGCTCCTGCCCCGCACCGCTCCTTACAAGGGCTAGTTAAAGGCGGACCAGAGCGTATCCTGAGAACACAGTTGCAATCGTTTGTTCTGCGCTCATTGTACGCCGGCGCTTTGTTCGACAAAAGTTTGCGCCGTACCTGCAATGAGACCAGGCGCCTGCTTATTGTCCAGTCCTTTATGATTGGCTCCGTTTGCGGCTCGTTTGCGGTCGAGTTGCGGCTGCGAGGACGATCGGCCGATAAGACAAGCGGTTACATCGGCTATTGATGTTGTGTGTACGTTTAATTTTAAATGATAATGTTTGCCTTGCTTTGAATTGATTTTTTATGTAAACTTTATGGTGAAATATTAACTTAACTACATATTACAGTCGCGTGACTAGCTCATAAATAAGGCTCTGTTGAAGGCCGAAATTAGTCGGGTGTTAGCGAAAACACACGTAAGCATCGGAGTGAAACTTGTATTCAATTATATAATATTTACGTTAGGTTAGTTTCAGAGAATGGTTTACTATGTTTTTTTAGCTCAGCCAGACTTTAAAATTAAACTCAAAATTGTAGCTCTAATCAAATAGGACTAACCATTAAAATTAGTGTCTGTCTTCTGAGAAAAGAGTCTACAACACAAAGCTACTGTGTAAGAACAAAATGTTCTAAAGAAATAAAAAATACATTTACTTAGAAAGCGATTTAATAATTAAGCATAGTTTCGAAGTCGTTCCACGTAATCTTAATTAATTGTCTGCTTCGAATTCTATTGTATAACTACTAAATTAGAGAAATGTTTCTTTTTTCTGTTCTCCTATGTTTCATCATCAGCCGAAAACGTTCACTTAGGAACTGGGGGAGGGGGGGGGGGGCAAAATCCCATATAATAACCCACATGAAATAGGTCATGCCGTAGTGGTCAGTGGTCGATTGGTCAGTCATCAAGTATGGTAGGGAGGTAAACCATCCAGGGTGTGCCAGACGTACTTGAGTATCGTCGCTCGTGAAGGCTCTCTGCTTGCACCCTTAATAGTACCTTTTCATGCATTCACTTAAAAACTTGACATTCAAATTATGACTTAATTTAAAATGGCCGTAATGGCACGAGGATAAAAGGAGAAACGTTTTATTTTCTGTATTCATGGATTAAAATTTAAAATAATAAAGTAAATGTTCGTGTTAAAAAGCTTAAGTGCATAATGGCAGTTTATGGCTATATTTCTTTATACTATGCTTTTGTGCCATTACGTTTTGGTTTCTAGTGCAGGAAACATTCAAGTAAATTACGTTATTGAAGGAGCGTTTTAAATAATACAATATTTTCCAAATTCTGACAGACAGATTGTGCTGCTGGGTAGTTTGTTGCGTCGTTTCCTACACCCAGCTATAGTACTAGGAAGCGGTGGCGGGCGGGCAATTTTGGGGGGGCTGTCTTGATTTTCATCTTGATCTTATCTTAATAGCCGCGCAAGTAGGCATAATCTACTGTACCTACTCTGAGTGAATTCACAAGAACATCATTGTATATAATAAGTTACAAAATTGAAGTGGTTGCATTGGTTGCAAGCCAGTATTATAGCTGTATGTGTGAAATAAATGAAATAATTTATGTTATATTACCTACGTATCTAAAAGTCCGTCCAGTCCAATTCTTAATTAACCATTTCGCAATAACTGTATCCAGTAAATAAAAAAGTCGCCCAAACGAAGTACAAAAGTAATTACATTTCCACCGATTATTTTTTCATTCATGATCTCCTTTGTACGCGGGTGAGTGCTTTTATTGTTTTGTTTTTCACTTATTAATGCTCCCTCTTTAATATGTACGTCTCTCTGTAAAGTCATGATATTATTTTGTTTCTACGAATTTAACAAGCCATTTATTTTTTCAATAAAGCTAATACCACTCCACTCTGGTAAGTTCTCTGCTATGGAATACCGCGCTAAGGGGTACGGCTTCGATCGGCACGGGACTAAATTTGCGTGATACGGAGAAGTTTGTCCTGAGTCTCGGTGTTTGTGTATGGACACCCCTTTTTTTTCAATAAGTCAAACATTGCCCGAATTTTGCAGTTTCTCCTATGTAACATCAGCAATTAAAGGAAGATATCACACTAATATTTGTCTCGTGCAGGGATTGAATCGGCACCCTTTAGTAAATGAGTTCAATCTGGTGTTATAATTTTTGCACTCTGGGTTTGAAGCCAGAACCACATCATATCACTCCAGACCATCAACATCAGGGACGGTATTCTCACTACTATTTTTCGCAACCTATTTCATTTTACCAAATTCGAACAATTTCAGCAGTTTGAGAACAGTCTCCGGCGCCGAGGGACTGACAGAAGTGGGTCAAAGCATACATTATGCTAACATTGAAAAATAAAGTTAAACTCTGTTTTATTACAATTTTCCTCCGTTATTATAACCTTTATTAAATTGAAAGTTGGTTTTCGTGTTCACAGTAGGTGTGAACACACACCTAAGGCTTTAAAAGGTCGGGTTTCATAAAACAATTTTGTTTGTGTCGTGTGCGGCTTTACGGCCACGCCTGGGACTCTGTAGTGAGTTAATAACGTTTATATGTAGTTTTACCAACATAATACCCGTAATAAAAACATTAAAGTATGAGTTATTCGTTCGGAAAACAATAACAAATATCAGAAACCAGTGAGCCAATGAAACTGATGTAGTTACTAGAAGGATTAAAAAACATAAACATGTAAAACAAAATACTATCACTTAAATGGAATGTGTGAATTTATAATGTGGTCATTATTTCTGAAATAATTGATTTCGTAAAATAAATAAGTACAGCACTGATAGCCGAGTGGTAAGACTGTTACACTGCATAGTCAACGGTCGCAGGTTCAAATCTCGGCACGCACCAAAGTCTATTCGAATTAATGTGCGTATTATAAATTATTTAGAGGCGGTTTTAACTCAGACACCAGATTATTCATTAACCATTCGATAAATTGAAAGATTTGTAAAATATTATTAGAGATGAAAATTACGCAGTCTAGAATCAGTCACAGTACCATATAATCTAATAAACGGAGCCTTTCAGAGTTTATTCGATTCTGTTCAGAAGAATTAATTTATTATATCTGAAGACTGTATTCCTAAATCATATTAGAATCTCAGTAATTCAGTATCGTGAGAAACACCAGCTGAAATATAAATCAACATGCAATTTGAAAGCAAAAAAGCTCAGGAACGGTGCAAAAAATTATAACAATGAGATCCGAACGGTCAGAGAGAAATCACGAACTAGGAAAAAAAGTATTTCTGAACTGTTGTTTCAATGCTACCTACATTTTATTATTTTATACAGCTCTGTGAAGCTCCTGTGGTAAAAGGTGAGGCCAAGGCTCTACTTGAATTTTTATAGTGGACGTTAATGGAAATGGATTTTAGTTCCCTTTTTTTGCTTTGGGTGAACTAAGTGTGGCAGATAAGTACCTCGGTGTAGAATGGATCTGTTGCTTCGGTTGGTAAGTCTTAAAAAAGCAAGATTACAATTTGTTTAACGACGTTTGAAAGACTTTATTTTCTTCAGGACGTTCTTTAGTGGCCTTTACTGTTAACTGAAGTGGAATGCTACATGTTTAAAAAAATATGGAAGTCCTACATCTAAGAATAATTCGCAATAGACCTAGAGCTTTGGAAATAATGTCAAACTGACAATCAGCACTTAGTTTCTTAATATTGTTATTGGGAGAGATTGGGTCTTATGTATCGAAAGCAGGTATATCTCATACCCGAATACCCCGACTCAAAACTCCTACCTTACCCTATAATTCTTAACGCAAATGTCTTTACTACACCACTGCGCTAATTCTGCGTATCATAAAGAGGTAAAATTTGTATGGTTGTATATAGTTATGTAGGGGGTAAACTTCAAATCTCTTCCGATTTCCGAAATTCGTCCACCAATATTTTTAATGAACCACTAAACTTCGGCAAAGACTAGAAAATACTCTCCATACAGACGAAGGCACGAGCATTGCTCGTCGAGTATATATAACAGAAGTAACTAACAGTTTGCACCAAGCTAACACCAATTCAAAGAGTTAGGTACTCAGACTAACAAAACTCCAACTAAAATTAAAGTTGAACTTACAAGCTTACGCAAACACCGGTACAATGAGCGCTGTATATAAACTACTAATAACAGCCCCTTACCATCAACTTCTAAAGCAGGTCAGTTTTAGATGTGCAAGCGAGACGCTGCTACGTGCAGTGTTATGCGGCGTCCCGTTTCCACTGATGAAACAGTTCAGCTTTACGAGTTCATGGTAAGGGGGCTGTTATCTTTGTTGGGAAATGCTTGCAAAAACTAAGTTTGCTTTGTAAACGGCTATCTTGAGCACAAAGTGAGGGCCCCGAGCTTCCGGGCACAACGTTGTTATAAATTAAATTAAAACTTTAATAAAAATAGCTTTTAATAACCTGAGATTGAGAGCTACATATTGTGTAAGCTTTATAGAAAACTGGTTTGTTGAATACGGTTATAGTGGCTGTTCACTTTTAACGATGTTAATTAAGTGGCTCCTAGGTAGAGCGGGTGCTAAAACTGTTTTCAATTTTCACCGGGACCGTTCAGTTACATAATTTGTAGTTTTACAGAAAGCTGTCTTTGCCAATGTGAATATGTAAATAGTTAAATAGGTCGTTTTATAACATAGTAGGTGTTTGATTGAGACTTCTCAATACTACTACTACCTATTTGACATGTGGCAAAATGCTTGAAGAATTGAAATGTATGGTGACGACATAATGTTTCGACGTTTCGATGTTGTTCATTCTATTCGATGTACTTGAATAGTTAACTTATTAGCTTTATGTGTCGTAAGTGAACATTGTACTTTAAATAAATAAATAATCTTTCAATAAAAACATTATTAATGATATCAGTGTCATATTCTTGTAAAGTTTAAGTTAATAGTTTGTAACATAAAAACAAAATCAATGTCTTGCTTTCCTTATATTGCTGCTTGGTTTGTTTAATCACAGATTTTTTCCTAATCAATCTTAGTTGAGCAAGTGTTCATCATCTGTGTTGCAGTCTTCCTGATTATCATCTGACCGCACCTAACGAGGGAACATCCTCACAATTCCTGTTTCCTTCCCCAAAAACAGAATCCCTACGTTTTTCCTATGAACACTGCACATACATCATTTCTACTACGTAATAGAACTTTCTGGTAATAATATATCATTGTATAAGGAAAACGCTAAGCCCCACAGACTAGGGACCCGGCTGATTTCCATAATAGCTCCAATTTGTCCAAAGGAGTTACGTATGGGGGAAATATTGGCCGCATCAAGTCTGTCATAGAGGGACCCCGCATCGTAAGGGAGGCGGAGATAGGAATCGCGGCGTTTTCTGATACCAGAAATAAACTGTAATCTACATACTCGTTCATGCATATCACGCCATAACCCCCGAAGGAGTAGACAGAAGTTTTCTTATTTAACAAAAATCTATGCACTCACTTTTTGACAAACATGGGTGTCATGAATCAAGGCCAATAGCCATGACGAATGGATATACAAGTTGAAGTAGCAATGGGTGGACTACATCGCTCCAAGAACCGCTGGGGAAGCAAGGTGCTCGAGTGGCGACCACGCACTGGAAAACACAGCGTTGTTAGGCCTCCCACCAGGTGGAGCGACGATATCGTCAGAGTTGTGGGCAACTAGTGTATGTAAATAGCAAGCAGCTGTTCATTGAGGAGTTCTAAGGGGAAGGCCTTTGTTCAACAGTGGACGTCTTCCAGCTGATGATGATAGGCCATGACGGCATTATTGGTCACACTAGTGCCATGTGCCACACCTTTGTATTTATCTTTTCGATCCCAATAATTTTGACCTCGTATAATTTTGCTTCTGAATTTGAAACCACACAAAGGAAATAAACGCGATGTGGATACAATTTTACTAATCAAGCCAAATGGTTTTGCTACTGAAATATTTCGTAGGGAAGTTAGCGGGTGCTACGCAGCTACGTTATCGTAGACTCTGCTACGATTATTCTCATAATTAATGAGTTATAAGCGTATTTATATTTGCTATTTCTCATTATTATAATAATGTCTGTGAAGATCCGTTAACTGTGATTTTTTTAAAAACATTTTGCCCAACGCTGTGAATTTCTCCTGTATCGTGGGTGCGTTTCACAAACATGAAAAATCACACAAACACCCAAACTCGGGAAAATCATCTGCGGATCACACCAATTTTGACTTGTGCGGAAATCGAACCCTGCTTAATTACTGCGCTAATTAGATAGTCATATCATCTTCAGCATTTAGTATATACGTTATATACTTCACTCACATTAAATAGATTACATATTGTACAAGAACAATCCATACATACAAATAACAAAATACCTTACGTTTTCTAAACAAAACACAGAAATATCACGCCAACATCACAAATAGCTTCAACGGCGCGTACCAGTTAAAATACATCACCAACGTCGACACTCTCGCAGATATGATATGTTTGTCGCGCCTCAATTCCCAGCACTCACTGTGAATACCTCGACTAAACGCTGCGGCTGTCGAGGTGTATACACAGGGCTGCATATCAGGTTACACATTTAATCGCATTTTTTAAAAAGGGAAATTGTTGCATCTATAAAAAAAACAGCCAAGTGCGAGTCGGATTCGCGCACGAAGGATTCCGTACCATTATCAATAAAAACGGAAAAAAATACGTTTGCTGTATGGGCCCTTAAATATTTACTTTTTGTTCTGTTTTTTAGGATTTGTTATTATAGCGGCAACAGAAATACTTTATCCGTGAAAATTTTAACTGTAACTATCACCTTCATTAGATACAGCCTAACGAACAGACGGACAGCGGAGTCTTAGTAATAGGGTCCCGTTTTACCCTTCGGGTACGGAACCCTAAAAAGTCTCGTAGATATCGCTCTTATCTGTGACCGCAATTGTACGTATACTACTAACGATGATATAAGTACGGTATGTAACAATGATGCTGGTGATCTCACTACATAATCAGTTCCGGCGAATGATCGTGAGCCTGATAAGAAATTAAGTGTACTAGTAATAGATACAACTTCTTCCGGAACTTATTCAATTGATAAAATTCGGTATGGAGGTACCTGATACCCTGGATTAACACATAGGCTACTTCTTATCCCGAAAAAATGTAGCGGGTAACACCGCGGGGCGCATATTCCATAACAATAAACCTCCCTCACACACAAACCCTTGCTATTAATTGGGCGGTTTCCGTTAGACATAAAGTGGAATAACTTATTACCATGTACAATACATAACGGTTTAATCTGCGACTTGGTTCAATTTAGAGTAACACGCAGTAACAGGCACTAGGAATTTATGAAGGTGTCTGTAAATTGTTGCCATGTGGGAGTGTCTGGGGCCGCGGTCTATGGCAATTCGCCCTGTTTTATTTTGTCCCCTTTTTATTTGTAGCTTTTGCTTTTAGTTGTTCTTTGTTTGTTATTGTATTGTTTACATATGTATTTTTAAACTATGCCATCATATTTTAGGTGTGGTTTGGTGGGCAACCCGTTTATGACTAAAGTCGTATAAATGAATTACATTTTTGAATGTTACAATTTAATTCATTTATACCATTTTATAACATACTTTTATTGCAATTATATCCGTATCGTTACTATAAATGTATAAACATCTACAATTTATTAATCTGGTCTTATTGTTACTGTAATTAGTTTTTTAATATTTTAGCTTAATAATCTTCGAAGCAGATACTTAAATCATCATTAAAATTTTCAAAACATAAAACAACATTCCATTACTTCAAAAACAATATTCATTGCCTACAAAAACCTTCACACACGAGAACAATAAATAATAAACAATCCCCATAACTCACCATAGCCGAAAGACAATTTATATCTGAGTATTGTCTGTGGGAGTGACGTCATATATCTTGTGAGCGCTTTTAGTTTCGGCTAAGTTTCTCGATACGAGTCTGTAGGATTAAAGTCCTTGCTATTGGTATACGTGTTTGGTAATGTAATGGGTTTTGTATCTCTGTGAAAGATTACTTCGCTTTATTTTCACTTAGAATAGAATAGAAAACATTTTAAAAATACTTTGTTTTATGTTACGTGAACTGTAAACTGAAGGGACGTAAATGTTGTGTGGGATGTTTTATTTTGTTAGTCATGAGTATTGTTTAGAAGATGGCGACATCTTTGTTTTGTGCTGTAGGCACATTCAAATGTCCTTAGCCAATGATGGTAGCATTAAAGACACACATACCGGTCCAATTTATAACATCCATATTTCTGCGTTAATGATAAAAATGGGTGATTTTTAGGTACCAAATTCTTATGCTGGGCAATCACAAAACAATTGAAGATAAGAGAAATTTTAATGAATAAAGCAACATCTATAAATCTTCTTGTTCTCTGCTTCTAGCTGACTCGTTGGTCTAGTGGTAACTAAGCGGAACTGCTTAACCCGAGGCCCTGGATTTGAATCCCGGTTTGAGCTAAGTGTTACTGGGTTTTTCCAATAAGTAATCCTCAGTAGCAGCACGGAGTCTGTATTTGTGGCAAGTGGCTGGCAATAGGCTCGCCCAGAACTAAATTAGCAATTAGCTGACATAACTGGCAAATTGCGGGTTACTATAGTTGCACTTGCTCACATCTTTGGGGAATATAGGCGTGATGTTATGATAAATAGTTCCTCTCATCTTCCGCTTCAAGCTTCATCATCTTTAAATATTCATGTAAACAAATGGTCTGCAAGCTGTCTTAAATCATGAAGTCTATTACCAGTGCATCTCGAGTGTTCCGACAGAGGCGGGTGCACACAGCCCTGCCCCATAAACTGATGCAAATGGTGCATAAATCTGAGTGAGGCATTATGGCATGCAGTAAAACTAAGACCACTTGCGCTCGGTGTAAAACTGCCTTTATATTGTGATGGTTCATTATAGATTCGTTAAAACTGCACGAGTTTTAATAGCAGCCGTGTTGGCAGGGTGCGAGAGTTGTGCGGGAGCTTCGAGCATGAGAACATAAATTACGTAATAGCAAAGGCCTCATTGCACAAAAAATTGCTCTCAATAACTTACAATAAGTGAGAGAGAAAACGGAGAAATACTGATACTTGTCTCCAGCAATAATAAAAATATATCGTCGACAAATGTCTCTCCTAAATAAATAAAAAAACTGACCTCAGTTGCAAAAATCCAAGTGACAAGCTTGCTTGCTACAAAAGTCATCCACGCTACGGGTGTGCATCTGACAACTGTGTTTGCTCCTCAGAATAGCATCAGATAGTACACAAACTCGGCATAAAATCTAATCTGAAACTGCATTTCAAAATGAAAAGCTTACAAATGTTGTCTGTTCCGTGAACAAGCAGCGCCTGCACTTCTCCAGTTCACAAAAAACAAAGTTTTCTTTCCTTCCTATCCTATCTAAACTTTGAAGTCTGGAAACATGTCGAGATTCTTAAGTTTAAAGAGATCTCTACAGTCAACAGTGTCGGTACAGCGCGCGGCACAATGTTAACATTGCTGTACTATTCAAAGAAGCGAAATGTTATTACTTTGATGGGGGGGGTACGTCGTGCTGGCTGAATTTTGTTAAGAAGAAAATGAAACGGGAAAGGATTTAACCTATATCTCTAGGGGAAGACAGATGCGTATGTCTATTTGTAGATTAAATTGCTTTTTGCCTATATAAAGTAAGAAACTGTTTTAAAATAATCAATATTAACTTCAAGTACTTTTAAATTAAAATTTTGTATTAAATTAAAGGATTGGACTGGATTTATGAATGGAAACGTTTCTGAAACCTAAACTATTTTACATCTCGAAGGCAAAGTTAAATAAAACATGTTAGTTTTCTATGCAAGAACATAATATAAAAACTAAAGGGTAACGCAATATACATATTATCGCTTTTAGCTAATAACAGTAGGTGAATACGAACAGTAGAAGCAATGAAGGTATGTTTAAAATACCATCATCCAAGGTGGTCCAACACAAAAGGAAGCAAAGAATGATATCCAATGGACCGTAAAATAACACACACGTACATTGAGCTCCCGGCTGACTCATATCGGTTGAACAATGGTCAATCAACGTTGTAAAAACGCAAGGGACGTGGTGCGGCACGAATTAGTCGACGCCAGGTGCACGATGACTGGTAACTCATGCTTTTGTACTAAGGTTTTATGCTATCTTTTGAAATGGTTCTTAAGACTGCTTTATGTAAAGCAAAGATATATTGATAAAAATTGCGTGTCCTTTTCAATTTGAAATTCATTATTTTGTAGATCTATGATTGTTCAACTATTGTATCTGCGTCAGCAAAGCGTTAGAATAATCATGGAAACTTATCCATGATTAAACATAGTTGAAAAGGTTTAGAGTAAACTTTGATTTTGTGCTTTCTCAAGCATGCAACGATCAGAATTTAAAGTAAATAACTAATTATCTTAGATACAAACAATTGTTTTTCGTCTGGGTCGTGATCTAAATGCCTTAAATAAAAAGAAAAATAACATTCCATTTGCCAGTAAGTACTTACAAAGGAAAGGAAGCCGATAAAATTTTTCAAATGCCACTCACTCGAACAAACTTAAGCAATTAAAACCAGACGTTCTTAAACACAAGATTAATTTGTATTCCCAACTCTCATTAGCCCCGAACGATCTAGAAAGTTCCTCGGATAGTTATTCAATAAGATTCAATTACAGATCTTGGGGATTCGGAAGATGGGGGGAAGCAACACGTTTTATGAGGGTGTACTGTACAGTGCGGCCATCAACGCTGGCTATAATTCCTAATCCCCTTAAGGAATACCCTCGAAATTATGGAGAAGCCATATTATGACAACACAAATAATATCATCGCCCGTATTATCCTGCCTATCTATCCTTGTGCAATTCTCATACATCAATCTTAGTTCAAGATCGAATAGCATATCAGTAACATTATCTATGTCAGCCCTATCTTGTTATCCTTCACTTCGCTTTATTTCTGTACCATCTGAATCGTAACTTACATGAAAAACCTTCAACACAGCTAAACTTTTTTCTTTTTTAATAAATGAGTACAGCATATCGTCTGCATCACCAACGACGATATTCAATAGTAATGTTGTGCAAAGTTTCAGGTATCGCACGTGAATGTAAATCGCATGCAATTATATAGTGGAGGGACAAGTTTCCAGGGAAGTTCGCAACAAATTTTATGGGCTGGTTGAAGCCACGGCTTACCTTTTGTAGGGCTTTGAAAACAGCAAGAACTGGAACAGGAATTATTAAAAGTTTAGTTCTAGGTAATGTTTTGGTTTGCTGAACTGTACTCACAGTAATTTTGGTCATTGATGAGAATTTTTGAAAGGAAAAACAGACTTTAAGAGATTTTTTACAGATTACCATCTGGTACTATATTTGAAATTGGTTATGCATGATGTTTGCCTACTGTAAAAATATTCTAAGCATGGCTGCACAAAATTCCACAGCGAATTCGTAAAAAGATTTATCAACATTTTGAAATATGAACAACTATTACAGTTAGCCTTCAAGATATGTCGCCTATAATCTCAGACTTCGTGGCTCTACAAAAACAGGCAGTGGACAGACTTCGTCCTTTCCGAAGAAACTATTATAAGAAATATTCCGGACAGGTTTTTTCTATCAGTGCAAGAATAAAAGTACTCAGTGCTTCGTTGTACGGACGCTTGGATTGAATTCTGATTTATTCAATTTATCTAAGAACACTAGTTTTCAAAGAGCGAAACTGCTTTGTACTTTATACTTTTTGATGGGTTTTCTGATCGATATGAGATTGAACTCATGAACTTTACTGTCCTCTACCGGTAATTAAGTAGAATTATTATTTTGTGCATTCCCTATTCTAATAAATAAAGGAGTTAAAATAACTCTTAGCTCAAAGCATACCTATGGTGAGTTCCTGTTATATTAGAAAAATAAAATAATATGAATTCACAGATCAATAGATTCTTTAACGCCATTTAAATATACTGCAGTCAGTACAAACCGTTCATGCAAAATAGTAAACTGTGAGGCTGTTACCAGCTTGTAAATAATTAATAAAGAATCTTCTTCTCATTGAAGTCGGTTGAAAAAATCTAAGTTAAACTTAGATTTTCTAAAAAACTTTTTCTTCTTCTCGTCTTACGAAAATAACACGTACCGGCACAAAATATGGAATGTGGTTCAATAATAAAGTTTTTTGGCAATCGAGAAAAGGCATTATGTTATTAATCTACGATTCACGTTTTTTGTAAAATTATTAACTGAAGTGCGGGTAACTATTCTAAGTTTGGGTCACATTCTGTGCCGGTGAGGGTAGAATAAAATAGATGCAAAGCTGACCAGACGGACGCCTGTAAGGAACCATCTGCAATTCGTGTGGGGTATAAAAGCCATCAATTTCCCGTAAGTAGACGTTAACAAATTGCTCCGACGACATACAGCTGTTGCCTGTATTGTTTTTTTCTTTCATTTGTTAATTGGAGCCGAAGGTAAGTTCAAAATTTTATCGCAGGTCGAAAATATTCTAGTTGTTAGTCCCTTGCAAGGAGCTCTATCACTTTTATCTGCATTTCAAAGAAATTAATGGATTCTCCAATGATAGTCTTCTAAGTATTTGCATCGTACTTTGGCTTAAACATTATTCTAGTTACTACGGCCTTAAAAAAATATTTTATAGTTATTATGGATCAGACTCTATCAATCCATATTGGTGCAAAATTTTAAAACATTTTACCCCTTCTCAGTCCGATGAACCACAATAATTATTATAGTATTACGCGGACAGCCAAAGTGTTTAGTAGGTTGATGTCGAATAAAACAAGCGTGGGTCTCGGTATTCCGAAGAATGTTCACGTTGCTTAAGACGTTCAGCGAGTGTTTAGATATTCAGTTGAGAATTTAATAAGATTGAAGTCAAAAAACAGCCAACAACAATAATATACACTAATTAAATATTGTATAAGAGAGAAATATTATATAATGCTGGAACTATGAAGCAGCTATGCCTGACATAATCCAACAATTTACTTTCATTAATCCTAAAATATTATCGGGATAGGCAGAGCTATTAAACTTGAAGCTAAAGACCTAAATAACAGACGCTGGGAAAGTTATTAAGAAGAAAACTGATATAAAGTTTGATAGTTAGATTTTGCGAATTGTACACTAATTAATATAAGTCCAAATGACTGGCTTGTGGAATAGAAAACTCACGGGAGACGAGAAAGAGTGGGTACGCTGAGACGCTCGTATTTTATCTATTTTGTTTATTTCTTCAAATTGATAAATAATTTACTACCTTGTTAGTCTAGTGGTTACTAAGCAATATTGCTG
Organism: Abrostola triplasia; assembly: GCA_946251915.1. Classification (NCBI taxonomy): domain Eukaryota; kingdom Metazoa; phylum Arthropoda; class Insecta; order Lepidoptera; family Noctuidae; genus Abrostola; species Abrostola triplasia. Next base: position 13,617,469 of record OX276426.1, read on the forward strand.
GGTATGAGGTCTTGGATTCGAATGTCGGGTCAAGCAAAGCGTTATTAGGGTGTTTCATTATTTAATTCCCAGTAGCAGCACGGAGTCTAGATTTGACCGGTTGCTGGCAAAAAGGCTCGCCCTCGACATTAGGGACCTAATTGGCGTAATTTGTGGGTGTAATACATAAAAATAATTTAATTATAATTACATTAATATCAAAAGTGACCTACAAAGGAAAACGATATTATTTGTGTAGTTCCTAAAATTGAAATTATTAACAAAGCTATAGATATTAAAGCTCTTTTGTAGTCACCAAATACAAAACTTCCAATTAAATTTCTAAAGATATCATTTTATAAATTAGATAATTTCGCTTTACATTTTTATAGTCACCTTTATTAGTTATCTAAGCCAACTACCAATACGTCTACACAAAGTTAATAATATTTGTTCAGTCTTCTCATCGTATGGTTAATAAACAACCTGGTGTCAGAGTTAAAACGATTTATTTGTTCAATCATAGGTATTACTTCGTACAAGTACCAAGTTAAATAACAATTCCCTAAACCCTTATGCGACAAAGGCGACTGAATAATAGAAATCCAACGCTTCAGTCACCACGAGATCGACAGTAACATATTAAGGTACAGAACTTGTTCTTAAGATAACGTGTGATGGTGGAAGAGGATAACAGTTACGAGATACTTACAAATTGTATCTACATGTCTAGGACATCTAGCGTCGGATTATGTTAGTGTATTTTACTTAAAACCAAAAACAGTACCTCCTTTTATAATGTTATGTTGTACCTATATATTAACGCGCTTTTTTTGAATGTTGAAAAGATGAAACTTCGAATAAGAAGAACTACCTTTATAAAACAATCCAAATCTTACAAGTTCAGAAACATGTTTAGTAGATCAAAATGATTTATTGATTAAGTCTTCTTTTTCTTTATCATATCGGCATGAGACAATTTTCACAAGGAAGCAGCCGTCATGCCGTGCTGTAGAGATTGTTATGTCGATAAGGATAGTAGCGAGGTTGACCATCCAGGATGCGCCGGACGTACTTTATCGTCACTTGTGAAGGCTTTCTACTTGCTCCCCATTGATAAAGTGTACCAGTGATACAACTAACCCGAACGTCCCCGCACCAAAGCGAACCTCCAGTACAATCGTCCAGCGACCGAACAACGCCGAAATATAACAAAACGTTCGAGAATTTAATTTAGAAACTTGTTCCCTCCAAACTAATTATACATAAAACAATAGAACGCGATTAATTTTATTATCTTAAACAGTTTTACCTCGCATTGTTCGTTTGTTTTAGTTATGCGTCATTTGAGAATACTTAAACAATTCGTTTGTGTACCAGTTATCCGATTAAATTCTTAGATTTCGATGTAATGTGTTTAAGGAGTTATAAAGCTATATTCAGTTGTAAACTGTTGTAATTTGATTCAGTAATTGAATTGGACTTGTCTTCATTGAGTTCTAAATAGCTAATGTTCGTTGTCCTTATTATGACGATTTAAGTTGTATCTTTGTTAAGAACATTTGTTTAATACGAACTTATGGTACCAGTTTCTTACCAAACTTCAATATTTACCGAGCTCTATACGCAATTATAGTCGCTCTCATACATGAACGAGGATCGTACCGGCATTAACTAAACCTAGTATTAAGTATATTGACATCTCTATTCTTTGACATGCAAACGACATTGTCGGGTATAATTTATAGTCCATGGATTAAATTGACACTTTTTATGAATAAGGGGTGTGAGTTTAAAGCATTCAATGAAGTAAGTAAATATTTTTATATTATTTTATTATGTTGGTCATACAAAACAGTTTTGTCAGTGGGTTTGACATTTTGTTCATGTAACAAACTTATTCTGCTAGCCGCTTTGAGTATTAAAGTAACAAAACTTTTACTAAGTACCTCTAATACTTTGTGAACGTTAGTGCGTGCTTTGATTATAAAGTTAGCTTGAGTGTGTATAGAGGGTACTGATTAGGTTTCATCATGCTGGTTCAAGGAGGCTTAATAACACTAATGGCCGAGAGGTCGAGAGTTCAAACCCCGGCTCGAACAAATGTCTTGTTGCATTCATGTGCGTACTATAAATTAGTTATCAGTTGCTAAAAGAAGGAAAACATTGTGAGGAAACCGTCACACCTAAGAGACTTTTTAACGGTATGTAAGGCCACGTTAGAAGCCTACAGGCGGTTTAAACTCTGACACCAGATTGTTCATTAACCACACGATAAGAAGAAGGAGGCTGCATAGGGTTGAATTTATTTTTAAACGTAACGGTCGTCGTTACATTTTTAATTACTTTCTCGACCACCAAAAGTGTCAACATTTCAACCCCTTGACATTTAAAATCACAAACTCACGCATTACCCGGTAAAATAAAGTCTCAAGTATTAAGTACGTATAAATATTTGGCGATGTTTCGTTTGATAAGGGCCTGGTCCGCTGTCAAATCGAACCGACCCCAAACTGTCGCGCTGAGATTAAAACGTAGCTCAAGTACAAAAATAGGACGTATAAATCTCTGGGTAAAAGGACCAGGAATGAAAGTATCCAAATTACACGTGAATATTGGAAATGCTGGATGTTTTGGTTTGATTCGTATTGTTTTTGTTGCATGGAATTGAAAACAGGTTATAATTTATAGAGGCAAAACTTTATCAAAACACTCTATGTATCGATCCTTCATTCATTAACTGCTTCCTACTTTAAAAAACATATGCTTTACACAACCTGCTAAAGTAAATACTGTTATCGGAAGTATCTCTTGATCTTCGTTCTCAACACCAAAGCCGAATTAATAGCCAAAGTGCCAAAATGAAGTGACGATAAATGTAAAACGACACATTCGACGTAACGTTTTCCAAATTCACTTAATTAAAGCGATCGCGAGGGACATAATAATGAACAGCGGTTACATTTTGACGAAGGATAGACTTTACAAGATATTACGTTTGGAAATTAAACGTTTCATATCGTTTGCATATGGGACTATAGCTGTCGTAACTGCTAATGTTCAGCTTCCTTGTCAACGGATGACTTTGATTCTAACTTTGGACTTTTATGACATGCAAGTCTGGTGTACCAAAGATAACGTTCCAAACCTCAAAATGAGAAGTTTTTCATTCGTAACACGTAAATATTTGATTGGATTTTTAAAGCCGCTTGCGAGTTGCCAGTAAATTACGCCCAAGAAATGATATACGACCCCAAGTAACTTATTCCTTCCATCCTGACACCACGTCGTCCCGATAGCAATATCTTAATGCAAATTGTACGGCATTCGCAAAATGTAGGCAATTCAATTTGCCACGAGGGCCCGCCATGCGCGGTTACTTAAAACTTGGTGAATTTCCACAATTGTTTATACCTACTCAGCCACTTTATTGGCAAGTGTGAAGAAATTACTGGTACTTTTACATAAATTGGTTTAAAAAGTTTTGAATTATTAGCCTCATACGACATGCCATTATTGCAACAACTGGAACCAAATTGGATTTGTTCCTAAACACTCGTTTCTTGTTTAGAAGTACGCTTATTTTTATTGCAGGCAGGTTGATTTATATCAAAATAAAACAAAAAAATTGCTACTTTACTGTCCTGGTCTTAGCTCTCTAGCTATACATAAAACTAGCTTATGCCAGCGATATCGTATCTGCAGTTTCTTTTACAGAAACAGTATTTATTTTCGATCAAGAGGCTGACACAATGACAGGCATGTGTACTATCATTTTAAATAAAATAAAATAAAAAAACATTTATTGCTACTTAACACGGAGACACACGTATAAGAGAAACATAAAAATAAACAATCATTTCGTAGCAATAGGAAGTGGGCTCAGCGAATGCTGCCGGGACGAGCATGACCCGGTACAGCGCTGATTTTCAGCCACTCCATTTTGTAAAAAACAAGTTAACTCACTTAATTATAGTCGCTTCTCTAAGCAATATGTGTGCTCTATATACCAGATTTAACAATAGCCAACAAATAATGTCACGATATATGTACTCGTAAGTAAAATTTAAAAGCAGACTCATGAATCCCATATAATAAAGCTCAGTACTCGAAAATCGTCGGATAGTGATGAAGGGTACTTCAATGGAAAATTAAAACGGTATCATACATATTAATGGGCCGAAATCAATGGCTGATGAATAAATGAGCACCTGTGGGCGTGCGATGGCGATTCAATATCGAAAATACGAACAAAATGACGTCACTAGGCAGTAAATTGGCAGATTGTATCGTAGGTAGTTATTGCTGTATTTTTTTTATTGGTTCTGGTTTTATTATATAATTAAATAATATTACGATGCCTTTAATTTTCTCCAATGTTAAAATTAATTAATGTTCAAACATAAGCAAAATAAGTAATTACTCCAAAGGAGATAACAAAAAAGTTTTTCGTCATAGTCACAAAATATTTTTAATTATAAACATTTTGTTCGATTTAATTAGTTATGCATTTAACATAATAAAAGGGAATGAGAACCCACTCTTACAATGATTAAACGTAAGCAAACATTGGGAACGACTTCAATGCCTGGTATTAACGATCTAAGATTGATCTTAGTTCACCGTTGGAGCATTTCCCATTAAGACGAAATGTTCGAGCAAAAATTAAAATACATTTTAGATTTCAATAAAAAATCTTAGCCAAAGAAGAACGCTCATTAAGATTGGCAAAATGATTCCCTTTCAAATCACGATGAGACTGAGTACTACCAATTATCTATATTTTTTCTAGATATAAGAATTTTTTTATCGATCCCGAATAATTGGCAATTTTCTTTGAATAAATGTATGGCATGTGGTTGCCAGTGCTACAGTCTTACAGGAAGTTTCCAGAAGATATTATTATCGGTGATAGATTATGAAAAAAATTTCATGAAGAACTGGACTTCTATTTTAAAGTTTGGTGTCAAGCAGATGTATACAGAGACAAGTGAAAGGAACGAAGGTATGCCTTTGCCATGCAATTAGACACTACGGGCTAATAATAATAATATTAATAAATTATTATTATTAGCTGTGCCCCGCGGTGATACCCGCTACATTTTTTAGGATAAAAGTAGTCTTTGTGTTAATCCAGGGTGTGCAGCTACCTCCATACTAAATTTTATCAAAATTGGTCCAGCCGTTTGATCGTAAAGAGGTAATAAACATTGATAAATACACTCACATACTTCATCTTAACAATATTTGTGTGATAAGTGGTAAAAGGCTCGTCCTATCTTCAGCGAAAGATTCTATACGTTTTCAGTATTCCAAATATTGAATCAATTAATAACAAGCCAATTTCTAATCAAAAGAAGTAAATTACAGGAGTTACATGAACGCTCACGAACAGTCAAACGCTGTTTGGTTTTATTGCGAGTGTATTGCCAGCAGTAAAAATTTACGCGCCACTAAAATATGTTCGTCGAGTGAGCCCATACGAAGCGGTTATTACCTGTAAAATTGGTTGCGTCAGTAAATCCTACTGCCGTAGACATCTTCAATAGAACTACTTTGAGTATGGACCTAAGATATAAATATTGATTGTACTATATTTTGAAGACAACATTCTAAAGAAGTATTGCACTATTGAAGCGATCCTAGGAGTCTTTGTCATCATCTTTCTCGTCATCTTTACGCGTACCGTATTTCAGTATGTCATTGGGCCAAAAATTGGTGCGAAAATGACTCGAGTGCCAAATAGATTCCATCATACAATTTCAGACTTATAATTATTAAAAAAATACATGTGAAGATTATGCCGAATATTTTAATAAATTGTTCACAATTTACGTTCAAGTCCTTATATTTGATGGAACGACTACACATTCCGAGCCACGGACTCCAGGGACGTCTTGTGACAGGTGACGTCACTGGACTTGTTTCTCGACCTTTTCGATAAAAAGGAACGTTCTCTATCTAGTATGACATCACTGACACGTTTCTCCGATATTATCCGCTACTTATGTTCGCAGATAATGTTGTAATTTGCTAATATGAGAAGACAAAAGGAGAATGACCAAACTCTATAGGCAAAAAAAAAACAACTGAAGAAAATAACATTGTCTTAAAGGATTTTTTTTAAACAGCGTTTCTTTTTTATTTAACACCATACTTTCAGGGCTTGTTCTCAAAATATGAATGCCTAACCTATCTTCATATAGCAACTAAATCTTATTTATTTTGAATTCAGTTGTCGATTACTTCTCTTGTTTTATTTGTTAAAACATTAAATTACATTCAGTAATATATTATTAATAGAAAGCCTTCGAACTTATACTCGAACATACATTTGGGACCTGAATATTAACATTTGTCTCTTATTTTAACGTCGAATATTTTAAGGAGAAACCTACCCTGTGTCGCTTTCAGGCGTAACAAAGAGTTTTTATATGACAATAGGCATTTAGAAGGCCCTATATGTCTAGTAAAAACTTCACTGACAACACTCTTGTAAAATTTCCATTCTAGAATATTCACGTTCAATTTTCATTGTTAGGGTGTCGTTGGGTTACGTTCAACAGAAGACAAATGGGTTGTTCTAGGCTATCTTACTGATCCTGAATATACTTTATTCAGGTACAAATCTTTTGAATTCTAAAGCCTGCTTTTATGTAGATTTAGCGGTTGTAAAATTTATCCAGAGATAGCGTGCGACTTATAAAAATGCATAATTTTTAGGGACGACCTGATTGGCGCAGTGACTATACGATTGGACTTGTGCTAAGGGTTTGATTCCCGCACAGGACTAAAATTTGTGTGATCCTTAGATTGTTGTTGTGTAGATTTTATGTTTGTGAAACGTACCCACGATACAGGGGTAGACACAGGCGTAGGGTCATAGTTTATTTTAAACAAAAAAAAAATTGTTATATTCAATCATTAAACCTTGTTGAAAACTGTGTGTTTTGTTGAAGCTTGAAAGTATATAAATGGACCTCTGCCAGCTTATCTTTTTATCTTCATAACATAACACATATAGGTTTTATGTAGCAGTGAGAACTTAAACTATTTCATATATTAGGAACTTATTAAATTAGTTTCGTTTACTTGCAGAGAGCTTTATGCTGGAGAAAAGAAAATGGTTGGCATCTGCGCTTTCTTTGTTTTTCTTGTCTGTTACTTATTTTGTGGTTTGTGTTATAATACGAGGACGTTTTGTGATCACACTTTTAGAACTTTAAAAGCATGTGGTACCTACCGTAGATTTCTCAGAAAAAGTCGATAAATTTCTTTTTCTTGAGGTGACTCCAAAAAGGAGAATCTACTAAATTTCTAAAACAACACATCATCATCATCAGCCGGAAGACGTTCAGTGTTGAAGAAAGGCCTCTAGAAGCCTTGGTCACCATAAACAGATATTCCCTTAGTCTCCTGTTCCGATATCCACGGGAGGAAAGAAGGTGGTAAATTCTAGGCTGGATACCACTCGGTTGATTAATAACTGAGATCACATGATAAAAGAATTAAAATGGACTTTCACAAGCATACAGATCAGAAAATAAGAACCCGGCACTTTTAAATTCAAAACTATCTTCAAGCGCATCTCTTTTGACACACAACATTCTTCTTCAAAGCTTGCACATTAATATCAGCTGTCATCTACATCCCCCATCCCTTTCTAACACCCACAAAACATAACTCGGTCTTCTTTTTAATTTTTCCCGAGTTCCCTCAGACTGCAATGCCTTTTTAAAGAAGTAAGTGATGAATCTAATGAGAAAGATCCTTAGAAACGTGTGAGGGAAGGAGGTTCGCTATGAAAGGAAACCTGAGGGCTTTATTTTTTTTCTTTTCCGTTTATTGTTACTTACCAAGGTGAATGCAAACGTGCGGAAGAATGGAACGAGTTTTATTTTATTATGTCGCTTGTGCGTGTATGGTGGAGAAATGTGGTTTGTACTTTATTTTCTTTGAAAGAATCAACTAAAGTAAATAGGTTACTGTGAATAGAAGGCGAATTTAAATTTTATTTCTCGCTCTTTGTGAGAAAAATGTACTAACATTTATTTGAGAAAATGTTGTATGGGTGTGTTGAAAGTAGGGTTTATTTTACCTAATCATAATAAAGTAAAATGTTCTGTTTAACTCTAACTATGAATGCTGAAAAGTTGTTTTTTTTTAAAAAAAACTTCTCTCTACACTAAAAAAATCTCCTGTATTGTGGGTGCGATTTACATTCATGAAATATCACTTACAAAAACAACCAGACTAAGGACAAACATCTGCGGATCGCTCAAATTTTTGTCTCTTGCGGAAATCGAACCCGCAACTATTAGCGCAGTAGGCCAATCACTTAGCCACTAAGCCATCAGGTCGTCGAAGTTACGCCATAGATCAATCTACTAAATATTAAAAGTAGTTTACTTAAACAAGTAAATATTAAGGTATATAGGTACACGTACAAACTCTTTTGCACCCAATGGCAAATTACTCCACAAAGCCACCCATAGTCTAAATGATATTCATTTAATATTAATTATGCTAGAAGAAACACTACCCACTCAAACCTATTAAATTAAACAAGGATTCTAAACCACAAAACATATTAGTACAAAATTACCAGTTTTAGTTCCAAGCTAACAGTGATACTCAACCACTAACATTGAAAATTAAACTCAACTCAAATCAAAATAGAGTTGATAGTTCTACAGCAGCTTGTTGTATTCGGCCTGCCCTAATGAGGTGCTTTCATATAAAGAAGGAATACACTTTAATCTGTAATTTGCTTTTTGTTGAGAACTTTGGATGCAGCTGAAACAGTTTAATTTAACGCGTGCTTTTGTTCTCAAAGTGATTTGGAACATTAATTTTATACGAAAGAATGGAATGGACGAGTATAGTGTTGTTATTATGTGGGCTTTGAAATTAACTTCTCATTGTTTGATGAAGTTACTTAGAGTACGGTTTGCGGATGTTTGTTGTAAGAATATCATGGTTAAGCCTGTATAGTACCACTACAGGGCAAAGGGCTTTTTGCTTACCTTCCACTTGTATCTGTCTACTGAACTGAGGGGCTCGTAACTATGTGTAGGTGGTTAAACCGTGCTCACCGCAGTCAGTCTTGTGATGGGTGACCGTGATTCGCAAGACACGTTGGCCCCGCGCTTGATCTTTCTCCGGTCGTCTCTTATCTACCGTCCCATTGAACTATGAGAGTAAGGAAATAAGGAGTGTACCTGTATTTGCTTGCATACTTGTGCAATATAGTATCTTCTGCGTAGGCTTTTGGCTGTTGCGTCAAATGAGATAGGCCACAGTTAGCGAAATTCACTCAGGCGAACATCGGTTTTGGATCATTATCTGTCTACCGTCAGTTGACACCAGTACTTAAGTGTCTTATTCTTCTAAACATACCTTCTTGACTCCCTCTAGTACTACCTAAGCTTTTCAATGTACACTGCTATTTATTAGCTACAATAGACTGACTTATTTGCTTGACTAACCCCACAAGAAGCCACAGTCTAATGATTCCTATAATGATCCAAAACCGCAAACCTCAGCACACTCATATTGCAAGCCGGGAATGTAATAACGCGCTTATTGATATAAATGATATTTGAAGATTTACGCACAATCAGAGGATATTAAACGTTGATAATACCGACACAGCGGGGGTTTCGGCGCCCATTAAGCCTGATAGCTTTTGTTTTCGGCCAGATTAATAAATCAAGCCCCGCCCCTCACCATCCGTCAGCCGTAAAAATTACGCGAATATTTAGTTAGCTTTGCGCTACACGTGAGTTCTTAAGGGCGCATCCTGTTGAATCAGATACAGCATTATTTACTCGGTCAAAGTTTCTGATTTTAAGTGTAAGAGCGTTTATATAATTCGTATTTTTTTAATTTTAGCGTCTGGTGCATTAGAACTTGACTTAAACTGCTCCAGAGATAATAAAGGGTCCATTTTTGGTCGTAGATAGGTATTGGCATCGACGACATTTGTAGTTTCCTTTTGAAGCATCTTAGCAGCAGCACAAGTTATAATAACAATGATCTATGGATAAGTGAAAAAGAGACTACAACCTGTTCAAGTTTATAACACTCTGCCCCCTTACCATGATCTCTTGAAGCAGGATTTTTCCGTTGTGAAAGTGAGACGCCGCTACGTGAAGTGTAATTTGGCGTCTCGCTTCCACAATGGAAAATTTACTGAATTGACGGTTTATGGTTAGGGGGCAGTTTTTAGTATCTATGTAATTTAACAGAGAAGAAAGGTAGGGAAAAAGGGATGCCTATACCCTGCCATTGCCAGATTACACCTGCCAGGTCAATCCTGTTATAAAATAAAAGCAACACTACAAAGCTGTGGAAGCACGCAGCCCTCATAAACGAAGAGAAACATGTGTTGGAGTCGCAACAAAGTTGAGAACTGCGGTGTTATGACTATTTATTAGCTGAGCAGCGAACACGATCATAACATCGTGAACTGACTTAGCATGTTGCTCTACAAAGTTTAGCGGTATGTGCATTTGTGCAGCATGACGTTGTTAATGGAACGTTCTAGAATATCGAGTGTGGAATGAAGTGGAAGTGTTTATAGTAGCTAGTGGTACTGTTTGTTTTAATTGTTTTTTGATATCGGTTTTGAAATTGATGTTTAATATCACGGCTTTTTACCCCGTTGGGATCAACGTCTTACATTTTGCAAGTAAAGTTAGAGGTGCATTTAATGGTCATTATTCTAGTACATTTGAAATCAGGCGATGCTTTAGTAGGTACTGTTTTGGGTAAATGAATGCCTTAACTTTGTAAATCATATCCTTAGATCTCCAAAAAAAAGGATCAACAAAATATTTAACCAACCACATACGCACACTAACTAAGGCTAGGTTGATCGTACCAAAATCCAAAACAATGCCAGTCAGCAGACTGTTTAGAGGGCCAACTGCCCAAGATCCCGTACGAACAATTGTTTGCTACCGGTTACAATCCTTTTTCACCTCACTAACATGACTCCAGATGATAGGCAGCAGTGTCTTCAAGCGTGCGAGTTATGGCAACCCTCCCCCCTCTAACGAGGAGGCCTGTATTCAGTAGTAGACATCTTCATGACTTATTCAAATAATAGTAAAGATCCACACGCCGATCAAATAAAACGCGCTTTTAACTCATTTAAACACCGCAGCGTCAAGGCTTTCACGTTTTTAAAGAGCAGAGCGTCTCGTTATGAAGGAGAGTGTCGTGTGGACGATGTCTTCACCGACTCAGTGTGAAATAAATACACTTGTAATTTAACGTGTGACTTAAGGTACGCTAGTGACGTCAAATGAATATTTATTTAAGTTTAATATGGACTGTCTCGTTGGTTGGTGGTTGCTAAGCGCGATTGCTAAGCATGAGATCCTGGGTTCGAATCTCGGGTCGGGTAAAGCGTTTTAAATTAGGTAATAATCAGTAGAAGAATAAAATCTGGATTTGTGCCCGGAAGATGCCAATAGGCTCGCCCCCTACTACATACGGCCCTATAATATAACTTTCTTAATATAGGTATACTTAGATACTACAGATACACTTCTACCTACGTGGGCGTGATGTCGTTTAAATATGAGTTTTGAAAGTACTATACAAAATTAAAGAATAAGTTCGAATCCTGGTAATGTTCTTGGTACATAATTATGATGCATTTACTAGATATGACACAATAATATTAAACACGATATTACAAAACTACCAACAGCTTTGTGATGAGACTACCATTTTATAACAGACTTCCTACGAATGAAATACAAAAATCTAAAAGAAACCTGCAATAGGAGAAGTTTACCCCATAATTACGGCAGCTGTTTACCGAAATATATGCAAAGTTATGCATCGAGCTCTTACGACCAAACTACAGCGGAAGCCTTAGTAAAACGTTGGCTTTGCTAAAAATTAGGTGCACTATTTCACAAAATTGCCTGTCGGCTATGCATCACCGGAACCCCTAGCCTACCTAAACTAGCTATAAAATTAAGGCTTCGACTGCATTCTGTGATAGGCGGAAGCGATTTACAAACCCTCAGCGTTAGTTACCCATGACGGAACCCAGAAGGTGTATGGTTTATTTTCACGCCTTCATTCACCAAATTCACCAAAGGAGGCAGAGATGTAACTATAGTATACCCACATTTCGCCAGTTATGTAGGTTGGATCCAACATCCCAATGTAATAGGGGGCGAGCCTGTTTCCATCAACTGGGCACAAATACAGACTCAGTGCTGCTAGAATTACCTAATTATTAACCCATTAACACTTTTCCCAGCCGTTGTTGTTCATTGTAGTATTCTAAGGGGCCTTTGTACAATAGAGGACATCTTCCGGCTGATGATGATGATGATAATGACTTTGGACCTGGGATTCAAACCCAGGACCTCGTGCACAGTTACATTAACAGTTACGTTAAGTCACGCTTAGCGACTACTAGACCAACGCGGCAGGTCATTAAAAGCACATTAAACTTTAAAGAGGTAAAAATAAATAAAAAATACTAATGTCATTTGTACAGTCGCTTCATCTCCTCCCATGGGCCGCTTGCTGTCGGTCAATGGAAGGTGCAGCGATACGCTCCGACATCACGCTGCCACTGCGCACACTGTTTAACATAACTACACTGAAATACAACCAGCGCACGCCTTCGGGCTGGTAATTACAGGAAATTCGAGACAGACTCGGTAAATTATTTAGAAATGTTACACCTCGATATTTTAGGCGAACTTTTGTGGTTGTATATTGTAAAATAGTTTAGTTAATTTTAATCTAGCGTGAAACTTGAATTTTGACATAATTTTCGGAGCATACATTTTCTTAGCAGTTTTTTTTTAAGTTAGAAGGAGATTAATGTTAAAAACTTAATAATTATTAATGGAAAAGAAATATTGGTAAAATATTAGTTTTTATCAGAAGCAATATTAGTTTATGCCTCGCAGACAGTCTGTGAGATACTCTCATAGACCGCCTCTAATTATAATAACAGAAAACTGTTTTTCATAAAAAATCTAAGGTCAAAAACTAATACCAGTCAATTTCTCTGTGAGTCACAAGCCTGAAACTTCCAAAACAATAAATGCAAAACTAATGTTCCGAATGAAAGAAAATTATTTCCCTTGTTGACTTTCCATAACAAGCTCACGCAATATTTATGAGGAAGTTATTCCTTACATAAACAAGCCACCATTAATTCCACCTCGAACATAATAATCCTCGTTATTCACATGGCTTTGGGTTCCGTACGCTACATAAACGGGCAAGAGACTCCACAAACTAACACAACTCCCGAAATTTTATTCAAAGAAATGTGCCGTGCCTAAGATATTAACGATCTTCAACCATCAGTAATCCTTCCTTTAGCTAACGCGAATAATATTCTTCTACTTACAAACTTAATTGTACCACCCCATCAACCTGTATCACAAAGTAGTAAGGTCCATTTTTATGTTTCAGAAACCTAAATGAAGTTTGGCAATTTTTTACGAGCGGTACCGTTTACATATGTCTTGGTGAATTGGCATCGTAAAAAGCCTACAGCGGGCACAGCACGGATTCATAATAAAACCTTGAATGTACGCAGAATGCGAATGAAGATGGATCCTGTACGTTTTATGTTTATCAAAAGACTGAATTTTAACAGCTATAAAAGGAAAATGTGAAATATGGATTACTTTTCAGCGTTTAAACTCTAGGGGTTGATGGTGTTGTAGGAGGAAGGGCTTTCATTAAACACTGGCAAATGCTTAATATTCTGTGAAGCGAGATTTATAAGTTTTTTATGTCCTAACAATCTCCAAAATTGTTTCGTGGAATCGTTAAATGACAGCCGAGGACTGGATTTTAAGACAGATTTAATTAAACACAGTGTTTATACGCCGCACTTTGTTCGCGATATTGAACTTAGCTACGAAACACATGTCTGTAGAAATAATTAACGAGTTCCAAGAATATTATTCCAGTTATAACTGGTTTGCTTACTGCCTTCTTACCACGAACTCTTAAAGCAGGACACTTTCTGACGTGGAAGAGGGACGCCGCGCGCCGCTACGTGCAGTGTGATGCGGCGTCTAGCTTCTACAACGTAAACTGTCCTGCTTTAACAGTTCATGGCAAGGGGGCTGTTCTGTAAGAAAATGCTAACTGTTATGTGTTCATCTAACTAAACTGCAAGAACAACACAATAGCAGCAACTTTCTTGTAGGTACAAATATAAACATGTTTCACTTATTTTATATGCTTTGCTCCACACACGCTATAGCTGTCAAGTGCTACGATTTCATATCAGATAAACATGTTACAGTTATACTTTCAGTTAACTGACTTTAGTAAAAGGCGGAGGTTCTCTATTTGGTTGTGCGTTTTTTTAATGACAGTTCAAGAATGGTAATTTGTGCCCTAGGCTTACACCGGGCAAGTCTGGATAAAATAGGACTGCGGCTTGAATGAATAAAGGCAGTGGATGATGAATACTGCCTATCCCTTTAAATAATAAACGAGTAAGGGCATTTTTGTTTTTTTAAAAACGTCAACCCACACTAGGAGCCTCTTCTGTGTCGTAGGAGCGTTCCACAAACATGAAATATCACATACACAAACACCCAGACTAGACGTAAGCTTCAGTAGATCGCAAAAATTTTACTCCCGTACGGGAATCGAGCCCGCAACCGTTAAATGTTCCCGTCAAACGTACCTACACAATATACTTTATACTCTCCCTAAAATAAAAGTAAAAGACTTGACAAAGGATAATACAATGGAATAGTTTTATATTTTTAATCTAAAACAATATAAGTACATTTTATTGTGATGTAGGTCGCCTGGAGCCCGGAGTCCGGAGCTTGTAACAAGTCTGTTCAAGGATCGTATTTTGTTTTTTATGCTCCATACGCAGGGTTCAGGTAGGTTTTGCGAGGTTGATTTATTTGGGAATTGGAGCTGAATCATTGTCTGTGTAGACATATTATTTTGTTAGGTAACGAGAGGCTCTCTGAATCTGCGAATGTATCTCAAACTAAAATTTATTTCGAGTTCGCAAAAATTCTGTATATTTCTAACCGTTATTTGTGAAAGCCTACTAATAAATTCTAAAATGATATCATGCCTATATTTCTTAAGTAAGTAGACAATTTGTTTTTAATTGTGCATACAGTTTTACCGAATTGAGAATCAAACCCAAACTGATTAAATCAAGTTTGTTTAACAAATACTAATATACAAATTACTGTAGTATGCAGGTATATTGTTTAGTATCTTCCTTATAAAACGGGATTGTAACAAAACTGATGCACTAACTTTGACACCAGAAAATGTAACACAGAATATCCGGGTCAGGTTGAAATATTATTCAGCCATGGATTACCATGGGATTAAAGCGGAACAAGTGGGGTGAGCACAACAATAATCAGCAGTCGTGTCAGCCGCTGTTCTGGCTTCGACTCCAGCCAACGTCTAATGAATATTAATGATATTATATTTATAGCTGCGGCGCACGGTGCTTGAGATAGCAGTTTGCTGTACTGCTGTTTGTAAAGCTGTAGTGTTAAAGATTACATACATTCATGCTTGTTTATCTTAAGATCAACCAAAGTGTAGGGTACACAGATATTATGACCCCTGTATGTTATAGGGCGAACGTACAAATCTAGACTCCGTGCTGCTAGTGAGACCAGAAAGCGCGAGAAAAAGTAGCACATCGTGTTGTTGATCAAAAGATTATCTACCAGTATAGGCACCGACTGCCTCGTTGGTCAAGTGGTTGCTAAGCGCGGCTGCTGAGCATGAGGTACCGGGTTTGAATCCCGGGTCGGGCAACGTGTTACTAGGTTATTCCATTAAGTAATTTTCTTATTAGAGATTTATTCATTAGAGTCTAGATTTGTGCCCGGTTAATGGCAATAGGCTCGCGTCCTACTACATTTGAACCTGTAACATAACTGGCGAACTGTGGTTGTTCTATACAGTCACCGCTGCGTACTGTATCAAAGCTCGAGCCCTTATCTTAGGTATTGCCCGCGTCACCATCGTTCCTACACGGGTTATATCGCCCGCATGTTGCCATACATACATCTCGCAACCCTTTTTGTTTGCTCATTCTTACAAGATTACTATCTGGTTTAGGCGCTCTAAGAAGTTATGTAGACTTGTGGAGACAACAATCTTTAGATCGACTTAATAACAGTGTTCTGTAGAAAATGTTAGAAGATACTAAGAGGCGAGTTCAAATACAATTTTGATTGTATAATTTTTACTCACGACGTGTTTGTGTGTGCGAAAATGTAAGGCGCTAATTTTCTCCAAAACGGCTTGACCGATTTTGCGCTTTACGGTCACGGGTGTATGGTTAAATAAAGATTGTTCATCATCAGCTCTTTTTGGTGCAAACCAATATATATATGTTGCAATTTCCTCGATAACGGTTTTAATTGTGTACTTTTTAGATTTCACTTCTTTATTAAAAGACACCACTGACAAATTTGGTGTTGTACCCAATAAGAACAATAGTCTTTCGCATAACCCACTCTATTTCTGGCTATCCCTTCGGACAATGTAATAGTAAAGTTCATAATAAAGTGGCCCTTATCAGGTGGTCCAGATTGGCGCAGTGGCTAAGCGATTGGACTGCTGCACTAAGGGTTGCGGGTTCGATTCCCGCACGGGATAAATATTTGTGTAATCCGCAGGCGTTTGCCCCGAGTCTGAGTTTTGAACGCAGCCACGATACAGGAGAATTTCCTAGTGCGGGCGGTGATTTTTTTTTAATTATCCAATTGCAGACTTAAAAAAAACATTACATAAACTAAAGTAGTTAAGTTATGTATGTTTTTTTCCTGTGACGTAGAAATTAAACAAAATCGCTACATATTATATCGTTTTGTTTAGGTAAGTGGTTTAGACTGTGAGAACATTACGAACCTATGTAATTTAAATTCATTCTCAGTTTATCTATTCATAGAAACACATCTGTTTGCCGAATATACATTTAAATTGCTTCAAGGATTTTCATGAATTTCAGATTAAGATACTTGAATGTAAATTCTAAGTAATTGAAAACCTACGCATGATTTAGAATACTAAACTTTCGTTTAGGATGATAAGAAATAATTTTAAAACAATTTTGTTTGTGGATCCCACAAATTTTTACCACGTGCGGGAATCGAACCTGCAACCGTGAGCGCAGCAGTCCAATCGCTTAGCCACTAAACCAATCAGGTCGTCAGTTAAGGTCGTTCTTTTCAGGTTAAAAATAAAAAAATAAAAAGCTAAGCTAAGTTAAGCTGCTCTTATCAAGCTTTGGTTTTGATGGGTGACCAATTGACCATTCACAACTGTCTGATATCATGAATTACCTGACAGTCACATAGGATTTCTAGTTGCTTGAGTTCTAAAATATCACTTTTCTCTTGTAAATAAACTAGGCTCTGATGAGCTGATGAATATCCCGCCTCTCGGCCCTAGAGACAATTCACAAATCAATGAATTGAAATCAAAGAAAAATTATGACCACCATTTTTCATTCCAGAAATTTCTCGAGTTCGTACTGGTTCGCTTTACTGTTTAAACGTCTTAAAGTAATGTCAAAACAACTCGTTGTATATCCTTGATACCCATTCAACGTTTACAACAAAAGGCTTCCTCTATTTCCATGTCACCTGTACAAGAAATTGTAAACCTCTGACACGATGTAATATAACACAGAAGGCGCACTAAAGCAATATATTTCTTACAAGTGTGGTCGTCATAAATAAATACTTTTTTAAATTGATTATCCTAAGCTATAACTTTGTAAAGATTGATTGATGGGTGTATGTTACTCCTTCACGCAAAACTACTAAACGTATTTTGATGAAACTTTCGAATAATATAGCATATACATAAGAAAAACACATAAGCTGTAAATAATAACGATGCATGATATGCTTTGCAAATTTAACCTCGGAGCACCTATTATATTTTAATAATAGACAGTATAAACTTGACTTCACGTCAAGAAACCTTTGACTTCCCTTTGCAATTTCTCATTTGTTGGACTCACATCATTTGGGCTATTACGCTGTTATCAAAGATTTATAAAAGTTTTTATATTCATACACGGTTATACAAACTGTACCTATTGAATGCAGGTTATTTTGTATTCAAAAAGGGTAATGGCGGTCAGCACATATCATAATTTATCTGTTGCAAATCTTCAGGGATCACGTGGCTTATATCATCATTATCAGACTTAATAAAAACCCTTTGTAATAAATTATAAGTAGCTTTAATCTGGCCTGTACCACGCAATTACTGGGAATGTCGATATACTAAGGTTAATTGGTCGTTAACATGCGATCCTTTCGAATAATTGACGTTTGTATACTTAGCTCTCGTTAAAAACGTATGTCATTGAACTGTTTGTGGTCAGAGCTGCTTTATTAACTGAGGAGTAAGTTACAAGAGGTACATACAGGATTTTGTAAGCACGAACAAATAATTCAGTGGCTGTGAAAAATGTCAATGATGACGTTTTGCGCTTTCAAGACCCATAAGTTTGACAACTCAAATGTTACATGAATGTTACCAACAATAAACTTTTCTGAAACAGGAAGGATCGTAATAGTTTTTAGCCTGTTGCGCCACAATTTTTATGAAAATTCACTGTATTAAATTAGTTTTTTTTAACTTCACGGCCTAGGCCAATATAGTGAAAACAGTAATATAAACTCTGAATTTTGAGGCTAACTTAAGATCTTTAAGTAACTCCAATATACTACTAGTATACTGCACTACTACTACTAATAGCTGTCAACACAAAAACACCTAAAAAGAAACAACTGCACAGACTTCACCTTCTGTGTCATAACGTTATTGTGGCACTAGTACAGTCAGCACGGAAATGAGAAGGTGTTGTCCACCGCGGATATTGACTCGTCTGCAGCGAGCGGCGCCGGATGAGCGGTATCTGCTGCGCTGGGAGCCGGTTTATCGAATTATTTCAGGGAAATCAAGCTGATGCTTACTATTGTGATTGCGTTATGCGGTTTACTGTTCAGCTGATTTACATAATATGAAGTGATGTGTGTATCAACACGTGTGTATGTTCCGAAGGGAGGCTGTACGCTATCTAATATTATTAGTTTTACACAAACATGATCCTTATTGCCGTTGATCGAGCACAATGTTGATGGCATAATAATTGAGTCAGTGACGTCTTAGAATAACTTAAAACTGTAATTTTTTTTTGTAAAATTAAAAACTCTCGTCACATACCTGCCTAGATTTGAGCCGCTGCTCTGCAACTATTATTGACTTTAAATGGAACTTTTCTTTTTTTAATTCTTTCAATGGAATTATTATTGAATTTAATGACTTCACCTGAAGTCTTCTAAATGAAGAATATGTATAAATGAATAAATGATTTATTTATTTAAATAGGTTTTCACAAACACTTTTACACGTCAAATTTCAATAAAAAATAAAAAGTAGATGGCGTCGCGTTTAATATTTGTTACCTCTGCGCAAATAAAAAATCTACACAAAAATAAGAATCCCTACTTTGTCTGTGAACATTGTGACTTATATAATGATTTCAGCTTCAAATCAAAGCTGCCTTTCAAATGTAAGAAAATAACGAACCGGTACAATGAGGGCACTTCAAACGCAGATGAAGCAAGACTTCAATAGCAAAATACAGGCTCCTACAGCTCTCATTACATCGGAGATTTGTCGAAGCATTGTCGTAAAGGACAAGAAATAACAATTTGTTTTATTTATGTAGAATATATAGATTTATATTATTATATATATACATTAATATATACATATTAAGCCTGGCCTTGGCCTTTTTATATTGTAGGTATAAACGAATATTGTATGTAGGTATTTGTCATCATTAATGATGTCGAGTCATAATTCATAGAGCCCTCTCAAGCTTCGTTGCCAATTATTATTCGATTTACTGGCGGAAAGGGATTTCTTATACCATCTTCCTTGTAAGATCCTCTATGCTACTGCTATACAAAGCTATACTGAACTTCACAGGATAATTTTTGGAGCCTTGGTTTATAATACTATTTGCATCAAGTTCTCCGTAACACTTAACGGGAAGGATGTATGAGAGCCATATTAAAAGCCATCAAACTACGTTAGCTTCAGTTAATATCGCCCGGGCGACATTAACGCAATAAACAGGCCAGTTAATAATCCGGTCATCCCGGTACACTATCAATTTTAATCTTCGTTTTCAGCTTAAAATTTAATTATGAACCCATTAGTAGGGTAACCATGAGTTTTTCTTGTGAAAGAATCGAAAGCTTTACATATTCTTCTTCTTATCGTACCGATGGCAAAATATATAGGCAAACAATTTTATATTTATTATAGGTATTATGTGAATTAACTATTTAGAAATATTAATTTATATATTCTATGACATAAGACGTAGGTACATAATAATATGTAATTTAATACACATTACAATGCCAAAATTCAGCGGCCATTATCCCGTTCGCTGAGGCGGTTATCAGATCCTCATGTGTGCAAACAACAGGGTATGAGGTGCAGGAAGATAGGTGACTCACTGTCCCTTGCTAAACATATCTCCTTAACATTTCATGTTTTGCAATTCATTAATTTTCATGCAGATTGCATGTGGGCGGTATCACTCAACGCTCATTATAATGAGTTAGAGGAGTGACATACGTGACGTCATCACGCAAACCTATGTTAAGTGAAATCATAATGTATAATTATGATAATGTTACTTGGAAATGTTAATAATGCTAAATGTTCAGTATGCGGAAACTACAGATGTATATCTATAACCTAAGCCTGATGTAAAACTATTTATATTAGTAGTATAGACATAATGCCCCAAGGGAGTACACAATGACGACTTGATTGGCGTTGTGTTTAAGCGATTGGACTAGGGTCAGACTACGGCACAAAATTTAAGCGATCCGCAGACTTTTGTCCCAGTATGTGATATTTCATGTTTGTGAAACGTTCCTACAATACAAGAGAAATACCTAGTGTCGGGCGACATTTGAAAAAAACAATCTGACCTGATAACACCTTTAGCTCGACCTAGGAATTGAACTAAAACCTAACTGTACAGCCGCGCTTGCAACAACATTAGTATTAGCAAGCCGAAACCAGATATTACTTCCAAATATTGTTCGCAAAATTGAAGTTATCATCCCACAATGTACCCTTAATTCGCAACATTGCATATCCCGGGAAATCACAGGAATATGGAGTCTATATTCTCTCCCTAGTGGCCGCTGGCTTACCGCGTCGGCGCGTTGGCTTAATACAAACTACGCAATGGAAAGGATCATTGTAAATTATTATTTACTTCATAGTTGTACTTAATGCAGTAGTTTATTGGATAATGTTTAAACTTAGCTTATTAGTCAAGTCCCGTATGTGATGCAGAAGAAAATTATGAGAGTTTAGAATCAGATAAACAGCCTGCAAGAATAAATCCTACGGGACAAAATTTAAATGTAAATATTCAGTATTTTCTAAAGAAGAAATAAATTAGTGTACTCTTTTGCCAGTTACGTAATCTAACGTTGGCGAGCATAGCATTATAAAATATTTTCTTAATATTTGGGAAACTCCATAGCTACTATTGAGTGTGCCACCCCAAAAGTGTTGGAGCCAATGGCTATGTTTCCACTTTTCCCCTTTTCAGGATAACATTTACATAATATAATAAAAAGCTTTTAAAATTCAAATTTAAATAATCTTTTCTACAAACAGCCTACAGACCTTTCAGGATTACAATGAATTGGTTTCTGTTTTAATTTTGAGATATACTTATAACCTTACGCTGGATTTGACGTTGATACCAGTGACCTCCAATGGCGTTTTAACAGACTCCCAAAAAGGTGGAGGTTTTAAAAAAGACGAAGTAAAAAATTAATTTAAAATGTGAACATTTTATGATTACCTTGGAAGATAAGTCAGTTGTTACTTAAAGACAGTCACTTATTATTTTGGGTAATTAACCTTCATAAAATAAACACTCTATAAATACAAGCTTGTTGCCACAACGACTGGACAAAACAAAGTTAATAGAAGCAGCTAACCAGACTAGTTATTAAAAACCACTCGCCAAAGATAATTACAAAAAAGGTGTCAAAAATTGCTTCAGCTTATACAGACTTATCTCGCCAGGGAATAAGCCTACAGATTATCTAAAGCCGACTTTTTCGGAGGGTAATGAGATCGCTATCACTCGGTATATTTGGCAAAGTCTTCCCTTTATTGCGCTTTTTTGGCAAATGCGTCCCAAAGATATCTCCTTCTAATGTGACCTGGCATACTTTCGTGCAACTTGTGGGAGCCAATTGCAGAATGAATTTAGAAAAATAAAATACAATTCTAACTAGATGGTTTCGGATGTGACTTGAATTTTGAGGATTGACGCAGTGGCTTTAGTTACTAGTTTGGATCAAAATAAATAATTTCTATCACACACATAAAAAATATGCACAAATTAATGGGATACTATGTTTTTTATTAAAATGATAATGCCTATTATTCACGGCGGGGATGGCTGCACGCACAATACATATCTTGGAAATTCATGCTATTTATGTTTTTAATTTAACTTCATAAATCTTAAGAAACACAGGTTAGAACACCGCGACGCTTAAACAACTTTAAAAAAGGACCATAATTTGAATTTCGTTGATTAAAAAAAACATAAAAGTGCATTTACTATCATCTTTTTCAAGCGTACTGGTTGTTTATATAGTTCCTTGTTTTAATATATCTTTTTAAAGGTACAAACCATTGAATTTATGTCATTCCAAAACTAAATTCTGTCTAGAACAAATAAAACACTAGAATACTTGAACTATCTTTACGGTAGATAAATCATTCGTCGATCCTTTTATTTGAATCCCTAAGTTTGGTAGCGACTGATCGAAAACTAAGAACATAGGAACCAATGGAACTCGATTTAAACTCGCTTCGTTCTGGCAAATAGTCACTATTTCGCCCCATTTTCTTGAATCCATTTCGAAAGGTGAACATAATCGCACTAGGACTTGTTACACATCGGTGATATATAAGCGCCATTTAGTGCTATCAAGTCGCTTTGTTCACCGTATGCAGGAACCCGGAACCGAACTCTGAGAGCCAGTTTATACCCACGATGTGGGTTTTGTATAAAGCATTAGTTTTATACATCAGCTCATGAGGGATACTTTTGCAAGGATAGTTGCAAGACTAGTATTAGAGGATTTTATGTCGGGTAATGGGTATGCTATTGCATATCATCACATAAGGTATGCCTCTGACTACCCCTTCTAGAATTATAGGATGATGAGTAGGTATTGTAGGTGCATATCACAAACTTGTAATATCACATATACAAACACCTATACTCAAGTGTCAAGACAATCATCTGTGGATCGCGAATTTTTTGTCTAGTGGGGGAATCAATCCCGCAACCCATAGCGCGGCAGTCTAATCGCTCAGCCACTGCGCCTATCAGGCCATAAATGTTTAACATTATGACCGTTGACTTCTCACTCAAAAAAATATATTTCACATTTTAACATCAGAATTCAGTTTAAAATTGTATTTCAGTGTCATTCTTTTTATTTGTATTTGGCCAGTACGTAAAAGGATGTCAAATACAATGATTGTGTGTTTTAAACCCCACTTGAATGGTGCACAGATTTTTTTATTTTCCTTTTTTCCAGTGTCAAAATAAATATCTACCGCTTGTAGGTGTTTTGATTTTTGGTATTGTGTGAGGTTTATCGCACTTCTTTTTGTTGTGGTTACAGATTCAAATACCAATTGCTATGTAACTAATTACATTCAATCAACGATTCAATCACACTAATGTGATTTGTCATGGGTGTCTTATTCAATTGGCTATACGATGACCTTATATTCGGCATAATGAAACCAATAGCTACTAGCCATAATAATACTATTATATAGTGAAAACCAACGTTGTGTGAGCAATTTAAACGATTTTCTATTCTTCCCGCTATATTCAGATTATGTGTGTCCTCTTTTACGGCTATAAATGCGTATTCATTTTCCGTTCCTTTTTTAATAATATAATTAAATTCACAATACAACAAAGGACAAAGAGGGCCGAGGTGAATTAGTCCACAAATGTCGGGCACAAAATGGTCGGTTTGAAAAATGGCGGCGGACCTACTATAAATAATTTCCGCGGCAAACGCTCTCTTACGGCGACTTTATGTGGCATTAACATATTACTCGAGTAATAAGTACTTATAAGTACTTACGTTACTTACAACCGTATTCACTTATGGGCGAAAGTAAGTGGAGTTTATTTCAGTTTGCATGCTAATGTGGCTTTGATGTACTTTTATTTTCTTGTTTCGTTTTAGCTTGGATGTGGTGGTTGGAATAGAAATGTTCGCCGATAAGTCGTCATACTGATACTTAGCTTGAGGAAAGTTTTAGTCCAGTAATGAGAATTGTGCTGGATAATTGGCAATTATCAACGCCGAATTTATGATAATCTTTTTTAAAGAATTAAAGCTAAACTACAACACGACTATACTAAAACATCGTGAAAAGAAGCGAGTCTATTACATATATTACATCCCATCTGCCTATTGGTAAAACCACAAACCGAATCACAATTCTTATAACACTCCGAACTCAACGTAGAACGCCCAGAAACCCCAGTAACAATAATCCAATTCTAGGTCCATCCATCCCGGCCGGCCATAGACCTACATTAGTGTCCCACAATCATGTAACTTTAATTCAGTTCATTACTGCAATAACTTCGTAACTATCAATTGGTTGCATGCGGTGGCCCTCTGGCTACGAAACACGGGCCTTATTAATTTATGGAATAAATTATTCCTATCCAGGTGTTGCGATATTACAAGGACCGCGGATCCGGACAATTTATATGTACCAGGATGACAACAGAATTACGGAGTTATTGTTTGACGGTCACCGCTGGGTTGTAGCGTTAGTGGTGTTACTGTTTTAGGGAGGTTTAACTACTTTCATAGGATTTTACTGCTTATACAACATTTCAAAAACCCGGACTAATAAGTGCATGTATTCCTGAACGGCTTTGTTGGTCTAGTGGTCGATAAGCGTGACTACTGAGCACAAGGTCCTGGGTTCGAATGCTGCAACTGCATTTTGCAAATTGTTACTAGGTTTTATCATTAGATAATTCTCAGAAGCAGCACGAAGTCTGGTTTTGTACTCGGTTGGTGACAATAGGCTCGCCTTCTATTACATTGGGACCTATAACATAACCGGCGATATAAGGGTGTATATAGGTATATCCCCCTGCTTCCCGTTCGAGGAATACTGACGTGATGTTATGTTACGTAATGGATTCCTGTAATTTTATTATATAATCTGGCAAAGATGTATTTCGGAATTATTTTAATGAACCATCGCTTGAGTATTCAGCTTTTCTAATCGTTTTATATGTAGCAAACTAGAAGGCTATGAAATAGCGCATAATTTTAGGCAAAGACTCGTTTTATCTAAATACGCCTTCAAAGAAAACAAGTTGATAACATGTAAGTACCCATATTAAAATGAATAACCAGTAAATTACGAGAACTCAAACAACAGCAGAGGAGTAAGTACCTACCGCTGTGATTTACACCAACCTTGAAATATTTCCAAAGCGTTGTCCCTCTGAAATAGTACGATAAGAAAATCGTAAAATTAACCATCAAAATATTCCACGCAGACCTCTCATTTGCTTAGCTTTCATATTCTACAATACGTACAGTCAGCAACCAAAGCACCATAACACGGTTAGAAACTTGATGTCAAGTTATTGATGAAAATATGACATGAAATTCAAGTTCTAGTCTCGAATTAGAAGACTCCAAATTATGTTCTGAGAATATTTAAGACTTTTTAGTAGATAACAAATTGTTCCTCAAATAATGGTGTTTTAAAATGTGAATGTTCAGCTAGTTTTGTCGCTGACTGTACCAGTTTTTGCCAGCGTCATCTATTTCACAAAAGGGTGGATTGGCTGTGAATAAAATTTACTATCGTCCGCAATGAATATTAATATGAGAATGATATGAATTAATTTAACAAACCGTTTTCTGACGACGAAGAGTTTCA
Source organism: Abrostola triplasia (assembly GCA_946251915.1). Taxonomy (NCBI): domain Eukaryota; kingdom Metazoa; phylum Arthropoda; class Insecta; order Lepidoptera; family Noctuidae; genus Abrostola; species Abrostola triplasia. Next base: position 13,643,560 of record OX276426.1, read on the forward strand.
TTTGGAGGTCTTTTGTATCTGTATATAATTATAATACTTAATGATATATCAATTTATTTTTGTAAAAAATGCTATGCTAAAAACATAAAAAACTTATTGGACCTTGAACCCACCTGATGCTTATTCCAGTTAGGGTCGATTTTTTAATCGCCAGATATTTTTTTGTCGGTAGAATTTTGACGTTTGGCTTATTTTCCATTCATAGACTGTCAAAATGACAATTTTATCCTTCGAGTATAATTTATCTGAAGATCAAAAATTAAAGACTATTCTCCTATATAAACCTATGTCCTGCTATATAAGCCTAATTGAAAACTTAAAGACTTATTTGGAAAAGGCACCATAAATCACTAAGTTTGCTTATTTGGTGTCTCCTAGGAATTTTAGACCTTTAGTCTCTAGCCCTTTCAGGTAATTATTTTGAGATAATAATAATACAATCATGTACCAATTTATTTTGTGCGTATTCTGCTTCTGCTGTGTATAACAATTTACCCGGTTACATGGAAACAATATCATAATCCAATCAAATCCGATCCTCGCCGGTAATAATTGACAAGCGGCTTACTGACCCATTTTACAATAAACAAAAACAGATCGATGCTTCACTATGTAATTTGCACCTCACAGATCACTGTTATCAAATCAGAATTGAAGTAATTCCATCCATCCAGTTATTACAAACATTTTCGTTTATCTGGGGGCTAAAACAGCCGCCTAAGTAAAATCATAATATTATAGGATAAGAATATGAATCATATTGTAAAGTCGCAAAATGGTCAGAATCATAATATGATGTGCGTGCAGTTATATTCTGGATTTCATTCAAACAACACAATTCAACATAATTATAATATTTGGCCCAAGGAACTAACTGAGTGTAATTCAACCTTCAAATATAATGAAAATTAGAAGAATTCGTGGCAATTCGGGAAATAATTCTTTATTTTTCTTTTCACAAGGTTACCTCAATCTAGACAAAGTTGCTTATAATGGCAGATATGAATGTAGCATTATAAGGGACTAAAATAATTCACCTTTACAGAAATTGATCAGTGTGACCATTATAGCCCCCACAGGAGTCTATACAGCGTCATTTCACCGTAGAGCTTATTTCTGTTTATCGAGCCTGAACCAGGGTCGTCACCCGCTTTCCCATCGCAGGAAAGGAATAGTACCTATTCTACATCAGCCTCCCCACAGATCGATTCGAGTGAGTACTTACAATACTCATTTAACAATTTCCCTAAATTTAATTTACCACGAATTACGATATAAAAGTTTCAAAGAAACCACCACCTTTAGGGTTGTTATATCGCTTAATGAGTGTTCCAATGAGTGCTCTCAGAACCAAACATATACATACACAATTCAATAATTTCTGGAATTTAAACAACAAATCACGTTCAAAGAAATCCTTCCTGGAGTAATTTGCACGTGGAAACTTTTAGCTGATAGGCGGAGTACCCTCGGCTAATGAGTTGCAACTTTGACAGATTGTACCTTGATACCGACGGCTTTTATTACTGAACACGAAGTTATAATTAAACATTTTACGGTTAAATCCTTTTGGGAGAGGAAAGCGGAAATATTTAAGATGTTTGTTGACGCTAAATTGTTTGTATATCACGCGTGTTTTCCCTTGGGATTAGCAAAGGTTTGTTTAATAACACATAATCATGGAGGTATATTATAATTATGTAGATACTGTACATACATGATGATGACACGATGACTGCGAGCCGTAACACGGTAGCTCAATTTAAAGAGCTGCGCCACGGATTAGCTCAGGTCAAGAGTTGAATCCTGCTTGTGTCTATAAGTTTCCATATTTCCTTCAATCATTTGAATTTAAGTTATTTTTAAAACGTTGTCCCACACTAGGAATTTCTCCTGTATCGTGAGTCCGTGTACAACGATAGAAAGAGTAAAAAGAAAAAGTAAGAAAAATCTTCTGATATTGTACCGGGTACAAGTTTAAAACCCAAGCTGTTACTAAGAATTTCCTTAAACGTAACAATTATTTCCCTACCCGGAAACTGTCTAATGAAAGATAAAAATAATGAGAAAAGAAAAATACCTACACCAAAAATTCTTACCTTCGTATTTCCGTGCCAACTTGCTAATCAGCATTTTAATTTCGGGCGAACTCCATAGTTCCTTATCAGTGGTAACCTAACCTAACGTAACCATTATTTTAGCATTCCAGAGGTACATAGACTCTTTCGCAACACTTCCTAGACCTTTATTAGGCGCCTTGCGGAGATAAAATCTAATCTTACCTAAATAGTGTACGTCCATTGAATGTTACAACCAGGCTACATTAACAACCATTTAGTTTTATTCGTACTGTTTATCTTACTTACTAGTTTTATTTAACTAGTAACATTACGCTAGCGCTTTCTAGATAAGCAGAAGTGTGCTGTGGAGTGTAATTTCAGAAAAGTCAGTGACCTGCAGCTGCTTTCAGTGGCAGTGACTGCCTATGTAGTCTCATAAATAACATCATGTTACTATTCCCTGAAGGCGTAGGCAAAGTTGCACATATAACTACATTCCGCCAGTTATGATATAGGTCCCAATGTAATAGGGAGTGAGCCTATGCCATCATCCGGGCGCAAATCCAGACTCCGTGCTACAACTGAGAGTTAAGTAATGGAAAAATCCAGTTACACTGCTTGACCCAACATTCGAACCCAGGACCTTATACTCAGCAGTCGGGACAAACGTTGGGACGGAAATTAAACCCGCAACCCTAAGTGCAGCAGTCCAATCGCTTGGTCACGGCGCTGATGAATCCGTCGATGTAATCTACATAAACTTCAGCCAAGAATTTCATTTGCCTACCCCATCGGTGAATACAGGTGTGGTACCTAATATATTATGTTATGTTTACAGAAAAGCATTGAATTACAAAAAAGTAAAGTTTCACATAGAATACATAGGTCTTTTGTGTGGTTTTGCCAGTTTCAATATAAAATAAACCTTCAGTAAATATTGCAGCTGCTGTACAAAGATTAAAACTATAATTCAATATTTTGTTTCACTGAGTTCCATTATTTCCACAATTCTTCAATAAGCCGGTATATTTATGGAAATTGTTCTGTTCAGGTAGGTACAGAAACTGTACTTTATTCGAATTTTTAATGAATTGTGTAGGTCCAGTTGTAATTTAACCGACGAGCTTGTATGAGGATTGTGATGAATATATATAATTGTGCCACTGCCTGAGTGCCTAGGCCTCAAACTTAGACCAACTTATTTTTAAACAATGTTAAAAGATTGTTTGCCGAACCAAGCCTGTCAGTAAGTAACAATCGTGTCATAATGACGTATTTGATACGCCAAACAACTCATCATCATCAACCGGATGACGTCTACTTTTAAACAAATACCTCCACTTTAGAACGCCACAATAAACGATAATTCGCCATTTGTATCCAACAAAACAACTATCTTACAATAAATTTAAAACTAAGAGAAGAGTTAGAACTGGTTGTATATATAATTGTTCTGTATAAAACCACACGAAACGAAACATATCTGAATCCTTAAACAGCTTTAGATTGTTTCAGTTCTATTTAAATTCCTCCTACATTATTCCCTTTAGTCTCTCCTGCGAACATCTTTAATGAATAATTCCTCCCAAAGTATTAAAAGCCGAATCTAGCCCGAATAACTACACGTCTAACTGTTCCAGAATTTTCAAACTTTGACGTTTACTAGCGAAATTTCCATGGAACAACTTTAGTAATAATTATGGGTGGCCAATATCGAGTTTCATAATTAACTAATTGACTTACAGACTTCTCCTTTGGAGTTACTAGGTTCGGAAGTGAGAGTAAATTATGTGGGAACGTGATCGTATACAACAAGTTCCCTGTGTGTCATGTATGTACGTTTGTATTTACTTTGAGTATGTTTATTTTGGACTCCTCCAGAGAATTAAAGACCGCATACAAACATAACGTATGAAAAGGTAAATAAAGAAACGTAGGTACAAATATAAACATTTATTTTGTTTGCTGGCTCGTGATTTATTGGTATAAAATATACTTAATGCCATTTACTTTTTATATTTATATGGCGTAGAATTACCGTGGTGGTATAAATTCCGTGTGGTTTCCAGGTGCTTTTCAAAGGACAGCCCCCTTACCATGAACTCTTCAAATAGGACGTTGTCTGGCGAGTAAGCGAGATGCCACTCTACGCTACACGTAGCGGTGTCTCGCTTCGAGTATAGGAGCTGAAAGTGAAAATAACAAGCAAAATTCTATACCTTATACAAATACGATGGCTCCATTGAAATATAAACCGGATTTGTGTTCACAAATTGTATTAATCAAACAATATAACGCCGCGATATCTATTCATGATGACAGTTGTAAAGTTTATGTCCCTAATCTTAACCACAAAGGGCTGAGAATTAGAGCTGTCGTTTGAGAGGTCGATCCCTTCGGGCTGCTAATACAGGGAGTATTAGCATTCTCATTGAAGTGATTCGGTCTAGATGGGAGTTCGGTGTTGGCCTAATGTATGTTACTTAGTGATAGTGTGTTATATTATGTGTATGCCATTAAACGTACAGCGAATCATTTGTTATCAGCCCGTACAATTATTTGTAGAAGGTAGTAGGTACAGACCACCGATTCTGCAACTACGGCGGTTATGATTCTTAAAAGTAACACTGAGTGAAAGAGACTCTTAGCTAATTATTCAATGTTTTAATATCACCTGCAACTGTTAAGCAGTTCCAACATAACATAATATCACGCCTGTATTCCCCGACGGGATAGGCAGTAGTGTACATTACACCCACATTGCGTTATGTTATAAGTCCCAATGTAACAGGGGACGAGCCTATTGCCATCAATCCGGCATAATTCCAGACTCCATTCTGCTACTGAGAATTACCTAATGGAAAACCCCATTAACATTGCTCGACCCGGATTCGAGCCCAAAACCACTACTAGACCAATAAGACAGTTCCAACAAAAGGCATAAAAATACCAGGGAAAGGTGAGTTAAAAGATGTAGTAAATGTAAATAAAATACTTATTCATTTATTTTAATTACGGATTTAAAATTACATGCCCCAATTAAGTCCTAAGCGCCGCCGACCCTTACACAGGTAACCAACTATCCAGGAACCGGGCTGTTGGAGTCCGACACATAAATCCCGGGCCTTAGAGCCCACCTCCGGGGTTTTATCGTTACTTCCATGCCCCTTTGTAGTTTTATATTTACGAACATACACACTATTGTTATATTGAAGCTCAATGCACGCACACAAACGCATTATATTCGACGCTGGTTCAAAAGAAAACTCTACTGCGCCTTCCTTAGTTTTATGTAAAAATCTGTGTATGTGGAAGTTGCGTGTGTGTGCGTGGGCAACAGTTTCTTGAATGTAGTTTAGTCTTTACGCAATACATTGCGGCTCTTGTTCCTTTCAAGTTTTATACGGCTGTTTGTTATTGGTCGTTTGGTTCCTATCTGATTAACCCCCTTTTGATATCGTTTGAACGTATTTGTATGTAAATACTGGTGATCGTGGACAGAAGTTCGTTTGTTTGTGTTCTTTATTTAGGTGTAAAATATACTGTTTAGGCCAAATGAGTATTGCCAAATTGATTTGAATAGTGGCTAAGTGGTTGGACTGCTGAGCCAAAAGTTGCAAATTATAGTATAAGTTGTCTCCACACGCGCGAGTACTACTGAAGAAATTTAAAAAAATAACGGTTTTTATTTCGCAAACGTCTCTCGGCTATCAAGCAGACCCTTTTCATGTTTAATTCATTGCCAAGGTATCTTAATGGATCTCCAAAGTTAAGTACCTCTGTTTCATAATTGAAAAGTTTTCTTATATTTCCTTAATCAAATATTATAACTTATTCAAATAAAATGCGATATTTACTTTCTATCTTCCAAATAAATCATATAAACAATTAAAATACTCTTAAAAAGAATGGTTACTTCTTTATCTACGTTCGTTTCCGAACAGGTAGAAATACAAGTCCAATTTGGAACAGATAAAAAAGTACTTACCATAAAAGCAGCCCAACGGTAAGCTTGTCTCGTAATAGAGATAAAATAATAAATGATTTTATCAAGTCTTGTAAACAACAACACGGATACATCAAAGCTAAGTTACCTCACCCCGTAAATAAAAAGCCTTTTATGAGCGAAAAACAATTGATAAGCAGTTTACAGCATAGTAAATTAATAATAGGTGGGTAGGGTTTCTATCATTGAATGGAAAAGACTTCAGCAAACGTATTTGAAACCGATTAGGGTTACCCAAAGCTCAAAATAAGTAAGTAAGGAAGTATTTCGTAAGACTAAATAATTAAGGGCTAAGTCAGGAGAAGAATTGACATTAGTACTTTTTAAACAGAATTTTAGGACTCAAAAATGGGTGATTATAAATGTACACCTACGTATGGACAATTTAACGATATTCACTTACACACAAAAATAAATGCACTGACATCAATTGTAGCTTTGAGTTATTTTCCAACATGATAGCAACATCTAAATAAACAGTTGTAGCACAAACGGCCGGCACGTGACCACTCTCTTCATTTACATTTGTATTCTCGCTTCTGTCGAGACATTTTTTAGAAGTGTTTATTGTTATAATTAAAATATTACGAGGTACGTGACTTTTAACTGAAGCTAGTTAAGCATGTGTTTGCACTTTTAAGAGGGAATAAGATGCTTCAATGCCTTTAAATGTACTGATGTTTTTTCTTTATATAATTGAGGTCTTTATGTTGGAACTTCATATCAATTTGGCTCAGTTTCAGTCTTGTCACAAACATTAATATCAATTGCGAAAGCTATCAAAATAAAATTACCTTCGTATATTTCTAGGAGCTTATAACTTCAACTAACTTTTTATGGCTTAGTACTATAATTTAGCCGTAGCCGAGTGATAGCCGAGTGGTAGTCGAGTAGTATGACCGTTGGACTGCCAAGTCAAAGGTCACAAGTTCAAAACTTGTCTAATGTCTTTTCGAATTCATGTGCATAGTATATATGGAATTAGTTATGAGTTGCTAAAATGGTAAAGGAAAACGCGAGGAAACCGCCATGTTCGACGCCTACAAGCTTCGCTACAATACTTCCAGATCCTGTCATACAAATTATACATGGCTCAGTAAATACGAGCGATGTATACGACTGTTGTTTTTAACTTTTCATATTTAAGTAGAAACAATTTTCAAAATCACTATAGTATCCACTTTTGCATGATGGTATGGAAATGGTTGCCAAATAAATCGTGCCAAAACTCGTGAGCGGTGTAATGCTATGCTTGGCAAAACAAGCCAGGTACAGGCACTTGTGTGTGTGGTGCAAATATGGAAATTGTTATGATTACGATATTCCTTTAATCTTGCCAATCAAGGAGGGCAGTGATTATTGTGTTGACTAAAGCTTGTTATGACTGCCTTGGTCTAATGGTATCTAACCGTGACTGCTGAGCATGAGGTCCTTGGTTCGTTTCCCGAGTCGGGCAAAGTGTTATTGGGTATTTCCATTAGAAATGTCTCAGTACCAGCACGGCGTCGGGATCACCCAGTTGATAACAATAGGCTCGCCCTCTATTTCATCGAGATCTACATAACATTACTGGCAAAATGTGATACAGGCGTGATATTGATGTTAGGTTTTTCCACTAACATTAACTAATAAGTAGGTATTGTGAACTAGTAATATAAGGACACGTCAGGCGTTAATTGTAAAGTTAATTCTAATAATATGTCTTTACAAACACGTTCTGCTTTCAAAATGTATAAAAAACTGTAGTAGTTACTTAAACTGGAAAATACTATACAATATAAAAGATATCCAGCAATCCAGAAAGATTTTCACGCTCCACTTTACATAAAAAACTGACTGAACGCATTACTCTTAACTTTAGTAATAACCTCGAATATTAATCTCCATTCCACAAAGACCTAGTATTAATTCAATAACCTTTTTATTGAACGCTCGAACAAAGTGAACCAGGGCTGGCCAGCGATGTGTGAAATACTGGAATTTTAAATCGAGTTGTTCAATTCGATGTCGGTTCGAACGTATATTTTAAAATCAATCAAAATCCTCGCAACGCTGGTGTTTTGGCTCTCGTTCGAAGGTTTTTACAGTTAAGTTTGCTTCAATAAATAAATGGGTTATTAACAAAGGGTCAAGTGTGGAGTACCTTTAATCGATAAGCGTGTATGAGGAATGGGATGCGAGTGAATGAGGCGAAAGAAGTATGTCAGGATCGTAGCAAATAGAAATCCTTGGTTTCTGCTTACCTCATTGGGACCTAGGCGTATGTTTATGTTTTTATGTATTACAAAATCACAGTTTGAAATGTAAAAAGCAGATAATGTAAGCAATACTCTATGATGATGGTGATGTGTTGTAACAATTGATCAACTACGTATTGTATCAAGTATTGTCAATAATTGTCCAACTAAAGTATAATCAGCTGTGATATTTGTAATAACGTTAAATAAACAGTTATTAGTATGTTTCAATGAGCCTGTATAAACGTGTCTATTATGGGTCGTACAGGGTTTAATATAATTTAATTAGCTGCAATGTAAACGCTGGTCGAAATCGCAGTTAATTAAACAACATTGTTATTTACATGCAGGTTATATTAAAACTCGCCTCGTTAGTATATTGGTCACTAAGTACGACTGCTGATTATGTGGTCTTGGGTTCAAATCTCAGGTCAGGCAAAGTGTCACTAAAGGTTTATTTCTATTAGGTAATTCTCAGTAGCAGGGGCGGAGGTTATATTAAAATTTGACTGCCTCGTTGGTCTAGTGGTCGTTAAGCGCGTCTGCTAATCATAAGGTCCTCGGTTTGAATCCTGGGTCAAGTACAATGTTACTGAGTTTACTCAAAAGGTTATTTTCAGCAGCAGCACAGTATCTGGATTTGTGCCTGGTTAATGGCAACAGGCTCTTCCCTGTTACATGGGGTCCTATAACATAACTGGCAAAAGGGGGTGTACTATATGTGCCTGGGGTACCTTTGACTATCCCCTAGAGGAATACAGGAGTCATATTATGTTTTATATCAGAACTCTAACATTAAATCAACGAAGAAGAAGAAGAAGCCTTGAAAGGTATTAAATTAAAAGTAAAACGCTTCAAACTGATGAAGTCGCGAACTGAAGTTAATTCAAATAAATAGTAGTAAGACGACGTCTAGTGGCACTCGTAACTAAGTAACCAAACTTCTAACTCATTCTGTACATGGAGTGAGAAAAACTTCGCAGACTAACCGAATCTACAGAGTTATACTTTAGTTAGACACCCTGAAGCATTTGTCGTGTGACGTCACTGGTGGTACTCACTTGGTGATATTAAACCTATCTAGAATTCGAGATGATAATGTGAACTTTGCCTTAGTATTAGTATGTTAGTTTTCTGCTAAACTTGGGGTTGCATTTTATTCACAGGAGTATTGCCATCTAGTTTTAAATAAAATGACGTGTAAAAGTGTTTTTTTGAAACCTATTTGCAGAAATAAAATCAGTTATTACGATATTGGAGAGATCGATTAGATGTTCTAAATATTGTGTTCCTTTTGGAAAATATATAGATAATTATGAAGAATGATGATCGAGAAATGTATTTGGTGTTCAAAATTCAACCAATAGAATAAATACTGATGTTTCGATCGTCGGATTTCGTTTGATCTTGTTTAGAAACCAAATCCAAACATTAAAAAACACATTGGCAAATTAAAATTACTGATAATTATAAATATGTAAATGTTTTTTAAATAAACAATTTTATTTTATCAGTATCCCTGTTATTAAGTCTATTTCCATAATATAGAGTTTCTTTATAAAAGGGTTCCTTGCATCAATACAACCGCGAATACTCCGGGCCCAATTAACGGAATAATTGGAGTGCGCCAAAAGTATCGAGTTTCATTTTAATTTTAATTTAAATCCCTGTGGTTAGCGGTACCGGGTACAAGTGGAACATTTTTTGTTATCAGACCTATACCTAGACTACCCCTCAGGGAAACAGGCGTGACTATATGTATGTATGTATTTAGGTATCAAGGGTATATAAAAGCTGTGATGTTTTAATGGTGTTGTACCTGGGTTCGAATCCCGGGTCGGGCAAAATATTATTGGGTTTTCCCATTAGATCATTCTCAGTAGCAGCACGGTGTCTGGACTTGTGCCAGGTTGGTGGCAATAGGCTCGCCCCCTATTACATTGGGACCTAAAACATAACTGGCGAAATGTGGGTGTACTATATGTGCACCTCTGCCTACCCCTTCGGGGAATACAGGCGTGATGTTATGTTATGTTTAAAGTGCCAAAAGGAGAGGCGTGTTTATATACAGTATACACATTTATTCTTTAGGTAGGTGTAGTTTATAGGAGAGGCCAATGTCCAGCAGAGGACAGAGATAGGCTGATGACGCTGATGCTGACGACACTTTATATTAAATAATAAAAATAATAAAAATTTTATTGACATAAAACGAGGTAGATACAGTTTTGTGAAACCCTGACACCCGAGCTAGGTTTATAACCTGTGTTACAGGAGTCAGTGTCTTCGCCCAGATTGTTATATAAACTTTTATGTCCTAATACTAACAAACATAATTATAATTAATCACTTTAGAATTAGTGCATGTAGGAGATCATATTTATGGTGTGTGTGTGTGAGAGAGAGTGTGTATTTATGTGTGTGTGAGTGTGTGTAAGTGTGTTAGTTCTATTTAATTCTACTATTCCTAAACCTTTAGTTCACCATAAGAGTCTTCAACTAATTACATCTTCACTCACAAAGACTGAAATTAATCTGAGGTGGCATTTTACCTTTGAAATTTCTTCAATATTTCTCACAATACACAAGCCGGGCTTACTCTTAACGTTTAACAACCTTCTCTCAGCCACGAAGTAAAAGAAATGAAAATGATTACTTTTAAGCGTTCCAATTTTCAGCGTAAACGTCTCCATTGCTTGTTAGTACGCCTCGTGGATTTGCATTCAAATTGAAAAACACCCATTAGCATAATAAACTATTTGTATTTGTTCGCTGACACGCGACGGCGCGGCGCGGGCGGTGCGAGCGACGCGGGCTTCGCGGGCGGCGCGGGCGACGCGGGCGACGCTGTAAATAATAATGTATCTACTACCCACCGGCCTGGTTTATTGTTTAACTATTTACGCTTTTGGGTTGCCAAAAAGTTTCGCATAAATAAAACCCTTATTAATATTTGATTTATAAAACTTTGCGTTTCGTAATTATTTATTTAGGCTACCGTAAATTATCAATATTAGATACATTGTTGAATTTTCTTTATAATGAGTAAAACCTACTTTGTCCTTAATATAATCAGTAGAATTTCTAACTATTATTTATAACATATACATGTTTCTACTGTTAAAACTTAACTTGATAACTAAAGATAATTTGATATAAATCCATGCATTACTCAAACTACAGTTAAACCGTCAGCAGAAAAGAGAATTCCTTTATAAATTTGAACAAATACAAAAATCTATTAACAAACCCCAGTACACTAAAACATCAAACTTGTCTTGAACTCGACGATTCCATTCACATACTTTTCTCTTCAAGAAAAATCAGTAGCCCAATTTATCTTTGGGAGCAAACGGTGGAAGTTTCAATTGTTAGTGATACATAACTTCGTGAACGAGGAACAACGATTACAAGTTGTGTAAGCCTGCGACTGAGCCGCTTAATCCTGTTTTCTAGTTTGTGCACACGCGTCGTGGAATAGACATGAGCGGTGAAATTGATGGGCTTCGGACGCGGGGAGATTGATTTGTCGATCTACCTGGAGTTGTTTAGTTTTGTTCTTGAGTCATTTAACTTGGACTGCCGGTGTTAATCGTTAATTTACTTCCAGATATTTTGTTTGGTTTTTACGAATTTCAAAATTTGTTATTTAAATGTTTTTGAGGAATCGTATTCTGAAAAAAAAATATTAAAGCGATTCGAGTCCTTTTTAGTGTCAGTCAGTATAATCGTTTGTCGTAAAGGCACACCTAAACCAACTGAAATAATATTATAGTTAGTATGACACTTCTCTGCAACAGTTTATTCAGCTTCTAGAAACAAACAAACACAGAGTATAATACGTAATTCAGGTCTAACCTAATTTCAAAACGCCAAAACTCTCTCGTACACGTACGAACAAAATTAAAGAACAACATCTTTACAATTTGCTTAAAATGTTTCGTTTTCAACGGCGTGACCTCACAGGGTTCAAGGGGGGCAGGGAGGGGGGAAGGGGTACAAAGGAGCTCATCAAGTCGAGTCATCGCCTTAATGTTGGGTAATGAAGACACGCATAGGATTACTGTAGTCTAACCTTTTTTTGCCTGGAGAATTAGAAAATGGAGTGTTCTGCGAGGCCTGTTTCTTGTAATGGGATTAGTGTAGATGTGGTTATGATAGGGTTAGTCTCCGTTTTTATGAGAGCTGGATGGTTAACCCTGTATATTCTTAGTCGACTATTTCTTTATAATATAACTTGAAAGTATACCTTGATTGCATTTAGATTAAATCCATATTTTTAACTAAATTGCATTTGTTCATTAGCTACAAAGTTGTTGTTTTATTCAAACATTTCTAGTATTATTAAATTACTGTGACATAAAAATAATGTAAAACAAAGTCAGTTACCTGTATCAAAACACAGTGTTCCAGGTAGAGCTAACAAACAACATTTTAAAACTAAACACATTTCTGTTTCAATTTCAATAGAATTGATCAATGATGATCTACTATCACATTTCCCTGAAGTAAATTGCCAGTCCGTCAACAGTGAACGCCTCGCAACAAATCACGGCGCGATTTGTCTAAACGCTGCAAAGCGAATCATCTAATCCGAGCGGTTTATTCCAGTCTTAAGATAAAGACGGAAAAATGTAAGGAAACTCCGCTAAATAAATGTTTCGCAGTGAAAACGTACTGAAAATGAAATCAGGCGGGCGCGGGAATATGACAGTGTTGGATTGTTCTCCAAGTCTTTTTCTTCAGTCGGCACTACTCGGTCGGTTGCATAAAGAAGATAAAGTTTAAATGGCGCTTCACAATACATTTTCATGCAGACCAAAAGTTTTAAAAAAACCTGTTTGAAACGATATAAGGTAGGAAGATACTAAGAAGTTCCACATACTTATAATCTTACTAACATAAACTCTTTGGTAAATTATAATATTCAATGTTTATTCAGTCATATTTATTAATTATTTATTTAGCGAAACCTTAAAACTATCATTACAGGTGAGTACTACCCAATGCGATAGCTAGGCACTTATGACTTATTACTATTATATAAACTTAATAGTATTATTAAAAAAGTAACATTATAAAAATTACATATATTAGTTTAATAAAAAAAAAATTGGCGTATTTCACAATATTCGTGCCCGTCCAAATCCATTGCAGGTATATTTTCAGGCGTGTGACTTGATAAAACAACAGTTTAACTGCCGGCTGTGTTAATGGATTCTACAATTTTATTATCCGCTAACAGGCGACGCCCACTACTTCTACATAATTGGAGTAAATAAGTTTAAAGTTTACAGCAAAACATAAAATAGTCCTCGAAATTTTATGGACTGTTTACATAGTAAACTGCTTGGTATCATTTCTTTATAGTTTTTTAGCCATGGTCCTTTCAATGAAGTGCAAAAACTTCTCAAAAGAAAAATATTTCTTTCTTTTTCTACTAATATGAGTCATTATGGACCATTCTCTATGGCAAAAATGACCATTTTCCGTTGAGCCAGCTGCAACGTTCTTTGAAGTTGTTTGGTATTCATAGTGGCTTTTGCAGATCGATAACTGTGTTACATCTTACAAAAACTTACTACAAACCTTACTACAAAAATCTTAGTTCCTTTTTTTTTTTTATCATTTATAGACAAAAACATTATACTTTCTAGCACGCAATCCAGAAAAATAATTAATTTTTTGGACTTTCGTTCTGCTTACTGTCGAAGTAGAGTATTTCAGAAATACCTCGTTCAATATAATGCTTAGTTTCCAAAATGTAAAGATCATAATTATATGGACTGGAAAAGCCACATTTTAGAAGTTTTGAGGCTCAAGGAACTAATTCAAGTTGTGAAAACCTAACGCTTGGTAATCCCGAGTGACCTGGTTGGAGCTTATAACAGCTAAATTACTTGCTAAGTAAAACTAAAACGAATTTTCTTACAGATGGAAAATTTCAAATTCTAGTGCTTCATCTTTACTGTTATAAATAAAGCATAATGTTGGATAGCATGATCTTTTTGCCGTAGAAAATGATTCTGAACAAATATTAGCTGCAGCTGGTATGGTGATATAAAAAAGTTGTTCCTGGCGAATAGTTTGTAACGATTCTATCTGCACGTTAGCTTCGTACAAAGAAGACGTAAGGGCTCCTCTCGGATGGGTGCATATTATGCTATCAATACTTGATAATACAAAAGTTTTAAATATCATAGTAATAATATAAAGGCGAAAGTTTGTAAGTGTGTTTTTATATTTGATACGTCTTCACGCTCAAACGGCGGGACCAATTATGATAAAATATGTTATATATATAGCAAATAAATAAACAGAGGCTACTTTTTATCCCGAAAAAATATAGCGGGCAACACCGCGGGGCGCAGCTAGTGTGAACATTAACACAAAAATTTGGACTAAAACTATTTCAAAACGTTTCAGCTTTTAGCCAGTAAAACCACCAGTTTTTTCATTATAAGCACAAAGTTGGAGCAATAACTCGCCAAAAGTGTTTATTTGCTCCAGTAAAAAAGAATTGCCCCGTCATTCTTCAAAGTACTTTGCTGTAGGGCCTCTATTAGCCTAAGCCTTAGAGCTGGTACATCGGTACCTATTGTATTGTTATTCTATTATGTGTTGTGAATGTAGGATGTGATTTATGATCAGTACCGCGCTCACAATGACCTGGAATGAAACACATTGTTTAGGTTTTATTCTCTTTTATTTGTTTGTTTATTTAGTTTCCTTACTTACTTTCCACTCTTTGTTTGTAACTTTTTGTTTTAAATTAAACGTTAACAATTTATAGTGGATTTGGGTGAAAACATTCTGACATTGGTCATTGTAATGTTATGCTTTATTTTTCCAAACTAGACCGATATTTTTGTTAATGAAAATATACTGATCAGTTTTATATATTAAAGACTACACCAGTGTCAATGAAATCGTCTGTTCCTACCTTTTGGCAGAAAAGGTAATTTGTGCAGGTACTTTTTCTTCCAAGATTTTTCAAAGGCATTCGACGGAATTCTCAACCATACTCCCATCCATACGTACTCGTAACAAACAATATAAATTACAGCTCGTGTTCGGCTCACGGGCATCGACGCGAACTTCCAGGTTATGATTTATTCCCACATGTAAATGTGTTCGGAACGCGGATCAATCTTGTGTATGCTGGCCGGAGAGCCCACGCCATGTATTATGTATCAGAGCTTGAGTGTATGGATTATTTTTGCACGATTTCTAAGTGGGTGTATTGTTGGAATTCAATGTAGGGTTACACGTTGTTAACGTGATGGTATGGTAATTATTTTCTTAAAATATTAACATTACGTATGTGTGTACGATGTTTTATAGTTTGGACGTCAGACTAGAACCAAAAAGGTTACAACTTACGTTCACCAGATAAAAAAAGTGTTTAGATCATGATTTCAAACATGGCAATAATCTACAAAAAGCTTATAAAGTCATAAATAGGTATTTTAAATTATTCTGAACTGAACTTGAGTAGACTAAACACATAATAAATTATTATGTGAAGTACACGTTGATATTAATAATTGTTTAAAGCAAACCTGTACACTGAAGTTATCCCAAACTCGATCACCTCAAAGCCAAATAACTTGACGCTAAAGCTATCTTATCACTATGCATATCTCAAGGCTTGCAACACAGGTTGCAAATCAGCCTGAGCTCCCGAACTAACGTCGAGGTGTTAGTTTAATGCCGTTAATGGCGTGGCTTCGGCCGGTAACTTACAGGTGCCTGCATTAATCACCGACACACTTGGTGATTAAGAGAACAATGGAAACTAGTGACATAGGGCGAGGAAGAGCTCGGTTGTAAAGTAATTCTTACATGTGTTTCTTAAAACACCTGAACATATTAGATTGGACCTTTTTTTTGGTCTGTTTGACACATCTATACTTTACTCTACACAAATAAGGTCTATTTGGATATTTTAAATCTTCTCCATACGCCATTGATACAGTTTTAGTATGAAATAATTTAATGTAGTAAAACATAGTTATAGTTCTCATTATTGCAGATCTCCATAGTTTTGCACGTCTTTGGTAAAATATTTATCTACCTTAGGCTCGAGGAAATCCCATAGTCATCGCAGTTTAGGATTAGATAATGGCTGAAATTGAGTTTATGCTAGAGAATACAGACCTATCTATAGGGATATCACGGTAGTATCCTGCACTTTAATTACTCCAAGTACCGATGATCATATTGAACTGGAATTTAATCTCAACAAAAGAAAGGCTGGAGTGGATTGTACACCAATCTCTCTCGTACTGTCGCTCGAGTTAATCGAGATTGCTTCGGATTTCCTAGTTCTACAAGACAGCGGTATCGATAACAAAAGAACAATGGAGCTTCGTTATATGCTACCAACTTTGCAAACATCGATCGCTGTTTTTTTATGAAAGACCGTGATTTGTACGTTAATACACGAATAGCTTTGATCATGTCTGCAAAATAATGTTTCTTTAGAATCTTCAACAATCTTATACAAGACGAAAGCTCAGTATCGTTACTGTTACTAAAAAGAAAGAAATACATAACATTAAAACTTTTGTTAAATATTTTTAATTAAATTAAGTCTATGTCTACAATATTAAACCTTCCAAATTCTACCAATGCTTCTACTATTAAAACGTTGAAAACGTGATCGGAAAATAACTCTGAACAAATTTAATTTATTCTTTAGGAGCTTCTCGGAGCGAAGGCCTTTTAGTTCTGTAAATTGGTGGTGTCCAATTAATTGGATCATTGTTACGTTTGGTATTAGTGGGAATACATTCAATTGTTGTAAAAAATCTGTTTCGCCCCAGAAATTATCGTTAACATTATAACAAATGAATCGATAATAAAAAATAACAATGCTTATATTAATAACATGAATATAATTTAATCATATTAAATAATGGAAGGACGATTTAGACACCTTTGCGGAAAAGATATGGCCGGAAATGGCATTGAACCGAGAAGTGTGGAAAAATAAAAGGAAGGTCTTTGCTTAGCCATGAGACAGTAAACATATCAAATAAAAATAATTGACTAATAAATTACTAGTGTATGAGGAATGTGATGCATGTGAATGAAGCAAAAGAAGTATGCCAGGATCGTAGCAAGTGGAAATCCGTGGTCTCTGCCTACCCCTCAGGGAAACAGGCGTGACTTTATGTATGTATGTAGACTAATAAAAACTGTTTGCAAAGAGTAATATTTACAAAAGGTATTAAAAAAACGTTGTCATTCCTGATCTTACTGATGAAATAACGCAAATATCAATTGGCAGAAAATATATCAAAACAGATAATATAAAAGGGAGAGAAGAATGTAATAATATCGCGGCTTGAAGTGACGAGCGAATGCAGCGGGTTCTCTCAAAGGCAGGCGTTGTATCGGAACGAGGCGATCATGTGCCGCTCTTTACCGTAAATGTTTTATGACTGCACCAAAATAAGTTAAACGTAACGTTAGCAGCCCATCGATTTATTCTGGTTTAAAATAAAGTGTCATATACATACTGAATGCAAAATATTGAACTTTTATCTTGTATAATAACAACACACACATGTTGTGCATCTAAGTAAAAAAACATTTGAGTATAGTACCTACCAAAGTACTTTTAAAATTCTAAAATACTTAATCATTAAGTATCAAAATTGATTTCAAAATTTATCAAAAGTATCGTCCAAAGCTAATAAATGTGGGTAATTAAATAAGATATTTAACTTAATATAGCAATTTCTCAAAAAGTAATTAATGTTAAAATGAACCCACTTAAAATACTAAAGTTATAAAGAAATAACAATAATCATAATGTTTCGAACAAAAGGTCAACAATTAATGGAACCAAAGCGAAAATATAAAACCATTTAATTCTATTTTAAGTACCGAAGAAGCTGTAAGTAATTCTCTACGTCAATCATAATGCCACATTTTCGTTCGGACATTCCAACATTTAACTTGAGAATTGTGACATTGTTTTTCTTTTTATGATAATGTCTATTTTGGCGTCTCGACTTAGTTATAAGCTAAGCTATGTCTAAAAATAACTTTTTCGTCGATAACGACATTTGTCGCCAATCATTGTCACAGTTGATTTTCAGTTTGTTAGACTTGTTATTTCGTGATTTTTGTCAATTTCTGTCTGGGTATTTGTGTAACTATGTGATATTTCATATTTGTGAAACGCACTCACGATACATAAGGAATTTCTAACGTAGGGCGACGTTTAACTGAAAAGAAAAAAATCAACGAGTTGCAATTCACTGGAAATGATTGCGCTAAATTCTGCACTGTAAGACTGCGACCCGATAATCTATTGAAACAGGTGTGAGTAAAACTGCATTACAGAAAGCGATTCGAGTATATTGCAAATACAAAGTCGGTGGAAGTTTCTAGAAACTTGCCACTCGAACTCGTAACATGACGCCGAACATATCGAACTGTACCGAATACATTACCGGCGAGGTTTTAACGATAAAAATACGACACTCCACTTTCTTATCTAAAGTTTACTCCGTTTTATATTTGTCGTAAAATCTTTCATTTACTTTACATTCGGTAGCTTCTGTATGTAACGAAATAAAATATTGGTATTGGCCTATTGGGAAGTAAAATAAAAAAGATATTGCGGTGGTTACTAATCTTGAAACACAGCGAATGCTCTTCTGAACAGTTTTTGATCACTGCAGCTAAAAATATTTAGGTATAGAAAACAAAAAAAAAATGTAAATTTAAATCGGAAAATACTTAAGACCAGGTTTAGTTCCCCAGTTTTTGTTACCTGTTTTATTCCACGTCGTCGCTACAGTGAAGTAAGCTTAACACAAGCACAAGATGGCGGCATTGAATATTAGAGCAGCACTACCTCGCCGACAAACGGTGTGAATAAATAACGCGTCACTGAAGCTATCCTGTTTTTTAATGTTCCATTATTCTCCTTACTTGGGAGAAAACTAACTTGGATAACTTTTTTAGGTTAAGAACTGAATATTTTCTAGGATTTTCTTTATTTCTAAGTTGGTTCGAAAGACAGTTTGTCATTAAGTGGATTTCTTTCTATCGTTTTTAATTTCATGGTCTCTTATATACGTCAGTTTCCTTTTAATGGATATCTTAAAATTGTAATTTAACAAATAATGCAGGCATACTGGCAAGAAAAAAATTAGAATTTCAACACAAAAAGCCCACCTGAAAACTTCTCAAAGTATTTTCCAGTTGAGAGTTGTTCTTACTCCAATACTCCCTATAACCAAGTTTTATGTTTGAAAACTTTGAAATAATATTATAAGTTTCGTTCGTAACTGCCAAAACAGATCTCTTGCTTGGCACGAGGCTGGTGGTCGCAAATCAAATGAAACTTTCTGGGAACTAAAACGTGGACTGTATCGAGATGTTCGGCCAAAGAACATGTAAAACATGAGCCGGTTGTGAAGTACTTACAGCTGATCATTTCGTATTTCCTCGGAAGTACTAATAGCATGGATCAAAATTATTAAGAGCTGATTCGGATTGTAAGTCACGATAAGAAAGAAATAATATTAAGACGGTTATCCATAATATATTATGGTCGTAATAATTATCAGACCCGCCAGTTTAGCTAGTAAAATCTTGCTATTATAGCAGCCCAGTTAATACACAACACCCTGCGATAAAAAGAGTTTACACCGTCTTTATTCAGTAGGAATTTTACACCAATCACCATTCTTCAATTTTCATTAAAATGCAAAATCCTTTCTGATATTATTTACTTTAGAAATGTTTTCAATCTCAAAGCTCCATCCATATATTCCGTTTTATCTAAATACCATTGCCCACAAACAAAATCTGCACCATGTTATTAGTTTTACCAAGGAAAATGCAATAAATACTGATGCTAGCGCAGCAGTGGTCGGGCAATACCGGGAAAATATGGTTGACAAAGGGACCAGGAACCAAGAGTAATAGGTATATAGGAGTAACGATGCAGAGCCAATAAACATACGAATGATTGGACTTTATACTGCTACTGAGAAAAACAATTTTTGAGACGACTCATTTAAGAAAATCGTATGTATTTTAGCAGTAAATTATTAAGACAGTTATGGCTCCTAAGTAACTAACATTATTTCCGTATGTGTAAGTGAAATATTATAATAGAAACTCAACCATGTTTATTTAAACTAGAAAAACAAAATTAAACCATTCCACACTAAATAAATTGTTAAAGAGCAGCATCTCCGTAACTAAATAATTATTCGCGGACTCGAGTCCATCTCTTTCAACTAATGCTAGAGCATTTCAAGCTCGATTTATTTCCTAGCTACTGCATCTTTTATGTAGGGATGCACGGGCGTTTGACGCTCCATGTATTTTGTAAATGTACAAATCGTAGGTCGTACGATGTAAACCAAATACAGTGACGATTTAGAAGAAAATATCGCTGACAGGAGTTGGGACCACGGAATTTATTGTTGGACACAATGAGGTCGTACCACGGACAATTGGGCGGAAGATATGGACGGAGTTTTATGAATCGGTGAACAGACTTTCTGATAATGGATCTATTGACTTTTTGTCTACCTTTATGCTTCTAAAGTGCTTTACATGGCATTCATTTTTTGGACTACGTCAAAACTCTTTTGTATTATGAGTCCATATTTATTACAAGAAGGATATTGTAACAATATGAGTTTCTAATCTTTATGATCACAAAATGTTAGATAATTTTAGGGAACCTAATACGTAATGAGCAATTGATTTTAATGAATCCATATTAATAATGCAATTTCCAATGCAAGCGCCAAATGAGGTGATTACATTATCCACCAATAATTATTATCGTTCTCTGTAGCAGTGTTCATTGGGGCGTATGTGCAGCAGTGAACATTTACAGGCATGTGGCTGATAATAACATGATGGACGACAACGTTATGCGTTCTTTAAAGCGCATTTGGCTTTACATTTGGAGCACCAGTGCCAACTTCCAAGTAATAAGCAGTAACAACTCAATGGTCCAATTTTCGACGAATTCTTCGCAAAAATAAAGTTTCTAATTTTGCGAAACAACGACGAAACTAAATAGGATTGTTCGTTTTCCTCTAAAACTATTTCAAGGAACTTGCAGATGATGTAATTCCTGATGAGGTTTACGAAGTTTGTTTGATATATTTACGAAGCGTTATGACGTCACAGTGTGGGGAGGTCGACATATTTATGTACCCACTTTGTTTAGTGTCATACTTACGTAAGTGAGATGGATCGTGGCTCCTAAAAGTTAAGTTTTATAGTCTCTCGTGAGGCTGCTGTGATATCATATTATTATGACCTACTAATATTTCTCTCATATTTCCTGAGATTAAAAATGTTTACAGCATTGCGACATAAGTTCAATTCTTAGGTTGAATAAACAGATTTATGTCGGTTTGAAGCAGTTTTTTTTTAATAAACTAGTAAGAAAAACTTATGTTAATATTGCTATTTTGTTATTTATAATTATGTTTTCTACTACTTTTGAAAATAATAAGCAATAATCTAGGTTAATGAGTAACTCTCGGTTAAAACTATGTAGACTCAATCAGTCCGCTTGATCTTAAGAAAATACTAACTGCAAACAAGTTATCTCCATTTAGAAACAATTAGGGGCAATCACTGTAAGGATCAAACCGTGGACAAGTATAAATACAAACAATTTGGACCAAAATCCATAACACTAATAATATTATGAGCTCAAACTACACTTTATTACCCACACTTCTAAAATTAGTTGAAAATGCCAACAGAATGTTGGAACACCAAACCTCAATTGAAACTATCTCTGATTACTATTCAATTTACTTAGGCTTTGTATACACAATTGAAAGCGCAAATAATCCAATTACTATCAAGACTGGACTTGCTTTGGTCACGGGTCATTGAGTCCAACTACTTGTAAGATAAGAACTAATAGGAAAAGATCCTATCTTGGGTTTCCTAGAAAACTAACTTTTTTTTGTACACGGGGCAATGTTCAGAGTGATTCTTTGATGCTATGTTTAAACAAAGTCGTTTGAGACAACAAACTCGAGGTAATGGTTAGGTTTGCCACTTACAGGATACTCATAACAAAAGGAAAATTTGGGTGTATAGATTACTAAAGAAGGAGAAAACTATATTTTTTTATGAATTAGGGACATGATCGCATGTATGTTAGGGACTGTTACAGAAACGGCCGGTGGTATAGTCATAATAATTATGCACACCGTAAAACTCTTGGTTGAAGTATAGATAAGTAAAGCAATATTTTAGTGGCGCAGAAAGCAATGCACTTCTCACTGCGTCAGTCTATCCAGATCCACAGCCTCAAAGTATTCTATAGAAATTGAAACGCTGGCGCTGCCAATACTCCAAAAAGTAATCCAACTAAAAATCAAAGTATGAACTTCTGCAAAACGGCTTCCTTTAGCAGAAGACCCATGAATACAGTCTTGAATGATGGTATAAGTTTATTTAGGTACTGAAACTCTCTATTACTTAATCAATACTTGCTATTAAATTGAGAAATTGAGTCAAACTAGCCACAAAGCGATCGTTCAGCACTAGATTGGACGAGACTTCAGGCTCTTGAATTAATAGACCGAATCTCAGGCATATCGTAATGAATATTAATTGTTGCTGAACAATTATCATGAGGTAAATCACTTACTATTGGTTTTCGAAACAGAACAAGAAACGATTCTTGTGTAGATTTTAGTCACTCATGTATAAGTAAAAACTCGGATTATACCTTAATTTATATACCTCCATTATTATTAAAAAAAAACAGAGAAGGTCATTCATTCAAACTTTTAGTTAACCTATCATCACATTAAATGGCTTTACAAGCATTTAACTGCGAATACGAAACATTAATAACAGGAGTCATAAAACAATATAGCCAGTATCTCGATCGAACTTCACGTGCGCCAGCATAACTTCGAATTCCCGTGGTAGTGCTCCGGCCAGCGTCCGTCGAGACACAATTTATATCAATTTATAATACAAGCCCCATTAATTTATATGCCACGTCTCCTCTATTATACGTTTATGATACAATTATTATACTACACGTGCATCCCCAGAGAAACGCTTTTAAAAATATTTTTGGTATATTTAAAGAAAGTTTTGGTGGGACACCCTCTGGCCTGATGGCGGGACGACTTACATAAGAGGGCCGGCAGCGACTGGATGCATAAAGCAGCAGACTGGGCTTTGTGGCGTACATTGGGAGAAGCCTATGTCCAGCAGTGGACTGCAACGGGCTGATGATGATGGTTTAAAGTTTTGGTGAATAAATTGATAATGTGTCATGAGTATGAGTTGATACGACACAATATGATGAGGTGACATATTTTTATAATATAAAAAGACAAAGAATGATTCGTTTTGAAAGTTGATTTAATTAAAAACTAGATTAGTCATATCTAGCACAGTGCCTACACAAATATATATTCTTTAAACTTATTTATTTTGATTTATACCATCTTACAGCAAAACTCAACAAATTCAAAAGGAAATAAAAGAGATTCATAGAGCAGATACATACAGCCCTATCTAAGAGAATTCTAAAACATTTGTTCAACCTCAGAAAAGGAAAAAATACGGAAAAGGTATATTTTAAAAGATTTTCCTGTTTTTACCCGAATGGCCTTAATAATCACGTCAATGTTCCCCGAGGAAATCGTAGCGTTATGAATGCTTTTCTTCATTATATACCTATTTATTTGAAAAGGAAATCTTCCTAGTTAAGTCGTTCAAAGATCGATTTCTAGTTACATTAATATGAGCAGTGTTTATCTTGCAACGCTCGCGATAAACTTTCATTTGTCGTCTGATTTAGTAGCAGAGTCTGGTATAAAACGAATTAAGGAGATGCCACCTGCAGGATCCTCAGTCATTCCTATTTAAATTGAACCAAAAAACATAATAAGAACTTCAAAGGGCTTACTTATTTTTTAAAGAAGTCAGAATTTTAAAAAAAGATCCATAAGCGGTCAGTGCCGACGAGAGACAGCGGTACTGGCTGAATCGAAGCTGAGATGAAGCGACAAACGAAAAAACTTTTAGACGCGAATAAATAATTCACCTGAGAGTATTTGAGTGCGTCAACTCCACTAGTTCCGTGAAATCTATTGATGAAAAAAGTTCCGTATCATGAATCCAAGAGTAGGTCACGCCGCTTGGGATGTATGCTGTATGCTTCAAAAATGGAAAACTTTCAAATGAAACCCAACTTTGCGCACTGGTTTCGCGGGTATCGTTTAGTTGTGTATTGTGTACGTTTTCTATTCGCTTTGGCTTGTGGTTATGTTTTGGAAGTGATGTCTGTTTAATTTTAAAAACATTTCTTTCTCGATGTTATTCACTTGGCAGAAGAGGAAGATGATCATTTCCATTGAAGTATTGGAGCCAATATCGTTCAAATATTTAAAAGGGCGTTTACAACAGACGTCTGTCAAACATATCGTTAGATCATTAAATGTTTGCGCGCGAGGAATGTATTCAATAAGCTGCCAATATTTATACTACATAAGGAAGAAAAATATCCTTTTTTAATGAATAAATAACGAGAGTCTATCGACTAGGGGGCTTTGAACAAAATAGCTCAAAGTCATCGTGAGTGGAATTTGATCAGTAACCAATTCGATTGGCCTCTTACACAGAGAATTGATCGTTCGAACATGCCCATCCGTGTGCAAGTGCACTGTGGACCAACACTATCGAAAACTCTAAAAACCGAGTAAAACATTGGTTCTACGGATCCAACGTTAGGACAATTAATATCGTTTCAAATTAATTCATCTAACTGCGTGATCAGTCGGTTATTCCTCTGCAAAGATTGGACGAACACTACGTCTGATTTTGGACTTTGATCGAATAGCCTACTAACCTACAACTCATACTGATAGGAGAAATGTGTATTGTATTATTATTACAGTGTTATATTTAAAAGAAATATTTTTATAGTATTTTCTGGTATTGCACAACAGCTTTTATACTAAAAGCGTCAATTACGAAATAAAAGGCTACTAATACTGTTTATACAGCACAATTATTGACAGTAAAACATTTTAAATCCCTAGCTGGATTTTCACATTCTTCACAGTTAAAGCGGCATTTACTTATTCCAGACTGTATTTCCAACACATAAAAGGCATTAATCAGCATATTTGATTGTATAATTATATTTCACTGCAGTAACTACAAGAATTAAAAGCGTGCTGTTAAAAATCTCCTCGCATTTAAGTGTTATTCCATCGGGGAAATATTTAAAATTATAAGATTCTTAGCGCTATTTAAGGGCACCAAAAATAAAAATATAAATTCCAAGTGAGCGTCTGTGTGTGTGTGTGGCTCAGTAATACATTAATTATGACGCTTTTTTTTCTATTACCCTGGTAGAACACTTCGAGGAAGACGAACATACTTACTTGTTGCCTATAATTGTTAAAAGTTGGTACCGTTCGTGTCCATCATTTTTAAAATTTTCTATATCAATTTTAATCCATAATGATTTATTAATTACCATCACAGTAAACAATCACTAAACCTCGTATTTTGACATCCAAACGAACAAATACATAAACACCTCAGCAACATGCTAGAAGTCAACACCTCACCCATCCATATCTTATCAGCAACAAAGTTGCTTAACCTTGACCAGCCATCAAGTGGTGCAAGCATCTTTAGCCACGAGCCACATGCTTAAAACAATTATTACAAGTTTATGTTAATATTATTATTTCAATTTATAATATTAGATGTTATGAATTAATGTTTCTAAAACATTGCGATAAATGAACACGTGTGGTTTATTTTTAAAACTTATAATAATATATTTTGTACTGATAATAATAAGTTTACTGTTAACCAACCCAATTCTCACAATAGTCTAAAAGCAGTTTTACATAACACGGAAATGTACTGTTTAACTTCGAACTCATTATAGATAGCTACTCGAATCTTTCGGTGAATTGCAGTCACTCAACGTAACGAAGTCACAAGCTTAGATTATTTCGAGCGGGACCCGCTGTGAAAAGGTGGGTTGGTACGTATCGAGTAATGCGGTGCAGTATACGGAGGACCCCGGTCCCTCAACCTAAGGTGGACATCCTGGAGTTTTAGTCGGTAAGAGTCTACAACCCTCCGTCTGCCGCAAGACGGAGGATGGATGTAAGATTTTTCCCCCAGTAAAAAAGGACTTAGATTATTGCACGGCTTATACATAGATAGCAGCCTATGTCCAGCAGTTGATTGAGATGATGATGATGATACATAGGTAAGCTTTTAAACAATAAGCCACCAGCTTTATACTTATCAAACTTGTAGTTTTCTATGCACCATGAGAACTTTTACCTCAACTAAATGGCAGCCCGCAAATAACCCTGCAACTTTATTAAGACTTGAACGTTTAAAATGCACAGTCGTCGGTTGAAATTCCATCACGCGACTCTATGATACAATTCCGGAGGAATGCTCGGAACTTTTTCATAAAGAGGGATTAGTCGTGCGATGTCGTAATGCGGCAAGACGCGGCCTCTTGTTGTGAGGATCGAGTTAGACGGTGTAATCTGTAAAGGGTTGACGATTGACGCGTTGGTAGGCGCGGCACGTCTCACCCCAATTTTTTTGATGGTAGTTTATATTTTTTTGTAGTTGCTCGTTTTATCTTAGTGCCGCAAATCTGTGTGTTTGGTTTTGTGGGAATATTAATTCATTTCAGTTGATCTTATATTAAAGAATTTCTTTCTTTTTTACTGACGATCATCAGAGATAACTTCCCGCTGTGTGATTCACTATTAAGTTGTCCTACAAAGCCATCTGTCATCAAAGGTTGATATAAAGTTATCAGCTAAAAGACGTCCACTGTTGAACAAATGCCTCCCAAAATACTAAAGTATTAAATACATAGTGTATCCTTAAATTGTCCGTCGATAACCCGACTATCAAGTTGTTCTGAACAAATAAAACCGTCTTCTTTTTAGTGACCTCTCTAAAGGGTTGGTTGACGCTTCACGTGACCAAAAGGCTGGCCTGTTTTTCGGCCAAAGAATTAGCCGCCAGCCTTTTGGGCACCCTATCAGTCGACAGCGATGAGGACGAATACTTTGATGCATAATTATTAGTTTAATTTTTTTATTTTGTATATATTTATTTTTAAGATGTATATAAATGATTTAATAAAGACTACTGTCTGTGAAACTCCAAGTTATTTCTCATATCAATTTCTCTCGACAACATTAGCCTATCGACACTAGACTGTCCAAGGCACAGAATCCATTTTCTCGAATCCCAGTCTAATGGCACAGTACTCAGTGTTGCCAACAGCAGTGCATTTAGCATTGTTATTGATTGTCCGTGCAATTAGCTCGCCGCACAAGCAACAAGTACATTACACGACCATCTATTATTATGTCGATGTCTGAGTTACGGTTGTTGGTACTTGTCAGTAGCATTAGCAACTACACGCTGGTGAAGACTTTATTGCTGCAGCGACCTCGGAGGTGGAGGAATTTTTGGTATACGAAAGTTTTGCACTTGAATATAACTTACTTAACTTATATACCTACTTATACCATAGGTCTCATAAAACAGTAAATGACGGTCACTGACCTTAGAAAGTTTGTGAGACAAACGTTTCGCTTCCCAGCGTGTTAATTGTTTATTTAGGTGGTAACAACTTAGTAATAGGACTGACTTAAAGACTTTGATCAAGTCGTATCACACTAATACTATACAGGCGCAAGTTTATGAGTGTATTTGTATGTGTGATACTTCTTCACGCTTAAACGGCTGGAATATTAATTAGCTGACACCCTGGATTAACACATAGGGTACCTCTTATCCCGAAAAAGCTATAGCGGGTAACACCGTGTGGCGCAGCTAGTTGAGACAAAAACATGAACCTAGATTACCACCTTGTTGCCTAGGTTTAATATGACGCGCGACGGTAACGTGTAGTTGTTTATAAATTCCTGTTAGATGGGAATTTATAAGGCCTCCTTCCTCCCTGTCCATTTGTTGGGCGCAATTCAGATTCGTCACCTCTTACGCGTCCTTTCTCAGGCGGCGCAACACAAGGAAATTATATTCCGAAATAATTACTTAAACGACGTGTTTAGTAGTGGCTATGACAACGACTAGCGTGCCGACAGCCATAACAGTATGATACAGCACTTCGCGTTCGTTACCGGGGAAATTAAAACAAACTTAATTAATTCAAATTCTAAGCGACGTCGTAATAAATAAACTATGCCACATTAAACCTCCATAAATTATTTATTCCGAGCTCTAAATTTCTTTATCGTATAAATAGTAATACCTAGGTATGCTAATTACTGCTACAGTACTGCCGACTCCTATATATTTTCGTTCGCGTAGAATTATGCGACACACAGAAACTTATTATTCAACAAAAACTACATTTAAATAAACGCTTTGAAAAGTATTTCTGTATTTTAAAAAGTTCTGTTTGACTTCACAATCTGGTTTGATTGAAGAACGTTGGGATTGCGGTCTAAATAGATTTTATATAAAGCTTGTTAAATTTTCAACGGTTTATTTTTGTAAAGGATGTCTGTTTAGTGAATTGGACTGTTTATAAATTAGGCTGGTGTGTAG
Source organism: Abrostola triplasia (assembly GCA_946251915.1). Lineage (NCBI taxonomy): Eukaryota > Metazoa > Arthropoda > Insecta > Lepidoptera > Noctuidae > Abrostola > Abrostola triplasia. Next base: position 13,672,488 of record OX276426.1, read on the forward strand.
GATGTGTTGGTGAGATGCCCAATATACACACCGGTACCTATGTTCTATAAAAGCGAAGTTGTAAATACAGGAATAATTGTGTATTGTATCGTGAGTATCTTTGAACAAACGCTAAGCCAATTATGTTTTGCAAAGAGAAAAGACTGGCCCCTTATCTTACTGTTAAATGTTTGGAAAGTAAGACCCCTTATTTATGACATCGTCATCATCAGTCTATCTCCGTCCACAGCTGGACATAGGCACCTCCTATGGCACGCCACTGAGCTCGATCTTCAGCCTTCCGCTACCAACTGCTGCCAGTAACATTTTTATCACATAAAACATAAGAATTAAAGTGACAAGATTGTGATTTACGGGATAACACTTTTTAACAAGTTTTATATAAAAATATAATCCGGCAACATAAAGTACATATTTTTTAACCAAAAACAAAATGGGTGTCCCAAAATTCAGAACTTAAATCACCCTTTATCCTTAATTTCCGAATAAACAGGGAAATCTGAAACAAGTACAATAAATCCTTTCGCGTTGATCTATCGTCGGCTAAGAGCCGGATCCGCGAGGCGATCCATTACTTAAATTTATGCCAAAACCAGCTCTGATGAAATAAAATATTAACGACTTGGAAAATTCTTAATCTGAATGAAGAAAAATCGAGAGATTCCTAAAAAATGAACGAAGTAAATTATCGGAACCTACAGGGGAAGTTTTAGATGTCTAATGATGTGACATTAATGACATTTTAATGGGATCCGCGACTCTACTCCAGAAGGCGGTGATCGTAATAAAACCAAGTTCAGTTAGTCTCAACTCGGCCATTCCGATCGACTCAAGTTTCCACGTAAGCCTTCTAGAAAAACACGTTCATTCGTAACAAAATAATAACAACAGCTTATAACTGACTCACTGCCGGGCAAAGGCCTCTTCTTGTATAGAGAAGGATTGAGCATTGATTACCACGCTAATAGCTCACTGCGGGTTGGCGATTTCAGTTAATGAAATCCAGGTTTTCTCACGATGATTTCTGTCACCGTTAGCCAGTGGTGTCTTAGAATATCTTAGAAAGAATTGATGACATTGAAAAAGGTACATTGTTACTGGCTTCGGTATACAAATCCGGTGTGTTAACCAATACACCACCACGACAAAACGCAAAAATACCTAGAAAATTAAAAGGAACAGACTAATCATAAAGTGTCATGCCACCCTATTCCCACGTGAGTCGCTAACCCACTTCACGCTGCAACTGACAAACTTTTAAACTTTAAAATGTTACCTTGAAACTTTTCCTCTGACAATAATGTAGAACACTTTCACTGCGAAATAAAATATGAAGGAGATGAGAATTGTACGTTTTTGTAGTTAAATCCTGTGTTGAGACGAGTTATCTGTCCCGGGACATCGGGTAATTTATTTCTCCGTCGTGAGGGCCATTCTGAAACACGTGAGCGTGGGATTGTGGACTGGAAATATATATTGTAGGAAATGTTGCTAAAAGTAGAACAAAATGACGTCGATGATTTGATAGACACGTTGTTGTATTTCTTTTATAAGACTTTCGTTTAAGGCTATTAACATTTAAAAATCAGTACTAAATAAAAAAGTACCTACCTACGGTTCTCGGCTAAAAACCTGTATAACTGAGAATGTCTAACAAAATAACTCAAAATCCCTTCCGTCCTGCTGGCCGCACCCTACAGACCCCAATGGGTTGGCCTTGATGACCTAAATAGATTTCAATAAACAACTCCTGAATACCGCATTGCTACACAGTGTAACTATTTCCGATGAACTCCACGATTGCAGCAATCAAAAGAAATTCCCCTATTATTGCCACAACGATTACTTTATACAAATAACCGAACGGAAATTGTCGAAAACAAATTACAGGCACCAAGTAAATGAGATTTAAATTTTAAATTCAATTACTTATAACTAGTGGTTTTGAGGAAATTATTGTATAATTTGCCTTTCCTACCTGCCTATTGCATGTCCAATTGTCCATGCATATTGCACGAAATATATACGCCACATTTATTTTACCTCACTGTTATTTATCTGACGACCTGATTGACTAAGCGATTGGGCTGCAGTAAGGGTGTGCAGTTCGATTCCTGACCGTTAAAAAAAATTGTGTGATCCGCAGATGTTTGTCCCGATTCTGAGTGTTTGTGTATGTAGTATTAGAAACGTACCCACATTAAAGGAGAAATTCCAAGCTTGGGACAACGTTTTATAAAAAGAAATTAAATCTTTTTGCAGCAAAACTAGAAAGACCGACTGATTAATTTGACTGCTAGCAAGATTTACTGACCTCAAGTCAAGCTTAACATTCAAGCGGTTATAATAATATGAAGTAATGAATATTACCTTAATAAAGTTTCCAAGTTAATATCTAACTCTACTCTATAAAGTAATGTTTAATTTCACTAGAAATTACGTTAATTACAAGTTAAAGTTTGCGTAGTTATTTGGTGTTACAGAATGTACTTACTTATTTAAAAGTTATATAGTTGTTACAAAGTATTATGTACTTATTATAATTACATGGACGTGTAAAAATGTCATAAAATATGACACGATAGCTTAGTTGGCAGATCTGTACCACGTATCGTTGAAAATCGCGAGTTCGAGTCCCGTTTGCGTCCATTATTTTTCAAATCTCCTTTATCAAGTTCATAAAATATGCTTTACATAATAAGGCCAACAAAGGAATATCTCGAGCAGCAAAATAAAAAGATGATGATTTCATTGATCTCCATCTAAAGCATATCGTATCAATGTGGGGTAGGAAGGCAAGGCTTTACGCAGATACATCGAAATTTGAATAAAATACGTCCAAGCGTCAGTCAACGAGAATTCTGGGAAAAACTCATTTTATGTTATTTCGGCGTGGTATATAGCAATAAGTCGACTTCATCCTCATGTAGGTTCTTTACACTACATTAATAAATATTTGTCTTAAACTAGGATTTGTCTTGGGAGTCTGGATTTGTGCCCGGTTGATGGCAATAGGCTCGCCCCCTATTACATTGGGACCTAAAACATAACTGGCGAAATGTTGGTGTACTATATATGCACCTCTGCCTACCCCTTCGGGGAAAATAGGCGTGATGTTATGTTATGTTATGTCTTAAACTATAGTGTTTGGTTTACCAGTTTACTAATGTCAGACAACCCCTTAACAACTCTACGACTAAATATTTAATATATGACTATTTTTCTTTCATTCATATGCAATCTCCATGTTATATATAAAACACATTTCTCATTTTATTAGGAAAAATATTTTTTCAATAAAACCGCGTCATCGTATTGATAAGAGATTTGGAAGTGATCGGTTTATCGGATAATATCTCAGGAGGAGCTCAATCGTTCCCACCGTAGGATCGTAAAGACCTTACACGTGTTGCTGGCCCTTTGGCTGCAATCATATTACACCTCTCTCTCCCACATATGCAGATTGAGCGGGCCAGATGTACGTGAGTTAGCAGTATTAGGATGAAAAATGATTGCATGTGAAAAACACGTAGATTCTGCTATGAATGAATGGCTGACATCAATTGCTATTCTGTGGGGAGAGATTTTTGGAGTCAATCTGGGTTTTCAATTTTCTGTTTTACATATTTTAAAGTTTGTATAAAGAAATGTTGGTAACCTAAAAACTTCTAGTATACGCAGCTAAGTTGTATTACTTGTTAAGACGATATTAAGGCATTTCCTTAGCGTAGTCACAGACTGGAGCGAGACAAACAACAGCCGATTGCAAAATAAGTCTCGTGTTGATTGAACCTGTAACTTTGATCGCCACAATACAAAACATTGCTACTACGGCAACTCATATTCACAGTCAGTAGTCTTCACTTCAGACTTCATGAGATAAAAGCAAAATCATTTAAATACATCGTTTGGAAGCCTCGTAAGTAAGAATCTCGTGTCTTTTTAGGCCATTTCATTGCTCAATTTAGCCGAAAAGATTCATAGTATACATGTGTATACGTGTGTATACATAGTGATATACAGCCTTAATCTTTTAAGCTTTTATTAACTTAATTCCGTTCCGTCTGATAAAATGTAACAAAGTACGCACATATTTTTCCCGTAACAATGTCGACGTTTTTTCAAGACGATTTAGTGAAGCGTAAAGCTGTGCTGTTAGGATCAAACTCGTGTCGTTATGTAGTTGATGTGCCGACTAGGAAATGATTTAGATGAGGCACAGAGAGGTCCAACGGTTGATGAACAACCTGGTGTCAGAATTTAAGGCTCTAGGCCTCTGACATGGCTTTACGCGCCGTTGAAAAATCTCTCAAGTGTGGTTTCCTCACGATGTTTTCCTTCACCGTTTTTAGAAAAACCCATTAACACTTTGCATGATCCGGGATTCGAACCCAGGACCTCGTGCTCAGCAGTCGCGCAGTCAAATAATTCGGTCACACAGCAGTAATATTAAATCTCATAACGCCAGTCAGAGATAACAAGGTCAGCAGTTAATTAGGTGGCGGCACCACGTGACCTCCAAACGACAACTCTCCTATTTAAGGATTCTCAGCACTACTTGAGTTTTGTTTGAGTCCGCCACGCCTGCCGCATACAAAGGGCCTCGTGTGGAAATCAGTGGTTGGAATTATGTTGCCTACTTTATGGATGAGGGTGACTTGAGGAATATGTGGCAGGACGTGTATCAGTTTTTGTTAACGTAGGTGAGAAAACACATGGCTTATTCAGATAATATGTTTAGTGCATTAAACGATGAATAAAAAGTTACAGAGGATGCCGAAAGTTGTTTATACAATAAACTTGAGAGGGAGCAATTATCACAAATATTCAACCTATGTAGCTGCAAGTAAAAGTGACATTAAAATAAATAATCTTAAATATTAACATCATGCGTGATTGAGCTAAGTGAATGTTCAGCTGCTGTTATTTGTCAATTTCTATTATGTAAATAAGTGCTGCAACTATTGTACGAGTACAAGGTCTAGCAGTGAGTTTGCAGCCAATGCTGAATCACCAATTCACCATAATACCTGAAATCACAAATGTCTCATTACAAAATACTGTGGCTTAGAATAAATCCTGCTCATCGCCTTCCTCCCAAGCATTACACATAAGAAACAGAAAGAAAATACATTTCCCGATATAATTTTACCAAAACAAATGATAACACTACTAATGTAACAAATAGAAGAGGCTCATAATGTCGTGAGCGGCGGGTGAGGGCTTTGATACTCGTTTGTTACCCGCCGGGCATCACGTGGCCTTGCCCGGGTTTACCAGCTTACTCACTTATACCCTGCCCTGGCGCGGATGATGCTATTCCTTATTGAAAACCCAAACTAATGTATTGAGATTTATCTTGAGATGCGTACACAAAATGTGTCGTGTACCTACCAAAAATTTCAAGCTTTATTATATAGTAGATAGCTAATGTGAGTAGCCATTATAGATAAGCGTATGTAACTAAATTTCAAACAAGTTATAATTTTTTTTTAACAAATTATACCTACTCATAAAACCACGCGGAAATCAAACCCGCGGTCCTAACATAGAAGTAAGCCATTGTCGCAGTAAAGTTATGCTACAAACCAACGGAACAGATGTCTATTTTTAACGCCTTGAAAAAATATCCCGATTTTGTTTAACGTCGCCCCACACTATGAATTTCTCCTTTATTATTGGTGCCTTTCACAGACATGAAATATCACAAACATATCGCAGTCTTGGAACAAACATCTGCGAATCACACAATTTTTGGTTCCGTGCGGAAATCGAGCCCGCAAACCTGCAGCAGTCAATTGCTTAGCTACTGTCCCAATCAGGTCGTCAAATCTAATTGTTACTATTAGTTTACCAAAACTCATGTTATTGCTTATCAGAATGAGGCCAAAGCAATGAGTAAGGAAGACGGAATGCTAAAAGTGAACAATACGAGCGAGTCAACAAGTGTGACTGGCGAGCCGAGCGGTTTATGAGACAAGTGGCGACAAACTTGTTATGATCGCTAATCTGAACGGATGCGGCAGCTTATGTAGCTCGTACTGGTCTCCTGTGTTTACCATACTTTTGTGTTATAACTTAAAAATATTGTGAATTCACTTCGGGTAATTTTTATTAGAGTGCATATTTTTGCACATAAACAATGGCTTTTTATAGTGACAATGTTTCTTAATTATTTACGTCTTTCGTTCCTTCGTTATCTCTCAGGTGTGTCGGTATTCTCACGTTTACCTTCACCGTTTTAGCAACTGATAACTAATTAATAGTTAAATGTAAATAGGTTTCAAAACCTATTTACATTTATGTACACTTGCGACCTTTGAATCCAACGGTAATACCTCTCGGCTATCACTGCTACTACCCACTATTGTTAAGTAACGGTGAATGAAATAGAGTTATAGTATTTGAACCCATACATTTGTTGCTTGCTTTTAATTGGGCACTCCAAAACCAGATATCGTCACACAAGATAATATGTAACTTTGGTAAGAAAATCTTCTGTACTCTTAAAACTGTCAAGTACTGCGAATAGAAACAAAACACTAACGAACCAAATATAAGCCTATAAAATCATCAAGGTACCAATTATTATTTATTATAAAAACATCGCCCCACACTAGGAATTTCTCATGTGTCGTGGGTGTGTTTCAAAAACATGAAATATCACATACACAAACACCCAGACTCGGGACAAACATCAGTGATTCGCACTAAGTTTTGCGCCCTGCGGGAATCCAACCCGCAACCCTTAGCGTAGTCCAATAGCTTAGACAGGTCGTCAATACGTTTTAAATATAATTTACCAAACCCATTTATCATTGCATTTCAGAAAAGCTCATAACACAAACAGCGCGACACCACGAGTGAGGCACACGTGTTCATTACGAAGATGAGAAAACTTCCCAACTCGTTACACACGCGGGGAAGCTCCCACTCAATGACGTCATGATTTAGTCAGCTCTCACACGCGAACTGTATCTAATAGTGACTTAACTTGGAACTCGTTTGAGCACTCCTTAAGGAACCGTAAATGGTTAGGTTAGTGCTTGAAGGCTTGAATCTGAGTGATAGCAGCGTTGGTATATTAATCTCTTTGAGAAGTTACTGTGAGATTCAAGAGGAATTAGGTTGTAGATCACGCGTTTGGCGTTTTCACCTATATAATAATAAGTACCTGCAACCAAAGAAAGAAAATTAATTGCCGCGCGATTTCGAAAATACAATTAGGTGGTTTTCGAAAATACGATTGGTTTGACACGTTTAACAAATAATTTTATGGCACTATATCTAATGTTATAGCTTTTAATCCTGATATTCATTAATAAGTTAACTCAACAATTACATTAGTACATTAAGTTGGCAAATTAGTTACGTCATAATTTCCTATTTCCATACAAAATCTATGGAGGCATAGCTGTTTGACAGCTCATAATAATATGTCAATTGATTGGTGGTGTCAAATACCTAATTGTAGGTGTGACAAACAGCCAGTATTTATTAATTAGTCTAGGTACCAAAAGTGTTCAAATTATACCAATAATGAACGAAATAGGCGTGACTTTATGTATGTATAGGTATATATGAACGAATATACATAATTATATCCCAGAGGGGTAGGTATAGACAATGGATTTCCATTTGCTACAACCCTGGCATACTTCTTATACAATAATTAACGAAAGCCATTCCAAAATGCTTACAAAAATAATTGCCTGACGATAAAATGAAACTTCTAAATTAAATTAACGCCAAACTTAATCTAAAACAATAGTAGATGCCGTAAATAATGTATAATCTGTCTTGCCTTAACTGAACATTTTAGAAGGCATTTCAATACCTAAGGGTTTACTTTACAAAGTTTTCTAAAGCTCGTCCCAAACTCGGAGGAGGTTTAGACTTTAAACTTCCTCCCACAAGGCTTCACAAATAGAATCTTGAGGGATTCGTTTGATACTGTGTTTAATCCCGATAAAATGGCGTCGACTGACGTAGGTCCTGAAAGCTGAAATTAATTGTATTTTTGGTGGATGGAGATAATTTTTTGTAAGGAAGAAGTACATAATATTATAGCAGCAATTTATATGCAACTCTTCATGGGGAGTTTTGCTTACCATGTAGGGCAGGGAAAGTTGGCAGCCCATACCCCATAAAATATATCACATAGTTGCCTCTTAAGATCAATATAAATTGATCGTAAGAGCTTAATATGAACTTTGTTATTTAAGCAACTGTAGAATACAATTCGTAGAGTTATTTTTCGTTTGGTATTTCGACCGTGCAATTAGCCCCAGGCTATCTAATTCCTAGCACTAATATCATAACAATAAATCATCGTTCTACCTTTATAAAACGCGAGTTTTTTTTTTATCCACAAACAACGCCGTCAGAGCTTAATTGATGTCCTAATTAACATTTACATCGTAAACGTCAACAAAGTTCAAGGTAGATAATACATAATTTTAATAATATATTACGTTTTGGTAAAATTGTTATGTTTCGATGACGTTGGATAATAAACAAAACAAATAACTATTAATTATATAATAAATAGTTTGTTTGTTACGTAAGCTACGTAACAAGTTACAAAAAAATGTTCTTAAAGAAATGATATGTAGCAAGTTTGGCGAGGATACCTAGCATATACCACTGTAATTATGTTTTAAAATAAACAAAAAAAGGGTGTGGCGAAAACGATTGCCTCTCCTTTTACAGCTCCGGTTTTTAGTTTGAAGACAAACATCTATCATAGAATATGTACTTGACAGAATTGTGTATATTAGTTTAAAACAATAACATTGTACTGTCTGTTAGGGTTGCCAAAAATAGACGACCTAGTTCAAAATAGCGCGGCGTCGACAAAGGTATTTCATTCCCTAAGTTTAGTTTAGCTCACACGTTTGGGGTGTTACTACGAGTCTGGAAGTAATTGGTTTTGAGTATTATAATGTTTTAGCTCTCCAGGGCCGAGCCACGTTTCTCGTTAATTTCAGAATTTTACTTTTGCATGAATATTAATGATTGTGTCTTAAAGAAGGTAAGCCTATTTACGTTTGATATTAAACGACTATAAACATTTTAGTATAATAAAAACATACTGCCTTTACGGCTCCAAGAAGTTAAACAACGCAATATAAATATGCCAATACAGTAAACAGTCTACTCCCAATTAACATTTATATGATCCATTAAATGTCACTCGCTCTCTCAACATCCACGCATCCATAAGTACAAATAACCGTAAAATAAACAAACATTACCCTGAACATAATACAACAACAAAAGCCACAAAACATATATGCAATTAACGTTTTATTCTGTTTTTAACGATATCCTAAATTAATACCCGGCTCTTTATTCACGGCGAGATATTTCGGGGATGGTGGCGGCGGCCGTCGTAGATAATTAATTTATATTACGTGCCAACCCTATAAACAAAGCTCAATGGCGGACCGAATCCGAACTAAATGTACCGGACGACCATTGATCCGAATCTGGACATTTTTTCGGCGAATACTTGATTCGGCTTTCGGACGTACGGCTCCGTATTAACGGAACATACGTTTTGTTTGAGTGAGGTTTTGTTAGGCAGCCTCCCGTTTTTTTCTATTGCCCGTTATAACTGACCATTAAAACGTAACGAAGTTAGTTAGTTGAGTTATAATTTTTATCTTTCATCTAACTCTACCGGATTTTCATAGCTAACCACATAACTAGCACATCATCATTTCAGCAGACTTCATCGCTACTTAATACTAAGAACACCTTTAGAACATTCACTTAGTATCTACAAAAATGTTAGTTATCAAACGACAAATTTCACTGGTTTATGCATAATCTTGCTCTCAAATAAAGTCGTAGACTATGTACACATTACTTACATCGTTTATTCAGAAGCCTGTGACTACACCCCACAGATAACGAAGAACGTGCAAAAAAAGGAAAGCCACACATCTTAACAGAACCAACACGCAACACACGGAGAGCGTATCACCGCTCTTTTCACTTACAAAGTAAACGAAACTGAAGCCAACCCCGAAGTCACATTAACGGTAAAAAAGGCTGAAAAAGTCGTTCCAAAAAGGATTAACATTCACTTCCAACTTGGAACCTCAAACAGCTCTCAAAATATTGACACGGACTCGCGGCAAGCTCGAGAACAAATAAGAATTCTGCAGCATCCACCAAACTCATCTCGTGTAAGGGGTGCCTTACTTTTCATGCAAATTACTTTAGGGCACTGTGCAATGGAAACGTTCACTCAGCAATTAATATTTTCAAGTAAATTGTGCTGCGGAGTTGTCTTTTAATTAGGGTGCCCACTAATGAGTTTCCAACGTAAATTAAAATGATCTTTTAGTTGTTAAGTTTGTCACATTTTAGGTGTTTGTGATGCCACTTGTATTAATAAAGATGCTCAATTTATACTACACATATAACTATTGGTAAATAATTTATAAATACCTGATTAACCTATTTTTTAACAACAAAACCAAAAATCTCAACGGGGTGCAAGCAGAGAGCCTCCACAAGTTACGATACGCTACGGCACACCCTGGACGGTCAACCTCACTACCATCCTTGTTGACAGACCAATTTCTACACCACGGCATGACCTATTCCACGTGTCTATTGGCTCATGCCGATACAAAGAAGAAGAATAACCAAACACAGAGTATACTTCCAACCAACTACGTATTTAACAACTTAGTAAACTTGTTCATCTCACCCACCACACTACACCGCTTGTTAACTAGTAACTACTCGTAGTTCGAGCTCTTGACTAAGGTCCTTCAACTAACTCCATATCTAAGGACAATATAATTGAACTAGCAATTACTGTAGCAGTCAATTGGTAGTGATAGAGCATTCTCTCGTTATGTTGGTGTCATTGTCGCGAAACCTATTGGTGTAATTGAGGGTTTGATAACTTGATCAATCTATATATATTAAATTTTCGTGTCACAGTTTTCGTTCCCATACTCCTCCGAAACGGCTGGACCGATTCTGATGAAATTTTGTGAGCGTATTGAGTAGGTCTGAGAATCGGCCAACATCTATTTTTCATACCACGAAATTCACGCGGACGAAGTCGCGGGCAACAGCTAGTAATATATAACCAAAGGTTTTATATATTATTTTTAATATTATTTTAGGATGAAATTTGATATGGTAGGTAAGTTCGTAAGAGGTACGCCACGGTTAGGCGAAAGTCGCGGGTTCAAATCTCGCTCGTGTCATAATATTTTAAATTTCCGTTATCAATTTATAGGTGTTCTGATAGAAAATTCTCAATAGAGCTCTGGCTATTAGCAATATACGAAAAACATTTAAGGAAAAAGTCAAACGTGTTTCAGAAACACTTAAAATTTACAGCCTACGATTTGGGTATTGGATTTCCATACATGATATTACACATTTACAGCATTCAGAGATACAATCCTTATGAAATCGCGTCGAGTATTTAATGACCCTGAATACAGATAAGACACAACTGTAGCCTACTTCCACTTATTTTCCTTCAGAGGTTAGCACAACATGAACTGTTAAAATCACTGAATAATATACTGTCGTTATCTTAACTTATATTCTACACGAGTAACTTAACGAAGCCGCTGAGACACGCCCTCAGATTTGTTGACTGAAGAAATTTTCAGAGAAATGTTACAAATTTCAGTTGAATATACACTTATATAGATACATTTCTTATTAAGAGATTATTAGCCTTGTAGAACTGCTGATGTCAAAGGTATTATTATCTAACAAAGCTATTGCAAAACAAAAATTGAGACAGTGTAAGTAAGTTTTACTTTACAAAATAGATTATAACTAGGTAAACGTATTACGTAAGGAAAAAAGGAATGACTTACATTAAATAAGTTAAATTCGCCCTGAATTTACGTTTAAATATAATACGACATGATGGGAGTATAAATATTGTTTACAAATAGCATAATAGAGCCTTCTGCTTAAACCAACAAACATGCTAAATTTGATTTAAACTTCACAATTTAACACTAATTATTTGCTTCATTTTCTGCAACCCAGATCCTGTAACACAATTACGTAGGGTACAGCGAGTGACACAATAATTTAGCCTCTAACTCATAACGCATAAGCGTCATAATCGCGGGTATCACGTTAAAATAATAACACAAGAAAGATAAATGGAATCATTCAAGCGTCGTTACAAGGGTCTACCTTCGCAGACCCTCATTTATAGAGTAGGAAAATAAAAAATCAACTTTATTACTATGTAAACAAAGTTATAATTCTAATTTGTAGGTGGTCAGGTGTTCGTGGCGTGGCGTCGTAGCCTTCGTAGAGGCGTAGCTCCGTAGCGCCGTAGGCACACAATTATTTGGGTTACAATGGCGAGAGTGATGTTATTCATCTTCCATTTTCCGTCGCCCTGTGTCCAGCTGTGCCAAGATAAGAATACAATTTATTAATTTAAATTAATTGAATCAGTTTCATGAACGACTAGCTGCGCCCTTCGGTGTTACCCGGTGCATTTTTTGGGATATACGCCTATGTATAAATTCAGAATGTCAGCTTTTCCATGCCAAATTTTATCAAAATAGTGTGAATAGGTAAAAAACATACAAACACTTAAAAACTTCTGCATTTATAATTGATCTTAATTAACTGTTATTGTTCTTTATACATTGTGTGGGGTTTAAACCTGATCCCTTTAGACTTATGAAAGGTTTGACATAATATGTCAAACCTTGTCAACACTATGATATTATCATAGTGTAAACAAAACGGCTGTGAAAACGGCTAGCCAAGGGCGATTTGTGAGAGATGACAGAAGCCTTGCTGGTACAAACCTGTTATAAAATAAACAATAAAACATAATATTATAATTTTTATGCCAAACATGATTCTAAACACATGTAACACAGATTTTAATAAAAAATCAGCACGTGTAATGTGTCCCGTCAGAAACACGTGTAATTTTTGGTATTTATCACGACTCTCCGAAATGTTACGAAAATTAATATTAAAAGGAACCGAGTGGAATGTTTATTACATCGTTAAAGTTATTCGCTGCGCCGGTGATGTTCCAACTCATAATAAAATGTACGTATAATATTATATTTGTAAGTCAATACGTCCAATTAGTCCTTATATAATATATAAAGTTTTCGGAAGCATAATAACTATGTCTACGTGGGCATAGTTAACACTCTGTAAAGTAACAATGTGCTTTAATAATATTATTAAAACCTTTACACAAACACCCAAACTCCGGACAAACATTTACGGAACGCAGAAATTTTTGACCCGTGCGGGGATCGAACCCGCAACCTTTAGCGCAGCAGTACAACTCAGCCACTGAGCCATCAGGTCGTTACGTCACCACGTCCTGGCCGAGTGGTATGACCGGTGGACTGCCAAGTCAAAGATCGCAAGTCGCATACACCAAAGTCTTTTCAAATTCATGTCCATACTATAAATCAGTTCTCAGCTGTTAAAGCGGTGTATAAAACCATCGCGAGAAAAGCCATGTCAGAGGCCTACAAGCGGTTTAAGCACTGACACCAGGTTGTTCATCAACCACGCGATAAGGAGAAGAATAATATTTTTGTCTCGAAAGGATGGAAGTAAAGTGCTTTTCCACGGAATGATATCTAAGTACGTCCGACGCACCCTGGGCAGACTACTTCACATGCTTATTGCCTAGATAATGATCTACATGACTGTATGACCTGTTTCTATGGGAAAATCTCAAGAAGATGAATCCTCTCATAAAAGAAATCGGTATAATTTGAATGAAAATAGGCGCGGGTTTTGTGCTCGGGTCTGGGAGATAACTTGTTAAAAACAAATTTAGGTCGTCCTGAGGGTGTCGATTGAAAGCTCTCTGAAGTACTTACACTCAAATGTACTTTTGACTACTTTGACTTTACGACTAGAGTAAGTACTAAACTCGTTCGCTTCGTAACCTCATAGTGTAAATAACCTGCAATATAAAGATTGTTAACTTGATTGCCTCGTGAGTCTAGCAGTTGTTAAGCGCGATCGTTGATCACGAGCACCTGGATTCTAATCCCGGGTTGGGCGAAGTGTTATTGGATTTTGCCATTAACTAATTCTCAGTAGCAGTACAGTCTTGATTTGTGCCCGGGTGAGGCTCGCCCTCTGTTACATTGAGATGTGTATTATAGGTACACCTGTCTGTTTACCCCTTCGGGGAATATAACCGTGATATTATGTTACATTTTATAAAGATCGTACAGTAATTCTGTTTACCTGCCTCGGTAGTTAAGTACCTAGACGTACGGGGCGATCTGAGTGTGAGTTCGATTCACGAGTCAGCCAAAGTGTTATTTTTCCATTATATTACCTAGGTTAATAGGTCTCCTTAAACTTCTTGCTGCTGGAGTAGTCTAGATTCCTGCTTGGTAATAGACTTGCCATAATACTTAGAACTTGTCACAAGTTGGGGAATGTGGTACAAATCTGTTAAAGGGGTACAGCCTTTTATGAGCCTCCAACATAGTGGTGATGATGTAGTACCCAGCTCTATCCCTTCCAAGCTTTTAATTGATGCGCCAAATAAAAGTTTAGGCCGAAAAGCTAAGGCTTAGCCGCCATAAATCTAGTCGATAAGGACTGCGAGAGGAGAGATAAAAATATAAATCCTCCCCCTGATTTATTGTCAAAGATATTTTAGTGTTTTGCTAAATTTAAATCCGCTGGTAATGACGTTTTTGTTTGAGTCCTGTTTACATAACCTCTGTTTAGTTCTTCTGTTGTATACATTTTGTAATAATAATTTTTTTGTATAGCCTATATAGTGTCCCACAGCTGAGATAAAGAGCGTTGATCACCACGCTAGCTCACTGCGGTTTGGCAATTTCAGATTATAATATCCAGGTTTCATAATGATGTTGTCACTGTTGGTCAGTGGTATCTTAAAAAATCAAAGAAAGCGTTTATGCCATTAAAAAAGTCACATTGATGCTTGCCGGAGCTTTGAACCTTATGGTATGCAATAAAGAATTGAGAACCTCACACAACCTGTTGTTGTTGACCACGACACTTGGTCAACAACAACAGTGTTATTTTAATTACAACCAGTTAAACAGAATTCATACTCAATTACAACATAGCGCCAACCAGCCGCATGTGTCCCTTACAGTTGATATTCACTACACGGACTAACCCGCCGTCTACGATAATTCCTACATCGCCTGCAATAAACAGTAACACTTGCATTCATCTGCGATACTGCAGCGTTAGCAGTGAGTGTAAATCTCCTGCGGGAACTGTTTGCTTAATTAAACTCCGGGTATACTCTGTCGCACGCATTTGATTCATATGACCAGAGGAGACACTGAATTAGTGCCTCTAGGAACATATCTTCATGCTGAGAAGGTGTGTGTTTTGCACCAGACGTTACGCCAACCAAGACATTAGTGAGTGCTTGCGTGAAAATCCATGCGATTACCCAAATGACGTACTAAGTATGTAGTAGGACTACTGTGCCACAAGCTACAGGTTCAATGTCTGCCTGAGACTATTATTTGTTCGTCAGATAATTGTTCGAGTCTGCTGTTATGGTATGGATTTATGAGTAAATGTACCCTCGATAAACAAAAGATATGGGATATTAAAAGGTGCTGTTCTCAAAATTCAATGAAAAGCCAATGCCTCTATTTATGTGACTTTTTACTGAATTGCATGGCTGTATATAATGGCTTACGACTGAAGAGATGGCGACAAAGAATAGATAGAACAATGGGTCGTTTATTTGGTAATAAACAAACGGAGAGGAATTGCTTTAATGAAAAAATAGCGGCCTTAGTAAATGCGGAAACTACACATTTGGATAAAAATCTTTTTGGTTTGGACGAGTTTTTCAATGCTACACGGATAAAACATCAGCGGGTCATACAAATGGTAACGTGTCTCAAGCAAGGATCGAATGCGCAACATTTCACTCAGCAGCTCATTTAGCTACATCTCCAATTGAGACGTCAAAATATCAGCGACCCTTCCCGCCCGGCGTACATGAGAGATCTGTAAAATAATATCTTGGCTGTTTAAAATCAAATGATTTTGTATAATTAATTTTACAGGGCAGAATAATTGAATGAATACATTAAATAAACTGAAGCCAGTTCGCGGCGCTATGTATTATGTTTCTGGGAACGGAAATCCTCCGTTTGTTCGTACATTTAGGATACACGTGTTAGCTTAATGAATAACCGAAACGGAAATATTGGCTGTTTTAAACTTTATTTAATACTTCCTCATTAAATTAGAAAATTCTTAATAAAAAATGATTTTAAGTAACGGATGAGCATATTAAGGCACTTTGTGTGACCTACCACCAGGCTTTCACTCTGAATAGTGTAGTACCTGATTAGCGCAGTGGCTAAGCGATTGGGCTGCTGCGCTAAGGGTTGCGGGTCGATTCTCGCACGGAGCAAAACTTTGTGCGAACCACAGATGTTCGTCCCGAGTCTAGGTGTTTGAGTATGTGATATTTCATGTTTGTTAAACGCACCCACGTCACAGGACAATTCCAAGTGTAAAGCTGCGTTTAAAAAAAAATCAAGAATAAAATGAGGCGATATTATTATCTCTCTTTAAGTGATAGATTATCTATCTAACACTGAATATCAGACAAAATGTAATAAAGCTGCAATAACCCCAGAGTTATTCGAAAAGAATCAATCATAATAAACGTTTAATATCGAATATTAGCATCGAACAAAATCCTTGATTTCCATAATAGTAGAGCGAGCTGCCGATAATGTCCTAATTGCTTGGTCGGACCCACAATGGACGGTGAATAATAGTCGCTCATTAGTTTAGCTTCAGAAAAAATCTATAGAGTAGAAGAATTGCTTTATAAATGAGGTGGGAGAGTCAGTGAGCTTTTATTATGTAGGATAGATATTTAGACTAGGTCTTATTGAATCGAGGATTGGGTTGGCTCTTGGATAATGGAAATGGTTTTATATTGAGTGGGAATGAAGTCATTTTATTTCACTTATTTGTGCATGAGTTTCTGTAATGCATCTCACATTTGACTATTACAGAAAGATAATCTAAACATATTGCGATCGATCAACTACCAAATATATTAATGAAAAAGCCTGCAGGCACTATAAGAAGTATTGTATACACAAACATAATACCTATTATTGTTTATTGAATCAAGAAAACGAAGATAAATATATAAAACATTACCTTCCTGTGCCATAAAATTTTCAAAAAACACCTACAGCTAAGATATTCCCCGGTAATCACGGAAACCACTAAAGACAAAGTTATAAGGATCTCCTTGAAGTGTCTCGCCACTCTCCACACCTTCCACTAAGTTCTATGAACAGCAGTAACCCAACAAACAAAGTAATTTCAATTAGTGGAGAACTTCTCGACGCCGTGAACTGAACCTCCTTAACGATCGGTCCATAAAATTAAAGTTTTAACTAGAGCTGATTCAGAAAAGCATTCGACTGTGACAAAATGTAATTGCAACTAGCACTAAGCGCATACCACAGTGGAGACAGCACAGTATAACAACTGCGGCGATACCTTTATGTGACGTGAGTGGAACAATAACTTTAACACTGAATTATAACCTTCTTTACAGTTATGTAATACACGTTTATATAGCAGTGACAGCCGAGTGGTATGACTATTAGAAAGCCGCTAGTTCAAATACCGGAACGCACCGATTTTTTTTCAAATTCATGTGCGTACTATAAGTTAGTTATCAGTTGCTTAAAACTGTGAAAAACGCCATAAAGCACCGGCACACCTGAGAGATTTTTCAACGGTGCGTAAAGCCATGTCAGGAGCGTAAAGGCGGTGTAAACTTTCAGACTAGATTGTTCATCGACTATACGATAAGAAGAAGAAAACACGTTAATATTGAAAATAGTTTTATAGATAAAATCCCAGCTAATAAGATTATCGATGTTGTTTTACCTCTAAGAAACGATTAGGGTAATTCTTGAAAACTGTATTCTGATATTATCTTATCAAAAATCATCCGACCGGCTATTTACTGATATATAATACTTGGCAATCACGCTTCTGAGTATTGTAACTCGAACGGTATACAAGAGTACTGTGGTGATATTTCCTTCCCATAGTATTACAAGTTAGTCATGTATTAGAAAAATAAGGAAATAATCTGTAACGTAAAAATCCTCAAATTCCCGTCAGTTGCCCCAACTCCAGCAGTCACCTGTCCTCCGACCAGTATCACTGCTACATCACGGACTGTGCCCGTCTTGGGTTCGTCTTTGTGCGCCGAACAATGCACTCTTCCGTAATCCCCTGAAAGTCCTTCGCTAATGAAAACCCGCGTCGCGTCCCGTCAGCGTCTCCGTAATCTGCGTATTATGCGCGTGTTACAAATGAACTGGAACCTACTGTTGTATTGTTGATACTGCTTTCTATATTTATCACAAAAGAGGAACGAATTTGTTTTATGGATTGTCTAACATTTTGATGGCGTGCTTTGTTGGATGATAACGTGGCTGCGCTGGCTTATGACCACAGATATTTCAACGGGACTCATATTTGTAAACTTTAGTATTAGCATTTG
Organism: Abrostola triplasia; assembly: GCA_946251915.1. Lineage (NCBI taxonomy): Eukaryota > Metazoa > Arthropoda > Insecta > Lepidoptera > Noctuidae > Abrostola > Abrostola triplasia. The sequence goes on from OX276426.1 coordinate 13,691,065, forward strand.
CCTCACTCGTTGGTCTAGTGACTACTAAGTATGAGGTCCTGGGTTCAAATCCCGGGTTAAACAGTGTTAATTAGTTTTTTCATTTGGTAATTCTCAATAGAAGCATGGACTCATTTGTGCCCGGTTAATGGCAATAGGTTCGCCTCTAATTATATTGAGACCTATATTTCGCCAGTTATGTTAACTGGCGAAATTTGGGTGTACTATATGTGCACCTCTGACTGACCCCTTCGGGGAATACAGTCGTGATGTAATGTTTATGACTTTTACCTGATTAGGTATGTAATGTTTGTGGCGTGACCTCATTTACTGCATAAAACTAGGTATCGCTAATGCTCTATTATTATGGCTACAACACACTTCTCGTGAACAACTAACTACGTTATTCATAACAATATTAAGTCACAGGTCACAAAATTCAAGTCAAATTTATAATGTAGTACAACAAAACGAATTCCAAACCCACATAAGAAAAAAAAGGAACTCTTCAAAGAATGTATCTTTATTTATCTTCAGGGTACACTCACATCACGAACATAACGAGTGAAAAAAGTAACCAGGTGAAAAGGTCAGCTCTTCATTAGGGTCCCTTTTACGACCCTTGAACCACCCTTAACTGACATTATCCCATATTTGAAAAAAAGGTTAATAATATAACCTTATTTTGATCGCGGGTTCATGGACTCTCCGGTTTTAGAAATTAATTTCCAATATTAGCGGGATATCAGTTTTTTATAGGGAAAACTGATATCAATGCCTGATGAATAATGATAATATGATGACGTTTCATTATACCTTTGTTTAACTGATCATGAAAAAACATAACCCTTCCGTGGCAGTCGGGTAAATATTGATTTCTGCAAAAAATATTTGCTTAAATCAGAACTTAATAGTTCGTAATTTTACTTTCTGAACTGTAACTTATATTACAGTATGTTTTGTTTCACAGAACTTAATATATATACATGATTATTATGTTAATTGAATTATTAGCCGACCTCTTTATATTATTATTTGTACACCCTATTATGTGGTAAGACAACGTGTAACCTTTAAATAACTATAACACCTGTATCTAACAACTGCTCCACAAACAAGTGAATTATGTGTTCTATATAAATGTAGAAATGATTTCAAAATACGTCAGTTCCACTCAAGTATGTTATCTCAACTAAGTTTCAGACGTCAAACACATTCAGTTCACGCAAGATCACAGCTATTGCGTTACAAAGGTGTTAAACCTTTTGTGTCGTGTCTTAAGGATTAATTCGACGTTTACAAGCTCTCTTATATATCCTCTTACGAATAATTATTTGTATTTCTTACAGAATACCTACGTTTTAATTATACATGTACTAGCTGACCCGGCGAACTTCGTACCGCTTCCTTGCCATTTAAACCTTCCCTGGACTTCTACAAATATTTTAAAACCAAAATTAGCCAAATCTATCTCGTTGGTCTCAAGTTATGCTGTGACCAAGGGAATTAATTTTTATATAACTTAGATTCGTTCATGGTCTTATTTTCAAAAAATCTTACCTGTTTAAATAAGGCTGGATACGGTATTATAAAATAAAAATAAAATGTTACGCACCATCTTTCTGAGGTAAAACCTACGCGCAAGGGATGTGTAGTTTCTATTAGATTTTAGGTAAAGTCGCAAATAAATCGTATCATAGGATTGTATGTCAAAAGCCCGGTATTCTCTTTGATACCGGCAACAAACTAATTACTGGTCCATTAGCTGAGCCCAGTAAAGTGAATACTGGCCGCCGAACCTAAAGTACCGGACATGCTGTCAAGCGGTAATAATAGAAGCTTATAGGCGGTACACAGTCACGTATTGTATTTGAAGGCGTAGGCCGAGGTAGGCTTTGCTCACCCACATTTTCAACGACTCAAGAATACTTATTCAAAATACAAAATACGACACGGAAATGAAGCATTCCATTCACAAATACATCACTGAAAATATCTCACAATTTCAATATTCCTAATTCTAAAAGTACATACATCTATTCACACGAATTTAAGCTCTAAGTTAACACAGAAGCATCAAATAAAGTGAAATGTCGCTCGTTATACAAGTATTTGCTCCGTCCGTATAATATTCGTGCTTTATATTTCGTGCAATCAAAATTGCAAGTGGTACTCAATTGTGCATAGTGATTCCGGTGCCACTAAAATATGCTGTGCGCTGGCATCCGGCCGCTCGTCCGGTCGGGTTTAATCGCATCGATCTGACGTCGCGCGCCGCTCGCAAGCTAGCTACTGATTACTTCGTGATTTCCAGGGAACATGATTTACGGGTACCGTGTAACAAGCGCTCGCTTGTAGTGGAACATAGATTAACATTTCACGGGGATTACATTACAATTATTTTGGTAATTTTAAATTTAAGCTTTTAAACTGTATTATTTGTGTATAGTGTCATGGGTGTCAGTGTTGTTTTTGGTATTTGTGTTTATATTGGCGTCCGTTTAATAAAATCTAGTTTTAACTTCTCATTATACGTACATTTTTATTTAATCAATTATTATCTAACAACAGACCAAAAAAACAAATACTAAAACTGACTTCAATTGTAACGTAATATTTATGACCACTTAACAGCCAAGTTTCTACAATAACGTGTGAAGTAATAGCAGCAATTTAGCTTACATAATGACGCGGTTACCCCCTCTACACAGATAACGTGCAATTTTCTTCAATTAATGATTATTATGCTATTACTAACACACATCCCACACACCACTAACAAGGTAATTATTGACTACATCAAATCACAAATGAATCACAAACGGAATTAACAAAATTATGCGGCGTAAAACCTCAAAATGTTGTAAAACTAAGCAATCCTGCTCACGATGCTTCTACCCTAACGTTAGCTGGTAGAGAATGTCTTAATAAAAAGTAAAATATTATTAAATAAATTTCAATTAAGATTACTCCAATTCCCCAGATACAATAAAAAAGAAATGATAACCCTATTATGAAATTCTCGCAACTTCTCGTTTCATACATTGGCCTTATTTATTTTTATCATGAGGGAACGGGGACAGAATTGTAATCCACAGTGGATCGTGCGATACTTGTTAGGGCGCGGTCACAATGGTGCGGGACGTGGACTGCTACCGATCCGATTAGGTTACTAGTCGGATGGGTATCTATTAATGAAGAGATTCTAAGTTTTGTTTAAATAGATCACGAAGATAAACTATCCGTCGTACCAAGTGAAGGTATGGATGGTATGAAAAATACTGCAATCACATTCACCAAGCTCAAATTAAAATTCAAGCCCAGGTTTCTTTACGTAACTTTGGAGTTTCGTGCTGATGTTGTTCAGGTTTGATATTTTGAAACCGAAGAATTATGCAAATTGTTACATAATATATTTTCATCAAATTTAAGTTCACCATTTTTTTAACATCCGTTCTGCTGTTCCGATTTTTTAGCCGTATCTCTGGCAGACCTATATAACAGAGCTTTTAGTGAAGGACCCTACCCAATGTATTTGCGTCATGTTTACTGAAATAGGTATTCCATTCAGTTCGCTTAGAATTTAAATGAAGAGAAGGTTAATAAGTAGCGAGTATTGTATATTGAAACACAATTTTGTTTTTATACTTACTTTCTTTTCAGACGGTTTTGGTCATTAATTAGGTAGTTATAAAATTCTGCGTACCAAGAGTTCAGAGAACGTTCTTGAAAGGACTTAAGTTCAAATACACGTGGTGTAGTTTTTAAGAATTTACTTTTTGTAAAGTCGCAGTATGTATTATAGCAATTGCTTAGAAGTGCTACTACCTTTTTATTATATTTGTTAGCTACCTTAGGTCGAGTTCACTGCATCGCATCTTTTGACGGATCCCATCCCGCCGTTGTGGCTACCAGAGATAGCTATAATTATGAAATCAAACTAATCCACTTCTCAGTTCATCAAGTATCCTTAACCTTTATAGTATCTGTAACAGTATGTTAGAACATCAAGACTCTGGGCTCAACAGTCTTAAATCATAGACAAAATTAGCACATTTTTGTTGTTACCGAAATAGAAGAATCGTTTTACAATATCAAAGCTTTTCCTTGTTTTGGAAGTGTAGAAAATTTTGACTGAGGGATTCTGAGAGACAAATCACACCCCGGGGACAGGCTTACTGCGGAGAATTTTGAGTACAGTTACAGAGGTATTAGTTGCTGATGAAACTTCGTATGTATCTTAAATTAATAGTAGAGGAATCTAGAAAAACTTAAAAACACTTTCAATTTAAAAAATGTAAGTAGTACCTATATAATATATTATGATCACGCATTTCCGCATCTAATTTGATTAAAATTCCGTGCAGAAATCCCTCGACGATTTAAGAAGCCTAGAAGTGTTTATAAATAGCCATTTACGTTCGGAAGCGTAGCTTGAAATATATCTTATTTGTTTTACGACAATCATAAATATGAGTAATAAAAGCAACGCTCACGTGAAGAACTGGCGCTCTGCCGCATACAACATACAATACAACGGTTCTAGCAAAAAACTAAGTAACTGTCGTGCCTGTCATTTATGTGTTCTACGTGTGTCCTAGCTTATTGCCTCTGGAATTGGTTTCTTGCACGCCTTGCTCACGCTGGTCAGGTTTGGTGAGCCTATAAACTTACAGCGACAAAACTGATGATCATTTTCAACATGAATGATAGTAACGCATATGAGTTGTTAAGTTAAAGTTTTTAAAGTAATGGGGTGCAACCAATTATATGTATATTCAATCTAGTTACTATTAGCTTTATTTAAGCCTTTTGTTATTAATATGTTTTGATAATACACAACTCGCAATAATTGAAATATAGATTACCTCGAGGAAGCATATTTGGACCATTACCATTTACTACAAACTTTGAATACATTTTAATTTAATTATAGTATCGTATGTACCTATTATTAAAGTAGGTACGGCTAAAGTCTCACTATATTCAAAAAGATAATGAGCCGAATTAATATAAAAGTCCCTAATTTTAGCATCACATCTTAATAAGTTACTATTGAAATCATGAAATATTTGTATCTCGTAAAAACCTTTAATTTCATTTATGAATCTTTTCATTCTATATTCACTACCAAAGAAGGTGACGTGAAGATAATCCAAAGCGTTTTAATGGATCCCATTAAGTGGGCGACAGCCAAAAGCAATTTGTTTGATTGATCATGTTTTCATACATAATTGATGTCAGAATATTTTTAGGTTACTTGTAAGCTAAAATTAGTATTACCTTGATTATATATTTAACACTAAGTACGGAATCATAATTGCAGTAGTCTTGTAAAATTAGCAATGCTTCTGGCTCAAAAATCTAAGCTTTTACGAAAAAAACTTTGGCTTCATAAGCAAACATTTTTTTATTTTATAGTCTAATAGTCGGCATTTATTTTAATTGGTGCTACTAATAATTAACAATATTTATTACATCTTTTTATATATTTTGTTACAGACATAAACTTTAAATTGACTAAACTCTCTGACAACACTTATGGTAGGGAGGAAAAAGCGAATCCCTTTAAAACAGTCACTACACTAATTGAGTTTTATTTCCCTTGGGATCTTTTTCCATTATACTAAGCTATCTAATTCATACAGCAATTAAACAGCTTTAATTGCTAAAGGTGTTTGACTGGGTACCACTTTTAGGGTACATTACCACAATATAAAAACAGAAATCATACCAGTTCTGTTTGGTGGTTGAATTTTTGGTGTTCATCTACTCAATTACACCCTTTTGTAAATAACTATTGAATGGTAATATAGGTATTACGTCGAAAACAGCCTTATTTTTTAAATAAAAACGCAGCCCAGCTGAGTCTCTTATATTGACGTCTTAGCGCAGATGAATGTCTACGATTTTATTTGTTTTAGAGTTCTTCTTTTTCATATTTCATACGCTACGTTTTCACCGAAAAGCAGCTTACATGATGTATTTACTCAGTGTATTTTAGTTGCTGTATAAATTGGGTTTTAGTTTCTAAAATCCCGTTAAACTGTGAGGTGCTCTGTTTGCGCTGCTTGAGGTGCTCTAGGTTTACTGGCAGCTTCGTCTAAATCTGTTAAAACGCTTGTGTTGCGACCTGTTTGAATTTGTCACTACACTATGTGAGCGCCGTTTGGATTACGAAGGATCAAATTTCCAGCAAAATACATAATGCTGATTTTTGAAGACTTTAGAAGTTTTTGCAGTAATCGCAAATGCACATTGTAGTTACTCTAACAATTGGGTAACTTTCATCTTGTAAATCTACATTGATTTGTCGGTGTTTTTATAAAAATAATAAATGAATGTGCCAAAGGAACTTTGTACTGGGAATATAACATTAGATTTACCAAGAAACTGTCTAACTTGAAGTGAAATAAGGATTTATACAAACATTAACAAACATAAAAAAACACATTTTCCAGATCCAATCATAAATTTACTTTAAAAGCAAACTATTCCACTGAATAGAAAAACAAACAAACCTCATTCATCAAAGATCAAAAGCTTCCAATCTATATAAACGAGCGTCTCCTACAGAAACAGACTCTATATTATAAAAGTTTCCACAAAGGAAAGATTTCGAGTATTTAGACCTTTCGAGACCTTTCAATGGAAAGGTCCAACTACTCTGTTACCAATAAAAAGTTTTTTATGTGAGTTTCGATTCTATCTTGACTTCTAACTAGGAGCTTAAGGGCTGTTTAAACATGTTCGGGAAAATTGATGTTCTGAGGTCGATCACCTTGAAATATTACTTCAATCTCACCTATACGTACCTCGTTATATGATATGTTATGTCTACTACGGGGACCAATAGACCCGTTTAGTAGAAATAAAGCCTTTTACTTTCTCCAAACGGTCCACACTCTTCATTTCTAACATTTTAATAACGTCATTGACAAGTACAAACGTGACGCCTCAAAATTCTCGCAACGCGCTCCAAATTCAAAATGGAAACGAATAAAAAGAAATCAAAACACTAAAATGCATAAAACATTTAGTATTCAGTAATTAAACGTCAAACAACCTTCTCCCCCATTAATAACATGACACATCTAACTAACACTTAACTGACGTCGCACCATAGACCCTCATATAAAAGCAGAAAATAATTTTCCTTTTTAAATCTCACGACATTAATATCGCGCTCTCCAGTCAGCGCAAAAGAGTGGAGAGGTGCGTCTAGACTGGGGAGACAGTGTAAATACTAAGTGGAGTGGCCGGGACATTATTCATGTGGGCTTGAGACTCTCTCATTGAATCTGCTGAATGCAATCATTTGTGCACTCTTTTAGGGCTAGTGCACGTTTATGGTGAGTACTTCTCACTTTACGGATGTTTAAGCACCTTTTTTTTTATAAAAATACCAGTAGGGGTTTCCTTTTTTTTGGATTTCAGAGACGTTTTATAGTAAAGTGGATTTTTTTAAAGGATAAACTGAAACGTATATTTTGTACTGCTATATTTGCGAGTTTCTCTTGTTGCCCAAATGGTTATTTTTATTGATCAATGTTTGGTTATAATATTATTTAAGAAATAGGAATAAAATTAAGTTATTTAAACCGCGCACTAATTATGGAAAGACAACGATCGTATTCATTAAATCGATTAATGCAATGTGCCAAAAGGTAAAAATGAAATTATGTGAAATTAAGAATTCGTTGATTAATCTTATTGTAAATAAAACTGTATTGTTTTTTATAAGAAATAAAATCTTTAGACCGATTTAAAAACTAGATGCAAGGTTTCTAACCCAACATTTTCCCGGAGCTGCTATAATTTTCTCAACGGCAAAAGAAAATAGCCTCAAGGGTGCAGACTGTAATGAGTTTAAGTCTAGTGCGTGTGAAACGCACCATAAACATAGCTCACACGAGCTTCCCAGGCAATTTACGACAATTTTATTATTTTGAACTCACGGAAACATTTTTATTAAGCAAATTATTTCAATAGAATTGGGGGATGTGTCCGTTTTTTGAAATGACGTTAAAGAAATAATGATTGATAATAATAATTAAATGCGACAAACAAAAACATCGATCACCAACTAGAGCATTGAAAACAAGCATCGATTCATGACTGTGTGACATAAAAAGCATGTCATTGTCTTGTGAATGTGTGACAGTACCTTCTAATTGGCCTATTACAAAACAATCACTGTGCTTAGTTGTTTTGCTGGATTCAAATATACATTTTCATTTGTTCATTAACTGGCATATGTATGAAAATGTTTGAAATGTTGTCGAGAGAATGTCATGTTAATGTGCCGCACATTGGTATACTGTAAACTGTTTTATAGAAGTAGGTGCTTTAAACCGATTAGCGTGTGTGAATGTGATGTCAATGAATTAGTTGACACAGGAGGGGGGGGGGGGGGGGGGCAGGATAGTTACAAATGCGATTTCATACTGTCTGCGTATCCTTCAAGAAAACTGGCGTGATGTGAACTTTGATTTAAGTCTAATTTGAAATCTAGTTAATTCTTTGAAACAGATGATCCAATAAAGATATTGTTTACAAAATTGGCTCCGCTAAATTTAATATAAGACAATCTAATTTAGCGTTGCTCTCGTTCTTTGAAAGGAACGATGATTGAAACCGGCAGACATGGAAATTCAATTTAGAAAAATAATGCACCGGCCATAACTCTGGTCCGAATCCATTGATTCCCCGTTGATGTATTCTTTTCCATTGATCCTGACAGTTTTATTGATGCCTGCTACCTTTCACTCCGCGTCTAACTCAGTCATCGCTGATACCAAAGGTTTTATTTTCATTGATAACTTCACTTTTTTCACTTATCATTAGTTAACAAACTATTTTCTTGTTTTCTTTTTAAAGTAATGCAATTTCTTATTTAAAACTGACCAATATTGTGACTAGATTTCCTAAAGCGCTGAATTCAATACGATTGTTTATGACAGAAATGTGAATATTTAATAGTATCCAGAAACCTTCAAAATAATAATAAACCGTTCCACCAACCGATGTATTACCAAAATGTTTAAGCAGTTCAGTTCATACGTAATTACAAGCAGGCAATATTTTTGGGAAACACGAACGCCACGTTAATTGGAACTTATTCATGCAACAATCAATTAGTTTTATGTTGGTAACGTGACATTTCGTGCGTTTACAACTAAACGTAATTATGATAAATAGGCGTCGTAAACTATGAACATGGATTTTTGGTGCGCCCGTAAAATATCCAACATGATGTATGCCAGTGTTACGAATGGTTTGATAAATGTTTGGACCACGACGAAACTCGTGATGGACGAGTATGGATAAAACAAGACACTTCACTCGCCAAATCCTGAATTTTCCATCTATACTATCAGATTTTGTTGGCAAAATTAGAAATTATATTATGCTTTAATACAATTCTACCAGAATGTATATTATTGAAATTGTAAAATATCTAGAATCCTACTAAAACTAGCTTCCACTCATTGTAATGATGACATCACATTGTTGACCAGAAGTCAAAAGTTTGTAGAATCGTCTTGGTTGATCATTGGTGCTGAAACATGACTGCCGAGCGTAAAGTTTAGTTTCAATTTTGAGGTAAAAAAGTACGTTATTAAGTATTTTTGTTAAAATTGCTAATCATTTCTGTAATAACAATTAGATTTGAACCAGGATACTTAATACTTACTTAGATACTTATTTCCGAAAAAAAAAAACTATGTTTAGAGCAATCTCTTCTCTCAGCAATAACGGCTGATTCCAGAAATGGTTGCATACAAATAAAATAAGAATGGACTGCAGTCTGCACCACCTGCTACCCCGCTTGCGTTCTACAATGCTTTATAGAGTAATACGTGCTTCGGTCGCTAAATGAAAGTAACATGAAAAATAAATTTCCCAATATTTCAAAGTAACAGTTCTTGCTCTGTTTTTAGTTTCCAACAACTGCGCTGTAAGCACACGCAGCGCAGCTTCTGACTACGCTGTTATAGCAAAATTTTGGGATTATAAAAAATTGTTTTTGAGAAATTTACAATTGTAAAAATAAGGTTCAAATTCCGTTTTTATCTGCAAACACTCCGTGTACTATACAAATAAAGCTCAAGAAAAGTATCAATTAACACGGTCTGTCGTAACAGGAACATCCCCCGAACATTCGTCCAACTCATTTCTCTTGTAAATAATCTGGCTCCTTATCGAGCACTCTTTTGACGAGCCCATTGTTCGGACATCTCACGACGTAATCAGCAGCTACAATCGCTTCTTTGTTGCTCTGACCTTTTGTATGTATATTTGAGGCTCTTTGTCGAGGTATCTGTCTAAATAATTCAATGTCGGCCTGTCTTGTTCGAGAAGGGTCGCGATTTGAGTAGAACGTGAGTCGTGTACGTATCTGTGTGGGGCGCGCTCGGCTGTGATACTGTTTCAGTATTGCTTACGTTGACGATATTATAACAATACCAATTGCATTTTTCTCTCAAAATAACCTAACGTTTATATTTAGTTAAATTGTCACGTAAGCAATTTTAAATAGGGATGAAAGGAGTTTCGGTCCAAAAAACACGTAAAATACGAATAAATAAAAACGATTATCAAAAAACAGTAAAAAAATATTAATTTTTTCAGAAATATTTAAAGCTAATATTGGTTCGAAACGTATTACTATTCAGGTTATTATACAAACAACGCTGACGTCCCGTCTCGGACACGGGTCCAATAAAACAATCTCGTTCGAAAACAAACTCAACGCGGTGCGGAACCAGGCGGTTGTATCAACATGGCTGACATCAAACGGTTATGGCGCGTACAAAGGGAACCACAAATTTTTACGAGAGCTTCCTCCAACAAAGAATGCAATTAACATTTTATCACCTCCGCCCGTAAAATGGTTTTTATATAAGTTCACGAAGTATCAGGAGGGCTAAGATTCTCCATGAGGTAGATTCCTTTGTGGTCAAGATTGAAAGCTTCCTAATGTGAGGTCGCTTCCGATCGTGTGGTGTGGTCGGTGAAATGTGGTGTGGCTAGGATGTGGTGGAGCGCCGTGTGAAGTAACAGTTGTTGTCAGGTTTTTAAAACATACGATAGTTTGTTTGTGTGGTCCTATTTTCAAGATAGCCCCTTACATTTTAGTGTCGAGGTGAGGAAATCAGCGGAATTTGGTTTTATAGCTTAATATTTTGTGTCTATGATCTCCAAAACCGATGTATCTTTTATAATGATAAAATTGAGTTCTGTTATATGTAATTCACATACACACAGGGAATATATTTTCATGTAAAAAGACCTACATCGAACTGGTGGCAGTCAAAATATAAGTATAGTGGTTATACCTTTTTGGTTTCACGAGTAAATTCTACATAATTATTGTATACCAACAATAAAAACCTGTTAGGAAAATTGGAAATCTTTTACAAAAACATAGTACGTTATATTATTAGGTACTTGTCAGATGACGTTACCATAAAATACTTCACACACAGTAATTTGGATGCTAAGGCACGGATGAAACGCGCGCTTACTCACGTAGTTACAATCTGATGCCACAGAGTAGAAATAAGACGAAGACGTTAACACTGAAATGGAACTTGAGATTTGATAGGTGCCAGTAGCGACAAGGATCGGCGAAGGTCGCGGGTTCTGTCCCGCTTGTGTCTATCATTTTAATCCTTTAACAATTTAAATAAGACAAACATTTGCTTTTAGCGTATATTATACACACTTCTGAAAAATTACTATGTAAAATGAAAACAACGTTATTTAAAAAAATATACTAAGTTATATACCTAATATTAAAATTATTGTACACGTTTAAAAAAAATAATATATATAGCTCTTATGTAGAGTTTTTTGTGTTCCTTTGAAATCTGATAAATAATGACTACCTAGTTGGTTCACTGGTCGCGGGACTGCTGAGCACGAAGTCTTGGTGTCGGATCCCTGAACATAGGGCATAGTGTTACTGGGTTTTTCCATTAGGTTATTCTCAGTAGCAGCACGGAGTCTGGATTCGTTCCCAGTTGATGGCAATAGGCTCGTCCCCCTATTACAATGGAACGTCAAACATAACTGGCGAAATTTAGGTTGTCTGTAACTATGTGCACCTCTGTCTACTCTGTCGGGGAATACAGGCACGATGGTATGTTATGTAAAATGTAAGTTTTCAAGTATCTTTCAATACATCTTGAATCCTGTTGTAGAAATGCTCTCAGTATGTATGTGTGTAATTTGCTTTGAGTTTTTAATACCTTGTGGTCGCGAGCGAAGCACCTGTCCTCTACAATTCAATCAAAGCTTTTTTACTCCAAATTCATTTTACAAGGGAGAATCTTATTCTGAACATGTAAAAGGATTACTCGTCGCCATTCCTGCCTACGTTTGTGTTTACTTCAATTATTTCTTTTTCTACTAACCGAGTTTCTAAGGTTTAATTTATTTTTTGTAATTCTAAGGTATTATTGAATCCCGTATGTGTTACCAAATCCCCAGGTGATATATATTTGTATCGTTCGAGAACCAGTTTGAGGAAAATGTTACCTAATTTTTTATCAGTTAGGTAAGGTAAGGGTCAACAAACTTTGGGTTTTCCATTCATTATGAAAACAAAGCCTGTGTTGCTATCTGAGTAATATTCTAAACTGACTGACATTTTTTGTTTGCAAATGGATACCAACAGTATAAACTTATCTTTCAAGCATTTACAGAGTAGAATTTTAATAGCCCGCACTTGTCAGCAAATAAACCTAATGTTCAGCAAATGTTTTTAACAAGCGATCTATTCTCTTTTACTGTAAGCCACTTGGTTAAGCCAACAATTGAGTCATCAAAATACTTACCAGCAAAGCATAACCCTAAGAATTCCAGTAGGATGGCCCGCTAACGTGTATGTCCAGCGCGGTATTCCCAACTGCCCGTAACCGCGGGGGATCGAGTTGTGAGTGCCACCTACATTACTGACCTATTGTTATGATACTGCGTGCTTAGGACTGTGACACGGTGAATGCGATGCCAAGATATGACTTCTGCTCATGTGTTAAGGCATCATAAGATATTTCACGAATCTCCCAATCCATGTGGGATTTTTAATTGGCCTTTAATATTGTATAATGTTAGTTTAAACTGCTTTTTAGCTGTAAGTCCTAAAAGAATATAAAAAAGAAAACCCACCCTATGGACTTACAAATTGTACGTCAAATTTCAGTGGTATAAAAATACAGTAGACACAATAGAACAACATTTACTATTTGTTCGCAACAAACCGGTGAGCCTGGTGGCGTTGTATGTGTTGAAAACATTGCGTAACATTTTTAACAGCTGTAACTATTATTCGTAACCTACCACAAAACTGGACTTTCCTGAAAATCAGAAGTAAACTTCCCTGTAACTGTCGCGTCAAAGTTTAAAACAATAATATACAAACAAAACTATTCATGAATAGAGTACAACATTAGTTTTACTTTCCCCGACCGGTGACCTAATAGAGCTGGCTGTCAGCCGCCGCTTCCCACGGAGTGTCAATAGAGTTAAACGGGTCATTGTAGTGGCTGCGGAGGGAAGGTCGGGAGAACTACTTGTTGCTAACACTTATGAAAATAATATCCCGCGTATAATATTATAAACGTGAGGTGGAAATTTAGTGTTTGCTCTATCACATTGTATGCGAATAGGATTTGAAGGTTTGAAAAGATTTATCTGCTTGTACAAGCTACAAGATTCTGAATTGTATATATATTATATAGCAATGATTGATGAATGTTTTAAAGAATGAAATATAAGTATCTCCATTGTTAAAAAATAAAAATTGTATGTAAAAATCAAATAGTTCTACTATACATAGCATAGCATAGATTTCAGTGGAATACATAGAGAGCGACGACACTAATCGTCTCTGCGGGTGTAGCGCGCGGTTGACCCTTCCACGCGTTGTTCTAATTGCCGACTCTTATGTTGTACAGGTCGCTACTTTATTGTTACGGGCCTCGCGGAAATTATTGGCTCTTAGCTTTATTGTGTTTTGGTTCTCTATTTTATTGTATCTACAGACAGTTTCTATTTAAGGATATTGTATTTGTAATGAACCTATACCTGTAATAACATATTATTCTTGCATACTTACTTTTTGCTACTCTAGTTCTAGAGTATTAAAAAATCTAGCATTTATAAATTGCATCGCTATGTATCTACAATGCGACACAAGTGGTGTCTTAGAAACAAGTTACAACATACCCACCTACCATGACATTGAAAAGCGTATTCTACTTGATCGGGATCATCCGTTAATTTAAAAAAGGAAAAATCATTTAACAGCTAAAAGGAAGAAGTCTTTTTGGCTGTTAATAATCTCAATCACCTAATGTGTCGATAATTCTTTATTATCTTTCATTAAAGAACGTCAAGGTTACACTGACTGTTACGACGAACTAACCTAATTGTACCACTCACGGGGTACTTTATGTGGATGACTATTAACCCCGGAGGGCTCGTCAGAGAATTTTGGCACACGAATGCACGTCCTAACAGAATGAAAATTACGAACTGCTCGCATGACACGTGGCTTAACTGTATTTGGCCTGCATGACTCATCTAGGATAATAGCTAAGTATGGAAAATTCCCCTATAATCAATTGAGTATTTGCCAGTTTTACTCCATTAGATTGAAGAGAAACCAAATCTTTGAAAAGGTTAAGGACAATGTGAAATGAAATTTTGGAGTTTTCAGGGTCCTCGTCGATGAGTCTATAGACATGAGTAATGCTGCCGTTTTATTGCTAACACCGATAAGGGTAAGTATACAGTAACAAACTCGTTATTTGTTTTAGCATAATGTAAGTTGACTTTAAAATTACGTGAAGTAAGTATAGTGATATGAGAAGCAAATAAAGCGCGGTTTATTTGCCGTCACTACGCCGTGGAGATAGTTACTTATAAATAGAACATCCGCCCAGCAGATAGTATTGTAGTGTTACTACATATTTGAACCCGGCACGTGTGCGTTCACCTGTTCTTGAGTACACCAAGATATGCTGGCAGTTTTAAAAGGCATATATTAATGGTAATACGTTGTCCCCTTAAATATTTACATATATTGACGACCTAATTCACGCAGTGGCTCAGCGATTGGACTGCTTCGTTATGGGTTGCAGGTTCGATTCCCGCACGGGGCAAAAATTTGTGCTAACCGCAGCTTTTCCCATTAAACGCACCCACGATACAAGATAAATTCCTAGTGTAGGGCAACGTTTTTCTGTTTTATTTATATGTATATACTGAGGAAATCTTCTGGACTTCCTACATGTATGCTTGTCTCTTACCTCTCTGGGTGTCCTCCTACCTTGGGTAAGGGACGCGGGATCTGTGTACTGCACCGCATCCCTCGACATAAATTGATACTTCTAATATTAAAAAAGGTGTAGTCTATGCCATATATATTATGCCATATCACATTAAAGTTACTAGCTTATTTACTTAACAGAATCCAAAAATCCAGCATCACAAAATTGACACCGCCACCATTGCATTGTACCGCCATTGTAAATTCAATTCGTGTTCAACACAGTTTCAAAATAGTTAAAATGAAAGGCGAGCGAGATTAACGCGATAGGCACGCGGCGGGAGCGCAAATAAAATCAATCAGATTACAAGTATGTATGGTATTTGATAACAGTGCGGCGCGATCGGCGCCGCGATTGTGGTACAATGTTCATATTGGAAACTTTGATACACTGGGTGTGTGTTACAGAATTCAGAGTATTCCAGTGATTATAATGAACCGTTGGAATGTTTTGTTTGTTGTCAATTAGTCAAAGGTATGTTAACTGTGTTAAAACCTAATTGGCGCAGTGACTGGGCGATAGGTCTGCTGCGCTAATTCCTGCCCGGGACAAAAAATTGTGCGATCCACGGATATGTGTCCCGAGTCTGGGTGTTTGTGAATGTGATATTTCTTGTTTATGGGACCACGATACAAGAGACCGGTCCTAGTGTAGCGTTAAGATATTATTAAAAAAGAGTTAAAAACCGATGACGTTTCATATATGTATTTCCCTTGCTTTTCATGCAGTTCCATTTTAGAAATACGCTACAGACTCAAAGTTTGTTATAATATTAAATTGATTTAAATAAAACATGATGTTATATTTTTTTGTTCAAAGGAATACAAATTGTTTATATTAGATACTCCAACTTTAAATGTAAACACTTAGCTACACAAACATTAAAGTAATTTGTCCAGGTACAAGTTTTGATTGTTATTCATTCCCTTGTAACAAGCACTTCTACACTAAGAAGTTCAGTTTCAGAACTTTTCAGTGTCTTTTGAATAACGCAAATGTAAACACTGAGTGAGTTGAACAGCAATTATTATCATTAGTCTATTTCCGAACTTTTTTCGGCGAGATACGAAGAGGTTAATCATTCAGGGGATGAGTAAAAACAAATGATAATCACGGTAAAGATAATTAGTATAGAATAAAATAACGTTAAATCCCGCCCGCACTTCTTAAGGAAGTAATACAGAAGTTTATGTACCTACATCCTCCAGTACAATGTTGAATGTCAGGAGGTTCATACAGAAACGAAGAAAACAAACAAACAGCGACAACGTACTGTTGGATAAATCGCATCATCTTTTAGGATAGCCATAAAATATTAGTACCTACACAACAATATTACTGAAAAGCAAAGTTAAGTAAAAGTTTACCAGTATAACGCCGCTGTCGTTCCGATGTCTCCAAATATTGTCGCAATGCAGTTATCACAAACAGCGCGTCGCCCCGCCGGAGTTAATCCTTATTAATTTACTGAACTCCGGAACTTTCTGCCATGGAAAACTCGATCGCGTTGTTAAATAACTGTTATGCTTGTGCTAACACACGCATCTAAATACGTAGGTAGGTAACTGAACAAGATTGAAGAAAACATTTTCTATAGTAATTAGAATGACAGGGTTTTTCCATTAGGTAATTCTCAGTGGCAGCACGGAGTCTGGATTTGTGCCCGGTTGATGGCAATAGGCTCGCCCCCTATTACATTGGGACCTAAAACATACTTGGCGAAATTTGGGTGTACTATTATATGTGCACCTCTGCCTACCCCTTCGGGGAATACAGCCGGGTTGTGTTATGTTTATGTGTTTTTGTATGGTCCCCACCAACCAGTAACCCTAAATCATTTCAACAAAAGGAAGTCCACAATCACCGCGCAACCACTTTACCTTTCCAGGATAATCCCCAAACATTCACATGAGGAGTGGTTCCTGGAAAACGTGACGCTCATGATATCCGGCACACGTCTGCAATATGTGACTCTAGTACCGGAAATTATGAGGGAAATCGCTGAAAGCAGGATATTGGCGGCGGCACAAGGCCATGTGTGCGCGCGCTGCATACTCGTGCAGCTATAGGTGCTGAAATAATAATTAGCCTCGAAAGTGATGAATTATTGATGACGATGTCTACGGAAATGACCCGAGCTTGAATATTTCACAATACACTTTAAGCAATAAGTGAAAAGAGGTAGATCCCTTTACGCAACATTTGTAATGTCACACTTCTGTGGAAGTAGGACGGTATATCGTAACTATCGCGTGTGAAAATGAGACTAAAAGGTTTAGATAAGCTATGCTATGCCACTATTATAGCCGCTATAACTTATCTACCTCTTACGACGAGTCATAATTTTTAAATATAATTCCATTTAATGAACAATTCAAACCCTTACACTGATTGCTACTTAAGAAAGCATCTGCCTTACTAATACTCGTAGATAAGCTACGACAGGTAATTTAAAAATTCTGAATATCTAAAAAACTTGTGAAGTTAATATTTGGGACTAGACCTCTTTAAAGTGGTCACGTTTCTTACTTAACTAATTTGTCTGCTTTTAAATGGTTAGCATTTCAATGAGGTAAATAAGGTCAATATAAGCTGAATACTAAAAAGAATATGCTTCTATAGTACAAGTCTTTGTTTGTGTTATATTTTAAAAAATTCAGTGTAGTATTTGTTTGGGATAGAAAATAAAATGTGTCCGTTTCGGAACCTTGTCTACTATTGTTAGAGAACACAGAATTATATTTTTATGTTTTGTAAAGCTAGGTCAAACAGCGTATTTTACCAGCTTCCTCCATAACTATAATTCTATTCCAGGCATTCTGAGTTAATGTTTAGCTGGTTTAGGTTTCGTCGAAAACTTGATTCTGCTTCATCTATTTCCCAAAATTATACACCTTTGATCCGACTGTGGCAAGATAGGTAGATATATAGATAGAATATACTTTATTGCACATTTAATAATAAATAATACAGGATAACCTTATAACTAAAACAATAGTGCAAGCCCAGTTTTCCTTGATGTAATGGTCTCCCGAACGAGCCTCTCGCTCGTGTTAATCTTACTAAAACATTATTTTTATCATTAAACAATATAACAGTGACTGGAGTACAAACTGTAATTAAAAGATGTTGTTACATAACTGAACATTACGATACAATGCGCTCACAAACAAACATGTACAATGTCACCTTGTAAGGTTATCTATAACAATCAACCAGGTATATAAATATAAAATTGTAGGTCAAACCAGACTTTATATTATTAGACGATAAACACTCGACAAATAACCTGCTATGCCTTCAAAGTAGATTTTTTTATAATTTGACGCCCCGATTAGCGCATTGGCTAAGTGATTGAATTGCTGCGCTAAGGGTTGCAGGATGACTCCAGCGCGGGACAAAAAATTGTGTGATCCGCAGATGTTTGTTCCAAGTCTGGGTGGTTGTTGGTTGGTGTATGTAATATTTCATGTTTGTGAAACGCAGCCACGATAGAAGAGAAATTCCTAATATGGGGCGATGGTTTTTTAAATTATCTTCATCTCTTAGGTACAGCTTTCTGTAGCGCAAAATCTAAATTTGTTATTAATTTTTTTGTTTCTATCACACACACCTATTCGATCAATGAAATAGTTTTTTTTATCACGATTGAAATAATTCTCTATTGTGATAAATCTACCTGGGGGTAGCCGGTCATTTTGTATGGCACGTTTTATTCTGTCAGTAATAGATTCTATCAGTCAATACTACCAATCTGACATTTTGATTTACTATTTGTATTGTGTGTAGGTAAACAACACATCGTGTAAGTGCTAAGCGAAGATCGATACTTAACTACTGTACAAGAAGCGTTCGGAGCACTTAAGGAACATTTAATACGTCTTCAGTAGATACGTATCTCCGGGAACACTGACCATTTATTTTCGAATCAGAAGAACTTATTTATTCAGTCTATTCAAACAACCTTTATTATAAAGCTTTGATATTTTTTGAGCTTAATTCAAATGTATTTATTTAGGTAGTTTGATCCAGGCCGGACTTAATATAATTGTAATTGTACCTAATTTAACAGTGTAAACATTTCATCAGCTATAAAAACTATAAGTCATAAGCTAAGTATAAAATATAAGCAAGAGCACAATTTGCCTGAACAACAAGGCTCAAACTTTATTGCAACTTTGAGTCTTATATTACCCTCTTCTCACATAATAATACATCATTGATTACACCAGCCCATCTTTTTGAGTCAATATTAATCAACATTTTCTCAAATAAATTATTAGCTTGCTTTATATTTGCCGAGTGGTATCCGGCCTAGAATTTGACCACCCCTGTTCCTCGCGTGAGTGTCGTAACCTCTTACGACCAAGGGAAAATCCAGAAGATGGGCACCAGCGTCTTCTGTAACTACACCACCAATACTGTGATCCCCAAGCCGCTTGCCAAGCGTAGGGAAAACCCTTCCCCCCCCCTTAATTAAGAATGACGATGATATTTAATCAGGCATAAAAACTAATTTTAGTGTTTTTATCGCGTGAATAATATCAACAAAACATTGGTTAAATAATATTAAACAAATAATTGTTCCGTGGTCTGTCAGTTATTGTTTGCTGAGTAATCCTATGATAAGGTGATAAGCACATTCTTATCAAGAATTAAAATTAAATTAACGTTACGTATAACTAATGCTATATAAACTAGTGTAGGTAACTAATTAAATCATTAATTAAATATAAACATGACAATGTAGATTACGATCCAGGTGGATTGGCCACGTTACCATAATATAATTATTATAATATTTAGTTAGTTTTAGATAAATTAAAAAGTGTCTTAGAATATATCCATATCTATAACAACCTGATCGACTCGAATCAGTGGCAAAATGTTATACTCTGCGTCAAATGTCGAGGGTGATCCTGTGTGGTATTTATATGGCTTTTATGAGTCGTAGTGTATACATAATAATTATATCAAAATGTTACAAATATTATATTTTACACTAAATATTTTTGGGACTTCACATAAAGTTAATATTTTATAAAAACATTTTTCCGAAAAAAATACTAAGAATAAGGTATTAATATTATGAATATTTTAATAAAAGGGACCACTAATCCATCATTTTACTAAGACACACTATGAGCTCAGCTTTTATACTAATAAAGCACGATCTTCTCTCATCGCTGTCTCTAACGTTGACAACGTCCCACAGAAATGTATTTAAATACTTACCTAAGATTTATTATCAGCAAATTAAATAAAAACATTTTTAAAGCAAACTTACGAGAACAATAAAAGGAAATTACCCAATAATTTGAATGAACTGCCTTATTTTGATTCAGTCTTTGTAAGTGTCGTGCGTGAGTACGTAGCTTTCGAGTTCAAAAGAAATGTTTTATAAATAACTAACTGTTCTTCCAGTGTTAAGGATCAAGACCATCAAGACAATCTTTTTTACACGCTTTATATTAGCTTCACTTGTATGTATGTATGTTTGTTTGTATGTTTGTAACCGACTTCTTTGGGCGCGATTTTGACCCACTTTAAACGGCTAGATTTCGTTCAAACTTTGTAGATTTATCGAGGACCGATGACAATACACTAATTTGATAAAATTATTTAATAATATAATTAATAAAAAGTATTAATTAATAAAAATAGCATAATTACAGCCCGCAACACAAACGCCCTCTGCTAAGCCGCTAGTCGCTACGGTAAAGTTCCGTGGTAGCTAAGCGTCGCGCGCGTGTCCCGACTCCAACGCCCTCTGCTAAGCCGCTAGTCGCTACGGTAAAGTTCCGTGGTAGCTAAGCGTCGCGCGCGTGTCCCGACTCCAACGCCCTCTGCTAAGCCGCTAGTCGCTACGGTAAAGTTCCGTGGTAGCTAAGCGTCGCGCGCGTGTCCCGACTCCAACGCCCTCTGCTAAGCCGCTAGTCGCTACGGTAAAGTTCCGTGGTAGCTAACCGTCGCGGGCGCCGAGACCGGCTCGCGTTAAGGTAAAGCTCCGTGGTAGCTAACCATCTTAATAAAAAATAGAAAATAAATAATAGTTTAAAAAAACTAAAAAACACGCTTTTTATCGAAAACCGAACTAAAAAATAGAAAATAAGTTTTAATCAATTTAAATTAAGAATAGTGTTAAAAATTTCAATAAATATAAATTAATAATAGTGTGAATAAAAACAAAAAATATTTTATTTAAAAAAGCGTGGGGTGCATGGTGTCAATAGTTATAAATATTTTATTGACAGATACGAGTAGAGTGATTATCACTTTGATAATATCTTAAAAAGCACCCCACGCTTTTTTTAAATAAAATATTTTTTGTTTTTATTCACACTATTATTAATTTATATTTATTGAAATTTTTAACACTATTCTTAATTTAAATTGATTAAAACTTATTTTCTATTTTTTAGTTCGGTTTTCGATAAAAAGCGTGTTTTTTAGTTTTTTTAATTCTAGTCCCGTTTGTAGGCACTAAACATAATTTTAATTTGAGGTTTTATGATAAATGATCAATATGAAAACAGATATAACCGTGGAGTCTAAAGGACACACAAGGATGCAATGGGTGTACACAATCATATGTAAGTACTATTTTCCATTATTTTGCTTAGTTTTAGGTTACCTCAGAATATGGCTGCCAAGCATTTTGTTCAGTCGCTATACTTGATATTTCCTTAGGTATCCCTTTGAAAACTTGTCTTTTACCGGGGTGGGAGGGGGGCCTTATCAGCAGTGGGTCACATAAAAGCTGATAATGGTGATGCTCTCATTGGAAGGGTTAAAAAAAATGGACCACAATATTTTTTCAGCAACACCCAGAATTTTAAACAATGAACCAGGTTCAAGTGATATATCACATACAATTTGTTCTGATGATGATAATAATTTTAAGTTCGGCGAATAAATGTAATTTTAAAGCCTGCATGGTTGAAATATATTTATATATCTTGGAAATGGGGCAAACAGCACATGTTTTTAAATATGATTTAGAACGAATTGACTTCGCAGGCAACTTGTCAAATCTCACGTACGGCCTTCAATGTGGATGGATGTCGCCCATGACAAAGGTACTACAGTCAGCAGAATCTCCCACTGGGAGACCACTAACTGACAGTGAGATATCATGGATCGCTGGGGCTCCTTCATTATCCGCAGTATTAGGAGTCATGATTTTCGTGCAATTGGTGGACAGATATGGGAGAAAATTAGGTATTTTAGTGATGGTAGTGTTTCAAGCGGTAAGTTCCGCCATTATTTGTAATCGTATTTTTCCGCCGATGTACCAGTGATTGCAAAATAATATCTGTACATTTCAGTTGACATGGATCATCAAAATGCTTCCAGCTTCCACGACCAGTCTTATCATGGCCAGGCTATCCTGCGGCATCGCAGGAGGAGGTGGTATCCACATGATACCAATGTATGTCAAGGAGATTGCTCAGGACAGCATCACAGGCACCCTGTCATCTGTATTTATATTGGCACAAAGCACGGGAATCCTCCTAATGTATGCGTTAGGAGGATTCTTGGATTATTACACCGTATTATGGGTCGTAGTCGGACTGCCAATTTTGAATTTCGCCTTATTTCTCAAAGCCCCGGAGTCACCTGCTTATTTAGTGAAGGACGGAAAGACAGACGTAAGTTTAAACTTGTTTAGCATACATAAATTAGAAGTTAGACAGTTATAGCATTATTATATTAAACTGTAAACTGCACTTCCAGCATATTACAATTATTAATTTTAATTTGTATAAAAAAACATTTTGTAGAAAGCAGCCGAAACTTTAGCACTGTTACGAGGAATGAGTGTTGATGATAAAGATATTCAAAATGAACTCGATGCAATCAAAAAGGATGATGAATTCTTTAAATCTCTACCTGATACTTCAATTGTCACTATTTGTAAGTTTGTATTTAATTAAATTTACATAGTTTCAAAGACATAACAGCTGAATCTACACCTAAATTATACGCATCTTCAGTTTCATATTTTTAAGATACCTATTTTATGAAAGCAAGGTATAAAGATAAAATATGTCTAAAGTATAAAATTCCTCTCTGTTCTATCTTACAAGGTAAAGCAAAATGTCTATAAGTGCTGAAGTAGCTTTATGCAAATATTATAGATAAACAGTTTTTTCAAAATCAGCATAAAACCCTTGGTTAACAGATTGAAAAATAGTAACAATAATTAACGTTTCCAGACAAAACAAAGGCATGGAGAAACGCTTTCATCATCATGTACCTGATCATCAACATGCATGCGATGAATGGAGGTTTCGCTATATTGAACTACGCTGCGACTCTGTTATCTACTTCAGGAGTATCAATCAGTCCCGAGCTTCAGTCCCTCAGCATACCTATATGCATGACGGCAGGATCCCTGGTTACATTCTTCACTATTGATAGGCTTGGAAGAAAAGTGAGTATTATGATAATAACCAAAAATTATAGAGGATTATTTCAATTTCCATCAAGACTGGTCTGGAAAAAAAAATACTGGAAAATAGGACAAAATACGCCAATTTCGGAGTCCTTAACTCACCAAACTTAGATAAAAAATCTGTCCAATTTAAAGCAATTTAAAAGACATAGGTACTGAAGTATCCTTTTTCCCACAGCCAATCATGGCAACAGCCTTCGGTGCCTCAGCTGTAGCTTTCACCTGCATAGGAACTTCCACGCTACTCCAGCAGTATGGATGGAACACTCCAGGGTGGCTGAACATCGTCATGTTGATGGTAGTCATCTTGTGCTACGGGGGAGGAGTGTCGCCCGTGCCCTTTATTGTGATGCCTGAGCTTTTCAACTTTCAGGTATGTTCATTGTACGGGATTATCTTTACCAACGCATATTATAAGGACTCTACGTCCGGTCAAGGGACTTCAAAAGTTCAGTGGATGAAAAGAAAGTTAAATTGTGTAGCATTTTCTCCTAACCTTAAAACCATTTAATGGCTTTATAACTTTCCATATAGTACTTTAACGTCTGTATATGGGAGGAAAAAATGTCTTTTGATTACTATGGGTAACCAATTCCGTTTTATTTCAGATTCGTGCGAAATTGATGGGTTATTTAGTAATGACGGCGTGGTTCATGAGTTTTGTTCAGCTCGTGGTTTTTGGCACCCTCACCAGTAACTATGGAGCTCATGTTGGCTTTTTTATGTTTGTCGTCATAAATGTAGTTGGAGCCGCGCTCACTATACTGATCCTGCCTGAAACGAAAGGCAAGAGTATGGCTCTCATAGAGATGGAGTTAAGCGAAGGTAAAATAAATAAAAGTGCGGAATGTGGTCAATTCAAATAATTGATTGGAACAATGTCTTTAAAAGCAACGACTGATGACAATATTTATTGGGTATGCCAAAAACCTAACAACTGGAAATCTATAGTATCTACGACGGACGTGACTTTATGTGTGTAATATTGTAGTAGTGAATCAAAATGTTTGTCTGAAAATAGATAATGTAAGGAGAAACTGCTTAATGTTCGAATTGTAATGGATTTCTAAGATAAACCATGTAAGCAAATCAATAAAATGTGAGAAACACATCATCCTTCATGACCTTAATAATTGCATAAATAATAATCTAGAAAATTGCACTTTCCTCAACTGTCTAAAATGGCTAAAGTTGCACCTATATGGGACTAAGTCGAAACCTGCCAATTACCGCCCAACATCTGTTCTTCCCATTATATCAAATCTATGAAACACTGTTATATAATCGCCTTAAAACTGATCTCTCTGCACAGAATTTCTTTCACAAACAGCAGTATGGCTTCAAGCCGAAATCTAAACACTGTCAGCTTCTGCACTGTTTGAGTTAAATGATTAAGTATAATTAATAATTAGTGTACGTCTAGGATAAAATTATTATTTTTTGTACGTATTTAAACTTTCACATGAAAGTGAATTATTGTAAATTCTTATGAGACAATAAATATATCTAAAACCTTAAGTTATATTATTACATTAATTAAACACATTATTGGATTTTTATTTATAGTTTGGAAACTATTATCAAATCACTGGCACTCAGCAAGCAGTTACACTCAGCAAATTGAATATGATTTGCGTCAAATATCGAGGGTGAGCCAATGTGGTATATACACGGCTTATAAGAAAGTCATCATCATCATCCCATCTCAGTCCACTGAGACTCACTCAGTCCACTATTTTTGAGCCGTTTGGGGTCCAAACACTCTGGTCATGGGGTCCGAGTGCGCGTCTCCTACTTAGAGACCTGTCTAAACGGTTTGTTGACTCTTCATGTGACCAAAAGGCTTGTTTTTCAGTCAATGAATTAGCGTTGCCATTCAACGTAGCAATGCCGCCAGCCTTTTGACTCTACCAGTCGACAGCGATGAAGAAGAATACTTTGATACATAATTTTTAGTTTTATATTTTTCTTTTGTATATAATTATTCTTTATCGTAGGTTATAGTGTGTAAATAATTAAAGTTTAACTATATAAAAAATAATAACAATAATATTTACTATATAATTCTAATGTCCTAAAGATGTTTAAGCTGTAGTTAGAGTCTGCAGTAAATATTTTAAATAATCCATCACTTTACTAAGACGAATGTATGAGCTTAGCTTTAATACTAATGCTTCATGATCTGCTCTGAATACTCATCGTTGTTTCTAACGTTTACTACGTCCCACAGATCTGTTTTAATACTTACTTAAGATTTATTAAATAAAACCTTTTTTAAGAAAACTCACGGCAACCATAAAGAATATTACCAAATAACACAAATGAACTGTCTTATTTTGATTCAGTCTTTGTAAATGTCGGTTTTCTTTCAAATCAAGTCAGTTTATTTGTAAAACATAGGTAGGTACTTAAAGGATCTTAAGTTACTTGTGTAGCTCGTTATGTTTAGCTTATGTATGTTCTCTCACTTAAATAACACCTCTGTACACCATGTTTTTATGCGAATAAATGTATTCTATTCTATTCTATTACAAAAGGCTACAAATGTCACGTTTATGAGATAATAATTCTTACATCTAACCTTAATTATAAATATTCTCGTGCGGAATTGAGTAGCCGTTCTCCCAGTGTTAAGGATCAAAGCCATGAAGACAATCTATAAATTTTCTGTGACGGTTGTGCACACTAAACAAAATGTAATTTGAGGTTCAGTAACAAATGACCAATTTTATTAATTTTTATTTTTTTCTTAACAGCCCTCTGTCCCACGGCTGGGCAAACTCCTCTTCTCATATAGAGAAGGATTGAGCATTAATCACCACGCTAGCTCACTGCGGGTTGGCGAATTTAGATAATTAAATCCAGGTTTCCTCACGATGTTTTCCGTCACCGTTAGTCAGTGGTGTCTTAGAATAACTAAGAAAGTATTGATAACATTGTAAAAGTCACATTGATACTTGCCCGGGTTTGAACCTGAAACCTTGTGCATACAAATCCGGTATGCTAAACACTAGGCCACCACGAAATGACCAATATTTATTTTTTATTCTTTTTTTACATCTTTACTGATAACTTTAATGCGGGTTTGTTTTCAGTTGAACATGCCCTCGTACAAATGATCAATATGAAAGCTATTAAAATTTTGAAGCCTACAGGACACATAAAAGTACAATGGGCGTACACTATCATAAGTAAGTACTGTTTCCCAACAAGAGAATCTTAGTTATTTTTAGATTACTTACTTACGTAGCTAAATATTAATCTATCTCGAAAGATTGTAAACCGTAACATACTGCTTACAACTTAACGCATTATCTTTTGGTAGATTATAATCTATCCAAGTGTTGTACTGTTAAATTCGGTCTTAGAGTAGGCCGTTCTTTGTCCATAGAGTTAGTGATCATTCAAATTACACTTTTTTAGTCCCCCTGCAGTGGGACGATCATGGCTGAAATAAATAAATAAATAGTGAATCACAAAATCATTTTACTTCAACCATAATTTCATAAAACTAATTCAAAACGCCACCTTGTCGATCCGGTTACGGGATAAGAGCTCGAAATCAATCTAACGTCAGCGTGATGTGAGAGAGAGATGGAGACGTTATTTCTCCGAAACTGTTCACAAATGCTTTTTCAAGCTTTTAGACTTACGTTAGAGTTACGGGCAACCGGTGGATGGTAATGGCAAGTTGTCATTCATTGTGGCGTTCCAAGGAGGATGCCATAGTTCAACAGTTGACGTCTTCAGATGAATTCTAAAGCTGTGAGTTATTTTCAACACGAAATCAACTTACATCACAAAAATATTGTTGGTTTACATTCGACAACAAACGAGTTAACAAACAAATACGGTGGCGCGGGGCACATGTCGTTCAACCAATCAGCGCTCGCGGTGCGTTCCTAGCATGCTATTTCACAATTTGACGACTTCACTTGGATAGCATAGAATCTAACGGTATTTAAAATCTTACGGCACATAACATATTATATACGATTGGCTAATGTTGATAGAAGCCTACAGGGCCCGAAATGTTTAGGGACATAGACTTGTAAATGGAGTAAATAGCATAAATCTTTAAATATTAGTTAGAACTCATTTATTTTAGAAGTAGAAGAAAAATGTAAGATGTTAGATATTTGTATAGAATGTAGGTATAACACAATAAGATATCCAAAGTTTGAGAGTCTTTGTACATTCTACCTTTCGGCAAACAAACATTCTGTAGTCACAAGATTTACAATAATATCGTTCAGAAAATTAGTCGTGTAGTAACATTTGTGTAACTATAAGTCGGTAAGTCGTTTTTTAAATATTTTTTCAAGGGTATTCTTTAAGATTGTTGGGTAACTTATTGTATACCATTGGTGCCCACACCTGTCTGTAACCTACAAGTTAAAATTGACCTTATCCATTGTTTTTGGGCTTTATAAATACTTTATTTTTCACTGCTGTTACCCCAGAATATAATGCCAAATCTCAAAATTAAATCACGAGGCTATAGTAAACAACAACAATTGTACTAGTTTTTACTTTTTTTGATAGGTTGTACAACATGTAGGCACAAGTATTGAACGTTTAACAAATAATAATATAATATTCAGTTTCCATATTAATTGGCTGTCTATCAAAGTTTTAAAAAAAATTGCTTCTTTTACATTTTAATCCTATGGCAATTGTAACGACGTTTAAGTCTTAGCGATAAATTCGTTGGAAAAAAATGCAAGAAGTTAGTTTTTTGGATGTTTATTATTAAATTGTTGTAATTAAACCAATTAAATGTAACTGGATGGTCTATCTGGAGTGGTAGGTCGTTGAAAAAAAAAAAGCGGACCGAGGACGCTTCCTTGTGGGACGCCATATTTAATGTTTTTGTAAAAAGATCTAAATTCAAACATACGTTAGAAATGTCGGTATATTGCATACGATCCGTAAGATAGGATTTAATTAAATTTAACGAATATTTACAAATCCCGTAAGCGTGAAGTTGTACTTTGCAGGCAACTTGTCAAATTTCACGTACGGCCTTCAATGCGGTTGGATGTCGCCCATGACAAAGGTACTACAGTCAGAAAAATCTCCCACTGGGAGACCACTGACTGACGATGAGATAGCTTGGATGGCTGGGGCTGCGTCATTATCTGCAGTATTTGGAGTCATGCTTTTCATACATATGGTAGATAAATATGGAAGGAAATTGGGTATTTTAGTGATGATAGTGTTTCAAGCGGTAAGTTCCACCATTATTTGTAATCGTTTTTTTCCGCCGATGTACCAGTGATTGCAAAATAATTATCTGTACATTTCAGTTGACATGGATTATCAAAATGCTTCCAGCTTCCACGGCGAGTCTTATCCTAGCCAGGTTTTTCTGCGGCATTGCAGGAGGAGGTGGCATCCACGTGGTTCCAATGTATGTCAAGGAGATCGCCCAGAGCAGCATCACAGGCATGCTGTCAACTGTATTTATATTCGCACAAAGCATGGGATACCTTATAATATATGCGTTAGGAGGGTTCTTGGAATATGACACCGTGTTGTGGATCGTAGTTGGAGTGCCAATTTTAAATTTTGCCCTATTCCTTAATGCCCCGGAGTCACCTGCCTTTTTAGTGAAGGACGGAAAGGAAGATGTAAGTTTAAACTTATTCTTATTTACCATTATATATAATCTAAAGACTGAAAGGATAACTTAAAATCAAAGTAAATAAATAGACATAACATCA
Organism: Abrostola triplasia; assembly: GCA_946251915.1. Taxonomy (NCBI): domain Eukaryota; kingdom Metazoa; phylum Arthropoda; class Insecta; order Lepidoptera; family Noctuidae; genus Abrostola; species Abrostola triplasia. The sequence continues at coordinate 13,720,569 of OX276426.1, forward strand.
TAACATCACGCTTGTAAACCCCGAAGGGGTAGGTAAAGGTGCACATACAGTACACCCATATTTCGCCTGTTATGTTTTTTAGGTCCCAATGTAATAGGGGGCGAGCCTATTGCCATCAACCGGGCAAAAATCCAGACTACGTGCTGCCACTGAGAATTACCTAATGCAAAAACCCAGTGACACTTTGCCTGGCTCGGGATTCGAACCCAGGAACTCATGCTCAGCAGTCGCGCTTAGAAAAGAAATAAAATTATATAAATATTAAACTCTAAATAATTCAATTGATTAGCGTACAGAAATATAATTTAGACATTCGCAACAATGATAATTATATTATACCTTAACACTTCCAGCATAAATTATAATTTTTATAATCATTATAAAAATATCATTTTGTAGGAGGCAGCCGAAACGTTAGCACGGTTAAGAGGAAGGGATATTGATGATGACGAAATTCAAAATAAACTTAATGCAATCAAGAAGGATGATAAATTATTTAAATCCTTACACGATACTTCAATTATCACTATTTGTAAGTTCTTATTTCATTTACATGGTTTTAATGACACAGCAGCTGAATTTACACCTCAATTATACGCATTTTCAGTTTCATAATTTTACATACTTATTATTTTATGAAATCAGGGTATTAAGATTAAATATTATGTCTTCAAAAATATAAAATTCCCCTCTGTCCTATCTGATGAAGGAAAGGAAAATGTTTAAAATTTGTGCTGCAATGCAACAAATCTCATAATCGAGTTTCCTTTATTCTTTAAAAACAACTTCCACAGTCCTGGGAACGTGTTTTTACTGGCAACACCAAACGTTAAAAACCGATGACTGCAAAGTAGGACGCACGTCACGTGAAGTATTTATTGCATCGCATCGCTACACGTCGGGTTGCATCGCTCACCTAGGACGACGCCTTAGGCCTCAAACTGGGATTGCAGCGGGCAGCGGGGCGGCGGCGACATCAAAACGACTTACGTTGCACGTTGGTACTACGCAGGACGGTATAATCGAATTAAATGCGCAGCGTTTACACCATTCCAGTGATGCACGCGATCTTTGTAAACTAAATGTCATTCATATCCATTTTGAAATAGTTGGTATTCTGAGGTAGTGACTCAATCGTAAAAATAAGGGTGGAACGCTACTACACAACTCGAAACACTGAGACATCGCTCGACAAGAGCGAATCGCTGGTATACCGCTCCCCGGTCCGCTGCCATCCAGAAAGCTTCAATACAAATTAATGCATTTGAATGTTCCGCTGCCCGCGCCGCTGTCGTCGCCGCCCCGCTGTCGCTGTCATCCAGTAAGCGGCCTTATAAGCAAACAAATCGTTTTAATTCTTCCTGTAGTTGACACCAGTATGATCCTCTTATTCATAAACGAGGATCATACTGGTGTCAACTAAAACCGTATTAAGTCTATTGACATCTCTATTTTCCTTCTCTATAATCCTTGGTTTAAAATTGGTTTTTTTGTTGAGGGAGTGACATCCTTAGTCATAAAAAAGACAATTTACTGATTATACCCATGGGATTCAGTTTAATAAGTCAACTAGCCCCATCTTGATTGGAATCAACACGTTTATTATTTAAATACTATGTATATTTCATTCAATAATGAATTCAAAGTGTTTTCAACTTATAAAATCTGATTATAGTCTTCAGGTATTTTATTTGAAATGTATGTGGACGAAGTCGTGGGCAAAAGTTAGTTATAAATAAAATCGCAGTTTTTGAGAAATCAGCAAAAACCCAGCAAATTTAAAAAAACGTTTACAATAATTAACTTTTTTAGACAAAAATAAGCCATGGAGAAGAGCTTTCATCATCATGTACTTGATCATCATCATGCATGCGCTGAATGGTGGCTTTTCTATATTAACCTACGCTGCGACTCTGTTATCTACTTCAGGAGCATCATTCAGTCCAGAGGTGCAGACCCTCAGCATACCTATATGCATGCTGGTTGGATCTCTGGTCACATTATTAATTATTGACAGGGTCGGAAGAAAAGTGAGTATTGTGATAATAACCAAAAATTTTAGAAGAATTTATCAAGAATGGTACCTATACAAAGAATAACAAAAATTGTAATACTTGTAAATAGGACAAAGTAGTCTTGGTGTCCTTAAGTCACCAAAAAGGTGACAAAAAATCTAGTCATTTTAAAGCAATTTAAAAGATAGATTGAGTACATGAGTATCCTTTTCCCACAGCCAATCATGGCGATAGCCTTCGGTACCTCAGCAGCAGCCTTCTTCTGCGTAGGAATTACTACTCTACTCCAGCATTGTGAATTTGACACTCCGGGGTGGCTGAACGTGATCATGTTCATGGTAATCATCTTGTGCTACGGGGGAGGAGTGTCGCCCGTGCCCTTTATTGTGATACCTGAGCTTTTCAACTTTCAGGTATGTCCATCGTCAGTATTCAGGATTATCTATATAAAAGCATAACGAAGTCGAAACTGTGTAACCTTGAAGAAATAAAACAAAAACGTGTCAAAATATATTTTTTAGAATGATTGCCTATTTCTCTCTATGTATATTTTAGATTGGCTTAAAACTACTGATTGGAATCTGCTAAAACTTTGATATTTATAATAAATATTAATAAATAAATATATTTGAAATATATTTATTTAAAGCCAACGCGTTGATATGCGAAATATCACCATTTACTATGGGGACTGGGAACTATTGCATTTCGTCTTTGTTTCGTCTACTGTTTACTCAGAATTATTAAAAGTCGAATACAAATCATAAGGAACACTTAACTTAACGTTGACTCGTGTTTCTCATTTTCTTTTCTTTAAGTCGAAGTGATCTAATGCTTGAATGAAGGTTACAGACTCTACACCTTTGATTCATTAATACTGTAGAAATATGGAAGACGCTGGATCTCAATTTCGACGAAGGTAGCCGAAGTCGCGGGCGACAGCTAGTATAATTGATACAAGGTTTAGTTAATGCCGATATGATTCTCCTTAATGACAAGAGAAAACGTTTAGTAGATGAAAATAAATCGTAAAATAGTGTATGCAGCATTTTCTCCTAACCTTAACAGCTCCCAAAACCATTTAATGGCTTTATAACTTCCCAATTGCCATAGAGAGCTTTAACGTCTGTGTATGGGAGGAAAAAGTGTCTTCAGGTTACTATGAATCACCAATTTGGTTTTATTCCAGATTCGTGCAAAATTGATGGGTTATTTAGTAATGACGGCGTGGTTCATGAGTTTTGTTCAGCTCGTGGTTTTTGGCATCCTCACCAGTAACTTTGGAGCTCATGTTGGCTTTTTTTTGTTTGTCATCGTAAACATGGCTGGAGCCGCGCTTACTGTACTGATCCTGCCTGAAACGAAAGGCAAGAGTATGGAACTCATTGAGAGGGAGTTAAGCGTACGTTTAAGCGAAAAACTGCGGATTGTGCCTTCAACAAATGGCTGAATGGAACAATGTCTTAAAAAGGCAATAACAATGCAATATTTATTGAGTATGCCAGAAAAGTAATAAGTGGAAATCTATAGTATCTACACCTACTCCTCTGAGAAACCGGCGTGACTTTATGTGGGTAATATTGTAAGTAATAGTGAACCAAGATATTTGTATGAAAATAGAAAGAAACTGCTTAATGTTCGAATTGTTATGGATTTCAGAGATGATTGATTTAATGTAAGTTATATAATTATATCAATTTAACAAATTATTGGCTTTTTATATATAGTTTGGAGGCTATAATTAACTTTTTACTAAAATTTATTGAGTTAAGTAAAAATACTTTGAGATAAACTTTTAGACCGTTCAGTTATTTATAAATGTAAAATATAAAAATACTGTTGTCTTGATTCGTAACATACTCGTAATTAAAGTGGCTGACTCATAAAGCTTATGGTATTTCTTAATTGAGGTTTTCTATCAAAATATTGTTTCTACTAAGCAGCTCACAGACCTTATTTATGCTCAGTTAATGGTCAGGTCAGGCTTGCCTTTCTTGGGGCACTTAATATTTCCGATACATATAAAAGACTAAAGTGACAGTACATATTCATGTATTACTGAGGAACTGATGAGCGTATTTTGAAACGTTGCGCGCTGTCTTAAGTCGAAGTTTTTTAAAGGTTAAAGGTTTGGTAAGTCATTCTTTGAAGGTTTTATAGTGAAAGTTGTTTTAATGCACAGAAGTTAGGCTGCTGTTTAAATGCTACGGAGAAACGTTCAGTGACTTGATAGTATGGCTCCTGCATTAATAAGATATTTTTTTATTCACTTGAACATCATCAAACACCATAATATCACCATAGTAAAGAATTTTTTTTTAAATAAAATTCTTTACATAATAATAATAATAATGTGTTTATTGTTCAAATTTAAAGTTCACATGCATGGTACAAATTTAATGTTCAAAAGTACACAGTTAATGTACAAATACAAAAATACAAAATAGTTTATTGTGCCAATGTACTCCTGGTAGTTAAAATAGGAAACCCTGTGCTATAAGTACCGGGAATGAAGTGCAGGAATGAAGAACATGTGTGGACTCTGTTGCAGAAAGTGGACTGTAGGCACACATCGCTAACTTGAAGGTCAGGGATACGCCTCAAAGTTATTCTTTCGTAAAAACAAAACATAACATCACGCCTGTATGCGCCGAAGTGGTAGGTACTATGTCTCAATGTAATAGGGGCGAGGCTATTGCCACCAACCGGGTACAAATCCAGACTCCGTGCTGTTACTGAGAATTACCTTATGGAAAAACCCAGTAACACTTTGCCCGACCCGGGATTTGAACCCAAGGACCTCGTGCTCAGCAGTCGCGCTTAGCAACCACTGCACACGCTTAGCTAAGAATAAAGGTAAACTTAATTTAGTGGCTGTTACTTCATTATAGAAAGACGAAGTGTGATACAAATAATTAAGAATACGAGAATTAACGCGAACACAAGTTTTTAATTTTAGCTTGACGTTTCGACCGAGTTGCAGCGGCCGTGGGCCCAAGTAGACTGCTTGTGGTCGCGTTAATTCCCGTGTTGTAATTTAATTCTATTATAATCATGCAACGCGATGGTTTAAAAGTTAGTGGACGAACTGCACATTCGATTTTATATAATACAGCAATCTTACCACCGCGGGACATACGCAAAAAGTCATCGTCGAAAGTTTACTATACCCCACAGAAATGTATTTAAATACTTAATAAACATTCATTATCAGCACATTGTATTCATGTTGATCTCAGTAAAAACATTCTCAAAGCAAACTCACGAGAACAATTCAAGGAAATTATCAAATAATACATAATGAACCGTCTTATTTTGATTCAGTCTTTGTAAGTGTCGTGCGCGAGTATGTAGCTCCGGAGTTTAAAAGGAATGTTTTATAATTAAGTTGCTGTACTTTAAGTGTTAAGGTTAAAATTGTGGTCACGGTTGAAGACACTAACCAACATTTCAATTTGAGGTTTCACATAAAATTATCAATATGAAAACTGATAAAACTCCGGAGTCTAAAGGACACACTAGAGTGCAATGGGCGGTCACAATTTTATGTAAGTACAACAAGCGGTGTTCCATCAAATAAGTCTTACTATCTATGTTTAGACTACTTCGGTTTAGTTATGTTCAGATTAAAATATTGTATCAAGACAAACAATTTGTTGTAATGTTAAGTCCTGATTATAATGTGATTTTAAAGCTTGCAAGGTTCGAAATATAGGTGTTTATAGGAATTTAGACTTATAAATGAGGCATATTGCATAAATCCTTAAAATAGTGTACTTTAGAACTAATTTACCTTTCAGGCAACTTGCCAAATCTCACGTATGGCCTTCAATGCGGGTGGATGTCGCCCATGACGAAGCTACTAAAGTCAGCAGAATCTCCCACTGGGAGACCACTGACTGACAGTGAGATATCATGGATCGCTGGGGCTCCGTCATTATCCGCAGTATTAGGAGTCATGATTTTCGTACAACTGGTAGACAGATATGGGAGAAGATTGGGTATATTGGTGATGCTAGTATTTCAAACGGTAAGTCCACCATTTTTTCTAATTGTTTTTTTTTTTGACTGCCTCGTTGGTCTAGTGGTCGCTAAGTGCGACTGCTGAGCACGAGGTCCTGGGTTCGAATCCCGGGTCGGGCAAAGTGTTACTGGGTTTTTCCATTAGGTAATTCTCAGTAGCAGCACGGAGTCTGGATTTGTGCCCGGTTGATGGCAATAGGCTCGCCCCCTATTACATTGGGACCTAAAACATAACTGGCGAAATGTGGGTGTACTATATGTGCACCTCTGCCTACCCCTTCGGGGAATACAGGCGTGATGTTATGTTTTATGTTTATGTTTTTTTTTTCCAATGTACCAGTGATATAAAAATAATTATCATTACATTACAGTTGACATGGATCATCAAAATGTTTCCAGCTTCCACGGCGAGTCTTATAGTAGCCAGGCTGTCTTGCGGCATCGCGGGAGGAGGTTGCTTTCACATCGTACCAATGTATGTCAAGGAGATCGCCCAGGACAGCATCAGAGGCACTCTGTCATCTGTATTTATATTGGCACAAAGCTTGGGAATCCTCTTAATGTATGCGTTAGGAGGGTTCTTGGATTATTACACCGTGTTATGGGTCGTAGTCGGACTGCCAATTTTGAATTTCGCCTTATTTCTTAAAGCCCCCGAGTCACCTGCTTATTTAGTGAAGGACGGAAAGGCAGATGTAAGTTGAAACTCCTTCTTATTTACCATTTCTTCATCATCTAAAGATTCAAAGGATAACTTAAAATTTCAAACTATGTTTCAACAGAGTATTGAAAATTTAGTATTGGTATTTTGTAGGAAGCAGTCAAAACCCTAGCACTATTAAGAGGAATGAATGTCGATGATAAACAAATTCAAAATGAAGTAGACGCGATCAAAAGGGATGACGAATACTTTAAAACTTTACCTGATACTTCAATTGTCAATATTTGTAAGTATTTTTTATTTCGCATATGCATATTTTTTTGGATAATATGTGTAATATTTATCATAATTTATTATTATCTCCTCCTCCACCTCCATCCTATCATATGTCCATAATACAGATTTTAAATACACATACACATTTTTAAAATCCTTATTGTGACCACAAGGTGTATCTAATATATATATGTATATTATGAAGCGAAGCGAAAAGTCTGTATTTTAAGCTGAAGTAGTTTTATGATAAAAATAAATTCATCCGCACAGTATTTGAGAAATCAGCTAAAACCATTTTGCAATAAATATATTATTCTTTCCAGACAAAACGAAGGCATGGAGAAAGGCCTTCATCATCATGTTCCTGATCATCAACATGCACGCGACTAACGGTGGCTTTGCTATATTGAACTACGCTGCGACTTTGTTATCTACTTCAGGAGTATCAATCAGTCCGGAGTTGCAGTCCCTCAGCATACCTATATGCATGATGGCTGGATCCCTGGTTACATTTGCCACTATTGACAGGCTTGGAAGAAAAGTAAGTATTATGATAATTACCAAAAATCTAAAGGGTTATCAAAATGGGTCTGTGAAAAAAGATTAGTGTCCTTTCGTTACCAAAATAGACAACAAAAAATGATTTTTTACGCAATCCAAAAAACATAGGTACTTAAAGATTCTTTTTCCCACAGCCAATCATGGCAACAGCCTTCGGTGCCTCAGCTGTAGCTTTCACCTGCATAGGAACTACCACTCTACTCCAGCAGTATGGATGGAACACTCCAGGGTGGCTGAACATTGTCATGTTGATGGTAGTTGTCTGCTGCTACGGGGGAGGAGTGTCGCCCGTGCCCTTTATTGTGATGCCCGAGATTTTCAATTTTCAGGTATGCTTATTGTCAGGCATTATCTATAACTATATAAAAGGTTTTCATTAAAATTGTAAATTTTGTCAAAGGACTTAACAATATACTGAATCGTTTCCACATCGATGGATGTAAATAAATGGTAGTGCAGTATTTTCTCCAAACCCAAATAGCTTCCAAAACTAATGAATGGTTTTATGACTTGAGTGCTTTTACGTCCGTACATATGAGAAAAAAGTGTGTTGTGATTACTATGTATTACCAATTTCGTTTTATTTCAGATTCGTGCGAAATTGATGGGTTATTTAGTAATGACGGCGTGGTTCATGAGTTTTGTTCAGCTCGTGGTTTTTGGCACCCTCACCAGTAACTATGGAGCTCATGTTGGCTTTTTTATGTTTGTCGTCATAAATGTAGTTGGAGCCGCGCTCACTATACTGATCCTGCCTGAAACGAAAGGCAAGAGTATGGCTCTAATAGAGAGCGAGTTAAGCGATGGCAAAAGAAATAAAAGTGCGGAATGTGGTTAACTCAAATAATTGAATGGAACAATGTATTTAAAAGCAATGACTAATGACAATATTAATTGGGTATGCCAGAAACGTTATAAGTGGAAATCTGTGGTATCTACCTGCTCCTCTGAGTAACAAGCGTGACTTTACACGCATACGTGTTAGTCGGTGAACCAAGATGATTGCATGAAAATAGAGAATGTAAAGAGAAACAGCTTAATGATCTTATTGTTATACATTTAAGAGACAGATAATTGTTATTTATATTAATATATCTGTGAAACAAATTATTGGATTTTTATTTATATTTAATAGAAATTATAATAAGCTTTTTTACTGAACTTTACTGACTCGAGCATAATGACTTTTAAATGAATATATAAATCTAAAATATAAAAATACTGTTAAAAAGTCTTGATTCGTAACATAATGAAAGTGGCTGACACATAAAGGTTAGACTCGTCTAACTTGTAGTAAAGTTGTTTGGCGCGACGGGTGTATAACGGGGCTCATCATCTGCCCTGAGTAGTTCAACGTACTCGTTAAACTGTCCAAACTTGTGAACCGCTTTATCTTTCACTTTGATAGATTGAGATTTTTACGAGGGTTTTCTACAGAGTTTAAATATAGGTGTTATGGTAAAAAACATAAATCAGACTTCATATGAAGTTCTCGTAAATCTTTCACAACGTTGCTAAGGGTATTTCAGTCGCACGGTTTTGATGTGGTGAGTAGGTACCTACCGTAGCGGCTAAGGCGTCGGACCAGTAATCGTTTTTTTCCCGAACATTACCTAACTCCACTTCTATTTTCTTTGTTAGGTGCGTGTTAGTATTAGTCTAACTATTACACGGGTTTTTGTAAGACGGTAATAAAGTAAAACCTAGGGTAACATAATTTTTCGTTTGGATATTTTTGTTCTCAGACTAGTTCATGTATGTATATATATATGTTACGGTAAGTGTAATTATTTGAAAATTATTAATAATTATCTGTAACTATTTATAATTACCTCATTAATTTGGTAAATTTGAATATTAACCTGAATTTCATCACTTTTAGCAATAGGTATTTTTCTATAATACCTACCACAATTTTTATAGGTACTGAACTAAAATACTCATTATCATTTTCATTTATACCATCGTGAACCGGAAGCCGTGCACTATAGGACAATAGAATATGCTATTTGTTACTCTCGTTACGGCCTGCCCATTGAAACGCCACAATGAACAGCAACTAGCTATATGCATGAGCAGGTTGCTCGCAACTCTGACGATATCTTCGGTTCAATTGGCCACCAAGTGGACTGAAGTAATCTTCTGAGTTGCCACCACTGCGCCTTCCGGTTCATGGTCGCCACTCTAGAACCTTTCTTCTCCGGCGGTTATTGGTACTTCGCGCGCGATGTGGCATGCCTATTGCAATTGCATCTTGCATATTTTTTAGCTATGTCCTTCGCGAATTTCCGTATTCTGGATCCTGTCACGCAAAGAAACTCCGAACATAGCTCTCTCCATAGCTCTCATAGTTGACTGACTCTGAGCTTTTCGAAAAACTAACCGCTAGCGACCACGTCTTAGAGCCATACGTCATCACTGACAACACACACTGGTTATAGACCTTAGTCTTCAGACACCGGAATTTTGGACGAGAAAATGTTACGTAGATGGACGGACGCTGCCCAGTTTTATTCTTCAGGCGACTTCTTCGTCGAAGTTAGCCCTGCCTTACTAAACAATTTGTCCAAGGTTTTGTTTGTTTGGAATTGGTTTGTCCAATTGTTCCCAATGACAACCGGTACGGTGAGACATGGGCATTAGACATGATTTTCGTCTTGTCCATGTTCATTTTAAGACCCACCTGTTGGAAACCGATACTGAGTTTGTGAGCATAGTATTGAGCTCCTCTAGCGGAACCGCTATAATAACTATATCATCGGCAAAACGAAGGTGAATAATGTATTCGCCATTAATATTGATGCGGAACCCGTTCCAGTCCATGAACTTGCAAACGTCCTCCAACGCATCTATGAACAGTTATTTGTAATAAAATACTAAATAAACGGAAAGAAATTGAAAATTTATTACAATTATCGATACTAAGCATTGCATTATTAATAATCACTAAAAAATGTGACTAATTTCTTACTTTTACCTTAATATACAATTATTAATAATTTTCAATTAGTCACAATTATCGTGACATATACATTAGGTAATTTTAAAAAAATGCACTGTGACCCAGGAATTCTAGCAGCTGGTAATATTCAGTAAGCAGGAAAACAGAATACAAAAATCCACAAGAAATAGTTTTATATGATAATCTGTATAAAACAGACTGTTTGTAATAATGCGGAGAAATAAAGTGTCCGTAGAACGGCGATAAATCTGGGCGGGTAGGCCGACCCGGCCTGGACATAAATCACGGCCCAAAAATGAGGCCTTGGCAATTTTGGCCTAAGTGTGTATTGTCAAATATGCTATTTATTATTCTCGTTACGGCACAACATGAGCACTTAGTTTTTGAGTCCGCCTTCGGGTTTTGTAAAATGAGATCTTTATAACGCGCTTATCAGGTTTAAAATTATTACAGAGATCTTTTGAATCGTTGGTACAGTAGCATAATATTGCTTTAAGTGTGTGTCGTTAACATAATTTTTATTATGTAATGGTTTATTATTATTTTGTTTATATTTTTGTTGTTAAAATAGCATGATATGTTTTGTTGATAGGAAATTCCGAGTCTTCAGTTACTACTTCATCAAGTGTTATTACACAAAGACAACAGAGCAACACTTATGTAATGAATTGAAGTCAGCTGTTTTTTGATGCGAAATTTTTATTTTTTGTTAAACGAAAAATGATCAAAAAGCTGATTTAAATAATAAAATATTTAAATAGATAAAGGAAACTTCAAAAATGATGGACAAGAGCGGGTCGCGGACTTGATGGCGGAGTCGCGGGTTCGAGTCCCGCTCGTGTCCATCATTTTTCAAGTTTCCTTTATCAATTTAGATTTAAGCCTAGCATGGCAACACGAAAAAAAGATACAAAAAGTCAAATAAAATATATTTATTAAGATGCCATTCATTGAAACTATTTTCAAATAGCAATCAACACCCTATTTCCAAAGCGCCATATATTATACTTGGTCCTACTAAAGCCTATACAAACGAAAACCTGAGAGACGTGAACTTAAACCGCCTTTAACATAACACGGAAATTAAATGAGTTCGTGAACATACATCGATGATATCATATATAGCGATGATGTCGTCCAAATACATATATTTCATATTCGGTATAATACCGCTGAGCGCCGGATCAAAGACGATACAATATGAGGATATGGCGGAGTAATGGCGATGTTTGCGATTCTCATCCATGTTGACCCAGTTTCTATCGTGCACTGGTTTCAGAAGAGAGTTTTCTTAACAAAAGTGATGCAGCCGCTTTGTGAAGATATTTATTAATAATGGCGGCTCGCTTGTAATCTGACCTTATACTGACGTTATTTATATGCTCAACATAAACGATTTTTCTGTTTTATACAAGTGTGTGTCTTTTTCTTATACTATAAGGATTCAATAAAATATTTGATACTATTTCTAAGCTAATGATAATTATTTAATTCCATTTTTTACCATTAAGTGTCTAAGTAGGTACTGCCTCATTCTATTACATTTTATTCAGATTCAATAAATCAGTTCAAGTTATCTTTTACAAGGTAATTCACTTGAAATTTATTTCAAATTCCGTTTCCAAGTAATGGCACAAGACTTAATAGGTTTGGCAGTAATGCTTTAAAAGCAGGAAAACTAAAGTTATTTTCTTCGCGTATCTTTATGTGGTCCAAAAGCAGTAGCTTAGCACTTTCAGAGCAGAGAGTTACGTCTGAGATTTACAAAAGTATTTTTGTTCAAGGTTGCTGAAAATGTAAAAATGGTATTAAAAATGATGTATGTTTTAAGGTTTTTATAAATGCAATGCAAACATTAACTATGTTTTGAAATAATACAATAAAATTCACAAAATCCCGTACAAAAGAAATGGATTCTCTAAAAGTCTAAGATATTATTTCAAGTGGGTAACAAGATTCATTATGCGTACCAAAAGACCACAACTTCTCCGTTTTCGTTGCACTGTAATTTTCTATATAAAGGTAAATTGACGTAGGTACTCTGAATTGGAAAGAAAAGACAAAAAGTAGTTCAGTATGGCGTTTGTAATACCGTTACATTTGTTTGGCATAATATTTTCCTTGGATGTTTTCCTTGTGTGCTTATCTTACATAAGGCGATGTTTTATTGTTCAACGAAATCGTTTTGTGGTACTTTTAGAGTCGTTACCCGTACGTCGAATTTTATTGCGGTTTCCGAATAAAATGGGAATGTAAAGGAGAGTTGATTGCGTCTCTCAATGTGCGGAATTGAAGTATTAGTCAATTAGGATGTTCATATACTTAAGTATTTTGATGTGGTTTTGCTAGAATTATGTTATACGTTAAGCTATAAGTTCTTCTCCATTGCATAGACCTATTATATTACACTGAGGAGATTATTTGTTACTGTCCGCAGAAAAGATTTGGGTACCTATAATAATTACCTGTAGGTCGACGTAATAGTGATCGATAGAATAATTAACTGTTTCCTTTCGTCATCACCGCTCTAAGCGATAAGGCCGCCATAGTGGCCACTGTACTAACGATGATGTTTATAAATTAAGTTAAGATGTGTTTCTATAGTGTACAATAAAGCATAGGTACTCTATCTATCTATTATCATCATCAGCCGGAAGACGTCCACTGTCGAACAATGGCCTTAGAACGCCACTATTAACGACAACTTGCCAATTACATCCACCGGTGGCACCCAATTGTTTCCTTTATAATTGATTAATTACGACACAGAATACCTACTTGTAATCCTCAGCTAAAATAATACAACTCAGATATTGTTCAATCATTTTCCATCCAGTCTACGTGATCTACCGCCAGTTCACTTCACTTTAATATTTTATATTTTCTCAGAAACCCAAAACTTTATCCATAATAGTGTATAACGGAACGTGTCACGTATTTCAAATAACCTAAAGAAAGCACTTCATATGGGAGCAGTGACGTATGTTACAAACTTAGTGTATATGAATTATAGACGTTTTATACTGAACTACAAGATTAGTGAAGTAGAAAAATCATAAATTTTTAAGGATCTAGAAAAAAACAAAATTTACTGTAAAAAGTATAAAATATTACCATTTGATCAGAATCTATTTTAAACAAGACGAGTAACTCAAGCAGATTTAAAATTCATTGGCTTTTTCATCAACTAGAAAATAATACGGGAAGGAAGAACTTCTGAACTACCAATACTCAGAACTTTATACGTTATTTGCAAACCGTGAACAATCCGATTCACAGAATACGCGGTTATTAATAAATATTCTCCTACACACCATAATCTCGGCGCTAACTGCCGGCAAATCCTCATAGACATTTAACAAAATGTACGATTTAATTCGACAAAAGGCTAACGCGAGTTGCGGTTTCCGCTGGATCCCAATTTAATGCTCCGACTTACATTGACAGATTTTTTTTATATTGAACGACAAATTTCATGTGTGCACCAGACATTGTTGTATTAGCTTGCCCTTATATTTCGGAAACAAATATTTAGTAATATGCTTATTTATAGAAATTTCTCTGTACTTTTTACACACTTATATTAAGATATAATTCTTTTGAATACAAACCATTTTGTGGTAACACTATTGCGTAATTGACGAACTCAGTACTAATAAAAAACTACAAGACACAATATTGATAAATGTATGTACCGATAGCTCTTCTAATCCTTCGTTGCTTTAAAACCCATATTGTTCTTGGAAATTATTTTGACCTACAGACAACGAACAGCTTACAAAGAAACCCAAAACATTTTCCTCCAGGTCCGTCGTCAAGCATCGCGTATACCTTTTTATTCTTCAACACGAACATGCAAATTTTGGATATAACGTTACAAAGGCTTCCGTTAATACTGATTTGGTAAATATTAATACGTACCAAGAGCGCTGTATACAATAAATATTAAACAGGCTTCAGAATCACGAAGATTTCAACATTAATGAGCAAAAATACCCGATGTAAAGAAAAATTACAAAAATGTTGGTAAGCTTCTGTTATACGTTCTATCAAAAGTTTTATTCATATAATTGTTATCAAATGATATAATTGGATATGTTCGTCATGTGTATATTTCTCAGAAAGGTAATTACTTAAGTATTGAGTTCAACGTGTTAGAAACCTGATCCATTGCAATTTAACTGAACCTACATACTGATTAATTATGCTTTAACTCGATACCCTTCAACCAAAGAGACATGATAGCTAGATTTGGTTGCAGTATGACGGTACGCGTTTATACCATTTCTATCTACATAGTGAGAATGTGGTATTGTCTATCTTCAAGATTTCTAGTATTGGCCTCTCAATATACTGCTGAGTTGTGATTGCATCACTATTGATTACCGCATATATTATTTGCCTCATCTGTATTCATGCCATAGGGAATGATGTCTTATGCAGGGATCAATCCATCTCAGTCAGTCGATGTGATAACATCGGGAGGGTGCGAACGTGTGTGAAGGTCGCCATGTTTTATTCTTGCCTTGAACTCCATGACACTGCAAAATATGAGCAAATACAGTGAAAATCGATACCCCTAAGTAGATGGTCTGATTTCCTGCAAGCAATTTAAATTGGTCCTAAGTTCCGCAGATTATTGTTGTACTAAGTTGACAACAAAAAAACTTTATTTGAAACGCACTCAATTAAATTAACATGCTATTGGATAATTATCATAATAGTTGTAAATAAGTATACGTATAATTCATATTTCATAATAATTTCGATTACCAATGTAATACATCAAACGTTTCGAGCCTACAATTACAAAAGAAAACACCATTATTTATGCAAAAATCCCTCTCCAATGTTATTGCAATTTATTCGTGAGAGTCAGAGAGGCCTCGGAGATTTGCGTGACTTTTAATTTATTTTTAATTGGCTCCGAGGCACGCGTCGCTGCTCACCCCCGTCCAGCCACAGTTTATCTACACAATTGTCCACTCGTTCTAACATTTCCTTTATTAATAGCTTCAATCCATTGCCGGTCTTTGAAATTCTTAAATTTTCTGGAATAACCGATTTGCAGAAAAAATACAGAACTGAGTAAAATACGCTATTGTCTGAACTCTTTCACGGAATTATTTTAAGCTGTTTAATAAAATTTCTTATACCGTCCTCCCCTCAGCATGAGTAGGCAGAAAATCATTTGAGCTTTTTTATTTCAGTCCCCTCCGTTTCCTAAAGGGGTCGTGACAATGGTTTTGCTTTTCAAACCCTTATGATACAGCACCATTTCTTCTGAATATAAATATTTTAAGTGAAAATCCCTATCGATGGAATAATATAAAACCAAGTAGTAATTTAAATTTACTCTTCATCTTGAATGGTTTATTTGGAAATCGCTATGAAATTTTATTTAACTAAATATATATATAAGATTTGTTTACTGTTACACTTTCTCTACCGTACCGAGATCCATCCATAGTATTCACAAATATATAATAATGTGTAAGTATCAGTATGTATAATCCTTGCTAGACATTATTCCCTCAGCCCCCAAGGGAAACGAAGGGAGCGTCAACTGCTAGTGAGGACCACACAGATACCTATTAAAATGAAGTTTTATTATTAGTGAAGCGACGTTTAGTAGGTTTTTATAGTAGCACTAAATATAATATAGTAGTTACACTGTTGCTTACGAGTTTAACGTGAAACTTTACAACTTGCACAGTTTATGAACTTAAGTTAGTACCTTATTAAGATATGATACAAGTTGCAGCGCGCTCAAAATGTGAAGCTTACAGTTATATTAGTTCTGCAATACTTTCACGTTGAGATCGAATAAAAAATTAGTATGTAGCTTATCTAGCTAACGAGTGTTTTCGAGAGATTAGGTATTCTCTTGTTTTAATCAGAATGTTACTGAAGCATTTGAAGTGGGCCCTACAGACGTCGCTGATGAAGACCTTAACTTAGATAGCAGTACCTCTACTATACCACGAGATCATAAAAGACGCGCTAGACAGAAACCGGTGGAGGCAAATCATGCGCTTTGGATCGAACCCTGGGGCTGACCACGAACCTCATACATGAGTGTCTATAACACACCTCGTACACTAAGAAGAGCAACGGCGTGTGTAAAAAATGAACATAAAAATGAAGCCAATGAACATAAAAAAATGAAACAATCATGAGTATACCTGCTAACGGTAAATACTGAACAGCCATAATAAGCACTCACACAGCCGTAGATATAATCTTAGAGTAAAAATAGACCATGAATAAAACACGATTTATTTTAAAATGGAAGCGATCGTATCTCCCTGTTTATTTCCGGGACTGAACCACAAGTGACCGCAATCCGATTTCCTGCACGTTTACGTGTTCTCCTCGGCGTTTGAAAGAAAAACGAGAAGCTTTATAGCTTCGTTTTGATATTTACGACATTATTATCATGTTTTTTAATAACGACGATTCTATTGATGGCCGCTATTACTTAGTCAGAATAAGTTGCTACAATATGATGTTCAAATAATATGTTAATTAATTCATAGTTTGATATCGATTAAGGACGAAAAGCGTTGGAATTGTTTGCTTGGAACGAACTGCTGACAAAATAATCATAAGATTTTTTTCCATATTATATTATTCCAAGATTTCTTCTTTATTAATCTTATTACCATAAAGATTATTAGAAAGAAAAACTAGTCGAACAACTGCTCATCCTAGTAAAATGATATTAACAGTAAGGTTATAAACCTCTATCTATTCCATTAGGTATCTTTAGCGCATCATGTAGTCTCTGGAGAGTTAGGCAGGACTCGATGTGGAATTAGTATCCACCATAATCGTAGGTTTGATCTTCTTCTTATTGTATGGTAGATGAACAGCATGGTGTCAGAGTTTAAACCACCAGTACGCCTCCGAAATGACTTTACACACAGTTGAAAACCCTCTCAGGTGTGCCGGTTTCCTCACGATGATTTCCTTCACCATTTTTAGCACCTGATAACTAATTTATAGTGCGCACCTGAATTCGAAAAGACATTGGTGCATGTCAATATGTTTGTTTTTTGCGATCTTTGACTTGGCAGTCCAGCGGTCATACCACTCGGCTATCATTGGCTTATTTACTGGGATTCACGAGAATTTACAAGAAAAAACAATCAATTCACCTTCGCGATTTATATTCCAAGCCCAGAATGAATTCGTAGACAAAACCGCAACAACAGGCAGTACAGTTATTGCTTCAATAATTGGATTAGATGGCAAAAAAGGCAGAAGGTTTGTTGAGTACAACCAGTAGGTACATGTTATTGCTCTCAAAGTAAATACCTTTCGAAGGAGATCATAATCTATCAAGTACACCATTTAAATGATCTAAATACCACACAGGTATTGGAAAACCATTTATTATTCATATTCCTTTCATTTCTCTACATCTGCTCTTACATTTTGGTATTCAATGAGAACTTGAAAGATTTTCGCAGACTCAGATCAGTCGAAGTACGCTTCTATTTTCAGGCCCGATTATTCGTATTGGATGAATCAAAATTTAAGATATTTTAGAAGATATTCAAATCCAGTTTGTATCTTAACTCTCTTAATATAGAAGTGTGGGTTTAAAATAGCAATATCGTTTTCAGCATCAATTGAGTTAAATATAATTATATCAGTACTTACAATTTGTCGTGGGTGAGAAGAAGTGGTAAGAAGTTGTGGGTGGTTTCATAACTTTATGTTTAGATATAGTCATCAAAATATTCGTCTATATTAGTCTTAGTAATTCCACCATCAAATTCACTAAGGTTTGAATGTTCCAATTCGACGTAGTCACGAGCTAAAGCTAGTATAAAATAAAAACTTAAAGGAAAACTTCTGAAGGGTACCCTAATAAGACTTGACACTATCTACCATGTATCTAATATCCGTGAAGCCAGCAACTTATTAACAACAACAACTCTCTGGGAGTCAGCCTCGACGCGCGCCGAACGAGTAAAACATTTTAGCTTATTTAATGAAATTGCAAATTTTCCGTACAGTGGCGACGAAAGCGATTAAGCGTCAGTGAACGCGCGGCTCATCAGATTTGCGGCCGCCATTTGCATAAATGCATCGTTGTACAGCGGCTTTGTGCGGACACTTGAGTTATATGTACTGGAGAATGCGAACTTTGTGAATTATTGTAATGGGTGTCGAGGAAAAGTGTGCAATAAGTTTGAAGCTATTGAGAAATTTATATTTGAATTGATCTATACACTCATTTCACTGTGGCGTTCTAAGGGGGATGCCTTTCTTTAACAGTGTACCTCTTCCAGCTAATCCGGCTGATGATGATGATATACTCTATGGAGGTGTTAGGTTGTCAACCTTAAGATGGTGCTAGTATAAATTATGAAACTAATGGTACTGATAAAAAATACCAAAATTCTAGAATATATTATTATACTCGTAAGAAACTAAAGATAAAACTTAGGTATCTAGCTAACTAAGAATTACGAGTACATCAGCCAAAATAGAGGAACTTTACGTAAGACCAAAACAGACTTATCTACAAACTCTGTTTCAAAAATACATTTAAAATAATCCTGATAGTCTAAAAAGTAAACTAAGTTTGAAGTTACCTTATGTTTCCGAATCAAATACTTGAATCCTCGACAGTTAGTGCGACATGACTTCCGAACTCACGATTGTCTGCCGAATTAATTAGGTAGGAACAGTTTGTGCGGGGCTTGGAACTAGTTCTAATGTTAACTGAAGTAGTTAGACAAGAACAGGGGTCGTTCATAGTGTTGCTATATTCAGTTTTATGATGGAATTACTACAGTTGCTAGTTAAAGCCGTTGTAAAAAGACCCAATTCTGCATTGTTAAAATATTACAGTTATATGCCAGTGTTCTGAATTGAGTTCTTGGTGCTTTAGAAAATAACATGTTTAAAACGCATTTCCGATTCAGGACAAAGTTATAAGGACAGGCAATGAATTACCAAAAGTAGTTTGTTACACACCTTTACAAGGGTTGATTTAGTGCCAGTAAATGAGCCAACTGAGACACATAAATTGTAGCCCATAGAAAAACACATTAAACTCTCGAACTAAAGTTTGGTGTTTACAAATTAATCACCGCACCAACTACAAACAACCAAAAACTCAGGTCATTATTTCGCCCCTCAAAATCAAAACACATCAAATATTCCAAAAGAAACTCGGAGACTGGCCGAAAACTTTGTCTTCCAGTTGTTATTTGCGTGAATTATTGAAGGCGACACTAAACTAGCCCTAAGGAACCTCCTTTACGACTCCTAACTTTGCGTCATAAAATATTAAGTACTTGTGACAAAGAAACTATCACCTAACATTCCCGTAATTTTCTGCATTCTTGTTGATTTTGGAGGGAAAAAACTGAGCCAGAACTGTCAGCTGTTTGTTCCCGCGGAAAGGGAAGTGGGTCACTGTGCTCGTAAAAGTCGGACAGAAAGCTTTTACTTGTGCACTATTGCGATATTTAAATCATATTGCTGCCGGAGCTCCGAGCGGCGGCTATACATCATGCTATGTGTATGCTGTGCATCGTAGTCTATCCCTAACTCGATAAGGACAATCTTCGATCTCAAATAAAAATGCTTGAAAGGAAAAGGAAAGGCTTTCCTGTTGTTAAGAATGAAAATGTTGACTGTGGTAAACGTCGTACGAAAGATCTACTGCTTTCTCAGAATAAAAAATATATTCTGCAATTTTTCACTTATTTGTGATCTACCGAGTTAGGATATGGCAATAAAAAAACGAATTAAAGTGTTATATTCAATATTTCCTATATGTCATAAATTATATTCATACAATCTCAGTAATCATTTCGTCTATTTTAAGTACATTGTAACACTTACTTTCGACGGTACATATTATTTATAGTTTAAAATTGCTGTAATGTTATAATGCAAATCATATATATTAAATAATATAAGTACCTACTTGAAGGAATTTTCTGGTACTTCCACGGTTTTTCTTGCTTATCCGTATTTAATTGAAACAGTTCAAATAAAATTAATTCATCTATAGTACACTTTGTAACAACTTACAGAACAAATTAAAAGATGATTGCTTTGAGAAGGCTCATTTACTCAAAGGAAAATGGGTCTTGTGTTTATCTAGCTAAGAATTATAATTTAATTTTCTTTTGGTCTTTGTTCTGACCTTCATGGTAAAGTTTTTGTATGGAGGGTTCGGCACTGAACGAATATGATGACCGGGTGCCACCTGACTGGGCTGAAACACGCCTTCTCCGTGTTCAAGTTTTCAGCAGATCATACAAAATAATACTTTCTAGTACAATCTTAAAACAGATGTGCTGTGAAAAGGTTGAGCTACAACTGGTACACGTTTAGGGAATTAAATTGCTTATAGACAAAGACTTGGAGAAACAATGTTTTGAAGTACAATTTCATTTGTAGTTATCTCCTAAAAATAGTATAGAAATATAGAGTGACTGAGGTTAAATTAACAGAAACACTTCGTAGGCGTTTGAAAATATGCAAAAATGATTGTGCCAGAGTTGTTTAAGTTATGCTTAAACTTTGAGTTTATTGAGATGGTTTCAGATGATCATCAATAGAAAACCAATCAAATCTATAAAGATGTGTGTGTAAATGTTACCGGCAATGTGTAGATATAATACCGTTACCATATACATTACCGCGGCATTGTATAGAATACCGGATTATACATATTGCCGGTAACCTATACAAATATAATCCAGTAACTTCACATGGCGCCGTGAATAATGTTTAACTAATAATGAAGCAAGAGCTTCAAACCACGCATAATCTGCGATACCTGGTCCTTACATCCGCATTAAGACATAATCCATGTAAAACAACGCTGGCATCATACCAATCTTTTTTGGTGTAACCTTAAATTATTCGCAGAAACGAGGAATTAAATTATCTGTCTTTATAAAAGATTCAGACGTTGTGATGAAGAGGAGCATTAAGCTGGCCGAATAAAAAATGTACAAGATATCGCGAGATTTTTGTAAATACGGAGAACAATTATTTTGTAATGTTGTTTATACACCCACTTTACGTCGAGTTCCTTTTTATGGAACGGTAATGGTTTATACGCTGGAGCTTCGCGCGCCGATGTTTTTATAAAAGGACTTTCATATTATACGACGAATTATGATACCAATACTGCACCCTTAGTATGTATGTAGTTAACAGTTAACATGTGACACTATCATACTTGTTAATATATACCAAACTAATGAGTTTAAACTTTTAGCTGACGACACAAGCTCTCTGCAATAACGTGTAACGTTGGAAGCCCTTTGTATGTTAACGCGGCAGTATTTCAGTCAGCCAAAAAGTCACCCGATCCCAGCTAGTAAAATACGTGCCGCACAGAGGGAATGTAAATTAAAACAGTTTTTAACAAAAAATATTACTTAAAAATAAAGCTAAAAACTGTTTCGTGAATCTAGCGCAATCCTATTAGGACGTAACAGTGTATCACCTATTATACTACATTTATCATATTTTAGTTGTGCTGAAACAGAATAATATTTTGCAGAATTCAACAGTGAAATGAAAGTACAATTCTGTGGAACGATTCAATTTATGTAACATTAAAATTGTTCTCGGGAAAATAAGGTCTTAGAATGCTGTTGTAATGCGGCAGTATGTTATAATAAAAAATACGTAGCTTCGTGGAATGAGATTTCCGTGTTATCTCATCAGCGTCTGTCAGTCCAATGCTGGCCAGAATCAGACGATTGTTAATGAGAGGATACACATAAATTAGCTGCGACAACAGAACTTTCATCGCTTATTATATCGCCTTTTTCTGGTTGTTACGCGTGTTTTTATTTGCGATTATTTTTCTTTTGGTTTAAAAAAGTTCAAAGTATCTTCTGGAGAAAACCACAGAATTACCGAAAATCTCTAATCACCTGCTAGTGCGGCGCTACTTACATTGTTACCTTAATTAATAATATATAATATTATATAATTGTGTTCCTACTGTATTACTGTAATATTTTCCTTTAATTTCGCTGCATAATTAATTTTGCCAATTAATAATTCCTTTCTTTCTGTGGTACGTTGTGATAACACACTCTTTTTGCTCTACTTCACAGTTAACTTACGGGCACAGGAAAAAGGTATCCCGGTTTCATTATAGCGCCTCTCTGATTAGTATTCAAGGGCTTCCCGGGCGGTTGCTACGCCGTACTTCAGTACCACTTGTGGTGCATTTCTTTTATTTATGAAGTATCGATACGTGGAGAGACTCATGTGAGCCGGGAACACTTTAAGTTGAGTTATTGAATTACTGATTTTCTTGGACACTTTCGGAATAAAATAAATGTTGTCGAATTAGTGAATACAATTTTTTTGGACTTTCAAATTCTGGCGTATCTACATGTATGGCATAATTCGAAAAGGCAAAAAATCGGATGCACACACACGGAAGCCCCATTTATATTCTAACCATTAAAATATCAACTGAAGATTTAAATGTATGATAGAACCAAAGCCCCTGAACTTCACGCAAAGCAAGTAAGACTAAGTCTTTAAATATGTAACAAAGCTGCTTTACAACCTTAAGGATAGAAAACCTTAAATCACAGCTTAAATCTAGCTTAGTATTAAATGCTACGTTCACATAATTCGCTTCAGTCCAGAAGTATAGGTTAAAAGGCAAGTTTTAACGAGCGTTGGCGCAGTTAGCCTCCGGTTAACGACAGGTCAGCAGTTGGGATCAAATGTTCAGAGCTGTAATGATCGTGTACTTTTATTGTTTCACCGAGATTATGACGGAAGGTTCTCCAAACTAAAACTGAAATTATTTTAGTTTGTTCTCGAACTTAAATTGCGGATGTTAGACAGTAGCGGGGATGACATTAAAATGAAGCTGAACTGGTCATGTTTGTCGCGTGCTGAAACAACTGGGAGAAATAACGATGAGTGTTAAAGAACAATAAAACGATAATGACAGACTAAAGAGATAAGTATAATATACCAACATAACATAACATAACGCCTGTATTCCCTGAAGGGGTAGGCAGAGGTGCACATACATTACACCCACATTTCACCAGTTATGTTTTTAGGTCCCAATGTAATAGGGGGCGAGCCTATTGCCACCAACCGGGAACAAATCCAGACTCCGTGCTGCTACTAAGAATTACCTAATGGAAAAACCCAGTAACACTTTGCCCGATCTGGGATTCGAACCCAGGACCTCGTGCTCAGCAGTCGCGCTTAGCAACCACTAGACCAACGAGGCAGTCAAATTATATACTAAAATTTATTATAATGTTTAGTTAAGGTAATGGTTTCATGAAATTGTAACTTTCATAGACAACTGTACACTTGTACTGTAAGTAACAAGTTTGCAAGTAATTTTTCATTGTACTTGTATGTTTATATAAGAAACTAAAGTACTACTGGTGTGTAAGGGATAGTTATTAGTTTTCAGGTTCCTGACCAAAACAACTTGCACAGATTTCGGAGCTAAAAGCAAACTTTATAATTTTGGACAAGTAACTTGTTGCTCGTCCTGCGTGTTTCAACCACACTGGAACATTTTCCATACCCGATAGCACTTTATCTCGTTGGGCACAAACTTCGCTCTGTACGTTCAAACTTCTGATACAGTCAGGAAACTGGCTAGCAGTATCCAAGCAAATTTCAACCAAAAGACTGAAAGTGAAGAGTTTAAATTTAAATGGAGGATTTTAATTCAATATTTTGCAGTTTCTATACGATATCGATGAAATAAAAGGCACCCCGGGTTCGTGTTAATGCCTTCGTGATTGATCGTCGCCAAACATAACGCGTTACGGATTTATAGCTGGCACAAAGGACGCCCACGTGCGACGTCCTTGTTTGACACGCGGCGCGCTGTATCACGACATAAACTGGGCCTCGAAACGGGGAACGCTGCTGTGAAGTGGGTTAACATACTGCCGACATGTTAAGCTGCCAAATGATATATTTTGCAGATTTACAGGCAAGATATAATCTTGATTGAAATTGGAATGCATAACCACTTAACTAGTGCAAACTTCTTATAAAGATGCTTAAACATGGGGGTTGTGAGACTAGTCTATAACGCGGTACTTTCATTAAAGAGAAAATTGGGTCAATGACATGGTAAGTAAAATCAATCACCTTTAAAGAAAGGTTCTTGATTGGGGATTGACAGACGTTCCGAACCCTTTTGCCAAAATTAAAAACTGGGGTTCATTGATTCATATTTCAGGAAACTGATGGTAATGCATTTTCAAATAGTTTTAGTAAAAATCGTTTATTAGATGTATCATGATTTTATAAAGATTACTTAAATGAGAAAATGCAGCATAAGCACAATAATCTTAGGCGTAATAGTGAGAATGTGAAG
Source organism: Abrostola triplasia (assembly GCA_946251915.1). Taxonomy (NCBI): domain Eukaryota; kingdom Metazoa; phylum Arthropoda; class Insecta; order Lepidoptera; family Noctuidae; genus Abrostola; species Abrostola triplasia. The sequence continues at coordinate 13,745,450 of OX276426.1, forward strand.
ATCATAGCACCATGATGATGTTATAAACCCATATATCGACATATAAACTAAATTCGCTTTACTTAAAAGCAAATATTAATTGATTTAACATTTTGTATTTTATTATATTTAACATCGAAATTATGACATTAACAACTTCCAATGAAATAATTTGTGGAATTACCTAATAATTCTAAGCGAAATACTGAGAACTTTGTTTACCATCCTAGTAATACAAATTAGATTTGAATATTGAATTTCCGAGTACTAGCAAAGGGCACATCGCGTTTTAATTTTACTAAAGTCTTAAAATACATTGCCATAGGTAAAAGACTTTTAATGTAATATTTCATCTATTTAAATAAATAAAATCACATTACCTATTTCTCAAGTAACACATCAAATAAAAAAAATCATTTTAAAAGAAATCAAATTGATGCCGTTGCGTTATTGAATTTGTCCTATATTTCCGTTGGAAGTGCGATCAAAGGGGTGCAAAGATTCGCCTAAAACGCGTATGTGTGTCAATCGTGCGGCGACATTTGATACCGCGCCGCCGTCAACGTGCGCCGATATTTGATACCGCCGTCAGATGTGAATTCTTTGACATTTATCTTTTCCGGTGTTCGTACCTCGTCAACGTTGTTTTTAAAATGTTGGAATGTGATATAGGAGTTTCTGTTGTTGATTTAAATAAAAAAAAAAACTATTTACTTTTTAGTTAAATATAAACGTACGATAGTAAACAGTTGAACATAAAACAGAGTGAATACACATCGTTTTGGACTTCAAACATCAATCAATAATGTCCTTCTCGGAAATAGTGAAACATTTCCTTTCTTTGCTGACAATTTCACGCATCATACATCACCAGATTTTCCTAAAAGGCCATTGAAAACCGGCAAGTTTGTGTAGCCCGAAAAGTGAACAAACATCGCCTCGATGAAAGAATAATGTTTGAGCCAAGGGCCTCTGCGTCAATATTTGAGGGACATTATATAGGACAAGAGTCTTCAGCCGCGGGTCCGTTGGTAAACACTGTGTTATTCTAGGCCTACCGCGCTCCTTTAAATCCCCTGTTCTATGTATGTGTTGATCAGCTCCGCATATATTATATATACATAATAATATGAGAATAAACAAGCACTTCTATAGATTCTTAGATGTAACGAGATTATTCTTCGACGTTGCGGTCATTTTTTCCTTATTCGCCCATTCGCTTACCACATGAAGACACCTTAGGATGTGGTACTTATGCTTTAGTCTAGTGGTCGCTAAGCGTGACTGCTGAGCACGAGATCCTGAGTTCGAATCCCGAGTCGGGCAAAGTGTTGCTAGTTAATTTACCCACCAAAACCCATTAGGCAATTCTCAGTAGCAGCACTGAGTCTGGATTTGTGTCGGTTGATGGCCGTAGGTGTGCCCGTGATTACATTGGGACCTATAACATAACTGGCAAACTGTGGGTACACCGCTGTCTACCCCTTTAGGAGAAAACAGGCGAGATGTTATGTACCTTATGCATTTAAAATTTATAATAAAATAATAAAGCAACATTTTCCAACTTCATTGTACAATGGACAAGATAATGTTCAAGCGAAATAACAAACACTCGTCACCATGGTGTTCTATGAACTGCCACAATAGAAACCGACATTAGCAAATATCAAAGTATAATTGCGGTGATTTCCCTCGGGGCCCGGCAGACATAATCGAGTGTCACTCATGGTGATGTATCGTAGGCTTCGCGTACTATTGTCTGCTCAAACACGGCGAGTACTTCGAGCCCGGAACAATTGGCTTCCTAACAAACCACGGGGGGAATCATACGGCTGGAGCCTTTATTAACGTATGGATTTACTTGCATGTTGGCTCTGGGACTGGATTTGTGGTTTAGTGAGGTGATGTTGAAGAAAAATCTAGTGTATTTTATTTAAGGTTATTTTTGTAAGTGTGAAGTTTATTTTTTATGTGAAGTTGGATTTTAAGAGATGCAGCCATGAAAAGGTTTCATCGTATTCTAGAAATAATTGCTAATGTATATTATTAACTTATCTACAAAACTATAAATTATTGAAGGTTCCTAGAATGACTTTCGAAGATTAGGTACGGGTACTGGAAAGTAACAACGGGTCTTATAATACGAGATCGAAATGACAAAAACTACTAAAATCCTCATGTTGCACTTAAGTTTCTGAGATTCAAATATCATTAACAAGCAAAAAACTGAACTCACATAAAAATCTAATCTAAAGTCATAAAATTATTTCAGGTAGGTACAGCAACTAGCTGTTCAGCTAAGGCTGTAAGTTCTTTTAACTTGCTTGCATTATATTTACACTAGCATTCATCTTTATAAACGTCCGTCGTACATACAAGCTCGTCAGGCATGCATACCGTCGTAGGGAGCACTTTATTAAAAACTCCTCGCATTCAGGCCACCACGCTAGGGCACATGGCGTCGTGAATGGTAATGTCGGACGTTTTTATGTCGCTTATAATGCAAATGGGATATTGACTGCACGCCGCTGACTTATACTACAGTTTGTACGAGCATCGAGAATGCAGATTTTAAATTGAGTTAAACTGGTCGTTGTGTGCGCTGGGTTTATTCTTACGGGTAGACATGACACGTGCTATCTACAGAGATCACACAACTATTTATATCTCGACTCTGACATCTTAAACTTTTTTCAATAATGTACCAAGTGTGAATGCATTTCTTCTTTTATTTATGAGCTCAGCTCTTGTTATTTATTTTTTCTTTATCCTGTATTTATCAATTAATATAAATTTGACACCAGAGTGACTGCCAATAATAGAAATGTATTTATCTGCGATAAATCGACGGCTTTTTCAAGGTCCGATCATTCTTAAAAGCGACCTTTGCTTGATTCACTTTCAAAGAAAGCTAGAAAACATTAAAAAACAATGTCTGGCGTATCTCTAGTGAAATAATGTCGTAATGATGGACTACTAAACGGGTTAGAACCGCTTACTGACCACCTTTTACGTCGCCCGCCGGAAAAGAGTCGACCTATTCTCTGCGGGGACCGCTCGGCAATTTAAAATTCTGCACGTTTTGCTGAATGCAGCGTAAGGTGATATTGCACAGTTCAAGTAGCAAGGAACATTCATGACGATGCACTAATGAAATATCTTGTCTAAGAGAGCACACACAAGCTTTTTATTATCATTGTAGTTAAAATTTAAATTTTTATTTTATTATTTATTTTATTTTATTTGTAAGGGACAAAAAACAGTTACACGTTAAAATCTATACAATAAGTTTTTTTTTTTTTTTTTTTTTTTTTTTTTAGAATAAAACATCGCCCCACACTAGGAATTTCTCCTGTGTCGTGGGTGCGTTTCACAAACATGAACTACACATACACTAACACCCAGACTCGAGACAAACATCTGTGGTTCGCACAAAGTTTTGCCCCGTGCGGGAATCGAACCCGCAACCCTCAGCGCGGCAGTCCAATCGCTTAGCCACTGCGCTAATCAGGTCGTCAACGTACATTGATATTACAAACATGTAACCCACAACATTGTCGACAAAACGAATCATGTTGAAATGGTTGACAACCTTTTGAAACCGCTGTTAATTGAATTGTTAATTGTATCTACAAAAAAATTTTACTATGAAATAATTATTATAAATTCTCATTTTGAACATGAAACAGCAAGCTGAAAATACGGTTGAATTTAGTAAAATGGCAACATTTTAATATCCTTTGTAGCCAGTTTGATATTAAAACAGCTTGGAACAAAACAGCTCTGGGGCTACGTAATAATGTCCGAGTAAGCTCTTTTGTGACACTAAATTCCTATCCTCATTATGTCATATATCAGTGTGATGCATGGCCGGGGAAATATCACTATCCTGGAACTAATGACCTGCCAAGTAACACATACTGTCTGAACTAACTTTATTATTAGGCAATAAAGATTATATTGCTATGACTCGCTGGTAATATCAAGATTGTTTGCACGAATCGTTGAGGCCTTATTGTCGTTGAAAGCATGGCTTCCACCTACTAATTTAGAGTGAGATCTGGTTTTATACTCCTTATGCGAGATTGCGTTTATAGAGTATGAATTGGTTCTTCGTTAATTATGCTCCATATAATGGTTTTATATTGCGGCGATGACATCTTGGCCACATTCTGGCAAAAAAAAAATTGACATTGTAATTGATAACTTAAATAGCTTCAGACAAGGCCATATTTCCAAAGGCTAGTTTTCATTTTGGTCCTTCGGCTTGCCTGCCCAAAAATAAGTATAGCCGAACGTGTACTGCGCTATTACGGTGTGTTTCACTAGCCTCATTTTAGAATAATTAACACGAATTTAGAATAACAATTCCTGAATTAGTATAATTTGCGGTTACGGTTATCAAGCCCACGTACCGATCATACATTGTGAGTATAACAAACAACGCGGGTCGGATGCTAACAACACATTTATTTACGAACATTTGTCTGTACCCGGCCCAACGTGCTCCTTATGTCCTACGTGTCACATATCATACAATTAAGCTACATAATAACCTTTGTATCTCATATAACTGCAAACTGAGAAGTTTGAGTGTTATTTCTCTTTTTGTATAATTTTTGCCTATTTTTAACTCACCAATTTCTATTGGGGTTATCTAGTATCTGATGTTACTAATCAATTCGCCTACTCAGTAGTAATTATTTATTTATTTAACCAACTTACATTAACATTATCTCCTTTACTAGGTAAATAATAATAAAGTATCATCCTTCATTTCATAAACGCTCAAAGTCATGATAGTTTCACTCTTACCTTCGATCCGAGCGTCTCGTCTATTTATTTATTAACTACCTGTTACCCGCGACTTCGTCCGCGTAAATTTCAGATAAAAACACCAGTAGAATATAATCAGATTTTGCAAGTAAGTGGAAAACACTATAAATTACTTATCGAAAGGAATATACATAGTATTTTAATGATAAAGGTATTTTTCAAATTAAGATGGGGCTAGTTTACTTGCTATATCGATTTTGTGGGTATAATCGGTGAATATTGAGTGACTAACAGGAAAGTTATTGACATGATTGGTTTGCTTATAAGTAATATACACATACAATTTTGAATGCACCTTTGTTTTACTGTATCTATGTACTACATTGACGGCATGCATTTACATTACGTGGCAACGGGTGTAAAATTACCTGAATAAATGAATTTATTATTATTATATTTGTATCTCATCTTATTTACTCGGGCTAACCATGCGGAAGATACCCGGACTTTTAAAAGGCTTACGTGGGGACACAGGTCCAACACGCAGAGGCCCGTTGAGAACTTTAATCTAAAAGGGGATGGGATACCAGCTAGGGACACCACACAACTGCTCTATAACAGAACAGCCATGAAAAGTCCCCAAAAGGTGCGGGACTATTGAGAAAAATGGATACTAAAATGATTTGGTCTATTGTGTTGGGATGTTTCGTGTAATGGTTATTTTTAGTTTATTCTGAATAACAACGGCGTCTGCCTTTAACCATATAATATGCAGTATATTAGCAGACGGTGACTCGCCACTTATTATTATTATTATTATATTTCTTTAAACTACGTTCGTAGTTTTGTCCTCAGTAGACTACATTTAAAGAGAGTGTGGACATCATCAGTTTCTCCGATTCTCCTTCAATAGTATGCCTTAAAGCCTATGAAATATCCTCCGAGAAATGACGCCAATATTTTTCCCACAACAAAACCGGGTTTGCAATACCGCAGAATACCAACATGACGGCAAACAAATGTCGTAGGTGACTTGGGCTATCACTAACGCTAGTCTCCAGGAGAGTGTTGTCCCAGTGTTGGACACCATCAAGAAGATTTCGTGCTACGCAGGCTGCACGAAATGTCGGATACTCCATGCAATCAACTGTCCTTAAGAATGCAAATGACGTTGGCCCCTATACTATGTGAAGCAATAGCCGCAAATAAAAGCACTCGGCATTATTTGGATGCACAGTGTAAGCCCTTCCCAATGCAGTGTCCATAAAGATTCCCGGAAACCCTTCGACAATACGACCACGTCGATGTCGATTAAATACACCTCTTTGCTTGTAGTATGTATAGTACGACGGCACCTCATCATACGTAAGTGACTTTGCAAAAAGATCTTCTTCACAGAGACGTAAAAATGCCAAGAGTGTTGTTTGGCGGGGATTTTCCAATCGGTCTAATACATTCTCTAAATGGACGTCCAAATACGACCGTTGGATACCGATCATGTATAGAGAACGCCAGCAGAGAAGCAGCTTTGCGAATAACTGCTTCTGAAGTACTAATGTAGCGACCAGACTGGTACTTGGTCACTTCATCCCGATCAGTGCTTTGCAAAGCGAACGTTGCCTGGTCACTACCCTTATTTACGTATTTGAAAATGCATTTAATTGACTCGACGCTGGAACACGATTCAACATTGATGTGTGTTTGAAACGTCCTAGAAAGCACAGGTGAGTATGGATCAACCCATCTGTTGTCAACGTGTGTAGTTTCAGTCGCGAATTGTTTCGGGAATCTTTTTGTGTATCAATCTTCTTTTATGCAAGGGGAATTTGAGTTGAAGTTGTTGGCTTCAGAATTGGTCGGACATCACTTATTTCAAATGGTGAATTTACAAATTTATTAATGTAGAAAAAAAATATTTAAAATTTACTGGAAATTGTTCGTAATAATATTATGTTAAAATATATGTTATAATTGTCTTTTTATTGATATTTAAGTCAAAAAACATGCAAAAAGAAATTTATTTATTTATTTATTTATTAAAAATCTCCCTTACATCTATCATTACAGGAACTTAAAAACCCTAATGCGATAGTGCGGTCTCTTAACACATTACTTCCTTATTTACACTAGATATGAGTTCAGAACACTAACAGTAATAACTAGGTAGTATAAAAATAATATAAACTTAATATACACTAATAATACTTAAAACAACGTTATAGCCTATTCTAGTCTACACTATAACATAAAAAAAACAATAGTACTTTTGCGAATTCACTCGAATAGCAAGTCAACACATCAATCTTGACGTGAAGACCGTTAATAATCCGTACTGCGCGGGTTAATGGTGATTTAGCAAGCAGGTTGGTTCTGGCAATCGGCACAGCCAGTAGCGGCGGGCGGTGCCGCCTCCACACGTATTGGTCCGGGACACACAGGCTCAAGTGCTTCAGCACTCCTGGGTTATGCTCGATGCCCCTAAGCAACCTAACCAGATAGGAAACAAGTGCGAATTCCCTTCGCACCCTCAGTTGGTTGTACCCGACCATACCGAGGACAAACAGAGTCGGGTACATCAACGGGTAAAGCGGATATACTCCATATAACTTTTTGTATAAATGGCGCGTGAACTTGTTCTGTACGCGTTCCAGCATTAGCGAGTACTTGGCCTCATGCGGATCCCATATGACTGCACTATGTTCCAGATGACTCCTGACAAGTGCGTCATACAGGACCCTGACTGTAGCTATGTTAGTGAAGTGCCTCGTTTGCCTCAGAACAAATCCCAAATTTCTGAAAGCCCTTTTACAGATCGTCGTAATATGCTCGCGAAAAGACAAGTCAGGAGTGACAGTTACTCCTAGATCCTTTACTTTAGTCACACGTTGCATAGGCGAGGCGCCCACTACGTACTCGTGTACTAGAGGGGCACGCGCGCGCGTAAAACTCATTAACGAGCACTTCGACACGTTGAAGAAAAGCTTGTTATCCTGACTCCATTCTACCACCCTATCTATATCCTCCTGCAATCTTTCGCAATCGAATTTACTTTTAACCTCCAGCAGTAACTTAAGGTCATCCGCAAATAATAAACAAGTGCCATGTTTGACGACTTCCGGCAAATCGTTTACCATCAGGATGAATACCAGAGGCCCCAAATTACTGCCTTGATTCACTCCGGACCAGGTATAATATAGGTCTGATTCGCACCCATTATAATCTACGTACTGCTGTCTATCCCGCATGTAACTGGCAAAGAAGTGCAATAGATGTGGTGTGCAGCCGACGTCTGCGAGCTTCTTTAATAGGATGTCATTATCAACAGTGTCGAAAGCTTTTTTAAAATCAAAGTAAGCAGCGTCCACTTGCACACCAGCATCTACCGCAGGCACCACCTGCGTCATAAAGTTTAGTAGATTAGTGGCAGTACTGCGCGCCGGCCGGAAACCGTGCTGCGCGTCCACTAGTTGGCCGCGTACCTGCTCTTGCATACTGCGCTGAATAGCAGACTCAAACACCTTGGCTGGCGTCGACAGTACGGCCACTGGTCTATAACTAGTTATATCCGACCCTGCCTTACCTTTGGGTACCGGAATTACCCGCGTGATCTTCCATTGAGAAGGGAACGTCATTGAGCGAAGACACATATTAAAAATATAAAGTAGCGGTTCCGCGAGCACTCGACCACAATCTCTAAAAAGAAATGCCGGCATACCGTCTGGGCCCGCTGAACGCTTAGGTTTCAGGCGCTCGAGTGCACCTCTAACGTCCTCCAGACTCAGTGCGTCAAGTTGTACGCGCGCACTGTTCGCCGCTCCCGCCGCGGCCGCCGCCTGGGCGTCTAACTGCGGTGGCTGATCCCTGTACACCGATTGAAAAAAAGTCGCGAACTGCTTAGCACACTCGTCATCTGATAAATGCACATTATCTTTGATAATAGTTTTCTTGGCTATCTTAGATTTTTTAGAGCTTACGTATTGCCAGAATGATTTAGGATCTTTAGCAAACTGACACTGTATTTTATATTGATGTAGTTTGTGAGCCGTTTCTATAGATTTTTTAACAAGCGATCTGTATTTAGAATACTCTTGATAGTCACTACTAAGTAAAGTACTAATTAAAGCTAACGCAAAAAGTAAACCTTCGGCAAGAATCGATCTCACTATGCATAACTCGTGGGGCGACCGTTAAACCGCCACGCTACGATGACACATAGCAGTATGTTTAAAATAGACGTTTCTATACATGTCATGATTCACTGCCCAGTTCCTTGTGGATATAGCGTGATGATTTCTACTTCAGAAGTTCATCTGTAAGTAATCTGCATCATCTGTCATTATACGGTTTTGTTATTCCAAGTCTGATTCTTTTTTGTTATACCACGTTTTATAATGACTGACGTTTCATGTCAAGTCACACGGGAATGCTGTTGAACGGGATAAAAAGTATCCTATGTCCTTCTCCTGGCTCTAAACTACCTCCCTGCCAATTTTCAGCTAAATCGGTTCAGCCGTTCTTGTGTTATAAGTGGAGTAACTAACACGACTTTCTTTTATATATATAGATTATGTTATTATCTTAATCAGTCTTTTTTACGCAAACAACTGAAAATGGTATTAATCAGGTATCATTCAAAAGCTCTACATAATGATTTATTTATTAACAACATTTATTTGTTTTATTTGTGTACTGCTATTAACAGCCTTTTATAGTTCATAATTAACTGTTGATATTGTATGTGTTTTGTGAAGGCCGATATCGATATCTGACTGCACGTCCATTTTTACGCTTCAACAACACTGACGTAAATAATTTGACGTGTATTTACATATTATAATGAGCGTATAATAAAATTGAAACGTAACAAAGTGAAATCTTTTATGTCAACGGTTTGGGGCGTTCCGTTCCGGATTAATTAGGGTAATTATATTTTGTAGATTGAAATAACGTGTACGTGAATAAATAAAACGGGATTTTATGAAAACGGTTTAAAATGGTTGGTTCGCTGTATTCTGGACGTGCTCATCGCTATATCAGCCTCTTGAAGCCCGTACGTAAAACAAAGACAATACTGTCACAATAAAACATTCTGTTTATGAACCGGCATTCAGATGAGTTGTCAGTATCGTAATCAATTTATTTGTCATTCCATCACCCTTTGAGTTACGGCTTTCGGAGCGAAAAAACATGTTCATTTATATAAAGTTGTCAACAGAAACACGAGTGTGTGTCCATAACACAATTAGCGTCGTGTTGTTCGGCGCGTAAATAATTGACGGGCGCGGGGCGGCGGGCCACGGTGACGGATGCTACTGCCCCCGATTTATTGTACGCGTGTGACGGACAGACATGCCTCATCTGATGGTTCGCATTTTATATTCAAGTGTTTGGGAATTTTCCGATATGAGTTATGGGTTTGTAATGAGAGATGAAACCGCCTGGAAATATTAAGATATATTGACCTAGACCATCTAACGAACTGGTACAGGAGCTGTTTGGACTACTGCTCTACAGACTTACCCCCCCTCCCACGATCCCGCACCCACCAGCCTTATTTTAGTCATAAACTAAGGCTTATTATTGTTTCTTCCTTTAATATTATGATAATTTAAAATTCTCAGATGAGTAAAATTAATTCTAAGTATTTGGTCCGATAATAGAACCGGTACCCTTGAGACCCGACCGGCTGTTCCTAAATCCCTCTCTGTGTAATTCCATCACTATAAATCCATTAAGTACTTTATTTTTAGCATAGTATCCTCATTTAACGATCGATTGATAAAGGTTAACAAATATCCAGAATTTGAATTCAATTTTCTCGGGTCCTATTTAGGGGTGAAAGGACCAATTTTGCCATTACTTTTTATTATACAGTCTGAAAATGTCTATTGCTTAATAAGATTTGTTCCTAAGAGACACATTTTTTTACTCAAATGCAAACATTTTACCAGAGAAGTAGGTATTTTAAGATTATAAAAAACCTGAACGGCAACAGTAGGTTCTTTTTAAAACTATTGTACCCATGCAAGTTGTTTTATTTAAATTCATTTACAAGTATAAAATATATCCAGTATTATTTCAAAGAATATACCTTATAACAATATAAAAATGAATGTATTTTTACAAATTCATTGTGTAAAATAAATAACACATTTTATTTTCAGCTTACCTAGGTAGGTACTGTAAATATAAAATATGACGTGATACGATTGTTGTGTAACAGCGCTCCCGGCTTAACAGATTCAACACATTTTAGCACATACCCATCACGTGAATTGGATTATCGCATCGGGCTAACTTGTCAAATGTAGAAATATTTTCCGCGTGGTTTGAGTCGCGGACAGCTTTGAATAAATCAGTCGACGTCCACAACTGGCATATTGAATTGCACGAATAATATCACAGCCGAATTAGGTTCCATAATATTCAAGGGTCCTATCTGATTTGAAATACCATCTTTACTTCACTGTAGTCACCTGTATTCTTTAAGGTGGGAGGCTGAGGTACGTGTCCACACCCACCATTTTTGAAAAACGATGTAACTAGCAGTATAAGACATTTTTAGGCGTCATCGTCAGCCCGTTGCAGTCCACTGCTGGACACAGGCCTCTCTCAAGGCCAAGGTAAGTTTATTTTTTATTTTTAGGCATTATTATATTTAATATTCAAATTAAAAACTTATATTTTTGCTTTATCTCTTGTTCGGGTTTAAAATGCAACCTTATATACATCGCCGGTTCTTGAAGCTACAACGAAGCTCCTAAATATAACGCCAATATGATGATGGTTAACTTGAAGTATATAGAAAACAGGTCACACAGATAGTTGGTACCGATAGTACCATTCTGTGCCTCGTATAGAAGCATCGTGTGCCATACATACACGTGTTTCAGTTTTACGGTTGCCGTGAACTGGCATAACTTTCCGGAAGCATGGCGTTACTGAAAGGTATCAAAACTTAAGTGTTTGTCAGAATTATAATTATGATATCGTCACAATTGATAGCTGTAAAAATCTATCATGAAAATATCAGTTTAATCGTAGTTATATGGTGCAAGTAGAGAGCCTCCACGAGTGACGACACCTAAGTACGTCCGGCGCACCCTGGACGGTCAACGTCGCCACTATCTATCCTATCTGTTTCCTTGTGAATGATATTAAACTCATACGAAGAAAAAAACGTAACTAAGGTTTAAACAGGGCCGACCACAGTCAAACCGATCACACGGTTTTGTGGGGCTTCGTTAATCTGGAAACAACTCTGTAACATAATAAATAAATAATAATAAAATAAGCACGTAGGGTTGACGACATTAATAACATTACGAACAACACCTGGATAAGAGAGGCCTATACTCAGCAGTGGGTGGTATCAGGCTGAAATTATTATTGATGATGGCAAGTAAGATTCATTTTAGACTTTTTTTCTTGTTTAATCTAAATCTTTGTAAGAGCTGTTCTAAGTTAAAATATAAAATTAGAAAAATACTGGCTGATATTACATTTGCAAGATAGACCTTTAAAAAGGCAATTTAAAAATGAAGCAGAGCGGTCTAAAAGAAACCCCAGCCCCCTTACCAAGAACATTTAAAGCAGGACAGTTTAAAATGTGGAAGTGATACACCGATAACATTCCAAAACTAACAAATATTTAGGTAACCCTTTACATAATACTACAATCTATATCATACAATGTACAGCAGTTTGAAAAGTGCTATTAGCTGGAGCGGCAATCATAGTGATACGATCTTGGATTGATAGGGTTGGCGTGAGTAAACATAACAGCCGACAGTCGACATACAGTGTGTCTACCTCTACGTGACTCATTCTCTGTTATTTGTGATCTTATCTGTCATTATTTTGGTTGTTATTTTAGAGAGCAATTAGGGACTGTTCCTAGGTGCTACTTGAAACTTTTGTCCGGTTTTGTGGCCAGTTGACGGCAATAGGCTTCCTCCCTATTATGTTGGAACCTATAACAAATAGTGGAAAAATGTGGGTGTACTAAATGTGCACCTCCCCCCCCCCCCTTCGGGGAATACAGGCGTGTGGTACGTTTAAACCTTTGCCAAGTTTAGCCATACTTGTAGCTAATACAGACATTTTGAAACAAAGTGATGTATTTTATGTACTTTATTCAGTTTAATTTTAGCAAGGCAACATCACGCTACTATTAAACTATCTCTTATCATAAATAATAAGTTACTACTAAAAAAAAATTAACATAAGCTTTTAAATTAAAGTACCATAATATTGTATTGTTACCAAAACTAAGTATGCAAAATTTCATTTTAATCGGATGTCAAAAAGTGGTTCTAATTTAGATTGCAAGATTTGATCAAAACAAACGTGTCCCTTCGTCCAGCATACTCACCATGGAATCCTGATATTTCATGAATGTCAAAAAACTGTTCTGAAATAGTGCTAAATAGTGCCCAAAGGAAAAAAATAGTGCTCTTGTACTTGCGAAGTTATAGCCATAGTTCGATGAGTATGCTGGACGAAGGTTTCGCCCAGCATACTCACCTCCGTCCGGAGAATCTGTATACGCTTCAAACATAATTCATACTTCAAAAAATAGTTCCCAAATAGTGCCAAACGGTGCCCAAAAAGAAAAAACAGTGCTCGAATAACTTCGGAGTTATAGGCTTCGTTCAGTGAGTATGCTGGGCGTAGGTTCTACGCCCAGCATACTCACCTCAGTGCGCGAATATCGAACGAGCTATAGGTACAATTTACGTCTCAAAAAATTGTGCTTGAAATAGTGCCCAATATCAGTCCAATTTTTGCTTGACTTTTGACCTAGAAAACCATTAAATTTGATTGTAAACTTCTACATACATTACATTGAGTACAGTCGAATACAATATTATTAACTTTCTTTCTAACAATTTTTGTCTTGTGTAAATTATTAATTGTCTATGTAAGGGAGTATTTACTTTAGAATCGCAATATTATTAATTACACATTATTTTATTAATACTTTATAATAATATGATTAAGCCTTCGCGCGTCGCATGGGACCCCGGTAGCTAGGAACAATGATTTTATATATTTTGTCTAGATCACGGCGCTTGAAGGATTAAGATATCAAATGAAGTAAATCATGCATGAAAAATAAAGTTGCTGTTATTAATGCTTACATTACAACTGACAAAATTATTCAAAATAATCATTTTCCGGATCAAGGACGGTACCACAACGTTTACGGAATTGACCTGTATTCCTCATGTGATAAAGTTCAATATAGTGTGGCAGTAATGGATGCACGTACGGTCAATAGGTATGGGGCTTACAACGCGCGGCGCCCGCGACGCAAATGAATATGTTTATGTTTAAATACTAGATGGCGCTGCCCTAACATCTTACGATTATTAGACAAGACTGATCTGTATTTTGAAGGTGATAAGGGTCCATTTTGTGTCACAAAGCGACGCGCGGCGCCCGCGACGCAAATGAATATGTTTATGTTTAAATACTAGATGGCGCTGCCCTAACATCTTACGATTATTAGACAAGACTGATCTATATTTTGAAGGTGATAAGGGTCCATTTTGTGTCACAAAGCAATCGAAACGAACAAGCGCTTCTCAGTTTCTTTGTTTGTTTACTTCGTCGCACATCATTATAATAACGCCGGCTTTTGAGTTTGACTACATAGTGGGTTGCAAAACCAAACAATGTGTTGGTGATGTCATTATTTACCTATATAAAATTGTGTATCTAGTACGTAATCAATATAGGAGCTGCACCATGCATTTAATCGAAAGTTTTTGACATGTGAGAAAATACCATAATTATTTCCAATAACATGAAGTCTACAATTAGAAAGTTTAATATTTTTGTCCAAAAACATGTGTCGACGACTGTACCCCATTTTACGTTAGTATGTAGAAGTTTACAATCAAATTTAATGGTTTTCTAGGTCAAAAGTCAAGCAAAAATTGGACTGATATTGGGCACTATTTCAAGCACAATTTTTTGAGACGTAAATTGTACCTATAGCTCGTTCGATATTCGCGCACTGAGATGAGTATGCTGGGCGTAGAACCTACGCCCAGCATACTCACTGAACGAAGCCTATAACTCCGAAGTTATTCGAGCACTGTTTTTTCTTTTTGGGCACCGTTTGGCACTATTTGGGAACTATTTTTTGAAGTATGAATTATGTTTGAAGCGTATACAGATTCTCCGGACGGAGGTGAGTATGCTGGGCGAAACCTTCGTCCAGCATACTCATCGAACTATGGCTATAACTTCGCAAGTACAAGAGCACTATTTTTTTCCTTTGGGCACTATTTAGCACTATTTCAGAACAGTTTTTTGACATTCATGAAATATCAGGATTCCATGGTGAGTATGCTGGACGAAGGGTCGTAAACAAACTCACATACTTACAAACATTGCTTCCTATAAACATACAAGTTAAACAAAAACTTGTAAAAATAGGAAGCTACAGAACTTTTACAGATGTCTATGTCGTCGTTTTCTGTGTTAACATTTCGTATTGATTGTAATCTCTGGTGTTCACAACGTAATTAGATAGCCTCTTCAAATATACATCAGACAGATAGCTATGGAAACATCTCATAAACTATGTGAAAACAACTACGTGAGCGGGCCAAATGGCACAAAAAATAACTCAATAACCGAATCACGCCGCCAAGGTAAATTAAACTCTATATTTATGATGAAAAAGTTTATGCTTGTATGCTACGCTACAGTGTATAAGTTGTTTTATATGTACATTAGTTTGTGCGTGATAATAGTGCCATTAGTACCAAGAATCTTGTCTTTTGTTCTTCCAAAAGTCGCTCGTCGACGCTAAGTGCTGAACATCTCTTTTTGCTGAAATTACAAGTTTAGGGGACGGACGGTTTTATTGCAACTTGACAACTGACAATACACCTTGTTGTCTAACCTTTTTTAGATAAGAAGAATTGCCGATCATAAAAAATAGCGATATAACCCTTAAGAAGGTAATGGGTATAAAAGATACCCCGCTCTGTAAACATTACTTTTTCATTCGTAAAATTGTTTTTATATACAAAGTAATAAATTCTTGGAAACACATTCGCTTTTGTTAAAATAAGCCAATCTTTTTTATGTTCAACACTTTGCTATTTTAGTTGGCATTTGTTAGATAGGTATCAATATATTTTACGTAAATCATGTTTTTGAGCGATAAGAGGATTATACGTTGAATTTACATGGAACAAAATTATTTGTTATTTTTATTGATTCATTTTGATTTAAACAATCAGCCGCCAAATCCATTTGGGTAATAGACACGCATTACCAAAACACAAACCTCAATTTGAAACAATAATTATTCCCATATCCATCCTTTTAATCATTGATTTTCAATTCGAATTACTTAGCTGGTGGCAATTGCAATGCAATGAGGCCGTTGTATTCACATCTCTCACATAACGTGACATGTCACGCGTATCCGGAATCCGGGCAATAAAACTGGGAAACAGAGGGGTGTTTAAAAGGCTAGCAGTTAATCAGATGAAAGGTTGTCGTTAACGAGGCGTGCTGGATCGAGCGGCGCGGGCCTGTCCGACCCATTGAGCATCGGCGGTGTTAATGAACGCTAGTGCCGCATAATACAATGAATTGAATACCTGTGGTAAAAGGGGTTTTTATTTCAGTGACACAAGGGGAGAGGGGACTTTGATGTTCAGAGCTATTTCACGGGTGGACATTATTATTCACTCAAAGGTTTCATTGTTGAGTGTCGTAGTTACCTCCGCTGATATCATAAGCGCTATAATATGATAATCTAAGTAATTCTAGGTGGAAATTGCCTGACTATAACGTGGATATTGGAAAGATATTACGATTATGTGATCATTA
The DNA here is from genome assembly GCA_946251915.1 of Abrostola triplasia. NCBI lineage: Eukaryota > Metazoa > Arthropoda > Insecta > Lepidoptera > Noctuidae > Abrostola > Abrostola triplasia. The sequence continues at coordinate 13,762,067 of OX276426.1, forward strand.
CGTGGTTAAAGGAATAATCAACTTTATTTTATGACCTAATCGAACGCAAATTTATGTTTTACAGTTTTATCGTAAATGTAATATTTCTGCTTGTATTTGCTGTACGGGTAGGTTAGGTTACAACGTGTGTAACGTTCATGCAAGATTCAGGAAAGGAGAGGTCGAATTAATAACTGGAAGGGGATAGAAGGAGATGGAGAATGATTTACTGGCAAAAGCTTGGCTCTTAAGAGAAAATAGCAAGCCTATTTCAAGAAGTCAATTCATTTTTTTTTGTTCAGGATGTGAATCAAAACCTAGACCTTTCATTTTACTGTCGGTTTACAAGCCCGGTATAAAAGCAGGTATCCCTTACAATTCCACCTGCATTAATATTTAATATTAACCTGTAAATGTCAGAGGTATGCGGCGCACTGCTCACCGCAACACGATTACTTCATTTCGGTCCATTATTAACTTATTACGTGGTCTATTGTGTCCGACCAAAATGTTACGTACTATTGAAGGGTTGGGAGAACTGTGGAGAGTTCGATGTACAGTCAACCACATAAGTATCTCAACATTTACATTTTTAAACACGCTGTTTTAAGAATAATTTGTTACACAGTAAAAAGTTTATAATATTCTCGGATCAGCATTTTGTAAATTAAGACTATAACTTGGATTGTTGAATACTTCTAACATCATTTGAGGCGCTCGTACGTTAAACCATGCTCACCGCGGGCAGTCTTATGATGGATGATGTTTCATACTTAACTTGTTAAGCTACTTCTGCTGCTAACTGTACAGTACGGGTCAATTCGATTCTAACAACTGATTAGTAGTTCATACCACAATTTATATGAATTTAATTTAGTTGAAGAGCTTTAGTAATTATTATTGTGACAGCTAATAAATATTACACGCGTAATATAATTAAAAGGTATTAACTGTTATAAAACCAAGGCAAGGCGTTTTAATTTGGAAAAATAAAGTATGTATATAATGTAGATCTAACTAGCATCTTTTAGCGCAGCAGCCTAATTACTTAATTACAAAACATCAGGACATCAATATTTGTAGGTGTGTCTCATTGTACACCTATATTTGCTCAGACAGTAATTGCCATATACGAGCCTGTGCGAGGGCTGAGGTACCTACCATTATTCGGGTACAAGATTACGTTTAATCCGCTGAAAATCTAGGATTAACTCAACTCACTGTTTTCTTTAGTGATAAGTTATTTAAATAGTTTCAAGCTGAGTTTATAGTACACTTAAGTTGTTTAATGTTTGTGCCCAACTTTCTAGACCATTCCAATCCTAGAATTTACCAATTCAAATGTTCGAATGTTTTCGAAACTATTTTGTAATTGTAAAGTTTTTACATTATGTAAAGTTTAAATTCAATATGAGCTGGAGTATGCCAGCGACGGTATTGCGAACTTAGTTGAAGAGATGTCAAGTGGAACAGATACTGGATGAAGGTCACGTTACAACAATATCAAACGATTAATCAACGTGGGTAGAAACAATTCAATTCAAACTAAATAAGTAGGTAGGTATTTGTAGTTTCTCATATAATTGTCGTTTATCATATAATGAATTAATAATACAATGAACAATAAGGTAATGTTACGATTTTTGAATCAAAGGAGCAAAATGACATCAAATATTTATTTATTAAACAAAATGTCAATTTTTTTCGCGTACTAAATTAACCTAAAAATCGTCACGGACGATATTGTGAATGCAATCCAAGACAACTGTAACAGCAATGATATTTCAAAAAAGTACAGATATGTTACTAGAGCGCTCATTTTGAACACTCGAAAAGGTGACAATTGTTGTCTTGGGTAGCACTATTGCTGTTGCCGATTTGACATTAAACTAGTGCAGTTTCGTTTCGAAATTCGGAACAGTTTTCTCGTTCATTTTGTTGACATGACGTATCTATACTGTTTGAAATAAAATCATTATGTGAGAGTTTCAAAACTAATATGGCACTACTGAGCTTTAAACCGCTCAAGGAACCAATAGTCGCTGGAGAAAAAGGTTCTCGAGAGGCGACCACAAACCATAAGACGTAGCGTTGACCAGTAGGTAAACCGACGATATCGTCAGAGTTGCGGGCAACCGGTGGATACAATTGGCAAGCCGTCTTTCTTTGTTCAAGAGTGGTCGTCTTCCAGCTGATGATGATGATGATGATGTTGATGAAGCTCTAAACCGAAGATAGAGCAGCTACAAATGGTATCAAAATATTACGCTCGTATCATAATATAGAGGTGGTATAAACAGCAGGATTTCACCCGACACGAAGCCAACAAGCCCGTATTAACTATTAAGTGTTATTGTTACTGCCTCGAGAAGAGATTGTAAAATAAAATTAGCTACACTTCGTTGCTTTTTACTGGCTTCTGGAAATACGCAAAGGATAACCGTAACACACGCGTGTATTTGTTAGTAATTTGTCGGCTGTTGACAATATTGATTAGTCTTGATTAGAAATGAATGAAGATGACTTAATAATATACTAATTGAAGAGAATAAATGATATAAGGGGGCCAAATTATTATTATGTTTATAATGTGGAGAAATATCATTAATTTGTATCAAAAACACAAGACCTTGTGACGACTGTAGACTGAATTAATTTACGAGAATTGCCCTCCAGGAAGATAATGATTTGGAAGTCTTTATTACGGAAATTAGTGTCAGAAATCATAAAAACATAATCATCAACTCTGACTGAAGAAGACCTAAATATCATCGCATCAGGATTCAGGATCAACCATAACTCATCAGTCAACCATCGGCCAATTACGTGGGAAATATTAAAAAGACATTTGAAAAACTCAGTTCTCTGAATTCCAAACAGTACTACAACCGTTTTACGATCCGTTGAAATTTAATACAATATCGAAAGTGATAAAGTTTATCGCGCTCATATCAAAGTGTGTCGTAAACGAGCTGAATCTAATGATGCAGTAAAGAGAGCGGTTTATAGGAGTTACCTGCGACCAATCAGGTCGGGATCCACGGGAGTCTTATAGGCGAGCGCTTAACGACAGATTAGGGCGGGTAGCTGGCTACTGTGGTAGCTACGCAGTAAACAATCTAGTTTTTTTACCAGTACCTCGACTATCTTCATGATAGTATTCCTGGTAAGGTCACATGACATGCGCCTCCTCCCAGGCGTCCGTTTAGTTTTGAAAGGATGAAAATGGCAGAGTGCCGAGTTTGCCGAGTGTTATCCGGCCTAGGATCGACCACCCCCTTTCCTCCCATGGGTGTCGTAAGGGGCAACTAAGGGAAAATCCAGAAGATGGGCAGTAGCGTCTTCTGTAACTTCACCATCAATACTGCAATCCCCAATCCGCTTGCTAAGCGTGGGGATTTTGGCAACCTATAATCTAAGGCGGAGGCCTTCGGTCAACAGTGGACGTCTTCCGGCTGGTGATGTGACAGAGAGAGAGCCTACACGATACTAAACTAAGCAACATCTGGCCCCACTCGACATGTGATACAACATGTGAGATAGAGATATTATGAGTGTACATTTGTACAAATAACATTAATGATTATTTCCTATGTATGTCATGAATATTTGAATCATATTAATAACATAAGGATAAAGGCTTTGTCATTCTCTAGAATACTCAGCTGGAGAGCTACTCTACCATGTGTATCGTTCAGAAATAATGAGTGCAGTACAATTATCTCAACTAGTATAACACACAACTCTACACGTGTTAGCTATCGAAGCTACAGACTTGGCGTGTTCATCATCACAATTAAATATTCTGCTAATAAAGAGGTAAACGTTTTAGTGAAAGAAAGTAGCACTAGAATGGACTAATGGTGGATAAAAATGACTTATCCGGCATCACCTATCTCGGACAAACTCAAACAAACAGTAGTAGAAACATTTATGTTCCATATTGAGAAAGTCATGTGCATAACAAAATTATGAGCAACATACTTCTAATGCACTTGTATTATACTACAAAAGTCCCTTTTAAAGTATCACTTAAAATTATCATAGTGTGATATAAAGTCAGTCCTACATTTCGTCTCTCATTCATTGTGAGTCAGTGTCAAGATGAAGGCTATACTGTTGGTGTGTCTGCTGGGCGCGGTGGTGGCCGAAGAGGCGATACTGAAGTACCACGAGCAGGTGGGGATCCCCGTCGCCGCCCGCATCAGGCAGCAGGAGTCTATGAGGATAACCGGGGGATTAGCTTCGTATACAGGAGAACATCCGTTTATGGTGAGCTCATTTCAATTATGTATCTTTTGCAGAATGGTTTAAGTGTGACTCGGAAAAATGTTCTATCTACATACAATTACTTTATTACATTAAAGAACTGTAAATATTGATTTTTATCTTAACTGATAAGTTTACTTTATATAAAACATAACTATAATATAATAAGTACTCGCCCCCTATTACATTGGGACCAAAAAACATAACTGGCGAAATGTGGATGTACTATCACCTCTGCCTACCTCTGTCTCGCGGAATACAGGCGTGATGTTATGTTTATGTGTATATAATAAGTTTCTAACTATGCGATCATGTTTTAGTTGACCGGACATTGCAGGTGTACATGTGTTTATTTATTTATTAAATCGCAATCTTTATCATCATAATCATATCATAACGTAATACTGTGTTGGTCGTTGACCATGTATCAAGTCAAGTTGATGTGGGTGACAGGCTGGCCTGTTGATCACCCTTACGACTGGTGAAATGTCCGTCTGCGGAGGGTCCCTGCTGAGCCCCTACCGCGTGCTGACCACGGCTCGGTGCTGGTACGACGGCTACTACCAAGGCAGGAGTATACTGGTAAGTAGTTATCATCATTAGCTGGAAGGAGATATTGTTGAACAAAGGCCTCCCCTAAGAAAGAGGGGAGTGCCAAATTCCCTACGCTGCTGGCAAGCGGCTTGGGAATCGCAGTATTGGAGGTGAAGTTACAGAAGATGCTGCTGCTCATCTTCTGGATTTTCCCTTACTCCTCGGCGGTTTGATAGTAAAGGTACTTCAAGTGTTGCTACACACTCGCATAGGGTCTATGTTTATTGAGGATAGAATATAAATACCTACTTGTACTATAGTACTGGAGATAGGGTCTAACAAATTAATTTAATTTAATTTAAAGGAATATAATTATAAATAACCTTTCTAGGAAATATTAATTTAACGAGAACTTTATATGAAGCCTGAAACTAAGTACAAAATTAATTTTACTTTTAGTGTATTTTTTCTGAAACGAGTTAATAAACATAATATAATAATAATGTATTAAACTTGGGTGTACTAATAGTCAACCTAAAAATAGTCTCATAATACCGGTACCATACGAGGAGCTCGTAGCTACGTAGCTGGCGTGCAGGTCAGTCGATCTCCGAGGTTAAGCTGTGCTCACCGCAGTCAGCCGTGTGATGGGTGACCGTTTTTACACGTCTAGCCGTGTGAAAACCTCTGTTCCATGGAAGGCACGTTAAGCCGCTGATCCTGCGCCTGATCTCTCACCGATTTTGTCGGTCTACGAGTGCACCTGTATTTGCGCGCGTACTTGTGCACTATAATATCTTGCGTAGTTGGCTAGTATCAGCTGAGAAAGGCTGCCGTATCAAAATGTATGAAACATGGTTGAACAATCTCATAAATATGTTATCTTTTACCTTCATTTAGGTTGTTTTAGGCTCAGTAAAACTCTTCTCTGGAGGGACCCGGGTGTTCGCCACTGCCATTGCCAACCATCCCTATTTCAACCCTTACACCTTCGCTAATGATATCGCTATGCTGACTGTCCCTTACATCAGGTATAACAGTAAGTATTTTGTAATTACTTTAATAATATTAAAAATAAACATAAAATATTTAAACAAAAGCTTTGAAATCAGCTTGGTTCAAAGTACTAGTGAAGATAAGTTAAACACGCCCAAGCACGATGGGATTGCGCCATTTCGTTACATACTTTCTATGATCTACCTCTGACTGCATCATCAGACCAGCTCAAAAGTACAATATCATTGTATTGTCACGAAACCTATATAAGTATGCTAAATTTAATTTCAATCGGAGGTCAAGAATTGGCTTTCATTTAGATTGTTAGATTTGACCTTAACAAACATGGTTACAATGCAAGTTAAAGAAAAGCTTGTAAAAAATTATACAAATCTCAAGCCATAAGTACAATCCCTTTGTTTTCACTCAAACAGTCTAGTTCAACACATCATGACTTAGAATTCATACCTAAACTTTAAGGGTAATCTTATATAGGTACGACTTTTTGTTGTTGTATCAGTATCTTTAACTCGCATATAACCCGGGAGTCTTAGGCTTAAGAATCATCTTCATCGGCCAGAAGACGTCTACCGTTCAACAAAGACCTCCCCCTTTAGGGAGGGTTACCATAATCCTCACACTTGGAAAGTGGCTTGGGGATCGCTGTACTAGTAGTGGTGCCCACCCACTCTTTAGATAAATATGGCTTAACATTTAAACTACCAAATAATTTCAGGTAACATAAAGCCCATCCTTCTGCCGTACGGAATCAGCAACTCGTTTGAGGGCTACCTCTCCGAGGTCATCGGATATGGGAAGACTACAGATTGTAAGCCACGTTGATCCATATTGACGACCTGGTTGGCGCATTTGATTTCTATACGGGATAAAAAAAATTGCGATCCGCAGATGTTTGTCTCGAGTTTGCGTGTTTGTGTATGTGATACTTCATGTTTGTGAAACGCACCCACGATACAGGAAAAAATCTAGTGTGGGGCGATGTTTTTAATAAACAAAACCTTGGGCCAATTAATTCGTTGCTCTCTATAAAAATATAAATGTTAAAAATATCTGAGTTATAGGGACGTAATGATAAGACCATTGAATGTTATCCAAATGTCCACAGCCCAGTAATTATGGTTATTGTAATATAATATGACATACCCCTACATGAATGAAGAAATAACATTATTTCAAGTATTTGAAAATTCCAGAGAATTTATACTTAAATACATTAAATATAAACACATTTTATAGTTATTGCTCATTTGAAATATTAGATACCCCCATAGCCGTTGTAAATAGCTTGCGAGTGTAACATTTCATATATTCTGTAACTAGCAAAATAATTTGTAGTTCGGCTTTAAGTTCTACTTCTGCAGTTGCAACATCTAAAACATTCTAGCGGCGTCCCTGAACACGGGCGAGAGTCTGCGCGACAACTTCGTGCAAGTCATCAGTAACCGTGAGTGCAACCAGATCTACGGCTCGTCCGTCACCAGCAGCGTCATGTGCACCAGTGGAGCGAATAGCAACGGCGCATGCCCGGGAGACTACGGGGGCCCGTTGATCATGCGCCGCTACGCTGGAACTAATAATAAAGATTTGTTGGTACGTAGTCATAATTGTTGCGAGATTAGTCTTTTAAATGTATTTTTGTTTATGCTGACGTTTTTGTCGATTCGATCAAGTTTAATGGTTTTCCATCAACCACCATGTTTGAAGGTGACTCAGTAGACCAAACTACAAGATAGATGTCCATAATTAATGATCACTCAAATACTAGAATAAGACCACCTGCGTGACTAGGTTTCTGGAAAACTTGGAGATACTCGATCAACGGAAAATTGTATTCCTACTGGAGTTCTTCTGTGAGCGACGCATATATATTAGAAAAGCAATTTATGTTTATACAGATTTAGGCTTTTTTATAAGTTTCTGTTTAGTTACTTTACAGTCAGGACCTTTCTTCTCATATGTGTGTTCGTTAAGAGATTCCTTCGTGTTACAGATTGGTCTGGTGTCCTTCACGGCAGCAGCCGGGTGCCAAGCTGGTCTCCCCACAGGCTATACCCGAGTGTATCCTCACATAACCTGGATTACCAGCCAGTTGTAAATTCGCACCGAACTTCCGACACCGACACGTCGATTCTTGTAATTTTTAATATTACGGCTCATTCTCTTTGTCATTTTGCTACAATTTTCTTAAGGTGCCTCCAGTTGTAACATTTTTCTTTAACTATTAATCTAACACCGTTTCTTTGGGAGTTTGGTATGGACCAGGTCCGCTACTTTGTTACGGTCTAGGGGGAATGTTCATTGAAATAATACAAGTGGGGACACAGCTTTGTTTTCATATAGACTTAAAATTATCTTATAAAATTACGAGAATTGGCATTTAAAATACATACCTACTGTAATTGTAATAAGAATAGATGTTTTATAAAATCAGATAAAAAAATACTGAGAATTACTGTAGTCATGTATAAATTCAATGCAATATTTCTACGCCGGAAACTGTAGTATATGTGACACTATGTAATATTTTACATTCACTGCTTTTTGTAAATAATACCTACTTGGAAATAAATGAGATTCTATTCAACATAATTTAAAAGCTTATAATTGTTTATTGTTGTGGAAGTTGCAATAAAATCTACATGGATGAACTAGTTTTAGTTTGACATCAACTAATTGCACCAAATGATTTATTTCTTGCCTTGCGAAGATCGAACCCACAAAAACACTATAAAATTAGCTATCCATAAAATATAGTCTGACGAGTTTTTTTATTAGTCTCATATTCTGAAACAGTTTGCATCAAAACAAAGCATCGCATATTTTACTTATAAGCGTAAATGTCAAAAATATCTAGAGCAATAGAGCTTCCGTAGATAGCGCCGAGAGGGTGATAGATAACTTAGGTTTGACGCGGGCCCTCGAGTGTGCACTAAGCTAGGTTGGTGAAGAGGACACAACGACTGCCATTTGCGCAGCAGTCCAGTCACCAAGTCACTGTGCCATTCGGGTTGTTAAAAGGGATAAGTAACACGTACTTTTTTGATACTTTTCTGATAACTAGGTACGTAACGGGGCTTCTTATATTGTCGAGCAAATGCGAAAGCGTTGTAAAGTTTACCTGTCTTTTCGTCACAAGGACGCTATTCTTGGCAAGGTGTTGTACATAATTACACATCATATAACAAAATTATACAGGTATCCCGGATGAACGTCAGCGGTGCTCGGCGACTTTTGGTCTCTTTTGTCAACAAAATTAGTTGGATAGTCCGGTAGCCTATCCCGGCTCTTATAGGGCGACCCCTGATATAAGGTCCTAAATAAATTCCGGCTTGCCCCTCAAACCCACAAATCAAAGGAAGTAACAACATAACGGGGCGACGTAGATTTGATTCTCAGAACTCTTTGAAAACTTTTTTTTTTTTTAATCCCCGAGGCATACAGAAATGTGATATAAGTTTGATTAGTCTGTCTGTGGTTTCGTAACTACTAAACGAATGAACCGATTATGAAGCAGGTTTTTGGTTGAAAGCTCATGAGATCCAGATGGGTCTTAGCTATTATTTGAGTTGTGTCGGGGGTTACTTTCATTTTTAAATTTTATTGTTTAGTAGGTAATTCATAAATTTTTGAATAAAATAGACTTCCATTTACATACTTTGTGTTGTGAGGAACAATAATTAGACAGTGTATATTCTACGTAATACATTTTATCTATTTCAGAAGTTCATTTTATTTTAGCAACATTATTATTCCCTGATTTGTACATAAAATCTGGTTTCTCACATAGTTGACATTATGACATCATGCATTAACGTGAAATACCACATGAATGGACCTCTGTCAGCGCTTTCACACTGACCTGGCTTCGAGCCAAGACCACGAGAATTCAAAGGACAGTGTCCCAGGCTAGCGCGAGCGTGATAAGCCGTGTGGATGGGTGCACTCACTCCGAGGAAGCACGAAGAGCCCCGAAGTTTTGTCGACATCCCCCGAAATATGGCGACGTTTTCCGAGCCCATGCCGCTAATGGTCGTCCCCTGACGTGAATAACAACTAGACATGTAATGTTCTGTGACTCCGTACATTATGACTTATTGCTGGATCTGAACACGTGCATGGAAAATTACCCGCGTGATGCTTTGTCATAACGTTTTGGTTAGATTGTGTTTTATTTTCCTGAACAAAGCAACATCTTCGGTTACAATTTACACCATTGTTTTTTGGGAAATTAGGTTGTACCCATAAATATTATTATACATCGAAATTATATTTCAATTGATTGTCATTGAGCATCTGTTAAAATAAGTTAGAGTTATATTTTCACGTAAATTATTATTAGTAGATTCCTTATCTCCAAAGGAAAGGACTAAAGCCTTCCAGTTAAACTAATAGGATCTCTTCATTCTCCGTCTGTATCAGTCAACCCATTTTTTCTCAAGAGCGTGTTAGGTTATCATGTTGAACTTTACATCAAATAAAAAAATCTGATGTCCCTTGAACTTATATAAAAAAAACACTTTTAACCTTACGCAAGCAAAAAATACGAGCTATTATGTTAAATATGTTTTCATGTTTAACACTCAGAACCTATAGGGCACTTACTGTTGTCCTAGAATCAGGAAATTTGGCAAGAAGCACAGTCTTACAGCAAGTAAGTAAATGAAAATATCTAAAAATCCGTATTTTTTACTTACATACATTCACTTTCAATCTACATAGTACAAAAGTCGAGAGAACGAGCAAGTAGATTTAGTAGTTTAACAAAGACGCTATGGTGGTGTTCTACAAAACATACATAGACTGCTAAAATCATAACCCTTTCGTTTAGTTTCACCGTGTCACTGAAACTAAACGTCTCAAGTTCCGGCCGGCAAGTTTCGCAGGAGTCACGTGCCGTTACGCATCAATTTAAGATGTAATTTAATATAAACAAAGTGCCACTTCTTTTATTCAATAAAAACATTGTCCAGGAATACCTTGAAATTTTCTTAACGCCAAAAATAATTAAACATTTGTCGTGAACAGGCGGCCATTTACCACTTGAAATCCAATTAATTGGCAGCGTTCTTGTTGCCTAATCAAATGGCGCCTCTTTATACTCTCAGTAATTCGTTTCAATAATGTGAAGTGGTTTCGAAGATCGTTACACTTCCAGCTAAGCACTCGTGATGAGGGTCTCTGATGAAAGATTTACTCTAAGTTGCGCCGCCTACTTGTTCTGCGAAAAAAATAACACTAAGCTTTTTTTCGTAATCCAACCCTAAAGTGACTTTGGCAAAAGATTTAGACATTTCAGGTATTTTTATCATGTTTTGAACTTGATTCTTAAAGCTTCTTAATCTAAGTAGTCGTTTTTATAAATCATTTCTTAGTATCGGAAAATTGGACATGTTAACTGATGATGCAAATACTTTAGACGGATTCAGAATAGATTAACTTGCCTCTTTGGTCTATAAAAACAAGTCACTGGCAAAGACGCGATTTCGCATGGGTTATTATATTTAATCAACGAATGTAGAGAAGGTTTAAGAGTTTAACATAATTCAAATGTCTTAAACCAATAAGCGTCGACAGACATTGTCATGGAAGCCTTAAGGATAAACTGTGCCTCTCAGTCAAAAGTTCGTCCTCATATCTGCAGAATGTACTGATAACAACAAAAATCAAATAAAGCCAACTATCACTAAACGATTAAACAATAAACAGTTAGTTTAGAGTAACTTTGTTTGAAAACGTAAGTTTTAATTAAACTGTTGTTCCCAGGATATTGGGCACATTCACAACAGCCTCCATTTCGTTAACAACTTGTTTGAGATGTGAAGCTGAATAGTGTTTGCTTCGGCTCACTGTCGGATCAGCCAGTACAGTAAAGATCAAGATTTCTTAAATCTATGAATATAAATTTGTTATTCGCATGCTAATCTCAGTTTATCACGTAGTCATGTTCCCGGGGAGTCGTAAACCGAGCCGGGGGAAATGAGTTAGTGATCTTGTGCGTACACTTGCTATAATAACGGTATATACTTGTATATAGCTTCTTCCCGCCGTCAAAATAAGGTCTAACTTTTTGCAGATACATTTTTTGTGTCAGGTTCTATGTTGGCATAATTAAACCTTGTATTAAAATGTCTAGAATATAATTTATTTCTTCGGCCACGTACGTGATACGTAATTGTGTTTTTTGGTGGCCAAGTTTTATTCTTAAGTTGAGTCCGCAATGGCCTGATCTGAGTATATTTGGTATTTCCCGCAAGAAGATTTATAATCAACATCAATAGTTGATATTTCGAAAATATTTTTCGTAGACGTACATCGTAGAGTACACAAAACCTCATGTGCCCATCCCTAAACTAATTTTAATGAATCATGTTGTTTTGTGTGCTTGTTCTGCTAACACATTACCAATCAAGTGAAGTGGCCAGTAGGACCACTTCAAACTTCAGGCAATAGTACTTTACGGATAATATCATAATATCATCAAGTGCTATACCAATTAATTGATCTCATTATTGTTTTCCTGTATAATGATTAACATCGAGTTGATAATTCAACTGTTGTCTTTTTATCTCCATAGAAGATCAGCCACCATACCAACATTATCAACATCATTAATTATGTCAAAAGATTTCCGCCAATCCGATAATAATATACGTAAACCATTTTAAGTTTCCAAAGTTCGGAGTGGTTTTTGAATGACTCAGTAGTTACTTGGTTTTCTTATGGTGTCTTTTTTTTTAATTCCTGCCTTTTACTTTGCGATTTTTCATCACTATCTTTAAGCTGCCTAACGGTTTTCATCGTAAACATTTTGTGTCGTATCAAAGCTGCTGCCGCCATTTTGTGTTACGATTAAAGAATACTCTTCAAGCAAAACGAATGACAAAAGATCGTCGCAGGCGTGCGTCCGTTAAAGCGACTAAAAACATAAACACAAATAATTTAGGACAACATTTCTAAACTTAATTAAGTTTGAACACCTGGCGTGAATAATTAAGACTTATCTTACTAGAAACAGCTTCGGAACCAGCTCTTGCTCTCTTGTGTGCCGTGTTCGATTCATGTTGTTTCTTTCTTCTAAAATAAAAAGGTAAATTCATCACATGACATGATAATTATATCCTGTATCCTTATTCCTATGGAGTAACTAAGTATGATGCTACCATTAACTAGTGGTTTAAAACACTTTATAGTAAAGTGCATCACAAGACGCAAATCCGCGGCTATTGAGGTCATTCTTACATCAGCCGCAGAGAGCCAGAGTAAACACGCCTGCCAGGAGACCGCGCTTTCAAAACCCTTTGGATACATTCTATAACATTCCACTTTCCGAACTTCTAAACAGAATAACATACCTTATGTTGAAGTCATACAGTGCATTTTCTGTTGATTTGTCGCATGGACTTGCGACGTTAAGTGGACAACTGCGGGTAGGTATTGCACCTTTGTGGAGTTCGCCCAAGGCGATGCAAAGTTAGTCCCGTGTTGGTGATATTCATTGTTGGGAACGTATGTTGCACTGTGCTTGAGATGTGCGAGTTAAGCCGTTTGTTCATGTAAAATGTATGGGGATGAACGCTTACTCGGCTGCTCTCTGTTCTGCGAGCCAACAAACTTATTCTAAAAGAAACGCGTGGCTCTGGTAGGTTGTTATGTGGGTTAATGAGTTTATTCATCAACTTGTTTTTGTAGAGCTGTTTTGATAAGGTTCTGTTTCAGACAAGTTAGCTGCCTGCGTCTACTTTATTACCTAAATGTAGAATGAATTCTAATTACTTCAGTCTCGTTAAAATAATTTTGTTACTTTACAATGTAAAACAGTATTCTATTTCTATTATATTAAAACGCTTGTAACTAAACAAAAGACTATTTAATGAACAAGTTAATATTGCCCTTACACGCGCCAAGTTTAGCAATTCGGTTAACAAAGCTGACATTTTAAGACTGTGACATAGTAACTAGGTATAAAAGCCACGAGCCTGTAAATCCCTACCGAGTACACAGTAACTACATAAGAACAAGCTTAAGTGGCACTCCGCAGCCCACCGAGACATCTATTTATATCACAAATCTTTATTCTCCAATGGAATGCTATTTGTTCAGTATTGTAGTCGGCAGCGGTTTGATGACGTCACCAGCACATTGTCACAGACACAGTGTACGGCAGAAGACGTCACTCAACGATAAACCTCTCTCGTGGAAATAATAACTGGAACCGCTGCGACTAGGGCTGGCTAACAGAGAGGAGGAGGAGTAATAGGCGTATTGGTGCGCGGATTAGCTGGCTGCCTCGCAAGGGATCCCAGCTTTGGATCCTGCACGGAATATAGATATAAGTAAAAAAAATAGAAAAATAGAGAAGCCTTGCCAAATCTCAGCAGCAGTCCTTTAAACCAATATGATTAGTATACCTACCTACACTAGTCAATTAGGTACATTATAATGTTTGCGTCCAAAATATTTATAAACCCTTCAAATACAGCTGTTATGATTTTCCCGTACGCTATATTGCATCCATAATTCTGAAAACCAGGGATAAAAATGTTACGAAATGGTTTTGGATATGCGAGTCATACTAGTTATTCAATTGTTTACGCTTTTATTTTTAAAAAACTTTTTTAATTATGGCAAACCTGTATCCCAGGAATATATACTACCATTCCTAGAATACAGCTTGGACATGAAAATTCGTTTTACATGGTTGTAAAAACTATTTACACAGCGATGTATATAAATAATGTCACGTGAATCATGTCAATAATGATTTGCAGATGAAGTTATTGTGTAAAATCTTTCAGAAACCAACAGAGCAGGACATCTAGTTGCGCAGAACACCTTGACAAATAAACACTGAACTCTGAATGAGTATTGAAATGGAAATGTTTTAAATAATATCACGTCTGTAATCCACAAATCAATTAAACCGTGTCAAGTATTAAGTTAGGTATGTCACATTGTAACTCGATGACCAGTTGACAGTAAATAATTGATCGTATATCTTTCACCCTTCGAATTAAAATAGAAAAAATCTTTAATCCGACGTAAAACTACGTCCAGTAAAAAACGAGTTTGTGAAAAACAAAGTCGTTTGGCATCCCTGGGCGGTAGCACCCTCCGTGTCTGCTGGTGACAGACCAATGGATGCCCGCTTTGTAACGACAACCCACTTTGTTTTGTACACTTTTATTACTCAGCCAATAATATATTGTTTTTTTTTATAACCATCACTTCGACTTTTTATTTGACAGGAAATTGAGAGGATCTCTGTTATATCTTCAAAAAGGTAGATGTTCATTTCAAGTATGTTTATCTTATTGTATCTCTGTCCTATAAAAAGCCCAAGCAATCAGCCGCAGGCATTAAGTCCGCCTATGTAAACTGATTTTACATGAAGTTTACATAAATAAAATGTTGCGAATGGCTGCAGGTAAAGATTATAGAACATGCAATAATATACTAGATTAGAATCTTAATTGACTGCCTTGTTGGTCTAGTAGTAGCTAAGCGCGACTGCTGAGCATGAGGTCCTGGGTTCGAATCCCGGTTCGGGCAGTGTTACTGGGTTTTTTCATTAGGTTATTCTCAGTAGCAGCACGGAGTTTGGATTTGTTTCCGGTTGATGGCAATAGGCTCGCCCCCTATTACATTGGGACCAATAAACATAACTGGCGAAATGTGAGTGCATTATATGTGCACCTCTGCCTACTCCTTCGGGGAATACAGGCGTGATGTTATGTTATTGTTGATAAAATGTATATAACAAGAAACGTCTAAACACTTTCTCAATGATAACACAAACGTAGACTTACAAAGAAAAGCTCTCCAATCAAACCAATTGCACCAAAACTGAAATATAACTCGTAGCTGACCGAAAATGGATTAAAATATTGAGACAACCTTAAAGTCAAAGTTCAAGCTCCCTCATCATTAGAGTAGCGAGACACAGCCTCTTCCGATGCCAGTGTCCAAACTATTGGCAAAGTAATTTAGCTGTCCTAACTCACAGCTATGTAGGCAAGGAGGTCGCGGAATATTCTTTAGGTTATCAGTTTTCAATGGACTTTGTTTCCAAATTTTACGAGCAAATTTCTTAAGCTCATCTCCTGGTAATAAATATGATCGGATACTGATCGGTATATTTTATATTTAACTTCGGGTAAAAAGTTACCGGTGTTATGGTAGAATGTTTTTAGTCAAATTTCCAGGGTTTCCATGCCCTAAAAGTAAGATATAAAGCTTCTGAGTGAACGTGAAAACCAGAAATTGATGTATTGTTTATAAATTAAACATTGGTAATGGTAATTAAAAAGTTCTTTAATATAAATGCAAATAATAAGAACTAAGTTAACGACATTAATGAAGGCCTGTAACCATGTGTTAATTCTTAAAACAGATAAAAAAGCTTGCGTCGCTCCAGCTCCTAATCTAATCGACGAGTGAATAAAACACCCTGACTACGAGTAGGTATATGACAAAAGTAATAAAACAAAATGATTCAGTCTGCTTTCAATATATTATCCGAAATAGGTCAGACGGTCAGACCTAACATTCTGAGTCTAGGCATTCGGCTCCCGAATAGACAAAGTTTCATAACAGGACTCCTTTTGGCCGAGCGAGGCCAATATATTTAATGGTCTACGCCAAGTAGAATCGTAAAAAGTTTAATAAGGGCCTGGCTCTCAAGGTCCCGGTTTCTGGCAAAATTGAGTAATGGCGTCGCGGGTTTAATTTATGGCCAGCAGCCCTCGTGAGGTCAAACAGGTACTAAAGGTACTTAGTGAAGTTAGGCGAAGGTTGGAAGGGTTGGGTCACGTGATTAGGATTCTTACATAAAATAACATGTTTGGGTTAAACTGGTTTTAGTTTTTAAAAATTTTGAGCTTAGTTAAAACTTTTATTTTGCATAATAAATTGATATTGAGTACCAAAGAATTTACAATACTATCTTGCGAGTTTAGAATCTGGGCTTTTCTATTAGATAATTCTCAGTAGCAGCTCGGAGTCTGGATTTGTGCCCGGTGATGGCAATAGGCTCACCCCTATTAAATTGGGACTTATAACATACCTGGTGAAATGTGGGTGGTACTTTTTAACACCAAAAATAGTTTCATATTGGTAAAGGGTTGATTCCTATATAACAAACTTGAAATTAGTTTATTGTTAATGGTAGTAATAGTAAAATACCAAACAAAATTGATAGACAACAGAACACCCACGCTACTGGTCGTTAATATTACATTCAACAAGTTCTATATTAAATACAAGGTTACTTATTCAAAGGAAAAACTGTCCCCAAATGTTCAATCAAGGAAAACTGATCCTAATGCTCTACATAGAGAGTCAAGTTTCGTCTAGCACGCAGTAGCGGTCAGATAATTGACTTGCGGACCAAGCTCTGGACTTGACAAGGGCTGCGGTTGCAGGCAACTGGAGCCGTCATTATCCCTGGGCCGATCACATTGCGCTGTGGGACAATGGCAGTTCGGTATTACCGGGATTCTAGGGATTCAAGATTCCCACACACAGCGACTAGAAAAATTTGTCGATAAATATCTGTACGATTTTAACATTAGTTATCCACTGAAGAAAGTTATTTCAATTCAAGATCAAATGAAAAAATTATCAGTCTAAGTTAGAGAAAGCATGGCTCGAAATTAGTTATCATAAAACCTGTAAATAACCTGCTACTCAATTAGATAAGTATAGTAGTAAAATAACAAAATTCCTCTGCTCAAATACAATAGGAAAACAAATAACAATGAAATTGGCAGTGCTGCCAGTCTTCTGGGCCAGGTTACGTTTTGAAAACAATGAGGAAGAATATAGTCTTTTTGATTTAATAACAATCAAAAAATTTAAAAATGGGTCACTCAGATAAGATCAAAACTATAAATCAAACTTTTAAGCTACAAGAATAACTCCTCTGGTCTCAATCGGTCGTCTATTAAAAACTATTCCGACCTCACATGGATCAGTAATGGATATGTGTGGCTCTGACATGCAATTACGTCTACATTACAGAACACCAACCTCACATGCAGTTGATGTAGCCTCTAAGTCTTCAAAGTTAAGGTTCACGTTGTGCGTGTCTGGGTGCACGGCTGTTGTGTCAAGACATCGCTGTTTGTCGCAGCGGTTGCGGTATCGGACGGATGCAATTCTGATTGATCCCTGATTGTGTTACAGTTTGAGGTTTCTACCAATCAGTCGATTTATATGTAGTGTCTTCATCACTTCGATAAAAGTCAGTTAGAGTTAAAGATATATATTTATTTTAATTTTAGTAATAGGCTAAACATCATCAATGCGAATTATTTTTCTATTAATAGATCAGCTATTTATAGTAAGTGTTTAATAATGTATACGGCATGTCGGTCGAAGAAACCACAAATTACAGAGTGTGAAATCGAATGCTTTGAAATTAATAATGACGTATACCTATGCTTTTTAAATAATTCAGATACCGAACCGAGTGATCAGTGATCATGGTAAGCTGTGGGAATATATTATATGGACCTCAATCTAGGCTCTAATTATCTGGCATGTAACCCAGCGCAGCGTTGCTTTTTTTTATAAGTGAAATATTTTTTCAATTTGTCAGATATAAATCTTAAACATCGATATTGTTAGACAGTCATGTACAAAACTCTATGTAATTCGCTGAATATCTCTCATGTCAGACGCATCAACGTCTCTTCAATATATTTCACCATTATCCAGTCGACGGGGCGGTCGGCGTGAGATCTCGACGCTCATTTTATTTATTGTTTACCAGACCACACATTATATAAGTAACTATAATATATAAATCCTAATATTATTATATATGTGGCATGAAAAGTGATATCAATCACTGATCCGACCTTATTCGATATTCACTAACGTATTCCTATTAAGGTGTTCGATCGACTTTGCACTCTATCACAGAAGTGTAAGGTGAAATTTATGTGTAGCACGTTTTTTCTTGTGTTTGGGTTTTTCACGCATTTCCTCGTGATTCCCACCGTTTGACGGGTGACAAATATACATTTATCGTGACGTTTATTACGTGACATTGATTTATGAAGTGTGCCCACGGCTTATATTCTGTAGTGAAAGGGGAAATAAGACAGTTTACTTTTATGTATGGGTGTAGTGACTTCTTGACAGGTTTTATCGGATTAGTGAGTTCAATAAGCAGGCAGGTAGGTACGGGCTTTTATATATTGGAAACTATTACCGAACTGGGTACAATGGATAATACATTTACCTATAACTCATATTTTTAGGGCGTTTATCCGTTTATTTGTGTACATTTTCTTGCGGATCAATCGATCCATCTATAGATAACATGAGCATTCATGATGTTTATGTCGATAATAATACAAACACAGTAGAAACAAAGTTTACAAATAAACAATACTACGCATGATTGTTCCAAAGAAAATTTAAGACATTGTTGTAAAAACAAGTCGACTCCCAAACAACTGGTCTTCCGATAAACTTGAAAACAAAACACTTGTACAATATCAAAAATAACGAGAAACAACTTTCTATAGCTAAATAAACCTGTGAAACTCTGAACATTTGGTAACACAAACAAAAAGCGGCCAAGTCCGTTGTTTATGATCGCGACATTAGGCCCGTACCTCAGAGCACCCTCACATTAGGTATAGTTGTTGGTAAATAAATAACACGGCTCGTTGAGCTCCACATAAACTAAAACTTGCAACACACACACAGACACACACTCACTGAGTACCTGGACAAGTTGGGAACTTACAGGTAGGTAAGTTTATCCCGCAGCTCATTCAAACGGAGGACTAGCGCGAACAGGTCTGACGTACTATACTAACGTTAGCGTTAACTATTTTTATATACTATTGAATGTCTCTATGCGAGTAGTATACTCGTATTACGTCATATGAATAAAAAATCAGACGCATTAACGATTACTTCTGTAACATTTCTAACTAAATATATATGAAACCTGACAAACTGCCTCGTTGCTGAGACTGAACTGCTGTGACTGCTGAGCACAAGGTTCTGGGTTCGAATCCCAGGTCGGGCAAAGTGTTACTGGGTTTTGCCATTAGGTAATTCTTAGTAGCAGCACGGAGTCTGGTTGTGCTTTATTGATGGCAATAGGCTCGCCCCCTATTACATTGGGACCAAAAAACCATAACTGGCGAAATGTGGGTGTACTATATTTTATGTATACCTCTGCTTACCCCTTCAGGGAATAGAGACATGATGTTATGTATGTTTTATAAAAAAAAAGTTCCCTTCCATTGGAACAGTGGAGTAAAATGAGGTAATTTTTATGTATTGTATAAAATAAATGTTTTTAGAACCTTCAAGCTTCTAAATATAGACAGAGGTCTCATCAATATTTATTAGGTGAGCCGTTTACCGTGTTAATCCAAAAAAACAAACAATGCCGGCACATTTATACACCTACATGAGGGATTAACTAATGTTTTATACTGATGTGGTTTCAGTTTAAATACAATTGTAGGAGTTATTAGTGTATTGTTATTAAATTTAATTGTGTGTTATTAAATTTAAATTTAATTTTTATTAAAAAAAACAAAAATCGCGTTTTTAATTAAAAAATCTTACAAAATAATTTTGAGATTATTTTATTTGCTTAATTTTTTACTATCAAACGTACCTAATTAGCAAACCACGAGGCCTCATAAATTGTTCCAGTGTGATACAATCTTCTATAACTTGCGTCCGCCGCTCAACTTGACGCGTTTATCTTGGGCGCAAAACACGCGGCGAACAAAAACTGGCGGCGCGCAACTTGGCTTTGTTTACCGTGCGCCCGAGCCCAGCGACTAAATTACACAAATTAAAATGTCACTTAGCCGCCTTGCCGCGCCGATAGCGCACACTGAATTAATTATTAGACGCTGTTGTATTTATTTTATCGGATTTTGTTTCAGTCTACAACTATTACGGGAAAACATATTTTACCCACCCAATACAGCAATTAATTTCCGTTTATGTTATTTCAAAGATATTAGTCGTAAACAAGAATCAGTGTTGACAACTTGTGCTAACGTAACTCGGTCGTCAAACTTCCACCCGACCAGTCCGGACAATTCTAATTCAAACTACACAAGTGAGAACACAGTTAGTCTAACTGTAGCCTAGTGAAGTTGCGCGCCTAACGAACTGTCTTCAGCAGAGGAACGAATAATTATTCTTCGGACGTCTACTTGCCAATAGAAACTTAGTTCTATCCGGCGTTCAGTTGTAAAGTCCACATATGTACAGAGCTCCCACAAATCAGGCCAAACCCTGCAAATACATCTCCGAGGCGGGATTTACTTAGCAAATAACTCAGATTTGGAGACATCTGCAAACTACTGTCACACAAATTTAACATAATTTTGGAATTTAGACAGTCGCAGCGGGATGCTCCTTTGATTATTATGTAAATAGCACGCGTGGGATAGGGAATAGGTGAGTGGCTCCGCGCGCCATGATCTAGTCGGCGGGCTGTGTGTGGGCAATTAAACATGTATGGCGGAATGAGACGGGGAAACTGATTATCGTCGCGACTACAGGTAATAGTGCCGCGAGAAAGGCCAAAGATGTTAATAGCAAGTCACAGCTGTAAAAAGGTTGACCTGAACATTATATTCCATGAATTATGGTGATTATTATTTTGACGTATACCTTGTACTTGTGGCTCCAAACCGAATCGAAATAAAACATGCTTACGTTACATTAATATTAAACTTTATGCAATTTAAATAATTAGGAAGATTGAAATCATTACAAAATAAATGTGTTACATTATATGCATGTAGCCTAACATATTAACCTTTTAGGTATAAAGGAGGTTTAACTAATCTAGTTCATGTCATAAAAGTTTATCCTCAGTTTCCGTCACTTCCTACACAGCTCAGTGTACCGTCCTATAAACCGGTCCATTGAGGAGCATGGACACTGTCAGTATGAAAAGCGTTGGAAACTAGATTTAAGACTAGAGAGAGTGAAGAGTATAGGCAGTTGATAATGTACAAAGTTTAGTAAATAAAGGCGTTATATTATATGCCTAAAGCTATCTTTACCAGCCAACTGAATAATAAAATTCATGATAAAATTAAAAGTTTTAAGCAACCTCCAACACCACATAAATATTATTAGAACCAGTTCGATCTTGTTTGCTTCCAAACAAAAAAGACCGCTTCATAATCGGTTCATTCGAAATGTAATTATAATCAGATATTTGTACGTGTGCAATCGCCCTAACTTGTTCGCTAAAAAACCTAAAATCACGAATTCACGTAAGTTAAACTTTATCAGCAGATAAAATGTAATGAAAAGCTCCGTACTACAGTAAATTTAATACTTTATAGCTGAAATTACCAATTTCACCGCACCGAAATTTCAATAAAAAACCACTAAAATTAACACTATCTATCAAGGCAGGCGATAGTCCAGGAGCCGTTAACAATTAACTGAATACGTCGGTCGTTCATGAAATAAGTGATATCTGCAATATTGTTGAACAAACACTGCGCATAGCCTGTTATAATTGGTCGAATTAATATTCTATTTGATGTTATACAGGGAGATAACGACAGTAATTTGTTTTTAAATAACCTTTTTATGGTTTTCTATTTTCATTTACAATGAAACTGGTGATGATAATATTTTATATTTTCGACTAAAAAGCAGACTTTATAATGTACCTTGAGTTTATAACTCATAACTTTCACTAATGTACTGGAATAATTACCTATAGTAAGGCATAGAAAATCATTACGATGTATAATTGTGAAAAGATTTTATATAATTTTCATGACCTGCGTCTCAGTTGCATTGTGCATAAATATCATTAATTTAGTATGCATGCATGCATATTTCAAGTATCATGTATGCATAATCATGCAGTACGCGATATGATCGCTCAGAGAACTGGAAATTAAAAATACTTCTGACACTGTTTTATCAGGTTAGAGCACATATTTTATGGACCCACTTTCGTTACATACATTAATAATGAATCCTGTCAATACCGCCACTAACACCAGTCGTCTCTAAGCTCGCAGCTTCTCGAACCCCCTCGGGTATATTTTCTATTATTCCATTACAATTACGTGGACATGTGCGACACACATAACTCCGTTACCCCTTATAACATTCGATTAGAAGCCCCCTGCTGCGCGGGTCATGGCCAGAAACCCCATAGTATCAGGGGGCCGAACACAATGCTACACAAAAAGTAATATTTCTATTACAAAGTTAATACGGTGTACTTATGGCTTCTGTCGACTGGTGTTAGTACACGAATACGATACATTGTTATAATACACACGTGAAGTGAAAGAATACCTGGGTTATTTCAACGGCCCTGAGGTCGTAGTTTGCTGGAGGTTGCGGGTTCGAGTTCGGTTCGGTAAGGCTTCATCAAAAATTACAACAACAACAGTACCTACACCTATTTTTTTAAACATGTCAATAGTGAACACTAACCTGTAATAATGAATAGGACTACTATCAACATCTATATATTCGAAGACAGCATAACACATAATGACATTCCCCGAAGGCAGATTATTGTACATCCTTTTGTCAGATGTGTTACAGGTCCCAACGTAATAGATGGGGAGCCTATTGCCACCAACCGGGCACAAGTGTAGGCTCTGTGCTGCTACTGAGAATTACCTAATGAAAAACTCCAGTAACACCTTGCCCGACCCGGATTCGAACCCGGGACCTCATGCTCACCAGTCACGCTTAGTAACCACTAAAGCAGCGAGGCAGTCACATTCATATCTATTTATTTAAGATACATGTGGAGAAATTAATGTAAATATTAAGTTACTCTTAATATTAACACTAATTTCTCAACATGTATGATACAACGAACGCGCTCGACCAACATAATATATATTTATTCGTCTTACGACCACACTGAACTTATTACGTTCACTAAATTTAAATTTAAAAGACAGCGCCACATAAAAAGTTATAATTATTGTGTCCGTTATGAAATAATGCGACAAAATGCCTCTGAATTAATATTCCATCCCCCTCACTCCTTCACCTAAATTCATCTATCTCTTTCGATTTACCGTGAACGCTATGTTACGATGCATATTAATCTTGCTTTTAAAACAAATGTTGCGGACTGGTGTGGCGATCAACTCACAATCGCCGGCCATTACGTGAAATAACCTTAATGAGCGCAGCTTTGACCAACAACGGGCGACACCTCTTTGTGTCAAATAGGAGTATGTCACGGCTATTGTTGTAACTTCTAATTATATCTGCAGGTTTGAAGCGCAATGTCGTTAACAATTAAAAGACAGAGGTGGACAGTAATTTCGTCAGTTATGTAATAAAGTGCGAGCCTATTGCCATCAACCGGGCCTAATTCCAGACTGTGCTGCTACAGAGAATTACCTAAGATAAAAACTCAGTAACGCTTTAACCGACCTCATGTCCTGGGTTTGAATCTCGTGTTGGTTAAAGCTCAACAGTGACGCTTACTGACCAACGAGGCAACTTTAAAAACAATGCATGTTTAATACGTCAAGTATTATAGTATCATACTGACGGCAGTGTCGCAGTGATATATAGCGGCCATCTTGAAATATAATCTGTGGCAGCAATAACTGTCGCCGCGGCCGTGCATCACGCCGGGCTATCGGGCAGGGACCTTCGTGTCAGTGGCCAATACAGTGAAGCTATGTTACTAACTTTTATTTTGTTTATGTAGTAATAACTTTTGCCCGCGGCTTCGCCTGCGTTAAGTAGCCTATGTCCTTTCTCGGGTTATAAATTTTCTACATGCCAAATTCCATCAAAATCCATCCAGCGGTTTTGTCGTGCAGACGTAGTAGACAGACAGACTGAGTTACTTTCACATTTATAATATTAGTATGTAGTATGGATAATATTTGTTTCATAAGAAGGTTATATAATTATTTTAGGTATGGATAGTATGTAGTTAAGTGAGAGTTTCATGATAGCTTACTTACTTGCAACTTTTGCAGTGTTGTTCTTTAAATTATAAGATCTCTCAGAGAATGCAGATAAACGCTAGTTTAGTTATCCACTATTTTTCAATAAAACTTGGATGTTAATTTTGGTATGCTACACTATTTTGGTCGCCTTTATTTTTGAGCTGGAGACGCGACGGGGGACGTGAGATGGGTTTAAAAATAAAATCTCTTGAATTGGGCAAAAAAATGAACACTAGATAAAAACAATAACTAGAGAAAAAGAGACTCGAAATGTATAATACAAAGTAGTTAAATTAGCTATCAACAAACTTTTTTTAGTGGTTATTATGATGAGTTTATAAAGTTTTAAAGTCTATTTTGATTTTTAATCTTTTTATCGCCTACGAGAGGCTTTGGAAAATCCAATTGAAACCATCCAGCAACACTAACAGTCAATATTATTAGCCGCTGCTCAAATTTACCACCCCATTACCGTTTCAGTGTCACTATGTACCGGATTATTATCAATAACGTTAAAACAGATCACGTGATTAGAGTTTATTGGCCCAAAGTAATTTGTAAACAGCGTTTATTTGACCGTAATGGTCTGTAAACGTCGCCTGCAATGGTTTCCACCATGAACGGTAAAATCATTTTTAATGGGACTCGTAGTTCACCTTGACTGTCTGGATATTCTCTTTTTTTTTTAATAAACGACTCGGACAACGATTTTCTCTTGTATTGTGGGTGCGTTTCACAAACATGAAATATCATACAAACGACTCGGGATAAACACCGGCGAATAACACAACTGTTAGTCCCGTACGGATCAAACCCGCAGCGGTCGTATCGCTTACGTCCATTACTTTGTTTTCTGTCTTCTGTCACTTGTTCTCTCGATACAACTAGACTCGATAGTTGCTTAGAAAGCCTATTAGCTCTTCTTCCCTTCTTATTTAGCGTTTGTAATGTCAGGTCAGTCATTAAGATAATTTTTTCAATTTCCAACTTTATAGTTCGTTGGGAGAGGCCTATCATCATCATCAGCCCGATGCATTCCACTGCTGGGGACTGGAACGGCTGATGATGATGTGCCTAATTTACGCCTTCGTCTTTCTAGTTCGTGTCTAGGTCTCTCCAATATATATTTTCGTACACGATAAATAAGTAAAAATGTGCATAACTTGCATATATTTACTCAAGGCTGTATGTACATGAGATGAATTCCGACAGTGTAGATATTGTTTACTTTAAACATTTATATCCTGTATGTGCGCAGCAAAGCAATATTGCTGCGTAGTAACATCGCAAAGAATTTGAAAAAATATTCTCCGTTGACGGTATAGGGAGTTCTAACAAAAATATTGATGGAAAATATTGGAGCTGGTGACACGGTTGTGTGGAATGTTACGTGGATGACATGGTGATACATGACTGTATGCATAGAGGAGTATTGCCAACTATGTTCTACATGTAGTTTGTGTACTCTTTGGGAGAATACAAGTGTTTTGTTATATTTATGTTTATGTGTATGTGTACCTATATTTCACCTCTGTATTTTTTTAATGAGTGGGCAAATCCCAATTGCAGTCTCTCATTTTTTTTAGTGTTAGCTATTAGCACATTTTGATTTTCGACAACCAGATTGGCTTAGTGGTTAACCGATTAGACTGCTGCGCTCAGGCTTGCGGATTCGATTCCCATGCGGGATAAAATTTGTGTGATCCCCAAATGTTTGTCTCGAGTCCGGGTGTTCGTGTATGTGATATTTCATGTTTTTGGACGTACCCATGATTCAGGAGAAATTCCTAGAAAAAAAAGATTCGTTGTTAGCGTGTTCGAGACTTCAAACATTTTCGTTTATACTTTTCTAGGTAGAAGTTGGAAAGCTTAAAGCCATCGTAAACTAGCTAAACTTAAAAAGAATATGTTTTTTATTTCCTACAACCGCTTTCTTGCACTAATTAATAATGTAGGCAGTCAGACAGATTTGCATGCTCACTATGTTGTTATAGAGTATCAAACTGTCATCCGTGACGTCACTATATTGCAACAGACGCCGACACGTGTGGCCAAATACAGCTCGCTATACATTGACGCAGATTTATCATGTTCATTAACTATGTAGTCGCAGTGAACAGGCAATGTATGGCTATTCATTATGTTATAAGAGGAGAATATTCATATGTAAAAATGTTTGTACAGTATTCATGAAAGTTTCAAAAAGATTGCTCACTTTTATATTGTTATGTTTCTCTTAACACGTCGCTCCACATCAGGGATCTGTCGTGTATCGTGTGTGCAGTGCATAAGCATGAAATATCACATACACAAAAATATTTGTCGTGTGCGGAAATCGAACACGCAACCCCTGACGTAGCAATCCAATCACTTGGCTACTGCGCCAATCATGTTATCAACATTATATTTAAGGAATGTATTAATCTTCGTTAGTGTAATATAAATTAGCCGTGTCCAAACAACGGTCTCGTGCAATATAGTGACGTCACTGATGATAGTTTGATGAGTAAATTACATTGCCTGTTCGCAACGACAACATAGTTAGTGAACACTATAAATCTACGGCGATGTATGGCTGACGTACATATGTGTGCAGTCGTCACTAAGTCGAGTGTGACGTCATGATAATAGTCAGAATGGCGTGTGGCCTGTGGATTAGTTTGAATTGACATTTTTTTTCAAAGGGAAACTGTTTTTTTAATCCTCTCAAATCAGATTCTTATGCATAAGGTTACAGGTTTATTCGTAATGGATTAATTTTAATTTTTGTTTTTTTTTATGAGAAGGAATAATTTTTTACTCTGTAGTAGACAACTTATCGAAATGCGAAATTTACTAGATTAGATACATATTACTGCACGTGAGTGGTATTCTGACAGGATAATATAAACAAGGCGAGCTGTAACTAACCATGAAGCTCTACGTGTCTATGGAAAACTTTATAAGCAAGACTTAGAACATCATATATAATTATTACAAACCCATTTAAAATGTTGACTAATAAAATCTGCCTCGTTGGTCTAGGGGTCGCTCAGTGCGACTGCTGAACATGAGCTCCAGCATTTGATTCCTGGGTCGGGCAAAGTGTTACTAGGTTTTTCCATTAGGTAATTCTCATTAGCAACACGGAGTCCGGATTTATACCCGGTGGATGGCAATATGTTCGCCTCCTATTACATAGCGACTAATAACTGGTGAAAAGTGGGATGTGGATATGTGTGCACCTCTGCCTACCCCTTGGGTGAATACAGGCGTGATGTTTTGTATGTCTAATCAAACGAATCCTCTTATAACTGCTCTCATATCAACATATAGGTACCCAGGTATAGCCCGCACATTACTTATGCATATAGGTTACAGATTGTATATAACGATAGTGGCGGGTAGCCTCTCTCATTTACATAATAGAGGCATACGAGGCGAGGCCCGTCCTCAGCGAGAAGGCTTGATGCCATTTAGATGAAATAGCAACTCGTGTTGCGCAACTCACATGAAACTTTGTAATACGTATTTATCAGGACAAATTAAAATTTAATTTAAATTTATGTGAAGATCCATAGCCAGAGATATATTATAAGTAGGTTTTTAAATTAAAAGTACTTTATACGCAAACGCATTGTGTAAAGACTACAAAAAACTCAGTTCGTTAACTTGTTTCTCGACCGCTTGCACGATTTCATTCGGATTGTAGGTTTTATTGTCATTCGTAGCGCTACGCGTCTACGGCGTAGCTTGCGTAGCATCAATTTACTTTTTATTATAGTTTTAATCTCTTGCACTATGTAATAACAAAATGAACGGTGAAAATCTGTTCACGGTAAAAAACGACGTATAAACAGATGAATTTTTTTGATCAATTCGAAGTAACGAACTATAAAAAACTCAATAAAACCTTTTCATATGAAGGTAGCCACTAGCCACGTGTATGAATGTCATAAAAAGGAATTCCTCCCAAGTATTATAGCAGTAAAACTGAAAGATGGAACGCGATGAGCTATCAATTTTATGTGTCGATCGACTGAATGGCTCGGTCAAATAGCACGCGTGTTTTATTGGAGAACATCAAGTGTAATGGAGAATAACGGAGCGGAGACATGCGCACGATCATTATTGTAGGAAATTAATTAATTTTAGTTGATTGTCAACTCGAAATCTGACTTTCTGTCTTATCGCACGAAAATTCCAAAGAAAGAGCATAGATGTTTTATCAATCATGTTTGTCACCCTGGCCACTGACAGGCTGAAAACTATTTTTTTCCATAATATATGGTATTTTATTGTAATTAGATAGAACATTAAATCGGAAAATAATTTAAAAGTTGTAGGGTAAGTTTTTATATTTTAATAAAAAATCTACCCTACTAACTTTTGAACTACCACGTTAAATTACAACACGGGAATTAAGCGACAATTGAGTCCGCTTACGACCACGGCCGGTGCAACTCGGTCCAAATGCCAGAACCAAAATTAAAAACTTATGTTTGCGTTAATTCCCGTGTCGTAATTTTATTTAATTAAAATGCACTAAACCTACGCAAAAATATCGTAGCGTATTTTATTTTAATAGAGCCTAAACCCTTGAAATGTGTATCATCTTTAAGAGCGAACGAGAGCATCCTTCATATGCTGCAAGTAAATCTGTTAAGCTTGTACGACATGAAAGGAGGTATATTAAAGTACCGTAACGTATGACGCTCCGGCGAGGAATTCCTATTTATGGACGCTCTAATGTATGGAAAGGAGATATTTCTAAAGATTAAACGGAAAGCGTTGGATATGGAACTGTTGTTTAAAGCTAACAGAGTAAATGGAGGTGAGTTGTGATTGCAAACACTGTTCTTGAAAGATGGTAGCTGGGAAGGCGAGGAGGATAAGACAGAAAAAAAGAAAACAATTTAGGATAACGAACTCCTACTGCAGGACACACACCTCTTCTCAGTTATAGAGAAGGATTGAGCATTGATCATCATGCTAACTAGCTAGGTAAATAACACAGGTATCCTCACAGTGTGCATTCAAATCCGGTATGTCAACCACTAGGCCACCGCGGCTTTTTTACAGTATACTGTAATAAATAATCTTGTAAGGAATTAAAAAAAATTAACGATTTTAAACATGTAGATAAGTAAGGGAGAAGGATTACATAATTATTTCAGCTGCTATCACATATTAATAGCATATAATATATTATTATAGCGTGCATCGTTATCAAAATCAAAAGGATTAGCATTTCCGAGTACCATAATAAGTCGTGAGCAATTGTGTGAGGCTTCTACGAAATGTGCTAAATAATCTCGGCTGCGTTTATTATGTTATGTATAGTTTCTGGCGAGCAGTTGTTACCGTGCGGTGTCGGGTTGCCAAACTAAGTGCGATGGCTGGGTGGGAGGGGTGACATGAGAGGCCCATATTAATAGCCCGGCTGGAGTGCGTGGGAGCTCTGTAGACAGTGTATTTGTAGTGCCAGTGACTCAGATAATATAGAAGTTAGGAGACTCAAGGAAATGTATGTCAATGGGTTCCTGGATGGTTTGAAAACACAAGCGGTAGGTGGCGCTGCTTTTCCGGGCAGGACGACGTCTGCCGGGTCCTAGTATGTTTTATAATATATGTCATCCACTTTTGCAGAAAGCTTGATATAACAATACCAAACATAATTAGTTTTATACTAATATGAGCTCGTTAATTATTAGAATATTGTAGGGTTGATCACATAAGTATTTATTATCCTGAGCTACAGAGATGAGCAGGCTAACTGCTATTCTTGTTTACTTGCTGTTTATCCTTTAATTAGCAAGTAATCCTGATAATTCAATAATGGTTTTTAAATTTCAGAAGTTACTCTACCTCCGATTGTGTCGGTTTACCGTCCCGTCGGACTATGAGAATGGGGAATAGGGAGTGCACCTGTATTTTCGCGCATACTTGCGCACTATAATATCTCCCGCATAGTTGGCATGTAGCTATCTGGCTGGAGGCCTTCTATTAGATCTCGCCAAACGGCCGGTTAAGCAGTAAGAGCTTCTTAAAGTAACAAGCTAGATATATAAATGCTAAACTGTCAAACACAGTCGACTACAACCTCACATAAAGTTAAATCATGTATGCCCATTGGTCAGACAAACTCGTGATCTCAAGGAAATAATAAACAGGCAGGTGAGCCGTGAAAGTGTGCCGTGACGAGGGTGGAGGGATCGCCGGCCAGCTGAATTTGTTACTAGCTCACCTTAAAGATGTCGGTCAAGATACTCGGAGGTACGGAAACCCTCTTGGTTCTAAGGAGTGATAGGTTCGTTAATTGATTGTAGTCTTAAAACGATTTTCCTTATCAGTATGAGAAGTTCGTAGGAAGATTTACGACAAAATCCGTAAAAGTAGTTTTATACTTCTGCCTTGTTGGTCTCGTGGTTGCTAAGCGCGTCTGCTGAGCACCAAACTTGGGTTTGGATCATAAGTCGGCATAGTGTAATTGAGTTTTTCAATTCGTTACTACTCAGTATTAGTACGGAGACAGCAATTGTGCCCGGTTGATAGCAATAGGATCGCCCCTTATTACATTGGAACCTATAACATGACTAGCGAAATGTGGGAGTGCTATACACCTTATGTATGTATTGTATTGTTATGTATAATGAAATCCGTAAACATAGTTTTATTTTAATGTCTAACAATAGACATCATACCGTAAGGCTTAGAGCTAATAAATGTATCTGATTGAATAGTTTAGAACTAGCTACATATCACGGTACAGTTAAGTTAGCCTGAAATGCTAACCCATAACAAATAGTTATGATAGTTATTAGATAATATTAATTTAGATGAAAATTATTTATCGCAAATTCACACCGAAGTGTAAACGTGCGCCGAAAATACATCAGCTATGTTTGGTTTATTAAAATAACTTGGTTGATGGACATATTAACATCTACATTACTACGAGTATCACTTCCAATGAAGTTCAAAGCTTATATTTACAGTCTGATGAAAGTTAAACATGTTTTTTTATAATTGGACTTTTATTATGTAGAGTTTTTCCAAGTGCGCGAGACTGGCCAAACTAAAGGAAATGGTGAAAAATATTCAAAGGCGTCTAAGTTTATTTTTTATTTAAAAAAAAACGTCGCCCCACACTAGGAATTTCTCCTGTATTGTGCGTTTTCACAAACATGAAATATATCACATGCCCTTGATACAGGATGAATACCTTGTGTGGGGCGTCGTTTTAATTTTTGAAAATGCACCGTGAAAATTGCAAAGTCAAAACTTTAAAGGAAATGCTAGTGGCCAGTGTGGCTTTTAACCAATAAGGCTACGTTCTCCTATTGATGTCAGGTGGATAGGTGAGTACTGGTTTGACTTCGATACCACTCTGACGGTTGACGGGTTCACCGCTGAGCTGTCACTCCCAGTTAACAAATGAAAGTCTGCAACGAGCTGTCCGAATCTCGTATGTCCATAGATATCAATCCTCGACGACTCTTTAAAATGCGAGTTCACCTTTAGCGCCAGCAGTTCAGTTTCAGCTCAGGAGCCAGTCAAGTGGCAAAACGCTCGACGATTTGAAATGGAGTACAGTGATAAATGTATTGGACGATAATAATGTTTGGACTATATAGTCCATGTCATGTCAATCCTATATATATATTTTCCATTCCATTCGTTTAGCCACTTGTCTAAGACTAGAACGGGTTTTAACTTAAACTTTGTTCAGAAGACTTGACCTGTAAACTACGAGTTTATTTAGTTTATGAACATGCATAAAATACCTTATTAATGTCACTCAATCAAAAAGAAAATAATATTTAAACAAAGACCGTTTATTGAGGCACACACTAGGGTTAGCATCCCTCGGCTCACCGACGCTAATGGCTATTAAAAAACGCAGCACGCCGACACGACAACACAAGCAAAACATTCTGGGAGCGAAAAAAGCCGAGACAAAGCCTCGAGCGCTATTATCGCCCCGAGCGAGCGGACCGAGCGGACAGAGCGAGCGCAGCGACGGACAGGCTTTGAGGCTTACAATTACAGGTTTTGCGAACGGATGACACACGAAGCGACGTCGTTTTAAAGGAAATATGTTCACGAAGCGTGCTTTTATTTCTGGTTGGTATCATAAGGCTTTTTGTTTGTGCTCCGTTTAGAATGAGCTTGAATTCAGGTTGGTACTGATTTTCGCCTATTTGATGACATGTACACACAAGACAGTGATATGCCACACAGAAGATATTATGTACAAGTCTCTCTTAAGGGAACCAACCTGCAAGATAAGCAACAAAAACTGTATAAAAGTATTGAACCATTTTAACGTTATTTTTAAGAAATCTTCTATTTTACATTCACAGGACTCAAAGCCGAGGTTATCGCCTTCAGAGCTTTTAACCGAAAGATCATAAGATTAATCTCACCCATTTGACATTCAATACTCTTAGAACGAGCAACGCGTTTTAAATACTATCGATGAAACAAGTAGGTACTTCACTGCGATAACTAAAAGATGAGGAGATATTAGTGCATGAATAAGCAGTGAAATCATAAGATTAAGTCTTATTATCTAACTATTTACCATTAATCTTATTATTTACCTATGCTATTTGAAATGAAAAAGATAGATAGATAGATAATATTCTTTATTGCACACAAAAAAGATAAATGTCGTCGCCGACTCGTTTTCAGAAAGGTAAAATTGTAGTTCTACAAACTAAGTTTGACAGTTCATTTAAGGCAAGCAAACTTATGTCTTGTGTACATTATTTTTCCCATTTAGAAACTTCGTATTTCTGATACACATAAAAATATAGAAGTCAATAAAATAATTTTCCAGCAAGCTCAATTGCCGCAGCCCGTTATACAATGAAGTGTACGGTAGAATGGAGTCGGATGGATGCGATACATGGCGCGCATTGAAGCGGCAACATTGCGTAACTGACCATAAAAAGATTCGCGCTCGAACTGATTGGACACACGCACGATAGTGTGCAGATATGTCGCGTGATATATTTAGTTCGCTCTCTTCCATAGAACGGTGAATACAAATGTAATGGAGTCGTTTTATTTTGTTTATTTAGTAGCGAACGGCACGTAGGACACATTTATACGCATTAAAATATTACTATCACTATCTACACGTAGCTTCAAATATAACCTAATGTTTTATTTTCAATACAGTAATTATAATGTTATCTAATTAAATACAATTATTGTAATAATTGTTGCTATTAAATTGTAAAGAAGACTTACATCAAGAGCAGCTTCTAAAACCTTATCACCAACTATTATTAACCCGTGGACAATACTTTATACCACTGTTAAAATAAGAAACCATTTTACAAAACCAATATCCTTAAGAAGCGATAAATGAAACATATTGTGATTGTTGATATAACACACTGACACAAACATTACACTAGATAGGTAATAAAGTTTATCGCGCCGGAGTTTTATATAACAACTCATAAAGGAGTAAGCGAGCGTTGGTCGGAGGTGGCGCAGTACAGGCCTTACTATGAGATTGTATTGCAGGCCATTATCCGCCGTAGAAGCGAGATGCCGCTACGTGCAGCGTAGTGCGGCGTCTCGCTTCCACAGCGGAGAATAACGTGCTTTAACAATTCATGGTAAGGGAACCGAGCTCACTTTAAAACACTATCGTAAACTTTAATAACGACATAACATGGCCACTCATGTCGGCAGCGCTTGTGGTGGTAATAATGGCTTATATGACGCGATTGTTATTACCTTAGTTTGACACGTTTAGTATTTATATGTTAGTGTATGCATTTTTCCATGTAGACTCTTATGCAAGTCTTTTTGACTTGACGTTTAAGTTGTCTTATAATAACTTAATGCAATTAATACAAACGTTAAAATGTTCTTAAAAGGTAATAATGACTAGAATTAAGACCCACAATTGAATTGCTATTGTATCGTGGGTGCGTTTTACAATCACCCAGACTCGGGACAAACTTCTGCGGAACATACAATTTGTCCCGTGCAGGAAACAAACCCGCTACCCTTAGCGGAGTCCTATCACTTAGCCGCTCCACCAATCAGATCGTTAAATTAGTTCTTAACAAGGTTCCGATCACCGATCTGACTGGTATTGGTTACTTTCATAGATGAGGGGGGGGGGGGGGGAGGTCATCTCTGGTACTGACAATCTGTGTTGATCCAGAGTGTGTGCTATATCTAACATTACCAATCACAAAAAATATTTAGGTATACATCCTTTTTGTGCCAAAACCTCACTGCTGACAGTAAAATACAACATTTATAACACAGAATGCTCTCCTTGTCCTAGTTCTGGATTCCATAGCCGTAATAATTGTAAGTAGGATCGCATGCAAATGGCGGGCAGTAGGCGACTCGTAACTAACATAACATAACGTCCGCCAACTGTAATTTGTTTACATTTGCTCGCCGGATCGTAGTAACTCACATTATTATCTCCCTTGCCACACATTCGTCACTTTACCATATTAGCGTATTATACGGCCCGTTTATCAGGTAGTAGCGTCATCACTGCATTGCCCACATACTGTTATGTATAAGCTACAGATTTTTAATGACAGATGTCGTATCAATGTCGCAATGTGAGGTAAATTTAAATTTAAGAACGTTATTACTATTAAACATTTGTTAATGGTCTACATTATAACAGACCAAATATAACGTTAATCGCGGGGAACAAAGATAGATGAAATGGAAGAATTATTAAAATCGAATCCGCTACCGATTACAAATAATTCCAATCCATAAATTTCAAGTTTACCACGACATTAACATTGTCTGAAACCCAATTAATATGGATATAATCTCGAGCAAAAAACGTAATACTGAAATCTGTAAAGCAAAAATGTCGTCAACTTAAGACACAAAAAGATAAATGTAGGAACAAAACTCGTAATTAGCCAGAGGCTCTATCTCCAGGAACATGACTAACTATCAGGTAGACAGTCGCCAGGGAAATATCGTCGTCAAATAAACTCACCGCACTATTTATGTTAACATTCGTAAGCTTAGTAATTTAACTTTGAACAAAACAAAATGTCCGGTGAGCCGCCGGGCTTATCGGGCGGGACACGTGGCTGCCGGCCGCAGATAACCTGCTCCAGCTACAGGACAGACGTCACGAACAAAAGAGTGAACAAGTGCCGACATGACCTCCTAAATGGTAAAGAAATTAAGATTCGTTTACAAATGTACGAAGATGAACTATGTGTGAGTTAGTTTTCTTGCACGTCATGTTATTTGTTATCATAACGTACTTATTGTCTTAGAAAATTATATCAGGAAAAAGCTTTAGAACAAAATGTAGCCATTGTAACAAGTCGTTGTTAATCACACATTTTATGTTAACACCTACAATTTATAGGTTTCCCAGAATAGTTGTCGCATGTAGAAAAATAGGATCTCCGATCCATTGCGTTAAAGAATATCAAAACCAAATATATCCAGATTTTATGATTTAGAAAAAGATTCAATTCATTCGAACATTCCACTCAGAATGCATAATCCTCTAGTTCAGGTAAATATATATCCTTATTCGTCTTCGGCGCAGTATCACGATAGAGCACCGGCATCAAAGTATCTAGATATCCAACTACCTTTGCATTTAAAATATACGCGAGATTACCTAAATGGCGCCGCACCGGGGCAACGTCTACGTTAAGCCAGACTGCACGTCTTACCGAGCGGGAAAATCTCGCGTTCAAAACAAATGCTGGAATAGGAAGCATCTGATCAAACGTTCGGAGACTGTTAACGGGGATATAAATACTAAACGGAACTAGCTAATGACGTCATTGGGTAATTCAAAATGTTATTATTTCATGTTAATGAATGACAGGCACTTATGAACCGTCCTAAGGTACTGAAAGAAAGTCTCTGATGCCGCTACCGACGCGGCTACATACTGACACAAACAATATAAGAGTACCGTCGCGCGGTGGCTCGGACACAAGAATATTAAACGTCAATTTAATAGTTGCTCGTCAATTTAATACGTCACACGTGGTAATAGCTTAGAATTAGAATACCAACTGTGTAGTTGAGCAATTTTATGGTATCAGTTAAAAGATAACAAAACCTGAATTTACTAAATGTGTTGGTTCAATATATTATGTACATTAGGGTGTCCCAAAAAAATCAAAGTCATTTTTTTTTAACGCATACCCTCTTATTTTTTTACTTTTAAGTCAAAACAATTATAAATAAAATTTCAAGGTGGTAGGACCTCGGTAACCCGTGCCGACTTGCATCAATACATGTCAGTACTTACTCTCTAAGGCCGACGCGACCTAAGGTGTCGATGTGCTTGTGAATATTTGTTATTTAGTTATACAAATCGCATTGTCTTCAACCAGTCAACACGTCAGTGCAATTACGCAGTACTAAAAGTGGTATATTTTAAATAGGTGACGTAAAACATCAAATAACGGGCTCAAAACTTTCGTCTAATGGACAAATTCTAGCAGTTTTATTATTTTACAACTAGCTGCGCCCCGCAGTTACCCGCTATATTTTTTCGGGATAAAAAGTAGCCTATGAGTTAATCCATGGAGTCAGCTACCTCCATATGAAATTTCATTAAAATCCATTCAGTAGTTTTTACGTAAAAGAGTACCAAACATCCATATTTAAACTTTCGCGTTCGCGTTATTAGTAGCTATATCCGTGAAGTGAATTTAACTGTTATTGAAAGCACAAATTTCACTATTCACGAGTGCATTATTTATTGGGAAAAGGCGCGTATTCCTACTAAATATTTGGCTTGTTGTGTAAAAAAAACTTGTAAACTTAGGTATATTAAGTTTGGAAGGACTTAAAAAAAATACACAAAAGACACAAGACGTATTTAACCAGCGCCTTCAAGACTTTGTCAACAATTTTATAATTTGTTTGATTGATTGATTGCACACGCCTTGTGCTTTATGAAATCAACGAGGTCTCACGAGAAAATTGATAAAACGGTCTCAAAAGCAGCCTTGCTTAAGATTACTCAGGATATGTGGCGTTTAACTAACAAAGTTTCTATAATATTATCACTGTTTGACGATGATGTGGTCCAAGAAACTAAAGTTCAAATGGTTCAAAATTTAACCAAAGAGAAAGAAAGACCTCATGGAAAACGATACATCCCATCGAAATGATACTTCAATCCTTGTTCAACCGCCTAGAATTGAAGACAGTTTTCTACATGAATGTCAAATAATGCTTCTTTTCAAGCCCTGAAGCCCTGAGAGACCACGAAGCTAAGCAGCACTGAGAGTAGTAAACGATGTAGCCGAAAGAGCGGTTAAGTTAATGCAAGACTTTCATAGATGAATCACTGTTGAGCAGGAACTAAATCAATTTTTATTACGTTGCGTACAAGAACATCGGAAAATTTCCTGACTAAAAAACAAACATTTAAAAGAAAATTTGAACAATAATAATATTTTTAATGTAAATGAACAAATAATATACTATTTTGGGTGTGTTGGAGTTTTAATTAAGTAATAAAAAATAAGTTTTTATTTCCTCCTACAGTAAGTCAGTACAAATTTTCAGGTAAAAGTTTGGAATCAAGTCGGCACGGGTTATCGTTGTCCAATCGCAATAATATTTATTATTTGAGTCAATGGGGTCAATTCGAATAAAAATAGAGGGTATGCGTATTCGATTTCGCGAAAAAATTTTTTGCCCTTATGTCTTGGGACACCCTAATGTACATATATTATTAATGTAGGCAGGCACAAGGACCTCGGTTAGGTACCAAGCAAATAAATACTTTCAATTCTGACACAATTAGTAGTACTTGATTTTCTTATTGACGCGAGGAGATAAAACCATGTCTGTTTAATATAATTATAAGTATGGACTATGTATGTATATCAGCTTGTTTGCAACATAATGTAATGGGCATATTGATTGCAGCAGTAGCAGGAAACTGATTAAATCTCATTAATACCGTTAAACAGCTTAGGTTTCAGTTCATTACGTTAAATACTAGCCAATTAATAACTACAATTCATTACCGTGGTACGACTATATCAATTTGCAATTTTAATTCCTGAATATTGTATTTTAAATTCTAGGAGATTGTACTACGACTGTACGTTCACATATTACTTTTAACCTTAAAAGCAAATCATAAAATATCGCTAAGTAAATTTTATTTTAGAAGTGACTTTGCATAAAAATGCTGAAGATATTTAAATATTGATTTTCCACATCAAAACCAATAGCGCTCGCTCAGCCCTACCCGCTCCCCAAGGATAGCGTGAATATAATATCAGAGGTGGTGCTCTAATGTGTCCTCAATAAAGCTATTTAAACATTTACATATAAAAGAGGCGAGCTAATGGGCCGGGGCATAGGGCTGTCGTGACGTCATACAACCCTCTTACCATGATGTCTTAAAGCAGGACAAATTCCGCTGATGAAGCGAGATGCCGCTACGTGCGGCTTAGTGCGGCGTCACGCTTCCTCAACGGACACTGTCCTGCTTTAAGTCTTTATAGTAGGAGGCAGTTCTTATTCAGTAAGCAGATTGGGTTACGAAGGTATAAGTAGGCTGTGTAGACAAAGTAGCCGCGCTTGTCCTTATTCTTTAAACACTAGCCTGTTTCTGTCCACTTCAATAGACACTCGTAGTTTTCTTTACAGCTTTTGAGTGAAAGCTTTGGTTCAGCATATTATTATAACATCAGACTAAGGCATGGTGAACGAGCCTAGTCCTAAAAAATGAGCCAAAATGTTATATACATTGAATTAATATCCTAAGAGTTGAGACTTAAAAATTGATCATTATTGACGTTTATAATTTTTATTTCGCAAAACCTGGTCATTAAATTAAAAATATGACTAAGTAAGTGTCGTGTCACTCGTCACTTTCTCAAAGCTCCCCTAGGAAAAGGCTCGTTGTTATTATGGGTTAAAAGAATATTTCAGTACCTAAATATTAAAAGTATCCTCGTTATCAAATGAGACAGGTGAGAGCGACAGCCCTGGGTCTCCCATGGGCGCTGGAGAAGGAACATAATTTATTCGCGGCTTGCAAGACACAGGCATGCGTAGTTACGGTAATAAAAGATGTACGCGAGTTATTTTACTTACGGCCTTGAGTTTGTACAATTTCATGAAACGTGTGTCGAAAGGTGTAGGAAGATGTTTCTTGAAACAAATAAAAAGGAAGGCCGATATACGTTCTCCTTCTGCTTTGTATCGACATAAGCCAATAGCGACATGGAAATGGCTCATGCCGTGGTGTAGAGACTGGTCAATTAACAAGGATGGCAGCGAGATTGACCGTTCAGGAAGAACCGGCCGTACTTAAGTACCTATCTCCACTCGTGAAGGCTTTCTACTTGCACCCAAAAAAACTAATTAATCTCGGACCAAAAGGTTAACGTCGCCCCATGTTAGTAATAATTAGACGCACCCATACTTAGTGGGCAAGCTATCTACATAAAGGCACGTATTATCAAAAACATTAGCTAATATAGACATTTTAGTATTTCAATCTAAATACTAAGTAGGCAGTGGAGATATTTTCTCGTCTATCAAGTCGAGTGATAACATCTGACTATGAATAAAATCAGATGGTATATTTATTTGACCTCCATCGTCCGACACCGACCGCTGTCCGCTGCAGAGTTCACTTGCTATAGTGATGGTTATCGATACGTGACTTTAATCTAAATAAACATCGAAATATGTAATGTATTTTTCGTAATTGTCGCGCTAGGTATAAAAAGAGCACTGTTTTTTGGAATATCAAACTTTAATATTATTTTATTTTCAAAGCGATGAGACAACTGATATTTCTCTGTCAAACCAAAGTATTCTAGAAATTAGTTGGCCTTTGAAATCACTCGTCTCTTCCAAGAATATTAAATATAGGTGCTTTATTAGCTGTAATCCTCGTATTGTAAACAATCTGAATTAGGTCCTTATAAAACAAAATCAGATAATAGAGGTCTACATGTAAATGGAATATGATTAAAAATATACAAACATTACACTTTATTTTAAATCAACCCCCATTTGCATTTTACAGTGCATAGAAGATAAATCTGCAAACCTCCGCCACAATACTATATACAAACTAGAAATACTCAAGCTGCTTCCAGAATCCAATTGAAACCAGTGTGTAAGTCAATAATTACAGTGAGTAGATTGTACTGAACAGTTGGTTGGCTGGGGGGGGTCCACAAATACGGGTCGGGCAAACACTCTGATTGATGATCTGATCACACAGCCGCGGTTGATTCGCGCAGACGCGGCCGATACCTGATGACCTTAGGTGATCCGCCGCCTGATAAGCATGATTTGTTGGCTGCACTACAACTTTGGTAATTACCTTAAATACCAAATTGCATGTACCTACATCCTATATTATGTTTGGTATACACTAGACAAACATTCATGTTCGGCTGTAATTACATGGTGTATGCTGCAAGGTTTTCAGGTAAATGTTGCAGTTTAAATTATATGACACGTAAGAAAACTGAGAGCTTTGACTTAGAAAACATCATCAAGATGAGAATATAAATATCAGCCATTTTTTTAAGGCCTGAGTAATCAATTAAAAAGTTTTACCTTTATATAAAATAACCTGCGCCCCGCGGTGTTCCCGCTACATTTCTAGATAAAAAGTAGCCTATGTGTTGGCTGACACCCTAGATTCACTCCAGGGTGTCACCTAGCTCCATATTACATTTTATCAAAATTGATCTAGCCGTTTGAGCGTGAAGAAGGAATGAACATACAAACAAACTGAAAATTTTTGCCTTTGTAGTAGTGTGATACTGTGACAACGCCTGTTGACTTAATCCAACATTTTGCACAATAGACTTTCTCCATCAAACGTGATAGACAATTCGTAAATACTCAGTAATTGTCCTGAGTGTAAAGGAACACATCCTGCTAATACCTACTCAATACTGGCACGCTTAACGCTCATCCAATTACAATACATACTCACTTGATGAATGCAATTAGTCGAAATCAATTAACCCGTCTTCATTGACTAAACGAAACATTACAAGTACATTGACTTTATCGAAACCAAAGCTTGACTCCGGGTCTGACGGGAATCAGAACAATCAATAACCCTGTAACAATATTCGCAGGGATAGCGATTAATTAAAGGAATGTATCGGAGTGCGTCTCGATAGCCGGCTGTTTCTTTATGTAGCTATCGTTAGTCTTTGTCGATGGCGGTAATTGCCAATGCTCCTGCGTTTGTTGTTCCAATACGGTATGATTGTTTCATCTACGTAAAACATCCCATCACGCCTGTATTCGCTGAAGCGGTAGGTAGAGGTGCATTTAGTACACCAACATTTCGCCAGTTATGTTATATGTCTCAATGTAATAGGGAGTCTATTATCGCCAACTGGACACAAGACTCCGTGCTGCTACTGAAAATCACCTAATGGAAAATTCCAATAACAGTTTTGCCCGAATCGAGTGTGTGTGTGTCTTTTTGTTTTTTTCTACGTTAGGTCTTTTACGTTACAGAGATAAGGCAAGTACCGATCAGCACATATGTTGCTTAGTCTATTTAGATACTTGGTTTCAAGTGTTATGATCATGTTTAGTAGTATTTTAACACTTTGACTGTGCGTGAAGTAGACACAACAGTAAAACAATAGCTATGCCCCATCGGTGGGTCATCACACTGGGAAAGGTTAAGAATGTAAAACATGTACACTAGGACATTCTCCGTGCAATACTTAGTAAGTCAGTATCTTGGCCCCAGTGCCTACACGCTTATGTATATCCCTTATCACCCGTGACATCCTTCACCACGGCTCCCCAACACCCCAATAACCCGGCGGCAAGCACGTGACAGGCCAGTACACAGGCCCGCCACGCGGCCGCAAGCCTTCAACACAGATTTATAACATCCAGTAACAACACGCCGCGGTCTGCCGTGCAAATAAACCTGAATCATGGCCGCTCATTCTGTGGTCAAGCGCGTATCCGTTATTGTTCGAAATGCTGACATTTTCATGTAAACTCCAGCTTTGCTCCGCATATTTGGTTACAATCGGTGTTTTGATGTATTGCGAAATATCGAGTTATTCCCTGTGCTGGTAGCTCGGAGTATTTCATTATCTGGTTTCTATACAAAGCTTACACAGTTTCATATGGTTTTAAGTTACTAATTTATAGATCCACACTTGTTTACTTGAATAACATGCAAAATAAAGTTTCTGTATGGTTGTGTAGCTAGATTTCAAGTAGAAACTTCGAGCATGAATAGAATGTCAGGAATCAACATAGCAAATCAAAAAACAAACCAATTGAAGACGCTCCTAAAACTATTTTGTTAAAATTAGACACACAGGCCAGACAAAGTAGCTAATAACACACGTCTACCTACAAACAATGGAAGTGTAGGCAGTATTTTGGCATTAATGGTCTATTTTGGTTAATATGGCACGTTGTATGTAACATTCCGTTCAAATAAGATAGCGTGACGTAATTGAAGGGGCGGTAAGGAAGATAAAAATAAATGTGACAATGGAGTGAGTTATTCTTGTCTCTTACCTCTAACGATATGGTCCCGAGCTAAAAATAATAAGGACAAAAGGCTTTTGCCACTTGACACGCCTGAATCAGGTGATTCTGATGTCAGACTTATATATTCAGTTTAGGTAACTGACGAAGCTGATAACGCCCCTTTCGTAGCTGAGTTTTGGGCCGACAGCATTTAGATTGATGACTCTTAAAGAAGAAGAAGATTATGAGACTGAAAATCAAGCTAGGTAAAACTTGATTCGCTTAGTCAAAAAAATTAACTCATTAATTTATCAAACATCGACACTATCAGAAAAGATCTATACTTGGCTCGTGGGCATCATCGCTATAAAAGGAAAAAGTTCAGTAGATGGGAAAGTTGAAATAACAAAATGAACCTCGAGAGGCCCACTAGACCTCACAAGGAATTAGTTATATATTTATAAACTGTGTATTTATTGGTCCGATGCCCTTGGGTTGACCTTCCTTGACTCTTGATCCCTTCAGTCGTAAACCACATCTGCCACTTTATTATTTGTTCATTTTTCCGCAGATGTGTGCTTCAGATTACTTCCACCGGTAGCTACTGGAACAGGTAAAAATAAAATGTCTCT
This sequence comes from Abrostola triplasia, assembly GCA_946251915.1. Taxonomy (NCBI): domain Eukaryota; kingdom Metazoa; phylum Arthropoda; class Insecta; order Lepidoptera; family Noctuidae; genus Abrostola; species Abrostola triplasia. The sequence goes on from OX276426.1 coordinate 13,805,961, forward strand.
TGTATTTGATGGCTATTTTCAGAGGAATACCTTTTTTGGAATATTGTTGCTTGATAGCAGAATTAAATATATTTTTACACAACATATCGCTTGTTTTAGTCCTACTTTTTCTGATGCAGATACCTTACCCCTTCTTAAAGCAGGACAGGTTCCGGTGTGAAGGCAGATTCTGTATAAATGAATCCACCTGAATTTCTCTTATTCCTTATTATCATGTAAATTTGGTAACCTGGTCCAGTACAAACGTACGTGATACATAAAGTGAGATTAGAATTAACAGAGAGATAGACTACTCTGACGCCACTAACGCCAGGATTTAATTGTTGCACTAAAATTTACGTGCTTGTAAAAATATCAGCAGAAATGATAATGATTTCAAGTTTTTAATGCAAAGTAAATTTGAGCTTTTAGTGCAGAGAAAATTATGAATGCATTTAAATTCTACAATGTGAAACTTGAACAGAATCACATAATTGTAATATTCAGATTTCTGTTCGTTAATTTTCATTCTTAAACACGGACTTTGTAACTGTTTTTAATTTTTGAAAGAGTTTATACAAGCGGCTGATTCTAAATTAAATGGCAATGAGAAATAGTGAAACTTAGAACCTAAGTCTACGTTTCATTTTAACTGTTGTAAATAAAAACATAATATTATATATTAGGTATATTTTACTCAAGCTTAAATGATATATCTACCCAACCCTTTGTACCAGTGTTGTTCCACTGAAACCGCCCCAAACCTAAACGGAACCTATAACCTTGCCAGAAAACAAGATATATCTGCACTAAAAATAAAGAAGAAAGGAAGGGGTAGGCAATGTTTATAGTATAAACTCCGATCCATATTCCAACAAAATCGTTCTACAGTTTAGCAACAAACGGAACAAATTATTTCCATATTAACAATAATAGTAAAGATTTAGGGATTCCACAATACTTGAGCGGTAGTTCTGCTAATGTGGCCCGAAGTTAGCAGGTCTTCAGCAATTCGTATGCTAATGCCGCTCTGCTCCGAATGCTTGTGAATGCAATTAGTGCTACAATGCACCCATTATGCGCGCTCCACTAGCTGCGCTGAAATATACTGGAATTATGCATTCGCTTATTAATAAATTGATATTATGAATGGCGTTCATCTGCCGTACACGTGTTTCTAAGAAGACATCAAAGTGATTGCAGTTTAATAGAAGATCGAAAATGAGAGGTCTTCCAATACATCTTTATGTATTGGAAGACCTATTTGAGGTAGTAAATTGGTTTTCCGCGTTGTATATTCTGGCTGCGATTTGTGTGTTACAAATATATTCCTATGTAAAATGTAAGTGTAGGATACGTTATATAATAATACTAGCTGCGTTAACCATGTGTTAATTTGGGTATCAGCTACTTCCATATGAAATTTTATCATAATCTATCTTGCCGTCTGAGCGTGAAGAGGTAACATACATAAAAACCAACTTACAAACTTTCGCCTTTATAATATTAGTGTGATGTGATACAACAGTACCCGGGCTACAGAATTCATACAGTTATCACTGATAATGCACAATAGTTTGATCTAAAGGTAGATTATGTAAAAAGTGATTTTTGGGTTTGGGAACTGAGACTCTAGTCAGAAGCCCTACCTATTGTTAAGGTTGTGTTAAATCACGCAGCTCACTTACAGCCGAACATCAATAGGCTAAACACAAACCCTTTTCTAAAGCTACACTCAATCAATTCGACAGCACCCTCGCAGTAAGCCGCTCTCAGCAACACTTCAAGTAACTATTATATTATTGAACTTGCTAATTGATTAAATTATTCAACAATCTATTATTTCGCTTCTAAGAAAAAGATTCATTTTGTTAAATTAAATTAATTTGAAGTTTGTATCTTTTGACACTCAGGGTTTATATAATTGATTAACTAATGTTGACTGAATAAATTAATGATGAATGACTAGAATAAAATAAAATTACTCTTAAAATACTTACTCTTCGTAATGTACAAACTATAAAGACTTCTATGATTTTAATGTGTACATGCAATAAGATATTGGTTTCATTTTATCAAATTATGTCCAACTCCTAAGCAAGTAGGAAGTATATCTCCGTAAGGCCGCCGTGACCAACATTCGGTCTGGAGGACATTATTATTATTGTCTTTCACGTGTTTGGACATTAGTTTTAGTCATAGTGAATAATGTTTTTTTATGTTGACTGAAATGATGTTAAATACATACAACAAATAAATGATTGTTATCAATCTACTGACTGTGCCACGTATAAAACGTCGATATTATATTTCGCCGAAGCCTTACAAAGCCGGCAGATAAAAAAATTAACTAAGTAATAACTTTTGTGTAGACACTAGTCTGGCAATAAAGGGTGACAACAGAATAAAAACAACATAAAAATAAGATGTCTCTGAAATAGTGATCAAAGCGCTATTAAAAGAGGCGGCGGGGAGATTTTAATTAAGTGCGGCGAAGACGCTGTTGTAGAACGCTACGGGCGACGCGGGTACCAGGCAGAGCGCGCAGAAGAACCACGGCTGTGCCTCATAGTATCAGTTAAAAAGAACTCGTCTTTTACATGGAACTAAACCATTTAATCATTAATTTTATTACTCACGTTAGTTGGCCTCTAATATAAGTTATTCACGAGCCTATTTCTGTAGTAACAAATATTATTATCAGAAAACAAATTAAAATAAATAAATCGGTCATGCGAAAATCAAAACTACTACTTAAGGGTCTGCACTGCATCAGTCTTTTCGTAGTATTACAAAACATAATTATGAACATCATAGATTTAGTTTGTAAGACGGTGAGTGGTCCTTCTGAACACAAATACTTGTCTCAAAGGCGATACCCGGAAAAAGCCGATTGGCGGGCGATTGCTCGGCGCCGGAGTTTAATTGTCACGTCAACCTGATGACTTTGTGACTGGTGACGGTCGGAGCAACTGTTGTGCGACACTGGTGACGTCACTATTGACATTTCAAATAGAATATCTACGTTATGAATAAAGCATACATATCTATCAAAATGTCAATTTCGTAGACTTTGAAACCTATTGGTAATAATAGCAATACTATTGTATTGCTTTAAGTTAGTGAATTCTTTTTTCGTAAAAATCAAATTTCTAGGGTTCGAATTCTGCGCGATAAATTGAAATATTGTGCCTATTTCTTTTATGTGTATGTTTCCAAATAAACAAAGAGTCTAATAAGCGTATATCATTTATTTAATCTCATGCAATCTCCGGCCCTTCTCAAACATTTACAATAACCAACAATGTGTGCTGTATCGGTATATCCGCATGTAATCCGAATACAATCCCAGAGCACCGCAGAACGTGTCGTTGCAATAATAACAGGTCCGCGCATATTTAAGCTTCTGCTAAATATCCGCGCTCCCCTCTAATTGTTTGTCGATACGGCGCCGACGGCCGCGTGGGGACCGGATATCGACGAGATGGCATGACACTGACATGCATAACATACTGCAAAAAAGAATACTTTTGGCGTATTGTATTTATCCATCAACTGGGATGTATCTCTACAGGCTAGTGGTTCAAATTAATGATTATTTGAAAAACTCTACCTATCCAAATTCAAGCCCCACCAACAACGCAACTTCGACATAACATAACGTCAAGCGTTGATTTTCCGATGTAATAGAGGGCAAACCTGTTGCCATCAACTTGGCCCAAATCAAGACTCCGTGCCATTACTATGAATAACAAAATGGAAACACCCAATAACACTTTGCCTGACCCGGGATTCGAACCCAGGACCTCATGCTCAGCAGTCCCGCTTAGACAGCGAACGTCAAACTATATATTTAAATTGCGCCGTTCTCTGCTAGACTACAATAGAAACAATGATACCTACGCTTTTAATCAATACACATAAATAAAATTGGAGTCTGTTTGTGACATCAGAATAACAGCCTTTTACCTAACTCATATGACGGAATACACGATACACATAACAAAATTGAAATTAAAAAAAAATGGCTCAACATTGGAAAAACTCGGGAAAATGTTTCTCTGTGACGTCAGGACGGATTTTGACGGGACTTTCTTTGGCAAATAGCTAATGTTATAAGAAGTATCTAAGGCTACTTGTTAATTTAAAAATAAATAGGGTTCCGCGGGAAAAAATAGAACCCCATAATATTGTTGAAGAGATCAGATTCAATTAAGTATATCTGCTTACTACTCTTACGAACAGGTTTTCTAATCGAAATCCGCTGGGATGAAGCCCCGGGCATAAGCTAGTCCTAAAATAAACAAAGATCACAATAGAACTGATCATACAACTTGTATTGCTCTTTTACAAAGCCAACTAAACGCTGAATATAAATTGCTTAATTTCTGGGAAAACCTATTTGTGCATGACACAAACAGACACGTTGTTATACAGACGAATAATGTAGGAGCAATCATACGCTGTCATCTTGTTTAATAGTGATTGGATACGACAGAGTATTAGACGCAATACAGATTGTATGTGTATTATATGTTATACCGGTCGTACACTAACAGTCGGTCTGGAGGTCGTCGTTCAATTCTTGTTAGACCCTTGACATGCAGGACTGAATCGATTCCTAGAAAATATATTCATTACAAATATTCTGTTATTGTATGTAGTCTGGGTGTAGAGCCCATCTCCTTATTTTATGAACCATTTAATCAATTCTTATTACGGGGCAATATTTTCGCAAACTCAAGACAAAACATTTTGCGTTTAATTACTGCGAATTTCACATGTTATCAAACAATATCACACACTGATGAAAAGTAAGCCACTGAGCCAACCGCCTCATCTAACTTACCCGTCAGTTATCTTTGGAAAACCTGCCATGATCAAGCCGGTCCGCAAGTACCATTAATTTATAGAACGGAACATAATTACAGCGAGGCAATAGTTTCATACAACGTCATACATACCAGCGTGAGTGACTCGTGTTCCGCGGAGGTCGGACAGCCTCGCTCCGCTCCCTAATCCTCATATTAATTAAACTTCCCGAAGCCGAGGGTTTCTGAGGTACCGGGAGCCGGCAGCGAGAGATGTTGAGCGCGTTACACACAATATGTTTAACTTACTAATGACACCACTAACTGGTTTTCTTTACTACGAATTTACTATAAATAGCGTTAGTTTGAATGTTAGAACAAAACATGACGTCACGCCTGAATGAAGGGGTAGGCTGAGGTATGTAGTACATATGTACATATTTCGCCAGTCATGTTATATGGTCCCAATGAAAATAGGGGGTGAGCTTATTGCCATCAACCGGGCGAAAATCAGGACTTAGTGCTACTATTGAGAATTACGTAATGGAAAAACCCAGTTACACTTTGTCCGATTCGGAATTGGAATCCAGGCCCTCGTGCACAGCAGTCGCGCTTAGCGACCATTAGAATTAAGACCACTAAACCAGGCAGAATGTTAGATTAGTAATTAAATAAATATTTTGTCTCTTGTTTACTGATATAAAGATTGTGTTCTGTCCTGCAGGATTTTCTTCTAAGGATATTGTAAAAACTTCCCTGCATCGGTTGCAGGAGTTGCATCATACAATAATAGTAAAATATTTCTCGCGCACAACGGGGCTATTGGCTCGACACGCGTAAGTGGGCCGCTCTATTCAACTTAAATGGCGTTTTAGAGAATCTTTGCAGTTGCGGAAATAGAGGTCGCCGATTCTGACTTCCAATATACGCCGCGTACAAAGTGCCTTTGAAAATGTTTAGCTGCTGTTGAGTTTTGAAATGCTCTGGGATGGTAAGGAATAAATAGCTGGCTCGGCGGGGCGGGCCTGCACTGATGCGACGCTCTGTTTTAGTTTTACATTTATGTTACGATTGAAACATGGCTAACGGTCTCTTGTCGACGTTTTAGTTTTCTGAATGCGCACGCCGTGTGGTAAAGTCGAGTCCATTCAAAGTATACCATGATATGTGACCGCGAGCTTCTAGCTCTACGAATGAAAGAATACCATTAATACGAGTATTATATCAAAACGTATAAATTAAACCTACTGTAACAACATTATTTTGGGGTAAGAGGTGTTTGTGGCACAGAATGTGAAGCCTTTAGTCTACGGTGGTACAGTATGCAACGGTTACAAGTCAAACAAATAATGAGTTCCTTCTCCCCTCCTAATGCCAGCACAACTGGACGTAATAAGTTCGAATATAAATGTAATTAAAATCATTGGCCCAAGACGAACTATTCTGAACAATAAGGGGATCTCAGTGAGAGATAAATGGCTCCGACGATCTCCAGCGCGATGAAATAATGTTAATTTCCCTTTAGTTTTATATTACGCTTTGTTGCTAACTGAAAGTTGCTAAGGGTGGGTTTTATTGCTCAAAGTTTAGCCTAAAGATAAGCACTGACAGCCGAGTAGTATGACCGTTGGACTGCCAAGTCGAAGGTCGCAAGTTCAAAACCCCGCACGCACCAGTGTCTTGTCTCTTTCGAATGCATGTGCGTATTACAAATTACTAATCGGTTACTAAAGCTGTAAATTAAAACATTGTGAGTAAAGCCATGTCAGACGCCTAAACTCTGACATGGCTGTTCATTAACCATACGATATGAAGAAGAGGAAGCGTAAAAATCTTTATTATTTCTACATTTATTTATTTATTAACAATTTATGTACACAGAATATAAAAAGTAAGAAAGAATAAGAGAAACATGAAGTACAAAGGTACTGCTTATTTCATCAAGAAATTTCTTCCAGCAGATCTGCGAAAGGAGAAATATATTAGAAATTGAGGCGACAGTGTGCAAGAAAAGGTATAGGAGCAAAAGTGCATAAAGTACATATGAATATTATACATACATACATACACAAAGTCACGCCTGTTTCCCTGAGGGGTAGGCAGAGACCACGGATTTCCATTTGCTACGATCCTGGCATACTTCTTTTGCTTCATTCACACGCATCACATTCCTCATACACGCTCTTCGGTTGAGGGTACTCCTCACTTGCCCTTTTTGCAGAACATCTCCGATTTGGTCTAGGTATGTTCGCCTAGGTCTTCCCCTTTCCGATACTCCACTAACACTCATATACAATGGGATAGGCCGATACGATAGTTTGCTAAGTAAAGTACCTCCTCGTGTTTTCTCTATATATAAGTGTCGATGGCCAGGTAATCTATCAACGTAAACCACTTTACCGAAAATAAAATGTTTTACGTCACAACCGTACGATTCCTGCCGTCAAGTGATTCAGGTAGTTTCAGAACCCACCCTTAATCTGTTTTTAATATCTTTTTAATAAATAAATATGCATAACGCGTAGCTGTGTGTATTAAATGTTTCTCTTTGAACTCCAATTTGGATTGCCATTTCTCTTTTATTTTTAACGTTGTAAATGTATTTTTAAGCAGAATTTTATTTGTTCGTAACAATACAAGGTATTTTTTTTACAGTTAAAAATTAGCTAGACTGCCGCGTATACCTATAGTTTGTAAAGTATTTTATTTTATAAAACTATTTCGTATAGAGTTTTTACGTTCAAAACATTTTGAAGCAAAACCAGAGTACTGCATGAGTAGGTAGCAAGCCATCTATATTATATTATCGAGTGAATAGAATATTTTTCCACTAAAGCGAACAGAATTCAAGCTGAAACTAATGCATCCTTTTGTTTGTGGTCCGTTATTACCGTGGAGTAGCGACGAGATAGATTGGCCATTGGTGTATTGAACGTTAAACTAACATCCAATTCACCAATTGCCAATCAATCTCCGCCGCCCTGCGCCGGCAGCGGGTCGCTCCTCTGTTGTCCCCATCATAATTATAATTATTATACAGAATTCATAGAAAACGAAACTACTTCGTGACTGCTAACCTGTACGAGAGGTATCGAATGTCCCATTTCCCCGGCTTCCCCCGGGCCCTATACTTCAACACTATAGAGATATCAGATGACAAGTAACTGCATAGCCAGCTTAACAAACTTAAACGAGTAAAATATTAGCGAAAGTAAACCGTATTACAATGTGCTAAGGATTGTAGAGAGTGCAAATTAGCGTGATGCTGATGCAGCTACCCAGTGGGACCGCAGTCGACACCCGATAAATTGATATAGGAATTGAATTTAAAAATATTGTGAAAGTGTAGAGAGTAGAGTGTCTTAGTAGATATTTTATTGAGCTATTTCGTTATGACGTAGTGAGCGGCGCTGAATAATACATGGGCCATGCGACCTGATCGCCTCGACTTACAAAGGATTTAGTTCATACCGTTTTATTTATATTCTCTTATGGGACTGTTCTGGAGTGTAAGTTATTACGATTTTATATACGACGCGCGACGTTGCATTGGTTCAGATGGACCGCCGGGAGTTAGCGGGCTAGCATTTTATGTCATAAGTTAATAGGTGCTATGTAGGTAAAAGTGTTTGTACCAAAAACCGCATTAATCATTGTCATCATTCATCAGCCTATTTGCTGGGCATAGACCTCTCCTATGGCACGCCATAATATCTTTAGGAATCATATTTTATTAGCAATATTTAAATAGTAAAACCCCAGTTTTTTTATCAATTATTATCTTTTCGTTCAACCCATAGGACCACTGTTCCAAAAAGTAAAAGTAAATCCAAAAATTTTCTTCAACGACTTCGCTTGTTTATTGGCACTCATCAGCCTCCATTTAAAACCTGATCATTCTCGCATACATGCCCCCTTTGTTTCTCAGACACAACACGTTACTTACCTCAAGGTGAACGAGCGAACTATTTAAGCCCTTGCCCACTAACCTAGTGACCCGGCTCGCTCTGCAGCATGTCATAACTTTCTGACCCGAATCCCGCGATACGTGAAATACCACAACCTTACAAGCTATTGCGGACGTCTCACTAATTGACCTTCACAGTTTTAGACTACATTTGCCTCAGTGAAGGCAACAGAAGTAGGCAGCTTACGGGTTTAACCGAGACAGGTTTAACCCCCTCCCTATCTCGTAAAGCACATAGATGATGATACAATGTACTATTTTTACTGATAATATAATTTGTTTGTTATGTACCTAATGCGTTTCGTTACGCGGGCATTCAAAGTGATTAACACTTTAAATTATCATACAATCGATTAATCATATTTATGTCTCAATCGATCAAGCTCTTGTTACCACTTCTGCTGAGAACTTACTATTGCTTGTAGACATACAGACCTCTAATAACGAAGGGAATGTAAATTATTAGATATCTTATAAACTAAACAGTCACTTGTTTCCAACCAATCATTACACGCTTTTTTTTAAACGATTTTTATTACCTACCTACTATGTAAATTGAGGTGACCCGGACTTATGTCCACGAATATTGACAAGCCGTTACAATATAGGGATAGATAGTAAACCTAGCAAATTAATTATGTATTATGATTATCTTAGCTGCGCCCCGCGGTGTTTCTCACTTTATTTTTTCGGGATATGAAGTTGCCTACGTTAATGAAGGGTGTCCGCTACCTCTATACCAAGTTTTAGCAAAATTGTTCAAGCTGTTCCATGAAGAAGTAACAAACATACAAACACCCACAATCTTTCGGCTTTATAATATTAGTGAAGTGTACAGCAATTTAATAGATTTTCTGTACATTTTACGACTGAGGAGTATTCCGTTATCATTCATAGACACTGCGACCAAACTCAGATTGCCACAACGAAAAAAAAAATCCAACTAAGGACCCCAAGTAACAGTGTAGTACCTTTCACCCATAACTCATACACATTTCAATCTCGAGGAGCCCGCGAGCTCATTTCATCGGCCCACATAATAACGTAATGAGCAGACCTATTTGTAAAAGTATTTCCCCTTAATTTATTCAACGATCCTCTCAGGGCATTCATCTTATTTTCCTCGGTTCAACAGATCGACCCCTCCCATCCTGTCATTCAATCACAGAGGATATACTGATGTTAAGGTATAATATTATATAGGTACCTATATAATATATCAGGGCCCAGGTTTGTGAAAGAGAAATTTAATAGATTTTTGTAGATAAGTTTTTGAGTAAGCCAAGCATTTAGTAGAGGCTTAGAGGATTTTGGGGATCTTTACCGAATAATATGTTTCTAAGTAGTTAAGTAATATAAAATAAAGTACATTATACAGTTGAAATAGTTCGTTCTTTAATATCGAACGTTTTATTGTAGGTACGAGTTTACCTTGGATTGGATCGAACAAAATGCAGCCAAGTTTTTCACTACTTCGTAATAGTAAAATTGCTCACATCAGCATCACGTTAAAAGAGATGCAGATTTTAACGGTGTCTTTTCAATTCTAATGAGTTTACAATCCGGCACGAAGAACCAAAAGTTTATTTTCGACACTAAACCAACACTAGATGAACAGAACTTGCTAGTACAGTGGCACATCTAAATATAAGTTAAACTAACATTCGTGTAACCGAACCCTTCTATCCGTAACATCGTTCACAGTTATTTGTAAACGTTGGTGTGTGGCGATCGACTCAATGCTCGGTTATAAAACCTAACACAAATACTGTTAACACCAGTGCGGCTCGCTCACGTTTTTGTTGCTCGCTAAGAGGGGATGTATCGAGGATTCATATTACTGCTCTCGCCCGCCAACGAGTCGGAAATCGAATGAATAACTCGATTATTTATTGAATGGAATTTTGATGACGTTGAATCATTAACGAAGAACGTGTTTACTGAAGTTACATCAGTATTTTTATCTGACTAATCTAGGCTGAGGCTCATGTTTTAGGGTATGTGAGACTTTAGTTGATCATGTAGCTTTAACGACTTATTATTTATTACCAGGAATAAATTAAATTGGCTCGACTCTTAGACACAATCATATAAAATATGTATGGGGACAGAACTTGGGAGAAGCATAAGTCCGCAGTGGACTGCAGAAGTCCGAGTATGCTATAAGTTTCGCTTATTTGTCATTTGCCACGTTGGCCAGAGGTGACGTCACGTGGAAGTGACGTGGTGTGTGAATTAGAAGGTATTGCACGTGGTTGCATGTTTAGCAAAGTAACAGGTGCCAGTCCAGAATGCAAAAAATATTTCAGCGTACAAAATATTTCTGCAAGTTGCTTATGATCAAAAACAAGTTCATACTCACAAACAATTCATACACGGCAAAATCTTTAAACAGTGTATCTAACAAGACTAATAGGAAGGAAAAGGTAAATACTTATATGTGTGTAACAAATACCCCTCATCACACGGCGCGCCCCCGTATTGGTAGAGCGAGGAGGCGAGCAAACATCACGAGTACACGTATTTGTTTGTGACAGTTTATTTGGTTTACCTATTTGCTTCGTGTAATTACACGAGCAAATAATATTTGTATGTTACTATCGCATCCATTAATGATTCGTCAAACGCCTGTAATGGAAAGTTATGTAACATAATTAATTCCATTATTCATTTTGCAGTCGGGTCTTTTGGTACTTGCCAATGTAACAAAAGACCAATTAAATACAAATAAAAATTATATAATATAGACCAACACAAAACCTCCTCCTTATTGGAGTCGGTTAAAGAGATTTAGGCACAACTGCCAATGATTATGATATTACCCCAAAGAAAAAACTGCGAGATCATAACATATTGTTCATAACATTATGTGGTCCTGAACTAAATGTTAATAATTTCACAACGAATAATAGCCAGCGCTTGCGATAGTTTAATTTTTTATGGCTCTAATCTCGGTGTTAATGATATTGTCACTAATAAGGATTCATTTATTATTATGCCACAATTGAGTTGTCGGTTTATGTGAACTATAAAAAGTTAAAACATGGTATAAAAATGTATTGTATAACTATAGAAAATCGCTACGATTTTGAGAAGTCAACTAAACGTAAGATGATTAAAGTATATATCAGTCATGGAGCCAAAATGTTTCATCTCGAAGGCTGTAAAGGTCAATAAGCAATTGTTTAGCGTGGTGCTAAACACCGGCAGGCGTTCGCTTGATTGCGCGGCCGTTTTATGCGTCTCAGTCACTAAGAACAAAGTTAATTCCAACTTGTACACGAAATAATATCAAGGAAAATTCCAAACAAAAATAGAAAATTCCTAAACTGAACATTAATAAGAATGCCAATAAATTACATGGGAGACATTCACGGAAAGAAGTAATTTATGATAAAGCCAATAAAACATTAGTAAGCGGAGGAAAATAGTTGGGAGAGTCGCGGAGACCCGGCGAGTGGGGCTGGAGTACGCCCGTGTAGTGCTCAAGATGTGTGGTCATACTGAGAGAAGAAGCCGTGGTCCTTTCTTTTTCTATCTTCCTTTTTAAGCAGACAAATTTGCTAGGCCTCACATATCGTGGTTTGTCATTATTAGCAGTAACTAGAATACTTACTCTTCTGGTTACGAAAAGGGCTAGACATTATTTTTCCAACTGTAATAAAGTTGAATTCATGTTCAATTAATCGCCGAGCTATAGCAATGCGATAGTCGATGCTCCCGCTTCGACTATTAAGAGTCTACAAAGAATTAATAACAACAAAGCTTAAGTTTGACGATAAAATTCACAATCAGTGTTAATGAACGGTGAATAATGTAATTACTGGTATCAATAACCTTGACATCAACGTTATTAATAAAATGTAAATGAAACTCAACAATGTAAATACGGAATGTTCATAAACGAAAGCTTAATTATGCTGTGGTGAACTACACTCATAAGTATTCAGCCATGACACAGTCGACACCCCATAATAAATGTGTTTAATTATATTACGACACGTGACTCCAACACGTCGCCTTTGCGTTCCATTACAATTGTGATTTAAATACTTTAGCTCATGAGTCTTAAACATCGCATGGTCCAGAAGAAGAGGAAGACCTAAAACTGTAAACATTACAAAGTTGTAAGAACGTCTAACCGAGCGAAATGGAAGTAAAAAATCTAACAGAGCAAACTCAACAATCAGAGGGGTTTAATTATTGCAAAAGAGAAAGAGAGTGATCCACGACGAGATTTACATTTAAATGAATAACTGTAAGTTTTATTGGCGGTTGTATTCGCTGCTCGCTCTCAAAGCGACCACATGACAGCCTAATAAGCGTGAAGGATCAGATCCCTTTGTAAGTATCGGGAGCAATTCACGTCATCAAACCGAAGAGACGGTTACATTTGAGCGTCACTTTAGGGTGAAATTCCTTTAACCTTGTCGCGACGAACGGCCTGCAAAATGCCATTGCCACGTCAACCCCGCAAACATCGCTTGTGATATTGAAACCTATATTTTGGCTAATAAGGTTAGTTTTCGTGTGACCGGGCGACCGTTTCGTGTCCGTCGGCAGATTTTATGATATTATAGCGACAATCGTTACGTGTATTGGGGAATAAAAGTTGTTGTTCGTTCATAAACGTCTGTTACGTGTCAAATTTAGTACAATTTATTGGGAAACAAAGTAAGGTTACTCCGCTCGACTTGTTACGAATCCCTAACGATCGGTATTGATACCTACCTTCATGTTTATGGGTAAACTTCATCACGCTAAGAGCTCACATAGCTTAGGGTTTAGATTGGTATATATCGGAGCCTCCGCCCAAAGCTCGTATTCCAGTAAATGTAATATGTCTTTATATCCGATCAAGTAAGAGAATTTTATTACAGTTTATCTAAATAACGTATGAAGGTTTTTCATCAACCCGATAAGTCGGAGACGTAATGTGGTTCATTTTTTTAAAGACACATATGTAATTGGAAATAAATCTAATTTTATGGGTAGAGTTACAATTCCTTAGTTACCATAATATATGTAACAGTGTACTGTAACGCCTAATAACAATTCGGATAACGAACCCCATATAGTAAGCACGCGTAGGTGGCGTGGGTAAAGGTGAAGGAGTTGAAGTTACGAAATAAAGACAAATAAGTATCTTCAATTACTATCTTACGACTGTGTAGACATTACAAATCTAGTCATAAAATCTATAATCACACTATTTTTCAACGCGAAGTATTATAATTTGGTAACTTCCATAACAAAAGTATACATTCTTGGAAGCCATCGTCTAAACTCTAAAGTACGTACAGTCCGACATAAACATAATGATCCCGGTGTAATAAACAAAGGAACAAAACGCGGTGCACATCAAAGATCCCCGGATTGTCCCCCGATTGTCTCCGTCCGCGGCCGTTTGTCCCGGGCTGTCCCCGGCTGTCCCTCACTCGCCGCTCTTTGAGTGTTATACTTCCTTTATGGTCGAGATTTACGCCACAATTGTACACTCTTACAGAAATAATGTTTAGATTTACGAGAGTTCACATTTATTAATTGTGAAACACTACCTATTTGTTAATCGACTTCAAAAAGGTTATTAATTCGGATATTTATATTTTTTTATGTTTATAAAACCATATGGCGTGGTTACGTACGCCACCATTCTAAGATTAATGGTCAAATTATCAACAACTTAGATAATGTCGAGTAAACTCTATTCAGGCTAAGGAAATATGCCTTAAATAGCAAGGAATTCTCCGCCAACATTATAAATAGTTCCTGTCCCAGATGTATGATAATAGTACATAACAACAGCCTCTCGCCTAGTTCACGGAAGCATCCTCGCAGCTTCAAAAACTACGAGCCAACGAAGAAGCAAGTGGGAAGTATTACAAACTCCGTGAGCAGTTCCCTAATTATATTACTGCTCTCTCCTACTAAATGGCGAGATAAATATTAAAATGTTATTCTGTAAGATTTGCATCGTTTTGTTGAAATTATGTTTGATAGAGCCTATTTTGGAATTAAATAGCGTTCGGTTTGTATATTATACGCACGGTGATTTAGTGTATCTCTATAAACTTTAGTTGTTTTTAAATCTGATTGTGATACGCCATAAGTCCGTCACAATTGTTTACTACATTTAAGGTACTTTCACAGACTACTTTCCAAAACAAAGTAAAATTGGAAATCCGGTTGCCGAAAAATTACCTATACATATCGAAAGAGGTTAGGTAAAATTCTACTTCCATTAGTCGATTTTTACGACTCGCGAAGAAAATTAAACAAACGATGAATTCTGCTGCTCCCACGTAAACATAAAACGTGAATAGTTAAGAAAATAAACCTTCCACAATTAATTTGAAGAAACAGGCACGGGACGAAGGACCTTAATTCTATACCAACGAAACAATTTCTCTGTCAGATGGGCGGCAAAAAATTACGTTTACCTGACGAGTTAGCGCAGGTCACAATTATTTTACCCTTGTCTGTAAATAAAAAACGAATAATTTGATAAACGGCGACGCATAAAAGGGTACGCCGAGTTAGACGCTGTTTAACCTGCCTTCACAGTTTGTGCGCTCACTTCGACAAAGATAAAAACCATAAAATGGTCCTTCGGTACAATGTGAAAGTTATTTGTTAATGCCTGGGGTAAAAAGAATTTACCGTATTTGTTTTATTTACAACTTCTTAGCTCTACCCGCAGCTCTTGTATATTTAGGTGCCATTCTGAGTTAAAAATAATGTACGGTAGCAGGGTCTAGTTCCAGGTTTAGTTACAGTCCCTAACTGTTCCTAAACCTGCAACTAACATTGATAGATAAGCATAGAATATTAACCGTCCCGGCGCCACAAAAGCTGTCTTCATGCTACACTAGGTTTACGTATAGGAAATTTAATAACCAGCCGGTCTTCGGCGTCGTCCCGCCCCCGTCCCGGCGTCGTCACGGTCACGTGCCGGTCGCGTGCCGTAAACCCGTGTCGCTGTCGTAATAAGGCATTAACGCGCCATTTGTTCAGCACTCTCCGTGAGGGAGTGAGTGACTTGTCGGCGTTATTTTTATCATTTTAGTGTTAGTCACGTTGTGGCTATAAATGTTGGTATTTTTATTGTGCAGTTAAATATTTTATTTTAGGATAGTTCGTAGCCGGTGGAACCAGTTACTATCTGAACCGATATGGTATCTTTGATTGGAATTACAAATGTTTACTACACAGTAAGCTGATACTTTTACAAGACTATTTGATTGGTTAAACGACTTAGGATATAGTTGATGAACAGGATGTAATTCCAAATCTTTATTAAACACCCCGAAGTTTAATAAAGTAGTATTAAAAAAATAAAAAATGTCAGTCATTGACTGTCACACACAACTCTTTGTCACTTATAAAGTAAAGATGTAAAAAGTTAAAACCCTCCTTCTGGAGCAGTCGGGTAAAAAGGACACAATTTCATGAGAAAATAGTATATCTCTAAAAGTTATGCACA
This sequence comes from Abrostola triplasia, assembly GCA_946251915.1. Taxonomy (NCBI): domain Eukaryota; kingdom Metazoa; phylum Arthropoda; class Insecta; order Lepidoptera; family Noctuidae; genus Abrostola; species Abrostola triplasia. Next base: position 13,822,201 of record OX276426.1, read on the forward strand.
AACAGCGACACTAGTAGGTGTTACATGCTCCGTCACAGCGCCTGTGAGGTCTGACTAAAAGCTAACTGTACTCCGCGACACTGGAATTATGGTCCCTTAAGATTTAGGCCACCGTGATGAGTGGCGGGACATGTCTGCTTTTAGCACTCCGCTATTCTTCGGCGGCGTGGAGGTTACTGTGGGGCTGGGGACTGGGGTGTACCAACTACGGTTGTTATGTTCCAACAGTTTTAGGGACATTTTTGCCTTTTAAGTAGGTACCTATGGTGTTCTGGACGACGAGTACAGTAGACAGTGAAATACTAGATTGCAAAGGTTGGCAATAAGAGAATAATCTAATTGTCCGTATAATAGGGTATTTTCTTTTTAGTACCTTTTAAATATGCTCGCAGATTACAAGTTTCAATTCATTTTACACCTTAGTTAGACACATACGTGTGAGTTCATAAGAATATCACGTGAGGAAATTGTACGTCTTTCGCATTAGAAGATCTACATAGTTAGGGTCCTAACTATGTAGATCGCAGAAGGACAATTACAGCCGGATATTTTATTATACGCGTGTAACTATTATTTCAATGCGTCTATTTCGTTCCGTGACAGTACGCAGGTATAATAATTTAGATGAAAGCCCTATAACTCAGTACGCCGCGCGCCGGCCGCGTATCGTACGCCGCGTCGTATCGCAATTTTTCATTCGCAAAAATTGCAAACGTGGTTTAATATTTTTTGCCTTTTTCCGGTTCACTGAGACTCAGATACAGCAGGCAGTCGGTGTTATTTTATTATTCGTGTCGCTGTCGTGATTGATAACTGATTTGATATGATACGCGCGGCTCGTGGAACGCAGTCGGTACGTCAACATGGTTTATAAACATTTTCAACAAGTCTCAGCTACAGTCAATAAAGTTCGTGTCAATAGATATTTTTATATTTAACATTAGATAAGCGAATTATTTTTATAAAAGGTATGTACAATAAATATGTACAAACACTTTAACTCTATTAATAAAAAATGTTCTATTGGTATGAAGACAGTACAATTTAAATCGTCTACAACACACAGCTGCGACAGTTTAGAATAGAGTTTCAATATACCAAATGTTCGGCATCATACAATATAATTGATCGTTAACTAGCTAAGTATTTAACAATTACATACTTAGCACCAAATAGTTAGAACCAGTAGCTGTGGACCCACTTCTAACCCAGATAAGCTAACACAACGTGACCGTGTACCCGATTCATATCATCGCTAAACGAGTCCCGGTAAAAGCCCGCAGTTGGGACAACGACACACAAAATACGGCGATTCGTTTTTGTCACTTTTTGTAGACTTGCTTTTATTCGAAAGCCCGTTTTATTCTCGTTCTATATGCATAGGAATTCAGTGTTCTCGCTATTTTATAATACTGTAAAATTAAAGTGTGCACGTTAACAGAGAATGCCCGCGTAGGGTAGCAGTGTTCGCACTTTGTAGCCATAATTGTGGGAGACTTGAACCGTACAAGTTACACTAACCCACTTTCCACCGTTAGCTCTAATAATAATGTTTCAAATTTCGGCAAGCTTTTGCTTATTCCTGTGTACCTAGTATTGAATGAAATTTTTTTCAAATGTAACCATGAAAATACTGCATTATCTAAAAAATTAGCTCCTGTCCGTTCTTTTCGATGTTACTAAAAGATTTGAATTTTTACAAGAAAATCTGTTAAACCGGGGAGTAGTGCTCCGACTGTAAGATGCTGAAAGTAATCCAAAATTTGCAAACATTGCGGCACACACTTGGTCTAAGAATGCTGCGAGCGATAATCCTAGAGGCGCGGGATTTAGTCTTGCAGTGTTTGGGGTTTAAAATGTATTAGACAGAATTTCGTTCACGGTGCCCTACCCGGAGACTAGGTAAGTACGTAGGAGTGCGCAAACACGAGTGCATACTTACAAATAGGCAGGATGGAAGCATATGGGGATTCAATGTGTTGAAAACGGTATTTTTTTTCAGAGACTGAAAACAGCAAGCGCTTCTTTTTTTGCAGATCTGAAAAATCAATCAAGTTACACATTACCTACATTCCGCATCTAATACTAGCGATATTTAAAACCTATCTATTTATATTTATGAACTGAGAGAGTGTTCACGCCAATGGAGCGGCATCATTATCGTCCATCGGTATGTAGAGTAACGAAGCCATAAAGCTTTCCGCGTACCGCTAGTTAATAGGGCGCGCTGGCAATCGCCTGAATTACAGACACACGGGCAGCGGTCGTGAGGACTCCTGCAACGGGGAATACCGATATCATTAGCTTCAGGGATTTGCTATTTCCCATTTGTGTACCTAACTATGCCGGAATTCCCATTAATCTATGTTATTCCACAATTTCGACTTCTTGCGGGCGGATTGAAAAATACTGTTATATTATATTGTTTTGAGACGAAATACAATCCTAAGTACCTCACAAAAACTTTCGTAATATAGGTAGAGGTACCCTTATTAGTAACATAATTCGTTTTAGTATAAGTTCGTTAAGTAATACACGTTTGAAAATCTTCTAATAGTGTACCAAAATGTCTGTAAAGGTCTTCACATCACTAAAGTATCATCATCAAGTCTAAGTTTTAAGTCAGGTACAAATAGCAAGAAAATAAAGATGGCAAGCTCAGCTCCGGTGACCGAGTGCTGTATAAAACATGGCGAACCTTTTGTTGACGCCACACGCCATGCTCAATTATTTAAGCTGCTTGTAGGGCTGTTACTAGCTCCACGTTGTTATAATGGAGAGCACGACTCTACTGGATATTTAGGTGTTAGGTTTATATTCAAAATTCTAGTGCAATTTTAGAATTTAGTTAGCATGATGTGAGAAGTTGTGATTAATATGAGTACCTACTCGAAAGTGTAATTATTTTCGTGAAACATTTTTTTGCTGTTCTCTTAATAAGAACTTAATCGTTTATTTTATAATAATTGCTATTAATATAAAAGTCGTTTCGCGCCGATATCACAAGCTTTACTTGTTCAGTACTGTTGTTGGACAAACTTTTCCGAGGTATGGTGATGTTGTAATAATTATCGTTAGCATTACCTCGTGTAGTGGCAGGAATCCCTTTACAAGTGCGGCCACATTCTCTCTGTAAGTGTTCCCATGGAAACGAACAATTGATGGCTTGGAGAGCGGTCCCGAGGGGCACTAAAGTGACGGTTCCACTTGCTTGTTACTCTAAGTCCCGCCAGCGCCACTTTCCTGTTCTCGATTTCCATCAAATTCTTTTTCATACCTTTATCAAAAACTATCGCAAACAAATATACTGTTTCAAACTAGATTAGAAATAATCTTCCCTCGGCATTCCAACTAAATACCAACCCAGTATCTACCTGCTCCCCTGAGAATATATAGTTAGACATTGAGATTCAGGCATCCCTCTAAAGTAATTACTTTGGACAGGAATATCAATATCGGCCGCTACAATCGTAGTTGCTAGTTTCGGCATCAAATTAAGTCAAATTGTTCCAATTCTGACATTGGATTCGGTAGCTATTATATAAGTGTTTCCACAAAGTGCAAAAGTTATATTGTTATTGTGCATTTTTGTATTTTTGGTTGGAACAAAAACCTATACATACTTTTGTATTTAATTACATACTTAAAAATAATATGCCCATCTTCCAGCAACATAAGGCATACCTCCCAGCTAACTTAACAATCCAATTGTACTATACCACAATCCTGGACCACACAATTAAAACTCCCCCATAAGAAAGGCCCGTCAACCCTAAGGCTTCGTCATAAAAAATGTAGCTTTTCCATTGTTAATGATGATTTTTTCACACGGCTCACGTCCCGAGGAGCTCTTGTTGTCAACTATTCAGCACGGAACTCCTTCAGGGATCTCCAAGAATAAGAAAGGTTATATTTTACTACTGTTATTTATTGGAGAACATGCCTCTGTACATCTTGCATGGGTGTGCAAGAATACCACAGCAAATTCGTCGATACTAGTTTTGGCGCTTTATAGGTCCTTGTGTGTCACTTCTTCTTTCTCTTTATATTTTCCTTATTTCCTGATTGTCAGTACATATAACTGCAGTTATAGCTTGGAACTTTCCATCCAAAGCACGTACGCACCTGCCGGTTATTTTCAACACAATAGAAAAGTATATTAGCAACTACACAACAGCAAACAATTGAAGTACTTAACACACTCGTAACAGCAGGAAACTCGCTACATTCCGACGTCCCATAACAATAAACGGTCCCATGCTGACCCAGTTTGCTTCATCCTTAATATAAACAGTTACAGTAGTATATTTATTCCACGTTTGTACGATACCATGACAATAGCACAGCGCTGCGACCCAGGCGCACCCGACCAATTACATTTGCTAACAATGCCGATCTAATTGAAAGCTCTAATCAGTTATCTCCAAGTACAACTTATTCCCGATAATAGCAAAATTGCATCAGTATGTAAGTGTGTACACAAGTTATCTCATTCACTGCCCGCACTTTACTTACATTTTATTATTTTGTATGTGTTGTGTTCGGCGGTCATTTACCGCTCAAAGCCGGCCATCATGTAAAAGACCTAAAAGCCTTACAGAACATTATACAAGTAATAAAAGTAAAATATGTACTGCGATACTTTTTTCTTTACTCCTTATCTGACCTTAATAGTACTTTTAGTACTCTCATAGCCTTTGTTACCACTATTTCCAAATCAGCACAAACTAAATGCGATAATGTATACGGCGCCTAGGTCGTGAACCCACCTTGTACAATATTAATTATCCAAACACCCAATTATTACCTACATTGTCTGCGCAATTAGGACGTCGATACAGCGCAGCGGTCACCGACGAGCAGTGGACGTGGAAATGTTACGACCATTGTTGTTTAGTAAACAACTAAGTATATTGGATTAGTCGTTGTAGTTTTAGTACAAAACAACATTATTGGGACGTGAAATACGAATTGGTTTAGTTTATAGCTGTTTTTGGCGGCTACAAATAATCTGGTCTCTCGGTCCTAATGAGCGCGGGCGAAAGGTTTTGGTATTCAATTTGCGAGGTAAACAATGTTATTTCTAAATGTGATGGAGACTGAATCGATTGATGTAGTTAATGCGCTGTACATTTGGAGCTGGCGTGGTTTTTGTGTTAGGTTCAGTTTCACTAAGTATCTTACGTTAAATCTGTTTGGGTTTTGCTTCGATAATAGAGAAGTACATTGTATTTCGTTTTGTTGTGGGGCTTGAGGAGCATTTGTTTACATCAAACTAATTTAACTTCGGAGCAATGAAATGGTAACGTAATTATTTTATTATAATTAAGGATAGCGGCAGATATCATGTATACTTGTTAGTCAGTACTGTTGCGAGGTGACCGATGGTGCACGAGTGGTAGTGACTTATTAATATAATTTAGTTCTGTGTTAATGTGTTGAACTATTAATTGTGTTTCCACTACAGATCAAAACCAGCATTTTTTAAATCCTTAAATTAAAGACCAAATGTCACTTTTCTGCTTCAGTGTGCGTAATTAAAACCGACCATAGTCTCGGATAAAACACCAGGAACAAATCATCCCACTAATAATACACAATAGCTCCTGTCACATTCGGACCTCTCCCATAACAATGTAGGTCCTACCTGTGCCACCTCCTCCGCGGCCAGCACCAACAACCTTATACTATCGCTCGCTTATTTAAAGCGGGTAATGCCCTCGCGACTGGAGATAATCCCTTTATTAGTTAGTGATATAATAGGCTCTAGTCGGTTATCACCTCCCTCGGCGGCAATCCTATCTATTTAAGATCGTACCAACAATACCTGCTCTATACAGGCTGTTTTATTAATTAACAAGATCTGTTGGCGGTTAGCTTTCTGTTTCACGATATTTACTAGCTGGATGGTTTATCTGGGAATCTTTGAGGTGATCTAAGGTGTATTTCATTTCTACATTTTGATACTATGATAATATTAACTCGTGAAGGTTTTACATAACCTACTTTAGAATCGATCGAGTTTGCTATCTTTCACTTATAGTAGAGCCCAGAGGGCATTTTGGATTTGCCTAGTGACTTGCTAATTAGGTTTTCTGTAAAGTTACTTCAGGTTTTAAAACTTAGTCCCGCATCTTGTGGCAGTCATATTACATGCGAACTAAAAAAACTTCAAAGCACTATCCTAGAGAGGTTTTTAAAAGTAGATAATTTACGTGTAATTTATCTATAATTGTCACATCACCACACATTTGAAATTTATTTACTGATTGAAACTTCAACACTACAACTGAGTTGCTACTAATGAATGATTACAATTATAACTTTATACGTCTAGAAGCATTTTTAATAGCTCGACACAATAGAAGTATTACACTACTGATTCCGGCTAGTGTGTAAATTTAACCACACCCTGTATTAGTTAGGCTGCGTGATGAAACTGTCACTTTACAAATGGAAATTGAATAGTTGATTGGATTCTGTTTAGGTGACGAATAATGATCATCTAATTTATTAATTGTCAAGATATGACATATTGTTAATTAAAATTATAATATATGTGAAACTTCTTCCAGATTACAAACGTCAAATAATTAGATTCAATATTTGTGCGGACGGGTCTCAGGTTAGCTTCAACAACAGTTCTGACTAGAAACCGTCACACCGACAGTCAGTTTTACAGCTGTAGTTCCTTACAGGATCGTCATTCTTAATAGGCCATTTTGCTGCCAAATTCGCTCTTGCTACGAATGTCACTACTGCTACGAAGGTCTTTCATGCTACGAAGGCATTGCTACGAATTTCACAATTGCTACGACGGCCACTCTTGCTACGACAGTCTCTCTTGCTACTAAGGTCACTATTGCTACCAGGTCATTCAAATTCACTATTTTTAATAATTTCATTACGGTTAAAATATTTTCATTTATCAGTGATAGCTTGAAGCTCTATCAGATTACTCCAGGGAAAATCTTAAGAGAGTTATTGCCTAATGTAATCAAGCTGTAAGATATGAATATAGATATTTGTTTAAACACAAAACATACCTCGCAGCGTTAATTTACACAAGACTTGCACACAACGGAGGTACCAGAATACGGGCGATCGGTATCTGCTCCCAATATATCAAAAAGGTAACATGCTCCGAAGATAATTTGAAAACGAACAAAAGGGTGAAATTTATAGAGTGCGTGCGCTACTGGAAACCTTTGTAGGTGGAATTCCTTTGAAATAAGGGCAGTAGTCGCGTGCTAGCCGAACACGCTCAGGTGGTCGATGCTATGAGTAATCTGGAATGTTCATAACTTACTGCAGTTTGTCGATTCTTACACGAAATAGTTCCGAAAATAAATAGGTCGGAAGCAGTATAACTTTAAAGAATTTTCAGAGAGATTTAATTTATGGTGGGGACATTTCTGTTTTAATAATAACACAGTAGGCAAATTGCTATGATAATATCCAATACTATGTTCTACTTTTATATAATTTTATTTGCAAATCAGACTTTACGTGAGCGTACATATGTAGGTACCAAATGTAGGTCAAGAAATCAGAAATGATTTGATTTCTACAATATTTGCAAAAAGGTTGTTTCCTCGGTCCAAATTTGTTAATATTTCGCTATCGCAAATGGGCATCAATTAATTGGTTATATTGTAAAGTAGATTAAAAGGTAGGTCAGCTTGCAAGGTTTTCTCAGTCACGTGGCAGTCAGTTAATTTAGTTGAACTGTTTGTATTGCGGCGGTTGTTAAACGATGATGGTCAATTTAGACACATTTTTCATTTAACAATAATAACATTGAAGACCAGATTCGCGCAGTGGCTAAGCGATTGGACTGCTGCGGCAAGGGAAGCAGGTTTGATTACGCATAAGACAAAAATGTACGATCTGCAGATGTTTGTGTAATTTTTGTGAAACGCACCCACGATCTAAAAGACTTGCTTAATGTGGGGCGAGGTTAAAAAATATGTATATATTATTATTATAAAAATGGTCCTTGAATTCACAAAATAGAATAAATAAGAAACAATGACATCGGTACACCATGCTAGCAGTCTATCCCTTACTTCGTTGCTACACGAAAATTCGAAAGTACATCCCAAAACTACGCAGTACAATACTATAAGTAAACAAGAAAAATCCGTTTAATTTATACGAGGCGGGTGTCGCCATAAATTAGTTACAGATGTAAGATTTAATCCGGTGTGACAGAGTAACTGAGATCGGAGTGGAGCGAGGGCAGCAGCCCGGAGCGCGGGCGGGACGCGGCCGGCACGTGCGGCGACATTCTAATGAGAGAACGGGACACGGAGGAGTTTTTCTATACTCTGTTAGTGCAAGACACTGTAATTATAGAACTTAGTGCACCTATACAGTCGTGTGCTGGTGGACATCCACTGTTAACCAAAGACAGCTGACAGGAAAGCCGACAGTATTTCCACGTGTGATGGGCTTTATACGGTCTGATTATTCAATTCCGTTCATAAACAAGTCCGTTTGACATATTTTACTTACAAAATAAGGCACACAATAGTGTTAATATTTATCAAAATCATTTACCTAACAAGTTTTTTTTTCAAATTGATTAGAATTAGTGCCCACAGAAAAGTGGATTTTGGTAATATACTTACCGACGCACTCGGAGACAGAGAAACTGACATTAAGTAAAGATTTCTCAAAGAAAAACTGCACTTAGTCATACTTTAAGTAATCATTAAATGTCTCTGAGTTCAGGGGTTAGTGCACTTAATATAAAGTCCTATTTATGGACTACAAAAAAAGTAATATTGAGTACAACTTCATTAAATAAAGCTTCTACTAACGTTAATTATTACAGGTCCAACAAAAATATACTTGCCTTTCCTAACATTAATTAAAATGCACTGAAATAACTAAACTCCTCCAAACTAACTGCACAGCATAATGAAATAAGAACTAAAATTATCGACCGCCGCTCGAATACACGAAACTCGAAAAAGGTTAACTTCGTAGAAACCGCTAACTACAGCACTTCAAATGTAAATTAATCGCCGCCATAGTACAGCGGACTGCATTCTACACTCGCCACAAGTAATTGAAACAAAGTGTTCAGGCTTTGTTTCGGAGTTTATCTCTTAAAATACTTTTGAACTTTGACCCTAAAGACTTTTGTATACATAACGTTAAAGGTATATCGTTCGCTGTCTTCTAGCATTGGCTGTAACATGTGTGACAATACTGAAGATTGAAAAATAACAACCTCCAGTATTCGGCATGGAAAAAATCCTTTATAGTAGGGGACTGCGGAAATTGATGGCTAAAAGTAAGCAAAAAAAGCAACGATAGCAACACTTCAGAAAGTTCTTGTCCCTCACGTCGCCCACACGGGCAAATTACTCTAAACATGCAATATGTGACGAAAAAAGTATTGTATATTACAGATCCTCTATTTTCAGTTCAGATCCTCAAGGTTCGCTTGAACACGTGGCGTCCAGCGTACATTTTTCCATTTTGCATAGGTACGGGCCGCGTGACAAAATAAATATTATAATTTCAACAACGTCAAAAGTTTGATGTCATAATATAAAAGGCCGCCGTAAAAATAGGACGGTCACAGAAATAACATAAAAGTGGCATGTTGGATAACGAATATTATAGTTAGCAAAAACATTGCTTTTTATGAAAGGTACGGCGCAGCTCCGTCACTGGTTCTGTTTTTATTCAGTCTTCCGTTTCCCTTGTAATAATTACATTTATTTTTATTCATTCTGTTAGGTTTCTAAAACTAGCTCTCTAATTCAAAAAGTTAATGCATTCGTTATTATTTGAGCGCCTTTGAGAGCCTTTATGGATTTGAAGATATTTAAATGTGGCTGTAAAATATTACAAATATTGGGGTGCAATTAGAATAGTGAAATAACGTGCCCTCGTGTGATAGGACCTAAGTAACACCGGCGCACCGCGGGCGGCCAACCTTACTAGCATCTGTGTTGACTGGTCCATCTCTACACTACAACATGAGGAGGACTTGTTTCCTTAGATATAGGCCACGCTGGAACGAAGAAGAATCTATAAAATCATGACTAATTACTGAATTATGGAGAACACAGAGTAATGTTAGTTAGTAATACTTTCAGGGTCAGGGGTCAGTGACACGACATAGGTCCAGTATAACTATGACGTAACAATTAATTGAGCAACTTGTGTTCGACGTGAGACCGCCTCGTCACTAATTACGTGTTGTTGTCGGTATTTACCAAATGTTTAGTCCGATATTGATGTAGTTTGGAAGTTAGTTTGTTGAAGTAGTCGGCATAGTTTGATTGCCTCCCGATCCCCTGACAAATATGTGGGTGACGTAAAAAACATGTTATGAGTATAAATTGTATTGAAGTGAAATACAGCTTAAATTGGTTATTAATAACTTACTACTTTGAATTATATTTTACAACAGAAAGTATAAATAAAACCTTAAATATTATTTTGTCTGAAATCGCCGATACACAGTACGGAAGCGTGGGCAGTAGTAGCACAAGTTGGACAACAGGCTTACATACTAATTACAATAAACATAATTATTATATTCATCCTATATTTATCTCCTTCTACAAACCCAACGACTGTTACATTGAGGTAAGTTTAAACCGCTGCCAGATAGAATACATATAGTAGGATCGATCCAAGACGTTCAATAACTGTATAAAAGTTGGTAAACAATTATATTCTTGCAAAGCTACCAAATATTCAGGGTGAAGGCGAAGATATGACAGATTAACGAGACAAGTAGCTACAAGCATTGATGCAGTTGATCTACGGGTGAGTACATTACTTGCTCAGTACGGCCTTAGTCTGACGCTCGCTTTCGGGACCAGGCTATGGATATAGGTGTGGTTGTTTACCTACGGAGACCGTGCGCATTGGACGCACTAGTTACCTGACCTAAATCTAAAGCAACCTGTATCTATACCTCAGTGAAATGCTCACGATATTAAATGAGAAAACGTGTGCATATACAAAGCATACGTTTTCTAATTTCATTGATGATTCGGTTCTAGCTTCACCGAACATTTAGTAACATTATTATTGTTACGCAGTGAATTGAAATTCAATATTACATCGCATAAGCATACCGCTGTATGCTGACTGAGTCAGAATTTGAATTCAAATTAGAGTATTGTGTTAAGACCATCGAATGAATTACGTTCCTAACTTGCAGTCTCTCAAATAAATAATTTAAATCAGAATGGTTGACTCTTTTTACAAGCTTTATTTAACTTGCAATATTTGTATGTATGTCAGTATGTATGTGAGTTTGTTTAGGTCAAATCTAAATTAGGACCACTACTAGACATGGTATTGAAATGAAATTTAGCGTACATAATTATGTGGGTTTGGCGACAATACAATATTATGGTACTTTTGAACTAGTCTGATGATGGAGTCAGAAGATGGTCACAAGAACTCTGGAACGAAATGATGCAATCCCATCGTGTTTGGGCTTGTTTAATTCGTCTTTACAAGTACTTTGAGCGTAGCGGATGTAACAGCTTGGGTTTAAAAATATATTTTTAATATCAACTTATATTATACCTAATCTATTTTATCAATATTTCTCGGAATTTTTTGTAGTTAAGTGCAGCTTGATGACACGGATTTATTAAATGAATTAACATTTAAACACGGTCTAAACCAGATCATTGAAATATTCTCGCTAAATATCAATCGAGTCCCGGACTGTAACTCTCCTGGGACCTAATAACGTCTTCGACGAGCTGTGAGTACTACGATATACCTCCCAGTCTCTGGGGACTCTCCTGGTTGTACAAGCGTGACGTTATTACATAAGCTCCAATCCTATTACGACATCATCACCCTACCTAGTTTCCAACTCGCCTAGCTTATTTTTAGACAATTCATCTAGCTTGACCATAGTGTTTTAGTCACAGATATAGATAAACCTAGATAACGCAAGAGCACCGAATTCCCATGGCCGTCTTAAGAGAAAAATAGTTAAAATGGCCACCGTCGCATTTTGAGCATGTTTCAAGGAATTTAGAAACATGAGCGAGACGGGAGACGGGAGCCGCGTGCGGGGGCGTGTTTGAACCGAGTTGATTTTTCATTACTAAACAAGGCTTGTAACGTCATAGTAGGCTGTCAAAAATGGCACAGTTGGTATTTATACAGATTGTGATCTTACGTTATCTAAGTATAATCTCATATATTATAAGTATATCTATGGTTCTGGTTCTCAATCGTCTATGTCTAGATAATTATGTTTTTACCTTTGTGTGCAAGTGCATTCCCTAGAAAACGTTGTCGCTTCTCAACGTTGGTCACACTACACCATACTGTTTGATTTTACATGAGACTTACTCGTACTTGATTCACTGTCTTCTTGTGAGGGCAGGTTTATGTGACGTCACCGTCGTGCCGAGGCCGGGATACTCCGTGGTCTTTGTCCTGCCACCGACGTGTATTTACTCCACACATTAAGACGGGATTAGCTCACGCGAGCCACTTTACGACCACACGTCAACCACACTGAACTAGGAGTTAAATAGCTTGAGATTTAGCCACGAAATACATTCACACAGAAGGTTCATTTGGAATTTTATTCCATTTTTGTTTATATACAGATCAAAGAACAAAGTTCTGTAGTGCCGAATGCCGATAAAAATATGTCTGCAATTTAAGGCTTCTTAGTCTGGCATTCCTATGAACCCTCTCCGGAATGTACGGAATCCATGAGGATTTCTCCACGTTAAAAAAGGCAGTAGGAATAAATACCAGCGCTTATTTTTGGCCGGTTATCTGCCCTAACTTGTCCAGTTATTTGTCTGTTTTAACTATAATGATGTAGAAAGGAATCCAAAGTATCGCTTAATTAAAAATACATCGTACGATTTATTCAAATTGAATGAGTAGGTGATATAATTTCTTATTAATTTTCGTATACCAAACCCAAGACAATTAGACGTGGTACCAATTAAACAAGTGATACATAAAATCTAACCCTGTATAACCCACCCAACATAAACGTTTCCGAGCAAACATATATTCATAACGGGGTCTAATAACGCCGGAAGGTCATTCAGATTACTGTTTTGATGTGAAACTCAAACTAGCTCAGCCATTCCAGTCGTCAAAGTTTCAATGGTAGTTATAAATGGCCAACATTATCCACTCTGTGTACCACGTATCTGGCTACATTCATACTCTGTTGGAGGTGCTTAGTAGATTGGTCCGTAAAAGCTAAAATACCGGGACATTTGCTATTGTGTAAGAGACATAAAATCAATCAGCTGATCTGGCCCAGGGACAAATATCTGTGAGCTGCAAAAATATAGTTCACCTTTGTAGGGTGAGGGAAGAAATTCGGCGCCAATTAAAGTGACAATACATTTAAAATACAACTCAGCAATATCTTTTGGACAGTACCCTTATTCCTTCCTTTTATCTAGTATAACTATTTTAGATTCCTTTTTGATTTAGATTAAGTTAGAGTATGACTCTCTCACATGTTCTAAATCATATCGATACCTACACGAATGTCTAAACAACAAGGGCACATAGGAACGCCGCCGCCAGAACAAAGCGTGTCATAATACTCGCTATTGTCAGCCGTGACATCACAGCGACATTGATGAGACAACAAACATATCCTGTACTCTGAAACAAGGAAGAATCTTATGGATTTCTCTTCAAAAGAATAAATACGTGTGACATTTTTGATGATGTCTTGTTTCTGTTCATGTGATAGTTGTAAAGTCTAGATTAAAACTAAGTTGGATTGCGGCTGCGTTAACTAGAAACCAGAATGAATGAGGAGAAAGCAGTGGTTACGTAAAGACACTAACGAGCATGAATGGAGTTTTTGTTGTGGTCTAGAGTATTTATTAGGATCCGTCTTATTATTGCACTGAAAAGAGAGTTACGACCTAAAAATATCGTTTCATGTAGAAAGTAGAGCTCTGAGAGTAGGTTAGGTTACATGGTGTTTATTGGTGAATGATAATATTAATATTACATCCTAAACATAATATAAAACAATTTCGTTAAAGACTTCAGGAACATTACGCAGCTCTGTTTGATGAATGAATCGAGTTTCTTAATAAGTTGCATCGCTGCAGCAGCTGGCCGGGTCCAGGGCTTTAGTGACCATTAATCACAGCCTGGTCGCTGGGCCAACTGTTTAATTGCTCGCTATCATAGCCTTTGATAAACGATCTAAACCGAGATTAGAACTCGCGACCTTGTTTCTATAAGGCCAATCGCAGACAAACGATATTTAGAATCAGTTGAAATAAACAAATTACAATTAGGTTCATAGCTTCGTGGAATGCATCGTTGGTCTAGTGGTCGTTGGGTGCAACTGCTACGTCCATACTTAAACCCAAAAACCCAGGACCATAGGATCCTGACTTTGAAGCGTAGGTTTGAGTTACGCGAGTACCCATACGTATATTTTTTATTCAATCGAAACTAGTCTATAAGAGCTAATCCTGCTATATTAACTTTTATCTTAACTTAAAGCCGTTCGTCGGGTGCAAGAATGACATATACGAGTAAACACTGACAATGGCAAACATGACATCAAAAGTAGAGTGGTTATTATTACCATACAACATAGTATTAGCGTGTGGTAACTGACTAATGTAAATACGTGTGTAAACTTGCGCCAGCCCCACCAACCACAGGCGGCAATGAGAGTCGAAAATTTCCTCTTCAAAGCTTCCGTAGCGTACCGAAGTGTACTGTCTGAGGAAAGCCTTACAAGCTTCGATTACACGCTCCTTAACGCGAAACCCGAGTTCCTTGCCGCGGCTCGGTGTGTGATAACATGTAAAGTACACAGGCGACCAGTACGTCCTTATGAGATATTCATATTTATATCGGTATGTAGTATGCTGGTTTATGAACGGGAATATTGAGAAAGTTAGTCAATATGAAGTCTTGATTAAAGGTTCTGGAACTAGTCAAATTCTAATGTTTTTGTTATTGATTATACAGACACAGAGGATCTAATACACATGGTATGGTATGGTAACGTCACATCTGGGGCTTTTCTGTAACACAAACATATTGCTCTAATTATGATAGCAGTCTAGTCATTAATTTAAAACTCCAAACTCGTAACAGTTCCGCGCCGTACTAATACCATATCAAGACCAATCTGGACGAGTTCATGGGCCATTATGAAGTCATAATACTGATAAATGAGCCAATGTTTCAGCTACGAAGACCGCACTGGCATTAATTACAGTGGCGCAGGATGGGCCACGATTCGTCATACACTTTGTACCAGATCTTAACTGTTTAAGTGGCTTATAAATTGTCTTGGGATACACAATAGCTCCGCTTGGATTTATTATGTTGGTAAGGCTGTGAGCTTGTGTAAGCCGCCACAAACATTATTTAAACTATATTTTGATATAAAATACACGCGTAAGTTTAAACTACTACTACTGATTGGTGCAAGGTTAATACTTAAAGTTATCAGTTTCCTAATTTATTACAACAAGTAATAAATATTTTTGTCATTTTATGCCTCGGTTACAGTGAGTTTAGTTCATTGTGCTATTGAATATCAAACTCCCTAGAATAGGCTTCAGTAATGTTGCTCTGACCTGACACGAGCACATTACCGTAGTGTCGGATTAATTCCGTGGATTAGTTGGAACTAACTAATGCATCGCATGTAACATAGTATTAGGCGCTCCTCGAGGCGGACACTCGCACTGTGGACACCGACTTGGCTGGCCGCAGAGTAACGGGCGTGGCCTAGCCTAGCAAGCGTGGTCCAGCGTGGCGTAATAATGTAGGTGGTTAAAAGTAACCAGATGGTATTGACTTGTTCTTCTTCGTATCAGCATGACCGAATTGCCATATGGAAAGAGTTTATGCCGTGGTGTAGAGGCTGGTCAGTCAACAAAGATGGTAGCGAGCTTGACCGTCCAGGGTGCGCCGGGCGTACATGTTACGTCACTCGTGGAGGCTCTTTACCTGCACTGCTCCCCATTGTATTGCATTGACTTCATTATATTTATTTTATTTCAAAGGCACGATGAACCTTTGACTGACCTGCCCAACATCAACTCCAAAGCCTTTTGTATCTTCGAGCACAAACTCGGAGTATTTTAACCGTAACGTAACTCAATTAATGTAAGTAAAAGCAGTTCCAACGAACTGAATAAAAACTCCACAAATTTTAATAGGCAGAACTAGTCCATAATGTAGATTGATGACGGAATGTTTCCGAGCTGGTCTTCAAAGATTATTAGCACATTAATTAGTCGCAGGCCGCCATTCGTCATACACTCCGGCACAGATTTTAACTGCTTCGGTGACAAATGGAGAGCCAACTAGTACGGATGCTTCGCTATTTTAGGTTTGGAAACCTCTGGTGACGAATGCAGTTGGTTATCTACACGTACACGTAATGTTTGTGTGAATATTGCTAGCCAAATGTTTATAAAATATATAGTAATTATCGTGCTTGGTACTCGTAACATAGAAGAATCGGTTTCTTTATTACTGACCTCTTCAGTTAAATTATTGTCTGATTTCGTCGTTAAAGTACAATACGTCTTAATCTTCATCATTACTTATCCACTATTCACATAGTTGGTAATAATGGCGCTATATCCCATAAACATTCACTGTAGTCGTAAATGTGAGTTACGTGCGACGTTATCTAGTTCAGACGTTGACGTGGAGCACCGAGCCCGCCGATATCCTCAACATTTTAGATACTTAACCTAGCTGTGTGGTGTGGAAACTTTCAGCGGGTCCAGCGGCCAAACGACCGGTATCGGGAGTCTCAACTCCGCGGTTATTACGCGTAATGACCGGAACCCATCGGGACGACCCCATTAACACAACGAACACAGAAGTACCACTCGAGTCGGTACTCCAACGAAACCTTACAACCCTTAAGTAATCATAGAGTAATGTAACACAAAACAGAATCACTTATATTCTAATTACTTTTACACCTTAATAAAACTTCATGTTGACGAACTATGAAGTATTATATATATACAGGCTGTTCCTGTTGTCGTGGTGTACGTGTGTATCTTCTGCGGTCATCTGTACAGGGGGACCGCGTCAACGTTAATAGCCCAATTTAGAAAGCAATTACTTGTTCATTAGGAGCTCAGTGATTACATCTGACAGAGTAAGTATCGATATGTGGGTAATTTATAACGAGGAGTCACGGCTTGTTGTGTGTCGCGCGGCCCTTAATGAGGAAACTGATGGGAGATAGCAGCGCGCGCCGGAGATCGGGCGCGTGACGTCAGTTCTATTCGTCTGGGAACGAAACGTTACTATTTTTGGAAGGTTTTTTTAAGTATTTATGAGTACATTTCACGTTGTCGGAGCCCACGCTGAAATAAACAATAAAGCTGTAATATTATGAAAACCTAAAATATATTTTTCACGAATCTTGTAATGATCGCACAGCCCACTCTTTCTTTCAGCGTAACTACAGAGAATTAGAAAGCAAACATACTAGGATCAGACAAGGTATATTTTCAAACAACACAGTGCATTGACATTTATGATCAAGCTCATTGGATCATTGGAAACACTCGCTGTCAGTAAACAGCGTGACACATTAGCTGTTGTGGTCTACATTCACACAATTGTCCACCTGTTCGCTTTATCCCAACACCACAGCTGAGAATCCCCCCTTCTCCTCCCCCCTACACACTCCCCGTCCCCTCCCGCGCCGCATATTAACGACGCGTCGCCACTCTAATGCCTCACTTAGCTGGCCGTGACGTCACAGCCTTATTGCATCCTTGAGGCTGCGGTATTTAGACACAGGCTAACACACAGACGAGAAGCTGGGTACTCTTTTCATAACTTTATTTGTGTCAGTTTGAGAGTGACACGGAATAACCACCATTAGCCTATCTCAGTTCACTGCTGGCTATAGGCCGTAGAGAAACTACCGTTAAATTAATTAAACCTAATAGTAATGCTCTCTTTACGAAAAAGTCAAAGATTTTAACGTTATGGAAACCTGCCCCCAAACGCCGCTATGTGCACTGTAATGGCGTCTCGCTTCCATAACGTAAACTGTCCTGCTTTAAGAATTCATGGTAAATGTCTAAAATAATCAGCACATAGGTATCTACTATCTACACCAGAACTAAATATACACTTGAATCGATGCTTGTTTTATCTTAATATGAGATAAGAAAATAAAACATTTATTCACAATAGACTAATCGCCAGTATTTTTTAACGTCAAATTACATAAAGACAGTCCCCAAACCGCCCGCCCGTCTCCGCTTCCTAGTACTAGATCTGGAAAAAAGAAACGGCGCAACAAACTACCCAACAGAAAAGGGCTTTTTCTGCTGTAGGACAGTTGCAATCTGATATTATTCATAAGATCCACTGAAGCAGCCAAAGTTCCCGCTTCAAGAAACTGCTCAACCCCAAGGGGACCTAGACGTGATGTCATGTTCGTAGGATACGTGCTGTCAATAGTAAAGTCTGCCCGCTGGTCCAGTTGACTGTGTGGTGAGGAGAGGTGAGGCTGAGAGGGGGGAGCGATTTACATGCACCGAAAGGGACGTCCGAGGATAGTAATCTGCAAACTTTATTTGGTACATGTTATAAGAACAGATCTTATAAATATTTCCCAGTTATATGACTTGTTGTTCACAGCATCTTCTGCCAAGTGTGGTGTGCTAGTAAAAGTTTAGGGACATTTCAGTACATACAAGGAAACTAAATCTTACATATTATAAACAAACAGTAAACATTTGGCACCTATTTTCTCAATTATTATAATAAACTATCATTACGTCTTGTAAAGATGTTACTCCCGGAATGTTGTTAATTTGATAAGCGGGTAATATTTTTATTACTTACTGTATATTCCGGTTTATACTCACGGGTGTATTCGGGAATCCCGACTAGTTTCGAACTCGACAGGAGCCCTTATTCATGAGCTGGTTACGTGGTAGAGTCGCGAGCCGAACTGCTCGCGAATAATATGAATAACACTCACGAAAGTTATTATAGTAAAATGGGTAATATTGTTGCTAGGGAAGACATTGTTTTTGCTTTGCTTTTCTTACTCTTTCTAAAATAGGCATTCAAATTGATTAATAAAGATTTAAAGAAAGGAACAGGCATGATACAAGGACTACGACGCATGTGCAACAATTTAAATTCAACAATTTTAAGCTTCACATGAACTACTCGTCCATTCTTATATTCTAATTTAGTTCCCAACTGTAAACAATTGTTATGTTGGTAAAGGTTTTATAGAGTCTCGCTTGACTTAATTCATGACAAACACCCTTTAGCTAAACTTGAAGTGAGTGGCAATGTTTATTAAAAAGGTAACAACCTGTAAATTAGTTTCGTGTGTTAGCTTTGGCGCGTGTTATCGACACCAACATCAGCAGTCCACACGATGGCCGTTTTAATTTGAAATCAATACTAATGCCGGGCCCATTACGGAGCCGTGCACGATGTTCGTATTCCGGACAATGTGAAAAATCCCCGGCTAGCAGGAGCACGTGCTGAAGCGGGCAAAGTGAACGAGTGCGTATAATTTGTTTGGGCAATTTGCGCGCTTTGTGTGCACGCCATGGTTGGTGTAATGGGGAAGAGCGCACCTGACGCAGTTCTTAGCCTCGTACTTTATCTTTCTTTGACGTTTGCTGAACATTTTATTTCAGTAACCACTGTTTATTTTTGTTTATTTAATCCACTTTAGATAGAAGTAGCATTTAATCCCCTGTGGTACAAAGACCTAGACAAGACCAACACTTGAACTTGTCACTTAGCGTCAGTTATTGTCGAGCCCCGTGGGAAGCAACACGAAACAAACTCGAGGTCAAGGTTCCGGCACAACATTAGTTAGAGCAGACTAACGTGACCAGCCCTTAAGGAAAGGGCTACGGATGTAGACCGACCTCACCCGTCACGCGACACATGCGTGTGTCAACATATTGCTCGACCCTATTAGCTGGAGAGTCGCTACAAGCCCACACACTACGTCACTAAATTTACAAAATACTTTTTAAGTTAATTTAATAAGAAGTACCTAGTAGTCAATTTTAACAAAGCACTCAAATCATTAAACGAATGGTACGTAACACTAAGTCTGTTCTTACGGAAGAATACTCCGTAGAAATATAATGTGTGTGAGTGTGTATGTATGAATGTATACGTGCGTGCATATGTGTGTGTATGTAATATTAGTCAAACTTTATAAGTATTCATAGTCTGTTACATAACCATGTAGTTTGGGCAACGTAAACATATTCAGCAGGTACGAGCAGACTGAGCTCGTTCATAACCAGCTGGCTTGCACCCGCTGGGAGTAAACATTGGCCGATTGATTCGACTCGACGGCCGCGGGGGGAGGGGTCCTCACTGATGCTGTTGTGTTTAGCCAGCTAGCCGTGGGTGCAGCATAGTAACATGTATTTATCAAAACAACACGCCTGTGTGTTGGCTAGTGATACACGATAAAAGATCGTGATTTGGATTTCGATATACATAGGTACTTGCCTACATAATTCTGACGATTTTAAGTCATCTTGGCCTATAAATATATTAACTGCATTGTATTGGTTTTGAAATCTTGTACATTAGGATTTGAAGGGCAATTTTGCTTGAAATAGCCGATCCAATGTCAAAACAACCGTAGTTCCATCGAAAAGTAAATAATAGCCCTGAATTAATGAAGGTGTATCTTCACTAAAGAACAATATGTAGAGTTGTACACACTTGATAGTATGCCGCCAACATAAAGATGTCGCGCTAACAACCCAGCAGGCGACGGGTTGAGCTGCAGCGCTGCAGGTGAGGGTTACAAACAGCGACACAGACGTACTGCGTGCTAAGCACCGGCAGTTACTAACGGGAGATATAAATCGGCCTCCCGAACATCCCAGCTCATGTATTAAGCCTGCAGCGGCACAAGTCTGTGACTAACATGTGATTCCCCAACAGACCAATACGAGAACGGACAAACGATTGGAATTTATCGTTAATATAGATAGGTACTTGCTAACGTAACTCCCAGCTGTTGACTGTTGTATTGGATGCCTACAATGCAGCAGTGCAAACACAAAAAAACGGTGACATCTACAAGCACAGGCTCATTACTAAGTAATAAATACTTCATAACTTAGTTATTAAACTTATTTTTGATGTGTGTACTACTATTGTACAGCTGTTTAGGTATGTGTAGGAAGGGATGGGAAGAAAATAAGGAAGGGACGGCAATAAAAACTGGTCAAGTGGTAGAAATGGAACATTAATTTACCTATTTTAATACGTGTACACATTATCCCATACATAGTAAAATGGTCGGTATGTAATCGTTGAGTACAGCGAGACCTTCACCCCTCCCCTACATCCGGTGTGTAAGCAGTAGTGCGGGCCTAGCCGGCTATGGGCAAATTAATATTAATGCGTGTTTGAACGGTACCGGGTCAGCGCGGGGTCGCCGATTGACCCGGACGACTAATTCACGGGTACCATGCCGCGGGAGACGCGGGACGCAGCGGCATTTACAGGTGGTATGGGAATTATTATCATAGTTATAGTTTTAACTCGGATCGTTGCAGTTTTATTTAGGAGGTGGAAAGAAAAATGTCTAGTGGTCATTTATAAATTACTACGAGTATATTAAACAATTTAATAGTTGTATATTACAACCATTCAATTTACAATGTTACTATTAAACATTCATGCCACAACTAATTATCTACTAGAAAATACACTAAAGTTATCCTACACCTAGCGCAAAAGCAGCAGTTGATAACAACCAAATATGAAACTTTGACTTAACACAAATGAAGCTGAAGCGCACAGTGCGCTAAGTTCAGCACAACTAACACGCCACACTCCAGGCGTCTGGAACTTACCCTTCACGGCTCATTACTGGGCCAAATCTATAACAGGAGCCACTCATCCAATTACTGAAGTTGGGAACTGCGAGAGAAGCCAGTGGGTACAATGGTTACCCGTCACCGGCACTGTTACAAACAGTTCACGGTACAAAATCTCCATAACATAAGCACGGCGCAATAGTATTGATAACGTTTTGACCACCTGATTGGCTCAGCGGCTGTGCACCTGTGACAGTGCTGCGCTTGGGTTTGCGGGTTCGGTTCCCGCACTAGACAAAATATATTTATTTGTGTGATCCGCTAATGTTTGGCGAGTCTGGTGGTTTGTGAAACACACCCACGACACGGGAAAAATCCTGTTGGGGGCCCCGATTTAAATAAAAATGAGAACTAGGTACCTGTGTGTGTAGTTTACAAGACACATTACAGGTATTACTGGCGGAGTAAAATCTTACGTTACATTCCAAACTTGCTGAAGTACCTAATGCTTAATTTTCAGACTATCTACTAACATGTACTGTGGTCACACTGGTCCCCTACCGAGTGCCGACCGTTATGTAAGCTCTGTATATCATAGCCCTACCACCTCAGTAGATTGATAACTCTAGGAATTGGTACGTCACCAATTCCTAGAGTTGTGCGGGGTCACGAGGTCTCCTGCGATGGACGCCTGTTTAGTTCAGGTATCGGTTTGAGAGTAATGTTAATAATTGTAGTCGTAATACTAAAGAGAAATTGAACTCTATGAGCCTTTTCATATTAGGATTAATTAGCTGTTTGAATACATCTCTGTTATTTAATTTGTGGCCTTCTAGGGGGGAGGCCTTTGTTCAACAGTGGACGACTTCCGGCTGATGATGATGATGATTTAGCGCGTACAACCTTATTCGCGAAAGTAACTGATTACAACCACTAAACTTACCGACAAAGCATTAATATCATTAGCGCTCACGAGTTGTCTGAGGACTCTTAAAGAAATAAATATCATGTCAGACATGATATTTTTTTCTATAAGGCAATTAATGCCATAAAACCACAGACACACTCCACTATAACACCTTAGGTACGTACAACGTAGCTCTGCCTACCCCTTAAGGGCGTGATCTTATACATACAACGAGGAGACGAAATCCCTCGCGGTATTTCCAGACCCGGTTAATAAAGACGACTGAATTAAGTAGAAAGTTCGTAATATTTATTTTCTTAATTAAAGGAAATGATGAATTAACTTGACATATTGTTTATGAATAAGCAGCTTAATCATTTAAAAATGCGGCCAGAACGCATATGTTTGGGATTTGTTAATAAAATACCATATTTCCACGTGTCCAATCATCTGTCGGCTCAGTCTTGCCTCGGGGAGTTCGGTGCGGAGATCTGTCATTGCAGATAATTATATTATAGATGTTTTCAATAAGATGACAGATAGCCAGAAGGCGTAGTATTAGCCAGGAGGTTGCGTAAAAGAATATAATAGCTAAACAAACTCAAGTCTAATGATATGTAGGTCTAACTATACCTACAAAACAAACAAAGAAAACAGTTTGATATCGCTATCGTGTCGGAGCACAGGGAAGTATTACCTATTTATAGTATCTGTACGATTTTTTCTGTAGCGAAATCTCAGCTAGAATACTAACTACTCAAAATAATACAAAAAATATTTTATAAATACACGACAGAGTCGAACTGCGGCTGTTATAACAATCCTCATTCCGACCATCACTCGTGCTCATCATTGTAACTCCTGTCAGCCAGGATCTACAACATAACCGTTAAGAACCATCGAGACAATAAAGATCGAACCGGCCCAAAAAAATTAATCGACTGTCTCGGATTTTGCAATGAAATGAATCGTACAAGTATATAAAGAAGGAGTATTAATATACAATCTCGTTCAAACTGCATCAGATTGGAATAAGAAAACTTCAGCAATACATACTAATAACCAAGTAAGCAAAGTCTATAAATACTGCTTTTAGTAACCTCCCTTTCCGACACTCGCAGCCCCCCCCCCCTTCGGCCCCTTTGATATTTTCCTTAAATAATGGCTCATCGTTTGGACAGAGACCGGTGCTCTTAATTTATGGGAGCCACGCTTTTGTATGGATTATCGCGACGTCTCAATCAGTGTTTGATCCTATGGTTAAGCTGCGTACACGTTAACGTGTAGCACAGGCCTTACCATATTTGCTGTATTATGTGATCTAGTGAATAATAAAGTTAGAAATAATATAACTTGTATAACTACAACAAAGATTTATGTGAGAGTGTGATGATGATTTGAACTTTGTCCGTACGAGGAGTTAACTAAATGACGCCTTATCACAATATCGAATAGCACTCTTCGTGAAGATCCGTAGGAACATGTTCAGTAAGCTTAGTGATCCTCTCAATATTTAATTTGAGACGGACTCCCTGTATATACTGAACAAGTAGGTCCTAATGCTATGGAGATATCTCCAAGTGCGCCATTTGAGTATTCAACGTCAGGTAACCACAGACCCGAGTGGAGAATTTATTGGCCCCAAATCTACGAAACAGGAAAACCTCAATTAGGAGCTTCATGTGCTGGGTCACTTAAAACGTTCGCTGTGGAAATCACATATTTTTTTCAATTAGTTAGTAGGTAAGACTCCTATAGAAGAACGTGTCCTACAGACCTACAGAAGTGTTATTGGTGTAATGCGAGTTCCCATCAGCACACATTTGCCTATCCCTTCTTTGAACAGTTTAACACAAGTGTTATGTGATATAGGTACCCACATTGTTCAACATAGTCGACGCTAAATCTTTGTTACCGTCCAACACCTATCACTCGTATCTATAATAGAAAACATATGCACTAGAGTCGCTTATCTCCCTCTCCAGCACTAAACAGAACAGTGAGCATATCCCACAGAGAGCGCCGGCGCCGTCTCTAACGTAATCCCGTTGTTACGCACAGGTAGCGCACTGAAAAATGCAGCGTGAATTTTACAGATCTTATTACGAAGCGAGGGCGAACAAAAAGACCTAATGTTTTACTGGAAAATAGCTGCTCTGCTGTTCGCTCGCATCTGTTTGTTTAGAAATACCATTTTTAAATTGCGAGTGTGATATGGAAACAGTGGATTTATTTATTCCACCACTAACGCTTTGATGCTGAAAACATTTGCTTATCCCATTTGTTAGTTTTCATATTTATTTTTTACAGTATTGCAGGGTATCGGCCACTTAACTCCTTATTTATCAGTGCCACATGTAGTAAGGCCCGAGCCGCCCCACATTACCTGCTCACATTCGGCTACACTCCGATCGTTCCCAACCCTTAAACGCGGCCTGGCTATTCGCCAGCGTTCGGTGCTCCTGTGAATTATTCATAGCGCGGGGCCCGTTACATCTTCAATTAACCCGTCGGCCGCCCAGATCGGCCTCGTACCACGCCGCTGATTCAGAAGCGACGCGTGACGGTACCATTTCTATAAGCATGTGTTGCAAATCTAAATTGGATTTTTTGCACAACACCCCTAGATAAGAGAATTCTGCTGTTGCTATATTACGTGTCGCTCATATTTTACTCTCGTTGGCACAAACGAAGTGCGACATTTGAACAAGAAAAAACAAAGTGAGGCACACATTCGCTACATGCGGGTTGATGTGACGTCATTGTATCCGACAGCTACCGTTGTTGAACGAGAATTTGATGGAAACAAACGCTCAATTAAACGTCGGGTATACGACCCTCGCTTGGCCTTTTCAACCTGCTTTTACTCAAAGGATTGTATCAATTGTCCTAGATATCGGTAAGTATTTTGTCGATCCAAGTAAAGCTGATCGCAATATTATTATGATAGGCTTTTTGCACGGCTATGAAACATATAACATACTAAAATATTCGAACATATAAAAAGCACCTTACGTCACCTAAAATATTGAAGCATCGTAACAAACCAGTCGCAAGTACAATCACATTGTAAACATGTACATTCAAGAAGACAGCGCACATAAATAAAGTCGTCGATGCTGTACACGCGACACGTAAAGTCGTTTGGCTGCAGCTCCGAGCTTTGTGCACTTGCCATCTAGCTTTGACGCTCCCTGCGTAACGAGTAGCTTGGAGAGTTAATATTGACGGAAAATATCCCAAGGAGCAATATGTTATCCTAATTCCTGACTATGTTCTAAGGGGAGCAGCGTCATCACTGTCTGTAATTTGTACCATGCGGGTTTCATTATTCGTTTTGTAAATCATTAAGTAGGCTTAGAATTTTTATTTAACTATTGTGAACTTGCCAACGCATTATGTTAAGCAGTCCACTAGGGGAAATAGAAGCAAGGAAGAAATAGCTGATCGTCTTTTGTTCATAACACATAGCAATATAATCTGAGTGTGAACGTCTGTTATAATATATATATATTTATAAGTAAGATTTTCTGTGAAATTAAACTCACCCGCAGACGAAAGTGGTGTAGTGAAAAGGCAAACTTAATAATAATCTTTGAATAAATAAATATTAAGACGTATTAATTTGCATTTAAAGTGTATCTGCTATTATTCGGCAGTGTGTTAGCTTCAGCCCTACTTTGATACTCGTATGAATGTTGATCGGAGCGGTGCTGGAGGTCACGCCGCTTTGGTTTGTTACCCCTGGCGCTTTGCATACAAAACACGTGCTCATTAAAAAGGCTTTGAACCCTCCGCTAGCAAGATCAATAACAGCTTTTACATATCTATAAAAAATAACTTGTAGGTAGACACCACGTGGACCTTTAAGCACATAAAAATTATCAAGAATTTCCCATTGAATTCATCCAGAAGAATATTAAAACAAGTGACATGATATTTAAAGAAAATGTATGTTAGTTAATAACCACAAGTCCAGCCAAGTAATACCTGCCTATTTTGGTTAATGTTCGGCTAAATATACTACTAGTCGTTAGTATTACGCTCGCCTCCCTCCGAACCACATTGTCCGAAACATTACACAAGAACCGCTAAACCCAGCTAATTTTCATGAACCCTTCGACAGTGGCTTTGATAAATGAAAGAGAATGCAGCCTCTTTAAAAGCAACACTTAGGTTGTAGACAAGAGTGAATGGGGCCGCCTATTGAGGGCGTCGTAAATAGCGCCCGGCGTCGCGGCCGGCTGTTCATTAGCACGGACCTTTGTTCGCGGCCGGCCCTGCAAAAACAAATAGTGCCGGTACCTCCCCGTGCCGCCCCTCCGCCGACAATCGACCTTATCACATTAATATAGGGTCGTCACCGACCGCGACCGACAACTTTGTAATTGGTCATAGTTGGGCCGGCTTTGAATGTAAAACTGAGGATTGGTAATCGTGATAATTGTCGGCTCAGAATAACGAGACTCCCACAAATGTCGCTGTTTTGATACCCTCGTAATTGTGAGTGCTACCCGCCACCGTTTTGTTGATATTGTTACCTGAACATTTACTGTGTATGCTTTTAATGTTGGTTCTAGTTACAATTTAAATAAAGCAAATATATTTTGATTTAGAACTTTAAGGTATGTAAATTACAAAAACATCGCGATAGTATGCATTTTATGAATATTTTTGTGATTTTTTAAAATCCGTACTGGCATTAAACCATACTCGTCTAAAAACAACTTTAGTTAAAATCCATAAGATTAAGAGAATACTGAAATTTTAATAATTTTGCGAAAATAAATCATTAATATTCCTTTCACATTTTTCATTAAACCTAATTGAAAGCATTAGTCTGGCTCCCGCTGATAGCAGGTGGACTATTTCCACTCACTGCCAGCAATCGTCTCGTAATCTTTATACCACATCACCATTAGGGGTTGTTCTCAGGTAAAGACTTGAATGAACAATCTTTTGTTGTTCAGTCCGTTCGACGATTAGATTTAATGACCTAATCCGGTCAACCACGCTACCATGCTTGTTGCCTGACCAATCTAATGAGAATCCAAGAAGAGTATTGTGAAATCGATTCTAAGCTAGTAAAATAAATACAACAAAACAAATCTAAAGTAAACCACACCGCCGTACACCAACTATAGTACTCGTCATATCGTGTCCTATTTGTCGGCACATTCCTAGAATAACCGTCCCACATTCAAGCCCCACGAAAATTGCATGTTGAGCCAACAAACACCGAAACCATTACAAATCTCATTCCACGTACTTATTTTCTTAAAAGACAATATGTTAGCAGCGTCTGGCACGTCTTCTGCCACAAGAAGCATTTAAGAGACGTCCGCGCCCGGCGCCGCGCCCGCCGCCGCGCCCTGAGCCTGTCTGCGTGGTTTCGTACCAGAACCTTCTGCGACGAACTTGCAATCTTTGTTTAAATAATCTCTCTCGACACACTGCCTTGCATTTCATATGTCCTCTTAGAAATAAACGTTATAATTTTATGGTTCCTTTTTACAGCGCACGAAGCCTGTTTGTAATGAAAATACAACT
The DNA here is from genome assembly GCA_946251915.1 of Abrostola triplasia. Classification (NCBI taxonomy): domain Eukaryota; kingdom Metazoa; phylum Arthropoda; class Insecta; order Lepidoptera; family Noctuidae; genus Abrostola; species Abrostola triplasia. Next base: position 13,850,515 of record OX276426.1, read on the forward strand.
TATTTTAAAGAAAAATCCTAACTTCTCTGATGTTGAGTCTGATTTCGGAAAATGGGATTGATACGGGAAGTTCTGCGTAGGTAAGTACAAAATGTGGACATATTGTGTCATACATTTTTTGCTTTGTCTGTAATAAATCTTTTTAATTCAATTCAATATACCTTCGAATACAATTCTTTTACAATTTCCTTTCAGATTTTTTTTGAATTTATGATTGCCATTTGTTTGTACATACATACATAACATCACGCCTGTATTCCCCGAAGGGGTAGGCAGAGGTGCACGTGTAGTACACCCACATTTCGCCAGTTATGTTTTAGGTCCCAATGTAATAGGGGGCGAGCCTATTGCCATCATCCGGGCACAAATCCAGACTCCGTGCTGCTACTGAGAATTACCTAATGGAAAAACCCAATAACACTTTGCCCGACCCGGGATTTGAACCCAGGACCTCGTGCTCAGCAGTCGCGCTTAGCGACCACTAGACCAACGAGGCAGTCGCGAAAAATATTATTTCATTAATTCCTACATCAGTCTCAAGGCAAGCCAGTATAGTCTGTAGCACTAACATTATTTCAAGATGTCGTTTCTCCAGCCGTCAGCTAGAACACAAGACTCTTTCGGTCCTCCGCTCCGACACAACGTCTATAGCAACCAAATTATTAGCTGCGAACCATCTCGGCGGCCAGCTTCACGCGATACACACATTAATCCTTTTTGTTTTCTTTGTATTTATTGCGTCGTAAGTAGATGTTGAGATTTCCGTAGGATATTATAGATCACGTTACGTACGTTTGCTATGGAATTAGATATTATGCTGTATGCGAGCCATATCAGCTGGCCAGATCCAATCAGTCAGTGCATTTTTGCTACTAAACTTCGCAGCTCAGCTGCTGTGTTTAATCAGCTAAATGTTTGTTTCCCCTGTTTGTATGACTAACTAGGTACTTTTCTTTGTATACAGCTGATGCGGCACACACATTTCTCTCATACTGTGAAATAAAGCCTATGTGTCAATCGTAAAGTTTTATTGTGACTGAAGCAGGTTGGAATGGTCTTATTGATGCTATCGGGACGGCTTCAATACAACTTTTGTGATTGAAATATCTCTTCACTTTATTGAGATATATTTATATTACTTTTTGTGCCTAAAGTCTAGTTAGAATCTCATATTAAAATATATAAAGATAAACTATTAGATACTCTAAGACTAGTCTGTAGCAACAAGAAATACAATTCACAAACATAATAATTAATGTTTTATAATACATTTGAAATTCTAAGCTCTTTCTAAGAAGTAAACAGCAACGCGTTATCTTTGTCTGCGTCAGAAACTAAAACAATAACGAATTCTCATACATTTCATTCCTCGGAGCGTAAATTCGCAAACTTCAGGTTTTCCCAACAAATAACGTTACTCGATGTTCGGAGTCGCGCTCCAGGCGGCTTTGTTAAGCTCTAACTTATTTCCTACCGGAGCCTGGATTCCCTTCCACTATAAAAACGTTAAGGTGCAAGACTCAAAGGCCGGTGGAAAATGTCTTATTCAAATAAAAAGCAATTAGGAAAGCGCTTAAGTCATAATAAAAGTGATTCCCGTATACTAATCGTTTTTCACGCCTGGATAAGAAGCCTGGGCTTTTCAAACTCTTAAGTGGGGTTTGAGTACCTCCGACACCGCTTTATATATGACATACAATATTTGGTGCATATCTTTTCTAGCATAATGTTTCATATCGTTTATTACTCTCACAAAAAATAAGTGATACAATTCTATGAACCATCTAATTACGATATGTTATCGCATAGGGTAAAGAGGCCGTGAATATTATAATAACATAAACTTAATTTGGTATTTCTTTTTTGTAAACTATTCATGCCGAAGATCGGTTGGCAAGACATTAATTCTACGAGGTTTTTAGGCGAGGTTTATATTTATAAATATAAATTAAACCATTGTTCTGCTCTACCTGACAAAAATTAAATAATTTGCTTCCGTATAATCCGCTTAATAGGTTTTTCTAAACAAAAATCCCTCTATTCAGCCAACCATAAGATCATGACTGAATAAATGTTAAGCGAATCAGAACTAGGTTCACACGTGCCGCGGCTGCAGTTGTCTCAAACTTATCACTCCCACCGCGGGCCTGCCCCACACGGCTTGTTCCGAGGTATAACTTATCACTCCCACCGCGGGCCTGCCCCACACGGCTTGTTCCGAGGTATAACTTATCACTCCCACCGCGGGCCTGCCCCACACGGCTTGTTCCGAGGTATAACTTATCACTCCCACCGCGGGCCTGCCCCACACGGCTTGTTCCGAGGTATAACTTATCACTCCCACCGCGGGCCTGCCCCACACGGCTTGTTCCGAGGTATAACTTATCACTCCCAGCGCGGGCCTGCCCCACACGGCTTGTTCCGAGGTATAACTTATCACTCCCACCGCGGGCCTGCCCCACACGGCTTGTTCCGAGGTATAACTTATCACCCCCAGCGCGGGCCTGCCCCACACGTCTTGTTCCGAGGTATAACTTATCACTCCCAGCGCGGGCCTGCCCCACACGGCTTGTTCCGAGGTATAACTTGTGCACACTCGTTCGTGTCCGAAACTTTTCATCTCATCAGGTCAAGGTCATGCGCAGGCTGGTAACAGTCGCGCCTCTTACAATTATAATAATAATATATTTATTTGCAGACCTTAAAGTCCAAAGTGTTAGTATTTACATTAATATACTTATTAACTATTGTTAGTAACACAAATACAAATATATAACTACAATAACAATGACATAATTAAACTATAAACGATTTTATACTATTTTTGTACTCTCCATACTCGGCTAGAAACAAAAATCTTGGACGGAAACCGAGACATTATAATGTATGTACATTCTTTTAATCTCCAGAGTGGATTGAAAATGGAGCACCACTTCTAAAAATACCCTTGTATGGGTGTTTAAGTAAAGCACATTCAGTTAGGGATGGAAGCATATAAGCCAACGTCTAGGCCGTCTGTATGGGGGGTACTTAGCGTCGTTATTTGTTCCGACCTCATTCGTCAGTCTTTATGTTCATTACCCAGTCGGTTTCTAGCATTATTGTTTCCACTATACGGAACGTATTAACACTTCTAACTTGTATATCACACTTTACTCGACTTCAAACTTGGATGAAAGTTATTTGAAGTTCATCGAAAGCCTCGACTAAATTTCTTCTTGGTATACACGGGATTGTCTAATTAGATCACGTGATCGAATCCACTGATTGATCTACGCAAAAGTTAATTGAATGTCGATAATAAGGTGCGGTGTGCCACCGCGACTGACGCTCGTGATTGGGTCAGTCGCGTTACGTTAAGTTAACCAAGGTCTGGAATACACACGTTCACGTAACCATTGTACTGACGTACGGTGTACTTAACCAACGTTACCATCACACACACCTTCACAGACCACTACTGTAACAGACAAATCCATCTACACTAATTACATTATAAAGAGATAGAAGTTTTTTTTTCTTACATTTACAACAGAACTCTTGAAGCAGGAGAACGGATGTTCTGTTGTTGAGACGCTGCACTACACATCACGTACCACGTAGCGGCGTCTAAAGGGGGGGGGGGACTGAAAATAATTTCACCGACATGAAGTGGGTTCAGGGGCAGGTTCTTGTTTTAAGTCACTTACAAGTCGGTAGGAATTGTCCGAATCAATATTCAGTTGAGAGTCCTAAGTACCAAGAGATTTATTTTCTCTGTATTCTACAATGTAACGTACATTTCCTCTGATATGAAATGTAGCCCATTTCCGCTCATGACGTCAGGTTCCGGTGCAGTTTTATCGCAACCAATGCTCCGTTTAACTTTACTGGCACAAATAAAATGCAGTTTGATACCTACTTGTACGATTTAAATATATATATAATAACTGCTTGATATTATGTCTGGAGAGGTCGAAGGCATAAAGTTGTTAAGATTCCGATGTCATGTGCTTTGGCTAGCAATCCTCCGCAGCATATCTATGACTAAGCCAACCTACCTACCCAAGCAATTATTGGTATCTATAAAGATAAATGATTTTATTTCTGCAAATAGGTTTCAAAAAAACACTTTTACACGTCATTTTCTTTTTAAACTAGATGGCATCGGCATTTCCTAACTGACTACCTCTGAGAAGAAATACCGAAACAAACTCAGGGGTCAAGGTCTACTTTAAAGTCCAGACAAGCTCAATATTTTATGTGAGAACAGTGTAGGTGGTATGAGAAGTGGTCTTTTTAGGAAAGAACCACGGCGAGTTTCAGTCGACCTGTCCTTACAGACGCCCCGTCTTGTACCATCTGAAGAACATTTGGGTAGGCCGCATGAAATACTCAAACCGTACGCATAGGAAAAATAAAAAAAGGAAGGGAAAAACCTACACAGTGCTCACATTTACAAATACACGACATGTACAATGTAGGACGTCTGTGATGGTGTTTTAAAGAAAGAACCAAAGTTGATTTGAGTCAACCTGTCCTGACAGACGCCCCGTCTCGTACCATCTGCAGGACATTTGGGTAGGCTATATAAGATACTCAAACCGCCAGTTAAGTTTGTCTGCAATCGCAGCAAATACGCTTTTCGTTTTAAGATTAAGATAGTGTCCTAAATTGTAACTGGTGTTTGAGTGCCGTCGACAACCGAAGTTAGCACAGTTTAGTACACGACACAAAAGGTCTAGATGTAGCCATGACATCTTTATTGAATAGTTCGACCATTCATGTAATATTACATCATCATCATCAGCCCATCTTTGTCCACTGCTGGACATAGGCCTCTCCCATGGCACGTATTACATAATTACATTCATTTGCGGCTTAAACATTTATTAAGCGTCAAAACCTAACACTTCAATCACATCATGAATGTATAGTATAAGTATAAATAAAATAAAAAACTCTGTACCGAAGGACCGCCACGGCTGACAACACGCATTGTGGCGACTAGTATCATAACACAGTTTTTCTTTAGAGGTATATTTGTTATAGTATAACTTTGTCTGGAGTTGACATTCTGAAACTACTCTACTGGCGTCAGACCCTCATTCGAATTGAAGGGTTAGATAAGCAGCTGTTACAAGCTTTCCTTTCGATTCCAAATCCGTTGGAATTTGGTCGGAACGTCCCGCAAATATGGAGAAGTTGGAAACAATAGTCCCACTTCCCGAGCTACGTGTCGATGGTTCACAAATTTTAGGTGAAATGGAACAGTAATGCATGAATCAGAAGGGTTGGGACGTGTGCACAGTACCGGCACGATCCAGTCTTAGGGATAGTCAGAAACGTAATACCAATAACCATGGAATCTATTGAGCCGAGTTAGACTTAACACCACCCGATACTAATTCGGAGGTTTTTATTAGTACTAGTATTTAATTAAAAATGTATACTACATTCTACTCATTGTATACTGTAAACAACAGTGTTAAACTTACAGTATGTAGGCAGACTTCGGACCGCCCGACGACCACCCTGAAATAGTATCACTAAGATTTCATATAATATAGTAAGCACATAATATATCACACTATCCATGTCCACTACACTATTTTAATTATATTATGTTATCTAAATAAATAACCCACAAATTCCGTTTGAGTCCAAAGCTAGTCGGGTTATCTGTACTGTATGCCTGGTGGATTCATGCTGACAGAAAACCATTCTGTCCACCAGACATAAGTTGCACCGGCTGCTGTATGCTTATCGTAGGTATACTTGCCTCTGAACTCCGCAGTCTCCCGGCCGGCACGCGGCAGCGTCAATTAATTATCGGCAATCCATCATGGCGGCAGTATTAGCAAATCATGACGTAATTTGATCAGATTTGTTGCGTATACGATGGTAATCCACCAGTAAGTGGGAGGATTTAGGTTCTACGTGATTAGGCTGCCGATGTTATTGGTGATTACGTAAATATAGGTTAATAGCGAACTCATCAATTACTAAATTATTGGTTACTCTAAATATTGTGAAGTACTTGATCAAAAGTGAGTAGTTTATGTGTAATTTATACCGGTTGTATTTCCCGATGACTAGGGCACAGTGGTATCCTATATACAGACATTTTGTTTCACAATATCCAAGTCTAATGCATAATAATTGTGAAATGTGCTTTGTGCGAAACCTTAACGTTTCATACGTATTTTGATACTCGTTAAGCTTTATGTTACTCTATGCATTACGTTACTTCGACGCGTGTAGCTCAAGTAAGTTAAGGTAAACAACCGAGGCTTCTGTTCCACAGCATGCGGCATGACGTCAGCTTGCCCCAGCTCCTACGTGAATGGTTAATGATCGGCCGCTCCACCAGGTGATGCAGCCTAAGTATTATCTAATTACAATAATTAACGCTGCCTGGTCAAATCTAGCTTCGTTTAATAATTACGGTGAAGGATGCGTGATGTCTGCCACTCAAACTGATTCATTCATTCTGAATCTGATTTACTCTAATAGTACTCCGATCCCCGCACGACAACGATATATAAAATCAACAGATATTTCCAGCCTGGATGTTTGGGCAAGTGACAAATATAGGTATTCGATAGAATCTATTTACAGAAATAAAATGATAATTATGAACATCGCACCCACAAATCAAAAATAAGTCCGAGCGCGGGTTGAACTAAAACAAGAAAATGCTAATTCAATGGCTGAACTAATTGTCTCTTTTGTTGAATTTCATGAATGGTTGAACAAAAACTATCAGAAAGTAATATTTCTATGAAACAATAAATTGACTTTTGATGTCGTCGCCACACCGAGTGGTGGAGACGTGCTTGATAACTTTACAATAGGATTATAAAAACTCGTTATGTTATGAAAACAGTCTGAATAATTAATGCTTCTGAAGTATTCAAGTTACTAAGTAGCGGTTAGTGCGAGGACGGGTACAGTCGACAGGCCACTGAACTCCAGTGTCATGGCGGCCTGATCCCGTCAGGTATGTCAATTAATTTGATCATTTTAATGTTAACTCTACACGTCACATAACTACATTAGTACATTCATACGTTCCCGTATAATTTTCGCGCCTACCCATTTACGTATGGTAATTAAAGATAAATATCACTGCATATATTTCAGGATTGATGTGTTATCTTAGCTATAACGTTACTATGTTTCAAAGTCACGGTATGTACGGCTCGGAATCCTTAAAAGATTTTACTATTTACTGTTTAATAATTATTTGAGTTTTTTACTTGGACTTTGACTACCTCGTTGGTCAAGTGGTCGCTAAGCGCGACTGCTGAGTACGAGGTCCTGGGTTCGAATCCCGGGTCGGGCAAAGTGTTACTGGGTTTTTCCATTAGGAAATTCTCAGTGGCAGCACGGAGTCTGTATTTGTGCCCGGTTGATGGCAATAGGCTCGCCCTCTATTACATTGGGACTTAAAAATATAACTGGCGAAATGTGGGTGTACTATACGTGCACCTCTGCCTCCCCTTCGGGAAATACAGGCGTGATGTTATGTTATGTTTGTTTTTTTGTTGATTTTTTTACTTAAATTTAGATTTTACAAACTTCACAGCTACTTTCTTAGATTTACCTCGCTTATACGTTTTACATAATTAATAAAAGCCCACCTTAACTATAAGAAAACGGGTCTTAAATAACTATTGTGGAATCATAAACAAACAGCCAGCCACGTCCGTGTCCCGGCCGCACGGGTACTACTCGCGAGACATAAAACTAATTACTTCGTTCTAACGACGGCTTTACACAAACAAGTCATCAAAGCTGCCATATATTACAGCCGAGACATTTTTGAGGCTCCTTCACTGCATACTATGAACGTAAAGTGAACATTTCCAGCTCCTAGTAGCACATTATACAAGACTCCATTATACAGGCGAGCTTGTTCATTAAACTGTTCTTAAGCTCACTATTCGATGTGCGTGATATCACTGTTAAATGAATCCCTCCAAGACCGTCCCCCAAACAACAACTAACTTAATAACGAGGTAATAGTGTTCGTTTTCCATCGTATGTTGTTTATAATAAGTATACAAGCCCTTGTTTATTTATTAGGCGCTGTGTGCTTTCAAAACTATTTTCAATCAAACGCGTCACAACGTAACCGGCTATGTTCAACTTTCAACTTCATTGTTGTCTGTTCCCTTTGAAGTGGAACGGTTCTGTGAAGATGTAAAAGCGAGAAATGCAAATACGTTCGTTGTTTTATTTTGCCCTGGTACAATCAGTGCGGAGAACATCACCATCGTTTGGAATAGTAAGTACCAACCGTAGTATATAAAGATAAGATAACGATAAAGATCGTTTATTTGTAAAAAACACGAGTATGCAGTACAAACAGGTTTGCAAGCAAGATGGTACAATAGAAAGACACGTCCTTACATGTTTTGCCCACACGGGCGTACAAAATTCAAAATTCAAATATACTTATTATTATTATGAGAAAAATGTATTGTCTACTGTTTAAAAACATTATTTTTAATAAACTAAACACAGGTAACATAGTATAATATATAGGTTGTAGGCACTTTTTGTAATATGATTCAAGAAATCATAAAGCGCCATATTAATAGTTTGGTTTTTCCGGAAGCCCTTTTGTTCTCTAACTAATATATTTTGTTTTTCTAAGTAGTCATAAATTTTGTTATAAAAGTATTTTTCAAAAATCTTTGAAATTATTGACAGTAGTGCGATAGGCCTATAACAGTCCATCTGTAATCTATCTTGTTTTTTAAATAATGGTTTAATAATTGAAATTTTCAAGTTTTCAGGAAATGTTCCAGTAAGGATACTCAAGTTTATTATATGGCTCAGATGTTCACAAATAGAGTGTGCTACATGTTTAATAATTTTTGTCGATATTTCGTCATGCCCTACACTGCCAGTGCTCTTCAGTGACTTAATAATTGTTATAATAATATCATGAGAAGTACTAGGTGCCATAAACATAGATTTATTAGATTTATTAATCATTGAAATAACTTGATTACCTGAGCCTGATATTGGTGTTATTTTATCAATGAAGTAATTATTAAACGCGTTCGAAATTACGTGGGGAGACGTCACTGTGCGATCTCCGATTTTTATTGATGTTATTAATTCTTTTGGAATATTTGTTTTTGATTTATTTATGATCCCCCATGTAGTTTTAGATTTATTTCTTGAGTTTTTAATCTTAAAATTATTTTGTGCACGTTGTGTAAGTTTAATGATTTTTTTGTATATTTTATTGTAATTTTTAAATTTATTTTTATTTAGTTCATTAGGTTTTAGTCTATATGTCCAAAGTAGTTCTCTCTTTCTTTTGCTGCATTTTCTTATTCCACGCGATAGCCACTGAGGACGTCTTTTAATATTAACAATAATTTTTTTAAGCGGAAAGCACAGGTTATATAATAGTTTAAACGTATTTAAGAATGAATTGTAGGCCTGGTTTGCATCATTAGTTTTGTAGATATCAGAAAATGAAAGTTGTTGTAAATAGTTATTAAACTTTTCTATGTTTTCTGTACTATAGTCGCGACGTTTTATATGTCATTGATTTATAGTATAGATTTTACTGACAGTGAATTTTAGTATCTGTGAAGAGTGGTCAGATAAGCCAAAATCAATTACATTTGACGTGCATTTTTTCCCCATATTATGCGCATAATTATCAATGCAGGTTCCACTCGAGAGCCTCGTAGGCTGTTTTATTTCTAATTTAAGGTTATTGTTTAATAGTAAACATTCTAATTCTAATAATGTAGATAGATAGATGTTCCAATCAAATATAAAATGTTGGTGTATAAGTTATGAAGACTGAAGTGGAGGCGTATAGCAATGCTTAAAAAAGTAAAACTCTATATATATAGTAATACGAAACAAAACATATTTTTAACGATCTGAAATTCATATTTTACCTTTGAAATAAAATGTTTTACTCGGCGCTCAAAGGGTTACGTCGCGTGTTACCTTTTATGTATAAAATCCACATTTTACGGAGATATTGAGATTTACTTGAAGCCAAGGTCGGGGTCACATCTAAGGTCATCTGCCACTAAAGCCGAGAAACAAAGTACTACACACCAATTTCCGTACTCACTACAATTTCTAAAGTTTTTGAGAAAGTCCTAAATAAACATTTAATTAATTTCCTACCTAAATTCAACATAATTTCCAAAAACCAATACGGATTTATGAAAGGTAAATCAACTGAAGATGCTGTAATTGATATGACTAACACAGTGATACAATCAATGGACAAGAAAATGAAAACCGTGGCGCTATTCTTGGATCTATCAAAGGCATTTGATACAGTTTCTATACCTATTCTCTTAAACAAGCTGGAAATGATAGGTGTCAGGGGCACTGTTCTTGAAATCTTTCGTAGTTACCTTACCAACCGTTGTCAGTATGTAAAGATTAGTAAATTCACAAGCGAGGAAAAATATCTCACATTTGGCGTACCACAAGGCAGTGTGCTTGGCCCGACTTTATTTCTGGTGTACGTTAACGATCTCTGTCAATTGCAAATTAAAAATTGTAAAATAGTTACGTACGCTGATGACACAGCTTTGATAGTTGAAGGTAAAGACTGGCAGTCAACTTTCAATGATGCAGAAAAAGCAATCTCCATAGTCATATCATGGTTGAACACTAATCTTCTTACATTAAACATTGACAAAACTAAATATATTACCTTCTCTTGTACTTCTGCATCATTACCACCGAACAATCTTCAAATAAAAGCACACACCTGCAGCCCTGTCAGACCCGTTTGCAATTGTATATCCCTTATACGCACACCAGATATAAGATACCTAGGGGTTCAAATAGATTACCGACTCAGCTGGGATAAACACATATGTAATCTAGTTTCACGCACTAGAAAACTGATGTATGTTTTTAAAAAACTTAGATTCTCTGCTGACATAGAAACATTAAAACTAGTCTATTACTCTCTTGCACAGTCAATTCTAATGTACTGTGTACCGGCCTGGGGTGGTACTTTTGCCTCCAACATGATAAGAGCGGAAAGGGCGCAGAGAGCTGTCCTAAAAGTCATTATTAAGAAACCTATAAGATATCCTACTACACAATTGTACCAAGAATGCTCCGTACTGACCGTAAGACAATTATACGTACTACAAACTGTTTTACGTAAGCATTTGTCCACCCCCTACCATTCCTGTAACAATCGTAGGAGGGACATAGTGTGCGAAGTCCAATTGCATAGAACCTCTCTTGCTGGTAGAAGTTTTTATATTAATAGTTCTCGTCTATACAATCGAATTAACAAAATTAAATATATCTTTAACTTAAATAAAATAAAATGCAAAAAAAATGTTCAAAACTGGCTTCAAAACCTTAACTACCAGGAAACTGAAAATCTACTGAAACCAATAGGAACCTAGAATCACACAAAATCAATCATGTACACAAACTGTCATACTCTCACATAATTATACACACGCATAAACACTTCCTCTCTCATAAACACACACACACACACACACACACACGCGCGCGCGCACACAAACACGCTAACAAGTCCGTACCATCATTACTGTAATCCTAATTTGGAGGGCGCTGGTATCTGTGATACAATGATATTTCATTAGTACAGGTACCAACGTTTCCCCTTTTCCTGTAAATTATGCTTTTCCTTACAATTGTATTTTTTGTTTGATTACTGTTTTTTCTGAAATAATCATTATTATTATTTGTATCTCATTATATTTACTCGGGCTATCAACCATGTGGAAGATACCCGGACTTTTAAAAGGCTTACGTGGGGACACAGGTCCAACACGCAGAGGCCTGTTGAGAACTTTAATCTAAAAGGGGATGGGACACCAGCTAGGGACACCACACAACTGCTCTATAACAGAACAGCCATGAAAAGTCCCCAGGAGGTGCGGGACTATTGAGAAAGATGGATACTAAAATGATTTGGTCTATTGTGTTGGGATGTTTCGTGTAATGGTTACTTTTAGTTACTGAATAAAAACGGCGTCTGCCTTTAACCATAAAATATGCAGTATATTAGCAGACGGTGACTCGCCACTCACTAGAAAGTAAAACACGAGCTGTTGGTGGCAAAATAATTTAGTTATTAATCATGTATGAATAATGTAATGTGTGAGGAGATAGCATTTAAAACCCATAATTAATCATTGATATGGCGGACTTACAAACGAAAGCGTTAATTAATTTAAAGCCATTGATTACACAAAGACCAGCGAGTTTCCATCGAATTGTAATAATTACTTGAGAATTATTGATGCCTCGTTAAATAGGAGCCTTTCGTACTCGTTACTATGGAGTTTTTAACAAAGTTTACCATTGAATAATTTAAGAACAAGCGCTTACAAATGCTGTATCAATACGATGTTAAATATGATTGTTATAATATGATCACTCGTAAGCATCTACATGACAAGAGTCTGAAGTTCTCTGAATAACTTAATACGTTGCTATTCTTAGACCTCCTGACGCCAGTCGCGCCGCGGGCACTACATGTTTCAAATGATATTCATAGTTCAAGTAAGTTCATCTCACGGCGCTACTGTACCTCACCTGGCCATTCAACACTACAGGCTACTATAACCGCTATTGAGAGAGGATTTTCAGTCATGTTTGCGCGCTTCAATACATTCAAATAAATGGATTCGGACACTTTATTAATTTACATGAAAATGAAATAAATACGCATTGAAATAGACGCCAAACAAGCGAGTCGAATAGTTTTGTTTGTACAGAGCAGCCAAACAAAGCCTGCAAGCATAAACTAGTTACGTACTTGTTTATGTTTGTTCATTTATTTTAGCTACTGTTGCAACATTTGCATATTATATTGACACAAGCGGCAGTGGCCGGCGAAGTTCCAGTAAAACATTTAGGATAGACAACTCATTCTTTGATTTCGATGAACCCCTTTGTCGCCAAATCTACTTAAAACTCATATTCCATATTCTACAGGTGTCTTGATATGTACCATATCGTAGTACTTTAAGTTTTCAAGATCGAGTTAAAACGACTTGGAACGTCAATATTCTAGATGAAGAAATGTTGCCGTATGTATGCAGAAAATCCACCGAGGAACTCGAAAGCCTTCGACGAGAAGACGAAGTATGAATCACTAATAAAATCCTATAATATCTACGTTGTGGTCAATGGTCATCACTATAAGTAGGAACAGCCATGAATAATCTGATCGAACAAAAATATTTTAGATTGAGATGCATGCAATGAACTGTGATCCAGAAAATACCAGTAGACTGCAGTTCATTGTTGAGGAGCGATCCATTCTGAGAAAGCAAAGCTAGTACGAGTATTTGCTTAACATAAATTACAAGTACTTCTGAATTAATATTACGTATCTATCGATATGGATATTCACATTGTCATATACCTCTTTAATAAAGTTTGTACCTTATTTGATTACCTGAGGATATCGGGAACAATGTTCTCGTGATCGTAGTAAGTAAATCTAGTTATTGCCCAAATGTTGTTACCGGATTAATAGGGATTATAGGCTTATCCGATGAAACAGTTTATTAGAAGCTGATCGACTATCGATAGCTTTACAACTAAATTACTGGGATTTGATTATCATAACGGTAATCTGGATAACAGATTTTGTTCGAACTTTGTGCGTATATGAGTGAAATTACGTTACATGCTTTATTAAATTATTTATAGCGTCTATATAATAAATAGAGTAGGCAGATTTATGTTGGCAGTTATGTGATCTTTTAATAGAAAGCAAAGTAAATCCTCGTCGTCGTCTTAGAAAAACTGTAACCAGTTTTTCTCGACCTAAAATCAAATGAGATCAAATCGCAAAATACTGTTAAGTATGTATGTTTTAAAACCTGTGTTTTTCGAAAGTAGCTATTTCAGTAATACAATAAAGTTAATCAAAGAGACCAAACACTCGGTGGTCGGTATTCGTCTCCGAAACTATTTCAATAAGAATAGAGCAGATTACAAAGTGCATATTATTATGTGTTTAAAACCTGCATCGACCTTCAATTACTTGTAATAGCTAAGTAGTATACTTAAAATTGGAGTGGACTCGAACAAACTACATCTGTGACTGTGACGTAGGGACTCTTGACATTCGATTACCTTACCCGACCACGGCTAGAAAGCCGGAGAAGGGTTGTGTTTAACAGTATATGTATTCGCGAATATCAGTGGTTTTATATAGCTTCCCTTCAACTACTGACAGTCGTCTACAACATCCATGGACATCCTGTCTAAATGATTAGCCGTATAAAAGCTGTATGCATTACATTCTGCAGAATTATCACGAATTTAATTACCAGTACTAACAATAATCCCGGCCGGCGAGCAGGTTTCAATTAGCTGGTAAACTTTCGCGACACCGAGTTACATAGTTGTTGGTGATACTATCTAGTTATACTGCTGTGTACTGTTTACTGGCTGACAAGAGGGTACGTATATTAGGATCGTCACACCGTGTGTAGAAACTAAGTATGCTCATTTAATTATAGTATGTAGGTATGTATTACTTGATTCTGATTATCTCCAAATATAGAGGTCAATGTTTTATCCGTTACCTTACGATTCGTGTTTCATCAGATACAAAAGAGAATTTATAATAACTGTTATTGTTGAAACATCCTTTTTGTTTCGTGAAGATCCTTTCGAAGCTGGCTTAGAAGAAATCGAACCTAAAAACCTAACTGAATCACATAAATACTTGTTGTGTGCACTAAAAGTAACAAAAAATAGCAATTTTATCATAGATGTCGCTTTAAGACTAGTTACATTCACACAGGATTAGGTACAGAATGCTACCATCCGACCTGTGTCGGCAGCCATAAGTCAGGAGCATAGTAAAGCAACTTAACAAACTGCTTCTGTTTCCGGCGGCAGGTAATTATCCGTGAAACGTTTCCTATTGTGATGGAGATCGCGTGCAGCGTGACGTCACACGGGCCTGCGCTCGCCCAGACCTCCGCCCGCCTGGTACTGGCCACTTCTCATAGTCTTAGATTAGATTTATTAGATATTTTTAGATAATATTTAAGGTCAGTGGGTTGTACATAATGTGTAATTTTATATTAAAAATTGCTTGTAAAGAAAGAAAAACATCAATATTAATTTCACATGTTTAAAAATAAGTTTTTGTGAGGGACTAATTTCCCAGCCTACTGGTACAGTACTAATTTAGAATACCTTAACCGCCGTAAGGATCTAAATAACATCTAATTCCGTCCTTGCAGCGTCGCCGCTTCGGTCGTTCAGTCGCCATTAAGACAAAACAACAACCGACGCGGACGATCCATTCCGCATTCTCCATCTGCCCATAAAAATAATATACGGTTACCACAAGATAACACCCAAATACCAATAATATTTACGGCTCATCGGAGCACAGTCGCAAGTCCTCCGGCTGCGACTAGACCACGTCCTCGTAACTCCATCGCTGTCTGCAAGTTATTTATGTCGCTGCACCGGCCACCGGCGCTATGTAAACAAAGTCTTTTCCTGTGGATTTAATCTGCTTGTTGCGGAGCAGGTGGGGGTCGGGTGGTCATTAGTTTCTTTACGTATGCTGTTCATCTAAGGCGTGGCATTATTTTTCAATCACCACTCGCTGATTATCATCATTAGCCAGAAGACGTCCACTGTTGAACTAAGGCCCTGGCTCTTAACAAATTAGGCTAAATACTCGTACATACACGTCATTGGAAAAGTTCATGAAATATATCCGGGTAGCCTTCATCTTTCTGTAATAAGCATAACTGTACATGTTGTACACCTGAAATTAGTAGCAATACTAAAATATCTAATAAACAACAATCTTGCAAGATAGGTATCGTCTCTAGCACCCCGCGTATTAATATAAATACTTTCAACTAAAATATGGTTGTTATTTACATCTTAACCGTTTGGTTCGGAATGCATTCCAACAATCCTGGCGTCGTATTGATCCGACACAGACTTCAGGATGGATACGGACATTGAACAGAAGGAATTTGAGTCAAAAGTGTCCGTTGTCGATGTTGCGACCAAAATAGATGCCTCCAGCCTTGTTTAATGTACCACTATAGAAATATGGTATTACAAGCTATATAAAAATACTTAATATTGCAACAATACATGTAGCTCAATTTTGAAATTGTGAATGTCTATAATAGACTGATGTGATTTCTTTGACTGACAGATTTAGTTACTTATCGCAAAGTCTTAGGTATGTCTTCTGAACCCAGATTCTCATATCTGGGTTCAGAAGACATACCTAAGGCTATTGTGTATAGAAATGATATTGCACAGATGTATAGCTACTAAAGGAAGATTACAATTGTCTCTAGCATCAGTGTTTAGTTTTAAAACTAAACTACCAGAATTCTACCAATAGAAACGCTATCTATACCTAACTCACAACATTCTTCATTTCTTCCGTTTTCTTCGTAGAATGTAAAGTAGGTTGTTTTAGGGTAGAATAATTGATCAGGAAAAAACAATTCTCTTGATTGACAGCGGCCTGTAACGAGCTTTGTTAACTGACGTTTGTTGTCGGGACACGGACTTCACATTTTAACAAGGAAAATCTAGCAAGGCTTCAATGAGCACTGTGACCAATTCTCTCTAATTCCTAGCAATTCACCGTGTCACCGCTGGCATCCATCGAATTGCAAGTTCCCTTTTAGTATTTACGTCTTAAGGGTGACGTCAGGTATTATCTGTTGGAATCTACGATTACCAACTCAGTGTTGTACCTTTACAGCTACAAACCACTGAAACGATATCACCAACCCAAATTTATATGACTTTTTGTATTTTTTTAGCATGTTGCCATGCTAGGCTTAAATTTTAAATTGATAAAAAGAAACTTGAAAAATGAGTTCGAGTCCCGCTTGTGTCCATCATTTTTCAAGTTTCTCTTTATCAATTTAAAATTTAAGCCTAGCATGGCAACATGCTAAAAAAATACATAAAGTCATATGATTAGCTACATTACATACTGAATCATATGACACTTAACTTGGTGAAATTTAAGAATTCCTTAAAATGAGTACTTGTTACATAGGTCGTATTTTCGTATTATTTAGATTTGTGACCATTTTGTGCCCTACCATGTACCCATGTACCCACGTCGCCATAGGAGCAGGTTCATGCGCCCCACTTTCTACAGAGCACGCCGGTATATTACCAGTAAATAGGTTTCGTATTGCTGCGGAAGTGTTTTAAAAACTACTTCGCGGCAGGAAGCGAGTGTGCGAGGTGTAATACAGTTACAGGGGTGAGCGGACACTGTGTGGGGACTTGCAGAAGGCTTACGGTGGGACGAGGGGTGACCATTGTTCACATTAACGGTCAGAATGTACAAAGAAACTAGACTGTGGTTACTTGTAGTTTTGTCAACACTATTGCATAGCCTAGTCCAATCGATCGCATTCGGTTTAAGAGATCTACCCATCTACCCACAAGCAGCCTATTGCCACAAGAAATATCTCAGTTGTTATGTTTGGCTTATAATAATATGGCACATTCATATTAAATTATGACAAAACATCATTATGTACCAGCACAACTGAAATCAGGTGCATTTTCTTTTAAAACTTAAAGCCTCGCGCACATTGCACACGCGCGGTATTGCACATGTAGATTGTAGAGTAAACCTTTTACGTGTACCTGTATTGTAGTGACGGTTACGAGGCGGTGCGATATCGCGCGGAGAGTGCGATCGAGGCCGCTCGCCGCGGGCCCGTCCGCCGCCACACGTAGTTGCCGGTAATCGCCGCTGGGATCGCACCGCACCCTATCGCCGTACGTCGGCCGGCGCTGCGCCACACAACACTTATTCAATGCACTGCCATCGTTTTATTGCAGAGCTTTTTATTGCTCTGCTGTTATCATAATTAGAATAAGACGCTATAAAAAAAGCACTGATAGCCGAGGGGTACCTATGACTGTTGGACTGCCAAATCAAAGGTGTCAAGTTCATACCCGGGAACGCACCAATGTCTTTTTAAATTCATATGCGTACTATAAATTAGTTATCAGTTGCTTAAAACGGTGAAGACTCACACAAATAGTACAAAATACCCTTTCATTACGCGCCTTCAGTTCTTGGTTTTAGAATCCAGTTAGAGAAAAGTTGTTTTATTGATCCTTTGATCGCTGTATAATGTGCAATCAACGCACTTTAACAATGTGCCACGCCATAGAGATACATGCAGAAGGTATGTTCGAAACGATAGATATAAATATATATAACCTACTTATTATGAAAATATTGTTGGTGACTTTATGAATTGACAGTTTACTACGTTTACGTTTATTTAAACGCGGTTTTCCGTCTGCGAACTTAATGTTTCATCGAGTAAACATTCTGTATTCGCTGTACATTACGAACTGGACGAGAACAATGAACCGCCGAATAATGTAATCACGTTCAACTGATTGAGTATGAAGTAATTTAGTTAAAATGTGACTTTAAATAATTGGAAATGAATGGAGAAAGCTCGGTATTCATTGAGTTTCGATTAATTATACTTGTAATGAAAAGCAACAAATGACAAAGTAAATTGACACAAAACACATTACGTACAAAGACATTATATAATGTTAAAGTATAGGTACTCGTCTTAAATAAGATTTTCAAATAGATATCAGTAATGGATAGGTACTTAAGTTGGTTTACTGAGTTCTACACCCGCTCCCGATCCAATTAACTTTGACGTTGGATGAACATTAGCCTTTACAATTGCTAGACGATGTCCAGACAATAATAAAAGACTTTGTTTTTAGTTCTTCATCTAGGAGCTTATTATAATGTATTTATGTACAATTGCAATACTAAACTCAAACGCCTCTGAATATTCACATTATTTCTAAAACTAACATAGACCTGTTGATGGCAATAGGCTCGCTCCATATGACATTGGGATCTATAAAAACTTGCGAATCGTGGGTGTGGGTGTACACTGTACTATGTATAATACACCCACATTTGGTCCTACACAGAAATGTACTACCTATACTACCTTTCCGGCTTGATGTTATGTTATGTGTAACACTTAGTAAACCAATCTGAATTTTATCTTTAGTTTCATAATACCGAAATTGATCTTAATTATTATTGTCGTTCTGAGGGGGAGGCCTTTGTCCAGCAGTGGACGTCTTCCGGCTGATGATGATGATTATTGCAAGTAAACCAAACAGCTACCCCATTCAGAAAAAGCGTTACGTCCAAAACAGAAAAATTTAATTTCCTACCAGTCAATAGCCGAGTGTTTCCTAATAAAGCCGCGCCGGTGTCGGGCCGTTTTCTTAGTAAATTGCGTTTGAGTTATAGAAGCCATTACGATATGCTTAAACTTTTGTATTTAAGTACCACAAACAGAATGGGACCCGCTCGCCCACGGTGCGCGCGCCCACGGCGGGGGGACCGATAAGGGTAGCCAAACTTCGGTAATTTTATAAAGATGCCTCCTTCCGATATAAGGATTATATCTACAAGTGGATTGTGGTGCGGAATTGTTTTGTATTGTATTATTACTGTACTCCAGTAAGTTCATTATCATTTCATCATTATCAGCTGGAAGACGTCCACAGTTGAACAAAGGCCTTTAATGGGGGAGGGGAGTTTGCCATAATCCCCACGCTTCGCAAGCGGCTTGGGGATCGCAGAATTGGTGATGTGGTTACAGAAGATGCTTCTGCCCATCTTCTAAATGGTCCTTTAGTCGCTTCCTACAACAGCCACAGTCCGGCCGTCCGGTACTCAATGGGACTTGAGTAAGTACCTAAGTTGTTAAAGACAATAAATTCAAAAGTAAAATCTTCTGGCCGACCTCCACTGCATCACTTCTTTCTTCAGCACCTAATACGACAAAACAAATTGGTCTACTTGACTACAAAATCTCAAGTATACCTGTCCAATCATGTTTAAGAGCCGCCCGGTTCAGAGTTCAGACGGCGGCGCCGCAATAACCAGACGTGTCCACGCGCACCTGCACCACTCCCAAGCTCCTCGTTACAAAGTGGCGGCCTCACGGCGGCGCGGGCGGCGCGTGCTGTCCTCTACATTCGTACCACTCCGGTCCGTGGCATGTTCAATACCTATCTAACATCTTGCTTTGTGTCCGGACATTTATTACTGAACCGATTTGCTCTTACTATGTACTCTATTGTGGATAACAAAGTAATTATTCTGCTTGAGTTATTGGGGCAAGAGAATAAGATATTTGCTTGTTGGAGATGGTTACATAAATAATACCTATATCACGTTCTTTTAATGTGTGATAAAAGTTGATACTAAGGCCGTGCGTATTGCCATTTCGAGGTAATAGGCGGTAATAATAAACCCAAGCTTCTTGGTAAGTCTCTTGTTACTCCAGAGAAGCGAGAGGTGTCTTGTATCACGTTAATAGTTATGAGATGTGACGTGAAGCCAACTCTGAAACTTTTATTAACTTTAATGTCTTCATACACGAACATGCCCGCAGAGTCGGTGCCAAATAGTGTCGGTATGTTCCTAATGTTCTCTTGTTTTTTATGACATAGGTAATAGTAATTTTATGTATTAATAGTTTTATACTTGTCTGTGTCGATTTTGAAGATTAGTAGTAATAGTGCAATTACACTTCAACATGTAGTTGTCTGTACTAGTGCTATATAGACATGCCTTGCCCATACTTCCACTGTACATTTTACTGCTACATTCGCAGCACCGTGTCCCCAAAATAATTGCGATAGACAGTAGTACAATGCAACTGACTTTTACGTTTTAAATTATGTTTGAAACAAGACCTAGCCATGTTTTCACTCAGCACACTTGGAGCTTCGAACTAGAAACGCTATCATTATTATCTAGTCTACAATACAATCACAAAGTAGAAAATTTTCCAATTCCCATTGAGTGTGGTCCGCACCGACCGGCGCGAGCTGTCGAGTGGCGCCGCAAACCCGCGCTTGTGGACTCGCCTTAACAATGTACAACATTGTTCAGCGGCGGTCACACTGTAGGGAATACAGAAGGACCATTCTCTACTGCGCGCATTAGTTTTGTTATTATGGACATACGTACACGTTGCTTAACTAGAATATAGAAATGTTTCAAATATATCAAAAACCTATTTATTGTAATTCTCGGTCTTTATCATTCTGTGTGACTGTTTTAATAATTATAGACTTGATATTGGTTGACATGGCACGTATTTACACGTACCATCGAAAGACAGTATTTTAATAGCTGATTGTCTGTGTTATACTTGAAATATCATACCTAGGTTGGTTTTTGCCTTCAAAGCCAGTAATTTGTTGAATACAAAAAGGTGTATTAACCGGGTCCCTGCATCATAAACACCTCCTTACTGAGCCGCAGCACGAGACCATGTCACTGAGCGACCTCTCTCTGCTCCGCGCTACACGGTTAGTTTCGAGAGCAGTGCAGTCAACACAAACGCTGGCAGACACTAACAATACAATGTTCCTTGGGAGCTTCCATTATTTTGTTGACACTCTCATTGTTTAGAGAGACTCACATTGGTATCGACGTAGTTTATACTTTTATGTATATCACTTAACATAAGGGAAGTCCAAGATTTTGATACAAAAACATTTTTAAAGATTTCAAATTAATATCCCACATCGATAACTACATTGGGATAGTTACTTGCCAATATTTTACTTCGTTTAAGGACGAACGAACTCGTTATGTTTACGTTTTGCAATATTTGCATTCAGACACTAATTTATTCCAGCTTCGTGACCTGTTCTTAAACAACTCGAAAATTACAAAGACTTTTAAGAAAACAGTGAATTCCGAGTAGGTACAGCAGACCGTACTGTAGTAGGGCCCGCAATTGTTGTACAATACAATGTAGTAGCTGGTACTATCGTGGCGCTCGCGGCTCATCGACAAGGGTCCGCAGCTCCGCACGCACTCGTGGCAACAAACAGAGCTACAACGATGCACATTGTTACGACAAGAGCCGCGCTTGTTCAATTACTTTGTTGAGAACACGCTGTAGATGCAGGAATCATTGAACCGATCCAAACATCTATTGTGGAAGCTCCAGCTATTGTGGGCCGCGCACTAGCAAGGTCGATTGTTTAGTTGAAACAAATATTGATACGATATACGAAAATGGCTGGCAGTGGTTGGAGGCGGAGCCATGGGAGAGGCCTATGTCCAGCAGTGGACTGAGATAGGCTGATGATGATGATGATGAAATATTGATACGTACGCGGCGTTGTACCACACATACTTAGAAAATAACCTTAGTTACGATATCATGACATCTATTATTGACAAAAAAAAAAAACGTCGCCCCACACTAGGAATTTCTCCTGTGTCGTGGGTGCGTTTCACAAACATGAAATATCACGTACACAAACACCCAGACTCGGGACAAACATCTGTGGTTCACACAAAGTTTTGCCCCGTGCGGGAATCGAACCCGCAACCCTTAGCACAGCAGTCCAATCGCTTAGCCACTGCGCTAATCAGGTCGTCATCTTCCGTATGACTTTCTCTTTCACGAAAAAGCTTTGCAGAATTGGATCCCAGATTGTATTCTCTGCGTTGGAAAAACGTAGCCTTGCTAGACTTAAAAGTGTGCCATTTACGTTAATACTTTTAAACTACTACTACCTATACATTCAGTTGACTTTCCTTTGAGACAACTTCAATGTTTCCTTTTACGTTCATCACCCCTTCTGAATGTAATCCATTATTTTCTAAATCCGAAACCATACCTCTACGACCAACTCCTTCGACTGCACAGAGATTTAAGTTGCTTATAGTTTCCTTCTCTCTATTACCTGTTATAGAACCCCTATCACCCAACAGAGCCAGTTCTATGTGTGTGAGGTCCGACCTCCTCGTGCGTGGCTCCCGATGTAATGTATTCCGGCGGCGAGGTGTGCTACTAACGACGCAGTGCAGGCGCCAAGTAATTACATCAAGCGCGAGGAGTCACCGCTTCATTAGCATTCTATTAGGTGTCTGTTTCGCCACACTACTGACACCGCTCATATGTCCTTTTGTTCAGCTTACTTGGTCTCGAGATGTCCGTTATTTGGTGCCAAACTTAGTTTGGTATTGTATCTGATTTACTTGCTTCAGGAGGTGCAGAAGAGCTATATTTATGGAGACAACTTCTGTCAACTTATTTAACTCTTTTTCAATATTCGGCAGCAGATGTAATTTATAATTGTAATCCAATTAACCAAGCACGTTGGTTAATTGGATTACAGTACTACATATCGTATACTGGGTACAATTACAGGACACTGCCCCCTAAACAAGCACCTGTTCACAATAGGTGTGACGGACAGCCCTCTATGCAGAGGCTGCATGGAGGCAGAAGAAACGCCACATCACGTGCTCCTGGAGTGCGGCAGTGTGGCCGATCAACGGGCCCGAATCCTCCAATGTCCAGCATCACTACCGGAGGCTTGTAGCAACCTGAAAAGGCTGCTCGCTTTCTGGGATGATCTGGGATGGTTGGAATAAAAGAAAAAACCCTTGTCACGCACAATGGCCCACTAAAGAGGCTAAGTGCGGAAAATGCCCAGCAATACCATACCATATCATACATATCGTATGCGATAACTAACAAACTATATTCTCAAAAAGACGAGGAGCAATGTACTGTACGCTCTTATAAGGTTCTAGTAGCATTCGGTTATATTAGAATAGATAAAAACTAATTCGTTACATAAAATCCCGACGTTTGTGCAAGCAGCTTGTATTTACGTGAACAACGCAACGCCGAAAGCGGCGAGTCGCGGCTCGATATTGTAAGCGGAGTCACCTGGCTTAGTACTCCCTCCACCACCCACTACTTGCACCCTCGCCGCCAGCTAAGTACGAGGTGCATCTCAGAGACACAGTGACGGATGACCCGGGGAACTTGGTCGACACTTCAGCCGGTAACCTCGGTCATATTTACATAGTGGTTGTAAGCTGTGTAGTAACTATACATACATATATACGTACGTCAAATAACATAGTAGCACAGGATCATAGTAAACTTGCAATATCGCACGTTAGTCTTCAATACGCACATATTATACGTTATAATTTTGTATGGTATAGAAGTGCGATGAGTTCGCTGCACCTAGCCCTCCGCTAATCATCATGTAAAGGTTCGCTGGTGTGTGTGTGTGTGTGATCAGATAGACGAAACTGGAAGATACGTCGCGGTACCCCGTGCATCAAGTGAGGCCGCGTGATTCCAGGTAACAAATGCGTGTAATACGTCACGCGCGCGTTTCCGTCCCGCCGAACTAAACTGTTATTACGTCACATAAATCGTGCGCGCCGGCGTCGGGACCAGTGCTTCCTGAATCTTTAGGCTGCGGACGGAGCCGTGGGTATAGCTGACTCTTGAATGTAATCGAGTTCTAACTGCTTACATTAAATATATGACGGCGTCAACGATGGCTCAGCGATAGTGCCGTGGCTCAGCGACAACTCTGTCCACGTGCCGCTCTTACAAAGATACCGCTAAGTAGCCGAACCGGCCAGTTAGAATCAAAAAGTCATATTTTCATTCTTTGACATAATTATATTTAATGTCACAAACTATCCTATGCCTGTCGATCAATGCAATTATTATTATATAACGTTTAACTGTGATTGTAAGCTCTACAATACCTTCTGAACTCTAAAGTAAGATTTTGGGTAGTCAGGGTTGCGTAGTATAATATATTTTAAATTAGTTTAAGGTAGTTTTTGCTAGCAGACCGGCCGGCCTGTGTGTCCACCACACGTTATATTATAATTTAGCACAGTTTAGACAATGCACTCCGTGTGTTGAGCGCTAAAGGTAACATCCGTTCATTTGCCCGGAGAACGGCACCGGTCTGCAAATTAAGTCTTTAGAATGAGGTTAAATTTCATAAATCCACATAGAATTTAACTTAAACTGTGTAAACTGGGATATACCCATTACCCATAAACATAATCTATTTTATTTATTTATTTATTTATTTATTTATTTAGCGAAACCTTAAAACTACCTATCATTACAGGTGAGTACTACCCAATGCGATAGCTAGGCACTTATGACTTATTACTATTATATAAACTTATTATTATTATCAAAAAAAGTAACATTATAAAAATTACATATAAAAAGAAACAAAATCAAACATAACTATTACAACCTGTAATACTGAAATAAAACTTTTACACAAACAATTATTTAATATAGGACAATTTGAACAGTAGCACCTTTGCGAGTTCACTCTTGTTACATGTAAACACATCTACTGTATTATGTACTTCATTAACAGTACGTAAAGCACGTGTGAGATGAGTTTTCGCGAGCAGGTTTGTTCTGGCTGCCGGTACCACCAGCAGTGGCGGGCGCCGCCGTCTGCACACATAGCCATCCGGCACATTTATATTAATCCGGTGAAGTACTCCCGGATTTATTTCCATGCCGCGGAGTAGTTTCACAATATACTCTACAAGAGCGAATTCACGTCGCACCCTCAACTCATTGTACCCCACCATACCCAACACAAATAGTGTAGGGTACATTAACGGGTAAAATGGGTACACGCCATATAATTTACAATATAAATGTCTTGTAAATTTATTCTGGACACGTTCCATCATGACACTATATTTAGCCTCATGTGGAGCCCATATCACTGCACTAAACTCTAGGTGACTTCTCACTAGCGCATCATACAATACCTTAATTGTTGTTATATTTGTGAACCCCTGTGTCTGCCTGAGGACAAAACCTAAATTTCTATACGCTTTTTTGCATATCTTAACAATGTGCTCACGAAATGTTAGGTCCGGAGTAAGATGTACACCTAAATCTCGTACTTGTGTCACACGCTGTATCGGATTTGCTTCTATGTGATACTCGTAGCGCACTGGGTTCCGCGCACGAGTGAATGTCATCACCGAGCATTTGGATACATTAAAATAGAGATTATTCTCTTGGCTCCATTGTACCACTCGGTTTATGTCCCCCTGCAGGCGTTCACAATCCGACGCATCCTTAACCTCGAGCAGCAATTTAAGGTCATCTGCAAACAATAGACATGCCCCATGTCTGACGACGTCCGGCAAGTCATTTACCATTATGATAAATTCGAGAGGCCCCAAATTGCTACCCTGGCTTACGCCTGACCTGGTGTAATATGGCTCAGATTCGCACCCGTTGTAGTCAACAAACTGCTGACGGTCCTGCATGTAGCTAACGAAAAACTGTAACATATGCGGCGTACATCCGACTTCAGCGAGCTTCCTTAAAAGGACGTCGTTATCGACGGTATCAAACGCTTTTTTAAAATCAAAGTACGCCGCGTCTACCTGTACTCCAGCGTCTACTGCCGGAATAACCTGTGCCATAAAATTAAGAAGATTAGTGGCAGTGCTGCGCCCCGGCCGAAATCCGTGTTGAGCATCCGACAGCTGCGCGCGCACTTGCCCCTGCACGCAGCGCTGGATAGCGGATTCGAATACTTTAGCCGGTGTCGACAGCACAGCCACGGGTCTGTAACCGCTGATATCAGGGCCTACTTTACCTTTTGGTACCGGAATGACCCTCGTAATCTTCCATCGATCTGGGAAAGTCGCCTGTGTAATACAGATGTTAAAGATGTGATGCAAGGGTTTGGCTAGTACCCTAGCACAGTCTCGGAATATAAACGCTGGAATACCGTCTGGGCCGGATGAACGTTTCGGCTTCAGCTTTTCGAGCGCTACCCTTACCTCATGCAGGCTCAGGTTGTCTATGTGCACGCGTGCACTGGTCGCACCAGCCGCCGTCGCCGCGGCCTGAGCGTCCAGACGCGGCGGTGTCGTACTATACACCGATTCAAAGAACTCCGCAAATTGGCGGGCACATTCATCATCTGTGAGGTGTTGACTATCCTTTATAATACATTGTCTGTTTACTCTACTTCTTTTAGACTTAATATATTGCCAGAATGACTTGGGATCTTTTGCAAATTGTAACTGTAATTTATTTTTATGCTCTATATATGCGATTTCTATTGACTTTTTAATACGCGCTCTGCATTTAGAAAATTCATTATAATCTCTATCCTGTTTAGTTTTTTTATATTGCTTATGAAACCTAGCTTTTTTTTTAATATCTTTAATAATGTCCCGCGTGTACCATACGGGATAAACGTACTGCGACTGCGTATTGTAAGGTTTTTTCCGTGGTACACACTCATCTAAAATACAGTTAATTGTGTCATAAAAGTAATTCAACACCTCATCAAGATCGCGCATCTCAAAAATTGAATTCCAATTCGTAGATGTTAACATGGAATACAATAAATTATAATCGGCCTTATAGAAATTCCACTGTGGTCTAATATTGCGTGCACGTGCACTGTCGGCTGCGGGTGGCGCGGCGGCAGCGGGCGGCGCGGGGGCCAGGCGCACGCTCACCGCGAGCGGCGGGTGCTGCGGGTCTACTGGGACGAGCGCCTCATCCGCGGCCTCTACTAACACCTCTCTACTTAAACCTGCGCTTAATACCAAATCCAACTGACGACCTAAACAATTAGGGACTGTGTTACTTTGAGTGAACTCGCAATATGATACAAAACATTCATAATAATTAGTAATATTTACTGGACAAGAAAATAAATTAAAATCACCTATAACAATTACTTCACTATATTTATCACAAAGTTTTTCTAATAGTCTAAATAAAATCATATAGTCAGTCTCAGAACTACTCGGTGGAATATATACTACACAACATAAAAACAAAAACCTATTATTTAAGTGTACCGTTGCACAAACCATTTCAAATACGCAGGTGTCTATCGCCGCGTCCGCGACATGTACTTGTCGCAGCTCGAAGCGGTGTGTGGCCACGAGAAACGCGCCCCCCTGTTTTCGTCCATCCGCTCGATCACAACGTAAAATCGTATATCCTTGGGGTATTACTTCTGCATCTTGAATAGACTCATTGCAGCCGGACTCAGTAATGGCAAATAAATCTGCATTTGAAGATACAACATTGTTTCTAAAAATATCCAACTTAGTTCTCAGACCTCGGACATTTTGGTAAAATATTTCAATGTTACTGTTCCTTAGAGATAGTGGTTTTACTTGTTGATCTACGAAACCAAATCCATTCGCAAAATTGAGCGTTTAATGGCCATATCTCTGCTATATTCAGTTTGTCATATTGTTGTTCCGGTACACCTATTACAAAAGATGAATAATCACGTTCCGTTTTGTGTTTGATTTTCTCTATTTTCATAACTATGTCTGTGCCACAAATGTTCTTAATATGATCTGTCATTGCTTCTACCGTAGTTTCCGGGCTTAAACGCCACACGTGTAAATATTTCTTCTTTTCTGTTGCTATTATACCTTTTAACTCAGTATTATTTCCAATTCTCACATCTGTAGGTATTCTATATGCTTTTTTATTCTGCACAGTTGTCCAGCCTGCTTGATTAGGTTCTTGTTGATTTTTAGGGTCGGCAGTCGTTGGTAAATTAGCTGTCTGCGTCGGGACTGTAGACTTCGTGGCCCCACCATTATTTATATTTTTCTTCTTAGGAGGTGGGCGATTATTTGTATTCTTTTTATTAGGTTTTGAATTAGATTCAGGTACAATCATATTATGGTTTACTGCTTCTGCAAATGAAGAAGGTGGAGATCTAGCAGTTACTTGTTCCACAGCCGCCGGTGGGCTATTGTGAGTCAAGTTAGAATTGACTTTATTTTCTATAACCGTCATAATTTTAATCAAATTATCGAAATCACTTTTGGTTTGGGAGAATTGAAATTGCAAAGATGATATTGCATTTGCTTGGCTTTCGAGGCGAGATAACATATCTTTACGAAATAGTCGCAGTTCTTTGAGTAACACAGTATCTGCATCTTCATCTATAGTTATAGGCGAAAACTTCGCCTGACTTCCACGCTGAATGGTCACATTATGTATGGGTGTTGTGCATATGTTGTGGTTAGTTTTATCGGTTCTTACTGGGACTTTAGAGTTCCCGCATTTTGGATTTAAGCAAACACACTCCGGACATACCCATTTCTTCTTATATGCTAGGGTAAATGCCTTAAAAGCATCTAGTGTTATTTTAAGGCAATCTATGTCGTAACTTTTTTTGCATTTATTATTGGAGCACTCTAAAAAAGAGCTGTTTGTTATTGTGGAATAACAAGCATTGCAATTCGCCATTGTTGTCATTAGGTACAATTCTTATTTGAATTTAATTTAAAAAAATATAGATGTGTGCGTGCAACGGCCAAATTCTTCGCGCGACGCCGCACTATGGGACCAAACAGTATTTTCCATCTCGAAAATGGTTGTGACGAAAGGCGTAAATCCATTGATTTCTTTATGGTTTTATACTCTCAAAGAATGGAACTTACGAATTAATTACAAAAAATATTGAATAACTTAGTTTTACGCTTATAAAATGAACCTCAAACATTGGTCATAAATATTTTCATGGCAATTAAATTACCGTTAAGGAAATTCATTACAAAATTATTCGGAAGTTTACCAAGGAAGCATATTAGTGTTATACATTCTTAGATAGCTTAGAATGTACACTTTACAACCAAATAGGTTTTTGTAAAAAAAAAATTATGTTTATTTTTTTAATAATTTTTTTAGTGAAGTAAAGAAAATTCCGTTTTTGTTTAATTCAATTGGAGTTTTCCTTGTTGCCGAAAGCTGCCGGTGTCAAGTAAATTACTCTATTAGAGACCTTACCTATTCAGTAATATATGGATAAAAAAAAAACTTGCGCCTTTTTTGCGCTAGTGGTGATTTAGAAGCAATAATGTCAATCGGGAGAAAATACAAAAATCCCCGAAAATTACGGTTCATTTGTTTTTTAAAATAATATATTATATTTTGATGTCTATCTTGTTTTTTTTTTTCATTTCTATGATAGAGAAGCATACAATAACAAATTAATATACTACTATTATATTCAAGGAATCTTCCCATGGTAATTTTGTTTGCGGTAATCACCTTAACCACAAGTATGATAAACTATATTGCTGCGGAAGTTCTAGTTATCTGTCGTGGTAATTAATTACAATCAGTACTGATTACACTATTTCGGTGAGAACTTCCATAATCAATTGTCCCATGGTTTTTGCACAAGGCACTAAAATATTGGTCCTATATATACTCGTGTTTTCAGCATACTATTCATCAAAGTGTTCACATACGTTTTTCAATAACAATTAACAGACAAAAAACATATAATTATCTAACAATGAGTGAATTTGTTTGTGTTCGACGTGATCTTTGTGATCAAATAATAAGAGGAAAAAGTACTTCAGACCTCAAAAAATATTTGGTGGACAACTTTCAACTATCGGAAACTGACGTTAATACTGTAATACAGAGTATCCAAAAAAATCTAACATCAAGTTGCAACCAGAAATGGACCAAAGCTCAAAGAAAGTCAGACAGGTTCGAGAGTCTATACTCAAATTGGTTAAATGGTGAGTTTAAAGTACCATTGAATTCTTGCAGTACTTCAACATCTCAAAATTCTGGCTTGGATACTTCTGGTGATCGTGGTAGACCAACAAAACCATATGACGAGTGTTCGGAAAGCACAAAGAAACGAAAAAATATGGAACTGGTCCAGGAGTATGGAATGGGACATGTCCGTAACGCTTATGTGCAAGGTTTACGATCCATGGGTGAAAATGACGAAGCGTCGATTGTGAGTATTATAAGAAGTAAGGAAAAAGAAGAGAAAAAAGTAATTTTACAAAACATACTCAATCCAGATAATGCACTTTCCTTTACAAAAGAGGAGGCCTTGAGTATGTGTATTGAAACAGATTTAACCAAAGCCCAATATGCGTACCTAAGAAAAAGGCTCGTTGATAAGAATTTAAGTTCTGTATTGCCTTCTTATCAAATACTAAATGAAGCAAAAAAGGCTTGCTATCCGCCTGCATCCAGCATAACGGTGACAAATATAAGCGCAAAAATAAATCTTCAAGATCTCTTAGACACTACAGTCTGCCGTATTATAAAGATAAAGTCTGAACCGACAAATTATAATCGTCTCAAGTTGTTTACTAAATGGGGATGTGATGGATCCTCCGGGCAAAGTGAGTATAAACAAACTCTACCGGAAGAAAACGAACAAATATCGGATGCTAATTTGTTTATAGTTTCCCTTGTACCACTGCGACTAGTAGACGAAGAAACTTCTGCAGTTATATGGCAGAACCCTGCTTGTTCATCTGTTAGATATTGTAGACCAATTTCATTAGAGTTTGCAAAAGAAACACCTGAAAAAACTACAGCGGTTGTCAGTGAAATTGAAGCCAAAATTAATCAATTAATACCAACTCTTGTGTCAATAGACGACAAAGTCATTGAAGTTAAACATGAACTGTTTATGACAATGATTGATGGGAAAGTTGCTCAAGTGTTAACGAACACATCATCCAGTGCTACCTGCACTGTTTGTGGAGCAACTCCCAGACAAATGAATGATCTTTTAAAAGTTACAACGAGAGTGGAAAATGAAGATGCGTTTAAATACGGTTTGTCGACACTACACGCATGGATAAGATTTATGGAAATGATCCTCCATATTTCTTACAATTTAGGTTTTGAGAAGTGGTCTGCAACAACTCCAGAAAACAAGCAACTAAAAGAAGACAAGAAAAAATATGTCCAAAAACGTTTTCGAGAAGTGCTTGGTTTGCACATTGATAAACCACGTCAAGGTTCCGGTAATAGCAACGACGGAAATACGGCAAGGAGATTTTTTCAAAATTACCAATGTTCTGCAGAGATAACCGGCATTGATGAAGAATTAATCAAGAGATTATATATAATTCTTCAAACTATGTCATCGGGATTCCCTATAAACGCAGAAAAATTCGGCCAGTATACATTGATTACTGCGCAATTGTATGTAAGCAAATATAACTGGTACTATATGCCATCTTCGGTCCATAAAGTACTTATACATGGTGCTAAAATAATAGAGCATTATGCAGTTTTGCCCTTAGGACAATTATCCGAAGATGCGCAGGAAGCCCGAAATAAAGATTACAAGAAATATAGGTTACATCACGCTAGGAAGTGTTCCAGATCAGCAACAAACGAAGACGTTCTGCATATTTTGTTATATACATCTGATCCTTATATATCTAGCTTAAATAAACCAAGTTTTCTAATATCCAAAGAATTGTTTGACGAAGCTAAAGAATTGTTGAAAATGGAAAGTGATGAATAGGATAAGCGCTAAAAATATATTTGTTATCATGTAAATGTTTGTTTAAAGTTAACAATTAGTTAGTTGTAGTTTAGTTTTAAACTTATTTCCATAAAAAGTGTAACTTTTATTAATGTAACTGTATAATTATATTTTTAATATAACTGCATAATTTTTTGTATAAAATTTCGTATAACTTTATCATTTTCATTTTTTTACGATAAATATATAATTTGTAAAATGATAGTGTTGGATTTCTTTTATTGCCTAGATATTCACAAATACGTAAAAAAAAAATCAAGGAGAAAAATCACAAAACTACAGAGTTATCGATTATTGAGATGGAAACTACCGTTTGGTCCCATAGTGCGCCGAGGTGCGAAAGGGACGAATTATTTTTGCGCGCAAGTCCTCTCTTTTACCCGAGGTGAGGAGGGGCCTACCTCAGCTTGCACTGCCGACGCGATGCGAACTCGCGAATTAAATAAATGCGAAATAGTTCACTCCACTTTAGTACTTAGTACACATATTGTTCAAACACATTAAGAGTCAATATTGCACAAATTAATAGTTCATAATTTGCGTAAAATCACAGAAAAAAGCGTCCGCACCCTAGGGCAGCTCACTTACTACTTTTAGAAATATCTACATAGCAAATACATCCCCTTTATCTTTGGTGCGATACCGGCTTTATATTATGTATTTAAATCAAAATAAAATGTAAATATAACGTTACAAACAGCACGGTATTGCCTGCAGATCACTTGGGCTTAGCAGCAACAAGTTACTTCAGAACAGGAGCAGAACTATGAAGTAGCGAGCGGCGCCGGATAATATTCACTACGAGCAGTAATTAGCCACTCTGACTCCTGCTGAGACTGGAGCAGTTGGAGCACACACGAGAACTTCAGGTCACTTGCACCGGGAGCTCCGCGGAGACCACACTTTCACCATTGGCAGTCTGTGTGACATTGAGGAAATTCTTCAAGTGTTGTTAAGACGTATCGACAGGAATTTGGATTTATATAGCACTCCTGCCTAGGACTTAATAGATATTTATGTACTACGCTGAGAGTCACAGGTTTGATCATCGCACGGCACAAATATTGTTGATGAATAATAGTGTATACTGGCTTTGTCGGCAAATTAATGTTTATGAAGACACCTTCCGTAGAGAGAAATATACGTTTGACGATGGACATAATTCATAAATCCTTCAGTAAGTTTTCTGTTACGTATTGAGCAGATGTAAATCAGGCTCCGGTAGCGATGACAAAGTGTAGCGACAGCAGGCGGCGTCTGCCTGCGCGCCAACAAACTTCATACAAGTACAGCGAGAGCTATGTGCGTCACACCAGGAACACCAGTGCAGGACAACGGACGCAGAGAGTGAGCGTTTCCAGTTACCACCTAAATGATGGACACAGTGTAGACAACATGCATACATATAATATAACACAAGTAATCTATAAAGTATTTTCAAAGCTTCCAAAAGATAAGTTCTATTCAACTAAAAATAATATAAGAACTAGTGTGCACGGACCTCAGTTGAAATTGGGAGCATGTCATTAACACCCGGAAACAAGCAAGTGTCCAAATGAACTCGTTAGTTAGCACATTGCGCTACTTTTCGGAAACGTTGCAAACAATTAAAAGCAGTTTAAACACGACGTGACACATTACAACTCGGCTAATTAGCTCTCTTCCGTTCCGGACGGTACCTACAAAGGTGTTTGAAAGCCGGTGCTTCAGCCAAAAAACAATAGCCGTTTGAAACGCTTCTGTGGGATGCAGCGACGCGCGATGAGCCACTTCGCCATCAAATTGCGGCTCCAAGTAATTAGCCAACTTCCAACTCGCGCATAGTTTGTGCTGCCGCCGCGTGGCGTCGACACTGTCGCACTCACTTGGATAACTATTTTAACTAGCAGTTAGCTGATAGTGGCGCTCGGCGGCTCGATGTCACGGTATCGTAATATAGACTTCGTAGTTATAATGGGTGATCTTAATTTAAAAAGTGCCTCAGTAAATATCACTAACTACTACTGTTACTTTTTGTCATTCTGTTCACTGGTAGAAAAAAATGTTATTTTGAACCGATATGGTGGAATGTTGGATGTAGTACTAGTTCGGGAAGGCTCTCATGAGGTATGCGTTTCTAGTACGGATGGCATTGTTCAACCTGATGCATACCACCCTCCGCTGGAAATAGAGGTAAGAATAGAATCAGCTCATTGTTCAGATGTAATAGAACCAAGTAACATAAATCCCATGAAAGACTGGAATTTCAACAAATGTGACTATGAGCAACTATATTTGTTACTATCCGAGATTTCTTGGGCCCGTGTATTGCAGGCTGCTAATGTATCTGATGCTGTAAATATCTTCTATAATATCATCTACGACATTTTTGATAGCTGTATGCCTAAAAAACGTCGCTCAAAGACCACCAGTAGACGGTACCCTGTATGGTTCACACCTGATATAGTTCATGACACCAAACATAAAATTACATTACATTCAATCTGGAAGCGCTCTAAATGTCATGATGACTATAAAATCTACTCTAATCTAAGAAATTCCTTAAAAAGAAGGGTTGCGGACGCTTATCGCTCATACATAAGACGTGTAGAAAATAATATCAAACTCAATCCACGTGAGTTCTGGCGACATATCAGTAGCTTGCGGTCTAAGGGTGGGTTCGAACCCCAGGTGAACTACCGTGGTGAAAGTTTCTCAGGTGCAGCTGCAGCTGAGGCTTTTGCAAAGTTTTTCGCAAGTGTATTTTTGACTGATATACCACGGCTAAATGCTGAATATACGAATAGTTTTGATGTTAGTCACAACAGCAACTACGTCAATATTTTCCACATTACCTCTGAGGACGTCTTAGATGGAATAAATAAATTAAAGACAAGTAGTTCTATAGGCCCAGATTGTATACCAGCCCAGCTTCTCAAGTATTTGAAACACTCATTTGCTTCTCCTTTGTGTCACATATTTAATTTATCTTTAAATAGCGGATTATATCCTCTACAGTGGAAAGTCTCTCGTGTAACACCTATACCTAAAACCTCAAACAAACTATCTGTAGAAGAATATCGGCCCATTGCTATATTATCTTCACCAGCTAAAATATTTGAAAATGTTCTTCATAAGTTAATTTACTCTCAAGTAGAAAAATATCTCAGTAATGCCCAGCATGGATTTAGACGCAAGAGATCCGTGGAGACAAACCTACTAATCCTAACTGAATTTATCTCTGTACAGTTAGACGAGAGAAAGCAGGTAGATGTGTTGTATTTTGATTTCCAAAAAGCTTTTGACCGGGTCAATAATGATATCCTGCTTTTAAAGCTTAGCGCCATAGGCTTTTGCCCTAACCTGCTTCGGTTGCTGGCCGATTACCTCCGTGATCGCCAGCAATTTGTTCGGTTGGGGATTTATGATTCGTGTGCCTATCATACTCGTTCTGGCGTAAGTCAGGGCTCAATCCTCGGACCATTATTATTTCTTCTTATGATAAACGACCTGCCTTCTGTTCTTAAACATACTAAATGTCTTCTCTATGCAGATGACCTTAAACTATACGCTAGTGTCAACACTATATCAGATTGTGAAGCCATTCAGAGAGATATAGATGCTATATATGAATGGGGAGTTACAAATAAGATGACATTCAATCCCTCTAAATGCTATGTCATGACTTTTGGTCGCATGCGGCATCCAATAGGCTTTGAATATAAAATAAATGGCGCTGCCATAATAAGATCGACCACCGTGAAAGACTTAGGTGTCGTGTTCGACCAGAAGCTGACATTTCATGACCATATTTCTACCGTCGCTAAAGACTCGTTCAGGCGACTAGGGTTTGTTCTAAGAAATGCAAGAGATTTTCAAAACGCGCATATCGTACAGCTCTTATACAGTACGCTTGTCAGAAGCAAATTAGAGGCGAGCTCTTGTGTTTGGAACCCGTATGAGGCTAAATATGTACTTTTACTTGAGAAGGTCCAAAAGGCATTTTTGAGGTTTCTTTATAAATTCCGGTTCGGATATTATCCATATTTATATCCAACCAAATTTCTCGTTGGGCACCTAGGATTTAATATGTTGCAAACTAGAAGAGCCTATGACCAGCTGAGCATCATGCTTAAAGTATGTAGAGGGACAACAGATGCCCCCGATCTACACAATGAGCTGATTCGACTTTACGTCCCTAATAACTACCTCCGAGGTCGAAAACACCGTCTACTAGCCGTACCTACAAGTCGCACAGTTGCTCGCGCATCATCCCCAGTTCCCCGTGTTCTGGCTGCCCTTAATGACCTCATGGAAGCTGAACCGAATTGTGATTTTTTTGTTAATGATTTTAAAATTATAATGTGTTTTTGCCTTAGCCATTGCGAACGAATTGTTTAATGTGTATATTTTGTGATTTAAATTGTATGTTAACCTTTTGTTTTGTTTATTTATATTTTATTCCACATTGTTAACGTTTTCTATCTTATACTTATTATGTTGATTTTCTATCCTATATTATGTTTTTTTTTTTTTTTTTTTTTTCCTTATTATATGTTAATGTAATTGGTTTGAGAACCGTTTTAGCATAATAAATAAATAAATAAATAAATAGACGGACGGTCGAGTCACGTGGCTCGGGGCCGCGCTAGTTAACGCCAGCGACAGAATGTTATAACGTGTAATTGCAGCGATGTCTCTCCCTCGAGGCTCCGGCCATCGTCTGTACATGTTAACTTGCTGAAAGTGACGGAACTAACGTCGCTGGAATATGAGATGTTCACAAACTACAACTAGCGCAGTTACCAAACTACGTCAAGTATTTCAGCGCTTCTGCAGTTTAAAGATCACAAATCGATCAGTTTGACTGTCGATGATGATAGATGGCTGATAGCCTGTAAGATCTGTATGACATACACTTTGGGCGGAATGATACATACAGTGTATGTATCATTCCGCCCAAAGTGTATGTCAAAGTAACGCATTAAAAGAAGTTGTAAAAGTATTCTCTCAAACTGACTTTGAATATTGTGAACTTAGAAAATTATAAAATATATTCACAAGCTCTCGATCAACTAATACACGAACGCACGTGTATAGCTGAAGACTCCGACCTGAAACTGTCGCTCGAACATAACAATCCGGTGAAAAACCACGCAGTTTCTAACGGAAAAATATTCGTTTCCCACTATTTTCTAGCAAAATACCTTTATGCATTTAGTATTGCTAAATGAGAGGATAAAAGTCAAGTGCGGCAGGTGCGACAACGGTGCGGGACGACAGCGGCACGGGGACAGAGCGGGCCGGCGACGGGGCGACGACGTGACGACGGCGGCGCGGGCGAACAGCGCGCTTCCGACCCTTCCCGAACAAGCGGCCGGGCCTGGGGAAACTATTACATAATCTGTGCCCAGGGCTAGCGCGTTGTACACTGTGTATTCATTACTTGTCTCGTTGCCTTTGTTTTTTAAAGGACAACAGTGAGTACAAGAGATTAAGTTACAAAATAGGTACTCTATACAAGTTATAATGTTTATTATTAGTACCTATAAAACATAACATAATATCGCGCTGTATTCCCCGAAGGGGTACTCAAAGGTATACCGTAGGTACCTATAGCACATCCATATTTGCCAGTTATGTTATAAATCCCAATAAATAATAGGGGGCGAGCCTATTGCTAACATCCGGCACAAATCTAGACACCGTGCTGCTGCTGAATTACCGATGAAAAAACCAAATAACACTTTCCTCGACCGGGATTCAAACCCAGGAGCTCGTGCTTAGCAATCGCGCTAGGAAACCACTAGACCAACAAGGCAATACCTATAAGGATTTAATTATAATATTTAACCAATAATGTTGGTTTTGGTTTGTAAAAACAATGGCTTATACTTTACAGGCGACCTTCAAATAACTGAATTAAAAGCAGCGTCTAATTAATGTATGCGGCGCGAACCTAACATTAATTACCCGTAAGTATGAATGTTGTGTTCCCGTCCGAGACGAGCTTCACGAGTCATTTGAATGGTAAGCGTGTTACTGTTTATTAATGTTTACACAAGCCAGCTCTCTCTAGCGGGTAACGAGAGGAAAGCCTGCCCCCTTACCAGGAGCTCTTAAAGCAGGACATTTATCGTTGTAGAAGCGAGACGCAGCTACTGCTTTGTAGTGTGGCGTTTCGCTTCCACAGAGAACTCCTGCTTTAGGAGTTAGAGGGGATGTATCAGTCTGTAACCACGCGAGTGATGCCGCTACTTGTTACTATTTACATTATTTTAATTAATCCATCGCTTGTATTAGCCCTCAAAGAGGTTTCTAGCCGCGTACCTCCCGTTGCCACCCACACAGCAGTACTACCACAGCTCTAAGCCCCGAGTTATTACCGAAGCTACTTAAGATAACATGTCAATCATGTTCACGAGTCGTTAATATTTGATTTCCACGTAACATAATATTCATGTTTTCACTGAGTTTAGTATCTTTGTAAACCCAGAAAGTATATAAGTTCCAGATGTTTCCGTGGAACATGCGAGCTGTCTGATGTCGAACCTAAATAATTATGCTAAATGAAACGCAATATTTATCGCGAAACATCTCGGTCATCATCATCATCAGCCGGAAGACGTCCACTGTTGAACAAAGACCTCCCCCTTAGGACGCCACAATGAACGACAGCTTACCAATTCCATCCACCGGTTGTCCGCAATTCGGACGATTTCGTCGGTCCATCTGGCGGGAGGCCTGCCAACGCTGCGTCTTCCGGTTCGTGGTCACCACTCAAGAACCTTTCTTTCCCAGCGGTTATCGGTTCTTCGAGCGATATGGCCTGCCCATTGCCACTTCAACTTGCATATTCTTTGAGCTACGTCGGTGACTCTAGTTCTTTGGCGAATTTCCGTATTTCGGATCCTGTCGCGCAAAGAAACCCCGAGCATAGCTCTCTCCATAGCTCCATAACATCTCGGTAACTTCCTTAATTTATTTAACACTTTATGCACAAGTTACTGTACTAAGACGGACTTAATGCCAAAGGTATTCTCTACCTTAGAGTGATGCTGAGAAACGGGAAGTACATGCACTAAACGGAAGTGGATGAGTAAAGCTCGACATTGCAGCTATTGATATAAACACGAATATTGAATATTAATATAGGTATATACATAGAGCTATACGAATTTACATAATTATTAAGATATACATAAATATTAATAATACACTGCCTCTGACTGCCTCGTTGGTCTAGTAGTTGCTAAGCGCGACTGCTGTGCACGAGGTCCTGGGTTCGAATCCCGGGTCGGGCAAAGTGTTGCTGGGTTTTTCCATTAGATAATTCTCAGTAGCAGCACGGAGTCTGGATTTGTGCCCGGTTGATGGCAATAGGCTCGCCCCCTATTACATTGGGACCTAAAATCGTAACTGGCGGAATGTGGGTGTACTATATGTGCACCTCTGCCTACCCCTTCGGGGAATACAGGCGTGATGTTATGTTATGTTGTTGTGTTATATTTATTAATTATACATACACAAATACATTACATACAGACGTCTGATAAATTGTATGTTTATAATGTGTAACGTGTGTATTAGGAATCAATGGGCAATTATGTGTAAGTATTGTATTTATGAGGGGGTAACTAAATCTATAACCTGGATGACTAAAGTGGTGACTTTGAACTTTATGGACCGTTTACACTTCAATGTATCTTTTTTGTGTCCTATTTAATGTAAACCCTAGGCTTTAGCTATACACTCGTCTCCTAATTATATAGGACTTACAATTATTAGCGAAATTTTAACGCACTGGCTCGTATTTCCGTCGACCCCTAGGGAGGATTCAAGCGTGAGGATATACAAGCAATATAATGTTAAAATAAAACAATGTGAAAACCAGAAAAGCGAGTTACCCTGTGTCGTGTGGGTGCCTTGTAACGACGCACGCACACAGACAGCGACCCCGCGCTTCCTCGTAGTTATTGTTTCAGCTTTTTTCTTTTTCACTTTTATGAATCTATGATGACAATTAAACTTCTTCATTGCAAAAGATTTCTGCAAATAATATTGTAGGTGTACACGAACATGCTCTGTTGCGGATTGTTTCTTCCAGATCAGCAATATTAGGACATTAAATATTAGGACGGACGGTAGCTAGACGGTTATAATATAATTATGTTAACCTCAGAAGCTTTGTAGAAGGGCTACATTGCTGCGGTGGATAGGAACTTTTCTAGCCTTGATGTGAATTTATTCTATGTCAAAAGCTAGTCGTATGTGTGGTGAAGCATATATGCATCGCTAGATTTGGATAAGAATAATATCGTGTCGCTTTTGTTTCTAGTTGTAAAGTCACATGGCCTGTATTGTTTGTTAGCGCAGCACAACATAATATAACAGTGACGTTAGCCGCGGCTATTGTTCTGCCGTACACCTGAGCAAATATATTCAAAGTCGGAAGAAATTACGGCTCTTGTTGCAAACTGTTATTACACGGCTTCTTTGCCACATAAAGCGGGCAGCCAAGATCTGCATTATTTTAACTTGGCAGCCCCAAATATAAAGTTAAAAGTAATGTAGCCTCTAAAAAGTAATAGAGGGCCCACCTCTAGCCTGATTATCATACTAATATTTTAAACGAAATATATTTGTTCCTGTATTAAGGGATTACGTAAAACTTGAATTAGTACCAGTAGGAGTAGAGTACAGAGGCAGGTTATATATACAGCTAGTTGATGCGGCTGTCGTATGACCTGCCACTGGCGACCTCTGACCAGCGACCAACTGGTCATCAAACCCTTAGACTTTAACATTCTGTAAACTTTCCCGTTTCTTATCTATCTTTATGTATACCCACTTCCCGTTTCTTACCTGTATGTAAAGAAGCATTCGCTTGGAGTGGAACAATAAGACTGATATTATAAGGACGACTTCCTCAATTACTTCCAGGAAGTAGAAACACTTTTCATACCTAAGAACGAGGAAGCGACGTTCAATTAGGCAAATCTGTGTAATCTCCATACGTGTGTGTTCTCTAAGTGGTTAGACATACAGAAATGTATATTGTGATATACTAGCGAGTCGCAGGCGTAGCCGCAGGACTTGTAGCTAACTTATATCTGAGACGGACTTACGTAAGCTGGATTTTTGCTTGTAAAAATAAAAGTAAATTGGTACTTGAATATACTGTGGGCTGAAGAGGATTGTTTTACTTATTGTTTAATTAAGTAAAAAAGTATAATAATAATAAAAAAAAATATTGTCATAAAAAGAGGTAGGTAGGTACAGTTATATGAAACCCTGACACCCGAGCTAGGATTATAACCTGTGTTACAGGAGTCAGTGTCTTCGCCCAGATTGTTACATTAACTTATTATTAATGGATAAGTATGGGTGCTTACAAATTTGTTTTTTCATAAAATCCTTTTTATATTTTGAACGACTAACATTTGAACAATTCATAGTGTCTCTTCACATTATCTTCTATGGCTGTAGTGGTGCGCAGCTTATATCTGTGGTGGGCGCGCCCCGCCTCAAACAATCGTCCCTGCGGCGACACTTGGCGGAACAAAGCGCTTCTATGTTCCTTTTAACGGACCACACTGAACCAAAGGAGGTTATTTAGCTCGCTATGATGTTGATACTTTTATTTTTGATAAACTTTACTGACATATATGTTAGAGTTTAGTTGTGTACATAGATCGTCTGGTCATCTTAATAGTGGTTCGATTCTAAGCTCCGAGCGATATGTTAAAAGGTTTAATAAGGAAAGAAAATGTACAGTGTGTAACATGATCGCTTTATGCAACACGAAATGTTTGGCTAAATGTGGGTACCTATCATAATTATTATAACATGTGCCATGATTTTTGACAGGTATACATACTAGATTTTTTATTATACTGAATTCAAAGTCATGGTCTCTGCCTACCCCTCAGGGAAACAGGCGTGACTGTATGTATGTATGTTAATTCAAAGTCAAACCAATATAAATTGTCTATATTCTTGACCCTGCTACACATCTCGTCATTAGCTAAGACCAGCCCCTCACTGAACTCTTCCATGACCCCAACGAGCGCGCCGGTCCGCCGTATTAGTGGCGCAGCGTTGTTGTTAGCATGCTAATGATTATCGGCAGCCGTCTATTACCAAACAATTACTACCTTGACCATCTTCTAAATGATAAGGTGCGCTAATTGCAGTGACACACGATGCATAATGAATCAATTCCGGCATCAGCTGGTGTCACACATGCCAACAGACACCTCTGACGAACTAGGTTTAATGGTAGTTACCTCACTAAAGAGGCTTGTGTGTGTGTCTAGGCATCGAAGCATCTGGAATAATATAGATGTGATGATCAATGACGTCAGGTTTTAATTGATTTATATTTTTTTCCGAAAACTAAAGTCAATAACACGACTATGATAATTGACAATTAGAATTGTTAAGAAAAGACATAGTCAATTATGGAAACTAGATTCCTAAGTCCAAATTGATTCTAAAGACAGATATTTTCTCGTACAATCCTCCTATCTTTAATTTCTTGACATTAATTATGCAACGCGTTGTATCCTTCAGTACGTGCACTGTGCAGTGCTAACTACATTGGCCTCAAGGATGGGAACCTCAGCGGCCCAGTTTGTAATGAAGTCGGTCGGACTGGCTCACCGCGGGAGACTTGCCAGCTCACTGCACAACCATTCAATTATACTTGTCACAGAATCGTGCGTCCAGGTCCCACCAATGCTCCATTTAATAATAATATAACAGTGTTGTGGAGATGTGATCACGAGCCTGGTGACAATATGACAAGAAGCGTATAGGTATCTGACCCATTCCTGAAAAAAAAGTCTCTTCACATACAGAACTAAGCTACGGATTGGTATTTTCTCGCGATGAGGCATCTTAATACAGAAAGTTCATAACTACAAATTGTAAAGCATGCGTAATCCGTATTCAGCAGATACTTCTCAACCGTTTGCTTATAAAGCCGGCGTCTAACGTATCTTAACGATAGCTAAAATAAGATGAATTTAAAGTAAATCAAGTTTACTACAGAGATAAATAAACTTATTCATTAAAAGGGCGGCGTCGCACGTGAGGACAAGACGTCATAAATACGACCCATTGATAAATTCCTTTGGAAAGCTATTTTTTGCCAATCAGTGAGATGAAATGGACAGGGGCATGGACTAGTTATAATAAATCGTGTTGCCCTGGTATTCTCACAATATTTCATGTGTAATCACACTAATGTTATAAGGGTGAAAGTTTGTGAGTGTGTTTGTATGTTTGTAATCTCTTCACGCTCAAACAGCTAGACTGCTTTTTATAAAATTTTGGTATGGAGGTAGCAAACACCCTGGATAACACATAGGCTTTTTATCCCGAAGAAAAGACTCCGTGTTGCCACTGAGAATTGCCTAATGGAAAAACCCAGTAACACGTTGCCCGACCTGGGATTCGAACCCAGGACCTCGTGCTCAACAGTCGTGTTTAGCTAACTAGACCAACGAGGCACATTATTGATTGCTGTCCAAAAGTAAGTAGCCTGAATTCGACATACATAAACTTTTACGAGTGTTTACCCACACGTCTTTTCTATCACAACAGAAAAACAAATGACAAAAAAATGGATAATGTAAGATTTACGTGGTAAATAGTGTTTTGGATACATCCAACACCAGCAGTAGAGATCCGATAGCATGCGAGGCACGTAAACAATCTCTCAAACATTGTTCGCCCGAGAAATAAATACGTAGCGTACGACCTACTAGACCTAGGTCGAGGCCTGACACATATCGTAGTAGGACGGTTCACATTATATACATAATATTGGTTATGCTCGGACGTCCTGTAATGCCACTTAAATACAACATAAAAATTTCGCCGTAGAGTTGAATCCAAAACGGACCACGCATATTATCGAAGAATCCAGCAAATATACTGGCAAACCAAATAACTAAATACAGCTATGAAAACATCTTTATAATACTATTGCCCTCAGCCTCTTTCAACTTACTACACTCACAAGCCAAGAAAATAAATCCACTTTAGGAACGTTCGTAGAGTATGTCGAAGCTTCCAGAACATGATAGGCACATTTTCCTGCTAACAAACTTTACATAAGAAATAGTTGGTCACGTCTCAAAGATGTGAAGTTAGCGAACAATTCCGGCTGTTCTAGCGGTTGGCGGCTCCACAAACGACAATGTATTTCACTTACTGATCCATTACACACCATCGGCGTATCAACAGAAGGTCTGCGCTCCTTGAATTGATAACGAGTCCACTTGAGAGAGCTGACTACGACAACTAGATCTTAAATATTACTGACGCGATAGTACGGCGACTTGAAGCTTAGAATAATCAAAGTGTACGTACTGTACCGTAAGTCGGGCTGGTGCTGCAGTGGTTTGAGTCCGGGCGGATCAGATAAGATGTCAATCTGTGCTCGCCGAGAAATTGAAACGTCACTGAAATGTATGTGAATGACGTTCACGGATAAATTAATCTTTCGGTAGCGTGTGTAGTCATTGAGCTTTTCTTGACAAACCGAGATATTA
Organism: Abrostola triplasia; assembly: GCA_946251915.1. Classification (NCBI taxonomy): domain Eukaryota; kingdom Metazoa; phylum Arthropoda; class Insecta; order Lepidoptera; family Noctuidae; genus Abrostola; species Abrostola triplasia. The sequence goes on from OX276426.1 coordinate 13,895,319, forward strand.
ATTATGCTTATCTTTAGCGTATCTATGATATTCTCCGAAGGAAATACGCACATGGAGCGAAACTATGATAATGTTATGTGATAGTGCAGAGCCTCGGAATTAAGTAGTATCTATTATTTGTGTCTTTAAAAAGTAAGAATTTAAAAATTCATGAAAGATAGCAAACCTTCTGTAGGTACTCTCATTAGCAGTCGGCCAGAGTCTTTGTCGGCCGGCACTGTCAGCCGCGCACCACGCCGCCGCCGCCGCCGCGCGCCGCTCTGCCCAAGGGACTAAGTTTCGACGTCCAGAAGTCTGGGATTCCTGAATTGTTTTGGAATTTTCGGACGATGACCACCAGCACAATGTTCCAGAGATCCTCTACGTTAATACACTTAAGGCCTCTCTGCAGGAGAATAACTTCGAAGTTTGTTGTTAGTTTTGTTTGAAATCCGGCTTAAGACCTGATGAAGACACTCGAGTATACTTAGTTCTAACCCTTCTTTATGATTATGTTCTCCCTTATAGACCTGAGACTAACAAATGGCAAAATTCGTTTGTTACTGATCTAATCAGAGAATTTGCATTGTAATAGCTTATAGTCTCACTAGCTTATAAACAGAGCGTTAGTTAATCTTATACATAACGTAAATAGATAATAATATGTATGTACCCCTACTTTGACCCATAGACCAAAATAACAATACATAAAGCCAACTTGCTTATTAATAAAAGAGCCTCCGAAGTAAACACTATTTTTCATAAAATAGTCTTAAATTAGAAAAACTGAAATCCCAATAAACAGGGTAGCATAACTTTGCTCCACTATTTGCATCGACAATATTGATTTAAAAAAAGGATACAATCCATTAAAAAGTTTGCAAGTATCTGCAGCCCCAGTAGCGTACTCATCGATGCTGTCGCTATAGCGGTGCGGAGACGACACCCAACATGTACGACAGAAGGCCATGAAGTACTACGATAAATATCACGCATGTACATGAAAAGTATGTAGCTACCGAGGTAACTAAACTTATTAAAAGCTTGTCAGCGATGTAGGCGCGTTACTTACAACTTTCTTAGCTGACACAGTCAACAAAATATATTATATACTTAACCATACATACAAACTGTACATCATTACACAAAATCGCTTGCCCCCTATGACATTGGAACCTCAAAAAAACATACCTGGCGAAATGTGGGTGTACTGTATGTGCACCTCTGCCTACCCCTTCAGGGAATTCAGGCGTGATGTTAAGTTATTATTACTCTCCTAAGCTACGCTCATCGTGGAATTTGTGGTACAGATGTCTACTATTCTTTAATTGCTACAACTGTTTCACCACAAAAATCATACATAGAGGCCTGAATGCAGTAGGGTACATGAATACAGTTAGTTCCCCATAACACTTATTGTTCTGCTGTTGGCTTGACTGCGGATGGTAGCAATCATTTTCTGCAGCTGGTCCTTCTGTACGAGATGTGCTGGCGGCGCGGCGCGGGCTAACTTTGCTTTTAGCGTATTCCCCCGGGTCCGAGACGAACCCAGATATAATACCCGGCATTATCTTGTCCACGCTAATATTCTTATTGAAAGTATCGATTATTTTACCATAACTTTCACTTCGTATTTAATTTAATATTGAAAATAATAGTTCTCGCAACTGGCAATTTTTCAAAACGGCTTTATATGAAAACTGCCTCGTTGGTCTAGTGGTTGCTAAGCGCGACTGCTGTACACGAGGTCCTGGGTTCGAATCCCGGGTCGGGCAAAGTGTTAGTGGGTTTTTCCATTGGGTAATCCTCAGTAGCAGCACGGAGTCTAGATTTGTGCCCGGTTGATGGCAATAGGCCCCTATTTCATTGGGACCTAAAAACATAACTGGCGAATTGTGGGTGTACTATATGTGCACCTCTGCCTACCCTTTCGGGGAAAACAGGCGTGATGTTATGTGTGTGATGTTTATATGAAAGCTGGGAAGCTATACTAGCTATCTGGTCGAGCAGAACACCATCGGCAAGAATAACCGATGATAAGGACATGATACATACGATGAGGTGTATGGCAATATTTAAAAAAAGGTTATACCGTGATGTAATCTAATAGCCATTAAATATTGTACCGGGGCACATAATATTGTCAAACTTTAGAAATCGGACGTAATGACCCTGACATCTATGATGTATGTTCTGCAGAAGAGTTAGATTAGGAGTACCCTTAGCGACGAGCGTATTTGAGGAATGTGATGCGTGTGGATGACGCGAAACAAGTATATCAGGATCGTAGCCGATGGAAATCCGTGGAGTCTATTAAGAAATTAATGTATTTCTGTTGTGTACCTACCGTTTTAATCCAATATACATTCTAGCGATAAGATAGCTGATTAGTAAAGCAACTATAAATCGTATCTAACATCACCCATTCGTATTCAAGTTAACCAACTATTAATACGGTAGCGCCACACACATAGTTCGCAACTAGTCGGTGACGGCGCGTATTCTTCTATTATTTATTTTTATTTCCCTACAAAGCCCAGCCATTTCCATACCATGAATATAAAAGTTTGGCCCCACAGTCGCGTGGGGTTGCATCCCCTTAAGTCTGTACAAAAACTCGTTCAGAAACAAGACTCGCTCGGTTATGAGTCTTTACCCATCCGCGTATTTTCTGTTAACTTTAGACATGTGGGGCTCGGGAGCCGAGAGCCGCCACCATCACTATCGGTTTCAAATGTACCTTTTAGCGTTCGCCGAGGTAACGAACAATGGCCTGCGATCCGCGCTGCTCGTGTGGCTAACACAACACTGCTGTGAATATTCTATGGGTTCATTTAGAGCAGACCCTTTTTCTAAGAAAATGTTGGCCGGAATTAGAATGAATAAATATTTTACTATAGGTATCACTGAAGTTTCAGGGTAAGACTTTTATACGCTATGAAATCTCCTTTTCTATTGGGAGTTGAGTCGACACAGGGTTAATGATTTTCTTTCCGCTGTTTCTGTGAAAAAAATATTTCAAACTTTTGCAACTCAAACCCAATCCTTGCTAATAGTATTTTAGCGTAAGCTGGTTAAACAAACAAAGACATAAGACAAACAAGATTTTAAGTCTTCAAAATAAATATGCCTATAATATAAAAATCTATCCATGAGCAACACAATGACAAACGCAGCGCAACGCAGCAAGAAAACTTTCAGCGACAGTTAGGAATATAGTTTAACAAAGACCATACTGTTTCAAAACTTGGAACAAATAGTTCGGGCCGAACCTCCCACACGGCACACCCACTACGTATACCCCTCAAGTCTCCAACTCGTGCATGAAGCACTAACAAAGTCCGACCGTTGACACAGCATGAGTCAGCCTAATGGCCGGCGTCACGACCTGCTCGTAATTACTCACCTCATAAATTATAATAAGCGCCGCGAATAAAAACCTCGCACGCCGCCACTAGATACTGCAGCTAGCTATTAAAAATACTCCCGACGTTGATGCCAGTCGGGACAGTACTCGAATAATTCCTTATGATAGAGGAGGGATCATCGCGGACTCGTATGCGTCTACTAACTTAGGAAAATATCAGTGAATTACTAAAAAAATTGTTTCTTTATCGATATTTAATTAATATAAATACATAATTTGGCAAGAGATGATTGGGTATCGTGGCTAACCGTCTATCCATTTCCATACCGACCTGGATATGAACTTGAGCAAAAACTTTGCAAAAATAACTTTCCCAAAGCCAGTCAATCCCAGTTAGATCCATCTATTAGTAATATATTCAATCATATTTCACACAATGAAGCCACAGAGCGCGCATGTAAGATGCATACAATTAAGTTAGATATGTCTAGTGAAGCAGCGAGTCGGTGCAATCATCTCGTGTGTACAATATTCACGTGTTATTCCCAGTCACGCTCCACGCTCCACGCTCCACGCTCCACGCTCCACGCTTCACCCAGCCAATGAGCCAACCTACCAGTATACAGTACGGAGACACATTCTGTCGGCGACCTGCCTCTTGCGGAGTTGCATAACGTTCTTTTTGTTGACCGTTCTCAGAATCGTCGGTTGAAATGGATAATTAATACATTTCCTCGTTGAATTAAAATAAATCGGAGCTACAGCAGCACCCGCACGACGACTGCGGTATGGATTGAATTGCAATACTTAGATACACCTGCACAAACATAACTAGTTCAATAGAAATAGAATATGTAACAAGCAATAATAATGTCATCCGTTGACAAACATAAGACGATACAATGATATTATGTTTTATTACAAAATTATAATTGTAGGAAACGAGACACGGTTGTAACAACCGTTCACGAAAGGAGAACTCTAAAGGTATCCTTGTCTACTTTTAAGATACGTCGGCAAGGAAATGTCAGAGTAAGGGAGATTTTTCATGAAGAATTTAATAAAACCAGCGGAAGTGTGAGCGGCGCTGGCTGTGGTAGTCGGCGGCGGCAACAGGTCGCCCCGAGCTCGACGCCCACATTTATCGAACAATTAGTCGCGATCCTTCTTCAATTCTATTACGATTATGATATTGTGTTATTCCGGCCCGCGTTTGACGGTTGACATCACTCCATTCTATCCAAAATATATTATGCAATTCATAAATTCCAAATATTTGTTACAGATAAATGACATGTTACAGTTTGAGGAAAGTTTCAGGTAGACATTAATAAGGTGTGGTTTACAGCGTCATATTGAATTGTAACTGATCTTCTTCCTCGCTAGATTTAGGCTATTAGAGTTCTTTATTAGAAGTCTCTGATTATGACATCGATCGGTTTTATAAGTAACATTAATCTTAGGCAAAATTAAATAAATAACATGGACTGTATTTACTATTGCTTAAGCTGAGAGAATTGTATGCTGAGAGCTTCTCATATATAAATAAAGTGGTAATAGTCATTACCGGGGCGATAATTTACAAGTACAGATAAAAACTGCCGTTATACTAAATCTAATCATTGACCTTCTCATGGCGGCCATAACGGACCAACTTCAGGAGTATCGCTATAATAACACCACACTTAGGAGCGCTGATAATCGCTGTATATAATCCCTTAGTACCCGGTAACGACACCCAAGGGAACTCAGTCCCTGGTCAAATCCCTGTCCATGTTGTGCGATTAATTGTGTACAAAATACCTACTTACTGTGGTAGCCGTTGATAAATCTGAAATGTCTTTGATTTTAGTTTCCTGCACGGATGTATATAATTTGTACCGATCCAAATGTTTGTTATATGGACTACTACTAAGTATAGTTAAATGAATAAATAGTGATCATACCAAAGATGCACGAATCGCCAAATATAAAGTTAAACTCATTCAAATCCTCGTAAGAACATGATTCTTAACATGTAAAGCTCTCGGCGATGAAGAATGCGGCCGTCCCGCTGCCGAGCTACATCTTTACGAACCCACTCACACTTTAACTCCAAGTAAAACAGAATGTTTAACAACTAAAAGTTTACGGATGTGTTCTTATGTGGACGAACCGTAAAAAGTAGTAATGCGACCAACTCGGGAATTCTTTTGAACAGGAGGATGATAATTAAAAATTCTTTTACGTTCAAACTTTTAAATGTCTCTATGAAAGCCGAAAATATGTTCGAAGTGAACGTGAACTGTTCTGTTATTGGTTCGTTGGTGTTCCAGATGTTTGAAAGACACGCGGCCCTTTCTACTATGTACTAGTGCTTAGCGGAGGTTTTAACTTATTGAAATCGATCAAAACTATTATGTTATGATATAAAACAGTCTATTTCCCACGGTGTTCTTCATCAGTCCTCTCTCAACAGAACTGAGTGCCACATTACATACAATATCACATTACATAAATAGTACATAAAACAAAAAATCAATACATCAAGTAAGTAAATGAATAAAAGTAAATCTAAGGTAACTTGTAGTCGGGGCGTTGTTGAGTGTTAGGAACTTGGATTGCAGAGGTACTTAAACTTATGTCACAACAAGGACCATCAAACTTGTAATGGAGCAAGTTTTAGGATTAGTGCTAGTCCTACGTCTGAGGTACTGTTACCAAGTACTTGACGTTGTTTTAAACTGTATAATAAGTACATTTCAAACAACTAGATTGTAGATTCTCCAACATTGCAATAACTTCTCCATCCGTTCCAAGTTAAACTTGGGGCTGCTGACGCTGTCTGTTTTTCTTCGCCCGCGGCTCCGGAGCTCAACACACACAAACAGTGAACTGCGGAACGTATTAACTAAATATAACATCATTTTCATAATATTTATTGTTCAGTCTAACTCGGGCCGGCATCATCTCTCGGCGCCGAGTGGCCATTGAATTTATAATTTCGTTTCGAATTCAACTACTGAATAATTCCACTTGATTACAGGCAAATTTAATCTAAAAGTGAAATTCATTAAATTATAACGTGGAAATTTGTTGAAATTTATTATCTTCTATGGCAACATCGCTGCTTGCAAGAAAAACTATTTTCCAGCATTGAAATAAAACTATTGAAATGGACTGTATGGCGGTGGTATTGTGCTGTAGTCTCAGTGCGCGACGTTTGGAATACTTTACAGTCTTCATGGTCCAGGGCAGAATTAAATGTTAAACATCAAAGTACAATTACTATTAGCTACCTTACATTTTTAGTTATTAAACAAATTGAAGAAAGAATTGAGAAAAGAATGAAAGAAATATTGTTAGTATAAAAAACATAATTGTAATTGATCTCATCTCTAATTTACTTAAGATTAATATAATTATATCTACTATCTATCTACTAATACGTAAGAAAAGTTCCTAAATAAAAAATGTTTGTGATAGATAAAATGTAAATAATAATAGATAATAAGAAGTATTACAGTGTACCTAATAGTTTATAAGTTTGTTTGTTTGAAAAACAGAGCGCATTGATCGCCAACAAACTGTCATACAGTTTGGCGATTTTATTGATCTTCTTGTAAGTGTTTATCCATATTCTTGATAAATAAATAATAAAATAAAATGAACTCACTGTGTCATTCAGTCTGGCAGGTTTAGGTACACGTTGAACTAACCCTTTTTTTTTTGTTGTCCCTTAATTTCAACAGCCTCGCGTATCACCCTAGGGAGGAGGATATTTTCTGACCTCCCCCACCCCCGAGGGGGGTAGTTAATATTTGCGATAATTATGTTCTTTTACATTCCATTTCGTTTCCGTGTAAATAGTTTTATAAATATCTAGTAGGTACTCGCGTAAGTGATAGGAATTATGACTTCTATTTAGGTTTCGTTATTCTTGGGCTACTGTTTACACATGCCTGTCCAAGTTATATTCGGACAGTTTTGACCAATAAGTATTATACAGTAGTATAGTTATACAGTCAGTATTTTTATTTCTATCAATCTATCTCTTCAGTCCAATATGCTAATCTTTTTAAATATAATATACAATATTAAGGCAGTTAACGTCTGCAGGCAGAGGCGGTAAGTAAGTTATTCAGGGCGTGTTGGAGCTTGCTAGCTGGCTCACAAGCCCCACACCTCCGAAAGTCTGCAGCCGACTGGTGCTAGACGTGCCTCCGGTAAACTCAATGCATCGTTAAAAGGTGTGCGGAGAGTTTTCAATATTCTCGGACCTCCCTGTGTGAGTGGCTTCAAGTTCTTTGGCTCACGCGTTGCGGAAAGTGGGTGTTACAAACTTAAATAGAATTCATATGCAACGCAATACAAAATGTTAATTATAACAATAATTATAATTATTACTTATAGTAATGTTTAATTTTGATAATAATAAGGTAGCCTCAATTTTTCACCAAGGTTCATTAAAATCAATTTAGCTGTTTAGACGAATAAGTTGCACGACGAAGAAGCAGACAGACAATTATTATGAATACGGATTTACAATGCTCAAAACACGAACAAATAATGACTCGTCAGGAGCCAGTGTTAGCAGACAGATACAAGTTAGTGCCGCGTCGATACTCGCTCGGTCATCACATATTTTGGAATATTCAAAAAGGAAATAGCACTGGCGAGCCGCTATCGAATTAGAATTGAAAATGGTTTGGTTGTGGTGGAATTTTCTGCTCAATGAACATTTTCGGTATTTGAGCCTAACATTTAACATCGATCGCTTCCATCGAAGGTGATTTAGTGAACTTCGACCACACCCACACAATAGTTAGAATTCAATATTTGAAGAAAAACTAATTCTATTCATAGCAATAACAGTAATGAGTCCTAAGAAAACGCCGAGAAAGTTTCTTTAAAAGCAAAATACATTTTTGCAAGTTGTAAATGTGATTATTGTAGTAAGACATGTAATGCCTGTAATGGTTTTCGTTTCACAGTATTTTCATTTCAGAACTGTTAGAAAAATCAAATATCTTATACGGCTAGTTCATTATTTGTAAAATTATTCTAGAGGTATACTAACAATTAAAGATTTTCTTTCTCTATGGAAAACTTTATATGCGATAAGAAGATGAAATATCACGTGAAGTGATTTCCTCGTCACCCCTACAGAAAATGCGTCACCATCACAGTTCTTTGTTCCTTGCGACATAACATTAAATGTGTCCTTGTATCCCATTGTTGAGTGAAAGCCTTATAGTTCCGTATTGCGAGCAGTTAGACCCCACTCCACGTTAACAAAGGTATAGTCTAGAATTCTGACTCTAGTATGTAACACTAGTCAATCATCATCTTTCAATTATGATATTCATTCCTTGTTAATATCTCAGCTCTTTTGAATTTCGTAAAAAGATTTTATCTTCGTAAAGTGCTCATCCCTCTCTGAATATTCTGGATACTCGTGATATGTGAAATGCAGCCACGTTACATAAGGCCTTGGTATTGATTATGTTTTTGGGTAATGGTAAAAAAGGTTTAAAGTAATGTAAATATAAGGAAGGGTAAATATTCTGTAAACATACAGACACCTCCGAAGCTCGTCGGAACAAAATCCTGACTCCCAATAGTTATCCAGCAGCATGATTATATACTTGAGGAGCCCATACTATCACAATAAAGTTAGATATTTCCGCATCGATAGCTATAGCGCACATTGTCGATATATTATTAAAACTGTACGCAATTAGAGAGATAAACTTTTGTTTGGAATTGGTGGATGCTCGTCTATATAAGGCTCGTCTCCATTGACCACGCGACGCGAGACCTCCGTATGCTTATCTTAATTAAGGACTCTGTGAATATTCAATTTAGTTTCGTAGTCATAAATATATCATTAATTAAACGTTCAAAAAGCTGATTAGGCTATAGCTTTACACAAACACAAATCTACAAACGCGACTGTTTTAATACGGACTTAATTAACATCTTTACTTAAAGAAAGCCCGTCTTTATTCTCAGATTCTGCCTTAGCGTCCCTTCCGATTTAGCAGTAAGCTCATGGACAAACACACGGTCCCGGGAGACACCGCTTCCCCCCTGTCGCCTCCGCCGCGCCTCACCCCCGACGCTCTCTCCTTTATTGGCAAAGTTTGGGAATATTACCATACTTGCCACGACATTGACACACATGCCGACGATATTGAGCGCCGCTAAAAACTGTATTAACCGAACGCATCGTGCGGAAAAATCTTCAACCAATATTGACGGAATTGATGATCTAAGTTTGTTTTATGTTATGGTATGGAACTTATCTATTTACCGCCAGACAGCGTACAGTGAGGAGTGGGTGCCCCAGGGACGACGGCATCCCGCACTCGATAAAGTGAAGCGAGATATATATCTGTTTGAGATTCTGTGGCCGCACGGATGGCTCAGGTTGGAATGTGCGGAGCGCGAGAATCAAACACATAAATTATTCACGTTAAAAGATAAACAACCGTCCCACACGGTCCAAAATACCCGCACAAAGTAAACAACATAGATTAGCTGCTACAGCACGCCAGCAAACCAAACATTTGTCGCCGCATCCATAATAATAGAGTGATTCCAACGAACTGCAGTCAATATTATTGGAAACATAAACAGCGTAACATGGTCGGTAGCGGCCGGTGAGCTCGGCGGCAGGGGAGGCTCAGGGGTGGGGTGTCTACCAATTTACTATCCACTACAGAATTCAGCACTCCAGCAGGTCACACGCCGAGGTACTTGACGCGAGCCGACTAGCGCAATACTCGTAGAATCAAACAACTACGTTACCGCCGCGCCGGCGCGACACATCAACGTTATGTGGTGTTAGCAGCTTATGATGGACACGGAGGCGCCGAGGCGGGCCACCTGGTGCCGCCTTCTACAGGACTGCAGATCAGCTGCAATGCTGCGCAACTGGTTTGTTGACTATCGGGTTACAGGAAAGTTGCAGGAATAAGCCACATCTCCATAATGCGCGTGTGGGCTACACAAGCAGATGTGTGTTATCTGCGTGTGCGGCCAACACGCGCATTGTAGAGATGTGGCTTATTGTTATCCCACGTGGAAGTAACTTATTAATTAATCCACTATCGATCCAGTGTTTAACTATGTTTGCTTTGTATCTGTTTAATTATTAATTTCAGTTTTTTAAATGAACTAAACAGCACGTGATAATGACACAGAAATTGACGACTGGAAGATATAAAAATATTATAATAATACTTAGCCGTGAAATGGATAACAAGTTAATATAAAAGCCGATAATGAACATGTTTGGTCGAGCTTGTTGAACGAGATCGTTAATGAAACAAGCCGGAGTAAGCCAAGGCCTCGCGCGTCTCCTCGCCCTCGTATTATATTATCCAGATATTATAATGTGAGTAACGAACGATACAGACGTGAGATGTTGGGGGGCGTGCACACTGAGCTTGAAATAAGCTCAAAGTTTACACAACAACTTGTAGTAGTAGTGTTGGTGCCAGAAACACAGAAGTTAGCACCTGGCACTATTTCTTAATTACTAATAAGAAATTGCCTTTTGCGAAACAAATATACTTTTATTTATATAAATAATATTTTGATATTGTTCATTCAGATGCGTTATATTCATAAAGGTTGTATAATGGTACCGTGGCTGTGCCGTCCTGCCCCGCACCGTCTCCTGAGTCCCGGCGACGGCCGCGGTCCCGGGCGCTCGGCTCAGCGACGTGAGCTGACAAACGACATTACTCAGTGACGTCACTACGCCGCCCTCGAGTGCGTGCGGTAATCGGTCACCGACCCCAGCCGAGCCTGGAACTGTTTCATTAACGTTTCATAACATCGCTACTTGATTTATGGTAGCTCTAGATTCGGTGCTGGGCCCATTAACTAGAAATAGAAGCTTTCAAGGAATCAAGTCTGACTACCAGCTAACTAAGTATACATAAAGTAATCAAATTGGTAAATGTCAGTTCTATGAATAAAACCCCATAAGGTTACTTCTACATAATATGATACAAACAGTGCAAAACTCATCCAAAAATAAAGTTCTTGGATCTGACTGCACTATTACATACATACATAAAGTCACGCCTGTTTTCCTGTGGGGTAGGCAGAGACCACGGATTTCCATTTGCTACGATCCTGGCATACTTCTTTTGCTTCATTCACACGCATCACATTCCTCATACACGCTCTTCGGTTGAGGGTACTCCTCACTTGCCCTTTTTGCAGAACATCTCCGATTTGGTCTAGGTATGTTCGCCTAGGTATTCTCCTTTCCGATACTCCACTAACACTCGCCTCATATATTCGTTTTGCCATTCTTCTTTCATCCATCCTTTCCACATGCCGAAACCACCTAAGCATATTCTTCTCTGTACTATTACATTAACAAAACACTTTTACGTGTTATATAATATATTGGTTACCTTAGGTTGTAATATAATACATTAGGTTGGTATTTGTCCATTGTATGCGACTCCTAACAGTCTGGAAGTAACTCAACAAATAGCCGCAAATAGGCGTAGTGCACCGGCCACCGTGGCCGCTGGCCGCGTCATGTAAATATACATTGTAAACATACACACTAAATCCACCACCATTTATTTTAAATTGAACTAAATTTGGCTTACATTGTTATTATAAAGTTTTACACACACTACATCGAAGCTGCACAGGCACAATTCCTGCTTACGCCAAAGAAAACTTAAACATTATATAAACCAGAAAATCAACAACAACATAACATCACGCCTGTATTCCCCGAAGGGGTAGGCAGAGGTGCACATATAGTACACCCACATTTCGCCAGTTATGTTTTTTAGGTCCCAATGTAATAGGGGGCGAGCCTATTGCCATCAACCGGGCACAAATCCAGACTCCGTGCTGCTACTGAGAATTACCTAATGGAAAAACCCAGTAACACTTTGCCCGACCCGGGATTCGAACCCAGGACCTCGTGCTCAGCAGTCGCGCTTAGCAACCACTAGACCAACGAGACCAACGAACCAGAAAATACTGGAAAAAAAAGCAGTTGGTTTCAATAAATTCTAAAAGTCAGATCGTCTTTGTAAAACTCCTGCTTGGATTATGAAAATTCGGAAAATAAAAACCCTATAACATGTTTCGGTTCGCGTTCCCTAAATAAAACACATAATAAATGCTAAAATATTCTCTCTCCGCCAGTTTTAGTACAACACAACGTCGAAAATACTTTCAACTTTGTATTTTTGTTTGATTTCACGCTTACTTAACGGAGGTACAGTCGTGAGTGGGGCCCGCTGCCCGCCGCACATCCATCGCTCGGCCGGCACGCAGTCGCCTGTTGTGACGTGATGCTCGTACAGGCGCGTACGCACGTACGAACACGAACATAGCGAACACAAACACCAGACCCGAACATTTGGTTCGTACGTATGGACGGCATATTCGAACACGAACGCAAACATAGTTCGAGTCGAGTTCGCGAACAACAGTCGTGAACTCTATCTTAGTAGCCATGCCGGCGCCGTTGGAAGTGGTCGATTGTGAAGTAGCGGAGAATTTTTTGATGTTCGCAGTGTTCCACGAAATGTTGTTTCCTAAAGCGGATCCTAGATGGTGGGAAACAGTATTGTACAAAAAACGAAATGAAAATACATTACTACTACTATACGAACAGTTTTGTTGCGTAACATTTATTAAAGCTCTTCGAACACCGTCCATACAGAACACACTACAAGGATCGCCGCGAACATGTTTGACGAACAGAGTGTTCGATGTTCGATAGTGGTACGCACGTGCGAACCAAGTTGTTGCGTATCATGTAACGCAACAAATTTGTTCGTACGTGCGTACGCGGCTTACCGTGGACACGCGACTGCTGTACAAGTCAGTGCCCCACCTGTATACAGAGCTGTACTTTACCGTCCGCGCCGCCAATCCCAATAGCGATACAAATACCTCACAGTTGTTACGAGCAGGGTAATGCGTGAACCTAACACTTATGTAACCCTTGAATTTAGTACCCATCACATAGTAATTGGGTTGGTGCCGGGCCAGTGGTCCTAGTGCTTGAATTCTGATGTTTATTTATTTAAACTTAAGTACAGTTGTGTACAAGGCGGACTTAATGCCTTAAGCATTTTCTACCAGTCTAACCTTCAGTCCTTTTCTACATGTTTATTACACCTGGCTGCACTGTGCGCACACCTTCACATTTTTGGAACAGGTTAATGATTCATATTGACTAAAACAATCAACCGTTTAGTTTAGCAATAATAAGGACACCAATTCGAAATTAAACTTGATACACTGCAGTGCGCGGCATTCTTTAAACATAAAGCTTCAACAAAACAATCCACATCAAATGTTTGAATGAATGTACTCGTGCGTGTGTGCGTGCGTATTTAGGTATTAGTGTGTGTGTGTGTGTGTGTGTAAAGTGCTCTCTAGCCACCCAGTGCTGTGTGCTCGTACAACGTTTTTACACTCAATAGTTTTGTCGAACATAAACAAGTGAACGTGTTTGCTCAATATAACGCGGTATGATTCCGACCGGGACACATATCGGGGCTTGTTGACTTATTTCCCCGACAAGCATTACTTCCCCTGGAAATAAAAGGAAAATATTATCTGCTCATAAGTAATAAAGTAAACTAAGCGGAGAGGGAAAGGGTGCTCACAGCATCAGACGATCAGCTAGTAACTTGACACTACACCTTATAACTCCGTGACATGTAGGTAGTAGGTACCACACCAACAAAGTACTACTCGTACAAAGTACACGGTAGTATTTTTGCCATAAAACCTACTCTCGGAGCGCTGGCTGTAAATCTTGACTGTTGACAGTTGTTATATTATTTTGTATACAAACCTCGGCGACAGGATTCTCCGAATATAAGCAGTAATTATCGGAGCTATGAATATCGGCGGATGTTGTGTCTACACTCCACGGAGCAGCGAGCGACGCGCGCGCCGGCCTGTGAGGATATTTGACTGATCACCGGCAGCCGCTTGTAGATTACTAATATGGTGCCGGTAATTACAGATAACTTATATGTTAACTTGTTACCTGACGGTTTACGAACCGACTGGCGCACTCACTCGATTCACCTTTAGCGCAAAACGTTGTGTTCCCGTCTGGGACTAATATTCATGTGATGCGCACAATTCACTCCGCCGCTCATTATTGTTCCGTATTTTGTTGTGTGTCATTTTAAAACATACCACATACTCACGATCCTGTAGAAATACTGGTGTGGGCTGTCTTCTTATTATATACATTGATATACATGATACAGTCGCATTGATGTTACTCAATTAACAAAATACAGATAAAGAACAATACTAAGGTATAGACAGTTATTGTAACACTCTTAATAACACGATTCACCTTTTATTCCCAGCCCTTACAGCAGTGTGACAGATTTACTCGCAGCGACCAACAGGCTGATTCACTACAAGTAACTCTTGTTTGAGCGGACCATATCGTTCAGTGTCTGCGTCGTGTCCCCGGTACGTGACGGTGGGTAAGCAGGCTTATTGCCTCGGACCTGTACTTCAGCAATAAGGTATAGGTATGACAGCTATATCGGTCAGTTTTGATTCACGGACGTAGATAAGGATTCTGCCGTATGTTTTGAATGAATTATATAAGTTTTGTTGAAAGTAGAGTAAAATTTACTTCATTGATAGGCTTGGCTGTAGGTTCATGTGCTATACAAGTCACATTTACTAACAGAAGGTATTAGTAAATAATCGTAACGACGAATTATAAATCTCAGAGCTGATCTCTGATTTTATGAATTATTTTATAGGTGTTTGCGTTTCAGATAGCTTTACGAAATTCAGATCATTGTAAGACTTAATAATATTATAATAATCGGATCAAAAGATGCTCAGCCGAAATTGGTAGACATGATCTCTACTTCTGTTATATTGTAGTGTAGCATGTAGTAAAATGTAACACAGTGTGGTTTCAACATGATATATTCACCAGACACAATTCTAGTTCAAGTTACTACGGAGTATTTATTTATAGAAACCCCAATAACTTCGCCTGAACTTACAGAAAGGTTGTAACGGTCCAGACATGCAAGTAAATTCAGAAAGTTACGATCAGCCTTGTGGGATAGCAAGCCAGCTGACATTATATGTAAAGCTTAAGTAGAAGCCGTGCCCCTCTGCCGGACGCGCTGCTTCTGGATTAAACCACAACTTTCAACCATTCCACAACACAGATTAAAACTAAAGTGTTGTTATAAAATTAGAACAGGTTCGTTTTTACCGCGAGCGCGCATTAGTCTGCTAAGTTGGCGCGTCTGTCTCCATAAATTGTTGGTACTCTCCGCGCTCCATATTTAGCTAATATTAATAAAGTTTGGCGAACGCTCGATTTAAAGCGGCGTTCCATAACACGCGACGCGGATAGACACGCGATATGAGGCAGGCCCGGCGCGGGGCGGTGCGGCGCGGGGCGGTGCGGCGCGGCGGGGATTATACTAAGTTGTTAAATATGCTCCGTCTTCGTGTTCTAGGTGTTGTATTTGTGAACGTTGTTGTTGTTACATCTCGAGGCTTGTCGATTTGTTGTTGCTGGGTAATTATAACTGCAACGAGAATGAGGTGCATGCCATGCGCGCGCAGCTGAACGTTCGCTGACTACGGTCTCGCACGCAAACTGCTCCTTACAACTAAAATACTATTTTAATGTCCCTTGGGTAGAGAGTAGCTGTCACGTCACTCCCAAAGTATTACCATTCCACCCATACAACACCAATACAGTGCTAACACAGCTCTATCGTGACGTCATGCTTTGTCAGTGATACTCGTTCGGTTACCAATGTAGAACCACAGTTAGAAGATTTACAACTTAATATTATAACTTGCATTTCATTTTTGTTTAAATGGCAGCAATAAGACACAGATTTCTAGATGCGTCAACACTGACTTTCACTCTACATTTACATAACATAACACTTGCACAAGCATCGCTAGCTTTGCATGCTACAGAATTGTAAAAACACTGTAGGTATAATTTCAGGTTTCAGGCAGGTCAGTAAGCGACGGATTTATTTCCGAGTCTTAGGTACTTCTAAAGCGAAGTGGATCTGCTCTTGTTAGCCTTTTTTTGCCGTGAGGGAAATGCGTTACGCATCCCCCGACATTGGGACACGTTTGGAACTGTCCCCGGATTCCAATAAGATGCGGGGCCGCGGGGGCCTACCAACTAAAAACCCCACCTGCCTGCTCTGCACTTTGAATGGCGGAGAGAAGCGATCGCTGCAGCATTCTACCGCCAGCCTTGCCAGCTGCTACCCTGCTACTCGGCTCAGTGCAGTTTGCGTCACATGGTAGACTAGTCAGTAACTACTCTCGCTGGCATTCTACTGCAGCCGTTGATTTAATAAAGTGGGATTATGTACAACTATCTTCATTTATTTATTTTTCAAGTCATTAGAAGAATTGAGTAGCGTATGTAGCTGGCCGTATGTAGATGTTTGTTACCCGCGGGCACTTATACTGCTGACTTCTGTAGCAAATTTTGAAGCCAAACAAATAGCGTGGAGGTGGCGCCGCACGCAATATTTATTGTTTCCTATAATTATAGCGACGTATTTAGCTGGCTCTTAGAGGGTGGAGTCAGGAACCCTGTCGCAGGAAATGAGTTCTAACCACTGACATTACCGTGCATGCCTCCCGCTGTTTATGTAGTGACATTTATAAGTGACTTGAACTAGCACACGAGTTGTACGAGACAACTGAAAGCGTTACAACGCCAGATTGATTGAACTCCTCCGATGTGAGTCAGGGTTGCAGCTCGGGAGTGCGCAGACGCAGTGATCCGTCAAGATCAAAGGCGTGCGGTGACGTCATAAAGCAGTGCGTTTACGAGCGTCATTCATAACAGTTGCAGTCCAAAGCGGAGCGCGGTCCGCCCGCGCGGGGTCGACGCTCCCGGCGCGGGCGGGCCGCGAGCCGGCGCGGCGCGGTCACTTTAGGCACCTACATTACCTATACATACGCAAATTCAAGTTGTCTAATTAAGTATACAATTACAAATGAATAGTTCCCATGTCGATATACGTACATACTAGAAACGGGTCCAAATCCGACAAGGATTCTGCCGGATCTGTATTTTAACAGATTTACCGAAATTCGGTTAATTTTAACCGAATTTAGGCGAAACTTTGGTGTGTAGCAGTAGTTGAACTGTATATTTTATACAGTATACAACGTTTTATAACATTTTACCTGTAATTCGAATAACAGAATACAGATGTATTCTGAAATTAGAATCACGAAAACAATCAAAGCGAAACTACTAAGTATATCTTCAGTGATATGAATCTCATTTTTATCTAATCTTTTACAATTGAACTCAAGGCTAATGTTACTCCTTCTATCATAACATAGGTGGAAGTACAGTCAATCAGTTAACAACTGAGAAAGCTGATCTCCACTACATTGGATACATAGCTTGGCCTAGAAAGTCTAGAGGATTGTAGACTCAAATCTAGTACACACTATACTTGCAAACTGTCTATATGTCATTCACAAGCCAGGGAACCGGCAGTAAGTACATTTCAGTCTACGCTCTACATTACGAACTCGTCGCGGTTGGAACCTTGTGCACCTTCGCGGAGGTAAATCCCGCCGCGCCAGCGGAGGCTGCGGTGATGGAGGCTCACAACGCGAGTTAACGGCTTTGCGGCATTCTTCGGCCGGCAGCGCACTTGGCTCATATCACACACTACTCACCGACACGACGCCGGCCCACGGCACGGACGCCAGCGGCATTATGCACTTAATGCTACACATTCAATTTATCTTATAAACAGAGCAAGAAGCATAGTTTTCTACCTTGACTATTACCATAAGTGTGAGATCAATTGTTCCGCGTCGTGTTCTATGTACCATAGACGTGTATTAAAGAACTCCGTATCACGAACCTAGAACATTAGAATGTTTATTCTGAAACACAATAACTATGTACGATGTAAATGTAGTGGTTTTTATTTTTGTAGTGACTTTCCTTCATCAAGGTGAGGATGAAAGGTATTTTGTGTAGCAGAGGTGAACCCGTCATAGAGCAGCTTTGATATAGAAATATATTTTGAGGTTCTTTGCAACACTTTTTCACGTCGACATTTGTTTTATCTGCCGCCGGCGGCTCGGGCAGACCTCTGGGAGGAAACGCCAACACAAACTTTTTTATTTAAAAACGAAAAAACATCAGCTCTATGGATAGGCTCGTGCTCAGCAGTGAATATTTATAGGATAATAATAAATGGAACACAAACAACCGTTGGCGACCGACGACGATAATACCTTGTCCTAATAAAATATTATTCGAGCGAGTTCAAACACAGGTTTGATAAGATACCGCCGGGTGTACACAGGCGCTAATCTATGTCGGTTGAACGACCGCCAATCGGTGTACTGATGTCCTAAAGTGCTTCTTAATCTATCATAATTTAGGCGCACTTGTTTGTTATACAAACATAATATTCGATATGTTTACTCTGATATTATTACACTCCTGTCAATATCATTCCAAAGAAAGTCCACTTCGTACAACTTCCTGTACCTAAATTGAAAAACGATCACCAGAACAATATGATACATATTGACGATACTCGTGCACATATACAGTATATAATTATAATCATCTGCTAGCTATTGCCTATTGGCATATTTTGTCGATATAAATGGCCCGGCTAATTACATTTAGCGACCATTCCTCCCTTGTAACAGGGAGGGTTTTGTTTGTCACGAGGCGCGGGAGTAACACAACTTATTCCACACTGAAGCACGATGTGTAAACTGTGCATGAACTCTCTGTGTGTGTATCTTTAGTGTGTGTTCGGAGAGAGCTTTCCTTCTACTCCCGTTAAACTGACGCTAGCAACTTGAATGGCCCAGATTAATGTAGGTGTCTTGTAGTTAGACCAGCTCTGGCATTATTTATGAGACGTGCAATATAAATGACTATTAGGTACTTTATATTCGTGACACATAAGGAAACCTTCAAAGATTAATAGTGAGTAGAACTTAGGGTGAATCATTATTTTTTAAATCTTGTAGGCTACGTCGCGGGAGCGCGGGCCCGCTGTCGCCTCCGCCTTGCGCGGGCGGCGGCGCGTGCCAAACGACCGCGATTTGCTTATGTTTCGCATACATTCGGCCGGTATTACGGCTCCTCCGGCCGCGCCTGCCAGCTCATCAGAACTTGGTGCGCCGGAACACCTCCCGCCAGGTTAACACCGCCTACTTTATCTAGATTCGCGAAGTCTCCCATTTATTTGGTTGTCCCACAAAGTTAGACGGTAAGCATTTCAACTAGGTAGATGCAGACGGTACCTACTATGTTTAAGCTTTTTGTGACTCTTTACACTTAACTGGGATTTGAAGTTAAATTAACTCTTATTTATCTTGACTCGTTACAGTTGCATTTATAATTCAAAAAAAATATAATAACATAACAGAACATCACGCCTGTATTCCCCGAAGGGGTTGTCAGAGGAACACATATACCCACATTTCGCTAGTTATGTTTTTAGGTGCCAATGTAATAGGGGGCGAGCCTATTGCCATCAACCGAGCACAAATCCAGACTCCGTGCTGCAACTGAGAATTACCCAATGGAAAAACCCAGGAACACTTTAACGCACCGACCCGGGATTCGAACCCAGGACCTCGTGCTCAGCAGTCACGCTTAGCAACCACTAGACCACTAATAATAATGAAATCTCAAATTGTCCTCTTAAGGGTAACCTGACCTCTAGAACGTTTTGCACTGGCCTACACAATACCGCTCGTGATTCGATCCGTGTCATTACACTCGTCTACACACGACGATCAAACTGCCACCACCTCAGCGTCGGCCACACACTCATAGCCTGCGCGTATTCGTAACTTAATATTCTTGGTATTTAACACATCTGAGTGGTGAGCAGTAATCATCACGCAGCCGCTGACCACCGAAAACGGCATTAGGTCCTACCGATGTGTGCACCAAATCGTCGGAGGCGCACTAAGCATCCTGGGTGGAGGGCGAGTTGTTTCACCTTCACTTGACGCGCGCAAATATTAAAAAGGGCATTACCAGTTTGGTTTTCTACCAGCAGCCCTAATAACGTTAACAACCAGTTGTTTATGCCATGAACCAACGGTCTTGTCTTACGGACGTTAAACATTTTAACATACGTATATAACGTTGACAGACTGTTCAAAACAACCCGCCTTAAGGTTTTAGAGTGCAATGAGAGACAGCACGATATCAATCATACACTTAGATTAAAATAGTCGCGGTCATTCCATATTGGTATTTCATGGTATCAGCGAACTGCCTCTTTCAACCGACTCGAAGAAAATCATTCCTAGCTGAAATAAATGGCCCGTTAAGAAAATCTTACTATCGAAACTATAAAACCAGCTGAGTGAAATATGAACCGTTCATGTGCTAAATCACCGACACTTAGAAGTCAATGAACTCATCATAGTGATGTTCCAATACCTGATGTGTGAGTCACTCAGTGTGCTCACGGCTGATTCCTGAACCTGCATTAAATTAATCGTCGCGTGCCAATTTACAGATCATAATATAATAAGGGCTACCAGTGTACAGTCGGAACAGTCGGTACGTGATTCACATATAATGGACATTATTGTTTGCGTGTAGGTAATAAATAGAATTAGCTGCGTAGCCGTGCGTACATTATGTACAGTCGAGAGCACAAATGTTCGCGAGAAGGAACTCGGAGCTTGTTTTTTGATAATTTTATTGGATACATCACGTTTTAACAACAATTCTTAGTTACATGGCTATTAAGAAGACACTGCTAAAGATTTTTACTGTTGTCTCCTGGTTCAAAGTTCATACTTTACTATGGGGTGCACTGCACTGTATATTACATACTTGGTTTAAGTGGGTGTGCTCTTAGTCTTGAGCAGTAAAAATCGTTTCTTCTTTTATCCTTGGACGACATGCATAATAAATTGTGCGTTCGTAGTTTTTCTCTTAGCAGTACATTCATAAAATACTCTTACTCGTTTTATTTTCATTTATTGGTTTATTGGCATGAACCCGCACTCAAACACAGTACACACACATATATTTCTGTACTGCTGTCTCATATTGTCGAAGAAAGCGGACTGGGTGAAACGATTGCTAATAAGCATACCTAACATGTTATGTATTTATGTATATCCTGGATTGTAATTATTTTCCATAATATTGAACATTTATTCTCCCCTAATTGAAATCAACTGAAAAGCTATCAAGGTCTGAACCTACCCGTGAGACTGATTAGTGTCTGTGGATAACATAATTATGACGCACCACGTGACCCTTGGTAGCTGTCCGTCAGTAGCTGACGCGTAGACTGATTGGCTTGAAGTAATAGCCCAATTAATAGAACAAAAGTAATCGACTAATTAACAAACTTTATTCAGATGCAGTACGGTCTTAATGAGTAGAGCGAGATCACTTATTGATATAATGTGGTCAGCGAGCTACCGCGAGTACCTGTGGTTCTAAACAGATGGCAAACCGCTACATGGATAGAATCGAATAAAAAGGTGACGTTACAAAATTATAGTCATCCAATGTGCTATGTTGGTATGTGAAGTAAAATTCGAGTGGGCCAAGGATTAGAATATTGCTCATACTCTCAGTTTCGATTCCCGCCGACAAATATTAATGGAATATTAATTTCGATAATTGGTATTTATTCTACGCAAAAATTATGACAAATAGCTCACATAGAGATTAATTTATGTGTGGGGACAAAATGTACAAAACACTGGCAAGATTTCAGGAAGTATATTTTCGTAGATCCGCGGTTTATCCATCCATAGTACGTGAGTCCATAGTATCCCACAATAGCACGTGAGCCATGAGACCGGTCCGCGTCCCCGCAGGAAGCCCCGCCGACCCCTCGCGCCGCCGTCGGTACCCCAGAGGTGAACGGCTCCTTATCGCACAATCAGCCATAGTGTATTAATGTTATTTATCTTCAGCACTAAACTACTAGTTGATAACTTGATAGTGCCAGAATTAGGTCGCCTTCAATTTACTTTGTTGTAAACACGTTCGATTGCTATACACACAGTTCGTTATTTCGAATTTAACGTAAAGTCTACCTGATAAGTGATAGCGCTGTGTCGCTGGCGCTAGCTACCAGAATGGGGTCAGCAGATAGTAGTGGATATTAGTGCAGATAGGCTAAACTTAGAGCGAACACATACCACCGCGGTGCCGCTGACACTCCCGTGTGAACATTCACCCTATATGTGTATTGACTTGCAGGTCTATTGACAAGACTACCACTACTTACTATTACCAGGTACCAGATATTTGGAAACCAATGTCACAAATTTGTTGATACCACTGGAATTTAGGGCAAATTCAGATTTATTCTGTGAGACAAAACATGTCTGTTTAATAGTTTACCTATTCTGCCTATCCTTTCTAAAAGTGCAGGTTTCGTAATATAGGTCTATTATAAACTTGGCCGCAGCACTATTATCCTGTGGGACAATAGCGTCGGTTCCCTCTGATTGCTTACCGCTCTCGAACCGCTCACACAGGAATACATCCAGTGAATCGCAATGATCCCGCACTCAATGGGCACGGGGCTCACCTCGCAGATAGTTTGCGTTTAATTTGCCGGCCATACACTCCATACAGGCTGCAGCGCGCGTCTCGCCGCAGTACCGCAGCCGCACCGCACCGAGCGGTATGCTGCAGCGATCACTGCACAAAGCGGGCTCGGTCGCACGATTGACACGTTAAGCACTGGAAACTTTTGTAGTAGTATCATGTAGCGTCGGTGTCAGTACGCCAGGCATATCAATGTTACAGACATGTGTGGCGTGACAGTTATGTGCCCGTGCACCACCATCATGAGCCTACGAATCAGATTATAAACCTATCCGGTGTGTTCAATGATCGAGTAAGCTCCAAGTAAGGAGTATCGAAATTATATTTACCTTTATTTAGTTCATTTCTGCTATGATTCTAATTTGAAAAAGCTATACATATCGTTCAGGGACACATTACTTTATACCAGAACTGTAAACGAGTCCCGGTCACCGTAATTAAACAGCAATTGGATCACAAACATGTAGCGAGCATCGTTACGGAACAAGAGAAACAAAGAAGCATCGTCGTGCCTCACGGGTCACTCCACACGTTTACGAGCACTCCCAGTGACGGATCACCAGCTGCGGCATGCACACAGATTCGACCTTATAGTTCAAGTTATAGCAACCATTATAGAATAGCACAGGTAACAATATAATGTTGTTGGTGCAGCTATCCAGCACATTACTGCCTTGTCCGTAATTGTAAATGACTGAACGTCCGGAATATTACTGTCGGTTTAACGTGTTTGATATAGTTGTGACATCTTTATAGGGCAGGGCAAGCATGGTATACCGACGTAATGTGTTTTATAATTGTACGAGAAATTTAATACATAAACTAAAAGCTGGTACGCAAACTATTGGTTGCTAAGTGAGCTAACCTATGTGATCAAAGCGCAGGATTAATATAGCCACGAGTCCGGAAGAACAAAGATATCGAACTTCACAAAGTAAATCCATGTTGAATGTAACAAACGCTCCGTCGACTTGCCCTACATCTGCTTTACTTAACAAATCTGAGATCGAAGAGTGGCGCTCCATTGTAGCGACATCTCCAACAATAGCTCTCGCAGCCATCTCCGTCGCCTCCATCATTTCGTTCCACTTCAGTCCGGTGCGCTTCACTGCGCGCGGCTCAGGATTTAATCCTTGATTACATGGACGGAGGCCGGCTATTGAACACGTGTTTAAATGAAATGACTCCTGGATGGGGATCAGGATGATATAGGTCATTTAACTTTTGATTGAATTCGACGAGTTTTTGTAGATTACTGGAAATAAGCCGCTCCGGTATATCACAACTAGGCTCTATAATAATGTGTCTGCATCTTGAAACAAATCTTCTACATAATATACTGCCTATCAATATATGTAGGATATTTGTAGCGCGCGTGTTTATTTAAACTTCAACGGGTAGTAACGCGACAGCCTCTCTTATCCTAGTAATAAGCAATGTTTATTTTTGTTCTTAGTAATGAGCAATGTTTGTGCTCTTTTTACATACTACTCTGGGAAATAGGCCCGACTTTATGTTTGTGTATAATATCATGAATGACTAACAAGCGAGGCAGATGTTTAAACGCCTCTCTCATGGCTGTCATGTTGTGGTGCAAATAAGATGTTTACCGCTCAGGACAAAATCTTCTACGACACACAGGTACCCGCGGCGCCGTCGGTGGCCAGGTATCAGCCTCCAGCCTCCAGTCTCCTCATTAATCAGCGTGTGGAAGCTCCTCTCTGACGAGCACTTGATCCCATTCGGTGCATCCCCACCCCTCCCCGCGCCTCCCCGCCCGCACCCGGCCGATAGCTGAGTGGTATTCAAATCAACTAAAAGAAAATACATTTCTAGTGGTACTAGAGATAGTCTGCCGCCGTTTGATCTGATTTTTACCTAACCATATTGGTATCAATTTATTCTGCTTTATGAAGCCTTTTACTGAATGGAGCAAGGAGTGCAGTTGAAAAATGTTTATTTACTCAATGGAAAGAAAAATTATTTACGCGGATATACAAATAACACAAAAGAGAAAAATAATACGAATAGTCAAAAAGACATTTATGAAGGGAACTATATGCGTCACTTCCGCGCCAAACGGCTACCACTCAGCATAGTGCTTTGCTCATGCACACTCACAGAGGAGCAGAAACACAGCGCTGGTTTTCAGCGGAAGCCGGACTTTATGTTATCATAATAATATATACAATAGTTTTTTAAAGGAAAATGACCAATTTGTATGGGCTCTGGTCCAAAATAAAATGTGCGCCCCCAGAGTAAACATTATTACTGGTGGGTTTATAATGTTTGACTTACTATGTCTGCAAATGCGCATCAAATTCGAACCCACAGTTTTCGAGTAATTCGATGTCAAAGATACACTTTTTCTAACAAGCAATTTTTGTAATAATCCTTGTTCTTTTTGTTTAAAAAAATGCCTACCTGTATAAAAATAATGAATTATCTAACTTTATTTTCAAGGTTACGTTTTAACTCGCTCATATCTGTGTTTCTGTAGGATAATTTATTTTGGTGCGATAGAAAAAAATGTTTCACTTAAAACCCTCTTTCAAATGAGCTATGTGGTAAACCTGGGGATGAAACTTAATTTTTTGGACCATTTTGGACCTTTTACCTTTCAAACTCTCCGTGGAGGCCCTGTATTCGGGGTGTGAGTAGAGAGCCATTACTAGTGATACCACAGTACCTCCGTTCGACGCACCTCGGATAGAGTACCTTTAAACGTGCCATGACCTGTTGACCATGTGATCATTACATCAATCCAATAACTGCTTGTCGATCTTTTCTCCGCCGCTGGTGTTCCTGCAACATGCACGTTATAAGTAGATGACAACATTTTACATTTTCATTTTACAAGGTCCAGTTTGACGGAACGTAATTACAATAGTTCGTGGCGTGTATATCGATTATCGGTGCATACAGTCAAGTTCCAATTTAATAGCTACCACGTATCGTATAACGCGTTGTTTCTTAGCATAATCGCGTTAGCGGCGAGGTGAAGCGAGCTTTGACATGTAAATCGTGCCGCCCCGCCCCGCACTGCCCCGCCCTACAAGCAAGGGCCCGCTAATACTCACATTATTGCATTATGCATTCTTCGCGCGTGACCGCGGCGCGCCGGCTCGCTGTACTTCTCGCAGTAATGCTCGTTACAGCGGAGAGCATTCAAGGTGCCAACAGAACACAACGGCACGCGACTGAAGCGACCCTGTTCTGATAACTGGAGACCTGATTTATACTACTTGACTATATTATTCGGAGCAAGTGTATTCTTCGCTCAATCCTAATATTTGGTCAACAAGCTCTGTGTTCATAAGTGACTTCGAGGCAGCACTCTTCATTGCAGTAAGAACAATGAAATCCATGCTTAGGATCAGTGGTTTAGTGTCCTTGCGATACCCACATCAAAGCTCGTAACCCAGTTGATTATAATTATTAAGAGATTATTACCGCAAACCGCGGGCTGTACTGTGTAAACTTCATAAACATCAAGTATATTACAACCGCCATCAGCAGCGCCGCGCCCCTTTAATGTAGCTCGCGAGCGGCTCAAGGTAACCGCACCACGCCGCCGACAGCCCACGGCCCACACAAACCTGATTCGTTTGATATCGCGTTCAGCGCGCGCCGCGCGGAGGATTTAATTAAACTTCACACAACTTTTACAGTGGGCTCGTGTGGGAACGACTGAGCTTCTATTGTGTGACATATTGTTGTATGACGGAGGAGAGCGGCGGCGCCGGCCGACTGAAGTCGACGCGAGGTTCTGGTTACTGGTCAGGATACCACAGTTGTAGGCTTGACAGACGAGTTTGCTAACAAAGCAAGCCGTGGTTAACATGAATACAAAATTCTACGAACGGTGGTGCTTAACACTTATGCACCTTGGCGTGCGCGGTCAAAAGACTGCCGGCTGTTCGAGTGCAGGCAGCGACCGGTGCGCTGGGATGGATTGTTGTACAGTCGGGGAGAGCTCGTTTACCTGACGCACTGCAGAGCGCAGAGCTCGCAAGTGATTTAATAATTAGATTCTGCCTATACCAACATACGTTATCTGTGGTTTAAGCCTACACATGCAGCTCTCTGCGCAAGTGTTAACAGAGCTGGAGCCCAGAGGATCTCTAACGATAAAGTGAACTTTTAATAAGACAGATGTGGTTGCTGCAGAATATCTTCATAACGAGCACTAAGACCATGGGCTTGTTATCGTGTATCTACTATATTACATTTTACATAATTAATACTGTGTTCCCACCTCAAAGAAGTATCAATCAAATCCTTCATATAATATTAAAGATAACTAGTACCGAATAAAGCTCCGTAAAGTAATTTTACACCAAATAATTCAAAAGAAGTCTGGGAGATGGCTCGTGATGATAATATTAATCTCTGCGGCAGTAACTCACTCAGTGGGACGGTTCCTTACAGATTACCGCGGCGCACGAACGTTCAACAGACACAGTGACATTTGTTTACCGCGGGGAACATAATTTGACATCCGTGACCCGCACTCACTGAGCTCCATGCCTCGGTCAGGCAAAGTTTAATTAGATTTTTTGTTGATAATGAGGTTTTAGAAATGTATGAACGTGATAGGCCTAACCTATTAGTGAGTTTCTTTTTTGGAATCTGTGAAATATAAGCTAGGAGTGCGCTACTTACTCGAACAAATCATATTTGTATGATCAAAAGTTCTTCTGAATAGTGGGGTAAAGCTTTCGTTCGGGTACGTTGCATGTAGAGTCAGAAACCGAACCTGCGACTCTTATTGAATTTATCTCTCTTATGGCACTTGGCCATAGGCACTACAATTCTACATTTCTTGCTAATCTTCACTCAGACGGATATAGTGGTAATCGTTGGTTACGTATAAAATCAGTCAAACATTTGGTATGTCGGGAAATCGACGCCAAAATGTATGCAAAAGTGTGTCAATTCCACAAGCCTTAATACTGATAAGGTTGAAAATCAATTACTCACTCATTTACTTATGTTTTGAATTGTTTGATTGTGTTATTCTTTGGTTACCTAATTGTTTTCTATAAAATTTTTTTTTTTTTTTAGTCCTTAATTCAGATTTTATGTAGTTCTGCCTTTTTGTTTTACTGTATATTATATTATAAAATTCTACTTTATTATGTTAGTGCTGTGCACACCTGTAAGTGACAAATTCACTCTAAATCTTATGTTTCATTGTTAAAGTACCCCAAAAAGTGAATTAGTGAATAAGTCGTTGGAGTGCCATAAATAAATAAATAAATAAATAAATAAATTGGCATACACCTTGAAGGCTTTATATAATCGAATGCCTGGGAGTAACTAGAGTAGTGATACAGTGTTTACGCGTGATGTCTGAATGTGAAACGTTCCAGTACTGTAGTGTGTGGTCGACTCCGAAGTGCTGGCAGGCTGCCTCGTACTGCAATCATGGATGTAGGATCGCAGATTAGGCACACAATGATTATGTTTTTTATTGAAAAGCTATTAATAAAATGAATGAACTCCCCAAGTTCAAGTTGTGTTCAATGTAACTTACCGATAACCCACAATTTATCTAAGTTTTAAATGCAAATATTTACAAATGGCTTACGTTTTTGAGGGACAAAAATATCTGGGTTTTGCAGGCGGAGCCGGCGCTGACAGAAAAATACTGAAAGCTATTATGACGGCCGACACCAAAGTAAATAACACGGACACAATCCGGGGGGGGACTACGGGGAGGGCGCGGGGAGACGGGGGGGATGTACTCAACTAGCTCAATTATTTAAAACACCTGATATTATTGGATTCGCATGTTCGATACGAATATGCACTCTGTTGTTTGATTTTCAAGAAGCTATTAAAATAATTAATAAATGCGTGAGTGAAGCTTTTGAATTTCAGTCGTGCACATTTTGAGACAAACCTACAAGTAGGGACAAACGGATTTCTCTTTACAAATATGAAAACCGTCCTAATTATAAATCTCTATAATAAATATCACCCTCTTAGGTCATTTACCCTCAAATATCTCCACCACGCTTAAGACTAAAATAATAGATGTCTGAGTCTAG
Source organism: Abrostola triplasia (assembly GCA_946251915.1). Taxonomy (NCBI): domain Eukaryota; kingdom Metazoa; phylum Arthropoda; class Insecta; order Lepidoptera; family Noctuidae; genus Abrostola; species Abrostola triplasia. Next base: position 13,924,357 of record OX276426.1, read on the forward strand.
TGTGTCTGTTCCTTAACCTTAAGTACCTGGATCTGCATGACGGTACTATGGTGTGAAGTGAATCTGACATCCAACTGGTTAGGGAGAGGCGTCGCGGGGAGTGGAGGCGCGCGGGGGGCGGTGCTCGTGCTATTGTTACAGCCGCATAATACTTTCATAGTTCACTTAGTGCCGCGAGGCGCGGAGCAGGTGTTCCTCGTCTGCCTGCCGCAGCACCATAAACATAAGGCTAGCAGAAACACCGCGCCACTACACTACTAACGTTTCACCGGTTCATAAAGGAAACAATGTGTGAACTTGCAACTACAAAGTATACTCACAATGTTTGCGCAGTAATCAGTTAGCCATGTATGTCCTCGGAGATCGCGCAACTTTGGCTCTCACTGACATAAGTTACTGCTAGATAGGAACATATAATAGAAGTACGTAAAACTTTTGGCACGTAATGTATGCAAACTTTTATTTGCGTTATAAAAGGCAGTAAAACTTGTTAACGAACTATAATACGAGTTAAGAATTAAGATACTACTAGATGTGTGATGTAGGTACTAGATGTGCTCATCGTCCGCTGATTGCCGCGCGGCGCAGGACGCATGCGGAGCAGAGCGCGCGGGACTAGAGCATTGACATTCTATCAATTAGTTCAAACATAGGGTTATTGAGCTAGTTACCTATATAATTATACTGATGATAATATACCGACTGATCGCGCTCGCTTACATTTTGCATTATGTCTTAATCTAATTTAAACAATGCCAATCTGATAACGACGCACTATATCCGGCGGATAACAAACCTAGCAGTGTATGCTCTCCTTAACCCCTCTCGTGTTATCGCGGCGCCGCCGCCGGAGCGTTAATGGCTCGCACACATTAAGACGCGGCCCGACTCAGTGTCAGCTGATCATAACGCCGCGCGCCGCCGTCGTCTCGAGCTACTCCACTTGATAGCTTCCAGTCTGCTCCCGCTCGTTACCTTCTCACAAACTTCGCGACAGACGACAAACAAGCTCAATCATTATGATGTGTCAGGAGCATATTTGTCATCATTTGAATGTTAAACCAACAATGAAGAGAGTACGAACATGTACTGCGCAGATGTGTATTCATTTTGTTTAATGGCGTCGTTCAAATACACACATTAACTAAAAGCTTTGAGTTGTGACGTCACGACGGAGTGTTTGTAGCGTTCGTTTGTTCTGAGGAGCTCCGAGCTAGCCGCGCGGCCTTGAACCCCGACACTGGCACTGAAGGAGCAGCCGGAGCCGGGCGCAGGAAGACCTGTACTCAGAGCATCTGTTGTTCACCGGTCATCTTAGGTCTAAATGTAAGTTACTAAAAATATAACTGCTGTAATAAGATACCCATCATGATTGGAGCTTCTTAGCTGAGGGTCAGAAGTTTAATGGTGAATCAGTTCAAGTTGAACAATCTATATGAGCAGTCACGTGGGGTGCTTACAGGATGGTGTAGTTGTACGGCGAGGTGTCAGCACACATTAGCGCGCGTCACCCGCGACCTTGCTCCAGCCCCTGTGGTTCCCTGGTGAACTAGGTCCCCTGGGCTCGCGGGGACATTGTGTGATGAGTCACACGATAACTACGCACTCAGTCTGATGTCCTTCAGAATTATTTTGGTATTAGGATACTTTATATTCTTGGGCCCGGTGCAACAGGAGAACACACAGGTCAGTTCATTATTAACAATGATTGGAAAACTATTAAAACCAATATCCTCAAAACAACAGCTTTCGAAAGGTTATTATCATAAATGCTTGGACCGAACAACACAATCACTACTTTATGTCTATTAGAACTGGTCAGTCGCCGGCCGCCGCTATCGAGCCCGGCTGCGATCGTATGCAAACTGAGCGGAACTCGCCTCGACTTGTTCGACTTCCTTATTGCCCTGTCCAACCGCTAGCCTTCTAACGCATGTCATTATCGGCCATTCACGGTACTTTACTGCGATCTATACCGACGATGGTTTCAATCAATATACGCATCTCGCGATCGTTTTAAAGTAGAGTAAAGTGCGTTACTATTTACTACACGGTTGCTGGTAATGTGTTGGCTCATAATATTGTGCCGGACAATAATAAACTAAAATGGTAAACAAAGATATTGTTTATTTGAATACAACAAGAAACTTCCGTACACACGCTACACCCCGCGCGGGACAATGTACATTGTAAACATACCACCAAAAATAAGTTATCTTGTCAAACTGGCGTGAATTAGTTGCAAGTGGTCCTCCAATGTGTGGCCTTTGTAGTCCAAGCATTGCAAGCAGTCGCCATGTAATGACGTCACACCAAATAGTAATTAGGGCTTTTCTCTAAACTGCGGACCGCGCGACGTTTTTGTTCAAATAAATCTAGATTTATAAACGACGCGATGGATACTGAGTAATGGCCCCGTGTTACTTACTGTCCACCGTTACTAATGGTCTGTTCTGTATAACCTTTTGCTACTTAAACCCGCCTTTAAACCTATTAATTTAAGTGGCTTGTCTTACTCTGGGATTCAAGACGATTTCGTCCAGATTTAATCGTGCAGAGAAATTCCACAATGTCTGGCAGAATAGTAGTTTATACTACGCATAAATAAAAATGACAAATTAAAAATTAAATATTTATTAGAATTAGAATTGACTTGATTACTATTATCGTACTAGTCTCTACCGCACTATTATTATGATAAGACTTCGTGTGCCTACTAGTGATCACAATAACGAATACCTCGAGAGTCAACCGCTGAGTCACTGCGACAAGTGGCGGCGACGAACTTTAGGAACTAAGTTACCAACTTAACTTACCCTCGTTTTCTATATTGTTGTTGCTAAGTGCATTGCTGTGTTCTTTTAATTCGTCCCGCTCTGCAGGTAGTGCACTAATGGTTCTCAGCTGGCAGCGAATACAAGCCTCTTAAAGAAACTATTCGTATGTTGTGCAAAAGGAAGTATTATTGGTGGCCATCACGACCCTTCGACTCGGGTGTGGTGGAGAGAGGGCGATGACGCGGATGTTATTATTTGTACAGGGCCGGCAGCGAGGGCCGCCATTAAAATATTCAGTCCGGTCGGGGCCCGCAGCGCGCGGCGCCGACTGCGCTTAAATATAAATAGGGCCCGTGTCCCTCTTGACCTTGGCTGTGACGCTCGCTGTTGCCGCACCGCGTCGCGCCGCATGGCGAACTCGGCATCAACCTTATAAGCACTACACATTTGGCACATTGATCAACAGAAACTTCAATTTAATTAATTATTTGATTTTATATGTTACATATATATTTTTCAGAAATAATTGTCTGCACGTTTTTGTTTGATTGTAGCAGCTAGAGTTTAACTTAAGTCGCACAAAAATTTAATTTAATTTCTGACGACTAATAAGATGAAACAGTTGAAATAAAAATTAAAAAAAATAATTCATTAATTTATAAATATTTTGAAAGATCTAAACGATATTGGTACCGGAATGGAAAAGCTTTTTTACTATAATAACTTTGGAATGGAAAAGCTTTGTTCAAAAAATACTTTTACACAACACCAGTAAAGGCGATATTAGTACCATCACGTTTTCACGGAAACAAGCGCAACTTCAACATGTTACAAAACTCCTGAATAATATGTTGTATAACTTATTTACCAACTCTTTTGTATATTGTCATCGTACCGATAAACGACAGCGATCAGTTCGTCACATCAATGTCCACAAGGTACTTAACTGTAGCTCTACAACAATTGAAGTCGCCCCACTATCGTTGGGCAAGTTTGAGTTATCAGCGAGACTCGGAGGAGCGCGGCAGCGGGCGGCTCCGAGGGGCATGCTTATTGGAGTTAGAGACGTCATAACTTGAGGCGGATGTCGACTGCGAGCCAATAAATCCTGGGCGCTATAGCCCCGGCCCCGGCCCCGGCCCCGGCCCGCACCAGCCTGCACCTAATTTAGACCCTAAACTGGAATCAAAACTTAAGGAAAAACTTTGTTAACGACCTCCAGCGAGCGCCTCACTGCTTAGCGTTCACTTTAACTCAAATATAATTTAACGCTATCTGATTTTATTGCGCGGCTTCTACACTTTAGTAATAACGTCTTCAGGACTTAATATGCCGCGGATGGGGACACAACATGCGACTTGCTGAGTGCTTGGAAATATCAAAATCATCAGGGAAATCCTTGGCAAAATGTACTTACTCTGTTACATTGATATATACCTAACTAGCTCTTTACATATTCAGATGAGTTCCCGGAAACCTGCAAAGCATAGCCTGCGAGCTAGCAGGACACCGAGCTCCTGATGTGAATATTGTTGGAAGTTGGAACAGTGCTGTATCTTCACCTCTCGTCAGGTTAGCGGAAGTGTGCCGCAGACGTCGCGGTATGGTGGACCTCTCATGCCACTGAACTATATACGCTATTTAAATTTTTTTATATTTAAATAGCACTTCTAGCAGAGTTATATGACCGTTGGACTGCCGAGTCTAAGGTCGCAACTTCAAATCCCGGTACGCACCAATGTCTTCGTTCGAATTCATGTGCGTATTATATTATACTTATTAGTTGCTAAAAATAGTGAAGGAAAACATCGTGAGCTCACCTGAGAGATTGTTCAACGATGTCTATAGCCATGCCAGAGGCCTACAGGTAGTTTAAACTCTGACACCAGGTTGTTCATCCACCATACGATACGAAGAATTTACTTATTGTTCCACTGTTCATTGCATCTAATTCCGAGAGAAGAAAGCTGAAATTCAGAATTAAAGCGCTCAATTAAAATTATTCAATGTGTAGTAATTTGTATTTGTGTTAATAACTCGGCTTGCGGCTGTGCCATATTTGATAGATGTAATATAATATTAGTATAGTATAGGTAGAAGGCACTGATGAAGTTTTATACCGACTTTTCGCCTTTGGAGTAACATTTGAAATGGCGAACTTAACTAAAACAAATATTATTTTTGACGTAGACATAATAGAAAACAAGAAACGCTATACAGGGAAATGTCGTGATAGTAGTCGGTTGTTATTACGTGATAGTAGTCGGTTGCTATTTGTTGTCTGCGGGAGCTGAGGAAGCCGCACCACTCGCCGCCGCTGACCTCGGGTCACTACCGTTGCCTTTGTTGATACTATCTGGATATACAATCACGGTACGTCAACACACTAATTAAGTTTATATTTAGTACTAGTACTGCGAGTGGAACTGGGACTGTCGGGGTAGGACGAACTAACTTACTCCTCCGTGTTCTAAAATAAATCGATAAAGATCTATCGACCCCAGTGTTAGATCTGCTAGGACGGTAATATAACGCTCGCTCACGAACCGCCCAACGGTAGCTGCAGCGATGATATTGGACAATTGTTTATCTCAGTAATTACGTCGTCGAATAGCAGCGATGTGGACGCGCCGCCAAGTGATGACGTCACGAGAATAAATAACACTGAACAGTTCAATTGTGTGCGACAACAGTGGCAACAGTACGCGCCGCGCAATGTATGGCGCGCGGGCGACTGGAACAATCACTTACACGGCCGGTCATTGGATGTCGAGCGGATGTACTACTTCTGTCGGTGAAGCTCTGTCAACTGGTATTGGTGACAGCACACCGATCAGATAAAGGTACGTTCTAATTTACATATCACTCACAAAAAATGAATGAATTGTGTTTTCGAAGTGCGAGCCTCACTTGACGGGAATCAGTTAGACAAAACAATAAGATAACATTTAAAAGTACTGCAAGATTCAATTTATTTCTGTTATTATAATACTTGTAAATAATACAATATATATTATTTATGTTTTCAACATATTTAACGTCTACATAATTATTTATTATATTGAATATTCTAATTGTAAATATTGTATTTGCAGACACCTATGGGTATTATACCAAAATGCCGTAGTATCCTTCTACGTCTACGTTGACGTAACCTAGAATTGACAGCTTGCGTAGCAATTCGTAGACAACGTCTACAATAAACCGCTACGGGTGCTACAGCGGGAGACACAACCAGCCCGCGGCAATCGTAGCACCTCTTATATTGTCAGACTGTAAAATAGTTTCTATGATAGCTACTAACATATTTTCTTGCCTTATGTGAGTAGGAACGATCTCTCACAATCACATAGATATAGCATTTTACATCGAAAGACTTGGGTGTGAAGAGGCAAGAAAATAAAGTATCTTACTCAATAGCCTTAAATAACGAGAACTTATAACAACAACTGACTGTGCATACTACAACATCATCGCGGAGCGGCCGGGACACTCGCAGAGATAAATCATTCACAGTGCCTCACAGTTGTATTCATTATCGGGCGTAACGCGCGCATTGTTCTTGTTCACTGTACACTCGGGCACACAGGTGTGTAGTGCCGGCTGCCGGCTCCGCGCGCTGCCGCCGACTGTACGCAACAAACAAGTTATAGCGAAACCATTATAATGTATTATGCAGTGTTTGTGCTCATCATTAAGGACGACGTTAATGTTTCATGGCGATGAGAGATCAATAGTGCGGCGCGGACATATCAGGCGGGGATGAATTGGTGATCATTGCCTGCATTATTATTATTAGTAAGTCGAATTATCAACTTCTGTCGTACTTGTAACATGTGGTTCTACCTCTACATGTTCAAGAAGGAGAACTTCACTTAATATTCAACACGTGAACTCCTAAGGCTTCGTTAAAACAATTCTTGAAGACTAGATTCTAGAAACAAAGGTTTACACACTGACAGCTAATGTATTTTTACAGAGGTTTATGTTCCTGGATGTGCATGGCACAGTGGTACAGAGTACACAGCCGCCTTAGGTGTCTAGATACCGCTGAGTAAGTAGTACATCTATCAATAACAGGCATCACAACAACAGATGCCTGGCTGAGAAGCTCTACATATCACCCGTTAATATTAAACTAACGAAGTGTTCAATTGTCACAGTGTACACATTCTACCGGAATATAAGTACCCCACTGTATAGATAAGCGAAGTGTTTCCTTCCAGTGTGTGTGTGTGTGTGTACACTGTCATCACAACTTGGCAAGAGCAGCCGATTGGCGCGATAGTTTGGCAGCTTCGCCTCGGTGCTTCAGTCTGCTGCAGCCTTGATTTCCGAGTGGGAGTATATGATTACATGACACAGTAACCGAGGCAGGTGTACGCTCAGAGTGTTATGACTTCCAGACGTCTATCTGCACTAAGTTTATATTAATGTCGCATATTACAAGAACAAGAATCATGTCCCGCGGGCCGCCGGAGTCGACACAATCACCGACATTACAATAGTCATCGACGCTGATCACGTCAGGTACCGAGAGACTCCAGGCGAACTGTCGCATGAGTTGCACTCCCGTGAGTGTCACGTCAGCGCAGGCTTGTTGGACAACTGTCTGACCTCAGACTCCCGTACGACTCACCTTCATTGTTGGCATTCCTCACAGTTCGTGCCTTTTCCGTGAATAATCTTATGTTAGGTAATATTATTTATTCAAACTGCCTGACTCACCCCACTTCTTAAGACGTAGGTATAAGCGTACTGGACTATTATATTTTAAAATCTGTATAGATGTGATTTAAGATGATAATAATATGTACGAAAAGAAAACATTAACATAGATAAAACCTCCTACGTGTCCACATCTTTTGTCAACCAACGTTGTCGACGCGCGTACCTAAAGGTTGTTCGCTAATTAAAAAGGCTCGTAATTTCCGTGTATGGAACACGTTACTGTCTGGGAACATCTGACGCCGCGTTTTAGTTTATTATGTTTTATATCTATAATTCTGAATGAAGCAAATAAAAATTTCAATTATATACATTTGTGATCTAGTCCTTAAACTTGATTATATTCCTAATAAGTCACACCGTCGCTTGCGATACGAAGAGGAAATATAAGTCAGTGATGACCAATAACAACGAGAATGAGTCGGGAACCGCGGAAGATTCGGCACCACCCAGTAACCGTCGGCAAGTCAAGCCTCTGTCGGCAGATGCAAATCAGACGCGAGCGCGAGTGGCGGCGCCGGTAATGGCTGGTGCACCACTCGAGAGGCGACGTATCACCGCTGCGAGCATGTTACACACGCTGCGCAATGAGGCGCCTTCTGTGATAACGACGCCGCGCTCTCTGCTACATAAATTATACATGCGCGTACGAACAGTATAGGAATACAACCAACAACCGGTGGCACACGCAGCCATGTATGAATTAACTGTCACTTGGCAGCCAGTGGGCATTATAAACACACTGATAATCAGCGGAGATAAGCGGCGTCATTTCCTTTCTTCTTATTTATGTTGAGCAAAACAAAGTGTTTATCGTTCTGTCCGCTTGGCCTGCTACTATTGAAGCGGAGGCGGCTCGAAGCATCTGCAGAATTGCAGCAATGTAATTAGCGCGGGCGATCAATTAGGCTAATTGGCGAACTTGGACGCCGCTGCCGCCGTCCGCCGGCCGCACGCGAGCACTGGAGCAGCGGACACGGCCGAAGATTACCGAACACCGAGATGTAGGAACATTACCATTATGAAACATACACGAACTATTTATGTGCTGTTTGTGCTTGTGGTAAGTGATATTTCTTGTTGGTGAAAATACGACAGAGGAAACGATTTTAGAATAGAGCAATGTCTGTAACTCGCCTAACACTTAGCCCATTTACTTATTTTACATATTTATTTTACTCCATTTACTCTTTCTAGAATATTGTTTCAAAGCACTAATTACCAGCGCCAGAAGCTAGTGAGCGTACAGCAATACGTCCGCGTGTAAACTGAAGTAGTTAGTGGCAGCGCGGGGATCAAAGCTCGGCTCTAAGTTGAGCGCACTTCGGAAACTTTGGCGCTAAGTGCAGATAATGCTCGTTTAAATTCATCTAACTTTCCGCTGCTCGCCTTTTTCCTCTGTTGACGCAAACACTTCTCGACCTGGCTCTACTGCTTCTGTTCTCTTTTCTAATATGCTTGCACTACACGCTTGGGATGGCATTATATTATTGTCTCTGGACTTAAGTAGAAGGTTTCATACATGAATATGTCATCACCGCCGGTTCCTATGCTCCCGGTATCGACACAACCACCGGGCGCCGGGACCTCATACGGCACCCCCACACACTGCACATGTGTAGTACGCAGTGGGACCAGTTTCCTAGAACAGCGGCACTGGCGGAGCTAATTACATTCGGCGATAGGATCAACAGTACAGGCTCTGTTGCCTCTCCGTTATCGGGTTTCCAAGTAATCGTAGCCGAAATGTGGTCGACGTTCCTCGTTACATAGCTACAGTATTATGTTATAGTACGTCTATTTTTATATGTTTATTATAATTTCTTTGTATTTATAATATTTTATCTTACTCATACCTTGTACAGTACAAGAGAAATCTTTTAAGCAGGCCCATCGCCCAGCAATAGTTTCCTGGTGTTGATAACATTATGAAGATGATAATGTAAATCTTACATCACTCAGGTAATATTTGTCAACATCGGCGACCTTGTTTGCGATCTAGATACAGCTTTATATGAAGTGGACAAAAGTAGCAGTACTTTGTATGTTAAACATTACATCGTTCGAAGAAGCCCCTTGGTTAGCTCTGAACCTCCTTGCAGAGCAAAGGTTCCTTGTCACAGAGGTGCGGCGCCCACCTGTTACAATTCATCTCCTGTCAGAATTAAATATTTCACTAACTAGCGAAGTAACACAAGTTATTATTAAAGGTTTTCAGTTAACTTAACGACTTTTTAGTTCTACGTGCTAGGATTGCCGGTTCAACGCCCCCCCCCCCCCCTTTGCGTCCCCCGTGCAGGCCCACCTGCGCGCACCGAATGTTCGCGCTCTCATTTCTTTCCAGTATTGTTGTCGGCTTAGAATTATTAATTCCCCGCTCGCACAAAATGAATAACTTTTTTATACGCCATTCGACGTGAAAGGAATGGAACATGTCTCAGATTACATCAAGGAAAATGAGATGATGTTTATATTTTATGCTTCGTTGTTATGTTTACAAGCGTCTGTCGCGTAAACGGAGGCCGGGACTGCCGCTGACCGGGCGCATACCCGGGTGTCTCGACAATCTTCCAAGTCAAGGATGACAGCCTCCTTCGTACTAACTTACTTCAAAAGCCCCTGAAACAACTTAGCGAACAGTTCCCGACAAAAAGCCGGGAATAAAATATTAATTATATTTGGTCGATACGTGCGTTCCTCGTACTTAATACTTTTGTATCATTAATAGGCCGGCGGCCGGCGGCCGGCGGGCGGCGGGCGGCGGGCGGCGGGCGGGGGGTGGCGGCCGCGAGCAGGGCGTGCGTTACTTCTAATCACACGCGTCACTCTAATACGTGACGAATGCGTGCTCACTGCGCTTCAAGAGAACCTTAACACGTTACACGTCTTTATAATATGTTCTGTTAAAATTGATACACCGCACAATTTCGTGCGATCCCGAAAACACCCTTCGGTATTGCTATCTATCCGAAGTAGGTATGTCGTATCCGTGCCAACTTTCCTACCCCGGTTTCCATAGTCAGTTCACTCAGCGTTTGTGTTTCACGAACGATTTATTATTTGCAAGTATTCACCAGTGGAGTACACGTGCTAAAACACTTACTCTGTTTATTTAGACGTAAAGCGAAAAATCGCAAAGGCAGTCAGTTCACCGACAGTCGAGCGTGAAGCTGAAGCTCGCGCATAAATTGTTCACAAGTCGGAGCCGCCGCGCGCTGTCGCACGGGCATGGGCGGCTGACTCTTGTACCTGTGCAGTTCGAGATCAAACATAAATAAATAAAGAACTACACCAGTCTCAGCTCTCCGGGAAATGTCCCAATCATGACGAACTAACTAGCAAACGTACACAAACTATTTACAGAACGCGAGGTGTTCGAGAGCCCCTCATCAGCGCTCGCGGCTCACTAATAGTTGCACATGGTGAGCAGTCGTGTGACTGGCAGCCGGACGACAAGTAGGCACTAACTTCTCGGATCGATCGCTGTGACGCCCTAACTGATTTAATTCAATCCTTCGTCCAGTTTAGGCTCGAAATAGATTGAAAGTTCAAGGTACGTGTGTAAGGGGCTTGAGGCGGATAGCTTTTAGATACCTGAGTTTATGATTGATGCCATCGGCTTGTCTCAAGGTGAAATCCCCGCGTCTGAAGGATTACCTTCTCCAATATAATATTCGTTCATAATCATATCCCTTACGCCACGCCACACTGCTCTGATGCTAGACGGCTCACCTTATAGGTTGTCCGGGCATCGAGTTAGACACTAAGAAAGTGTGTAGATAATGGTATTGGTGATAAGTCAGTAAGTACCAGCCAGTAACTATATCTAGAAATGGATTCTGCTTAATGTAAGATACTATATTTGTTATAACTATCAAACATTTTATTTCTTTTGCCTACAAAATTAAACGTTAGGAGAACAATAGGACCCGATTAACGTGTTCACTGCCATGTTACAGGCGTGTCGTTAACATTAAATGAGGGTTATTGCATATTAATGTGACGCGTAGCGGTGAAGTTGTCGGGGTAGCGGGGAGTGGAGAGTGGGGGGACCGCGGGGACCATTCACCGACACCTTTAATAAGTCAGTTTGTGACTTACTCATAGCCACTTGTTGCTTGATTTGATTTGCAAAACATCTTGTAAACGGAAAATATACTGAACATGTTATTAATTACCTAATGTATGTCTTAGTTTGAAGCACGTATGATTAAATGAAGTATGAGTGGTTCAACATTTATCTTCACTTGAGTTCAGCACATGTAAGCGACCTGGAATGATTCAAACCGGAGTCTGGTATACCCACCACCAAAGTAAACATCGTGTGTGTAAACATCTCTGATGAAGTACAGAATGCTTGTGTTGCTGCGCTCTCTCCGGTCTTCGCCGGGTTCGATTGCCGGGTTGGGCAAAATGTTACTGGGTTTTTTCATTAGGTAATTCTCATTAGCAGCACGGAGTCTGGATTTGTGCCCGGATGATGGCAATAGGCTCGCCCCCTATTACATTGGGACCAAAAAAACATAACTGGCGAAATGTGGGTGTACTATATGTGCACCTCTGAAGGGGTAGGCCCTTCGGGGAATACAGGCGTGATGTTATGTTTTTAACAAGTGTGCCATTTAGTTGTAAATCCTACAACGCAAACAAAATTGTAGAGGAGACGTGTAAGATCGACCTTCACCGATCTGATAACTCGATGAGACATATTTTTTATCAAATATAATTTATAAACAAGCCTGCCTAATGCCTATCGAAAAGTGTTTATAGCTATTTTTAATTTAATAAATTTCGATCAATTTTCTTTCAACATCTTCACTCTTTTGATAACCGAATGAGTTTTATCTCAACTGATAGTTTTTAACACGAACGTGAGGTCTTGTCGATGTCTGTTCGGACTGTTTGGAGACTGTGTGGGTGTCCGGGTGTCGGAGTGTGCCGATGCGGTGCAGCAGCGTGAAGGTGTGCCTGGCGGCGGCCGAGCTGGTTCGAGGCGGCTTCGTGTTACGTAAACCGTGCGGTAGCCGTCATAAAATCGATACTCACTAATTCTTTCTTAACTTTGTTTTAGCTGTAAGGTTCTTTAACACCATTTTGATTGTTGATGAATAACGTAAGTAAAAAAGTAATTTATAAAATAAAAATACTCGACTGCAAAAAACCTGAAAAGATATAAACAAGTCTACAACTATGTTAAGATTTAGTAATAACATAGTGCCTAACAGTAACTATGTTATTGCCATTCTTAAGATTTAGGCCGGTCGAGATTTGTATGACTTCCGACGATGTTTTAAGTGTTAAGGAGACCACACTATCGAGATAATTAGGAATAGAAAGCTAAGCAAAGTTATACATGTAGAGATAGTATTCAGATTGTAAACCACTGTCCCTGGTGGGGCGACAATAAGTCCCTTCTCTTAATTTTAGGTGATGTCGCTGGCAGGGGATTATGGGATTATTCTATAAATCAAAAAGAGTAGCGATGTATGGGGGAGGCCCAGCAGTGACATTTGCGGAGCGATATAACTCCACTGATTAACTTTACGACTGAGGGACCCTACGAGTTTTGGGAAGAATTCTAATAATTGCCAATTGTTCCAGTCGATAAAAACAAAAATATTGTAGCCATATATAATCTACGAAGAGATACGATATTGTGGATGGCCTACATATTAGACTTCGTTGCAGCAAATCAACACAACCACAAAATAGACAACAATTATGTTCAATTGAATGAATTTCTTCGATTGAATCAATAATGTAAGCGACACAGTGACTGTGAGTGGCGAATGAGGTCCGTCGGCCTTGGAGAGCTCGCTTACTTCATGTCTAGTCACTGTCGGTGGACATTCGGCGGTGCAGAAGGCTCGCTCGACGCGACGCACGGGACTTGAGACGCGTTTGTTGGAGCAGTGCCGTAGCGATGATCTGAGGTCCTTATAGTTACGACTAAAACTTTTGCTCTTTTACGTTGAACTCCTAGTGTGCCGGTCAAGTTAGTTTCGGCGAACGTACCGGACCGGCAAGCAGTGTCTCGTATTCAGTTCATCCGGACATGGCCAGCGTCCCGGGGACTACGGGTCAAGGTCAGTCGCTTCTATTTATAGAGAAAACCATTTACAGATCTTGCTCGTATATACTTAGTGAACATCACGGCATCGAACACATCATCATACGGTTTTCTGGGGCTTCGTTAAAATATTAACACCTCTGTAACATAATAAATAAATAATTATTATAATTAATGTGAAAATATAATTGCAGAATCACATACATTTTTTCAATTTATTAAAATTTAGTTATTATTTACTTGTACGACCATACTTCTACGACCGCAAGTCTGATCCAGGGAGGTAGCAACAGTCTAATTCAAACAGCTTAATAATATTACTGGTGGATGAGTGTAAACTGTAAGCACCACCCTCCGGCCACGATGTAAGGTGTGCAGCACTGAGGCTGGCAGGCACACTCGATTTACCAACGTATTAAAAGTATGCTAGCTATTTATGGTCTTTAAGGACTTGATGAAGTCTGAAAGGTACGTAATCCTTGACAGTCATGAAAATCCATCACGGTAGGTACCAACAGACGGTAGTAATGAGGGGGGAGGGGAGTAGACACTTTCCTAAACATTCCCATTTCCCAAGTCGCAACAGGCGAGCCCCGGCCGCTACAAACTAAAATACTCCAAATTACAACTTCCAAATTGTCGTGCATATTTAAACAGCGCCGGTTGTTGCCGTCTTTGAAAATTACTGTCAAGTTTATTTTTCAACTTTCTACGGCAGTTTGGAGTGTACTTTATAAGCAGCAAAGTTCCGAGTTTATGTTTACGAATCACAGGCCGCAGTCGGAGTGTGGTCTGGAGGGAAGCTCGAGGAGTTCATGAGTGCAGAAGATCCATTTTAGTCAATAACGTTATCATACATGTATTGTAACTCAGCCCGAAACAAAATAACTTGTAACTAAATACTGTAGAACAATATAAAAATATTACGTATATTTAGCGCGAGCTCCTTATCGCTGATCGTAATGGTTCGACATTCTGTTGTTGCATGTTTCGCGCCGCTCTCTCCGGCGACACAGATCGCGTTGTCCCGCAGAGCTTCGCCAGCTGTACTCACCACAGATACTACACAACTCGACTACGGCTTCCATCACAGCAATTCAGGAGTATTTGCCACGCCACGCGCGATATAGAAAATTAATTGAAATCATGAAGATGTTATCTAAGCAATAAGCGCGGCATGCACAGCGGGGGACACTGAGGCCGAGTTACAGGAGCTCCAGCCTTGTGGAGGGCTGGCCGCTGGCCGGGCCTCACACAGTAGGGCTTTACGTGGCACGCTGCTTGTCACAGGTGCCGCCACCATGGCCTGACCGCGGCGGACATGATGTGGCGAGCCTTGTGTCATGTTATGATGGTGTTGTGGAAGTATTCTCTTTATATTTAGGCATCCTCGAGCACGAACAGGCTCTTTACTGGTTATTGATGGAAAAACATGAGAGTAAACAATGGCACGCCTCTGACCATAAAATGTCTGTGACGTCATCGGAGACGCACTCTAGTCGGCGAGACAATTTTGTTCATGGACACGGCTAATTAATTGGCAAATGACATAGTATTACATGTAAGTTCAGCTATGTAACTTGGTATGTTAGAGTTTGATTTATGCCCTCGGTAAGTCCTCCTGATACCTACATGGCATGTCGATCTGATTCGAGCGGTAATAAACGCGCCCGGCAGTGTTCTGACCTCCGCGCTCGGTCAGCAGCGGCGTTCGAGGAATTTATGTTGTAATAAAATGTTCGCCAACTGTTGTTGTATGTGGATTCAATTAAAACGGCTTTGCGTCGAATGTTGCGGTTCTCGCGACTCCCGCCGTGTGCATGTGTGTAGTTTGTATGTTGCGTACATTCGCGAGAACAGTAAGTAGGTAAGTACGCGCGTGTGCGTGTAACGCTATAAAACAAGACTGGTGGCAGCTACTTGCATTAAGTGGCTATTTGGTTAGGGCCTGAGTGGCTCATGTAAATGTACCAGTCAAAACGTACGCGAAGTAAGTGCGGGAGTAAGCAGGGACCACGCCACGTGGGCCCACGAGAGACGCGACATCCAGGCTGGATGTTCTAGTACCTACAATGGGCTAGATGATCTAGCCCATTGTAGGTACTAGATTACAATACATATCTCTGGAGTACAATTTACAAATTGATTAATGCAATAATAAATAGTCTCATAAGACGGTAGAAGTAAGCGGGCAACCTGCCAAATAATAGTGAAATGAAGCACAGTCCTAGCGTAGACAAGAACGATCACAATGTTCATTTATTGATAAGAATCGCTACTGGTCACTGATGGTGTAGACAAAGGTATCGGGTAGGCCCCTACACTTAAATAGTTATAGATATGTAGTAGTACAGTTGGAAAGTTTTCAACAATACAAAACACGATTGTTCTAAAATGTTGTAGGTGATTAAAACTTTACAGCTGATGATCAGGGAGAGCCGACCACTCCCGCGCACGTGGGGGCGCCAGTCAGGTCATCGAGAGCACACAACTAAGATAATGTCACTGAATGCGCTGAGACTGAGCGTAACTAAAAAAGCATTGCGATAACCTTAACTATACTCCTTCGTTAATTTCAACAGTAGTTATTCTTCGTATAATTGTTGGGTACTTTGACGGTTGACACGAAAGCGCGCGGTGACTCTTGTTGCTCGTCAAGTGGGTGAGGCACGACTGACTGCACACCGATCCTGGAGCCGGGAGCACTTCACGGTCAGATCAGTGTACAGGTAATACGACACTCACTCGTATGGAAGGTCTGGGGAAGTATATCATCATGCCACGGACATGATGCCGTGGTGGGGCCCAACACTTGATGAACCGTTATTAAGGTTTAACATAAAATATATATTTTTTTTATGTCTGTAACACGTTAGGCCCCAAATTTAATGTTTTTCTTTATATATATTAATAAAACAAATAAGTTTCTATGATGGTTTACAAAAAAAGACAAGATAATTATTCATTCTTTCCAGTCAGGCGCGGTGTTTAAGTTTAACATTTACAATGGTTAGTAATTATTATAGCATCCGTGGATGTGTGTCAAGAAGTATCATGTTGAAGGTCGGCGGTGTTCCACACCACGTGACCTCGTCACCTTTCCCAGTGTCAACAAAGGTCGGCCGCAATTAATACCAACGATCAATGACCTGTCACAAAGGACAACTGTGTTCATAAACAGATGATGTTCTCGGAATCTTTATAATGTAAGTTTACTGTTGTAGATACGATCAGTCGCACGGTGCGCGGCCACACATCTCTGTCTATTCTCGATCTCGATATTTGACCTAGGCCGGGATTTATAGCCATTCATCTTGTAATATCAAAAAACCCGGGATTGAACGCAGTAATGTATCGGTAGCGAATCTAGGACCCGCCGCGTGCCGCTCCGACAGTGAGTGATGCAGCGACCGCTGTGTATGTTTGGTGCTGGGACCTTCATTGTGACGTCAGCACGGTGTGTGGTGACGTCACAGGTAATATAGTTAATAGGTCTATGTGACCGACCCGCCAAATACAATGGCTGTAGGTGGTGCGGCCGACGACGACGAGTAACTAAGAACTGGGTTAGTAATACAGTGTCAGCCTGCCAGCTTAATGGATATGAAAAATGTACTCAATGGCTTATATTCATTATAGATCGCAACTTACAGAATCAATCCTACGGTAAGTAAGCTCACCTTCGGTCGACATTAGATGGGTTGGTGAAATTGCCTATTAGAGCCGACGGATTACCTGCCTGTACGGGCCGGTCCCGGGCGGATCACGTGGCTCTAAACAAATAAGTATTAGCAGCGAGATTGGTTCCGCGCGTCGCCGCCGCCGCCGCCGCCGGCCCGCAGTTGACATTAGGTCGGTTTATCGCGCCGCTCTAATCGTGTCGGCGCCGAGTGCCGCCCGCCGTAAGACCGTAACAGGCTTCACTGGCGCGCTAATTGACGAGAAGCCGCTCCGCGCTGACACTCACCTGGTCGTGCGGGGCCGACCACCACCACATTAATAGTTGGTGACGTACACCTTGCGCGCATTAAATACTTTTTAAGACGACCCACTCACGCATACAAAGCAACCATCCACCTCGCTCTCCCGCTGGGGAGTTTATTGCGTTGTTGCTTCTACCCAGCTATAACTAAGAAGTGGTGAAGTGGGCTTTTGGTGGCCGTCTTATGTAAGTCGATCTGAAACTAGATACTATTTTATTTCATAACTAGGTTCCGCCCGTGACTTCGTCCGCATGGAATAGTTACTTTGGGCTAACGCTACTTTGGAATAGTAACTTTAACCCGCGACTTCGTTTACGTCGAAGGTGAAAATATTTTCAAATAATAAGAGCGCCGTCACACTAGCTTTTGTTCAGTATTTTTTAAAAGTGATTATTATTTGTAGGAATCCAGTTTACGGCTGTTACGATGATCATGTGTTTGACCTTGCAAAAAGTTAATAGCGTAGATCCTCCTGCACCTTACTATCCGTTGTCAAACTCCATCTCAATTACCTCAGGCGTAAGATGACTACTACAGCAGAACAATGCATGTGTTCGTCAGACTAAGAGCCAGTAACAACTAGGTATTAACCTAGTGTGTGAGCAGCGCGGGCGCCGGCGCGTCGACCGCCTGCTAATGGACGTAATGACCAGCAAAACAAAACAATCACGGAACATTCCGCGCGCCTGCGCACACTAAACATACCCAACAAATCCGTGCGGGACTTGCACTAAGTACGTACTTTTATAGTCCTTGCGGGCTACGAGAGCTGCCGCCGTGATTCATCTGTTGTCGTTACGTAATATCAAACAAAAACTCTATTGAGTCCGACACGTGTTCCCAAAACTCAGCTAAATTAAGAAACTATTGGAGGTGAACTGCGCGTGAGTAATTAATCTTCCTGCAACGTGCAGCCGCGCGACATGCTACAGGCCTGTGACAGTCGCGCGACACGGATGTGCGACACGACGCACACGCTGGTTATAATTAATGCAGCGCGCACACGACGCGACACGCGACGTGCGGCTAACGCGCGCTTACTCAAGAATCAATGTCACTGACTATTAATTAGTAACGTATTTGTCTACCATGAAATAAAGTATTCTGTTCATTTGTTTTACTGATAATATTAACACGTTGACCGCCATGACGGACACCATGTGTCCGACAGGATACTTTCCTCGTGGGCCGCACTAAAAATCGAAGTTGTTACCAAAATCGTTGAAGTATTTTTTTGCGAATACTGTAATTAAATAATTTATAAATAATAGGCAACTTACAAAAACAGTGATATTTACATTACTTTTTGAGATACTGAATAGCAGACACCAGTGTCCGCCGCGGCCCGCCATAACGTCCACGCGTGTTTACTTCCGCGGGCGCCGCGCGGGTCACGCTGTCGGACCCCCCCGCCCTGCCCTTTTTAATAAACTAATAACCGTTTAGGTTCATAATGTCCAAATCTCAAAATGTTCAGAAGGTGCAAAAGGTCCATATCCCAGAATGTCCATATTGCAAAAAGTCCATATCCCAGAATGTCCATGTCCCAAAAAGTCCATATCCCAAAATGTACATATCCCAAAATGTCCATATCCCCGAATGTCCATATCTCAAAATGTCCATATCCCAGAATGTCCAAATCCCAGAATGTCCATGTCCCGGAATGTCCATAATACATACCAGAGTGTCTATTCTACTTTATGCTAACAAAATTATATGGTGGGTTAAAAAAAACAACTGTTTTCAATCGTCAATTATGTATAATTACGTATAATTAATGAAATGAAATAATTGTATAAATGAAATATGTATAATTGCCTATTTCTGTTAAATAAAGAACTAAACGTTTTATTTTTAGCAACTATTATTTACAAAATATGTACAAAATATACATTAATACATAACGTCAGAAAATAATATAAAACAATATGTTGAGAGTTGTTCAAAATGAAACATTTAGTTCTTTTTTCACATAATTATAGTCCTATAAATGCTTTTTTTTTTTAAATTATAATATACCTATGATTGACCATTGACAACAGTTGTTTTTGACATTGTGGGATTTGGACATTCTGGGATATGGACATTCGGGGATATGGACATTTTGGGATATGGACTTTTTGGGGCATGGACATTCTGGGATATGGACTTTTTGGAATATGGACATTCTGGGATATGGACCTTTTGCACCTTCTGGATATTTTGAGATTTTGACATTATGAACCTAAACGCTAATAACGTGCATATTATGACTGTTTATTTTTTCAGTTACGGTATTAGTTAAAACCTATTTTAACAAAACAGGTAGTATTTTGTGTTTGGTAATTATAAACAAATGGTAGCTTCTTACGTTAGTTTATCTACTGAGTCCATTACCACTTTGAGAATTACTTTACTGAAATCAATTTATAATTCGTCATGACTTCAAAATGTGTTGAAAAGACAAAAAAAATATCTTCACTTATCTATAACATTTCTCAAATTAATAAATAAGATTACCTCTTTTGTTTATCTGCGACACATTTGGCAACAACTTACGAAAAAGACCACAATTTCTAAGTCTATTTGAATTTATTTGTGCCAAGCGGCCTGGTTGTACTGTGGGGCCGCGCGGGTCACCTGACTACGTAAAAATAGTAAATACGATGTCCGTCGGCCATCTAGAGGCTTCTAAAGTGATCGAGAGCTTGCGGACACACGGTGTCCGACGCGGCGCCTTGGACCCGACATACTGGAGGGCACATGGTGTCCGCCGCGGCCCACTGGCCTAAACATGGTTTTTTGTTGTGGCGTTCAACGTGTTAAGGCAAATTTTCCAATTTTTTTTTACAGCTATGTGTGAAAAAAAAGTGCTGTTAGTATTAGGAAACGTGTAGCTGAGGGCCAATCCCGTAACACACACGTGGCGCACTTACTGTGTATATTATAATGAATTAAAATTACATTCATCTATTGACATTACTATTGTGAATATTCGAGACTATTTAGTGCAGTCAGTGTGGGGGGCTCGGGGTCCGCACCCCGTGCGGGGCGCGGGGTGCGGGGTGCAGGAGTGCGGATCACTGCGGAAGCCATTTGTAACGCGCATAACATTATCAGAATGTTTTGTTAAGATGTCGCCGTTTGGCAGCCCGCGCGCCATTACATGGACAGCTCCAGAAGGTGAACCCGATTGATTATTATTGGCCTTCAACTCACACATGAATACATGCTCCTGTGTAAGTCACAGACAGTACAATGTACTGTGCCCGTTCTATTGCGTGTGAGGGATATAAGTGCATTTACTGTAAATCGCAATTTATTGAGACTGGACCTGCTGAGCGTGCCGCCAGCGCGCGCCCCGGCCGCAGCACTCGCGCCGAGTGCCAAATGAACCGGCGTTAACAATACACCACCCGGCCCCCCGGACACACAGCTTATATGAAAACTAACTGTTACTCATAATAGTGCATCGTAACCGCTTCATCAGAATTAGTCGGCCGAGCGCGATGAGGCCCTCGAGGTTAGGCGGACCGACCACGTTATGTAAGTACTACTTCGTCTATTCATTACATGCCACACCAGCAGACTTGGGTACTTGTATTTTAGTTGGACACAAACCATTTAATGTTTGATCAGTTTCATGGCTCATTAATTTACAAAATGAAGTTGGTTGTAGCGTTTATATCATAAAAAGTTCGATGTCCGCACCGCGCCGCCGCGCGCCGCTACGAACAGTTTGTCACTCTCTCTCGTAACATCTTAAATAGACGAAAACGAGTGTAAGTGGCGGTGACGAACTTAAAACATTGTTACGTGCGCCGCGCGACGGACTTACCAACAAGTTATAGGTGATACCGAGCCAAGTGCCGCCCGCACCGCCGCCTGCACCGACAAACCAACAGTTTTCATGTATCACATAACGTATCAAATCTAGATAATGATATTATTTAATATGCACTTAACACGATTTAGAGCTAAATGAATCTGCACAAGAACGTAGAAAATGTGAGCGCTTAATGAGGATTGTTACTGGGCGGCTGTTGTCCTGTGGAGTGGTACTTGTAAGGTCTGGGCTGTGGTGACTGCGCGGCACGGGCGCGGGCGGGCTCGCTCACTGCTCTACTTTTAATTGCAAAATTGAATCGTAATCTGTTGTTGTTGGAGTGGCGTGTGACGGACGTGTCTGTGCCTGCATCGGCGCTGCAGTGGCTATTGGTTGGACCTTGCACCTTATGCCCCCGCAATAAAGGTGACTAAGTATAAGAGCAATCAAAAGCTATCGACTGACTGCACGCGCGCGTCGCTTAAACCATTCCATTGTCTTAGCATAGTTGTCATAATTAATCGACGCACATAACTGTGCCAAAATAGTATAATCTTAATAGGTAGACGTCTTGGAATGAAATGTTCTACTTTATGGTAAATAATAAACATCTAGATTGATAAAGGAAAATCTTTTTCTATCCTTCATCGATTTAGATTAAAGCCTAGCATGGCAACATGCAAAGAGATACAAAAAGTCATATGACACAAAAAGTTAAATAAATATATTTATAATAATAGTAAACATATATATATATGTAAGTAAACAAACATTGTTTGGAATAGAACATGGAAGATGGTACGGTGGATTTTGGGACAGAGCATTAAACGCTAGAAGTCTTACATAGCGCAGAAGTGACGCGATCCTGATCGCGAATCTCTCACTCATCTCCCACAGAACTTCCGCTTAACCTCAATGAAGTTCTTTAAATCTTAAGACAGTTTGAAACTGTTATAAGGTTTTACAACAGGACGAAAAAAGTTTTCCACTTGTAGCGCGTGACCCATCTATATTTTACCTCAAAAGTTTATTATTAAATCTCCACTTAATAAAATTAAAGGTAAATAAAATATATAAAGGAGAAAACGATTACTCGTGTGTTTTTGTGTAATACAGCCCAGGCTCGCGTGTTACAGACTCACAGTCTGAAAGCGACTTGTAATAAAAGCACGTCGCGCCGAGAGCCGAGCGGCGAGCGGACGACTGACTCAGACGCCGCACTTAATTGAATTTTATTTCGGTCACTCTCAAAAGTTATTAGATCATGATGCAGGTGCTCTGAGCTCACTCCCTCTTACTTGTGAGTCGTGTTGGTTGTCTTTATTGGAGGTGAATACTAACTGACGCCCGCACCCGGCTTGAGCTTACTCTTGACCTTCACAAACAGGCCCGGCTTGAATAAGGTCAATGCCATCTCGCGCCATCTGTGGAAGTTTTTATTGGAATCGGATTGTATGTATTTTTAGTTAAATTGTTTTGCATGTATATCTAAAGTTAAGTTACAATAATAGGCCGCTATCCAAACAACGCCACCATTGCTGCAAGTGCTCAAACCACTTTACAAAACTACCATAAAATGTTTTACTTACTCTAAAATAATAGTGGTTACATCTGGCGCCAGGACCTCTCACCGCTCAACCCAGCTGTGTGAAACTTTGTGACTCGACTTTCATATAGGTAACTATTATACAAAGTGTAAGTCAAGTCAAAGCCCAAATTATAAAGTGGTTTTAAAAACTTTATTAATTTAGCGCAAATATTGATTACTAACTTTATTCATACGAGATAATCGGTGCGCGGAGTGAGCAGCCACGCGGGAGACTGACATAATTCTAGGCTAGTTTATTTCTTATCAGTTTTTAGCAGTTTTACTTTTTTTTTACTGTCTATTTACTGTATATTGTTTGAGAAAAGTCCTATTACTTGAATTACTTTAGCAGAATAGCAAATCGATGGAATCTAATAATGATCTTCAAAAGTACTCGTTCTATCTTACAAAATCTGAAACCTGCGAAGAAGAGTTCTTACACTGAAACTATTTCAGTAAGAAAATGGTAAAATGTGTTAAATGGCAAGCATTTGAAGTGTAATGTAGCGGAGCGATCGATGCCCGCCGCGCCGCTCGCCAGGTGAGCCCAGCACTCAGCAGGCTCACTCCGGGAGACTTGCGGCGCACGTCACGGCTCCGACAGCCGAGGCTTACCGGAGGTTGTGACTACAGCTTGCACGTATTTCCGTAACTTTCTTGTTTTCGTTTATTTTCAGAATGTGTTGGTGTGGATATGTGATATTTCATGAAAGTTTCTTTTAGTCTACGTCCCCTACGCTAGCTCGGCTCCGTATTTCGCGTGGAGTGCGCCTGCTGCCCGCGCCTGCATGGCGGCGGGCGCGGGGCGGCCTGGTCTCGGCCGGAGCCATCGCCGCGCCCTCAACCACCGCGTTATTAGCTTTTCAACGTTCAATTTATCGGCTGCTGTGCCTCACTTACTTGGCCGCGCCAGAATTTAGGTAACTCGGAAGACGCTCACCCCTGTCTCCACCTAGCTGGCGAGCCAGCAACAACACTTTTGATTATTGTGTTCAATTTTTACATTTCACTAAATTGAATACGCAGTCATGCAAAAAGAGAAAAAACTTGGTGGTAGTTGAGAGATGTTGGGAGAGAAGTTTTGAGAGGTGATCAGTAACAGCGTAGCGTAGTAGCGTTAATGACATGAAACCTTCCTCCAACTGGGGTCCTGACTGTTCGTAGTACACGTAGGTCGGCCAGGCGCGGCGTGACGCCGGTGCCCGCGACTCTTGCAACTCGCGCACCATACACAAGTCGTCGTCGTCGAAAAGCTCTTGTTCTGAGAATCAAAGAGCTTTTTTTAAGATAGCAATTGTGACAGCGACTTAATTCACGATGAGGGCCAGTAAAATGTACCTATGGTTAGTGATCTAAATATCTTCAACTCTATTCTTGAGCTATTAAATTCAAAACAGTGATAGGATGCTAAATTACCTACTTTAGTTTATTAGAAACAGGTAAAACACCGATATTAATGAGATTCGCATCTTCCGTAGCCACCTCTACAAATGCTTGCAGTGCGCGGCGGCCGTCAGTCAGTCGTGCTCAATGTGTCGTTTACCATTACATTACATTTGCGGTTATGTTATGCTGGTATTACCTAAGCATAGTAAGCATGAATGATTAAATGGATAATTCAATTAGAAGAAGTCGATATTACAATTTTCTTTTAGTAATATCAAAATTTAGTCTTGAACGATGTGTGTTGCCCAGCATACCCTCCCCTCCCCCTTTCTGCTGGGTCTGCATTGCTTGTCACTCAGCCGCGCTACTCCTATCTCTCGCAGATTAAAAAGCCATTTGAAGCCCCATCCATCTAGCGCCGCGCGCCGCCGACGCAATCAACATCACGCTGCACTGCACCGGGGAGACGATACCGTAACGCCGCGCCCTGACCCACTTCCACCCCCGAGGGATGTGTTCCGTGCTGTGGTGCACCGCCTATGTTCACACCTACCTCGGAAATCATATCGCTGGTTTACCAACGTTGAAAGGCATGACACATTATTACTCATACTGCTCCTTCATCTTTCAAGACGCCTTCTAAAGGCTTGTGGCCATAGTTTTACTATTGTGTCTGCAAAACGTGACATGCAAATGATATGTAATACCTACAATCGAAACAGTGGATACAGCACGAATTATGGAAGATCTGTAAAGCTCAACTTAATTTACGTAATTATTTATTCTGGACGCTGATGTTGTTACTCTTGTTTTTGTCAATAATAATAATATGTACTTATATTTACTGCAATTGATGTTTGTAAATGAGTCAATCATGTAGGTAGGTATTTTTGTGTAGTGCTCGTAATCAGATACGGTGCGGGTAAGCGCCTGTCCCCACGACGCGACGCACGTGTTAAGTCTCAGCGGTGGCGACGCTGCGGTCGCGGGCCGCCGCCAGCGACACGCGACACCGATAGCAGCGGCGAGGGGCTTCTTCAAGAGGCGGCGCACCTGTGCAGCGACACATTTCCCAGAAAGATACCGCTGAAGTTCTAACCACAAGCTGTCCTCTCTACACGGAAAGATAGAAAATGTACGTGTCTATACGGCAACTTGTGACTTTTGACGAAGAGTTCAATAATAATAAATAAAAATAAAAAGGTTTATTTCAGAAACTACTACAACTATTATAAAATCTTACATAGGGACCTCCTTTTAAGCAAAAGTAGTACCTGTGTTAGGAGGCCCCGCTCTTCTATAACAAATTACATAATGGTAATTCAATAAAAACGGCTTAGGATTTCTTTGATATAAAACCAGAATGTCATTGACAAACAACCTTTGCAAACAAAAGCCGATACATCGATATTCAAGAAACGGCCAACTGACAACACACACTTATACACTTATACTATAGGACGGGGTCGCTAACGGTCGGCTTCTTGGAGAAGTTCAGAGTCACTCAACGAGCTAAGGAGATAGCTAAATGCTTGGACTACCTTTGCGCGACGGGATCCGGGATATGCGAGTCGATGAGGCAGGTCACATCGCTTGACGAACCGATAACCACTGGAGAAGAAAAGTAAGGAAGGTCTCTATCGTCCATGAACCGAAAGACGCAGCGTTGGCAGGCCTTTCTCCAGATGGACTGACGATATCGTCAGAGTTGCGGGTACCGGTAGATGCAAGTTGCCGTTCATTGCGGCGTTCTAAGGGGAAGGCATTATTCAACAGTGGACGTTTCCGGCTGATTATAAGGTTTAATTTTGTCTGAATATCTAAACATTAATTTTGTGTCTGATAATTATACTTCTATCTCTAGCACAATTCTGGAAATAAAATTGGACATTTTATTGGGTTTGCGTTAACTCATTCATCATTCATTTATTCATATCAGTCATTTCTGACTGTTGTTTAACTGTGTTGCGCTCACTACCTACTTGATGGTCGGTGGATTTTTTCGTTCGCCACTGATCACAGCGACCGTCGTCGTGGTCGCAGCACCAGCCGTCTGCTACACGCTGGCCGAAGTTTGTCCAATTGCCTCAGTGATTGTAATTACAGACCGGCCGCTTGACTCACGCCGGTCGCGCTTCACGATCGGCACAATGCTCATCGCGCCGAGCATTTAAACGAATGGCCAATAAGTGAGTTATTTTAAATGAAAATAAAGTTATGGTGGAGCTGGAGAGGTTCTTTCCACCGACCGTCCCGCGGCGACACTAGCACAGCGCTTAGCACGGTTGGATAAACTACTCAAAAAAAGCAAACCATTCAAATATAAGCTTCCAAGTTCCAACACACGAGATGCAAGTATTTACAAACAAGAGTCTAGTTAAAACCATGTTCGGTACATGATACTGGTTCCTACGAGGAAGTTGTATAATATAATAATGCCACTTGTGCGGCAGCTGCGCGGCGCAGCGTGTTGCCGTCCACACCTACTGATTACACGTTAAATACTGAGCCCCAATGCCATGAGGAGCGACACAGCTATTTATAAATAATCAGCTAGCTTTAAGCCCCGGATACACTAGGGAACATTTTGTCCTGCAACATGACGCGCAACACTCAATCTACGTGACGCTGCAACGTTGCACATTGTCCCGCAACATGTCCCGCAACATTGTACGTGACGCGGGGCATGTTGCTTGCTCCCGCCTCGAGAGCGAGCGCACGTGTCTCGCGTCAGTGTCGCGCCATTTGTCACCAAGTGTATTCGCGTACGCAACGTGCCTCTTAACATGGCTTTAGTGTGGGGAAATGATATGCAGCACTAATAGCCACAACCTCCTCGGGCGACATTTCTATAAACACTGACTAGTGTAGCCAGCAAAATGTTCCTTGACAATTGTCGCGGGTCACTTCACGTAGTTGTTGAGGGACATGTTCCGCAACATGTTTCTTCATTTGCCCCCTAGTGTATCCTAGGCTTTAGTTTAACTTCTGAACTATGTACCAGTAGTGTAAACTCAGTAATGAGTCATAACATAGAAAAAAAATATAAACATCCGAATTCATAACCTCTTCCTTTTTAAAGTCGGTTAAAAGTAACACATTCACATAACATACAGCTACTGTTACCTATTAAGTCTACTTAAGTTTAGTAAGCCAAAGTGTTAACCTCTCCCCCGACAGACCCAGCCCTCGCTCTCAACGCGACACTACTACAACAACAAACCTCACACGATATTCGAGCATTGGTTGAGACATGTCTCCTATCTGACTTTACAAACGTCTTAACCTTGTCCATTACGACCGTACCTAGGAGGTAGAGACAGGAATCAGGATACAAAAAAATATAACATCCTAACTCTGAATGTAGAGAACCCATGAACACCTGTACTGCAGCCAGCCTTCGCCCTGTGCTCGTGAACAGTAAGGTGCGCTCGGCGTCGCCGTCGCCGCCGCTCTCTGCTCACGTGCGCGACATGCTCACCTCTGACATTTACCTGCCGAAATATAACACTCGCACCACACACACCATATTCACACAAACCAGTACCGACTATACTTGTTGTCTCATATTATTATACATATAACAACGTATTTAAGCTTGAATTCATAAACAGGTTAAAAATAAGTACGGATTTTAAATAACATGGTTCAAAATTGAATGAATATTTCCATCGCCCGCAACCAATCAATAACGCGTAGTACTTAAGTATACTTGAGTGACGAATACGTAGTGTTGGTTCTGGCTGGTGGTGTTCCGCGAGCTCGGGCCACTAACAAGCTGCTGCAACAAAGCACCTAATTAGTGCTCGAGATGCCGCTCGTCTCACAATGCGAGGCCGGTGCTGTGTTTGGAAAGTATTTTGCCTTTTGTAAATTATTTGCAATGTTTACTGTCATGGTCTTTGTCCCGCTCCGCGTTCAACCCTCGTCTCGTCGGAGGGTTGTTGTTACACCATTTCCGTCCGTAATGACAGTTCCCGCGAAAGTCGTTTCTGAGAGAGGCTCGGGTGTGAGGCTAAATTGGGCCGCAGCGCGGCGTCCATTGTGACACTTTTTGACATGATTTCGACACAATTCGGGCGAAAGGCGCGCCTTCGTCGGTGAAACTCGTTGGGCTCAGTGGGCCCGCACACTTGTTCCTGATCGTAATCGTCGCTTTTGCAGCAGATTGTTATCAGCCGAGCCTCACAGAACGTGCGCGGGCGCAGCCGGCCACCGTGTTGATGGTGCCATTGCGACACTCTACGGTACCGACATGTCATTATACATCAGACCAGAATGAACCGTGTCACTATAAACTATCATGTTATTATTATGAAAGTCCTGATTAAGATCATGTGATGTCAGTTTCAATAGTTTCGGAACTATGACGTCTGATGCAAAAATTACGTACTTTTTATTCAATGTAGACGTTTTGTAAATCGTAAATCGACATAAAGTCACTATTTCAATTTGATTTCGCCAAAAAACAAAAATAACAGAGTATTGTGTAATGTATTGAAGTGTGTCTTCAGTGTTGTCACCACTTCCCCAGTGGAATAGGTCTGCGGGCCGCATCTCGCCGCCCGGCGCATGCGCGCTAAGCGCTACGAATCTACTCTCCAAAATTCGTAAAAATATTCACCAGCTGTGAATGATCTCTAACCACGATATAAGCTCATAGACATTAGTGCTTGCTACTTTACCTAATTATTAAAGCTGTAGTTGCCGTACTAAAAATCTAAACCGATCGTTTATCTGCGTACACGTATTGCAGAGTTTTGACGTCACACGACGCGAACCCTCCACATAGCTGATCATCCTAAGCGCGAGCGGGCCGCGCCTGGGCCTGACCAGAGCTGCACAGTATCCAGGCGCCCGCGCCGGCCGGGGAGCTGTATCGCGGCGCCGACACTGAGGCGACAACACGCGCGTGGCTCAGAAAACGCAGAGTGAATGACCGCGCGCAAGCCGCGTTTAACTAACGCGCTTCCGATTCCGAATTAAGACAAAATATACGTTTATAGCTACAGACAACCTGCTCCGGGAAGCGACGCAGGACAAGGAGCCGCGTGAAATAGAACACTCTCGATCATCGGACGTCGCTTATACTTCATCAGCAAGCATATTATTGTATCCGGCGACGGCAGGTGGGGTCGGTGTGTGCGACCTGATATCATAGCGGCATCAACAGTGAGGGTATACAAACTCTCTCACGAATATACAGAAACTATGTATGCATGAAAGAAGTAAACTTGGCTGATACCGTGCAGAATAACTTGACTAGACAAGATCACAGTTTATGGCGCAATAAAATCATCGTTAAAATTATAACGGAGCCAAACCAAAAACGTGGCAGGCAAGCGGTGAGCTGCTGTATGTGACGTGAGGCGCTCTCTGCCAGCTGGGAACTGGGGGTCGAGCTCAGCCGGGAAGAGTTCGATATCACGTCTACTTGAAGACAATTGTTGATCACCTGTAGAGTGGTCTCGTCGAGCTGCGGATTCCGGAAGCTGTGCTCATACTCGTCACCATCGTTCTCGGTGTTCACCGTGCACTCATAACTTTTTGATTGCAGGAAACGTTTTACAAGTGAAGTGCGCGCCGGCACCGGGACAGCTCAGCCTGCCTGTTAGCTCGGTGCTCTCGCTTCACATATGTATTTATACTCTATTTTTCGGAGCCATAATGAATGATGGAGGTAATGTACGTACGTCGTAAGCATATCAAATAAATTGTGTGTCTATACACATCAGAGCTGGGATAAGGAAGGATTCAAACCTTTCCCAGAACTAAAACTTAGTAAGTCAGTCAGTATCAGCCACTTGCAACAGCCCCGCCCGCCAGGCCCTTAAGTTATTCATCACAGGCTCGGGGCTTTTCAAAGCCTTCCCATAGATACGAGTATTACGAATATAACCTATAAGACTATCTTAGTTTTCAGCAATACATTCGCTGCCCGAACACGACACTGCAGTAGTTCTCCCGCTCACTGCGACGGAAGTTAATGACCGAACACTAAAAGCTTATCATAAACCGTTCAAGTCTGTAACCTTATCACTAAACCCAGCTTGTACGTTATAGTACGGAGCGCGCACCTCCGCCAATGTGTGCATCTCGTATCGAGAGTGCAGCCGGGCGCGGGGGGAGGACACCGGCGACTCGCGACACTTTACTTTCGATCAACAGATTGCATTTCCTAAATATAACCTGCCCCCGCCCCCGCACTTGAGCCACTCCCCCCTTGTCCTGGGACGTAGTCCTGCAGCGCACGAGTGTATAGAAACCCGAAGACATTGCCACTATACAAACAAAAGGTCCGAAGGCAAAGGCTTCACGGCGCATTGCAACGAAACTGACACAGACATAAAGGGCAAACCATACTAATCGCCAACCATGCATGTTCCGTTGTACATTTCCCACTTATAAATGATGCTAAAATGAGTTTTAAGTTAACAGACGAATAAGTACGTAATACCTTGTTAGACAGCATATATGTTACATCCGGTGTAATTTATTATGAGGACCTTGTTGCGACCAGATCAAATTTCCGTGCTTTCAGACGTTTTTGCCATACCTACTATTGGAATCAAAATAACAATTAGGACCCATTAGTTTTTAACTTTTATACCCGTGGGCTTATCTCAGTTGTGGATCCCATATTTATTATGCTTTTGGCATATTAATCTTTGTGTCTACCGCTTGCTATGGAGGGAAGTCGGAACTAAATTTACATTCCTACTCCTCCTAAATATTCTTCTATGATTAATTTCGTTGCGGGTTCCTAAGACAGTCGAGTCATTTCTCTACGACGCCTCGAGCTTCATTGCCTCGATGGTTCTCAACGGTTATCATTGTAGATCCTGGCTTACAGGAGTCGCAATGATGGGCACGAGTGGTGGGCTTGTCCCAATAAAAAAAAAAGACGAATAAGTACACAAACGACAGTGACAGGTATAATTTAATCACTTGTTACACAAAGAGTGTCAATTTTTATAAGTAATCAGGTATGTCTGTAAGGTTACAAAGATGGCCTCAGATGAACCGCTTATTTCACTCTATACAGGGCAAACCTTCTAGGCTTTTGTACATTGTAATGAAGTATTCTATAATTACTTATATGTCGAGACGTCCCACTGCTCCTCCGCCCGCCTTCCGCGCAGTCAACACGGTGTACACACACAACACAACACGTTTACAAACAGTACTGTTACGTTAGCGCGAGCGCCGAGCGGCGCGGCGTGCTGCTCCCGAGCGCACCTCCCCCGCCAGCGCCGCACGGCTCCGGCACGGCAGCGCCTCACCGGTCTCTTTATTAACTCAAAAACAAATTAAAAACGATTTATTTACGTAGCCTACATACTCAACTGATGCTTACTTAAGACTGCTCTAGGTGCGCATAATAAACCTTTTTATACCTCTTTCCCTATAGACCCTAATTATATGCATATATATGCATTTTAATTTTAATGAGAATGCGACTTATCAATAGATTTAAAATTCACGGGTCCCGGAATGATCCTTCCCTAAGATTTTGATTAGCGCTCTTCATAGTTTTGCTTCAAGACAGCCCTTTTTCTAGTAAAAGTTAGTTAGTGTTATAAGTATTTCGCTCTTCAGGGTTCATAATATATGACAAGCGATAGCGACACGGTGGCGGAGGCGCGGTGTGTTTGCCTTGCCTATCACCCGGGCGCCGCGCGCCGCGCTGATAGCAGATACATTGATTGCCGTCCGCGCTTCCTGGAAGCCAAATACTGAAGTACACAGTAAGCGCGTATCTGCACCGTTTATTTTCGTTTGATAACATAATATATGATGTCCTGAGGTGGCGACTTGCGGCGGCTCCATGAGTCATGTAAACCCCGCTCCTCCAACCCTGCCCCTTGTTGACTGCCCAAAAGAACAGGAGACTGTCCACGAGACCACGAATCAGGACGTGGTGATCCAAATTATTATAATATTTATCTATGATATTCTATTCGCGAATGAGATTCGAACTACATCGTCAACCAGAAAATTACGTGTTAACGCTCCGCTGGGTGTAGGGATAAGATCGGTGTATATCCTATTATCAAACTTGGTATTGCACTTAATGACGTCATGGCGCTTCATCGCGGCGAGTCAACGGATTAGAATTAAATGGAGAATGTGAGCATGACACAGCTCTACATGGAGAGCCACGCCAGTTGCCACCATTCAAGGCGACGCAACGGTGACGGATGAGACGTGCCGCCGTGTGTGTGTGGCGACACGACGCGCGGCTCTGTGGGCGCTAATACAACCAGACAGACGCATCACTAATCTGTGATTAATGAAATGCGTCGTGGACAAGGGATCACTTGATGTCTTATTATTTACAAGGAGTGGGCACAAGACAGCGGTGACACATCGCGAGATTCACCAAGAACTCCTTACTCACCGAGATAACTACTTAAAAAGTAGCTCTCTCGGGTCCAAGGTATAAGCGACGGCACGGGAGAGTGCTGGTTATAACGGCGGGGGAAGGGGGGGGGGGGGTTTCGATGAATACTTCCAATTAAAGTAAAGCTAGTCGCAGCGTCGCGTGTCACTCAACACGTCACCGACACTTCGGCTTAATCCAATTTGTTTAAAAAAATACATCTGTCGGCGCGTGTAGTCATGACAATTTATCACAATATTTCTGTTTCTTTATCCATCAAAATTTAATATATAGGTATTGTATGATATTATAATCTCTGACTGCCTAATTGATCTATTGGTCGTTAAGCACGATTGCTAAGCATAGGGTCATACATTCGAAGCCCGGATCGGGCTGAAAAGTATTACTGGGTTTTTCCATCAAGCAAGTCTCAGCTTTTAGTTAGGATTTATGTCCTACTAACTGGACATAAATACTGGACATAGCGATTCACCTCTTAATACTTTAGGACCTATAAGAAAATTTGCGAAATGTGGGTGCACTATACAACTATGTCTACATCTTCTGAAGATACAGGCATGTAATTTGAGACTGTTGATGTGTATTGAAATTATAACCATTGAGCAGGTAAATAATGACTCCGTGGAAGATGTCGCAAAGCTTTTTGTGGCAAACTACGAACTCGTTGACAGAAGTAGTAACTAATGAGCTCATAATTATTATGAATCCTCAACAACGCTGAGTACTCGCGAATCAGTGCTCGGGCCTCGGACACTCTTGAGGCTTCAGGCCGGCCCGCGCCGCCTGCCGCCGCGCCGCGAGCTACCCGCGTGTGTTCGTGTGGAATGTGCGCGAACACACGCAGTGCGTGCGAGCACATCGACGGGTTCCCCCGACACACAATTCTACCGACCACAACCGTGCAGCGATGTACACCTCGCCAAAGATATGGACAATAACGCGAGAGCATGAACGACACAGTTTTATGACTAAGTTGTATCGGCGGCGGCGGTGACGCTTTGATGTGATGACCGTAATCATTCAATAAAAATTCCACTTACGTATCTAACTTTATACGTTTATAGTTGTTCACTGTCCACATCTGGTCCCCTGCCCATTACTCATGTGACGTGTTCAACATATATACACATAAGTAACGGGTTGGGTGTTGTACTCGTAGGTCTTGAGAACTCTTAAAGCTCTCCACTGCCGCAATGAAGGTTGGTGCGGCTTCTCTCAGCTGCACCAGCACACTAAGGAGTGTGAATGTCTGCTGCCTCCTAGATTTCAATTATTTTGACAATTTGTCAAATCTATGCTTACTTAAAAAAAATTAAGCACGACTTACACTGATTCATGAGAAGGTATCAAACTGGCTAAGAAACTGATAGAAATATCCAACTGCCTCGTTGGTCTAGTGGTTGCTAAGCGCGACTGCTAAACACAAGCTCCTGGGTTCGAATTCCGGGCTGAGCAAAGTATTACTGGGTTTTTCCATTAGGTTATTCTCAGTAGCAGCACGGAGTCTGGATTTGTGCTCGGTTTATGGCAATAGGCTCCCCCCTATTACATTGGGACCTAAAAACATAACTGGCGAAATGTGGGTGTACTATAGGTATGTGCACCTCTGCCTACTCCTTCGGGGAATACAAGCGTGATGTATGAATAAATTTAGAAAGTGTTTGTAAAACTACCAAACCTGTTCATTGAATGAGGTCGCTCAATAAAATATCTATATCAATGATATCTAAAGTACTTTTTCAGTGTCTTACTAGGCTGGTGTTATCTGCTCGCGGCCCCGCTACCCCCGCCGCCCGCGCCGCGCCGCCCGCGCCGCTCCGCGCCCGCCGCAGTCGGCGCCCGTCATCTGCTTGTAGTCGCTGCTCGCGTGGCCGTGAGTGGCGCTTACTAGTTACTACAGCACTACAGCTAGCTCTACCATTCGGAACCCCCATCCAAATATTTATGAGCATAACACCTAACGAATGTTCCAACTGCTGGAAGTTTCTTTCTTCAAAAATTCTGGAATGCAGTGAGTTTCGCCGGTCACCTCATTACGTACATTATGTTAATATTAGTCAGTTAGGAAATGCTGACCCTCGCTTCGGCCATCTAGTTTAGATTTTTAAATTTTATTGAAATTTGAGGAGCAAAAGAGTTTGTTGAAAACCTATTTACAGAAATTTTAATTATTTATTACACGCTTTATATTAGCTTCACTTATTATGTATGTTTGTAACCGACTTCTTTGGGCGCGATTTTGACCCACTTTAAACGGCTAGATTTCGTTCAAACTTTGTAGATTTATCGAAGACCGATGACAATACACTAATTTGAAAAAAAAATAGAAAATAAATAATAGTTTAAAAAAA
Source organism: Abrostola triplasia (assembly GCA_946251915.1). Lineage (NCBI taxonomy): Eukaryota > Metazoa > Arthropoda > Insecta > Lepidoptera > Noctuidae > Abrostola > Abrostola triplasia. The sequence goes on from OX276426.1 coordinate 13,959,449, forward strand.
CGAAATAACACGCTTTTTATCAAAAACCGAACTAAAAAATAGGAAATAAGTTTTAATCAATTTAAATTAGGAATATTGTTAAAAATTTCAATAATAGTGTGAATAAAAAAAAAATATTTAAAAAAAAGCGTGGGGTGCATGGTGTCAATAGTTATAAATATTTTATTGACAGATATGAGAAGAGTGATTATCATTTTGATAATATCTTAAAAAGCACCCCTTATTTCCTATTTTTTAGTTCGGTTTTCGATAAAAAGCGTGCTTTTTAGTTTTTTTTAACTATTATTTATTTACATTAGGCAACAAAGGCCCGTATTAAAAATACATTATATAAAATACTATGCATAAACAATTAAACTATATAATTATACCTAAAAACTATAGTTATACACGATTACTATTAATTATGCAGCGGCGGCCGGCATCGTGTATCGCGCTGTATCGGGTATCCGGCCACGAAATCGACGGAAAAATCGCCTTTCGTACAAAATTCCGGAGAAGTAAAATCTGTAAGATGCTCAGTCGGCACTCTCACCACAAAGGAATTGAAATTGACGTTGTGACGTGATCGCAACCTCACAACCCTCAAAATTTACAGAAATAAAACTTTTATTTCATTTACTAGTTTTTGCCTGTGGCTTCTCCCGCGTTAAATAGCCTATGTTCCTTCCTGGGTCTAAACTTTCTACATGCCAAATTTCATCAAAGTCAGTCCAGCGGTGTAGTCGTGAAGGCATAACAGACAGATAGACAGAATTACTTTCACATTTTATAACATTAGTATGGATATGGATAAACAGCGCCAGCGCCTGCTCTTCATATAATCACAGTCGAGCTATTGTAATGAAGTATTAGCAAGAGTCAATGAAACTATACCTAATAGTTACCTATTTTTCAGTCGGATCAATCATGATTCATATTCCAAAAATGCTTAATTATGTACAATGTACCAGCAGGCAGTCTTCATTCCTGTGTCGCTGTAACACTATATTGATTTGGTAGTGACAGGATACGCTGGCTACACAAGGAGAGAGGTCTCGACGAACATGGTCCGATCATCTCGTGGAGCAAACACTATTTTAATGGAAAACGTCCCGCTCCCCGCGTGATAGCCCTCGTGACAACAACTCTAGTAATACAATATAAATAATAATTCCCTGGTGGGGAGTGGATGATCTAGATTCTGCCCTTCTCTAGACTGCTCCAATATGCTGGGACCTTGGCTCCGGCAAGGCATGAAAGCATTTTAATGTGTGCGTTTACGTTATTTTTAATTTTTCTTTTTGAAACGCTAATCTTAATTAAGGAAGGAGCGCGAGTCGAGGCGTAATTACCTCGATGTTGTCACGAATAATTATTCGTCGTTGCTCCAATTACAAGGGCATGAGGCACGAGTCCCGCGCGGCGCACCGAGCACCGCCGCCGCACCACGCGTCGCTAACGAACCGCTTTCATTACTCAAACAATAAGTACCACGTGTCCCGCGCCGGCTGCGCCTCACACCATGCTGACTGCGTGCCGGGCCTGGTACTACTGGAGATCACACCGTCGTCTATAAGCTTCTGACTGAAGGCAAGCTCGTCACCTCGCAAGATACGTGACCCTACGTACCTTATGTAGGGAACTTTATTTTCTCACAAACAACAATAACCTTTGATCAATTTATTATCGGCAGATAAGAAGTACGAGTAAATATGTCGACTAGTAGAGGTATTGTATACATCAACGGGAGTAGTTAACGTATATAATACCTCTACAAGTCTACAAGTAAGAAGTTTTACTTCTTACATTGACTAGTAGAGGTCCATCTAAGAAGTAAAACTATATTAAATCTTGCAACAGTTTACTTACATTCGTTCCCCGTGATAGCGTTATCAACGTGGCTCTATGATTGCTTATACCCTTTTACGTTTCAGTACAAAAATAGCGTCTACTTGATTTAGATAAGAGTGACGTTCGCAGTGCATTGAGCTTTATAGTGTCAGCCTCAGCGCCCGACCACACCGGACACTGTTCTAAACTATTCGCCTCAGAACAAACAGTTCCGAACTGAGACCAACTAACTCAGCTTTATAAAATACATAGTAACTTACGCAAACAGGCTTAAGAATCTACCTGCCTAAGTACCAATGTGTATGTAGGTAACCAACTTTAGAGAACAGAGCGGGTTTCGGAAGACATTCGACGGGATACGGTCGGCCGTACGTACCGCCGTGCGCCAGTATATAGGCATCGACATGCAACCTCGGCGACGCGAATAATTTGCCTTTCACAAAACTGCACGAGGAGGCAGCCAGCCTACTCACGTTATGAGAGCAGGCAGAAAGCAAGTTTATAGGGCAAGCTGCGTGCAGAGAGAGCGCCTGTCGCTCCCCGCCCCGCCCCGCGCCGCGCCGCTCCCCCGCCGCCGCCCGCGCCGCGCCGCTCCCCGCGCCCTACGCGCCGGCCGCCAACCGGTCTTCCCAACAGCTCACCGATGCAGTCCGGCCAGTCAGCCGACATCGGCGCGCCACAGTGCACGTGTCGCCCGTCCTGTGCCGCTCCCCCGCGCACCTCTGCTTACAGTCGCGTGAAACTCGCCGCGACTCACACGGAGCATTATTTGTGAAACTTAAAACAAATCAGTGGAAGTGTTGTGGAGCCAAGCGTGTGTGCGGCCTGAGTGCAACTAGTGTACAGTGTGTTCTGTGGAGCCGGTTCACCTCGTGTGCGAGGCCGGAGTGGCGGCAGTGTCTGTGTGGCTTAGTGCTTTCTAAACGAGTCCCGACACGCCACGCCGGCGTGCATACTATCCTGCACACTCTGGGATTTGTTACAAAACTCTTTTAAAGGTGAGCAGTCACCGGCTCAGCGCGGAACTTTCAGAGGCGGCATTTAAACAGCCGAACTTCATAAAAATTACGAAGAACATAACTACCATAACTAAATACATAATCGATTCTGACTACATGTGCTGTACAGGCACCAAGTACACGAAGGAGCTAAGCTTTCCCCGAGATTTGCGTTATTTGTAAGCTTTCTCTGAGCTCGCGAAGGCTGTGGCAAAGTTAAAGATCGCTTTCCTGCCAGATTAGAATATGAGGATCTTAAACGTTCGACAAAATATATTATATATATTGATAATGAATTAGTGCATTTTACTTTATTCCTTAAAATTTTATAATATAACATTAATTTTCTTCAATTATGCATGTCCTCAATAGTACAAGCGCATTAAAGCATGGATGCAATTCTAAAAAAACAATGAATTTCAATTAAAGCTCCTCTTGTGAACACAATGTGTTCGTCAATAATCATCCAAAACGTGTCTACGTCGGCATGGCCGTCGCCTGGCGCCCGCTATGAATCGTTTGATGTTAGACTCGTCCCTGTCAGCTGGCAGTGCACACGAGAACCGCAGCCTCACTCCTCTGATGGTTGCATCCATCATAACTGACTTAAAGGCAAGACAAGAAGACAGCTCCAATGATAAGTTAAAAACTGTAAGCTCTTAATGCCTTACTTGAATTACCGACCGTGGTCATTTTAAATTGGTAAAGTACCTAGTTTTGATTAAATCATCAATATTGCCAATTTTCCATTTCTTCATAACTGAAGAAAATGATTGACTATTGATGAATTCAGTGGCAAATATTATGATACATGCACAGTCAGACAAATTGCATCTGTTGTTAGCGGTGCAGTGGTGCGATCTGAGATGACATGGCCTGTGTGATCCCATGGTCGCAGTACGCTCACCGCCTGGCTTGCGGCACCGGCGGCCCACCATGCTCGGTCCGATCTGACTCTCCCGATACCTAGAAACGAAAACTCCCGAATACCTAGGGCCAAATGGTATTAAAATGCGCTTAACTTTTCACTAAGTTAATTCAATAGTTATGTTTGTAAACAATTTCCGACATTGTGTCAAACTGTAAGTTATAAGTGGATATAATAATTACCATTATACGTATATGTATGAATACGCATGACATGACAAAAATTAGTCATCCAGTTTTAAAATATGTGACTCGTGACTATGAGCGACACGGAACACGTTTAGTTGACGAGGAAGTGTAGTCGAACGTGACCGCTGTGATAGTAAGAACAACAAGTCCCAGTGTAAACAAGCTCTGTGCACTGGTCATGTACAAGTGTACAGGGCTGGCGGGTTGCTAGCGTCGCAGCAGTGAAGCGTGTTCACAGCTGGCCGCTAGTGCCGTCGTGTTTATTGTTGCATCCACTGTCCTAACTTACTGAGAGTTAACAAATCTACTGTAGATTATAGTTTTTAAAGCCAAAGTATACTAAGCTTGGAGTTTAGAAACAACAAGGAACGTGTGCGCTTAATATTAGAGACAGGAAGCAACTGGTGTTTGACAGCCGCTTCCCTCCATCCCAGCCAGGCACCAGGCATAGCCTGTTTCTCACGGGTGCTTAAAGATTTCGATCAGTGCAAACGTCTACGTACGATCATGGTACTCGAATGCTTTCATTGAGCTACTCCCCCAGCAATGCCCTGACCTGAAGTCCGGTACTCTCTATAGAATGCTCTTATTGGCGCTGTCAATTTTAGTTTATGAATCAGACTGAAGATCTATGGAGAGTCCTAACAACGTTTATTATTTCCTAATAATAAGTAGTTCCTACAACTTTCTGCTAGAAAAAGTCGAAAGGAAATACTTCTGTCAACAGAGGTTAAAACTTGTATTGTTAATTTGTTATGTTTTCCTTTTAAATTACAGTCAATATTAAACTAAAATGTAACGTAGGAATCACCTATGTCGTTCCAAGAAACACTAGTCTATAAATCTACCAAAACCTCGTCTCGCTCCAAACGAATGTATGTGCATAAAACAATATTATATAAAAATTCAAGAAAAAGTATCCATGCTCGGAGGTGTTATATATTTATAACAATAGTTGTAACCATTAACACGGTGTCAATTTTGACAGAATGGATTATAGTTCGTAATCTTACATCGACGACTCGAGAATGTAAATAAACAATAAATGAACTTACTAATTTATTTAAATAATTTCCAGTAATTTGACATCAATAATTAAATTGACGTAAAACATAATGATTGTGTTTGGTTGAAGTTCCAATACATTTTTTTAACTGACAATAAAGGTTCCCACAACATGACCTCCCAAATCCCAACTGGATAAGATTAAAGCTTACAAGCATGTTGATGTATAGTGTAGTGAAGACGTACCAACACGTAATGAAGGTGTTATACACTTTAGAAACGCTCGCCGTTGTTTTGAAATGACCAAACTTATAAAATAATGGCATGCGATTCGTAGTTGTGAAACAACCTAAAAGTTTTTCACTAATAATTAATTACCTATTTAAATTAATATCTATTTTTGAATTGAGATCACTAGGAATATTAAAATTTACAATCACCTCGTTTTTTTATTGAAGACTAGCTGCGCCCCGCGGTGTTACCCGCTACATTTTTGCGTGATAAAAAGTAAACTATGTGTCAATCCAGGGTGTCAGCTACCTACATATGCAATTTCATTAAATCCATTCAGCAGGTTTTACGTGAAAGAGTAACAAACATCTATCCATACTTACAAACTTTCGCGTGTATAATATCAGTTGGGATACACGCCAAGAAAGTCTCTTGTGAGCAGAGATGAACTAACTCTTAAACACCTTTAATACTAAATATTTTAGCTTTAAAAAGAAACCCGAAAATCCGGGTTAATATTTTAAAGGACAGAAATGTAACATCACGCATTAGTAATTGTAAGGACCCAAACTTGCGTAGCATGAGGAAAACTACACAATGTAAATATCTATGTACATGTAAATATAATAGAAATGTGTTGCTGTTCTTATCAATTGATAACTGTAGTATTTTCTAGAATCCCTTGACACGTCATCATCTTATAATCCAACTTATTACGATAGTGATAAAGTTAATGAACCAGGAAACCTCGTAACTAAAATGCCTGATATCGTTAGGATGATGCACCTGAATGATATGCCTACTTCACCAAACACCCTCTGGGCGCCATCTCCCGGCCGGCCTCACGAACCATTAGGGCAGCCTGTCTGCTACTTAGAAATGGAGGCAGGTCTAGAAATACGATTATTTCCGTTAGATATCGTGTACACAACGAATGAAACATTACCTTTAAAACACAAAATAGCTTAAAAGTAATTATAAAATATAGGTAATATAATAGAGTACCCGGTAAACTGATGGCTTTAGCTTTAGGTATTGTAGCTAGTAAACTATAGTTATGTATTATTTATCTATGCGCTGCATAGTGCATCTTAAGTCAATCGTGCAACCTACAATATACAGTTGGGTTAAAAAGTGCAAAGAACTTTTAACAGCGCCAAAGATCGCCTTTTATCGTTTCGGAATTTTCGAAAAGCCCCGGATTATTGAAGCTAAAAGTGATAAAATCAGCAACACTCTGAGCTGGTATCTCATAGCTACATTAACAAGAACTGCCGCCACACACCCCAGCATACAGCGTGGACGACCCTGCCGGTCAGATTGGGTTATTTAGCCACCAAAAGCCAAAGCCCCCATACGATACTGTTTAAATCGTCTGCAATAGACACAAAGATGAATAGTAGAAGAAGTCTTCCTCCTAATTTCCTAATGTGTTGACGTCAGTTTCTACAAGTATTTTCGCCAGTTTCCTCAAATTCAAATTCATAATGTTTTTATTTCACATAAACCTATTACAGGAGCTTATGAAACGTTAGGATGCTAGTTGCACGGTTCCAAAATGTCATTTCAATGGAGAAGAACCGGCAAAAAACTCCAGAGGTTACTCATTTAAAAAAATATAGTACAAATTGGTAAATTTACATTTATTTATTTATTTATTAAGGTTTACCAACATCTTTTGTGTACAGTAATGCTTATGTATATTAATAACTATGTCTGACTTACACAGTCGCCAATTACTGGTTAACCAGCATTCACAAAATAATTTTGATTTGATTTCGGCCGCTGACCCCCACAGCAGGATAAGACATAATGCTGTGGAAGTACGTAAAATGAACTAATTTAGCCGTTGCTTCATCAGTAAGCTGTCTAATTCTTGTAACCGCAAACGCAGCGGAACTCAGCCTGCTAGAGAGGGCTGAGATGTATGCGCTCCATTGCAGTCTGGAATCAATTGTAACACCTAGAAAAACTGTTTCAAGTTTTTCACCATCAAGCATTAGATTTAGATTAGATTGAGGCACGTTAGGCAGTGAGAACTTCAGACATTTCGTTTTTGATGCGTTTAAAAGCAGATTATTAACCGATAACCAAATAGACAAAACATTAAGGCTATTATTTAAATCAGGAAGATCTTGAACATTTCTATTAACATTAAAAATAAGAGAGGTATCTGCAAATAGTATAAAATCCGTTAAATCGGCCCTCATCAAAGGGAAGATCATTAATGTATGACAAGAAAAGGAAAGGAAAATATTATACATTAACCTCAATTACATACAATTACCTGAAATACTAGGTAAAAAGCAATTGGTTTTGTTTGATTATTTTTAATTCTTATTCTTGGCATGAGCGCAAAACTTACTTAAACTTAATTATATTATTGATTTGATTGTCCTAAAATTTGAATGATGAAATTATTCAATGTAATCGCTACGCAGGTGTATTTTCATATTTGAAATAAAAGAGTGGTAGAAATATTTTCATCGAAAATGATTAAACAGAAGCTGATCCCACTAATAGAATATTATTACGTAAAATGTGTTAATTAGGCATATTATTAAGTACTATCTACTTTTTTCAAGACTTGCTAATCACTCGCGCCCATCATTGAACTCCAATGAGCCAGCATTTACAATGATAACCATTGAGGATATATAGGATTAGGATAATAAATTATTAAGTACTTTCGAGAACCACATAATATACACACAGGATGCATGGGTTCTTTGCAACTTGATCAGCTATTCCCACTGACTGGTTATAAGACTGACCGCTTGCTATGGAGGGAAGTCGGAACTAAATTTATATTCCTACTCCTCCTATATATTATTTTATGATTAATTTCGTTGCGGGTTCCAAGACAGTCGAGTCATTCTCTGGGACGCCTCGGGCTTCATTGTCTCGATGGTTCTTGGCTTGTCCCAAAAAAAAAATTACTGATTATAAAGGTGTTATTTTTATAATCAATCTTTTCTCATTTAACATCTAATGTAATACACTGCCTAAAAATGGAAATATAATAATGATAATAATTTCTTTATTTATCAAGTCATCATCATCGTCATCATCAGCCGGAAGACGTCCACTGCTGAACAAAGGCCTCTCCTTAGAACGCCACAGTGAACGACAGCTTGCCAAGTAACACGACTCAAATGTGTTAGTAACAATATTCCTTACCCCTATGTTAGTATTCCTATTCTAATCACTTAACCTACCATGAATACATGTGAATTACTGCCACACGCCAAACACCGAGGTGGACAGCTTGCAGCAGCGACGCACATATAAACAATCGAGTCTGCTCGCCACACAGCGTACAATAAGGTTGGGGCTCACCCGCACTCGGCGCACCAGGGAAGCGCATCGTTTTCTCATTGTTATATAAAACAGTCGACTCGAGCTTCAGCTAACATCCCTGACGCACTACAGAAGCGGGGCAGTCCCATCAATATCCTGATCGTATTATAATATTGAACGCGAATGACGCTGTACGATTCCCAGGTATAATTGGCCCACATACTGCACTTGTAAAAAGAAGTGCAGTACGCAATATAGGCTTGCCCTTTTATTTCTCATACTGTCAAAAAAGTACAAGACCGACAAAGAGAAGTTAGCCCTCGACATTCCACAAGTTACTTATAGCTAATCGTTTTCACTGAGTAGATATTCATATACAAACTTTTTCAAATGAAGCATGTGAATTACTTTTACATTTTATGTTAAATGTGACCCTGGTCTATACCTACCTAAATAGTACATATCTAAGATGCGGATCTTGCGAGTAATACTGTATTAATTAAATGTAAACACTCATAGGAGTCTTGTTTGATTGACGCGTCCCCGAGAGCAGACGACGGCCACGCCACATGCAGTGTGTGGTGCCCGGCGCTCGGCGCCAGACATTGCCGGGACCGTGTCGCCCGCTTACCCCTCGTGCCGCGCGCTGCTGGCTGCCAACCCACTTGACCTCTCACCTAATTCCGCGGAATGTCGTCTATCATTACTGAACACACGAGTACTCTTCACTCGGTACATAATAATTATGTTGTACCGATGTGCCCGCCGCTAAACACTAGCGTGCGTACCAGGCTCAGGCCTGACACAGACCGCAGCGCCACGGGGGCAGTCTTTCATAACTTGCAATAACTTACCAAGGTATTATTACCTACAGATTGTAAGTTTTAACATACCACAGAAAATCTAAACCTGCATAAATAATGCCGTACAGCATTGGTGAAGGAGTCTGACCTGACCTATAAAGGATGAGTTCTGTTGTGAGAACTCCCGTCAATCCCACTGAAAGTACATAATAACATCGCTTCCTAAAGCCCAGAAGATGATTTCTGAACACGAGAACACTGAAATATCCTAAAAAAAGGAAAGATGTGTTGTGTCACCTAGGGAGAACCCAGCTCTGGGGAGGGCTAAAACATAATATCATGCCTGTATTTCCCGTAGGGGTAGATAGAGGTGTATCTACATTCCACCAGTTATGTTATTAATCCTAATATAATAGGGCGAGCCCATTGCCATTAACCAGCCTCCAAATCCCAGCTCCGTGCTGCTACTGAGAATTACTTAATAGAAAAGCCAATAAAACCTTGCTCGACCCGGGATTTGAACCCAGGAGGCCAGGCCCTCATAATCAGCAGTTGCGCTAAACAACCACTAGAGAATGAGGCATTCAGTAATCTATACCAACTAATAAAATGGAAACCTCTAATATTGTTAGACGATGTGTGGCCTCGGGTCTGACCGTGTCTAGGTGTACAGGTGTACAGGTTCAGGACGACAAGCCTCAGGTGAGCTCAATCCTTAAAGACCCTTCAATGAAGAATTACTTATTGGTGTTACCTTACGTTTACACACTACGATATTGTGTATTGTATTTATATTATGTCTAGCCGCAGAATTTTGGACCAAAGTTGTTTTAACTTATAAATCTACGTGTATTATACTACAACATTAATTATTATGGCTTTATGTCATCGACACGCTAAGAAGTTCTAAGTACTATGAATACCAGATATACGTCACCAAACCAAACCGTTTACGATTGTCTACCTACGCTGTCAACATGTTTGTACCTACCTCGTATTATAGACGTTTCTTTTAGCTATCTCTCTATCTATACAAAATATGTTTATATTGCGAAGGAAATAAACCTTAGAAACGATTCTGATAAATAATTATTTGCTCTGAGAGACGCCACGGGAATAATTAATACACCATTGGACCTCAATCTAAAAATAATGAAAGAGCATGAAATATAAATAAGCGATAGTTCTAGCATAATCTAGTAGTAACCAAGAAAGTCATAACATGATGTTGTCGCCGACAGTCAGAGAGGTCTAACCGTTTAAATAAACTTCAATCTCTAAAGTCATCTAAAACCTACTAACATAGGTTGAGTTCAAAACTATCCGTAGAGGCAAAGTTTCAGTAGGTCATAGTATACAACTCAGTATCAGAAAACCGACGTCGGCCGTTTAATAATGTTTGCGGACAAAATACTTTTGCTGAGACATGACTTCACAGGAAATATGTTAGTGCACAAGTGTGTACGGAAACTCAGGCGCACTCTATTCCCTTACACTCATTGTCCGATGGGCCCGCAGACCACCACGACCGGAGAGATTAGATTAGTCCACAGATAAATTGTTTGATACAGTCTTGTAGGTCAACAATAACCTCATCTGTAATGTTTTAATAATAAATAAATAAGAAAAAATAATACCATAAGAAAATAAATAAGAAGAAGTATAATAATGCACACATTGAGGAAACAATTTAAGTACATCCTGTGATAAACAACTGTATCAACCATTAATTTTCAGCTACGTAAATCTCTGACAAATCAAAGTTGGGTCGATTTATGGATTGATACGAAAGAGCGAAATAATTGTTACCTACCTATAAATGATTGTTGTGTTATAATATCGATCATTTGAAGTTACTGCGGGACATCGATGTGGGTTGGCATGTAATGTGAACCCCCAGGACTGGTTCTTACCATATACACACACCTCCGACAGGATACAGGCTGATGAGTGAATGATATTTTATATTTATTCATAAATCATATTAATACAATTTCCATATTAATGTTTTCCACAAAACCAATTTAGTGGTTTGAACGTGAGTGAGTCGCTTACTTTAACATAAATATACTAAGTATAGGTAGATATAAAGTTTAGGTGGGTATAGTGTTTAACACTGACGTTATGAGGTGACTTCAAGCTTTTATAGCCTCACAGTGAAATTGAATATACCTACTACAAACATGAGTATTTATTATTTACACAAAAGCGGCATCATTTGATAATCTCCAATATAATGTATTCTATCCTTCACGTTTTGCTGCCATGCATGTTGGTCGAGGACCGTAGGTATTAGGTAGAGTCTCCAGGGCGGCGACAGCGGGACCGCACTTAAAGAAGTCGAAGTCGCGTAACCTACAGTATGGTCGCGGCGAGCTCACAGTGCTCACTGCCCGCGTGTGGCGCTCGGAGAAGACACTGATTATGCTAAGTTCATCGGCCGGCTCTCAATAAACAAACGCAGACGGCGGCCGAACACCCCCCCCCCCCCCCCCATTCACACACACACACACATGTCTCCAAGTCGAACGGACAAATCATTCTGATTTCTAATGTGAATGTTAAGGATATCGAAACGTGGGAGATCAATATTGCAGCTAAACAAATCTTAAATAAAAATTGTCAAAGAACAACAATGACCTACTATTAGTAAGGTTATCAAAAACATACATTACTTAGAATTCATATCAAAAGCTACATAACTAAAAACTGCATAAATATAACAACCCGAATTATGGCAAAGGTTCCTGTTTCGCATCAAATTCGACTAACACACTATAGATACCCACATAATATTTCAAGGTTATTCATTCAGTCCAGCTATATTGACTGACTGTCATTTCAAAAGGAAACAAATACGTAACTGATGATCACACAACCAACCGCTAATCCAGTTCGGCATACCAACGAGGCGGCGACAGCGCCGAGGATGTGCCGAGCGCCGCCGCGCTGGGGCCGCACGCACACACGTGCGCGCCGGGGCCTGTTTGTAAACACGGCGGCGAGCGGCGACGCGCCGGTGTGCGCGCGCGCAGCTGCCGCGACCCCGCGCCTCTCGCCCGCACCCTCCGCCCCGCCCCGCTCAGGCCCTACACGGGCCGGCTCTAATGTGCCGTTGCCTGTGGGATGTTAGTGCGCATACCTGAGCTTCTCGAATCTGATACAAATTCGTCCCTCGCTCGCACTTTAACGACCCTTCGAGCACCTGTATTGAATGTTTGAACATGAAGAGTAATATTAACTACTTGGAATGCGCTTGCTAGTCGCAAACATTTCAGGTACCTATTTTGTTAGTATCGTAATCGCTAAAGGTGGCGTAGTAATTAATTTATATTTGTGTATAAACATAACGCTAGCCCGTAGACGGCGTCGTAGTAGTAAATAATAATACTTAATCACGCTCCTTAGGAACAATAAACTTATAACAATTTCAGTTTTTAGCCTTTCTCTTGTAATCTGGAGATGTGTCTGTTGTGGACAATATTAGCAACTTTTACAACATTGCCCTATCACAATATGATGCACTTAAGTTTAGACTAAAGAAAAAAGTTCGTGTAACTCAGTTGAAACTGAGAAAGCGCAGAACACAAAGTAGTTATCTTCACACGATGAAACTCCTTACCATCATAGATCAAAGCCCACTTCTAAGTAATACGTACTTGGTAGTCTGTTCACCTGGCCGCGTGCGTAACGTACTCGTGTGATGTATCGGGACGTCCATGAGACCATGCGACGTCATAAACACACCCAATCTAAGTGGCTGCAGCTCGGCCAACGCTAAACAGAACCATTTTATTGACATACAACACTAACCACGCTCGAGGCCAGGCCGATGACCGACCGCCGCGCTGACATCATCCCGGCCTCGTCCTCGTGTCTAGTTGATAAACTAAACCAAATCAATCTCCGGGTATCAGGTACACGCAGCGACAAACCTATCCGAGGTGGAGCCTGTGTATCTAGGTCACTAGGTGTGTTTTATAAACTTGCATCATCGTAATGTAAACAAAGGAAGGCAACACCGACACCTGGGGTTGCGTTACGTGTGAACTGTAACAATGGCGGCGTCCATCGCCGCACGATAGCGCACGAAGTCACGACGCGGCTTATCAGCGCAAGCGCCGGTGCTAACGGCGAAACAAAGCGCCCGCAGATGAGTCAGCGGTGACGTCAGCGTGACGCGCCCGCGCACCCCACGTGTCTACACCAGTCACCAGCTTCGCCAGCCGACCGTGACACGCGCTCTACTCACACACAATCGTACCTACTCATTTCCTTAGTATCAGACATTCATAACACCACAACGAACACACCGGCCACGCGGCGCGCCGGAGTTAACCATAATTAATAATGCGTAACATAGCTGTGGAAAGAGTTCTATCACTGACAGACGACAGTCACAAATCTTGAATTACTAGAACCAGTTGAACAGTTCACAGAATAATAATGAGAATTAAAAGGTGTTCAATGTTATCTAATCCCGTAATATAATAAAAAAAAAAGTTTATTTCAATTACATAAGGTCGGTTACACACTAGGTTTGGAGATCTCCTTTTAAGCAAGAAATTGCTTGTGATAGGAGACTCCGCTCTTCTAAATTTAGACATTATCTTATAATATGCAGTTGAGATATTTATCAAATAAGACAAGATTTAGTTTTGCCTTTGAAGAAGGCTATGTATACAATATGATCTATAACAATTTATATAAAACTATGGGGTAAGTACAAACAAGCGCAATACAGTTTTGTGTATGCGAGTGTGTGTGGGTGTATATGAGTGTGTGTGGTGTGTGTGTGGGTGTATGTGAGTGGGTGGGTGGTGAAGTAAGACGTGTATGTAGTGTTTAAGGATTTTTGTTTGTTGGGTATACTAGGAGGTAGTAGTTAGCCCTACGACATCGATTTTGGGTTCGGAAAAAGCTAAGCACAGCTTTTTCCACTAACTTTAAATACCATACAGAGGCCAGTAATAGAATGCTACTCAGACGTTGATATTATTGATTCGATATCATCGTAGTTTTTAGTCTTTAGCCAGTCAGCTACAGCTTTTTTGCAGTCTCGAGTTTTCATAGCATAGATGCGTAATTCTTTATTAAGTAAGTTGTATAGATAAGATGACCGTTTTGTGTACTGTCTTTTAGCAAATGCTGATCTTACGGAGACAATTGGAGCTACTGAGTGGTACCTTCTATTATTTAATTTAGTGGGATCGTATGGAAGGGATTTGTGTGTTCTTAGAATGATATGTAGTAGGTACAGTTTTCTTACTGATAGAACGTCGTTTATTTGGTAGAGACTTTGGGTAGGGAATCTATAGGGGTTCAGATACATGACTTTCAGTAGCGCTCTCTGCGCCCTTTCTAGTCCCAGAAATTTTATTTTTGTCGTGCCTCCCCAACACGGTATACAATATGTGAGGATTGACTGTGCAAGGCTTACATACACTTGGTGCAGTAGGTTCTTAGAAGCTACGTGTCGCAGTGTCTTGAAAGTCCATATCATTTTCCTAATTCTTTTCATAACCAGTTCCGTATGTATGTGCCAGGACAGCCGCTGATCGATCATGACTCCTAAGTATTTTGTATGTCGCAATCTGTCAATTTTAACACATGAACAATTAGAATTTGGAGAGTTGTGGCAACTGTGGATATATATTTAGAAATCAGATGGTGGCTGCGTGTTGTTATACTTAGTAAAGCAAATGTAGTTAGACTTAGTAGCATTTAGTGTGAGGAGGTTACAGTTAAGCCAGTGAGCTATCTTTGTGAGACCACTTTCGACTAGTTTTTTAACATTGGACCAAGTCTTATGAGTGAAGACAATGGCGGTATCATCTGCGTACGAGAATATATGACCCCCCTCAATTTCCATGTTACAAAGGTTGTTAATATAGATTAGAAAGAGTGTCGGGCCAAGTACGCTTCCCTGCCCGACACCGTAGGACACTGTCATTTCTGAACTAGTGTATGTACCCAATTTAACCGATTGTTTACGTTTATTTAGGTAAGATTTGAATAATTCAAAAGGCGGACCCCTTATCCCTATGTTCTCGAGCCTGTTTAAGAGAATGGGGACAGACACCGTATCGAAGGCCTTTTTAAGGTCAAGAAAGACTGTTACACACTTGTTGCCTTTATCTACATTGTCTACTAGGACGGAGGTAAGCGACAGGATCGCGTCTTCAGTAGACATTCCTTGCCTAAAACCATACGGCGATGGGGATAGTATCTTATATTTATTTAGGTATCTGATTAAGCGAGAGTTTATGAGTCTTTCAAGGATTTTCGAGATGGACGGTAGGACTGAAATGGGCCTGTAGTTTGACGGGTCATTTCTGTCACCACTTTTGTACACGGGAGTAATTAAGGCTACTTTTAAAGCTTCTGGGAAAATTCCTTGCTCAAAACATAGGTTTACTAAGTACGTTATAATGGGGACGATTTGCAGGTGTGCTGCTTTTAGAAAGTTAACTTGTATATTGTCCCAACCCGCAGCGCTGTCTGATTTCAGGTTCATAAGAGTGGCATGAACTTCGCGAGCGTCCGTTTCAAGTAGAGCAAAAGATGAGACTGTGGGGTAGTTTATTAATGTGCTAGTATTAATGTTATTTACTGAAGTAGAGGGTGCTGTTGTTATGTTATCTGCAAGAAGCTTACCAATGTTAGAGAAGAAGCTATTAACCTTGTTTACGGATTCTTGTGGGGTAGGGGTTATATCTAGAAGTTCTGTGTTCTTTGTTTTCCCGGGTTTGCGTTGTGTAATGTTGTTACTGGCTTCCCAAGTCTTTTTAGGATTTTTATATATAATCTTATCAAAATTTGTCTTTCTGACTTTTATTAAAGCTAATAAGCTAATATTTACAATCATACATCATTATGTTCTTGCTCTTATAATGTTTAAAATAAAATAAAATGTAATTCAAAAGATTCAGTAGATGCACCGCCAGGACTGTGTGGTACAACCTACTCCTAACAGTTCACAGTCTACGAAACAGACACAATAGTTAAACAATCGCAACAGACCATAATATTATGTGGTTTGTGAGCCTAACTGGCAAGTCGCAGGACCAGCTGCGCCGGCACAGAACTGACGTTTATCCTCCTACGAGATAGCTGTTGGATGAATTATAATATGTTATTTTCTTACCGGTGTCACTGTGGTGAAGCTGTCATCAGCATCGGGCGCTATGGCTTGTCATACCGCGGCAGGCTAATTTAAACGATATAGCCATGCCCTCGTCACCGCTGGCGTCCCAGCTATATGTATTAGAACCAAATGGCTTAGTACGGGACGATGGAAAGAGACCAATCGGTATGTCTTTGATGCCATGGAAATTGGGTAGGCCTTTGGTGTGGGATGCAACATGCGTCGACACCCTTGCGACCTCTCATATTTCCAGCACAGCGGCTTGCTCTGGCGCTGCTGCTGCTGCGGCTAGAGTGACTCTCAAGCGGCGGAAATATAACAACCGAATTGGTAATTATATTTTTGAGCCGTCTGGGGTTAAAATACTCAGGTCATGAGGTACGCGCGCTCGTCTCTTATTTAGAGACCAATCAAAACGGTTGGTCAACTCTTCACTTGACCAAAGGGCTGGCTTGTTTTTCGGCCAAAGAATTAGCATTGCCATTTAACTATTGTAATCTGCGGATAGCGTTGTGGGTAGTATATTTATAATTCTAGCAATTAAGTACTTCAATTACTGTAAACCCTAATATACTGCTGTTTTTTGTCCCAATAAAATAAAAATAAAATAAAACGTGGTAATGCCGCCAGCCTTTTGGGCGGTCCCAGTCGACAGCGATAAGGAGGAATACTTCAATGCATAATTTTTGGTTTTTTCATTTGCATATATATATTTAACACACGTTATAGTGTATATTTTAATTAGATTATATAGTATTGTAATGTTAAGAATATTCGCACTTACTACATTAAGTACATACCGAACCAAGTAAGTAGGGCACCAAGCGTTGCACCATACATTTCCAGTCAGCGCGCGCTCGAGGCCGCGTAGAGGGGCTGGAGGGGGACAGGGGTGTCGCGTGCGTCGGTATGTGTAAGGGCGTGAAGTACGAAACACTGCAGGGTCTGTAGGCACGTCGCTCGTACACATATTATGAAGTTTGTATTATAATATCGTTGTACAGTAGAGTCGATCGTTCTACTGCAACATTACTTCTCAGCTAAGAAGTGTACGGAAAGAGTATTTAATGTCCTGAATGTGGTGGGGAAGATAATTTGAAATCCTAATTTATGTGGATTGCATTTCAGAGTCTATGAGGGACCAATTATTAAATTATTAGTTCTTCTTATCGTAATGTTGATGAACAAACTGGTATCAGAGTTTAAACCGCCTAATGTAAAATCAAATTATTAATTGACTTCCTTTCTAAATCTTCAGGTAACAGTTGGCTTCTTCTTTAAACCATCTGTTACCCGGCCACCTAGTCTGTATCTCAGTCATACAAAAATCTTGTTTCGTTCTTACTCCGGTACCACACACACCATACAGTATACACACACATGGTAATCGTGGATGTTTATGTTTGAGTTGGGTATTCTGTTATGTGTAACATCTAAAATGTACGTTTGATAGTACTGTAGATAACATCTCAATTTTGATACGGTGTCGGGATACAATCGCCCTTTTTGTGCATGCAACCCCAAGAGCACTGTTGCACCTTGTCTGAGAGAGCAGCCCTCTGAGAATCCCGCTCAGCAGCGGAAACCCTACTGGACCATCACGGTTTCGCAGTAGGAAGCTATTTTCTCATACACATGTTTAATTTCATATAGACTATAAAAGAGCACTTACAAAATGACCAATCTACTTTCTGCAGTTGTGTGTCGCCCTCACTACTATTGGCAGAGATAGGCCTCGCTCGATCCCTCCCACCCGGACTCACAGCTAACTGAAACGTTCCAGCGCAACCACTCAGACTCTGCGCCTTTTAGTCCATCCGTTTGAATAGAACAGAATATAAATATATTTACTAATAGCTGATTAAAACGGAAATTCCGCTTACTTCGTTATAGTTATAGTTTTAGTAGTGATCACACTAACTAGGAGCACCCAGATTAAAATGTCTTTTGTATTCGCAGCTCGCAGGCGATGCGAGCGACGCCACGAGTGAGCGCGTGACCAGTGCTGCGCGCGCGCCGCGCACCCCTCCGCGCCCACATACACTATATGAGGTAGGTGCTGGTGCATTCCAAACGTCATACAATTTACAAAAAAAGTTGTTCCTTAACATATAAACATCATACGTTAACATCATATCAGCTGTATTGTAAGCAGAGGTGTATAGTACTGTACGGCCGACGTATCTTGGCGGTCCTGAAGCTAGCCGATTAGCTGCGCAATAAATAGCAGCCAAGACACGTCGCCGGTCGGGGTTATTCCCGACTTGTTGTTGAGAAGTTAAAGTTAATGTATATTTTCAAAATGATTTTCCATTATCAGTACTTAGTATTTTTATTTGAATTTTATGATAATGTTTCCCTTCAAGTATTTATTATTTCACGTGGTGTTTCAGTTTGTTAGCGCCGTGTGTAGCGCGATGCGTGGCGTGCGCGCGTGGCTGGCGCTGGCGGCGGTGTGGGGGCTGGTGTGGCAGGTGTGCGGCGGGCCCGGCCCGCCCGCGGAGCTGCGCTTCACGCATGCACTCTACAATCTGAGCATCCCTGAGAACAGCCCGCCTCGCACCTACGCTGACCAGCCGCCCGCCGCCGAACCGCTCGGCGTGCGCCTGCCGGCACCAGAAGCGCGCGTGCGCTTCCGCATCCGCCACGGCGATAAGGACAAGTTCTTTAAAGCAGAAGAACGCACCGTTGGAGACTTTTGCTTCTTGTCAATACGCACGCGCGCTGGCCACGCCGACGTGCTGAACCGCGAGCGTAGAGACTCCTACCGCCTAGACGTGCGCGCCACCGCGCAGCTGCCCGGCGGCCGCCAGCTCGAGGCCGACGCTGTGCTGGCCGTCAGCGTCGCTGATGAGAACGACCTCAGTCCGCTGTTTTACCCCACTGAATATGAGGCCGTCGTGCCAGAGGACGCACCCCTACACTCAAGCATAGCGCGCGTCACCGCCGAGGATGCTGACCTGGGCCTCAATGGCGAGATTTATTACAGCCTCGCCGAGCCTACTGACCGCTTCGCCGTGCATCCGACTACCGGCGTCATCACCATCACCCGCCCACTCTCCGCAGTTGAGAGCGCTCATCACAAATTCGCCGTGTTGGCGCGCGACCGGGCCTCGCTGCTTGCACGCGGGCAAGATGCGCCAGCCGCGCGCGCCACCGTCCTTGTGCGTGTGAAGCGTGTCAACCTGCACGCGCCCGAGCTCCACGTGCGCCGCATGCCTGAAGTAGTAGAGAACTCCACTGCAGAAATCTACGCTATTATAGAAGTGAGCGACAATGACGCCGGAGAACACGGGCGCATCGCCAGCCTCGACATAGTGGACGGAGACCCCGATGGGCACTTCCGCGTGCGGCCGTCCGCGCAGGCGGGCGAGTACGACGTGCTGGTGCACGCGCTGCTGGACCGCGAAAGCGCGCCCGCCGGGTACAACCTCACGCTGCGAGCCGTGGACGCGGGCCGCCCGCCGCGCGCCTCCTACCTCACGCTGCCCGTCACGCTCGTCGACGCCAACGACAACGCGCCCGTGTTCAGCCGCGAGGTGTACGAGGCTAGCATACCCGAGACTGTACCGCCCAACACGCCTGTCATCAGGCTCAAAGTTAGCGACCGCGACGAAGGCAGGAATGCGCGAGTGTATATAGAGGTAGTGGGCGGCAACGAGGGTGAAGAGTTCTATGTTAACCCGGACACAGGCGTGTTATATACAGCAGTCCGGCTCGACGCCGAAGACAAAGCACTTTACACGCTGACGGTGTCGGCCATCGACCAAGGTAATGCCGGTACACGCAAACAGTCTTCAGCTAAAGTTAAAATTACTGTTCTCGATTCTAACGACAATGACCCCGTATTCGAACGGGAAGTATCTGAGGTCACGGTCCAGGAGAACGGGCCGAGCGGGGCCGTGGTGGCGCGCGTCGTAGCTCGTGATGCCGATTCAGGAGATAACGCATACATTTCCTACAGCATAGCTAATCTACAACCGGTACCGTTCGACGTTGACCATTTTTCCGGCGCAGTGCGCACGACACGTCTGCTAGACTACGAGAGCATGCGGCGGGAACATACGTTACGAATACGAGCCAGTGATTGGGGAGTGCCTTACCGTCGACAGGCCGAGATGCGCCTCGTCGTGCGGCTAGAGGACGTCAACGACAACCGACCCCAGTTCGAGCGTGTGGACTGCGTGGGCTACCTGCCTCGACGACTTGCTATTGGCTCCGAAATCGTCACACTATCTGCAATCGACTTTGATGCTGGAGATGTTGTTTCCTACCGCGTTATTGGTGGTAATGAAGACAATTGCTTTGCGTTGGATGCGGGAACTGGCGTGTTGAGTCTCTCCTGTGACCTGAGCGACATCCGCGCTGATTCAAGAATACTAAACGTGACAGCAACAGACGGTACGCACTTCGCGGACGCCACATCGATGACTCTGCACCTAGTGAGCAGCAGCGGCAGCGCGGGCGAGGCGGGCGCGCTGGAGTGCCGCGACTCGGGAGTGGCGCGCCGCCTCACCGAACTGCTGGCGGCGGCGGAGCGCAGCAATGCACCGCTAGACCTCGCTGATGAATTCTCCCTGGCTCCCTCCCGCTACGGTGAAAATCTTCACGCTCCGGAATTTCTTGATTTTCCCGTAGAAGTGAAAGTGAACGAGTCTGTCGCGCTCGGCACATCTCTCGTCAAATTGCGAGCACGTGACCGAGATCTCGGATATAATGGATTACTCGTATATGGCATATCCGGTGGCGATGCCGACTCAGCATTCCGTATCGATCCTGATACAGGCGAACTTCAAGTGATCGGCTACCTAGACCGCGAACGTGAAAGCGAATATTATCTAAATATAACAGTGTACGATCTGGGTACGCCACAACATTCCGCTTCTCGCCTCCTTCCCGTTACAGTACTCGACGTAAACGATAATCGTCCGCGATTTGAGAAGACGCTAGCCAGCTTTCGAGTAACAGAGAACGCACTGAACGGGACGGCTATATTCCGCGCGAACGCTACCGACCGCGACGCAGGAGAATTTGCGCGCATCACATACAGCGTCAGCGGCGCGGGCGACGGCGACTTCTGCGTGGAGCGCGACAGCGGCGTGCTGACGGTGTGCGCGCCGCTAGACCGCGAGCGGCGTGCGGTGTACGAGCTCACCGTGCGCGCCTCGGACGGCGGCGGGCTGCACGCCGAAGCGCTGGTGCGCGTGGCTGTGGACGACGTCAACGACAACGCGCCGCGGTTCGCGCTCGGCACGTACGGCGCGCGCGTGCGCGAGGACGTGCCGCTGGCCACGCTGGTGGCCGTGGTGGAGGCCTTCGACCCCGACCTGGGCGCGGGCGGCGCTGTCACCTACTCGCTGCCCGACCAGGCGCCCGACGACGTCGTCTTCTCCATCGACGCTACCTCCGGCACCTTACGCACCGCTAAGCTATTAGACTTCGAAGAGAGACAGGTCAGTTTTGCTAATGTCCTTTTGTCCTAATTTCTTAGGGTACAAAATGAAATATTCATTGTATAATATAATATTTAATTTCTATTGAAAACTAATGCGGCTTATAACTGCAGGTGTACGGCGTGACGGTACGCGCCACGGACGGGGGACAGCCGGCGCTGTGGTCGGAGGCCACCGTCATCGTAGAGGTACTGTCTGGGTGCACCCATATTTACAGCTCACACATTTTTATAGTGTTGGTAGGTTGGTATACAGGTAGAATGTAGGTAGTAACAAATGTTTGTGATTTTAAGGTGGTAGACGTGGATGAGAACATGCATGCGCCGGTGTTCAGCGACCACGCGGTGCTAACGGGAGCCGTGCGCGAGGACAGCGAGCGCGGCACCGTGGTGCTGACGGCCGCTGCCACCGACGCCGATGCGGCCGGCCGCGACTCGCGCCTGGCCTACTATGTGGTGGCCGGCTCTGGCATGGCGCACTTCTCTGTGGACGACGCAGGTAATGGCCGCGGGCGCCGATTCCGGCATGACGCTCGGCACTTTTTCCGTACCACTGACTGCACACGTTTTCGCAGGTGTGATCCGAACCCTGACCCCGCTGGACCGCGAGTCGACCCCGCACTACTGGCTGACGCTGTGCGCGCAGGACCACGGGCTGGTGCCGCGCCACTCGTGCGTGCAGGTGTTCGTGGAGGTGCAGGACGTGAACGACATGGCCCCGTGGCCGGAGCGCGCGTGGTACGCGGCGGCCGTGGCGGAGCAGTGCGCGGCCGGCACGCGCGTGGCCCGCGTGCGCGCGCACGACGCCGACGCCTCGCCGCTGCCCGCCAACATCTCCTACTCCATCGTCGCCGGCAACCCCGACGGCCTGTTCTCCATAGACGAGCACACAGGTACGCCCCGCCGTGTCCTTCTCTGACCCGACTGATAGATAACTTATCATTTTAGTTGCGTTCCTCGTTCATAAAGAAAATATATTGTAAGTACACAATATCGCTCTATAGAGTTACGGTAACTTTTATTATTTAATGACATGTGATTTTCTAAGTTGTGTGTAGTTCGAAGATCTCGAATGTTATCCATTTATACAACCGTCGCGCGTCATTGACGAAGCAACATAAAACATGAATGCATAGAAACTTAATAATATGTAATGTGTATGTAACATGTAAAACCCTAAGTATTTGTAAGTGCTATTATATGACTTTTTGTATGTTTTTTGCATGTTGCCATGCTAGGCTTAATTTTTTTTAAATTGATAAAGCGAAACTTGAAAAATCATGGACACGAGCGGGACTCGAACCCGCGACAGTTGCCGTACCGTGGCGCCGCTCTGCCAACTGAGCCACCGTGTCACTGCTCGCATCCATCGAATCTCAAGTTCCCTTTTAGTATTTACGTCTTAAGGGTGACGAGTGCTATTATTTTAAAATTTGTTCTATTTGTTTGTTTGTTATTTATTTATTACCGTTGCTGTGCCTAAACAAGGTCCATAATGTGTTCATAATTTTAAGCTTACCATTTTTATATAAAAACATTATACCTATAAAATTGCAATAAAGAGTAAGAAAGCAATAAATTCGACAGGATTTTGCTGCACTTATCTTTATTGAGAATGAAATGTGTTTCTAGGTGAGATAGTGACGACCGGGCGAGCGCTGGACCGCGAGGCGGCGGCGAGCCACGCGCTCGAGGTGCAGGCCTCCGACGGCTCGCTGGCCAGCACGGCGCGGGTGGCGGTGCGCCTGCTCGACATCAACGACCACGCGCCGGTATTCGCGCAGCGCTTCTACGACATTCGCGTGCCCGCGCCCCTCACACCCCCCGCTTCCGCGCGCGCCGCCCTCTCCCTGCCTCAGGTGCGCAGACTCCGACCGAAATCTTTTACGTGAAAACCATTTATGCATGTCAGTTTTATCATTGATGTTTGTAGTGTGGAGTGAAGTATTAACGCCAAAGAGTGTCAGTTAGCTCGACAACGACGATAGAGTTTCTAGGAAAGAATGTGACAGGCTGTTACTTTTGTGTGTGGAGTGGTAGTGTGCAACGGAGTGGTATAATTTTCTCAGAGTGACGCGGCGGGCGACGTCGGCGCTCTGCCCGCCGACGAGAGCAGCACCGAGTGGGAGGCCGACGACGACGACGAGGGCTCCGGCGTGCGCGCGGCCTGGGACCTCTACGACGAGCCCACGCCGGTGGGCCTCTACGTGGCTACGGTGAGGCGTCGGCTCATCGAGCGGCCTGCATGTTTGCGCATGATTAAATCATTCAGAAATATGCACAAGCGACCGGCATAACGTGCGGCCCGACCTGCAGGTGGTGGCGTTCGACTCCGACGAGGGAGCCAACGGCACGGTGCGCTACTGGGCGCGCGCTCGCGGCGCCGCGCGTGGCCTGCTGCGCGTGCACGCCTCTTCCGGCCGCCTGTACATGGCGCCGCGCCTCGCGCTCGCGCCCGGCGACTCCTACGACGTTACGGTAGGTGGCCGCGCGCCGGCCCGCGCGCCCGCCGCCCGCGACCCGCGGCCCCGCGACCCGCGGCCCCGCGACCCGCTGACCCCGTCCTGTGCAGGTGCGCGCGTGCGACGCCGGGCCGCGGCCGCGCTGCAGCGTGTCGCGCGCCAGCGTGCGCGGCGTGGCGCGGGGCGGGGGCGCGCCGCCCGCGCTGGCCGCGCCGCCGCCGCTGCAGGTGGCCGAGCTGGACGCGCCGGGCTTCCTGCTGGCCGTGCTGCAGGCCACCGACCCCGACAAAGACACCCTCTACTACACCATCGCCGGTCGGTACAAACATATTTATTTTGTTTGTTTACGAAAATATATTCAATTATAATGGAACATTATAATTACCTACATTTCTATTTTACCTGTTAAGTAGACCGTGCAAATCCGTGTGAAACTCTATAACACAAACAAACAACGATCTGCGTTCCAACTCTATATCCTGATATCACTAAAGGAACACCGCCCAAATTCGAGCATGATTTCACCAATATTTAGAGGTGTTTTCTTAAATAATTATGATTCGTTTTTGACATTGACATAATTCATTAAAATTGATAGCTTAATGTTCATCAATGTCGACAGATGGTGACCCTCGGCAAGAGTTTTATATCGGAAGAGAAGATGGCAGTCTGGTGCTGGCGCGCCGCCTGCTCTGGGAGAGACAGCCGCAGTACTTGCTCAACATCTCCGTCACCGACGGCCTGCACGTGGTGTACGCTCCGGTAAGGCACGGCGCGGCCACGTCTACTGCTCGCGACCACCCGGCGTTACACGGCCTCACTACACACTTGCTTTACTTCACAGGTCAATATTACAGTTATAAATGACGCCAACGAGGGCGGAGTGTCCTTCTCACAAGATGAATACGTCGTAGAAACATCAGAAGCCACGCGTGTCGGTGAAGCGCTGGTGGCGCTGCGAGCTAGCGCGGCGGGCGCAGGGGCGGGCGGAGGCCGCTTGCTGTACGGAGTGCACGCGGCGCGCGCGCCCGCTTCTGCGCGCTTGTTCCGCCTGCACGAGCTCAGCGGCGTGCTGGAGCTCGCGCACCCGCTCGACAGGTGAAGGACCGGGACGAGAACCGCGTGACTTGCGCGACGCCGGGGTACTTTCTCACACGGGCGCTCTATGTGATCTCCAGGGAGAGCGCTGCGGTGCACGAGCTGACGGTGTGGGCTCGAGATCAGGCCCCGCGAGCCTCGCGTGCATACGCGCGCGTGACTCTACGCGTACACGACGCAGACGAGCACGCGCCCGCGTGGGGCCGGCGCCTGGCCGAGGCGCGACTAGCGCGCTCGGCGCCCGCTGGCGCGCTGGTGGCGGCGCTGCGGGCCGCCGACCCCGACGCGGGCGACGCGGCGCGCGTGCTGTACTCGCTGGCCGGCGGGGACGCGGGCGGCGTGTTCGCGGTGGACGCGGCGCTGGGCGACGTGCGGCTGGCGCGCGCCCTGCCGCCGGGCGGGCCGCGCGACTACACGCTGCACGTGCGCGCCGCCAACCCGCCGCCCGGCGCGCGCTCCGCCACGCTGCCGCTGCACGTGCTGGTGGTGGAGGCGGACGACGCGCCGCCGCGCTTCGCGGCCGCCGAGCTGACGTGCGAAGTGTACGAGAACGAACCGGCCGGCAGCGCGCTGGCCACGCTGGAGGTGCGCAGCGCGAGCGCAGCGTGGTTCTCGCTGGAGGGCGGCGCGGGGCTGTTCCGCCTCAACCCCGCCGCCGGCCTGCTGGCCACCGCCGCCCCGCTCGACTATGAGACGCAAAACTTCTACAACCTGACGGTCACTGCTATCAACATGGTAAGCTTTGTTCGTATTTAATTTTTCGTATAGGTATGTTATATCTCGTAACGTTTTATTTTCTATCTGTATTTACATACACCAATACAGTTTAAGGAACCGGGTATTACATACGTACTCTTTATTTTAAATGTAACATTGTTTTGCTATAGATGTTACAGGTTTATCAATACCATCATAGGCCTCTGCGGGGCTCATAGGAAAACGTAACACGAGGCCACAAATATCGGCCTACAGTGAATCTGCGTTAGCTTACAAAATTTCCACATCCCACAGCTAGAAAATAGTTTTATAATTTTTGATCTCCCTAGACTTTGTCAAGTTGAGTTTTGTGAAGTTAACCGAATTAACATTGTGTGGCAGGGCGGCGGCACTGCCACGGCTCGTGTGACCGTGCACGTGTTGGACCGCAACGAGTTCCCGCCCAGCCTGCAGCGCCGCTCCTACCGGGGCCGCGCGTCGGAGGCGGCGGCGCCGGGCGCGCTGGTGGCGGACGCGGACGCGGCCGAGCCCGGCGCGCCGCTCGTGCTGCTGACCGACGACCGCGACTCGCCCGCCAACCGGCAGCGCGCCTACGAGATCCTGCAGCCCGCCGCCGCTGCGCTCTTCCGCGTCGACCCCACCACCGGCGCGCTGCACCTGCTCGCGCAGCTCGACTACGAGCGCGCCGCCCGCCACGAGTTTAGTGTCAGGGTCAGTACTGGTTCTCCTGGCGCGGCCGGTTCGCGAGTTACGGTCGCCTGAAGTATTATCGTTACAGGTGATCGACATGGGAACGCCAAGACTGCCGTCGGGGAGCGTCGCGACCGTCGTCGTCGAGGTGACGGACGTCAACGACTGCCCGCCGACGTTCTCGAGAGCCGCGTACGAGGCCACGGTGCTGCTGCCCACGTCGCGCGGCGTAACGGTGGCCACGCTGTCGGCCAGCGACCCCGACCTGCCGCCGGGCGCGGCCGTGAAGTACGACATCATCGAGGGCGACGCGGACGGCGCCTTCCAGCTGGCGCCCGGCGGGCTGCTGACGGTGGCCCGCCCGGACTCGCTGGCGGAGGCCTACCGACTGCGCGTGCGCGCTTCCGACGGCCTGTATTCGAGCACGGCGCGCGTCGAGATTCGTGTACGAGAAGCTGATAATTCAGGCCTCGCATTCCAAAAAGCTGATTACTACGGATCGGTCGTCGAGAATTCTACGAAACCTACGACCATCGCCGTCCTGAACGTGCTCGGTGCTGCACTCAACGAGCATATTGAGTTCCGAATTTTAAACCCAGTCGATGGATTTGAGGTGAGGACCGAATCATAGACGTCAAGAAAAAACATTTTGGTCCCATGTACGTTCCGCGATATTTCTTAGTTTCCAAATTATGAATTGTTTTCAGAGTTTTTGAGAATTTTTGATCTGAGCAACTTTATTTTTTCTATAAAAATATTGATAAATTGCACTTTTATGCATAAAATAATCAGTTCCGTAACTTTGATACAAGTTATTGAAATGTTGGTCTAAAGTGTAAACATCACCTTAAGGGTTTAATGACTCAGCTTTTCAACTTTAAATTGGCAATCTAAACAGGTAATTTCATGATGTCTAAGTAGGTTTCGAAAATGTGCCAGTCTCTCAGTTTTCATAAACCATAAAAAATGTAGTACTTCATACTTTGGCTAAAGTAATTTAATATCTTTTTTGGACATTTCATCATGTCTACGGATAATTAGTTATTTTGTCTATTATGTTGGTTATCACCGCACCCGGTTTTAGATAAGCTTACATGTTCATTGAACAGGGTGACTGAAACATTGACCCCAACAAAAAAAATAGGACACTCGTCTCGTGGGGTATCCAAATTATTCCCATGTATGTTCCGTGATATTTCAGTTTCCGAGTTATGAATTTATTCCGACTTTTAGAAATTTTTCGACATTTACAAAAAGTAAATCAACAATTCTGGTAAGACTGAGGCAAATTTCGATGGATGCGGCAGGTGGGGCTCACTTCGGGTGCGGTGCGCAGCACGGGCACAGCGCTGGACCGCGAGCTGCGCGACGCATACACGCTGCTGCTGGAGGCGCGCAGCGCCGCCGCCGCCGAGCCCCGCGTGGCGCGCGCGCGCCTGCACGTCACCGTCACCGACGTCAACGACAACTGCCCCGTGTTCGTGGAGCGGCCCTACGCCGCCGCCGTGCTGGCCGGCGCCGAGCCCGGCGCGCCCGTGCTGCGCGTGCGCGCCGTGGACCTGGACGCCAACGACAACGGCGAGGTGCGCTACGAGATGAAGCGCGGCCACGGCGAGCTGTTCCGCGTGGACCGGCGCAGCGGGCAGATCACGCTCAAGCAGACGGTGGACGCGCACAACCAGCTGTACTCGCTAGTCATCGCGGCCTTCGACGGCGGCGTGCCGGCGTGCGGCGCGGAGGCGGGCGTGACGGTGCGCGTGTGGGGCGGCGGCGCCGCGCCCGCCTGGCCGCGCGCGCACTACGTGCTGAGCGCGCGCGAGGACGCCGCGCCGGGCGAGGCGCTGGGCCCGCCGCTGCTGGCCGCCTCGCCGCTCAACCGCCAGCTCATCTACACGCTGCGGGACGACGCCGCCGGCCTCTTCGAGGTGCACTTCGACACGGGTGAGTCACTCCGCTGCGTCGGAGCTACGAGTGGATTAGCACACGTATACACTCTATGAATTAACTTATTTCATTAACTGCATGGAGGGGGTTAAAGTACGAAAGTGGTGATTGAAACATACTTAAAATGTATCTATTGTTCATATTATTATTATCTATGGAATAAAAATACATTAATATGGCTATGGGACTACCGCAACATTATGGCGTTATTTCATCATTTGGGATGGAACATTTTGCATTGTATGTGGCAAACCTCGTTATTAAAAGACTTACTACTAAGATACAAGGCGCCTCGGGATAGACAGCGATCCTTGTTATGATAACTTTATCTCTTCTCTGTATTTAAGCCTCTGTATCTGTCGCGTCTGCCTGTCTACAACTATTTGACTCGGCGCCAAATCCTATGCGTTCGCTTTGTTAATGATTTTAGCATTAAAACTATTGAGAAAACACTAGGTACTTTTTAGTCTGAACTTTTCATTGTTTTTAAAATTAGTGTGTGAATAAAGTATTGTTTTTCACTGTCGCCTTCTGTGTTAAGCCTATTTGAAGGCAGTTTTGATTAAAAAAAACTGGTCAAGGCGCGAGGTAAACTCGCGCACTGAGGATTCCGTACAGACTTTATTATGATAATAACATTTCTCTACCAAAAATATAAACCGGATTGATGAACAAACTTTGCCGTTGGAAAACTGTTACCCCGATACTTTGAATGAGGTAGCAGTTAGGTTACCAACTGCAAATAAATTATTGTTATTTGATTAAGCTGAAAATTTTCAGTTTCCAGATTGTTTCCTTTACTTGTGCACAATGTTTTTGCCAAATTTCATGATTCTAGAACAAAAGGTTTTAAGTGCGAAAATCGTAAAAATAATATACTTAATGAACATCGCTCGTATCTTTTCATTGCGTTGACGTAGAAGTTTCATATTTTCACGAGTTCAAGGGACAGCAGACTCCATAATTAGATATTAATTTCAACTTTGTAACTTTTTGAGTTCTTGAGAAAAAAGGGTTGACAGTCAGACGGACAACAGAGTGATCCTATAAGGGTACCGTTTTTCCCTTTTCAGTTACGGAACTCTAAAAAATGGGTTTTCACGAAAAATGTTATGTCCGGGTGCAATTTTTTTTTTTACAAAGATCAAAACCGCAAAGCTTTTGTACGGCTAATATTTGAAATCTTCACAAACTGTCTTTTCAAACGATACCTCATGCGACGACCTGATTAGCGCCGTGGCTAAGCGATTGGACTGCTGCGCTAAGGGTTGCGGGTTCGATTCCCGCACGGGGCAAAACTTTGTGCGAACCACAGATGTTTGTCCCGAGTCTGGGTGTTTGTGTATGTGAATATTTCATGTTTGTGAAACGCACCTACGATACAGGAGAAATTCCTAGTGTGGGGCGACGTTTTAAAAAAAAAAAAAAAAATTATTGATGTTGGAAGGTGGTGGGGGGGGGAGAAACACCCCTCCCCCTTGTTAGTGGTCAGATACTACACAATCTGGTAAGATTATGTGTACAGATGTTAGCTTTTTTTCCATAATGGTAAGTAGCAAGTTTAACATGTTTCGTGACTAGCTACCCGACGTAGGGAGGACGAGCGCGTGATTAGTATTAAGATGTAAGGCTGAGTAGCGCTTATAGCACGCATGTAGGACGTAGGTAAGTGGTGGTGTATGAGTGCGTTACTAACACAATGATTTTATCCGCAGCACCCGACAGAGGCAATAGTCCATGTGAGTATGCACTGGTACGGTAGTCACTCGTGAGACACATACCCCCCCCCCCCCTCCTCTACACCCCACCCACTCCCCCGCACCAATTGTCGTCAGTTTGTTCCGCCTGCGCGAGTGTCCGCTTGCACTACCTTCACATCACATTCACAGCTTAAAAACTACTCATCACAGACGTAGCGCCGACACCCGTCCATCTCTAGCTAGGCCCATATTCCATACATCGTGGAGCCCAGAACTTGACAAGTTTCAAAAGGTCATATTTTTATAAAACCATAATATCAGCTTTAAGCTGCCTTAGTTTCAGTTAGTTGTACCTTGTGGAAGGCAATAGACATTGAATAGGTATAAAGATTCCATAACGCTAACTTTTTTATATTTAAAAGGATTAGAGTTATGGAATCTTTAAAAGCATGAACTCTATAGTACCTAAATTTAAACATATATACAAGCTGGGGAAAAGCTTTTACTTTATATGTATAAAGTAAATGCTTTTCCCCACTATTTATTATTATTTTTTAAACTACATTAACTTATGTATGTAACACGTTGGGCCCAGAAGTGGGCGTTCTCCGTTGCGCTGCGCCTCATCACATGTATCATCTCGTCAATGTATTTTTTAAACTGTGTAGTGTCTTCCGCGCGTAAGACGTCGACACGTTTTTTGCGGATAAGAACGTTTCCCGCTTGTGTTCATTCAAGTTAAAACTAATTGTATACTTAACACACAAACCTTTCACATTTACAGTATTAAATGGAATGGAAATTCATCATTACAGCTTTTGTTGGATTAATTTTAATCACTTTTCAATTTCCCATTCTCTATGACGGCAGGCAGGGGAAGGTTGCTCAAGTCGTACCACTGCCTAAATCGTACCCCAATCACATCTCGTTCGATATTTCCTTATAGTGCAATCTAGTGTCACATGCGTGGACTGTTTAGTTGCGCCAGCAAACGATACCAAGATGTCGGACGGCCGGCTTCGTGCGGTAATAATATATTATAATCAAATAGTAAGTTATTATCGCACTTTTCACTCTCACTCAAAAAAAGATTTTGTGATTTCTATAAATGTTGTTTATAAGACCAATGAACAAAGATTCCATCTACATATTATAATGTTTTATTTTGTATATGTGTCCATGCTATTTTAATATTTATGGCGACCTTACTCTAAGAGTTGCACATAAAAACTAATACACAACATACCTTAATGTTGTTATATAAAATTTCTATGTCACTAAAACCTAAATATTATTATATCAACTCCGGAACCCCTTCCCACACAACGCCTATAAGACCCCTAGGGAGATTGTGTGTCCCCTGAGCACAGCGGTGCACGGCGGCAGGAGACCCGGGTGCCGCCGGCTTCTCTGGATGCTACTTCAATCCGTCTTAGTATAAATGTGCGTGGGTACAATAATTCGCCGTTGTACTTATATAATTAGGCTTCAGAATTACTGTAATTCTATAGTTAGGGCTTTCATCTGCTTGGACACAATCAAACCTATTTGACTTATGTTATTATCATTGATCTACAACAAGAGCAATCAATCATTCCAGACGTCACATGCTTAATCATTAGACACTTCAGTGCGAATTTTAAATGTACATAGAGCATGTATAAGCTTCAATGTCGTCGCACCCCGAGCCCTGACCCGCGCGTGTTGCAGGCGTGCTGGTGGCGCGCGCAGCGCTGGACTACGAGGCGGCGCGCGAGCACGAGCTGGTGCTGCGCGCCACGGACGGAGTGACCGGCGCCTTCGCCGACGCCGCCGTCACTCTGCGCGTGCTGGACGTCAACGACTGCGCGCCCGAGTTCCCGCACGACGTGCTGCGCGCGCGCGTGTCCGAGGCCGCGGCGCCCGGGGAGCTGCTGCTGGCCGTGCGCGCGCACGACAACGACACCGGTGCGTGCGGTGACTTCTCTGTCCGATAACACTACTCAGAGGCCATCCTAGAAATAAAATTAGGACATTTTTATACAGAATAAATATGCAGATAAAACTGACGAATCACATCTTTGTCGTAGGGGAAAACGGTCAAGTGACATACACGCTATCTGAAATGGATTCGGCGGCCGAGGGCGCCTTCACTGTGGAGCCGACCACAGGCGCGGTGCGGGTGGCGGCCCCGCTGGACCGCGAGCTGCGCGCGCACTACCACCTGCTGCTCACGGCCACGGACGCCGGCCGCCCGCCGCTGCTCACCACGGCGCACCTGTTCGTCACGGGTGAGTGTCCGGCCGCCGCGGGCTCGCGAGCCGCAGCGGCCGGCTCTGACCGCCGCCCTGCCCGCAGTGGACGACGTGAACGACAGCCCGCCGCGCATGGAGCGGGGCGTGGTGCCGGCGCTGGTGTCGGGCGAGGCGGCGCGCGGCACGGCGCTCGCGCGCGTGGCGGCGTGGGACCCGGACGCGCGCGACGCCGGCCGCCTGCGCTTCGCTCTGGAGGGCGCGGCACCGTCGCGCGCCTTCGCCGTGCACGCGCGCACGGGCGTGCTGTCGCTGGCCAGCGCGCGCGCTTGGCTGGCGGCGGGCGGCGCGGCGCCTCGCTCGCTGAACGTGTCGGTGTCGGACGGCGCGCACGCGGCCTTCGCGCGCGTGAAGCTGTCCCTGGCGCCGGCCAACCGCGCGGCGCCGCACTTCCCGCACGTGGTGCACGAGGCGCGCGCGCTCGAGAACCAGCCGCCGCCGCTGCTGCTCACCACGGTAAGCCCGCGCGGCTCTCAGTAGTTAACGGCTACAATTATTGAACATTTCCACTCAGACACGTGTTTTCCAATTTTAATTATTAAATACTGGGGGTATTTAATTCTAGTAGTCTAGGTTACAAAATATTTTCAGATTTCTCACAAACTGTCTACCCTTATTTTACCCTCTTATGGGAAAACATTTTCTAACCTCATGCATAAAATCCCTCAGTAGGTATTTATTTTCATGCTTCAAACTTCAAAAATATCCAATTTTTAATCTTTCCCCCTTTTAAATTCAATTTTGAACCAAATCATTTTAATAATAATATATTACTATAAAGAGAATGTTTGTATGTAGGGGTAATCTCTAGAACTACATGTATCTAATGACAAAATTTCTAGGGCGCGCATTTAGTCAGAACTCTTTTTCTATACTTGTTTAGAAGATAAATAAGCATTCGGCTACGAAATCGGGTCTGGAGAACATTGTTAAATATTCGCAGGTTAAAGCATACGACGAAGACGCTGGCGAGTACGGAACTGTAACGTATTCCATCCCGTCTGCTCTATTACGCGAGACATTCTCGATCGACGCCTCGAGCGGCGCGCTCAGCACGCGCGTGCCGCTGGACCGCGAGCGCCGCGCGGACTGGGAGGTGCCCGTCACGGCCAGCGACGGCGGCGGCCTGCTGCGCCACACCGTGGTGCGCGTGCGCGTGGCCGACCTCAACGACAACGCGCCCGCCTTCCCTCTGCGCGAGTACCGCGCCGCCGTGCGCTGCGACCGCGCGCCGCACCTGCCCTTCCTCACGCTGGCCGCGCACGACCCCGACGCCGGCGAGCACGCGCGTCTCACCTACTCCGTGTACGAGGGCGACGTGCGCTCCGACGCCGCCGGGCTGTTCGCCGTGGACCCGCACTCCGGCGCGCTCTCGTTCGCTCGCGACGCCTCCGCCTTCGGTAAGTGGCGCTCCTCCCCGCCCCTCCCCCGTGCGCAAGCTCCCCGCTCAACCCGCGTCTCTGTGCAGCTTCCCGGAGCGTGCAGGTGTGGGTGCGCGCGCGCGACGGCGGCGGGCTGGCGGGCGAGGCGCCCGTGTCGGTGTTCGTGCTGGGCGCGCACGACGAGGCGCCGCGCGTGCCCGCGCCGCCCGCCGACCTGTTCCTGCGCGAGGACGCGGCGCCGGGCACGCTGATCGCCGAGCTGCGCGCCGCCGACGGGTCGCCCGCGCCGCGCTACCGCCTCGCGCCGGCGCTGTGGCCGCGCGACCTGTTCGCCGTCGACGACGCCGGCCGCCTGGTGCTCGCGGGACAACTCGACCGAGAGGCAGCTTCCGAACATATTATAGGTAATTCATTCGCTTACTTATCCTACTATCCTACTTCCTACTATCCTACTAATCCTACTAATATTATAAATGTGAAAGTTTGTGAGTATGGATGTATGGATGTGTGGATGTTTGTTACTCTTTCACGCATAAACGGCTGGACCGATTTGGTTGAAATTTGGTATGTAGATAGGTTATACCCTGGATTAACATATAGGCTACTTTTTATCCCGAAAAAATGTCGCGGGTAACACCGCGGGGCGCAGCTAGTTATACCTAATAAAATAAAATTAAAATTTTCGAGCCTGACCCACTACTACGGAATGTTTTTTCCAAAAACATATTTGTTTATAATTAAAATGTTCTAAACAAAATTTTTTCGTCACTTATAGGAATAATCGCAGAAGGCAGCGGCAGTCCGGCTCCAGCTACAATGGTACAGACGCGGCTGCACGTGCTTGATGTCAACGAGCACGCACCGTCCTTCCACTCACAGCCTTACGTCGTGCTCGTGGCGGAGAACACGCCCCCGCACACTAGCCTCGTGCAGCGTAAGGCCC
Source organism: Abrostola triplasia (assembly GCA_946251915.1). Classification (NCBI taxonomy): domain Eukaryota; kingdom Metazoa; phylum Arthropoda; class Insecta; order Lepidoptera; family Noctuidae; genus Abrostola; species Abrostola triplasia. Next base: position 13,994,561 of record OX276426.1, read on the forward strand.
GCCTGCTACCGCCCTCGCGCAGCTCGCGGCGTGCGGGCGATACTGACCGGCGAAACATCTCCTTGCAGTGATGGCCGACGATCCGGACTCGGGGACCAACGGCGAGGTCCGCTATTCACTCGCGACGGACAACGGTGAAGGGGAGGCCTCGGACGATGCGCTGTTCGCAGTGGATCCCTACACCGGCTGGGTCAGCACGCTGGCGCCGCTGGACCGCGAGGCGCGCGCCGAGCACCGCCTGGCGCTGCTGGCGGCGGACGCCGGCTCGCCGCGGCGGGTCGCGCGCGGCACGCTGGTCGTCAGGCTCGTCGACTACAACGACTGCCCGCCCGTGTTCCGCCTGCAGGAGTACTCGGCAGAGGTAGAAATCACGTCCTCCGCCTCCTACCTCCCCCCTCCCCATGAACCGCACTTACGAGTGTGTGTCGCAGGTGCGCGAGGACGCGGCCGCGGGCACGGTGGCGGTGCGGCTGGAGGTGACCGACGCGGACGCGTCGGGCGCGCCGCTGTCGTTCTTCGTGGCCGACGGGGACCCGCGCGCGCGCTTCCAGCTGCGCGCGTCGGGCGAGCTGTACGTGGCGCGCGAGCTGGACCGCGAGACCGAGCCGCGGTACGACCTGCTGGTGGCCGCCACCGACGGCAAGTTCACAGCGCAGACGCGCGTGCGCATCACGGTGCTCGATGTCAACGGTGAGTAAGATGGCGAATCGAAGCTCTCTTAGACTGTATGAAAAAACACAGAGGACACCGCCCAATTTCCATACATCGTGAGGCCCAAAAAGGTTTAGCCGTTTCAGATTCTAGGGTATTTTTTTTTTTTTTAAAAAAACGTCGCCCCACACTAGGAATTTCTCCTGTATCGTAGCATGAAATATGCACATACACAAACACCCAGACTCGGGACAAACATCTGTGGTTCACACAAAGTTTTGCTCCGTGCGGGAATCGAACCCGCAACCCTTAGCGCAGCAGTCCAATCGCTTAGCCACTGCGCTAATCAGGTCGTCAATTCTACGACAATTTCTGTCTGTTAGATAACAATATCAGCTTTAATTTGACATTGAGTGAAGACAATATAAAAAAACGCCCTAAATGTTTCTGGCAATTTGTTAAGTCAACATTGCCATCGAATCACATCCCCCAAATAGTGAAATTAAATCAGCGCGTTTCTAACTGCGGCGAAGACACATGCAACCCGTTGAATGATTATTTTAATTCTGTTTTCGTTCAAAGCGCGTCACGCCCCAATACATATTATGACCTTTACTGTCCAATTGTCAACTCTCCAGTTAATCTTGGTTTTATAACTATCTCCATTGAAGTCATTAATAAAGAACTAAAGAGCATTGATATTTATAAAGGAGCTGGGCATGACGGAGTACATCCTATATTTATTCGCAACTGTGCTGATCAGCTAACCATACCTTTAAGTATAATTTTTTTTTTTTTTTTACGATGTGTCTCAATATCGGCCTGTATCAAATACCAAGTTATCTGGTAATTTTTTTGAAAAAATAGTTACTCGCATATTGGTGGGCGTGTTAAAAAATCATATCACTGTCAACCTACATGGTGTTTGCAGAGGACGCTCTGTTCAAATTTGCTTACTTTTACGATATTTTTAGTGGATGCACTGGATAAAAAACTGCAAGTAGACAGACGTCGTGTATATATATATTATATACCGATTTTTCTAAAGCGTTTGACAAAAAATTTAATAAACAAAATAAAAGCCGCCTTCAGTGTTGTCGTCGCATCCCCTCCCCCTTGTTAGTGGTCAGTCATTAACTACACGTGCAAACAAAGCATTATTACTTGTTACAACAACTCTACTATGATCCTATGAGGAGTTCCGTTCCATATCTCCGAAGTTCATCTTCAGATCCTAACTTCGTGACAGTGGGACCACCTGGAGAGTATACTCTGAAGATTACAAAAAGAATTTCATAAATCGGGGGTCATACATAAAAAAAAAATCCGAAGAATTGTAAATCTCCTCCTTTTTTGAAGTCTGTTAAAAATTACTCATACGAGTAATTAACTAATTGAAAAATTATGGACTATTGGTGTACATAGCGATCTGCTCCGGTGGATAAGTTCGTACCTTAAGAACCAATCCCAAGCAGTATCTGTTAGGGGGTATGTCTCAAGATTCCTGAAAATTCTAATATATTGATGCCCCCCACATTTTAGAAAATATTGCCCTCAGAGTACCTAGAGCTAGTTCACGTTCACAGAAATTCTCGAATCTTTCTCGATCCCTTTATATAAAACAGTCTACACTGGTAATAACTTCTTCCGACTAAGTTTAAAGACATAGACATATTCAACAACAGCTTGCTCACATATAAAAGAAATCTGTACAATCAACTTATAAACACCATATAAGAAGTCTGTAATAGTAATGTATGATGTTCATCTTGCTTAAATAACTTATGGCATGTTCATGGAATTTAACTCTTATGTATCGTATCTTATGAAAATCTTCTATGAAACTCTAAGTTTATAAATATTTTATTTTTAATACGTATACGACTGTCTGTATCCTAAAAAAAAAATTACTCGTAATATGAAAACGTTATGAGTCGGCACACGCCTAGCATTAGTAATACATAAAAAAGAGACTAACCAGGAGGTAAAAGAGGAAGAAAAACTGAAAAATAGTATACCACCATTGCAGACAACCCACCGTACTGTCTGCGACACCGCTACCTCGCGCGCCTGCCGGAGGACGCGGCCACAGGCTCGCACGTCATGACGCTGGAGACCGGCGACGCCGACCAGCCCAGCGACGCGCGCCTGCGCTACTACCTCACCGGGGACCTCGCGCACCACTTCTCCATCCACAAGGAGACGGGCGAGGTCACGGTCGCGGCTGCGCTGGACCGCGAGGCGCGCGCCGCCTACCGCCTGCGCGCGCATGCGCAGGACCGTGAGCGCCCGGACTGGGAGTGCAGCTCGGAGCTGCAGGTGCTGCTGCAGGACGTCAATGACAACCCGCCGCGCTTCTCCGCCGATACTTACAGCGTCACGCTGCCCGAGGACGCCGACCTGGGCACGCTCGTCGCTAAGGTATTATACCTCAATCCTCAACTAACTTAACCTCTTTAATTCTTACACCTATCCATTCCAGTGACAACTGTAGATAACATTATATCTGTTCAGGTACACGCGACTGACGCCGACCTTGGTGAAAATCGGCTTGTGCGCTATTCGTTCGTGGAGGAGACGAGCGGCGCCTTCGAGCTGGCCACCGACTCCGGCATCATCACCCTGCGCGCGCCGCTGGACCGGGAGACGCAGGCTGAGCACCGCCTCGTGCTGCGCGCCGCCGATGCCGGCCACCCGCCGCGCTCCGCCACCGCCACGCTGCGCCTCACCGTGGCCGACGTCAATGACAACCCGCCCGAGTTCGAGTTCCACCAGTACCGCGCCGCCGTACCCGAGCTGCATGCGCCCGGCGCGCAGGTGCTGCGCGTGCGCGCCACCTCGCGCGACGCCGGAGTCAATGCCGACGTGTATTACTCGCTGGTGGGCGGCGACGACAAGGACGACTTCGCCGTGGACCGCGCCTCCGGCGTCCTGACGATTGCGCGCCCGCTGGACTACGAACGCCGCAAGGAGTACCTGCTCACAGTGCAAGCCATCGACGGAGGCACCCCGCCGCTAAGCGACCTGGCCACAATCAACGTCACCGTGTCGGACGGCAATGACAACGCGCCGCTGTTCTCTCAGCCGTCGTACGGCGCGCGCGTGCGGGAGGACGCCGCGCCGGGCGTGCGCGTGCTGCAGCTGGTGGCGGACGACGCGGACTCGGGCGCCAACGGCCGCGTGACGTACTCCATCGCGCGGGGCGACCGTGACGCGCGCTTCGCCATCGACCCCGACACCGGCTACCTGGCCGTGGCGGCGCCGCTGGACCGGGAGACCGCGCCGGCCTACGTGCTGGAGGTGCACGCCAGGGACCACGGGCTGCCGGCCCTCGAGTCCACCGCGCTCGTCAACATCGAAGTGGTAGATGCAAACGATAACCCACCGCTTTTTGCGCAGTCGAACTATACGGCGGTCGTTCAAGAAGATCGACCGCTCGGTCATACGATTCTAAAATTCGTCGTGGAGGATGCCGACGCCCCGCCTAATGCTGCTCCTTACACCTTTGATTTTCAATCCGGCAACGAGATGGGAGCCTTTCGACTGGAACAAGATGGTTACCTGCGCTCGGCTACTCGCTTTAATCATCGCATCAAGGATCGATACGTCCTACAAGTGCGCGTGTTCGACAATGGCACACCACCGCTTTACTCGGATGCGTGGGTTTATATAAAAGTGATAGAAGAATCCCAGTATCCCCCAGTAGTTACGCCTCTAGAAGTCGTCGTCAATTCCTACTTAGATGAGTTCCCGGGTGGTATTATAGGTCGTGTTTACGCCTCCGACCGTGACGCTTACGATACTCTAACTTACGCTATCGCACCTATCGACGGCGCTCCTTACCCTCCCACGGATTTATTTGAAATCGACTCGGCCGACGGGACACTAAAAGCCGCACCGCGCCTCGACGTCGGGGATTACCGACTCAACGTGACCGTCGACGACAGTAAATTTCTTGGTTTCGCGATCGTGAAAGTCACCGTGATTCTGGTGTCAGACGAGATGCTCGCGCAATCAATAGTAGTTCGTTTTCGAGAGGTGACGGATCGGGATTTTGTTCTGAGCCATCGTAAAGGCTTTGTTCGAGCCATTGGCGAGGCAACAGACTGCGAACCCGGTGATGTCATCGTGGTGAGCGTGCAGCCTTTTGGTGAGCAAGAAGATGCAGGGGAGGCCGCGCGCGCGCGTCGCCAAGTAGCTCAGGACCTGGACGTGGCCTTTGCGGTGCGCGTCGCCGGTGGCTTCCTGCCGGCCGACGCCCTGCGCCGCCGTCTGCACGCGCACCTGGAGCGCCTGGAGGAGCGCGCGCGCCTCGTGGTGGAGGAGCTGGTGCGGGCCACGTGCGGCGGCTGCGTGCACGGCGCGTGCGCAGAGCGCGTGGCGCTGCGGCCGACGGGCGCGCGCGCCGTGGCCACCGAGGTGTTCGCGCTCGTGGCGCCGCCGCACCGCCTGCGCGGGGAGTGCGCCTGCGCGCCCGGCTACGGCGGCGACCGCTGCGAGCGCGCTCTGGCCGAGTGCACCGAGTGCCGCGCGCCGCCCGTGGCGCAGCTGGCAGGCGACGGCTATCTGCTGTACCGTTTGGAGCGTGGCGTGGTGGAGGGCGCTCGCCTTCTGGATGACGAGCTCGCGCTGTCATTACGCTTCCGAACGCGACGCGAGCGCGGCACGCTGCTGCAAGCCGCCGGCCGCGTGGACTACGCCACGCTGGAGGTGGCCGAGGGCTACCTGCAGTTCCGCATGGAGCTGGGTGCGGGCCCGGCGCAGGTGCGCGCCGCCGTGCCCGTGGCGGACGGGCTGTGGCACGAGGCGCGGCTGGAGCGGCGCGGGGCCAGCATGCGCCTCACCGTTGACCGCCGCAGTGCGCAGGCACAGACCCCGCCGCCGGCTGCCGTCCTGGACGTGCGCGCCGACCGGCTGCTGCTCGGCGCCGCCCTACAACGCCACGCGCACGCTTTCGCGGCCGAACAGGTCCATACTCCATACTCGATTAGTTCTGTCTTTCGTTTATTTGTTTTGTACCTCATGCACCTCTTAACGACCAAAGACGAACTTAATGCCTTACACATTTCTACTAGTCGTCATTCAAATGAGGAAGATGAATTGCCGTTACAGGTAACTTATGGCTTCCATGGCTGCATATCGGAAGTGAAGTTAGGAGGTGCGGTCCTCCCGTTAGAAGAAGGGGGCACGTCGAGCGACGGGCGCGCGCAGCTCGTGCGCCGCGTGCGCGTGCGTGTAGCGAGCGCGTGTCCGGCGCTGCCGCCGCCCACGCCGTGCGCGTCCTACCCGTGCCTCAACGGCGGCTCGTGCCGCGACGTGGCCGACCTGTTGGAAGCAGACGCGGACGGCGCGGCCGACGCCGACGAAGGCTACGCATGTTCTTGCCACGCGCGCTTCTCGGGCCGACGGTGCGAGGTGGACACCGACCCGTGCGCGTCCCAGCCGTGCCTGCACGGCGGCTCGTGCGCGGCGGACGCGCGCGGGTACCGCTGCGCGTGCGCGGCCGGCCTCACGGGCGAGCGCTGCGAGCGCGGCCGGTGGTGCGCGGCTGACGTGTGCGCGCACGGCGGCGCCTGCGAGGAGGGCGAGTGGGGTCCGTCGTGTCGTTGCCGCGGCTACTACGGCCCGCGCTGCCAGTACGACGTGGACGAGTGCGCCGGCGAGCCCTGTCTCAACGGGGCCACCTGCGTCAACGAGCCCGGGTCCTTCCGCTGCCTCTGTCCGCCGGACAAAACAGGTAGGAACACTCAACATTACGTTCCCAGCGAATATGATCGTCACATAATCTATTTCTACATCGAGCCCCTCTTCCGACAGGCATGAACTGCGGTAACCCGCTGTACTCGGACGCGGTGGTGGCGGGAGGCGCAGGCGACTCCACGGCGCGAGCGTTGCGCTCGGCGTGGCGCTGGGCGTGCGAGGCGCGCTGGCCGCTGGCGGGCGCGGGCGCCGCGCTGGCGCTGCTGCTCCTGCTGGCCGCCGCGCTGCCGCTGGCGCTGCGCCGCCGCCGCGCCGCCCGCGCCAAGCCCGCGGGAGACGAACCGCTCAACAGCCGCGCGCTCGATAAGTTAGCGCCGCGCGCCTCCAAGCTGTCGAACCTGGAGGCCGTACGTCGGGAACGCCCCGCCTCCTGCGCCGACCCGCCGCCGCTCAACAACGTGGACACGCTCCGCAGCTACGGCTCCGCCGGCGACGAGCTGGAGGGCATCCCACCCGATTACCGTCGCAACCTGAACATCGACGTCGTCGACCGCAAACCATGGTCCGAGCAGATGCACCTGCACACGTTCGTGGACAACAAGATATACAACGGTGAGCCGACGCGACGATATACAACGGTGTTCGTAAACGGAGAGAATAAAGAGGCGCGACTTATTGGGCGAGTAGTGTAGGAGAACATGTTCGACTTCGACCTGCGTTTTAAAACCATCCACTTTGTTTGCAGATTTAAAAGGATGCAAGAGTCGAATCCGTGCTCGATCACCGGGCTGCGCAAGACGACCTTCGGGCCCGACGGGCGTAGCGGCGCCGGTGGAGCCGCACCTCGTGGGCGGTTACCACTGGGACTGTTCCGACTGGTGCGGCGGGGGCGGCGCGCTGCCCGGCATCAGCGAGGTGGCGGGCTCCGAGCGGCCCGACTCGTCCTCGCCCGCGTCGCCCGCGTCCCCCGCGGCCAGCCCCGCGCCGCGCCGCCGCGCCGCCCGCGCCGCGCGCGCCGCCCGCTCCGCGCGCCCGGCGCTGCTCGACACGGACTCCGCGCCCGACGACTGCGAGGCGGACGCGCCGCGCCTCGGCGACGGTGAGCGGTCCTTCGCTCTAGTACCTCGGCGTTCGCACCCGGCGCCGCGTTCTAATTGCTCGGCGTAACCTCCCTTGTCCTGAACCGTTTCAGCCTCTTCGTACCTGCTGCACGTGGAGGACTACGGAGTTCGCGCCGCGAGCGACTCGGAACCGCTGCGAGCTCGAACTCTGCGGGAGCCGGACGCGGCGAGCCTCATCACTATGCTAGGTGAGGAAGCGTTCCGCGACGGGGAAGTCGGAACGCTCCGTCGCTCCGGCTCCCGGACCGCCCTGAGCCCTTCTATATTTTACAGAGGAACGAAACTCGCTGCTCGGAGGGGACGACGACGAGTCCGGCAGCGAGCTGTCCGCCAACCTGTGCGAGATCGAGGAGTCGGACGCGGAGGGCGAGGCGGGCGGCGCGGGCGGCGCGGGGGGAGGGGCGGGCGCGCGCCACACGGACGTGTGACGGCGGCGCGCGGCCGCGGGCCCCGGGCGGCGCGCGCGCGGCCTGTAGCGCATGCGCCGCGCCCGCGGCTCGCCGGCGCCTCCCGCCGCGGACACGCTGCCTGCGAACGTTCTGTAGCATTGCAGTGTGCGGAAGACTGACGTACCTGTGAAATTAATTTTAGTTAAGGTTCGACCTAGTACGTGGAGGCGGGTTCTGCGCCGCCGATATGCTTCGGGAGCATAACTTTCTAAACTGCGTGTTTTGAATAATTCATTACCGTTACTAACAAAGCGACGACATAAACTAAACTAAATAATAATACTTTTATATTTTTCTGCTCGTGGCATCACTAAAGTACCTGTGAGGGTTGTTTTAGTTTGTACTAGGTCGAACCGGACCGGCCACACTACCGGACTACCTGGTCCCTGTATGTATTGTGTACATATTATCCGTTCTAATTAATATTATTTTTATTGATCAGCGAGGAAGACAATAGATATAAAAAGGATGTTTTCAATATTGCGGGTAATCAATTTATAACTCATGATGATAATATTATGATTATTGTATATACCTAATAATCAAATGAGGATGTATTGCCTGTGACGTATTCCGCGGGAGGAACGATTTCGAGGCATAGGCAAGAAAAATAAGACTTGTACATAGCGCTAGTATATAAGTACGAATTAGATAGATCAAGTTGTACATAACTGTATGAAAGTGATAAATCATTTATCTGTGTTACTTTCCTTTCCTAAGAAGATGTAGGCACGCCGGGAACAATTTTATTAGTATATAATACTCTAAGGAAATCTGCGACGAAGGAAAAAGCGTGATCGTCGACACGAGCGGCCTCGTCGCTCCCGGCTGCCAGTGTGTCGTGTATGTGACGCGCGGCGCGTTAGGTAGGCTGCGGTCCGCGCTCTATGTTAATGAAATGGTGCTCCAATCGTAGTTTCATATCATACTTTAAACTGTGCATTTAAAAGTCGAGTAGCCGATGCGTTCTCCTCCTAGATTAGTATACTAAATAAGGGATCTATTTTTATATGTACAAAACAAAGCGCGGACGTGACTTGTCCCGCGTTGCTAGGCGCCCGCGCAGCTGCCGCCTTGCATGACATGGGCAACTGCGCAGACGCCTAGATATTGTCAACACTGTATCTTTTTTTTATAAAGAAAGTTTATAAAATAAAATAATTTATTGAAACGTTGTGTAAATTTTGACACGACCAATAAAGACTAACTGAACAGATGATCTGGTTTCATTTTCAGTACGAGCTCTCTTTATAAGTTCATACTTTGTAATCCTAGAGACAGAATCTGCCGGCCGTGTTTTTGGTGTTTACTGCGTGACATCAGTAGATTATCTACATAATATACAATTATACAAGGTAATCGTTTACGATACTTTTGTGGAAGGTGGTCTATGTTATATATGTCAGCTTGGCATTCTGTTGTATCCTACCCTCCTCCCTATTCTCCTTACCTAGAGCGCCTTTTCTTTTTACATTAACCCAGGGGCGAAGTTACTGCCGTATCCATGATACGCGGCCCCCGGGCTACAGGCGCCTACAAACGTATGTAAACGAAAACAAAAAATAATAATAAAAACCGCCTTCAAATACACGCTACTTAAAAGTGTTAAATAATATTTTATACATACACACCAAGTCAAAGTCAGCGCCAAATCCAACAACTAATTCAGACAAAAACGAAACAATTTAAGAGAAACTTCCAAACTACTATGTTTTGCTGATTATATGTAGCTATTCGCCACTATATCGTCGCCGGAGAAAGCTATTACTCTTTGAACGTGAACTACTGCCATATACACTCGATCTGAATCCATCCAAATGTTCGGTAATCAGAACACCAGAAAACGCGATATTGTAGCTACTACCTACACCCTACCCTAGGCGGCCAACCCTTACCAAGGTGCACTAATCGCGCCCAGGGAGTCCATCACGATTGTAAGTTGTTTTTTTACACGCTTTTTATTAGCTTCACTTGTATGTATGTTTGTAACCGACTTCTTTGGGCGCGATCTTGACCCACTTTAAACGGCTAGATTTCATTCAAACTTTGTAGATTTATCGAGGACCGATGACAATACACTAATTTGATAAAAAAAAATAGAAAAGATAGTTAAGATATTATCAAAATGATAATCACATTGAGATATACAATGGATAATCCATTGAGATATACCATTGAGATAAATACACATGGAGGGGCCCTACCTACAAAATTGGCGTGTATACCTACAAAACTTAGGTCGCACAAAATGGCGGCCTTTCCTAGTGATGTACTGTCTGGTATTTCTTGATTATATCGATTGTTGAAATGTTGACCTCGTTGGGATCCAATTATTAACAATAAGCTATGTTAAACTGTAATCGATTGGAACTTAATTACGAGCATTACTATATTCATCATTTACCGAGATTATTAAGCACTTTAACTGTGTATGGTGAATGTTAAAATTTTAAGGTATTTGCAGAATTATTTGCAAATTATCTATTTATTAAAAGTGATTTTGTGAAGAAATAAGTCTGTTGTATTTGCTATTTTAAAGTATATTGCAAAATATTTCAAAATACTGAACCTACGTACTTATTAAACATAACATAACATAACATAACATCACGCCTGTATTCCCCGAAGGGGTAGGCAGAGGTGCACATAATATAGTACACCCACATTTCGCCAGTTATGTTTTTAGGTCCCAATGTAATAGGGGGCGAGCCTATTGCCATCAACCGGGCACAAATCCAGACTCCGTGCTGCCACTGAGAATTACCTAATGGAAAAACCCAGTAACACTTTGCCCGACCCGGGATTCGAACCCAGGACCTCGTGCTCAGCAGTCGCGCTTAGCGACCACTAGACCAACGAGGCAGTCAACGTACTTATTATTTTTCTAAAATCGAACCTGTCTAAAAATATATGTAGTCACAACACCATTACCATGTCATCATTGTCTATATTCTAAGATTATATTGACTCATTATCCCAAACTACCCAAGGACTCGAATAAACTAAATCTAGTTTCAACAAATCTACAGTATACGTAGGAAATCTGTTGCCCAAATTTATACAATTTTAAAGAATTAAATACACAAAATTATACCTCGTCGTAACTTACAAAAATCCAACATCGATTCTATCATCGCATGACACATCACTAGCAAACTTGTTTACAAACAATGTGTAAGTTCGATATAGAAAATAAGGTATTTACAGTTATAAACGACTAACAGATTTATTGTTTAGTCTACAATTATCATTTTGTATTAAAATTTATCACAAAAACCTCACAATATTTAACAATAACAGAGAAATACGGTTACTAACCTATAAAAAGTCAATGTAGGTTGATTTTGGCTTTTCCTTGCTCTAAATTGTTTTATACAGCACGAGGGCATGATTGTTAGGTATCTGGCAAAACCTTGAATACAATAAAAACTAAAACAAACGCGTACTTTTCACAAATACAATATAAACATCACAAGCTAAACACCAACTGACAGCAGATCTACCACAGATCTCGTACTAAACATGGGGCAGTACCTATTCAGTAGCCACGCAAACTGAAATGATTCACGTCACAGAAGAATGTTGCCAAGATTCGAAGAGTCAAACTATTATTTATCTCTTTCAACTTATGCAGTAATGGCCTAGTTAATCAGAGACAACATGCTATTTAATGTTTATATGTCGATTTGGTGCATATAAGTATAAGGAATTTTTTCTATAGAAGAATAGGGCCCCTCCATGTGTATATCTCAATGGCATCCTATATAGGCAATTGGCAGTGCCTACCTCATATAAATTTAACAATTCAATAAATTATATGTATTTACTATTTACAAAATAATGAAAACAGTTCGTTATAGTATATTGACATGTTTTCACTTTACTAAATCGAAAAGGTATATTTATTATATGTCTTATGACAAAAAGAATTCTATATAAATTAAAAAACAGTTTTAGTACGGGTAAAAGGTTTTATGAATCTGGCAACTCTACACTACTCTACAGTCAACTACATGTCATATACGCGCGCGATTTTTATTCTTTTGCGAACAATGTTATCAATTTCTTTAATTAAATTGGGATTTTTTAGAAAGTGTTACATAAATAATTAGTAGTAGGAATATCGATAAATTACAGTGTTTAGTTTGTGGTGAAAATGCAACATTTAAAATTACATGCAAACAACCTTAAAGTTTTCGTTTGCTGACAAAACAATAAAGTTTGTAGTGGTAAATAAAAGTTAAAATGACGAAAAATTTGCCAAGAAATGTCAGTAGGACATTCGTGATGTTGAAAGTATTTGGGTAAGTAATAAATCATATGTTTTTAGACGAATAGTTATCTACTAAGTAGTTTTGTTCTTAAAACGACTTCACGAGCAAACAGATTTATGTAAACAGAGACTACATACTAAACGTTTATAAGTCGATTTACTGCATAATAAGTGTAAGGTTTGTTTTTTTTTTTTTTTTTTTTTTTTTTTTCTGTACAAAAATAGGGCTAACTCTATCGATTTTAATTTGTGGAGTTTAAATCGCTTGTTCATGAAATAAACGACGCAGAAAGCTTCGAAGACTTCAACATAAAATGGTACTCGCTTTTGGGACGATGAGAAGAGATACTAAACTGCTTATGAAAATAGTGTTGCATTTCTACAAATTGTTCAGTTCTGTAAGTACCTACAATTTTATTTAAACTACTTAGATAGATAGATAGATAGATAGATAGATAGATAGATAGATAGATAGATAGATAGATAGATAGATAGATAGATAGATAGATAGATAGATAGATAGATAGATAGATAGATAGATAGATAGATAGATAGATAGATAGATAGATAGATAGATAGATAGATAGATAGATAGATAGATAGATAGATAGATAGATAGATAGATAGATAGATAGATAGATAGATAGATAGATAGATAGATAGATAGATAGATAGATAGATAGATAGATAGATAGATAGATAGATAGATAGATAGATAGATAGATAGATAGATAGATAGATAGATAGATAGATAGATAGATAGATAGATAGATAGATAGATAGATAGATAGATAGATAGATAGATAGATAGATAGATAGATAGATAGATAGATAGATAGATAGATAGATAGATAGATAGATAGATAGATAGATAGATAGATAGATAGATAGATAGATAGATAGATAGATAGATAGATAGATAGATAGATAGATAGTGTTGAGGACTATTGTTTAAATGAAGAACTCCAGTCGATGAAAAAATGAGTTTTATTGAACTTTATATAAAAATAACGTGTGCTCGACCGTGGTTGTCGGCGAGTGCCGCTCCGCGCTCGCACGTCGCTCGGTGTCACATCGGGCCCCCACCCCCGCGCCGTTCTATCGTCCGCTCCAGGCGCTAACATACTCCCGGCCCTGGAAGCTCTGTGGTTCCAGTATTATCGGCTGGCATCACGATAGGCAGCGGACAAATTTTGGCGAAGGAACGCTGCACTTCTCCAGAGGCGGTACGAATCTTAGCGACACGTGAAACTCCGTCTTTCCCTTTGTAGACTTGTACTACTCGTCCGAGGCGCCATTTTAACGGAGGATAATTATCTTCCTTTATGAGGACAAGCTGGTTAATATTAATGTCACTCTTGTTGACCTTCCATTTCGTCCGCGTCTGCAGCTCGCTGATGTATTCCCTTGACCATCGCTGCCAAAAGTGTTGACGCATTTGTTCAATTCTGTCGTAACGTGGCAAGCGATTGGTGACCACATCCGTGATGTCATCGCTGGCTGGAGCAGTGAATGGACGTCCAATCAAAAAGTGCGCTGGTGTCAACGCTTGCAGGTCGTTTCCATCTGCGGAAAGAGGGGTTAGCGGCCTGGAATTTAGGACGGCCTCAACTTGTACCAATACCGTGTAAAACTCCTCAAATGTGAGATTAGAATTCCCTACAACGCGTCTCAAATGATACTTGCAGGACCTCACACCTGCCTCCCACAAGCCGCCAAAATGAGGAGAGTATGGTGGAATAAATTTGAATGTAATGCCATCTAATGCTACCTTTTCTATGATTGAGGCTGAGTTTTTTATAAGAAAATCCCTTAATTCGTTGGCTGCACCGACGTAGTTCTTGCCATTATCCGAATATATATTGGTTGGCTTACCCCTACGTGAAATGAATCTTTGAGATAACCTTGCCAGTAAAATAGTTGACCTATGTAATTCATCCACAGACAACGAACCTTGTTTGCGTTCGGTTTTGCAGCGAGTGTTGTGAATAAACCGCAACATATACGCAGCAGATCGTATCATTCGCAAAAATGATGAAAATCTTTCAAATGGAAAAACATTACAAGACGAATGTAAAACAGATACATTATGTGATTTGACTTCAGGTAAATTATCTAAAGAAATATCTGAGTTACATGTATCATAATTGTTGTCGAGAATGAATCTTGGTCCGTACCACCATAACTCCATATGAACAAGCTCCGGTAGGTTCACTCCGCGCGACAATAAATCCGCCGGGTTACAAGTGCCTTGTACGTGGGACCAAACAGAACCATGCGTCAAATCATTAATTTCAACCACTCTATTTTGGACAAAAGTCTTTAATGAAGTTGGATGAGTACGTAACCAACCCAAAACAATTGTTGAATCAGTCCAAAACATAACCTTTTCAAACGTTAAACTCATTGACTTCTTAATTTTTTCATAAAGACGAGCGCCTATCAATGCACCGCACAACTCGAGACGCGGTATGCTAACTGGTTTTAAAGGCGCAACTTTACTTTTCGCGCATAGTAGTTTCACTATAACTTTAGAGCGCTCGCAAACGCTGCGTATGTAAGCACAAGCGCCATAGGCCTGTTGTGAGGCATCTGTGAATATGTGTAGTTGTATGTGTTTTGCGTATTGGTTACTTACATGACGCGGAACGCGTATTTCGTGCAAATGTTGTAATGAAGTTACTGATTTACTAAACGAACATGCCAAATCAGTAGGTACTGGATCGTCCCAGCCAACTTTACGAAGCCAAAGGTTCTGCATAAGAATTTTAGTAATAATAATATGAGGCGCTAACAACCCCAGTGGGTCGTAGACTTGTGATATAATTGAAAGTATTTTTCGTTTAGTGAATTGTGTAATATCAATATTGATATTTAAATTACTGTTAAAATGTAACTCGTCATTGCTGTTACACCAACCTAAACCGAGTGTCTTGCATTGTGCAGGTTTATCCAATGATAACGACTTAACACAACTATCTTCTGAATTAACGTCGAAATTAAATGACCATTTTCTCAACGGAAAGCAACCCGATTTTAAGACGTTACTAACCTTTTTACACAGCGACAATAACTCCTGCTTATTATTGTGAGAATATATCAAGTCGTCGCAATAAAATGAATTTAATATTATCGATGAAATTTGTTGGTCACCGCATTCCAATGCTAACTGTCGCAAACATCTCATGGCGAGATATGGCGCTGACGCCGTCCCGTACGTCACAGTATTTAATTGATACAAGTCTAACGGGTCCTTTTTATTTTCTCGCCACACTATTTGTTGCAATTGTCGTTGATCAGACTGGAGAAGTATTTGGCGAAACATCTTCTCCACGTCCGCGCAAGCGACAAATGCGTATTGTCGAAAGCGTAAAAGAATACCTACTAAGTCATTCAACAGCGGAGGGCCGGTAAATTGCAAATCGTTCAACGATTTGCCGGAAGATGTTTGTGCACCCGCGTCGAACACTACGCGAAGTTTAGTAGTGGTACTCTCGCGTTGTACACAATGATGTGGCAAGAAGTAATACGGCGATGTAAACGAATCAATGCACGACATATGTCCTAACATTAAATATTCCTTTAAAAAGTCAGAATACATTTTCTTTAATTGTGGTAAACGATCTAACTTTCGCTCTAAAGACAAAAACCTATTTTTTGCTAAGTCATAAGAATCACCGAGTGAATCAGCTGATTCTCGCAGTGGTATGCGAACTAAAAATCTACCGTCATTATCACGAGTGGTGGTGGAAGTAAATAATTCTTCACACAACTTTTCATCCTCCGTGAAGACGTTATTAGTCGATTTACCGTTATCAATTTCTTCCAGCTCCCAGAAACGTTTTAGCTGGTTATCGAGCGAACTGGACAAGGCACAATAAGCTGTATTGCTAGTGTACTTATGTGTAAACTGTTTGTTAGGATATAATGTACCGGAAATAATCCATCCTAAATGTGTATTTTGAAGATATGGCCCGTTGGGCAAACGCATTCGACCTTCTTGTAATAAACTCCAAAACACATCAGCTCCAATCAACATATCGATGTCTGATGGAGTGTGATATCCTGGATCCGCGAGTGTAACGTTCTGCGGAATTTGTAATGAATTAACATCAACCGGAGTATTTGGTAAATTATAAGTAATCTTAGGTAAAACTGAACAATGCAAACGTGTACTAAAACTACTAACTCTAGAACGTATGTCTAGGTCACAGGACTGTTCAGAACGCAGAACACTGTTACCTATCCCTGTGATAGTGAGCGTGGACTGTATTATGGTTAAACGTAACCTTTTACATAACGAGTCTGTAATAAAACATCGTTGGCTGCCACTATCGAGAAGCGCGCGCGCAACAATGTATGTATTATTATTATTACGAATCTCAACGAGTGCGGTCGATAGCAAAACCTGTTCTAATGGTATAGACTGCACGGCTTGCATCGCGTGATTAGAGTGTGTGAGTGACGAAGGTGAGTTGACATCAACACGCGCACTATCCGCTACATAGTCAACATTTGCGTCAGTGTGCGTGGAGCCAGGACTAAAACGAAGTGAATTGCAACTTGTATTATCCATATGAATAAGACTATTATGTTTTTGCGAACATTGTTTACATGACGCAAACTGACATTCGTCAATAGAATGACCCGAACGTAAACAATTAGTGCATAAAATGTCTGCTTTACTAGATACAAAATTTATCCTATCTTGTACAGGTAGATTAAGAAATCTTATGCACGCGTACAACGAGTGATTGCCGTTGCACATAATACAATTGGGTCCGCGCGACGGTCTCGTACTAGATGTACCTATACGAGACGGTTGCTTATGTGAAATAAAAGAACGCGTTTGATGAGTAGATTGAGGTCTGCTATCTGTTGGCTTTTTTAATGGTTCACTAGATTGTTTGTGACCTTGGGCTTGTACCATATCCAAAACGTCCGAACGATCCTTTAAAAACTGTAATAAGTCGTCTAACGTTACTTTGGAGTCCTTACAAACAGAACTCTTTTTATTTTCCCACTCTTTACATGTCATCGGATCTAATTTGGTGACAACTAAATAAATAATTAATGTGTCCCAATGTTCTGTGGGTTCACCCATAATTTTTAGAGATCTTAAGTTTTTAAGTACGGAATCTATTAACTTTCTCAGCTGAATGGGAGATTCTTTTGTTATTGTTTGCAAGGAGAACAAAGATTTAACGTGATTGTTAATTAATAACCTATTATTATCGTATCTATTAGTCAACAGATCCCAAGCTACCTGGTAGTTGTCGGTACAAAATTCTAACGATTTTATCACTTGCAAAGCGCTGCCCTTTAACGAGGAACGTAAGTAATGATATTTTTGTATAGGATTTATTTCATTTGCATTATGAATTAAGGAAATAAATGTATCACGATACTCTAACCAGTTCTCAAATGAACCGTCGAAGGAGGGTAAAGAAATAGTGGGTAATTTTAAAACGTTATTTGTGTTTGACGAAACCTTTGTCGACGCAACTTCAGGTTTACTAAGACACTTTGCTATAGACATTAACGAATAATATTGTGATTCTATAGTTTCCCTAATCTGTAACTGAGCCAACAACTCCGACTCGTCATCGGTTATGTCCTCGATCTTCGATTGCACATCTAGGAATTCACTAAAAACCTGTTCAATATTATTTATGCGTAATTCTAACTCAACGATTTTTTCTGCAACTAATGAGGTTTTATCAAGGGAATTAACGTATTTTCCGAAAAGAGTGAATCTACCACGCAAATTACCTCTTCTTTTGATTAAATCGCGCAAATCTAATTCTATTCCCATTTTGGCGGCCACGTGAAAAACAGAAAGAAAAGTAGGTAGTAGGTACTTACAAGTATCACTGAGAATGAAGAATTCACGACACTGTAATGCAAGAAAACGGTATTAATACACTTCGAAACCAATCCTTTATCCACTCGCTACCTCTTTGCCCTGGGTGGGCTTCTTCCTTTGTAATATTGCGAAGCAACTTTGCGTAGCGTTTTAGCTTTCGTCGTTGTAGGTAGGTGTTGACTGGACGATTGAAACGATCTTCTGATTCTGTATGTATAATTCGGCTCGAAGGTCCAATGTTGAGGACTATTGTTTAAATGAAGAACTCCAGTCGATGAAAAAATGAGTTTTATTGAACTTTATATAAAAATAACGTGTGCTCGACCGTGGTTGTCGGCGAGTGCCGCTCCGCGCTCGCACGTCGCTCGGTGTCACATCGGGCCCCCACCCCCGCGCCGTTCTATCGTCCGCTCCAGGCGCTAACAGATAGATAGATAGATAGATAGATAGATAGATAGATAGATAGATAGATAGATAGATAGATAGATAGATAGATAGATAGATAGATAGATAGATAGATAGATAGATAGATAGATAGATAGATAGATAGATAGATAGATAGATAGATAGATAGATAGATAGATAGATAGATAGATAGATAGATAGATAGATAGATAGATAGATAGATAGATAGATAGATAGATAGATAGATAGATAGATAGATAGATAGATAGATAGATAGATAGATAGATAGATAGATAGATAGATAGATAGATAGATAGATAGATAGATAGATAGATAGATAGATAGATAGATAGATAGATAGATAGATAGATAGATAGATAGATAGATAGATAGATAGATAGATAGATAGATAGA
Source organism: Abrostola triplasia (assembly GCA_946251915.1). Lineage (NCBI taxonomy): Eukaryota > Metazoa > Arthropoda > Insecta > Lepidoptera > Noctuidae > Abrostola > Abrostola triplasia. The sequence continues at coordinate 14,013,440 of OX276426.1, forward strand.
TAGATAGATAGATAGATAGATAGATAGATAGATAGATAGATAGATAGATAGATAGATAGATAGATAGATAGATAGATAGATAGATAGATAGATAGATAGATAGATAGATAGATAGATAGATAGATAGATAGATAGATAGATAGATAGATAGATAGATAGATAGATAGATAGATAGATAGATAGATAGATAGATAGATAGATAGATAGATAGATAGATAGATAGATAGATAGATAGATAGATAGATAGATAGATAGATAGATAGATAGATAGATAGATAGATAGATAGATAGATAGATAGATAGATAGATAGATAGATAGATAGATAGATAGATAGATAGATAGATAGATAGATAGATAGATAGATAGATAGATAGATAGATAGATAGATAGATAGATAGATAGATAGATAGATAGATAGATAGATAGATAGATAGATAGATAGATAGATAGATAGATAGATAGATAGATAGATAGATAGATAGATAGATAGATAGATAGATAGATAGATAGATAGATAGATAGATAGATAGATAGATAGATAGATAGATAGATAGATAGATAGATAGATAGATAGATAGATAGATAGATAGATAGATAGATAGATAGATAGATAGATAGATAGATAGATAGATAGATAGATAGATAGATAGATAGATAGATAGATAGATAGATAGATAGATAGATAGATAGATAGATAGATAGATAGATAGATAGATAGATAGATAGATAGATAGATAGATAGATAGATAGATAGATAGATAGATAGATAGATAGATAGATAGATAGATAGATAGATAGATAGATAGATAGATAGATAGATAGATAGATAGATAGATAGATAGATAGATAGATAGATAGATAGATAGATAGATAGATAGATAGATAGATAGATAGATAGATAGATAGATAGATAGATAGATAGATAGATAGATAGATAGATAGATAGATAGATAGATAGATAGATAGATAGATAGATAGATAGATAGATAGATAGATAGATAGATAGATAGATAGATAGATAGATAGATAGATAGATAGATAGATAGATAGATAGATAGATAGATAGATAGATAGATAGATAGATAGATAGATAGATAGATAGATAGATAGATAGATAGATAGATAGATAGATAGATAGATAGATAGATAGATAGATAGATAGATAGATAGATAGATAGATAGATAGATAGATAGATAGATAGATAGATAGATAGATAGATAGATAGATAGATAGATAGATAGATAGATAGATAGATAGATAGATAGATAGATAGATAGATAGATAGATAGATAGATAGATAGATAGATAGATAGATAGATAGATAGATAGATAGATAGATAGATAGATAGATAGATAGATAGATAGATAGATAGATAGATAGATAGATAGATAGATAGATAGATAGATAGATAGATAGATAGATAGATAGATAGATAGATAGATAGATAGATAGATAGATAGATAGATAGATAGATAGATAGATAGATAGATAGATAGATAGATAGATAGATAGATAGATAGATAGATAGATAGATAGATAGATAGATAGATAGATAGATAGATAGATAGATAGATAGATAGATAGATAGATAGATAGATAGATAGATAGATAGATAGATAGATAGATAGATAGATAGATAGATAGATAGATAGATAGATAGATAGATAGATAGATAGATAGATAGATAGATAGATAGATAGATAGATAGATAGATAGATAGATAGATAGATAGATAGATAGATAGATAGATAGATAGATAGATAGATAGATAGATAGATAGATAGATAGATAGATAGATAGATAGATAGATAGATAGATAGATAGATAGATAGATAGATAGATAGATAGATAGATAGATAGATAGATAGATAGATAGATAGATAGATAGATAGATAGATAGATAGATAGATAGATAGATAGATAGATAGATAGATAGATAGATAGATAGATAGATAGATAGATAGATAGATAGATAGATAGATAGATAGATAGATAGATAGATAGATAGATAGATAGATAGATAGATAGATAGATAGATAGATAGATAGATAGATAGATAGATAGATAGATAGATAGATAGATAGATAGATAGATAGATAGATAGATAGATAGATAGATAGATAGATAGATAGATAGATAGATAGATAGATAGATAGATAGATAGATAGATAGATAGATAGATAGATAGATAGATAGATAGATAGATAGATAGATAGATAGATAGATAGATAGATAGATAGATAGATAGATAGATAGATAGATAGATAGATAGATAGATAGATAGATAGATAGATAGATAGATAGATAGATAGATAGATAGATAGATAGATAGATAGATAGATAGATAGATAGATAGATAGATAGATAGATAGATAGATAGATAGATAGATAGATAGATAGATAGATAGATAGATAGATAGATAGATAGATAGATAGATAGATAGATAGATAGATAGATAGATAGATAGATAGATAGATAGATAGATAGATAGATAGATAGATAGATAGATAGATAGATAGGTTAGGTTTTTTTTTTTTTTTTTTTTTTTTTTTTTGAGGTAAATACCTCCCTCGTTCTTTACTGCTGCTATGTTTTTTGCAGCACTATTTCATCTTTTTTGTATTATACTTATTACAAATAAACCTTACTACTAATTCTGTGTTTGTGTTCCTAGTGTAGCTCTACGTGTCATACTTACTATTCCCTAATGGAATCCGGAAAGGGTGCAGGCGCATACTTTACCCTCTCTTTCCTTCATCCTCCTAAGCTAGATTTGTGCAGTGTACGTTATTTTATTAATTTCTTATTCTAATTTTACATATTTGATTCACATCACAATTTCATACAGTTACATTAGCAACGATCTATTTTATGTTGCCATAAAAATAGAGAAAAGTGCGTAATATTATTAACAATGAGGCAATAGCCATATAAATTTCTGAAGGCATACAAATTCTTATCAATAATTATGGATATAAAATTATTACAAATATTGTGAAATTAGGAGTACATATAAATTCGGTATATCTTCGTTAAAATAAGATGTAAATTCGATAACATTGGGTATAAATTCTTAACATGCTATATATTTTAAAAGTTAATCAAAGGATAAAAATAGAGTATAATTTCATCAAAAAGTCGTCTAAATAGTAAATAATAAAGTTGGTACAAGATCATCAACATAGTATTATTGTAATAAAATTGGCACAAGATCATCAATATAGTGTATTATAATAAAATTTGTACAATGTCATCAACATAGTTCCAGTAGACTTTAGGACAATACAGGACTGTAGGTTCAATATCCTATGAATTGGTTGCCGTTGCGAGCGTAGGCCCTCGGCTATGCAACAGTGGACCCATTACCTTTAGCTACCAACCTAGTGATGCGCTCACAGTATTCGAGCAGGACCTTACGAGTGCAGCTATCGCGGAATGCCGTCTTTATGCTGTCTACGTCCAGGCTGAGGTCCATCCTGTACTCGACATCGAGCCTCTGCCTGCAAAAACGCGGGCACTCGAATAAAATGTGTTCGACCGTTTCGCTTGTTTCGTTGTCGCAAATACAGAATGGATTCTCAGCCAGGCCAAACCGATGCAAGTAGGCGCGAAATCCCCCGTGACCTGTTAGGAGCTGAGACCTGAGGTTGGTATGGTGTGTACCCCGAAATACTTTAAATGCAAGCCGCACGTCACTGACAAAGAGCTTCGTTGTTTTGCCCGTCGTGGCCTCGTTAGCGCGCGTTTGCCACTCGTCAAGCGTAGAATTCCTGATGAGGCGCTTAGCATGAGATAGGGGGAATCTGTCATACGCTGGGCATCGTTTGTCGTACAGGGCTCCTCTTTTAGCAAGTTCATCGGCTCGCTCGTTGCCTGGAAGTCCTACATGCGCCTTTATCCACACCCATCGCAGGGTTGTGCCCTGTGTTTTTAATTTTTCTAGCGCCGTTCTGATTTCCCTAGTTAGGGGGTGAAGGGCCTCTGGATCTCTTAGGCTCTCCAGGGCTGATCTCGAGTCGCTCAATAAATACGCTTGTTTCCACGCCGGCTTCTTGAGTAGTCTCTGGAGGGCACGCAGGATGGCTGCGAGTTCAGCCTGGAACACGCTGCAGTAATCCGATAAGCGGAAGCTGCAGCGGTCCTTCTCCTCTCCGTCTTCCCAGAATGTTGCGGCCGCTCCCACTCTCCCCTCCAGCTTGCTTCCATCTGTGTAGATTTGAGGCCAGCCCACCTCGAGGCGGCTAAGCTCCTCAGTGGACGTCACCATCCCGAAGTGGACCGGTTCACGGAGTGCTGGATGTGGAAGTGTGAAGGGGCTGGTGCACCTTTCGCCTGTTCTGCCTGGAAGTTCTGGCAGCTCTTTGCCTCGCTTCACCTCGTACAGGGTTTTCATCTCTTTTGCTCGTAGATCCAAGGGCAGTATCCCAGAAAGCAGTGCGGTCGATGTGAGAGATGCCGTCCTGTGGGCTTTCGCAACCATGGTGCTGAAGAGCCTGGTGATGCGATCTAATCGAACTCTATTGTGTTTCTTCATAGCGGCGTCAGCCCACACGTTGGCAGCGTACAATGCTGTGGGTTCGACCACAGCTGTGTAGATGGTCTTGCAAATCTCGCTGTTTAAGCCCCACTGTGCTCTTGCTGTCCGGGACACTGCCCTGTAGAGATTTGTGACCTTCCTGTAAGTTCCATCCAGATGTTCGGAAAAGTTAAGATTTCGGTCTATGCTGACCCCCAGGAGTCTGAGATGGTCTGTGAACTTAATGGTGGTGCCTTGTAGTGTAAGTTTTGGCTGGTCGTATCTCAGTTTCTTGGTGATCAGCACAGCCTGGGTTTTCTGCGGGGCGAAACGCATCTTGTGGCGTTTCCCCCATTGGGCAACGCTCTCCAGAGCTTCGTTGGCCTGTGACTCAAGATCACTTGCATTGTCCCCGGTAGCTATGACAATTATATCGTCTGCAAACGCCTGCACGTGAGCCCTAAGCCTCTCAGCCTCTCGAAGCAGCGGGTCCAACTGAACGTTCCACAGCAGCGGGCCACAAGTGGAGCCCTGGATGCATCCCTTGTTAGTGGATCTTACTACCTCTTCCCCAGAGTAGCGCAGTTTGATGGAGCGGTCTTCTAGATAGCTGGCCACTAACCGAAGGACATGGGGCTCGGCGTCATGCTCCAGGAGCTCATGTAGTATAGCTGGCCACCATGCGTTGTCAAAGGCCCCTTCGATGTCAAGGGATATTAGCGCAACCATCTTTTTCTTCTTTATGCCCTGCTGGATAATGGTGAGAGCATCGTAAAGGGCGTCCTCTGTGCTGATCTGTGGTGTAAAGCCATATTGGCGGCGGCTAAGTCTAGTGCCTAGGGCCCATGAGAGGCGCTTGGTGAAGAGCTTTTCTAAAACCTTTCCTAGCACCGGTAGTAAGCCTATTGGTCGGTAGGACTTAGGCAGGGTATAATCCTCCTTGCCTGGCTTTGGGATCACCTTGATCGTAGCTGCCTTCCACTGTCTTGGAAAGTGGCCTGTCCTAAGGCAAGCGTTATATAACGCCACTAGGGTTTGCGGCTCACGGGTTAGCACATTTTGGCATATGTCCGCGGTGTACCCGTCATGCCCTGGTGCTTTTTTGGGATTCATGTCTCTCAAAATCGAGGTGACTTCCTGTAGCGTGAAAGGTTTCATCTCATCGGGGGTGACTCCAGTTGCAAGTGCCTTAAGCCTCTCTTTTACAGAGATCCTTAGACTTTGCTGGACAGCATCGTCAGTTTCTACTTGGTCGTGCGGGTAGAATGTGTTCGCCAGGAGCATTGCTGAGTCTCTCGGTGTGAGGATGCTACTATCGTGAGTGCTCTTAAGTAGCTTGTCTTCCTTTGTACCTTCGCAGACCTTTATTATCCTGTAGATGCTGTCCCACATAGTCTCCCTCTCCTGTCTTGAGCAGAAAGTCTTCCAGCTTGTCGTGATGGCCTCCTGGAGGTTTTCTTTGTACGCTGCCCTGGCCTCAAGGTAAGCCTGAATCGTGAATGGTCTTCTCACTGGGTTTGCTTGCCGGATCTTTCTTCGTAGGCGCACGACATTTTTCTTCAGGTCGGCCAGTTCAGGTGACCACCAGTGTACCGTCTTGTTGATTTTCCTTGGGCCAAGTTCAGGGATGGAGGCTTTGCAAGCTATCTCGACAGACTCCGAGAATCTCTCCAGGAGGGTCTCCAGTTGCTCGGGAGCGAGCGACTCCGCAAAAGACGCCTCCCCGACCCCCGCGACCGCCAACGCCTCCGACAGTGCGTGGCCAAACTTCTTCCAGTCAGCCTTCTTTGTGTTAAAGCGCCGCGTGTGCGGCCTGGTTGGTGGTAGGTTAGTGAAGTCCACGCACATGTCGAAGCGTATCGGTCTATGATCGGAGAGATGACCGAAATCAGGGTCTACCCTCCAGTTCCTTGTGCGTCTTATCATTCCCCCGGACACCGCTGTGACGTCCACTATGCTTTTGTATAATGTTTCACCCCGATACGTATGGAATGTCGGGGTGCTGCCTGTGTTTGCCACGTGCAGTTCCAGCTCTGCGAGTAAATCCACAATGACAGCTCCCCTCCCGTCCTCCACTTCGCAGCCCCACCAGGGACTCTTGGCATTTAAGTCTCCAGCCACTATAACGTTGGTCTGGCCAAGTGTCTCGACAACTCTTTTGATACACGCGGTTTGAAGCTCCACTGGTGTATTTCCTTCGAGATACACACCAACCACCCCCAGGGTGATATTAGCTAGCGTTAGCGTTGCCGCTGCAATTGTGTTTGTGTTCAGGTCCGGGTTCTCCGCAACCTGTATTGACTGATCCAGGATCAGTATAGCTGACTTAACTGGGGCGGAAGACCCGTTCTGAATAATCCTATGTCCACTCGTCACATAGCCCTTGCCACCCACATACGGCTCCTGCAGTAGGAGCACGGCCACACCCTGGACCTCAGCCTCGCGGATAATGTCCTTGGTGGCGGCGTACCCCCTGCCAAGATTTGCCTGTGCGAACTTAAAAGTTTTACGTGTTAATGTATGTGTGTGGGGTGAGTGAGTGTCAGGTGTGCCTGTTGATGAGCGAGCATTGCGGTCGGAGCCGCCCAAATGAGAGTCCGCGGCGTCCTTAACACTGATAGTTTACTGCCGCTCTCGCCAATCGATCCCACTTGGCTCTGATTGGGCACTCGACGCTGTACGCTGGGTGGTCGCAGTCGCCATGCTTTGCCGCTACGCAGTTCACGCATTTAGGGGCTGAGCCTTTCGATCCACAGTCCCTGGTCTCGTGGTCCCCCGAGCAGTATCCGCAGCAGGTGCCGGATTTACGGCAGTCTCTAGCCATGTGGCTGTATCCCATGCACCGATAACATTGTATCAGGGGGGAGTGGTCAACTGCTCGGACAACCTGGTAGCCAAGTTTTATCCTGGAGTCTCTGAGCGCGTTCCAAACTGCTGCACTGACTTCCAGGATAACGTTATTTAATGAGGCTGTTCGGCCTCTAGTTCTCCTGATGACTTTGACTCGCTGCTGGTCCAATGGTACGTCAGCCAGCGCTCCAACATTCTGCTTCACCACCGCTTGCTCCAGACGTGAGTCCGTAAGGTCTTGGGCCACCTCTATAAGACGTAATAGGGGCTTCCGCTGGGACACTGGCAAGGCCGTGAGGTCTCCCCCGGAACTCCTAAGGGCCTCCTGGAGTCTTTCCCTGCTCTCCCCAGAGTCACATGCAACCACTACCTTCTGGTTCCTTGTCCTTCTAACACGGCTGACTCCTATGCCAAGCTCAACCACGTCAACAGCCTTTTTGACTTCAGCAAGGACATCCTCACTGGTGTGTCTAGGGTCTCTAGATTCCACCATGACCGGAAAGCTGGTTCTGGTTAGAGCCTCCGCATACGTTGCTGTTGTGGTCGAAGGTCTGGCCTTCCGTTCAGTCTGATGCCCTTTTTTACCCTCCGTTAGAGTCTCCAGGGTCTGTCTGAGGGGCTTCAGCAATTCTTTCAGCTCGATCTGGGTCTCGCTGATCGCCAGCTCTGCACCAAGTCCCGCCACTGCTGGTGCCATTTGGTGCGCCACTGTGACGTCGCTCAGGTCTTTGACGTCTGTGCGGATGGTTCTTATTTGACCCATGATCGGCTGAACTGCCTCTTGCAGGTCTGCCTGGAGCTCCTCTCTCGTGAGTGTCGTCGTTCCGATCGCCGGCAGCCTCCTCTCCAGCATAGCCCGCAGTTCTGCAATGTCCTGTTGTAGGCCTGCTATTGGAACGAAGATGTTTTTCGGCGATGGCGAAGATGTTGTTGACGCTGGACCGCCGGGAGGCGTTCGTGGGGAAGCAGAAGTCGGCGCGCCTGCCCTGTCTTGGTCCCTGGCGGGCTCCAGGCGCCAGCGTTCCAGGTCTACCCTGAGCTCGCGCATGTAGCCCGCCAGACGCTCGGTCTGTTCAGCCAGAGCGATGAGTTTGCCACAGTCCGTCCTGTCTTGTCGCGTTATCTCAGCTGACTGGCAGGGTGCCCGGTTCTTAAGGGCCTCTATGTCAGAGCGGAGCTCAGCAATCATTTTAACTGGGCCGTCCAGCTCGTAGCTGAGCCACTTAAAAATGGCCTCTGCCGTGGTGTTCGTGCTGGTGAGGGTCTCACTGGCTTCTGCGAGCTTCCCCGCGTGAGCCGCATTAAGGCCCGCTATCTCTTTCGCGTGAGCCCTTTCCACTCTGACCAACTCTCTGGCTGCCCTGGCCTTCTCCTGCTCAAGCGCCACTCTGTGTCGCGACCTGGAGTCAGAAAGCGACAAGACGATTTCATAGAGCGCCTGGATGGTCTCGAGAGCCTCGGCCTTGCACTCTCTTTTCATATTGCCTGCCTTCTCGAGGGCCTCCTTTCCTGCCAGCAATAGGTCGTTTGCCCGCTGGGTCGCTAGGTCCATGGAGAGTCCCGTACGTTTTCGGGTGTCTGGAAGGATACTGGATCTTCCACTGCAGACACTCTCTACCTCCACATCTGACCACTCATCGTCGGTGCGTGGTGCGGCTGTACTGCTTTCCGCGCGGATTGATGGTAAAGGCTCAGACTTAGGCGGCTCAAAGGCAGGCACCTCAGCCCGTAAAGCAGCTTTCTCCCCCTTCGTGGCGCTACTACCAGTGCCAGTTGGTTTAATGGTAGTTGGTGACACCTGACTGCTCGCCTCATCTCTTTTTTGCGTGAGGACCCTCCTCCTCAGACTGGTTTTTGACTGCGCAGTTCTAAAACTTGCAGCGGACGACTTACTGGGAGAACGTGAGGACATGGTAGCAAGTGACTTCAGTGCTTAATTAAATTAACTTAAATTCTCCTCTCTTTTTTTTTTTTTTTTTTTTTTTTCAGGTTGGTGCCAGCTGCCGGGTGATAACAACGCGTAGCAGCGCTCAGCCCGGACAGGTAGCGGACAGCAGGTGGAAGAAGGTAAGTAGAGCGTGCACGCGCGTATGTGTGTGTGTGTGTGTGTGTGTGTGTGTGTGTGTGTGTGTGTGTGTGTGTGTGTGTGTGTGTGTGTGTGTCTGCCTATACTCTAATGTAAGGTGTGTGTTCGCGTTCGTGTACAATGTGTTGAATTGGCAGGGGGCGCCCTCTGATTTACCGTCGGTTAGTGTAATTTGGCAGAATTATTATTAAAATAAGGTCAAAAACTTTGTCCGTATTGTCCTTAGCCCGGGAAGCTACTACACTGCCCCCTTCAGTCAAAACCTGCACCTTCAGGAGCCGAAAAATCCAGCTCGTGGGGTCGAAAAAATTTTGGGCTCCACGTGGAGCCGAACCAAGCTGTCCAACAGATAGCTCTCCCCGAGCCCCCTCCAACGACCCCAAACACCGCTATCCCAGCCCTAGCGGTCCCAGAGATACAGCAGCTCAAAATATCTGGTTTTTTCCCAAGATGGCGGCCAGAATGTGGTTAAAACGCTATATCTCCGGGACTACCAGACCGAAGAACGCGGTGATTGGTGTCTCCAGATTCGGCCTGACGGGCCCTACCCACTAGAAGTATTTTCAGGCTGAAAATTTTTTGACTCCTGAAAACGCCTGAAATCTATTTGCCTACAATACTCATTCCCGCCCTATGCCCCCAAAAGAAACCCCGGTCCTCTACGACCACCGGATCAGGAGATATGATTGTTTAAAGTTTCGCAAGATGGCTGCGGCAAATGTCAAACTCTAACTTTGACCGCTTGTATCTCCCCACTCCAGGGTCACAGAACACCGGTGTTTGGGTTCGCAACAGTCAGCGTCACCCCCCCAATCTAGTTCAGCGATTTTCAGGATCCTGAAATTTTTCAGCCGGTATTCAGCTGAAAGCTTAATGACCCGAAAAATGGTGAAGCGACCACCACAACCCCGAAAACCGCTAACTTCTACGACCACCGCCCGCTGAGCTACGGCTGTTATAATTTCTGACAAAATGGCCGCCAGCTGTCAAAGTGCTGACTAAAAAGCCTGTAACTCCGCAACCAGTGGCCGCAGAAAGACCGGGTTTTGGGTGGGAAGTATAGCCTAACTTACTCTCTACGATGAAGTCAGTTTCAGGGCCTGAAAATTTCAGGACTGAAAAACGCTGAAAATTATATTTGGCAGTTAGAACTCGATAAGCCACTGCACCGAGCCAAAATCCGGAAATTCTACGTGCAGCGAGACCGGGGATATGGCTGTCCAAAGTTTTGAACCGAAAAACCAAAATGGTGGAAATTGGCTGTTTTCGCCAAATCCAGAGTTTTTGGGCTGGTGTTTGGGCTCAAACTTATTGTAATCTATGCCTAGAACTTGGATTTGACGAAAAAAAGCGGTTATTTTCTATTGGATTTCGAATAAAAAAGAAAATACCTAAAAAAATAAATATCTCCGGAACCGCCGCTCGCAAAATTATAATAAAAACACTAAAATTTAGCTAAATTCACTGTCTATCAGGGACCAAATGAAAATTTTGACAAACTTAAAAATGTGAGCAATTGTTGATTAAAATTTGAATTTTTTCTTAATTTAATTATAATTAAATAACTATAAGTATTATGGTGCTGGTACTTGTACTGCGGATTCTCTTGATAAGCGCGCCAAGGATAGCAGTTGAATTTTTTGCAAATTTGGTACAGTCTTGAAGTTATGCGCTGTCAAAGTTGGCACATTTAACGCGCTGTTACGATTAAACCTGGGTTCTTAAAAATTTTTCAAAAGCTGAAACCGACCTTTAGCTTGATGGTGAATGCCCCTGCAAAATTTCAGGCTTGTAGCTGGTCGGGTTCCGGTTTTCGGCAACACGTGGTTTTCGGTTTTCTCCAGTTTTCTCGGAAAAGCGAAACTGCTGACGTCTTCTGGGTGCTCCAGGGTGTAGCAGGAGGCAGTGGCTGTCTATCCCCGTCACGATCTTCAGGGCACTGGGTCCCGTTTTCACTCAGTTATCAAAAGTTAGAATTTAAGCACAATTCTAACCTCAAAATTGGTTGGTTTTTGGCCCACCCCGGTTCAGGGGTTTCAGACTGGGTCTTGACGGATAGTTTTTCGGTTGCACTGCACTGCCACGCACACTCTGACACTAAAAACTTGGTTCTACGACTTAAACTGCCGCCGGAAATAATTTTTAATTAATTAAAATTTAACGGAGCGTCGGTTTTCGTGCCGCTCGTGACCGTGGTAGGGTTGTAACTGAGATAGGTTAGGTTAGGTTAGGTTAGGTTAGGTTAGGTTAGGTTCCCGGCCCGCCCGGCAGCTTCGGCTGGCCGAGTTTCTGGTCTCGGACCGGGCGCGTCCCCAGGTGGCGGATAGGGGAATGCCGCGCAGATATGCGCGGTACCGGTATTACCGGCGCGGACCAAAACCAGACACGTGGGATCGCTCCTCTCGCGAGGAGTGATCGGTGCGACGGGTTCCGGTCAGTCACGAGTAGACTGACCGAACGGCGACTTCGGTCACCGTCGGACAACCCGTAAACCTCACTGAGAGGAACGGGGGCTCGCATCGGCTTGCCGGGACGAGCTACGAGGAAAGCACCTCTATAAAAAACTAGACGTAGGCGTCTACGGACGCGGAGTCGACGGGTCTGGTGGCCGCGTGTGCGGCCGGCGGACTGGCAGCAATGCCAACGTCGTGCAAATCGTAAGCCTGCTCAAGTCTCTTGGGCAGGAACGAGGGTCTTGGCTTAATTGCCCGGGCTGCGAGGAGTAAACCTCTATAAAAAATCCCCGAATCCTAAGTTTTTGTGCGCGGCGATGGGACGGATGGCTGATGGGATCTTCAGTTTCGAGCGCACACACTCCAGAGAACCGGCGGACTCTCTGGCAGTAATACGCTTACCCAGGTACAGGGGGCACTGCCTGGGTGGACCTTTTATTTCCCCCATACTCGTGGGAATCATATGGAGAATTTTAAAAAGAAACCAAAAACCCAAAACGTCGAGGAGGGTGCGGAGTCTGACTCCGCATCGAGCTTTATGAGCTTGGAGGATGTGGTGGTTTGCGACGAATCCGGGTACTTTTTCCGGTCCGGGAAGCGAACACTACAGGATAGGGAGTCGGCATCGTCTGGTGACGACTCCGGGCCAGCGCCCAGGACCACGCGGTCAGGGCGCAGTACCCCGAAGCGGGGACGAGGGCGGCCCCCAACGACCGGCGAGTACGTTGGTCTGGGGAAAGCCCAAGCGGCGCTCAACGCCGAGAAAGAGAAGGCGCTGAGGCTGGAGGCCGAGGATCACGTTATCCAGGCCACCAAACGTGTCCAAGCATCGCGGACACAAGTCAAAGCGCTGGTTGATGGCAAAGGCAAGCTTTGCGAGAAGTCTGTTTTGGCCATCAACCAAACTGCGCAGGAGGGCATCGACGTGATCCTCAAGGTCGCGAGCAAGTCGCGCAACCTCAAGGGCCCCTTCCAAGGTGCCCTGAACCAAGCGGCGGCCCTCTTGAAAGAGGTAGTGGAGACGTTGAGCACTCGCTCCGTCTCCGAAGAGACGACTCTGCTGCAGGCGGAGTGTGCGCGACTGCAAGTCGACAACGCTCGCATGCAGCGCGACATGGAGGAGCTCCGCAAGGAGTTCAAGGAGCTGCGCGCAGAGGCGACTCTGCAGAGGGCAGTTCCAGTCGCTCCGGCTGCGAAGGTGCAACCTGTCGACGGCGAGGAGTTAGAGCGTAAACTCATGGTTCGACTTGGAACCATGGTTGACGCCAAACTCGCCGCAATAGACGACAGGCTGCTGCCGGAGGTGCGGTTGCGGCCGCCGCTGGCTGCCGATGCTAAGAGGGCGACACAGGCACCAAAGCCACCTGCTGAGGTGCCGAAGCCGCTGCCTCAAACGACCCCAAATTCTGCTCCAGTACAGGGGCAGAAGAAGGGGGGCAAAGGGAAGAAGGGTGCTGGCTCCAAAAAAGAGCCCGCTCTGGCAGCACCCTCCACCCAGACGACCACTGAGGCCATCACACCTGCGGCCTCACAGCCCACGGCAGGCACCAGTGCCGACGAAGGCTGGACCACGGTGGGGAAGAGGGGCAAGCAGGCCCGAAAGCCCAAGGGGTCCGGCAATCAAAAGTCGGGCCCCAAAAAGGGCTCGAAGCAGAAGAAGGAGCTGCGAACACCCGGCTCCTCCAACGTGGTGATCCAGCTGCAGCCGAGTGCGGCCGAGCGGGGCATCACCTACGCCTCGATCCTTGCCGAGGTCAGGGAGAAGCTCCCGTTCAAGGACCTCGGCATTCCGGATTCCGGCCTGCGCTACAGGCAGGCCAAGTCGGGTGCCCGCGTCTTCTCGCTGCCAGGGAGTCAAACCGGCGACATAGCCGATGCCCTGGCAAACAAGATTCGGGCGGCCTTCAAGGCGGAGGACGTATGTGTCTCCAGGCCCGTGAAGAGCGCACAGCTGCGCATAAAGGGCCTGGACGACTCCGTCACGACCGAGGAGGTCGTCCGCGCCGTGGCCCGCGAGGGCGGATGCGCTCCGGAGGCCATCAAGGCATCGGAGATGCAGAACGGCACCGTTCTTGTGCGGTGCCCTGTCGCCGTTGCCAAGAAGGTGGCGAGAAAGCGGCTGCTCGTCGGGTGGGTTTCGGCCCAAGTGAAGCTCCTCGAGGAGCGCCGCAGACGCTGCTACCGGTGCCTCCTGATGGGGCACACGAGGCTGGAGTGCACTGGAGTGGACCGGGGCGCGCAGTGCTTTAACTGCGGGCAGACCGGCCACTCAGTCAAGCAGTGCACTGCTAACGTGCACTGCTCGGCATGTGCCAGTGCAGGACGTCCCGCCGATCACCAGATCGGGGCGAAGGCCTGTAAGGGGGCAACGGCGCCTAAGCCGAAGTCCAAAAAGGGGGGGAAGAGTGTTGCGGCTCCGCAACTGACCCCAGCTCCAGCTGCTCCAGTGGCCGGGGAGTCGGTGGTACCCATGGCCCAAGATTGACATGGCCCACCGATTCCTACAAGCGAATCTGAACCACTGCGCCCGAGCTCAAGACCTCCTAGTCCAGAGTATGGCGCAGTGGTCTATCGACGTTGCGGCGGTTGCGGAGCCGTACTTCGTCCCCCCCAGGGACAACTGGGTGGGTGACGGACCGACGAGCCTTGTCGCCCTGGTCTCGCGGGCTCCTCTGCGGGTTGTTGCCAGACGCCCGGGCTACGTTGCAGCGGTGGCGGAAAACACGCTCATTGTGGGGGTGTATTTCTCGCCTAATAGGGTCCTCGCCGAGTTCGAGGCATTTCTTGACGATGTGGGGGCCCTGATTGGGCGGAATCGCCCCCTCCCTGCGATCGTTCTTGGGGACCTCAACGCCAAGTCAACGGCTTGGGGTTCCCCCGCCACCGATGCACGAGGCGCACTCGTGGAGGAGTGGCTGATAGCGGTGGGGCTGTGCGTCCTCAACCGGGGGTCGGTGCACACTTGCGTGCGGCAGCTGGGCGGGTCCATTGTGGACGTCTCTTTCGCAAGTCCAGTTGTCGCGCGCGAGGTCACCGGCTGGTGTGTCTTAGAGGGGGTGGAGACATTATCGGATCACCGCTACATCCGGTTCGACGTCTCCGCCCCTTCGACGTCGTCGTCGTCGTCGTCGCCATCGCCGATGTTTCCGCGATGGGTGCTCCAGAGACTGGACAGGGATGTGCTGCAAGAGGCAGCCATCATTCAGGACTGGGTCGGCACGTCAGTGGCGTTCGTGGGGGTAGACGAGGAGGCGGCTTGGTTCCGGACTGCGATGTCGCGCATATGCGACAGCGCTATGCCCCGGGCCAAGTCGCGGCCCTCACGGCGCCAAGTCTATTGGTGGTCAGCTGAGCTGTCGGAGCTGCGCGTGGCGTGCGCCGAACATCGGCGTGCGTACACGCGCCAGCGCAGAAGGCGCAATGTCGACCGCGCTCTGGAAGCCCGGCTCTACGCTGCCTACAGAGGGGCCACAGTGGCCCTTCAACAGGCGATCAGCCGGGCCAAGGACGCGGCCCGCGAGGAGCAGCTGGCCACCCTCGACGCAGATCCGTGGGGGCGCCCGTACCAGTGGGTACGCGGCAAACTGCGCCCTTGGGCGCCCCCGCTGACCCAGACCCTGGATCCCCAGTTTCTGGACACGGTGACGACGACCCTCTTCCCGATGAGGACGCACCATACTCCCCCGCCGATGCGGCATCCGCAGGCGGCTGGGAGTGACGACGGGACCGTGCCTGCAATAACATCTGCAGAGCTAGGGGCGGCAGAGCTTCGGCTTAAAGCCAAAGATACCGCCCCCGGTCCCGACGGAGTGCCCGGCCGCGTTCTGGCTCCGGCACTCAAGGCCCTAGGGCCCCGACTACGAAGACTGCTCGACGCCTGCCTGCAGCGCGGAGAGTTCCCACAGCAGTGGAAGGCAGGCAGGCTCGTCCTGCTCCGGAAGGAGGGGCGCCCCGTGGACGCTCCATCCGCATACCGGCCGATAGTGTTGCTTGACGAGGTGGGGAAGTTCTTTGAGCGAATCATCGCCGCTCGCCTCGTCAAGCACCTTACGAGGGTAGGGCCCGATCTGTCCGACAACCAGTTCGGATTCCGAGGGGGTCGCTCGACCGTCGACGCGATCCTGCGCGTCAAGGCCCTCTCGGACCAGACAGTATCGGGCGGTGGGGTGTTGCTGGCGGTGTCTCTTGACATCGCCAACGCGTTCAACACCCTGCCATGGAGCTGTATTGCGGCGGCGCTCCAATTTCACGGAGTGCCCCAATATCTTCGTCGTGTAGTCGGGGCCTATTTGGCCAACCGGGCCGTGGTTTACGAAGGCCGTGGCGGGTTGGTCACCAAGGCGGTGACCTGCGGTGTTCCACAGGGGTCAGTCCTCGGACCTCTCCTGTGGAACATCGGCTACGATTGGGTGTTGCGAGGCGCCACTCTCCCGGGTGTCAGCGTAGTGTGCTACGCTGACGACACCCTTGTGATGGCCCGGGGGAGAACACACAGAGAGGCGTCCATACTCGCCACGGCCGGAGTGGCCCACGTGGTCGGGCGCATCCGCGCTTTAGGTTTGGAGGTGGCGCTGTCCAAGTCCGAGGCCCTCTTCTTTTATGGGCCCCGGAAAGCGCCACCTGCTGGGTCCCACATCGTCGTCGGGGGGGTTCGAATCAACATCGGGTCCACCATGCGCTATCTCGGGCTGGTGCTCGATGGCAGGTGGACCTTCGACCCCCACTTCGAACGATTGGGGCCCAGAGTTTGTGCAGCTGCGGCTGCCCTAGGACGGCTCCTCCCGAACTTGGGGGGACCGAAGGTGAGTGTTCGGCGCCTCTTCATGGGGGTTGCCCGCTCGATGGCGCTCTATGGGGCGCCAGTCTGGGCGGATCGATTGACGCCGCGCGGTGCCGCTTCCTTGCGGCGGCCGCAGCGTGCAATCGCCGTCCGGGTCGTCCGCGGTTATCGAACCATCTCGCATGAGGCAGCATGTGTGCTGGCCTCATCGATGCCGTGGGACCTGGATGCGAGAGCTCTTGCGGCCGCCTACCAGTGGCGCAAGGAGCTGGCTAGCCGCGGCGAAAGGCCTCCGCCTCGAGCCGTCGAGCGGTGCATGGAGGAGCTCCGCGGAGCCCTCGTACTGGAGTGGGCGGACAGGCTTACCCGGCCTACAGCCGGTCTTCGTACTGTCGAAGCCGTCCGCCCTCACCTCGTGGAGTGGCTGAACAGGCGCCACGGTGCACTCACCTTTCGGGTGACGCAGGTGCTGTCGGGGCACGGCTGCTTCGGCAGCTACCTGTGTCGGGTGGGCAGGGAGCCGTCCAGGGCCTGCCATCACTGTTCGTGCGGCGAGGACACGGCGCAGCACACGCTCGAGCATTGTCCGGCTTGGGCTGTGCAGCGCCGAACACTCGCCGCAACCATCGGATTGGACCTCTCGCTTCCAGCTGTCATCGAACAGATGGTAGGGAGCGAGGGGTCCTGGAGCGCCATCACGGAGTTTTGTGAGGAGGTGATGGCGCTCAAAGAGGCAGCGGAGAGAGAGCGGGAGACCGAACCCGCTCTCCCGATCCGTGCCAGGAGAGGCAGGCGAAGGAGGGCAGACAACGCCCTCCTCCAACCGCCGTAGTATGGCCGAAAGGCCTCGGGGCCCCACACAATGGGCCCAAGGGCGCGCGCTACCTCAAGCGCTGCGCATAAGGGATGACGGTGAGGAGTTGGACTAGCTGACTCCTCGCCGTGCGAAGGCCTGCGGAGACTGGGTTGGGAGACCCACCTCCGCATTGCACTGGCCTTCGCCGAAGACCTGCTGCCCCCCTAATCCCCGGGGGGGCACTTACAGCGAAGGCCGCCCTTTTCAGGGCGGCAGCGCCGGCGGGGTTGGCGGTAGAGTGCGAACAGCGATCCCGCCTCCCCGCCATCATAGGCGCCAGCAGGCATGTGTGGTTTTTAGTGGGTATACCCTCATGGACTGGCCTTTTCGGTTCATGGGGGGGAGTCCCACATAACCCCGTCGTCTCCCAACGACGGGGTATGCGTAACGCATTTTCCGCACGTTAAAAAAAAAAAAAAAGGTTCCCGGCCCGGCAGCTTCGGCTGGTCGAGTTTCTGGTCTCGGACCGGGCGCGTCCCCAGGTGGCGGATAGGGGAATGCCGCGCAGATATGCGCGGTACCGGTTTTACCGGCGCGGACCAAAACCAGACGTGGGATCGCTCCTCATTCATTGAGGAGCGGTCATAGTCGGTCGCTGGGGGGGTGGGGAAGTTCGCTCCCGGTACGTGTCTGTTTTCAGACATGACTGGGATGCGGACTAGCGACCGACTGAGTTGGGATCGCTTTTCTTGCGAGAAGCGATCATAGCGGCGGGTCTGGTCAGACGCCTTTTGTCTGGCCGGACGGCGATCTCTTGGTCACCGTCGTGTCGGTCCGCACTTTGCGGTTTTGCGAGGTGCGGAGTGCCGTTCGGCGTCTCGGACATATTCCGAGCAGCGGCGACGGCGGAGTGCTTGTTTCTTCCTCTCCTTCTGGAGGGGGAGGTGGTTACGAGCGCGGGCGGCGGGTCCGGCTGTTCACGAGAGTGGCAGTCGGGCATGGCAGTTGGCCACCGCCGGCCGAACCCGTAATCCTGTCCTTTTTGGGACAGGGACGGGGGTCCCTTGCCTTTATTGGCTGGGGGCCAAGTGAAGACAACACTTTAAAATCACCTCGAAGCTCGTGTTTTGACGCTCGGCCGTGGGCTGCATGGCGGGGGAGAAACCCCGTCCCAAGGGCGTCACAGGGGACCGGCCCCTGTCTAATAAAAAAGGAAGCATCATGAACATGGCCAATGCAAGAGATGATCTACCCCAGGGAGGTACCGGAGGCAATGCCGATGGAGAATCCTCTGCGGGTCTTTCGAGACCCGTCTGCCCCTCGTATTCTGGGGGGGGCAACATTCGCCATGAGAGCCAAGGGGGCTCTAGTCCTTTCAAGGATGTGGAAGGTGCAGGTTCTGGCTCCGAATCTGCATCGAGTATGATTAGTGTGGGGAGCGTGACCGTGGACGACAGCGCGGGGAAGTTTTACCGCAAGCGAACACGGCAATCAGGTGGGGAGACGGCTCCGAATTCGTCTGACGACGAGCTTAGACCCGCCTCACAGTCGGGGCGCAACACCCCGAAGCGAGGAAGGGGAAGACCGCCGACAACGGGGGAGTACGTCGGGCTGTCGAAGGCCAAAGCGGCCTTAAATGCCGAAAAGGAGAGGGAGCTGAAGCTAAGGGCGGAAGAGGAGTTGGCCGATAGCATTCAGCGAGCCACAACATCTGAGGCGTCCCTCAAGAAGTTGGTCAGCGTCCCAGTCGTCTTGGACGACAAGACAACGCTGACCATCAAGCAGAGCGCCGACCAAAGTATCGCCATGATACAGATGGTCGCAGCCAAATCGGGCAACCTTAAGGGTGCCTACCAAGGTGCCCTTAACAAGTCCGCGGCACTCCTAAAGAAGGTCGTAGAGGTGTTGAGCGTTCGCTCCACCTCCGACGAGACAGCGCTTCTCCAGGCGGAGTGCGCGCGCCTGCAAGCGGACAACGCCCGCATGCAGAGGGAGATGCTGGACCTCCGCAAGGAGTTCACCGATCTCCGGGCAGAGGCGGTGCTGCAAAGGGCGGCTCCCGCCATACCAGCCGTCGAAGCCCAGCCTGTCCAACCACAGCCTTACTCCGAAGAGCTGGTCCGTAGTATCATGGTCCAACTTGGGACCATGATGGACGCCCGGTTCGAGGAGTACGAGGACAGGCACTTGCCGGAGAAGAGGCAACGTCCGCCACTGGCGGCGGACACTCGCAAAGGAGCCGCACCAATGCCGGAAGAGGTACAGGTGCCCGCTTCAAAGAAGGCTGCTCCCCCTGCTAAGGGGAAGAAAAAGCCGAAGGTCGCTGACGTTCCTGCCCGACCTTTGGCCGAGAAGACTGTCCCCGAACCCACCGCTGGAACTAGCTCTACTGAAGAGGGCTGGACCACGGTGGTCAAGGGAAAGAAGAATCAGAAGGAGAAGAAACCGGCGGCGTCAAAGGCTCCAAGATCGGGTGGCCCTAAAAAGGCCGAGAAGAAGACCAGCAAGAGGTCGAAAAGGCTGCGCACTCCGCGCACGACGGCAGTCGTCATTACGCTGCAGCCGGGCGCGAAGGAGCGTGGCCTTACCTATGCCTCCATCCTTATGGAGGCAAGGGACAAAGTGCCACTGGCGGACCTCGGCATCACCAAACTGACATACAGGGAGGCGGTGACCGGGGCCCGCATTTTCGAGTTGCCTGGCGCAACTAGCGGGGAGAAGGCGGACGTCTTAGCGCAGAGGTTCCGCGAGGCGCTAAACGCCGAAGATGTCCGGGTCTCCAGGCCCGTCAAGACCGCAGAGTTGCGTGTATCGGGTCTGGACGACTCGGTTACGTCTGAGGAGGTAGCGGCTGCCGTGGCTCGTACCGGTGGCTGCTCGGCCGCGGAGGTCAAGGTTGGTGAAGTGCGCTTCACCGCCTCGAGGCAGGGCAGGTCAGCCTGGGTCCGCTGCCCCGTCGCCGTTGCGAACAAAGTCTCGCAAAGCAGACTGCTGGTCGGGTGGGTCTCAGCTCAAGTCAGGCTGCTCAAGACTCGACCCACTCGATGCTTCCGGTGCCTACTTCAGGGGCACATCCAGCACTTCTGCAAGGACGTAGACCGCCGCACCCAATGCTACCGGTGCGGCGAGGTCGGCCATCTGGCCAAACAGTGCACCAAGACCCCACACTGCACATACTGTGCTACCGCGGGTCACCCTGCCGATCACCCTATTGGCACCAAGCCCTGCAGGGCCAACAAGGTGGCCAAAAAGGGTAAAGGGAAAGCTGCTGCTCCGCAGCCGACCCCAGCGACAGTCGCTAACACGGGAGAGGAGGTGGTCGTCATGTCCGACTGATGTGGCCCACCGTCTCTTCCGTGTGCGGTAAGGTGGCGGACTAGCCGTCCCCTCACTGCGCAGAGGTCAGCGGAATGGGTTGGGAGACCCATCTCCGCATTGCACCTGACCTCTGCACGAAGTCCTGCTGTCCCCTACTCATCGGGGACACAAACACGAAGAGTCTGCCCTTCTCAGGGCGGACAGCGCGGCGGGGTTGGCGGTAGTAATGCTTAAAGCGATCCCGCCTCTCCGCCACTTACGCGCTGCGCAGGCATAGAGTGTGGTTTTTAGTGGGTAGGCCTCCGAGGATCAACCGAGCGACTTCGGTCTCTGGGTGGGTCCACGGAGGAGAGTCCCACATAACCCCGTCGTCTCCCAGCGGCGGGGTATGCGTAACGCATTTCCCACACCGAAATAAAAAAAAAAAAAAAGGTTAGGTTCCCGGCAGCTTCGGCTGGTCGAGTTTCTGGTCTCGGACCGGGCGCGTCCCCAGGTGGCGGATAGGGGAATGCCGCGCAGATATGCGCGGTACCGGTTTTACCGGCGCGGACCAAAACCAGACACGTGGGATCGCTCTTCTCGCGAGGAGCGATCGGTGCGGCGGGTTCCGGTCAGTCGCGTGTTGACTGGCCGGACGGCGACTTCGGTCACCGTCGGACAAACCGTAAACCTCACTGAGAGGAACGGGGGCTCGCATCGGCTTGCCGGGACGAGCTGCGAGGAGAACACCTCTATAAAAAACTAGACGCGGGCGTCTACGGACGCGTAGTCGGCGGGTCTGGTGGCCGCGTGTGCGGCCGGCGGACTGGCAGCAATGCCAACGTCGTGCATATCGTAAGCCTGCTCAAGTCTCTTGGGCAGGAACGAGGGTCTTGGCTTAATTGCCCGGGCTGCGAGGAGTAAACCTCTATAAAAAATCCCCGAATCCTAAGTTTTTGTGCGCGGCGATGGGACGGATGGCTGATGGGATCTTCAGTTTCGAGCGCACTAACTCCAGAGAACCGGCGGACTCTCTGGCAGTATTACGCTTACCCAGGTACAGGGGGCACTGCCTGGGTGGACCTTTTATTTCCCCCATACTCGTGGGACTAATATGGATAGTACACATTTAAAAAAAACAAAAACCCAAGACGTTGTGGAGGATGCGGAGTCTGACTCCGCATCGAGTATGTTGAGTCTGGAGGATGTAGTGGTCCAGGACGAGGTCGGGAGATTTTACCGACGCAAGCGGTCACGGCCCGGAGAGTCGGCATCGTCGAGTGACGAGGCTGGGCCGGTGACCAGATCCTCGCTTTCGGGGCGCAATACCCCAAAGCGAGGACGAGGACGGCCGCCAACTACCGGTCAGTTCGTTGGTTTGGCGGCCGCGCAAGCGGCACTAAAGGCCGAGAAAGGGAGGGAGCTGCGGCTATCGGAAGAGGAGGAGATAGCCCAGGCAGTCCAGCGCGCCCATAAATCCCGGGCCAATCTTAAAAAGGTTGTTGACGAGACTGGCAAGCTGAGCGACAAAACAGCGTCAGCAGTCAAGTCAAGCGCGGAAGACAGTATCGCGACGATACTGAAGGTTGTGAAGAAGTCGCGCAACCTAAAGGGCCCCTTCCAGGGTGCCCTTAACCAAGCGGCGGCCTCCCTTCGAGAGGTCGTAGAGACGCTGAGCGCTCGCTCCGTCTCTGAGGAGACTGCGCTCCTGCAAGCGGAGTGCGCCCGTCTGCAGGCGGATAACGCCCGCATGCAGCGGGAAATGATCGAGCTCCGCAAGGAGTTCGACGAGCTACGGGTTGAAGCGAAGCTGCAAAAGGCAGCTG